>CM024575.1:10816024-12119357 GCA_014182395.1 Eucalyptus sp. ANBG9806169 | reverse complement strand
CTAGCCTTCGGTTGAACTTCTAAGGTTTGTCTGTTTCCTAAGGTAGTGAAGTATTCACGGGTTACAGTGTGTCACGTATTCCCCAGTCTAAGAATAAGCATCTTAGTTGGTTCCAATTCATACATAATCCACTCAGTCTTTATTTAAAAGCAAAAAAGCCCAGTCTAATTCTCTGGAAACAAAAATAGCATATAGAATTAGCAAGCCATCTATTTTCTCAAAAACTTCAAAGTAACAGTAACAACTAGACAATAATGTGTTTGATGCTGGCTTGTATGTATGGATGGCACAATGAATGTACTAGCTCCAGGTAGGAGCTTATTAACCAGTTCAATGACTTCCCCATTATTTGCCAGAATTCGTCCAAATCAGAACCCGCTAATGTACAAGTTCTTCCCTATAATGGAGATCTACTCTACAAAGATAATTTCTAGTACTGTGTTGAACATTTACTCATCTGAAAAATGAGCATAGTTGCTTCAGCGACATGTCTGATATGATGGTTTGAAACTTAAAAGGATTTTTTTGGTCTCAGACTAGCATCTGTCATGTTATTAAGTGCGAAATATATCAAGTCGCATATGTGAAAGAGCACAAGCTTAAATTACACAAGCTTAAATAAACTTCTTTAATTAAAACCTCTTGTCTGGTAACAGAATATTATATGTTTCTAGGCAGTGAGTTCCTGAAAAAATTGTCGCATTTGAAGAGGCAAAAAAATGTAGAAACACTAGATTGGTATCTTTATGTGGGGACAAATGGAATGGTTATCAGAAGACTGGCTCTTAGAGCAAGGAGTGATCTATCGGAATCGGGCACATTATCCATACAACTAAGAGCAACCTTTAGGAAATCGAAGCTGACTTGCGGTTGCAGATTTAGGGCTTCTCGAGGGACCGCTTCGAGCAGAGCGGAAAGCAAGTCATCGACCAAAGATTAGACGAGAGGGCGGAGCGATTGCTTCTCGGTCGCGAGTCGGGGGATGGAGAGAGGCCAGCGAAATCGACCATCGGGAGAGAGCGCAATTTGGGAACCGTCGGGTGGAGAAAGAAAGGCCGTCGTCAGGAGGGAGCGACAGCCGTCGGAGGAAGCTAGACGGGAAGGTTCAGTGCGTTGGGGTAGAGTGTAGAGAGAGCATCGAGCGTCAGAGGACGAGGAGGGGGAAGAGAAAGAAGGTAAAGAGGAGAGAGAAGACAGAGGAGAGAGCAAGGCCTGCCCTCCTCCTGCGCAGCAGCGGAGAAGTGGGACGACGTGGACCTGACACGGACATGCGTCACGAGAGTAAAAATGAGATGGAGCTGTTAGGGTATCTAATATTTTCAATAGTTCAAGAAAAGATGGGCATGTAAAATCCAGATGAGCTCTCAAACATTCCAAGAGAGACGTAAAGCGCCTGTTTCCATTACCATGACGGACAGCTCCCCAATCAAAAAAGCACGACGCGATGCAATCTGCTTAAACAACAGGATGTTGCACCCATATCGAAGGTATTTTGTTTGGATCTCGCATCATTGCCAAAAATACGGTGAAGCTTTTGGTCGTTTAAAGCATCAGAAGCATGAGAAATTGTCATCGCTGAATACAACGAACGGAACGACGAAAATTCAATATTTTGAGACAACGACTGACGAGCACGAGCACGGGAGATGGATATAGGCGTGAAGAAAAAATAAGAAAGAGCGCAGCATGGTTCCTGCTCGATTTTCCACAGTTGAAGATGTTACTTCTGACAGGATCATGGTCATAAATCTGCATTCGGATACAGCAATCTTCAAATTGGCATCTCAAAATTGACGAACAAAGTTGAATAAGGATTCATGGAAATTCATGATCTCGACTTTAGTATCTTGAATTTGAAGAAAAACCCCAGAACTTCCATTATGGTGCTCCCAGCGCCTACTTGACAAAATAACTGAAATAAAAATTACTAAACCGCGGAGAAAATCATCCATTCATCAATAGAAGCTAAAATGAATCAAAACCAATGTTCTTTATTCTTCTGCATAAATGAAATAAATTCATAATAAGTATCGTCTGCCTACGGAAAACAACCTTAACGGGACTTGGGAAATGCTATTACTCTATTTGCCTAAGCACAGATTGATATCGTGTCAAGTACGAAGAATCTTACTTTATGATCGATGACATCAAATGTACTTAAGAAGGTTTTCTGATCTGTTTGGATTCCAAATTCCGGTCATGATCACGAGTCAAACTACACCGAAGCCTCGCATCCACTTGCTTAGCCAACTTCCTCGGGACTCCTTGACTTTAAGACGGAAAAAAAAAAAAAAAAATAGCGCGTTGTCAAGGAAGACCATTCAAGTAAAACTAAAAATATTAATGAAAGTCGGTAAGCTCGACTGAAAAACGGCGATATATCTGCTATAACTACATTTACTTGTTAGGTACAGTAAATGATCTCCAGAATCGAAGTTTTGAAGTGCTTCCATAATGTACCTGTCTTATTGATTCTGTATGAGGCGTATGTGTCATCGATCTTCCCGAGTTGTCCCCATTGACTTGGATCTGGGAATACCTGTTGGGAAAATACTACTTCGAATTGGGTAGAACAATGGAGTCGGATCTTTAGAGTACTCGAGTCGGACTTTGAGGCGTGATATCACTTTCTTTAAGGATTTATTTGCCCCACAAAGTTGCTAATGGTCACCGGCAAATTTCCTCCAGGATACAACAAAGTCTCAAATGAGAATACTAGATAGCAATTCTAGTATTTCTCCAGGGTCTCTCATGGGAAACAATTGGAAACAATGGCTGTAATTTCTCTCCAAAGAAAAGCGAAAAGATGGAAGAAGATATTCACTATAATTCTTCTTTTCTCTGACAAGTATATATAAAATAGTCTTAAAATACGAAGACAACTCTTCGTGAAAGGTTGCGAAATGAACAAACACATTCTTTCGAAAATTGCTCAAATGAACAAAGGTGTCTATTCGTAAGAAGTTAAAACCGAACAATTGCAACCCTTCGGGAAAGGTTGCAAACCGAACGGATATCTTTATTCAAAGGTTGTCTTAAAAAGACACAAACAAAATTCAGAATAAAAATAATATTAATTAATAAATAATCGTAACTTTTCGTGAACAGTTGCACTGTTTCAACACGACGCCGAATTTTTCAATAAATAAAATAATGATCGTTGGTTAGTGCCAAATCTCGTCCACGTGTGCAGTCACATCTTTTCGATGTGGAACAAGGCACCTCTTCATTTGTTTTATAAACAAATTACCAACAATCCCCCACTTTTGTTTATAAAACAAAAACAAGAAATAAAACGTTAGAAATATACAGCCAAAATTTCTGTGAGATTAATATACATACATAAAGGTCTCTTTCGAGTTAAACCTTTACTTAGTGCAAGTATCTCAAAGCTCTATCAAAGTGACAAGTAGCTCGGCTTTAAACTTGTACTTTTATGTAATAGAACCGGACATACCGCACATACACTAACCTCTTGTTTCAGCGAGAAGTTCTATATTACTCCGCACTATTATGGCCTTGTGCTTGATCCTGTTTCATGAGCTCTCTAGAAAGCAACCCTTACTTTTGTAAGAAGCGGCACCACTTCTAAGCTCATATAGGTGAAGTATCTACCATGTGTTTTTGTTACTATCAACACACTACAAATTTGTATCATACTTCATTAAGAATTCAATCCAACCTACAAAACGTAAAGACGATACCGACTTCTCATATCGGGGCTACGTCGGTATCAAACAATCACATTCAATAACTTGTTCTTACCCATTAAACCTTGTAGCTAGTGATGTTCTAGAAAAAGGTCGGGTTACCATTACTGGTGATTTTAATTAAAGGGTTTCAGCCCCGTTTCTTGTGAGATCATTATTACCATGTGTCTTGGTAAAGCTTTCATCAAGGGATGGGCAAGATTATTACTTGACCTCACATAGACAATTGTTATGGTACCATCTTTAATCAATTGTCTCACATATTCATGTCTTAGACTAATATGTCTAGACTTACCATTATAGGTGCTATTATAGGCTCTTACCAAAGTAGCCTAACTATCACGGTGGATAGTAATAAGAGGCATAGGATTAGGCCATAATTTGATATCCAACAACAAATTCCTAATCCATTCGACCTCTTTCCCAATTGCCGCTAAAGTAATAAATTCAGGTTCTATCATTGAGTAAATTATGTACATTTGTTTCTTGCTCGTCCAAGAAACAACACATTCACATAATGTGAAAATCCATCTGGAAGTTTCATCTCCCACACTTGTAATCCAAGTAGCATCGGTGTATCCTTCTAATATAGCCGGATTATTATAGAATAATAATATAACTCTCACATGTTCTATATTTGGATTATTAGAATTTACTCAACTTGCAAATACAAAAAGTAATATCAGATCTATTATAATGTATCGCATACATTAAAGACCCATAGCACTCACATTAAAAACTCTCCACCATGAATCAAATGGAGTACTTATATATTTGAAAACAAGATGTTTAAATCTATACAACATCTTCTCCATATAATTACTTTAGCTCAAAGAAATAACCCCCACTATGTTTTTAACCTTAAAGCCTAAGATAGTATCTACTTTACTCAAATCTCTCATTTTAATAACAAAAGTTAGATACTTCTTAGTCTCAATGATTCTATTTATATTAGTTCCAAAATAAGGATATCATCAACCATGGCTCCAAAGAATTACTTCTTTTTGTCTCAGCCGCCTCCTCCTTTCCCTTTTGCAACTTTGAAGCCTCGGAAGAACATCTTCCATAGAGACAAGAAACAAGGGGACCATCAAATTAAGAAGCGAGCACAACCAAGCATTGTCATGAAGCATTGGTCGAAAATAAGACAAGTTTTTTCTAGTTCTTTCCACGTGAAAGCCCCAAAACATTCAGAATTATCAATCCACTCATTGATGCCTGTCATGGCTATCGTGACCACTTGAAGCTGTAAGGAAGCATTAATGACAGCATTCTAACACAGAGTCAGCCCATGGGAAGTGGACCTTTTACACTTCTCAAATCTCAATTTACGCTACACTCAAAAATTGGGACTTTGTCAATCATTAACCAAAATCATTTGTCCACTTTGCATGCCAGGTTTTGCATATAATTCCCTTATCTTACGTCCTTTAAGGCTCTTGCACATAAGATGTTATGACGATAACAATGTAATAAATAAACAAAATCTTCCGAAGCTATATCAAGGAACCTCCTCTCCACATGAATTTCCCACATAGCATATTTACCATATCCATTGGTCAATTAAGGACCAGCCACTCATAAACTACACATATGACACGATACCCACGGCTTCCTTGCCTCTTCTTGTTAATAGATTGGCAAGAGGGTCGATGGCAAAAGCTTCGGTTATCATTTACGATTGGAATCACAGCCAAAATCTCGACCAAGATCCAGTCGCTTCAGTTTCTCGGTTGTGAAGCAGAGCAAAATAGAGCACGCTTTATGTTTTCTCCGAACAATTGCTACACTTCCTAGTCAGTGATACTCAGCCAGTATCACGGAAGTAATTGATTCTTTCCCCGCCCCGCATTGGGTGACCTTGCATCACGCACTCGGTCATTGCTGGAGGGAAGAAGGCCCCACGGTCCGACTTCCTTCCCAAACCCAAACCGACATTCAGAGATTAATGGGGAAGAGACTCGTGTGTATCCTTCAATTTTAGCAAGAATCTGCTATCCTCCAAATTCCTCAATTTACATGATCCAACTGTGGGGTTCCATATGAAACGTCAATCCCCGGGTCTTGAATTTCTGGCCACGAAGGGTGATTCAAGAACTGCACTTCGCTCTTGCGCTACCCTACGTTGGTAGCGGAGCCATGGTTGCGCTTGTTGATCTAACGAGCAAAATTAGAGTCTCGCAAGACCAAGGACAAGACCAAACGGGGTATCCTTTGTGACGGTCGAGTGAACAGAAATGATGCGCACTCCTATGAAGACAACGATTGGCAATTAAGAGTTAGGAGGGAGTTCGGAGGAAATCACCAAGAAAGCCACTCCAAAGTTCCATTAGTCTAAGCCACCAATGCCCTCTACCCCGATCTCTCGTATCTCTATAGTTCGACAAATGCCGCCAATTCTCAAATTTGGCGGTGTAAGCCCGCCGTTGGAAGTTATGTGCCAATCCGGGCACCGACGTCACCGGTGGAAGATCGAACTTGAAGTTTACTCTGGGCCATCTCGCACGCCTAGGTTTGCTGAGTTCGAGACCATTCGGGGTTTTCAGCGCTATGAGCGAAAACCTCTCGTACCCCCACAACTGCACCAGCCTAAACAGCCCTCAACAACCACGGTGACAAGAAAGTCGCGTGCTCGATCTTTGCTGCCGTGGCCATAACCACCCTCTCTCTCCATGAAATGCTCAAGCCTTTCTACATGGCCAGGCATTAGCAGCCCACCGAGCAAAGATCTGATAGTTATGAGTATATAACCATTTTCTGGGAAAGAGAAATCTCGAGAACTTGCACTCGATCTCATGGATCAGAGTCTCGGCATTCTCAAAGTTGTTTTTACAAGATGAGATGCCGGTCTTGCATGATACGTCCACGATGAATTTCGCATCGTGAGCAAGAGCCTCGTTCATCACCTTTTGCTCCGGGAAATTAGCGTCGCAATTCAAGACGCCACCATCCTGGTCTTTTTTTCATCACGATGGATGTTGACAAGATTTGTAAGTGTTGAGTCCCAATCTGAACATCAAATACATAGACAAGACATGGCATAGCATTGGGAGCATAAAAGACATAAAACACATCCTTACGACGGTAAATGGACAAATAAAAAGAGAGAGAATTCAAGAGAGAAAGAGAGAGCCTTCATTGCCACGATGAGTGAGGATGAATGCCATTACGACCAGAGAGAGATTTGTCCGTGGAACGAAGAAGACGACACCATTTGCATTTTGCACATCCCTTGCTTAACCCATCATCAACCGCATCCTTTGACTTCATTGTTGCACAAATAAATCCTTAAAATTGTTGGGAAAATACTACTTCGAATTGGGTAGAACAATGGAGTCCGATCTTTAGAGTACTCGAGTCGGACTTTGAGGCGTGATATCACTTTCTTTAAGGATTTATTTGCCCCACAAAGTTGCTAATGGTCACCGGCAAATTTCCTCCAGGATACAACAAAGTCTCAAATGAGAATACTAGATAGCAATTCTAGTATTTCTCCAGGGTCTCTCATGGGAAACAATTGGAAACAATGGATGTAATTTCTCTCCAAAGAAAAGCGAAAAGATGGAAGAAGATATTCACTATAATTCTTCTTTTCTCTGACAAGTATATATAAAATAGTCTTAAAATACGAAAACAACTCTTTGTGAAAGGTTGCGAAATGAACAAACACATTCTTTCGAAAATTGCTCAAATGAACAAAGGTGTCTATTCGTAAGAAGTTAAAACCGAACAATTGCAACCCTTCGGGAAAGGTTGCAAACCGAACGGATATCTTTATTCAAAGGTTGTCTTAAAAAGACACAAACAAAATTCAGAATAAAAAATAATATTAATTAATAAATAATCGTAACTTTTCGTGAACAGTTGCACTATTTCAACACGACGCCGAATTTTTCAATAAATAAAATAATGATCGTTGGTTAGTGCCAAATCTCGTCCACGTGCGCACTCACATCTTTTCGATGTGGGACAAGGCACCTCTTCATTTGTTTTATAAACAAATTACCAACAATACCAACTTTGCATCGATCTTCCCGAGTTGTCCCCATTGACTTGCATCCGGTGATATCAACTTTGAAGTCCGGCTTTAGCCCTCGAATCTCGGTCAATTTCTCACAGTATTTAACCTCCAGAATTCGTAACTTATTACATGCTGCAAGGTCAGGTAGTGTCACGATTGACTTGCACCCAGAGATATCCAACTCCTCCAGTAACTCCAGCTTATTAAGGCCTTGAATTTCAGCTAGGCTTTCACAATTTCTAGCAATAAATCGCTTCAGACGCTCTGACTTTGAAAGATCCAATTCTGTGATGGACTTGCGCTCAGAGATGTTCAACACCTCGAGGCATTCCAATTTGTCAATGCCTTCGAGTTCAATATTTTTTGCCTCTCCATTGTAGCTTTCAAGGTCTAGGTATCTCACCGACTCTAAATCTTCAAAGTCATCAAGATCCGACAACTCTGTCCCTGTGGATACATCCAATATTCGTAGGGATTTTAGCGCTTTCAGCCCTTCGATTCCCATCAGGCTGTAGCACTGCAGGAGCTCTAATTTCGACAAGGATTCCAAGTTTGAAAGATCTGGCAATCTCTTCAACTTATGGCATTTCCAAACGCGAAGCTTCAGCAGTTTAGAGGGAAGCTCCAGGATCCTTTCAAGAGACATGCAAACATGAAGAGTGAGCTCCTTTAGGTAACTTAGGTGACTGAGTGAAGGAAGTTCGGGAATCTGACAGGTGAGTTGTAGGAAAGATAAGCCGAAAGGAAGTGCTGGCAGCGACTCAAGCCGGTTGCAGTACAATAAATCAAGGTGTTCAAGAGTTGAAAGCCCTTGAATGTCTTTGGGCAAGCCAGAGATGCTTGCTCTACCTAAACGAAGGATCTTTAGACAAGACAACCCTCTGGTGTCAATGAGAATGTCCTCTTTCAGATTATGGCAACCTGAGGCATCTAATTCTTGGAGTTTTCCAAATTTTCCAACGGCGCTAGGTAGCTTCTCTATTGCGCTATGAGAAACCCTCAGAATTTTTAAATTCTGCAATTCTTCAATGGATTCAGGTAATTCCATGATCCCTGTAGATGATAAGTCCAGGTCAGTTAACAACTTCAACTTCCCAATCATAGAAGGGATCCTTTTCAACACATAGCAGCCCGCTAACGACAAGCGCTTCAATTCCACAAGGGACTGGACAGAGTCTGGAAGTTCTGGTAATCTTTTACAGGTGTCCAAGTTAAGGGTCGACAATTTCACCAAACTACTTATTGAGCTGGGAATTTGAGTCAGCAAATGACAACCCACGGCACTAAGGATATTCAGCTTCTCCAGCGATCCTATACATGGAGGGATTTCTTGGATATCAGTCTCATCTATAAGAAGTTCCAATAAGTTTTTTAATTTACCCACTTCTTCGGGTAGCTTCTCAAGACTCCCACACCACCTCAAGTTCAAGGAAATGAGGCCCCCGATATCTTTGATGGATGGATCGATTGTCTTCAAGTCCTCACAATGTTCCAGGATTAGAAACTCTAAACTTGTGAAAGCCGAGAGATCGGGGTACTCTCCAAACGCGAGCACCTCGAAAGGTTGAGAACTTTCAACTTCTCCATCTGTAAGGAACAAGACCCTTACAGGGTTAGCCACTGGAAGTAAATTATTAACTGAATGTAAGAGGAGAGAAAGTGTTTTTCATCTTACCTTGATTGATCTCCAGTCTCCCCAATTTTTGCAAGTACTGCTTGATAACTCAAGTATGAGTAATTTCTCCAAACGAATATTGGTCAGCTCGAAAGAACCCGGACATCTCTCCCACTGCAGCCATTTTAATTCAGAAAGTGCTTCCGTCAAATGTCCAGGAAAAATTTCGGAACTAGCATGAAGGAACCTCAACTTAGGTAAATTCCCAAGGCCAAATAGCTTGAATAGCTTGCTTGAGCCATTTTTGTCCAGACGAAGGGCGACAATTTTTTTCATTTCCTACAAGTGAAAATTGAGGATCATGAACGTTACATTAAAAAATTGCATGGCCTAATTGTCTTTGATATATAGAGGAAGAAGAAAAACAATTTTAAGAGGTACTATAACATTCATGTGATATAAGAGAATATGGAACAAGGGAGCCAAAACGAAGTAGAGAGAACTGTTACCTCAGGGTTGTCCAGTATCTTCGAGGCTTCCTCGAAGTCCCATATTCTACTGCCGTTCTGTCTTGCAATACTTCTTCCCAGAACTCTTAATTGACCTTGCATTTTTAACTCGTTATTATCCCCAATTTGTATTAGCGACCGGGATTTTAATTTTGCGATTCCCATTGTCGGACTAAATTCACAGTCTTCCCACATATAGGGGGCAATCCTAGCGTCATTTCCATCGAATAGACATGCAATATCCAAAAATATTTCTTTTTGGTCATTTTCTAAGTTGTCGTAACTTATCCTCAAAATTTTTGCACTTCCTTCGGAGGCATCCCCTTTAATTTCTTCAGCATTTCTTCCCAATATTTTTCCTTTCTTTCTGTCCTCAGGAGTTCACCAATAACTTCGAGAGATAAGGGTAACCCTCCCGCAGTCTTAATGATCTCATTAGAAAGAAACACAAATTCTTTCGGGAGACACTTCCTGTTGAATGCGTGTCTGCTAAACAGTTCCAATGATTTGTCGTGATCTATTTCTGTGAGTCGATACCCATGGTAAACCCCAGGCTTGGCTTGATCAAGGCAAATTTCTTCTAGACTTGTAAAAAGGATTCTACTTCCTGACTTAAACCAACTCCCGTCTTTTATCAGATCATCCAACTGTTTTCTTTTATTCACACCATCAATAAGAATAAGGACCTTCTTGTCCTCAAATGCGTGCTTAAGGGTATTAATTTCAAAACCAGATCTACACACGTCACGTTTACGGTGCAGTAAATCAGAGCTTAGTTGAATTTGCAGATCCCCAATACTTTTGTCTCGAATATCAAGGAAACTGTAATGCTTAAATTTACCAGAGACACAGAATTTGTTATAGACGATCTTAGCTAGAGTAGTCTTACCGACACCGTCCAGTCCATAAATTCCAATGATTCGCGTGTCAGTGAATGCATCGGTGTCTGCCAATCTCATAATCTCCTTCACATGATCTTCTGTTCCAATCAAGTGTTCGGAAACATGTAGCTGCAAATACTTTTGCTGCTCTTTCAGCACAGTTTCGACAACGTCTTTTATTAATTCTGCTTCACGGCTGTCAGAGAATACAACACATAAGAACTCCATGGCTCTGCTAATAAGGATTTAACGATGCTTCTGCAAGAAAGGATCTTAAGAAAACAAAACGTAGATTTTGATGAAAACGAAGTACCTGTAATTGTCTGATATAAATACTCTCAATGTACAAACTTCCTTGAGCACTTTTAAGACTTCCTCCCGGCGAAAATCCTTCTCAATTGAACTGAAGGCATTCCCAAAGTTCCCCTTCAGGTGTCTCACATCGTCCGGCGTTACTTTGTAAAGTATCGGAAAGACTACTTGTTCTCCAGTCCTCCAGCACTCCATTATATGGATGAGCTCACGGAGGCACCATTTGCTGGAAGCATAATTTGCCGAGATAACAGGGATCGAAATCTTTGAGTGCTTGACTGCATTAACAATTGCCTTGGGAAAGTGATCACCAAAGCGGAGACTGTCTTCATCTCTGAACACTAACTCTGGTGGCATGACTCGTACCTCAACAAGTTCTTGATAGAGGTAATTGACGAAGCCTTGACGAGTATCCGGGCCTCTAAAGCTTAGGAATATCTCGTAGTTACTTGGTTCTGGAAAGCTCAAAGGATTAGCTGGTGTGGAACTCGTATCTCCGGCATAGTAACTTGTTTCTGGAGAGATCGATGAGTTTGATGGACTAAAGCTCTGACGTTCTATGATGTCAGCTTCAGCTGGAGTGGTGGCTGTTAAAGCAGATGCTTCGAGACAGGTTTCTTCAGCTGGAGCGTTCAACAGGTTAACTGGCCCATTACTCGCATCTCCTGCAGAGTTACTTGCTTCTGGAGTGGCTGACGAGTTAGATGGACCAAAGCTCCAATGATCTGCATAGTCACTTCCGGCTGGAGAGATCAACAAACCAGATGCTTCTCCTTCTGCAGAATCATTTCCGTCTGGAGAGGTCAACGAGATGGATGGACCAAATATTAAACGTTCTGCAATGTTAGTTTCAGCTGGAGTGGTGGCTGTCGAAGCAGATGCTTCGAAACCGGTTTCTTCAGCTGGACGGTTCAACAGGTTAGATGACCCATAACTCGTATCTCCTGCAGAGTTACTTGCTTCTGGAGTGGCTGACGAGTTAGATGGACCAAAGCTCCAATGATCTGCATAGTCACTTCCGGCTGGAGAGATCAACGAACCAGATGCTTCTTGTTCTGCAGAATCACTTCCGTCTGGAGAGGTCAACGAGATAGATGGACCCAAGCTCCGACGTTCTGCAAGGTCAATTTCTGCTGTAGTGGTGTCTCTCAAAGCAGATGCTTCGAGACCGGTTTCTTCAGATGGACGGCTCAAAGGGTTAGCTGGCCCATAACTCGCATCCTCTGCAGAGTTACTGGCAGTTGGAGAGGCTTCAGAATCTGAATGTTGTGCATCAGCGTTTGTGCTTGCACCCTTTTTCTTCTTGAGAAAAATATACGCAGATGCACAGAGACAAATGGATGCGAGAAAACGCCTGAAAGGTTCATTGACGGGGCATCCCATTTTGCTCTATTAAGGCGGGAAAACACAATGATCTCCTTATCCACCAAGATAGTTTTTTTAGCACGATATGGTTACTTATCTCTGTTCCGCATTTGCAGTGTCGCTGGTAAAGAGGGAAAAAAGAGGCAGTGGAAGCTGAAGTCGGAGGATGACTATTAAAGTCTCTCAAAAGTCTTTTTAATATAGTGTGAGATCAAATACAGTATGGTAAGTTGGGGGAATCTAGACGCTTTGGGTTCCGAGAACTTGAAAGCTATCGGTCCTCAAAGTCGTCCCTCTGTACAACAGGAAAACGACACAAATGCCTTGTTGTTGCCCCAGAAGAAAAGCAAGTTGGATGGACTAGCCGTACTGTTTTTTTTTTTTTTTGGTCGGTGGACTAGCGGTACTCGCTTACTGGCAAAAGTGCACAGCTTTCTGAATGAGTCTGGATGGATGTTCAACATGAAATGGTTGACCAGTTGTTCCGAGAGGCTCATGCCCATTACCGCTTATTAAGCGATTAACTAACGATTCATTGACTGATAGCAGTATATTCTAATGCTTACTGTTGTCTTTGCCTTCTTGGAATCAAATAATGCTTACACGCTTATTGCCCTCTTTGGTCTGACGTCATTGTGTTCGTCTATAGCATTATTAATCTTTCCCGAGCCAAAAGTAACACTCCTCGGATTTTTATTTTTATTTTTGCCAGAAAAATGCTCCTGAGTTAGCGCATAAAGAAAGAGACTAATTCTAGATTTGTAGCCTGGACAACTACTTGAGGCAATTAGAATAGTGAGCGGCTTTGTCTTGTGTGACACATCGAATTTAACTCATTCGAGATATTATCCACTTTGACCCATATCATACAAATCTTCACACTTTTGTTCTTTGGCGTACAAGTGAGCATTTTCCTAAAAGGTCACCAATTTCGATGGTACTCCTACCGAAGCACGCTTGCCGTTTTGTTGAAAGGGGCACGGTCTCCCCCCAATCAGCATGTAATTCTATTCATTACAAACCTAGCAGCTTCCACATGATTGGTCCTCGAACCATAAACCAACTGGAGGATACTATATTCTGACATCCTAAATTTAATTCATCCAAAGCACTTTTTTAAGAGGTTATCCATCCTTGTAGTTCTTTCACTTGAGCACGTTTAACTTTAGAGTTCCAAAACTAGGCATTGTCTTTATGTTAAAAGGCGCATTCGATTTATTCCCACTCTTTTCGCCATCTTAGAAGCTTACTAGGAGTCACTCATTATCCAGGCCCTCATGCCACGGCGATCACTCCCCGCCCTCATTGAACCTGGTTGTTACAAGCTGTGTTCACTGAGTTGAACTAGCCTGAGCTGGTTTTATTCTCAGTTTTATCATACAAAAAATTTCTGAATCAAGCCATGACCCAAAGAAGCTCTAGTCCAATCAATTTCGCCCCCAAATTTCAAATTAAAAAAAAAAAAAAAAAAAAAAAGCCTAAGTACATGAAAAAAAGAAGAAAAAAGAAGAAGTTGGGTGCGAAGGTAAAATTTCATTATTGTTCTATGAAATTCACTTTGTTTGCCCTGCAGTTGCATCTAGAGATGCTCTTTATTTGTGAAGTCTCTGTAATTTATACTGAGCTGTTATGTTCCTGTGTTTGCTAATTGTTTTCTTGCGACCGCCGAAGTCATTGTAATCATTCGTATGAAACTGATATTGAGAAGGGAAAGTGGTAGTTGCAAACTGGATCAATTAGATGAATAGTCTGCTAATGATGAAGTTTCCTAAGTGGATGTGATGGATATTCTGCCTTCAATGAAACTCGGCCAATGAAAAACTTAATAAAGAGACCAAAAAATGTGCATTGTATCAAAGTTCATACTGTAGCACTTTAGCATGAGTTCCGTCCTAAAAAAAGAAAAACAATTTAGAATGAGAACATTCAAAACCTGCGAACTGCGACATTCCATTAACAAGTGCATGGGGAATATCGATGCTATGAAAAAATTCCTGCTAAAAGTGTTTAATAAGGAATTGATTCCATGTCAAATGCATTGACTATACATAAAAGAAGTCGGTTCGTTAGAAATTGTAAGGCATTCATGATTTGGTTAATTGATCAGTGCCTTAAAAGTTTAAAATCACTCTTTAAAGTCGGCAATACTTTGTAAAATCACTGTTGGGGATAGTTACTGATTCATCCAAATTGTATCCTTCCTTTATATTTTTATTTTTGCTTAAGCCATATTCTAGTTTCAGTTCCTATCATGATTTTATCCCGAAATTAGAGAAATCGAGGATTATATCAAATTTTTGTCTTTTCCAGGCACTGTTGCTAATGAGAAAACCAATTTCAATTGAAGAGTTACTAAAGAAAATAATAACGCGGAAAGTTTTGTTCGAGCAATTTCTATATATTCAATAAAGAAGAGTACATGGGCATGTTTATAAACTTTAAAAAATGACTATTTGTAGTTACAGAATATTGCAATATCAATCACAATTAATCAGGATTAATTAAAGTTTTGTTTGTTTTGTGGAAAATAAATGATTTGGAAAAAAAAATTCCTTAAAATATTTACTTACATCATTTACAAAATGAATGATAAAAAAAAAATTTCATTGTCCACGAAAATATATAAACATAAATTATTGTTGAAAATGAAAAATTTTCATTGATTAATTATCAGGAAAATATTTTTTAAATAATTTATTTTTTGTGAAATAAATTAAGCCTAAGAGACACAATCTTGAAAGAAATGCAGAATCAAGGCAAATATATCTCTAACAGCTACAATTTTTAAAATGAGCGAAATGTACTAAGTTTGCTCATGGTAATAGGATTATCCACAAAGAGACAGCTTACATTTGTGATTAATACTTAATGAGGAACATAAGTCGATCTTTTCATCCATAATATTTTTTTTTTCCATAAATTGGTCATAAAACATGGAAAAGCGAGGGGTCTTTGGAACATTTCTTTTCCCCCATTTGAGAAGACACGCAATCTACTGACCATTTAGGGGTGCATGAGAAAGTACTTCGAGTGAGTTGAATTTAGTGTGAGCGGTTTTGTGTTGTGTGACACCCTACATTTAACTCATTCGAGATATTGTTCACTTTGACCCGTTCTATACAGACCCTCACACTTTTTTCCTTTGATGTGCAAGTGGACATTTTCCTAGAAGGTCATCCATTCCGATGGTACTCCTACTTAAGCACACTTGCCGTTATGTCGAAAGGGGCACGCTCTCCCCCCGATTAGTAGGTAATTCTATTCATTGCAAACTCACCAGCTTCAGCGTGGTTGGTCCTTGAACCATACACCAACTGGAGGATACTATATTGTGACATCCTAAATTCAACTCACTCGAAGTACTTTCTCAAAAGGTCATCCATCATGGTTGTGCTCTCACTTAAGCACGTTTAACTTTAGAGTGCCAAAACTAGGCATTGTCTTTATTTAAAAGGTGTCTGTGCAATTCGATTCATTCCCATTTTTTTTCGCCATCCTAGAAACTTACTAAGAGTCACTCATTATCTAGGCCCTCATGCCACGTCGATCACTCCCTACCCTCATCGGATCTGGTTGTTACAGGTTGTGGTCATTGAGTTGAACTAGCCTGAGCTGGTTTTATTCTCAATTATTATCGTACAAAAAATTTCTAAATCAAGCCATGACCCAAAAAAAGCTCTAGTTTAATCAATTTCGCCCCTGAATTTCAAATTAAAAAAATCCTATGTACATAAAAAAAAAAAAAAAAAGTAGGGTGCAAAGGTAAAATTTCATTATTGTCCGACGAAATTCACTTTGATTGCAGTGCAGTTGCATCTAGAGATGCTCTTTATTTGTCATGTCTCTGTAATTTATACTGAGCTGTTATGTTCCTGTGTTTGCTAATTGTTTTCTTGTGACCGCCGAAGTCATGGTAATCATTCGAACGAAACTGATATTGGGAAGGGAAAGCGGTAATTGCAAACTGGATCAATTTGATGAATAGTTTGCTAATGATGAAGTTTCGTAACTGGATGTGATGAATATTCTGCCATCAATGAAACTCGGCCAGTGAAAAACTTAATAAAGAGACCAAAAATTTGCAGTATATCAAAGTTCACACTTAGACACTTTAGCATGAGTTCCGTCCAAAAGAAAAAGACAATTTAGAATGAGAACATTCAGAACCTACGAACTGGGACATTCCATTAACAAGTGGATGAGGAATATCGATGCTATGGAATTTCCTGCTAAAATTATTTAATAAGGAATTGATCCCATGTCAAATGCATTGACTATACATAAAAGAAGTCGGTTCGTTAGAAATTGTAAGGCATTCATGATTTGGTTAATTGATCAGTGCCTTAAAAGTTTAAAATCACTCTTTAAAGACAAAAATACTTTGTAAAATCACTGTTGGAGATTGTTACTGTTTCGTCCAAATTGTATCCTTCCTTCTTTTTCTTTTCTTTCTTTTTAGCTTAAGCCATATTCTAGTTTCAGTTCCTATCATGATTTTATCCCGGAATTAGAGAAATCGAGGATTATATCAAATTTTTGTCTTTTCCAGGCACTATTGCTAATGAGAAAACCAATTCCAATTGACGAGTTACTAAAGAAAAGAATAATGCGGAAAATTTTGTTCGAGCAATTTCTATATATTCAATAAAGAAGAGTACATGGGCATGTTTATAAACTTTAAAAAATGATTATTTGTAGTAATAGAATATTGCAATATCAATCGCAATTAATTGGTATTAATGAAAATTTTGTTTGTTTTGCGGAAAATAATAATTTGGAAAGACATTTTCCTAAAAATGGTTACTTATATCGTTTACAAAAATAAATGTCCATGAAAATATATAAACATCAATTATTGTTGAAAATGAAAAAAAAAAAAAAAAAACTCATTGATTAATTATTTTAAGTGATATAAGTGATCATTTTTAGGAAACAAATTTTCAAATAATTTATCTTCTGTGAAATAAATTTAGCCTAAGAGAAATAATGCACAATCTTAAGAGAAATGCATAATCAAGGCTAATATATCTCTAACAGCTATCATTTTTAAAATGAGCAAAACGTACTAAGTTTGCTCATGGTAATAGGATTAAGTATCCACAAAGAGAGAGCTTACATTTATGATTAATACTTAATGAGGAACATAAGTTGATATTTTCCTTTACGGACACAATAAAGTAGTGAAAAGCGAGGGATCTTTGGAACATTTCTTTTCCACTTTTTGAGCGGACACGCCATTTGCCGGCCACTTATTTGCATAGTCTGTACACAAATTTAAGTTCAAAAAAAAAAAAAAAAAACTGGTCAATTGACTAAAACATTCCTCAGTCGTTGATAACATAATTGACGTAATTAGACAAATAAACTAGTGGATTGACCTGGACTTGGCAAAGTCTATGGGTCGTTGTCTTAGTAGCTATTATCCTTTGAATGATCCGTCCAAATGGGCCACTCCGTTTCGCTTCTAGTAGTCTTCCTCTCCACATGCTTAGTGGTTGCCTTTCAGGGATTATCCCGTGACGGTTCCATCTTGGCGCCGAAAGGAGTCAATATGCACGCGAGGATTGTTTAACGTTTATGTGGTTGTCCTTTTGGACGTGTGAAGAAATAATATAAAAAGACCAAGACCATCTTTGAGCCTAATTTTCTTTGTTTTATGCATCGGAGTTTGCCATCCCACCGTCGCCATAAGTAGCTCTCATCTATATTCAATCTTACACAAGTTCTTTAAAAAAGACTCGCTCGTGCTGAAAGAAGTCGATGATAAAGCCATTTGAGTAGATAAACATTTCTCGTGCTCGGCGTTGCATATCAACCGCCCACTTTACATATATCATCTGACAAGAGAGATTTTTTGTATCTATTTAATATCTATGCATGAGACATATTTGATTTTATAAGCTTAATTCTAAGCTCTAAAAAAATTTCCTTTTTTTTTTTTGTACAACCACATCAACGATCTACTCTTTATTAACCTACGAACTTTGATGAGCAACAAAAAAAAAATAAAGAAAAAAACGTAATAACTATATTGTCACCATAATAATATTACCATTATACTAGCCTTTGTACCGTGGAATGTACCAGTGAAGAACTAATATGAAATGACCCCCTTGCAATTTGCAAGTGCAGCTAGGTGTAGAATTAATATAAAAAGATCAAGACCTCCTTTGAGCCTTTTTTTAAACTTCATCAGAGCTAGTTATTCGATCATGGCCACAAGTTTCTCTCATTTGTATTCAACTCAACACTAAATGCTTGAAAAAAGAGTCACTATTGCTTAAAGTTAACGATAAAACCATACGAGTAGATAGTTTTGCAGCCAAAATAATTGGAAAATATTGGTAGCTTATCAAAATGTTCATCCACATATTCCATGGCATTAGTTCATGTTGTAATTATGGTTAATGGATCAACGAAAGCCAATTATTATGATACGTCCTTTCTATTCACTTATCTATTTTGGATTCATGTATTTCCTAATCTTTTCTGTTCATGTATCTATTGATTTCATGAATTTCCTAGATTCATGTATATTTCAGTTCATGTATTTATTGAGTTCATGAATCTCTTGAATTCACGTATCTTTGGATACATGAATCTCTTGGATTCACGTATCTCTTTATTCATGAATCTCGTGGATACATGCGTCTATTTAATTCATGTATCTCTTTAGTACATGAACCAAAAGCTCTATAAATAGATAGAAGCATAGAGCTTCTTCACACACGAACATACAAACGGTTTTTGGTTTACTTGATTCCAAAAAGCTTTGAAATACTTTCTACTCTTCTGTTTTTTCTGAGTGTGCTGGTTCAATTGAACGGTTCGATTGAGTCATGTTTGCATAGTGCTGATCCAAACAAGTTCGAGGTGTTGTATCTTGGAAGGCATAGTTCGTGAATCTGCGGAGCACCTTTGGCAGGAACTAATCGCCTTAAGGAGATTCGGATATCCGTACCTCACCTCCAATTTTATATTCTGATTACAACAAACAGTGTGTATTTTCTGGAATATTTTCCAACAGTTCCCACATTGGCTACATCTATCTATACTTCACATGAATGATTCTATTATCTATGGGAAACAGGTAAAAGGAATTGGGTGAAAAGGCCATTTCAACAATGACCATATATACAAGTGGATTTCTATAATCATGACATAAGGCGATCCAGTTGTATGAGTATAACATTTTTTGTGGTACGGCTAATACTGACATGGATAATTTTTGTTTATTCTAATTTATTTCTGAAATAAAAAATAAAAATAAAAACTCAGAATTTTTTTTTTTAAATGTAAAAATTATCTATGTTATCGCCTCACTCAATCACCTTAGGAAATTCTTTCTTGCGCTCAACCAATCCCCAACACTAATAGATGTTAATTGGGGGCCATCTGTTTAACCCAGCTCCATATAAGCAATTTTCAACTAAAAGTAGTTAAAATAGAATATCTTGACAAATTATTAAAAGGTTTGAAATTAAATTGGCAAACTTGAAAATTTTATGGCTAAATTGGCATCTATTTAAATCTTTAGATCCCTCACGGAAAGTCACTACCCCTTTGGCCTTTGATTTGATCTCTAAAATTAGAATAAATCATATTAACGGGCGATGCCTTAATTTCACTCACATCTTCGATTCTGCAAATGCGCATTGCACGATTCATTTCAACCTTCCACAAGGGCTGGGCACGTCTCTCGACGTGACCCATCTATGCAACAAGTCTATCAAGGTCCTATGCAATCCAACACTTGGAGATCTCGCTGTCCCTTCTAGAGATCAACCTCAAGATAGGGGAGATTTTTCGTAGAATTTTTGCATGTCTTGAGATGGCTGAAACCATATCCGTTATGTAGAGTTAATGCTAAAACAAAGCCTTACTATATGTGCACTTTGCTATATTTATTTAAGTCATCTAGAAACCAAATCTTACTATTATGCCTTCTTGACAATTGAACTGCATATTGCAAGGTTTGCGTACATGTTTAGGTAATATCATTTGAGTTTCATCTTGCATGTTAAATTTGTGTCACAAAAGTGTTCATCACGCTTAAAATTCTCAAGTCTATCATTAGGAATTTTGAATCATTTCGTAATGTCATTTAAATTGCATGACGTCATGCCTACTTAGGGTTAGATGATTGTTCAAATTATCCATCGCATCCAATCCTCAGTCCCATGTGATATTTTTATGTTGTTTCTATATTATTTGAATGACTTTGAGATTTTCTAATGCATACTTGTGTTCTGTTTTTCTTAGTTAGTAATACGCACACATTTAGAGATCTCGATCTTAGGATACCAAATTGACCTAGTTTGAACTCGAGCCCTTCTAGGAAGTTGTAAGTACACTTAGAGGTTTCCAATGCCGCTAATCTCACACAAATTGCTTATCGTTTGGACCACTTTTTATTTTTTTTCAAAACTTGATCAGAATTTGGACATGGGATTACATTTGGCCCTCTGTTCTATTTTCTTTAAGGATTCTATACTTGGCATCTTAATAAAACTTGTTTGCTAACATGTTAGCTATGTTGTATGTAAATTTGATGATTTTTAGACTTGTTTTGACTAGACAAATCTTTGCGATATTAATTGAATGTCTTGCTTTTTTGACAATTTTCTAACATGCTATTACTTGTTTTCTGATTTTTATAAAATCATATATAGCTCGTTTAGGAAAACTTTCTTCACAAAAGTTGTTCATTATCATGTTATGCATGTAGAGAATTTTTTCATTGCCAAATTCCCTTTAAGCATTACCCAATTTTGCTGTCTTTACATGCTTGTTCTAAAGTTTATTAATATGAGCTTGATTGTGATTATTTAGGTAAACTTCCTAGGTTAGTTTGTGCATGAACCTAGGTCATTTTATCTTCAGGAAAGTTGTTTTAAACACCTCGATATTCATTGTTAAATGATTTTCAATGAATCTTCTTTTCAAATCAAATTTTAAAAAAAAAAATTGGTATATATAATGTTTATGAAAACAATTTATTATGAAATTCTTCTCCAAAGCTTGATTTGGCTTAAGAAAGAGTCGTGATTTAGACCATATTCAAAATACTTGCAACGCTTGTGAGTGCATTTATGCGAGCCTCGTGCTAGCTTTGGCAATTGAATGTGTTCCATAGCTTAGATATTCCTTAATCTGAAATATTTTCAAATTTTTTTCTTAAACCTTGATTTGAAATTGTGAAAGTCACGGCTTGAATTGTATTCAAAATGTCTGTAACGCTTGTGAGTGCATTTATGCAAATCCCGAGCTAGCCTTGACAATTGAATGCATTTTATAATCATTTTATCTCAAAACCTTTTGTGAATGATTTCAAAAGATTTCTTTAAAACATCATATGTACCCTCTTACATACAAACGCATTATTCATTTAGAAATACTTGTGTTTGTGATTGACGCATGATTTTGGTAAAAAGTGATTCGATGACGGCTCACTAATTTGTTTGATTGATTGAAAAATAAGATCTAAAAGATTTGCATGCATGATTAATTCCTGCAAATGCATGTGATTTTTAGATGAATGGTAGGGTCGATGCATGATATCGAGGGAAATCCTGGGATCATATAGACTGGTTCATTAGGGACTTATAATTGTTATTGGCCATACGAGAATACAATTAGTCGATAATGGCTATAAGTCACATAAAATGAATTCGGTAGGTGTCTTAGAGGGACCTGCGCATGAAAGACAAAGGCTGACCCTGAGACCCAAATCTTCTTTTTGAATTGAACTTCCTTTGAGAGATTGATTTTAGTATGATGTTGTGTTTTTTATTATTTTGATATGTATGCTTGTTTATTCCCATTGTATGTACCTAATTATAGATTTCCTAAACTAGATCTAGATTAGGATCTTGAAGATGGAGACGACATAAAGACGGTGAAGGTTGATGTACATTCCAACCATTATTATGTACTATTTATTCCTTGACATATGTATCGGGTTCCTTTTGTTGTATAAAGCCCGACGAGTTGTGGGTTCTCTCTTCCTCTTATCCTTTTTAATTGTGTTTTTCTTTAATATTTTATAGGACTGCATGGTAGATTTGCATTTTTCCTTATTTGTTTACTTACCACTTCGCAATTATCAATTCAATTGGTGTTTTCTTTTCATTTTCTTTCAAAATAGAATGGCATGAAAATAACCAACCGCGCATGATCACTTAGTTTATGACTAACGATCCCGAAAATATAAAAAGAAATGCATGGATACGTTAGCTAAACAAAACATACCGTTTAGATATCGAAATGACACTAATAGAAATATTGGTGTAATCAAAGTCCCTAGATCTAAATATCTAGTTGCATAGGAATCGATGGGACACTCCCTTCTCTCGATTGGGTTTCTAGCCAACTCCTAAAAATGAGGTTAGTGGCAATTCCCTTCTTATTTCTAGGTTTCATAAACAACTAAACTATATAAATAAACCCATCATGTGAGGTACGGGTCTTGATAAGACTCACCATGGTTTAACATACCCATATGTGGAAAATTTCTAATGAATAAAGTGACTTCCATCCTTAGGAAGGAGTACCAGAGGGAGGGCTACCATGGTAAAGATACCTTAAATTAGATATTCACACCTGACCTCCTTTCTCAAGATGTGTCGCCTATGTGGGTATAGGTCACGACACTCAGTTGTTACGCAGGGTATGAGTTGGGGAGAAATCTAACCTTGTAAAAAGAACTCACGAGAGGTTTGTCTAGAGAGAGAAGTAATGACATTCCTGTGGTTAATAACCGTGAGAGAACTTTCGTAGTCAAGTACCCATAAATCCGAATTTTCCCCTTTTTTCCTTTTCTCGTGAGAGGGATCGAGAGTGGCGAGATCGGATTGCAACATTTATGAATATTTAGATGTCCAAATGGGTTTTCTTCTATAGTCGTTGAAACTGTTCAACGGATGAGATTTTGGGTTGTCTTTAGTGATTTGTTGCTCTTTATACAAAAATGAATTAGATTTGGATCCCTTCATGAAAAATGTTATTTGAAGACTTCTTTGCAACATATTAAATTTTTGTAATTTTTTGAATCCGTTTGGTAAGATAATGACATTTATTTCAAAAATTGCTCAAAATTGTTCTTCACATTGGAATGAGAGGGCCACAAGCCCAAGCTTGAAGGACAAGCTTAGGCAATTGCATGGTTGAGATCAACCCTTACTTCCTAAGTTTAGGAATTTTATCATTTCAATAATTGAGAAAGTGAAGAAACAATCTTGGCTCTTGATATTTGATGATGATCTTAGCAAACAAAGAGCTAGGATCTCTTCTTGTTTCCCAAATTTGGAGCCATCATTGCAAGATCTTAGCATTTACTGCACTCAAGTACGTGAATAGTGTGCAATCTTGATAAGATAACCAAATTGTCCTCTCATTCAATTAAGGACAAAAGAGCTAGATGGCAAAGAGGCAAAAGAGGGGGGTGGTCACATGGATGAGGAAGGAGAAAATTATTTCATCCCCTAGCTTATTCTAAGTTTAACTTAAACCTATGCACTCAAGTGCATAATCTCTTCATTATTAGCTTAGATTTTTCTTCTTTAATTTTTTTTTTATTAGCTGAGAAATGTTCTAAAAGATTGGATGAGATGGGCATTAATAACAAGATTTCTTCCTCATTTTCTCTCTTTTCTCATTCCTTTTGGTTCCCACGATAATTCTCTCTCTCTCTCTCTCTCTCTTCTCTCACTTTGTTTCTTTCCCTACCCTTTGAACAAATTTCCCTCATCCTCTTTCTCATTTCATACCCATTTCTCTCTCATTTTCTTCTCTAGAATCACAAGAAACTGACCACAACAGCCGCCACCCTTAAATCGCCCTCACACCGTCATTTCCATTGCTGAGTCGAAGCTTTGGAGCTGAGGAAGCTACTATCCAGCCCCTCATAGCAGCCCTATCTCTTTCTTTGTTGGCGATTTGGACACCGCCGTTCATCGCCGAGCTGCCGTCGTGCCATCATCTGAGATGCCGTCCGGCCCTCCCACGTGTGTTGTGGAGGTGTGACCAGTAACCCATAGCTGCTGTCCAACCTTACCGCTTTTTAAATCTTGGACTTGGGTATCAATGGCTTTCTAACCCTTGATTAGAGTTGTTGTTGTATTTTAGAAATAGTTTAGGGTGAGATTAAGGTTAAATGGTGCTTTGTTGATGTGATAAGTGGGTCTTATGTGATAAGTGATCATTGGGTTCCGATAAGTTATCGAGTTTTGGATGATAAATTGTCAAGGTTTAGGCAATAGGTTATCATGTTTAGGGCGATAAGTTATTGGACTTTTGACGATAGGTTATGGGATTTTAGATGATAAATTATCAAGTTTTTGCCGATAAGTTATTGGATATTAGATGATAAGTTATCGGGTTTTGATGATAGGTTATCATGTTTAGGCTGATAAGTTATTGAGTTATGTTAAGTAAGTTGATATGTTGTTGTAATATGCTATAATAAAGTGATAGACTATTATGTGTTATATGTACTATATGGGTTATATGCATTACGTGTCATATGTTTTATGTGTTGCATGTGCTTGACATGTCATATGAGTTATAGGTGTTATTTAAATAAGCCTTGGATAGATTATGATAGCAACGTATTATATGTGTTCATTGGAAGTGGTCGTCATACATATGTTATGTTCATTGTTCATGATCGATGCGTGAGATCATCCCAAGCCTCTGAGATGAGATATACCATAGTTCTTGAACGTGTAAAGAAGCACGTCGGGTTGAGTCTCTCTCTTGGGATTGACGATATTGAAACGTATTGCTCCCGAACCAAGTCCAGTACTAGATCGGTGATCATGTCACGACAAACCGGTCCTTTCTTAGTTTCAATGCGATAATGAGACATATCATTCCCGAGCCAAGTTTGGTACTAGGTTGATGATCATGTTATGTCGGATTGGTCCTTTCTTGGTCTCGATGCAATATTGAAGCGTATCATTTCCAATCTAGATTGGACTTAAGCTGGTGCTCAATGTAATGGGTTAAGCCATGGATTCTCGTTTTGTGGTCAATATCTTTGATTGATGTACTTTCAATAGATCATGAGACACACTTCGCTTGACACGCCATTGAGGTATTCATACTTGCCTAATGAGAAAAATAATAATGGGCGTGAGTGATGATGTGCTCGTATGATCATATAAAGACCTTGATGTGTTTTAAGCGGGGTGTGAACCCGTCCTGATGTGTTTTACGCGGGACGATGCTCGATTAAGTTCGAATGCCCCCAAGTCAATGGGATGTCGTTCACGTATGGATTTCAAAACGAAGCTCCTTATAGGAATAACCATCCTTATGTGTTTTATGCGGGACAATACCTAGTTATGTCGGATGATTGTGAACCTTCGGGTTGGCCTTGGGTCCTAAGCGGCTATAATAATTTAAAAGCATGATCTCAAAGGTTGCATTGTAGTATGTGATGCCATGCGATTCTTGAGACGCCATATGTATAAAGTGCATGAATGCTGAGTGCATATGACGAGAATGATGCCATAGTCTACACATATGTGGCATGGATATATATATATATTGAAAGTACTCGACAAGACATATGTTACATGAGGAAAGTGCATGAATTAAATGTCATTTCAATGATTTATGTGACACATGCATGCTTTGACCGATCCTGTTTATGAATTGAGAGGCATGAAAATATCTTGTAGGTCGATGTTTGAGTCAGAAAGGCACGGATAAGTTTGTGGATTTGTACGCTTTTGATTAGGACTCGAGAGATTTAAGTTGCTACATGGTGCCTAGAATTATTGTTATTCATGTCTGGATGATTAAATTGTGAACGCCGTATGCTTAATGGAATGGTGTACTCATATAGTGGTTGTTTATACTATAATCGAACACGTAATAGAACGTCGCATGTTGAGTAGCCTAATTCCATTTAATATATAATGCAAAGCGAAGGTTTTATTATTGGTCTATTGTCGATAGATAACCTATATGTTTAGGGCATTTTCGAGGTGAATGATTTCCCTACGCAAGGTCTAGGGAGTTTATTCGTTGAATTTATCTCACTCATTGTTGTTTAACTTTTTCAGGCCCTTATAATGACTATCTGAGTCCGAGCCAAAGTACCTTGAGATGGACGTGTACTAGACACATAGGGGATACCACTTTTGAGGTTGTCTCGTAAAATAAAGGTGCTAAGTTAACCCCAACCCCTTTTGGACAAGTACGAAGGAATCTGCTACGTGAGTGTATAAATGTGAACTTCCAATGCTTTAATCGAGTGTAATGTGTACATATATGAAAGTGTGTCTAGATGAGTATTATATACAATCCCTATTGTTTGTTAATGTTTGAGAGATGTTTATTTTGCTTCCATTTGTGTATAATCAAAAGATAAAATGAATGGGTCAACAATGCGTCCTAGCACGTCGCAAGCAAATGACCTAAGTAAAAAGTAATGGCACGGGTTGTCGCGAGCCCGGAATGGGTCAGGGCGTAATAGATATTTCTCAAACCTAATCAAGTGTGCCACTTTGGCAGTCACAACTCAATTAAATAATTGAAACTCTCTCATACTGGAGATGTAAACTTTACTTCTCACATACACCATATACATGTGATTTTAACTTTAGTGACAGGGGCAAAATATCACTAAAATTGCATATCATGCTAATTACACTGTTTTATTCATTAATATAAGATTTTTATAATCATAGAAAAATACAAGAACATACGCAAAAATATAGTAAAAATACACGTATTTAAGATGGCTTGTGTATTTTTACATCCATAAAATCATCAAACATGTAAAATAAATACACCAAAAGGTAGAGCATGACCATACAAGCATTTAGCTGCCAACTACACGCCCACATACACCGCTTGAGTGCGCGGTGCGTGGAGCACACACGCAATCAAACTAAATCCCTACGATTCGGTCCGATCAGTAGCAGTTAGATCGGCTCCAACCTCAATCGTACAATCTGACCAGTTGATCGGTCCAATTAACGATAACCTGGTTCAAGAGGGTCAACTGGTTGGATCTCGGATCAAGTCAGGTTTCGCATGTCACCGTCTGCTAACGTCAGCCCTAGTGCATGTAGTGCACACGCTAGCCACGCCCATGCATCAGCCTGCGTAAAGGCGCTTGAGGGTGCGTGGGTGCGTGCTCTACGCCCTTGGCGGCGCGTGGCCGTGTATAGGGGCATAGGGGGCCTCCCCTAGTGGCGCGTCACCCATGATTTTGCTCGTCTTGTCGAGTTCTTTTTGTTTATATAATAAAAATTGAATTTTACTAAGCAGAAGATCACAAAAATAGGACGAAAATCTATGCGTTCGAGTTCTAGGTTATAGTTGCTCTGATACCACATGTTAGACGTTAAAATGCGCAATCCCATGATTTCCATAACTAGAATAAGAATATATATATAATCGAGTAGAAAGATTAACACACCTATTTTGGTGTGTTAATATTTCTTGATGTGGAAGCGGAAAAGCAATGATCCAAGCGCAAATGCTTCTCCTCTATTGCCCTCCGTATCAATGACTCAATGAGACAACCCCTCACCTTTTAGTGTTAGATAAACTCTCATTTATGAGGATAATTATAAGAATTAGGGTTAGATATAGACTTGAGCACTATTTATAGTAGGGGTGTGCAACCGAACCGGCTATACCCTTTTTTTGGACCGGCCCACCCGAAAAACAGGGTCGGGAACCGGTTCCCATTGAAACTGGTTCGGGAACAAGTTCCCAAAATTCGAAACTGGTTTAAACCGGTCCGGGAACAAGGTCCAAGTGATTACCCACCCAGAAAACGGTTCCTGGACCGATTTTGGAACTAGTTCTCAGACCGATTTTGTAAGTAGAGGTCCAAAACATTTTTTTTTTCTTTCGATTTTTATTCCTACTCTCGCAATCACACGATGTTTTTCCTCTTGGCTCTCTCAAACACGCATGGCACTCCTCCTTTGTCATTCATCTTCCTCACTTGCTTCCCTCCCTCACCGACTCCCTCTCGCACCGTATGATGGACGGATGGTGTTCGTCGCCACCAAATTCTTGTGTATCAGATGGATTGGCTCGCCTAATTTCTCTTTTGTATAAAGAGATATGCTTGAATAAATGAGTAGCTTCATGTAGTAGTTGTGGGAATAAGACTAATATTAGACCCATGTTTGATGTTAATTCTTTGCCTTATGATTTTATTTATTATAATTAGCCCTATGGATCTTTAATTTTTCATTTATTCCAAATGTTCATGTATTAATTTATTACCAGTGCTTAATGTTTCAATATAAATTAGGAGGATTACGTTATTTTCTCGCTTCGAAGTCGTATAGGATATCGGAAGATTGCAAAACAGGTTCCAATGGAAATAGGGTTGACCCTAGAACTGGATCAGAAAAATAGGGTGGGTCGTGTACAGGGTCCAATACAAACAGGGTCGGGTATAGGGTCCTGGAAAAGGGGAACCGGTTATAACAGGGTCGGGTACAGGGTCCAAGTCTAGACCCTACCCACCCTGGACCCAATCACCCCTAATTTATAGAGTTTACAATCAGTCCCTCTCATTACGGATTAGGTTCAATTTGGCTTACACTAGAGCCAGCCTCATATTAGATTAGTTAAGAAATTTTCTATCTTACCTTAAATTAATTTTGTAAAATGATAAATTATAATGTAATCTAGACGTTTTGGATTTTGAGAACCTGAAAGCTATTGGTCATCACAGTTGTCCCTCCGTACAACAGGAAAATGGCACAAATGCCTTCCCGTTGCCCCAAAAGAAAAACAAGCAAGTTGGACTGGACTAGCGGTACTATTCTTTTTCTTCTTTTTTTCCCCCTTATCGGTGGACTAGCGGTACCTGCCTACTGGCAAAAGTGCACAGCTTTCTCAATGAGTCTGGATGGTTGTGAACATGAAATGGTTGACTAGTTGTTCCGTGAGGCCCACGCACTTTACAACTTATTAAGCGATTAACTAATGATTCATTGATTGATAGCAGTACAATCTAATGCTTACTATTGTCTTTGCCTTCTTGGAATCAAATAATGCGTACACACTCATTGCCCTCTTTGGTCTGATGACATTTTGTTCATCTATAGCCTTTTTAATCTTTTCCGAGCCAAAAGTTGTGACATCCCAGATTTTCAACTCTATTTTCCACTGAATAAATCGGGCATTTCATTAACGCGCTTATAGAATTGTTCTCAGAGCTTATCACTCTCGAGATAACTAAACTGTCTAGGGAAACCAATAACGATTTTAGGGTAAATTGACTTGAGAATTCGATTATGAATTGACTTCTCGACCGTGTCTATCTTTAGAGGCCATTGCGGCACAGTATAAAATCGTTTTGAAATCAGAGATAGGCTGGTTCGACAAAGATGTGTGGCTAATTGTGGGTGACACCACTAAATTGGAAAATTCTCGTCGACCGGCACTTGACTGATTTCCTTATTGTTTTGGTACCTTGTGTCCGTATTTAGATCCTCAAGATTTTCACGACAACCGAGAGTCGCCAATGAGTTGAGTGGGTTCATTGTGGCTCGAAGAAAATCGATCATGGGTCATTTGCACTAAAAATGCCTGAAAGTTACCCAGTAGCCTAGGTCACGCTAAAAACGTGCAGAATGTAAATTAACCATCAATTCAAGTCCGGTTTCAGAAATTGAAGATTCTGTCATGTCACAACAAATTCTAAGAGCGTCAACTCAGTCTCAGAAGATTTTTCTAACAATCGACACTTTTTGGGAAAAAGTCGTCGGTGGACCGTTTTCGTGCAATTGAAGTCAGGGATTTATTCTGGTTGCAAATTTGAGAAGCGTGAGGGATTCTTGGATGGGGAAAATTATCAATGTGATAAATGAGACATCAATTGAATTTATGAGAGCCAATTGAGAGAGAATTATGAAAGAATTATTGTCATTTGAAGCTTTATTCTTCAAAATTCGTAATCCCCCACACCCTAGCCAATTTTGGACCATTGGAAAGGTTATTTGGGGTGTTGGTGTGGCCAAAGGAGGGCCAAGGAATAATGCTTGGCTTAGGATGATTTGAGAGGATATTTTGTGGAAATATCAAGCCCGGTGGAGCCCTCCATCCCCCTCACTCTTATCATCTCTCTCTCTCTCTCTCTCTCTCTCTCTCTCTCTCACCTTCTTGGCCGGCCATTCCTCCCCTCTCCCTCTTGTTTTCGCAAGCCACCAGCACAACAAGGAGGAGAAAGCAGCAGCCCTGCCAAGCTGCCCGTCGCCACACCGGTGTCGTCCTCGGCCCCACGCGCGCGTGCCCGCCTTGGCCGTGCTCCTCCGTCTCCTTGGCTGCATCTCTCTCTCTCTCCCAGCTGCTGTCCTCGATCTGTGGAAGCCTAGCTGGGGCTGTTCATGGTTGTTCCTTCACCGGTAAAGTCCCGCCAAGGCCCAAGTTGGTTTATTTCTTCATTCTCGAGCCTTACCATGTTAAACCGAGTGGTTTTCTTCAAATTTCCAGCCAAGATCAGCAAGTTTCAGAGTTGGTTTCCAGCCACTTGCAAGCTCGTTTTGAGGTGCCTACGGGCCTCGGTTCCTAGGTCCGCTTTGGAGTTTTTCGTTCCCCGCGCCGTTCCTGTCGGATTGATCCGACTCGCGCGTTATTCCGGTGAGTTCAACTCACTAATCCCTACTTAGTTTGCTAATGATGCTTAATGGTTGATTAGTGTTAATTAAGTAGGATTAGGTGGATAGATTAAAATGATTAGTGATTATTAGTTGATTGCAATGCATGTTGGGTGGTTAGTCACAGCCATTAGGGAGTAGAAATGCTCTATTATTTATTGAATGCATCTCGGGATTTTTCCCGACCCGTCTCAGGCTTCAATTAGGCCTTACAGGTATAAATTGGATTTTTAGTAATCATTTATTTTTTTGAAATTAATTTAATTAATTAATTATTTTCTGGAAATTCAACCGGGATGGCCAGTGACCGGGATTTTATGCTGATGATTGTGGTGCAGTCCATTTATTTATTTGAGATTTATTTCGTGCTAAATTGATTTATGAGTGATTTTAGAATTTATTCCTAAATTCAATAATTTTGGAAAATCAATTGAAGAATAACTGAGCATCGGTAGATAATGCCAAAAATGTTTTGGTGGACTACAGAAAATGGTGGGACATATGGAAAATAAATTATAATATTTTGACTTAGGCCAACCGTGCACCCACACACGATTATTTTTATTGGGTACAATTTATCATGTTGGAAATTAGGCCAAGTTGAATATGTAATTGAGTAATCGATGTGCAAAGCACCATATCCTTGGCCAGGAGTAATGTATCATGGTTCAGCTTTGGTGAGCAAATGTTATTTAGCAGCTTCGGTGAGTACTTTAGATATCAGCTTCGGCGAGCATATGTTATCTAGTAGCTTCGGTGAGCATTATTTGATCTAGTAGCTTCAGTGAGCAAATTTTAGACATCAGCTTTGGGGAGCAATGATATATATTTCAGCTTAGGCGAGCAATGTTTGAATCGATAAAGTTCATGGATGGTATCGATTGTGTGGAGTAAAATAATTCGATTGACTGATGGTTGAATGAATTGACCAATAGATGGTACGGTATCATGTAATCGACTAGGTCGATTGATCATTGCTTTGATCTGATGTTGTGAATTGATTGATTGAATGGAAATGATTGGTGAATGGTTCGATTGACATGTAATAGACTAGGTCAATTTGATCGATGCTTCGATCTGTGATGTGATTGCTTGGGTGCCTATTTGATCTGTGCTAATATGCAGGTGGAATCTGAGGCCAAGATAAGTCATCTAACTCGTGTTGTGCATAGACAGCCCTAAGGTGTATTGGTTTACTAATCGAGTCTTAGAGGGTAAAACTTGCTGAGACGTTGTCTCATTGGTTATTAAATAACCATTTCAGGTCCCTAGATGCAGTAGAATTTGGATTTTGAAGATCTCGAAAGTCCGGTGCAGTCTGCTGAAGGCTCCAGTTGGAGTGTGGAGAATGATGAAGAGGAGGACGGGGACCCGTAGCTTGTAGAACCCCACTTCTGCTTGTAGACATTGTTTTTAAACTGGTTTAATGTGAATTGGACTTAATAGTTCACCTTGTATATATATTTATGCACTGGTTTGCAATTCATATAAGAGTGAAGGTTTTTAAGGGTTTGAAATTTAGTCCTATTGTACTATCCCAATGTTTTATTATCTGGGGATTTATAATTGCTTCCTTATGCGTATTAAAATAAAAGGGTCGGCAATAAGTCCTGGGATATCACAAATTTTTAATCGATCATGTGAGGGATGGGCACGCGTTCGAGGATCGGGGCGTGACAAAAGTAATACTCCTTGGATTTTTTTTTGGACAAAAGTATACTCCTGATTTAGCACATAAGGAAAGAGACTAATTCTCGACTTGTGGCCTAGACAACTACTTGAGGCAATTACAATAGTGAGCGGTTTTGTGTTGTGTGACACCCTACATTTAACTCATTCGAGATATTGTTCACTTTGACCCGTTCTATACAGACCCTCACACTTTTTTCCTTTGATGTGCAAGTGGACATTTTCCTAGAAGGTCATCCATTCCGATGGTACTCCTACTTAAGCACACTTGCCGTTATGTCGAAAGGGGCACGCTCTCCCCGATTAGTAGGTAATTCTATTCATTGCAAACTCACCAGCTTCAGCGTGGTTGGTCCTTGAACCATACACCAACCGGAGGATACTATATTGTGACATCCTAAATTCAACTCACTCAAGTACTTTCTCAAAAGGTCATCCATCATGGTTGTGCTCTCACTTAAGCACGTTTAACTTTAGAGTGCCAAAACTAGGCATTGTCTTTATTTAAAAGGTGTCTCGTGCAATTCGATTCATTCCCATTTTTTTCGCCATCCTAGAAACTTACTAAGAGTCACTCATTATCTAGGCCCTCATGCCACGTCGATCACTCCCTACCCTCATCGGATCTGGTTGTTACAGGTTGTGGTCATTGAGTTGAACTAGCCTGAGCTGGTTTTATTCTCAATTATTATCGTACAAAAAATTTCTAAATCAAGCCATGACCCAAAAAAGCTCTAGTTTAATCAATTTCGCCCCTGAATTTCAAATTAAAAAAATCCTATGTACATTAAAAAAAAAAAAGTAGGGTGCAAAGGTAAAATTTCATTATTGTCCGACGAAATTCACTTTGATTGCAGTGCAGTTGCATCTAGAGATGCTCTTTATTTGTCATGTCTCTGTAATTTATACTGAGCTGTTATGTTCCTGTGTTTGCTAATTGTTTTCTTGTGACCGCCGAAGTCATGGTAATCATTCGAACGAAACTGATATTGGGAAGGGAAAGCGGTAATTGCAAACTGGATCAATTTGATGAATAGTTTGCTAATGATGAAGTTTCGTAACTGGATGTGATGAATATTCTGCCATCAATGAAACTCGGCCAGTGAAAAACTTAATAAAGAGACCAAAAATTTGCAGTATATCAAAGTTCACACTTAGACACTTTAGCATGAGTTCCGTCCAAAAGAAAAAGACAATTTAGAATGAGAACATTCAGAACCTACGAACTGGGACATTCCATTAACAAGTGGATGAGGAATATCGATGCTATGGAATTTCCTGCTAAAATTATTTAATAAGGAATTGATCCCATGTCAAATGCATTGACTATACATAAAAGAAGTCGGTTCGTTAGAAATTGTAAGGCATTCATGATTTGGTTAATTGATCAGTGCCTTAAAAGTTTAAAATCACTCTTTAAAGACAAAAATACTTTGTAAAATCACTGTTGGAGATTGTTACTGTTTCGTCCAAATTGTATCCTTCCTTCTTTTTCTTTTCTTTCTTTTTAGCTTAAGCCATATTCTAGTTTCAGTTCCTATCATGATTTTATCCCGGAATTAGAGAAATCGAGGATTATATCAAATTTTTGTCTTTTCCAGGCACTATTGCTAATGAGAAAACCAATTCCAATTGACGAGTTACTAAAGAAAAGAATAATGCGGAAAATTTTGTTCGAGCAATTTCTATATATTCAATAAAGAAGAGTACATGGGCATGTTTATAAACTTTAAAAAATGATTATTTGTAGTAATAGAATATTGCAATATCAATCGCAATTAATTGGTATTAATGAAAATTTTGTTTGTTTTGCGGAAAATAATAATTTGGAAAGACATTTTCCTAAAAATGGTTACTTATATCGTTTACAAAAATAAATGTCCATGAAAATATATAAACATCAATTATTGTTGAAAATGAAAAAAAAAAAAAAACTCATTGATTAATTATTTTAAGTGATATAAGTGATCATTTTTAGGAAACAAATTTTCAAATAATTTATCTTCTGTGAAATAAATTTAGCCTAAGAGAAATAATGCACAATCTTAAGAGAAATGCATAATCAAGGCTAATATATCTCTAACAGCTATCATTTTTAAAATGAGCAAAACGTACTAAGTTTGCTCATGGTAATAGGATTAAGTATCCACAAAGAGAGAGCTTACATTTATGATTAATACTTAATGAGGAACATAAGTTGATATTTTCCTTTACGGACACAATAAAGTAGTGAAAAGCGAGGGATCTTTGGAACATTTCTTTTCCACTTTTTGAGCGGACACGCCATTTGCCGGCCACTTATTTGCATAGTCTGTACACAAATTTAAGTTCAAAAAAAAAAAAAAAAAAAAAAACTGGTCAATTGACTAAAACATTCCTCAGTCGTTGATAACATAATTGACGTAATTAGACAAATAAACTAGTGGATTGACCTGGACTTGGCAAAGTCTATGGGTCGTTGTCTTAGTAGCTATTATCCTTTGAATGATCCGTCCAAATGGGCCACTCCGTTTCGCTTCTAGTAGTCTTCCTCTCCACATGCTTAGTGGTTGCCTTTCAGGGATTATCCCGTGACGGTTCCATCTTGGCGCCGAAAGGAGTCAATATGCACGCGAGGATTGTTTAACGTTTATGTGGTTGTCCTTTTGGACGTGTGAAGAAATAATATAAAAAGACCAAGACCATCTTTGAGCCTAATTTTCTTTGTTTTATGCATCGGAGTTTGCCATCCCACCGTCGCCATAAGTAGCTCTCATCTATATTCAATCTTACACAAGTTCTTTAAAAAAGACTCGCTCGTGCTGAAAGAAGTCGATGATAAAACCATTTGAGTAGATAAACATTTCTCGTGCTCGGCGTTGCATATCAACCGCCCACTTTACATATATCATCTGACAAGAGAGAATTATTGTATCTATTTAATATCTATGCATGAGACATATTTGATTTTATAAGCTTAATTCTAAGCTCTAAAAAATTTTCCTTTTTTTTTTGTACAACCACATCAACTATCTACTCTTTATTAACCTACGAACTTTGATGAGCAACAAAAAAAAAATAAAGAAAAAAACGTAATAACTATATTGTCACCATAATAATATTACCATTATACTAGCCTTTGCACCGTGGAATGTACCAGTGAAGAACTAATATGAAATGACCCCCTTGCAATTTGCATGTGCAGCTAGGTGTAGAATTAATATAAAAAGATCAAGACCTCCTTTGAGCCTTTTTTTTTAACTTCATCAGAGCTAGTTATTCGATCATGGCCACAAGTTGCTCTCACTTGTATTCAACTCAACACTAAATGCTTGAAAAAAGAGTCACTATTGCTTAAAGTTAATGATAAAACCATACGAGTAGATAGTTTTGCAGCCAAAATAATTGGAAAATATTGGTAGCTTATTAAGTTGTTCATCCACATATTCCATGGCATTAGTTCCCTCATTGGCTACATCTATCTAACCTTCACATATTATCTCTAGAAACGGGTAAAAGGAATCGGGCGAAAAGGCCATCCCTGACAATGACCATACGTACTAGTTGATTTCTATAATCATGACAAAAGGCGATCCAGTTGTATGACATGAATAATTTGTGCTTATTTTAAATTTCTTTTTTGAACTAAGAAAAAAAATAGAAAAAAAATTCAGAATTTTTTTAAATGTAAAAATTATCCATGTCATCGCTTCACTCAATGACTTCAGGAAATTCTTTCTTGAGTTAACCTATCCCCAACACTAATAGATGTTAGTTGGGGGGCCATTTGTTTAACCTAGCTTCATGTAAGCAATTTCCAAATAAAATAAGTTAAGAGTGGCTATCTTGGCAAATCGTTAAAAAGTTTAAAATTAAATTAGCCAACTTGAAAATCTTATAACTAAATTGGTATCCGTACAATATATTCAAGACTTTAAATAATTATCCCTCACTAAAAGTCACTACCCATTTGGCCTTCTTTGAACTCAAAGGCTTGATCTCTAAAATTAGAATAAATCATTTTAACGGGCGATGTCTTAATTTCGCTCTTATCTTCAATTCTACAGATGTGCATCCCATGATTCATTTCAACCTTCCACAAGGGCTCGGCACGTCTTTCTACGTGCCCCATCTATGCAACACTTGGAGATCTCCTTGTCCCTTCCAGAGATCAACCTCAAGATAGGGGAGATCCCTTGCCTCCTCGGCGGCCCTTCCCATTGTGCCATGCCACCTCGGCCTTGTTCATTGGTCAAAAAGCCACCACAATTTTTCAGAATGACCATCTATCTCAAGAACAATATTATGTAAAATTGTGTGGACTTTAGTCAATGACCATTTATGTTGAGAATAAAATTAGCTAGAATCGTTTTCTTCCAAGATGCCATCGCAATTTTTTAAAATTCTTTGACTAATGAAAAGTATGCATGCAGCAGCTGGGGCAGTTAAATGTGAAATGCATCCTGCTAGTGCTGAAACTTTTGTCTTAGAACTTAGAAGACTCGTACATGAGAATTTCACATTTTCACATGAAGTTTGACTAGCTGAAGTGGATAAATTATATAAAAATACCCTGTTCACAGCCAACGGCTACTTGAGTCATTTATAACGGTGGCACTCTTATTTTGTTGTCGAATGGAGTTAACCGGCCGTTGACACTTAAATTTTGCCTATATATTTAGGCCTTAATCACATAGAAAATTAGAGATCCGAGAGAGAGACTGACGTGCCGAGAGAGTGAGAGAGAGAGAGAGAGAGAGAGACGGAGCCTTGGCCACGCATGAACCCCTGTCCGACGACGAGCTCTTCTGGTCGACATCCTCAAGCTGAACCGGTAAGCCCCTTTCTTTGCCCTGTTCGGACCCTGTCTTGGGCATGCCGCGAGCTCCGGCCCCACCGGTTCCCGTTGAGCTGGTATGTGTTCTGGTTTGCTTGTCGAAAGTTCCGGTCCAGATTTGAGTTTCGGTCGAGCCGAAATCTCTCGTTCCTCTAGCGTAATCCACCTGTTCCATAGAATGCTTAAGTGAGATCTGGTTTTCGTCCTCCCACTTTTGGCCGAAATCGAGTCGTCCATGCGCGTCGATGTTCCAGTGGTGTTGGGCGACCTTAGGCGTCGGCCGTGTAGCCGTTCACCACGTTCCCATCGTCGTCGTAGTTTGTTCAGTGTTTGGCCGTGGTATGGCTCTCGGCTGGTGGCGGGGAGGTAGGCCTACGAGTGGCATTCGGAGTGGACGACGCTGGTTGGTGACTCCGTGGTGGCCTGAGCGCCGGCAAAGGCTATCTAAAAAGGGCAGTGCTGTTTCGGTGAGGGAGTTGCAGGGAATTCGGTGAGGGAGGGGGCTCGCAGAGAAGAAGAAATTTAAAAAAAGAAATTATTTCTTTTTTAAAAAAAAGGTTTTAATCAGAAGCGGGTCAGGTTCGGGTATGCCAATCGGGTTAGCAGGTTAGACTAGGGGTGATCGGTTCCCGGTTCGGTCCGGTTCCACCTCGGAACCGGGAACCGGACCGGGAGCATCGGTTCCCAAAATTGCGAACCGTGGACCGGACCGTTTGGTCCTAGGACCGGGAACCGGACCGAACCATCGGTTCCGGTCCGGTCCGGTCCGGTCCAACAAAATTGGCTCTACTTTTTTGCACTAAAAAGTGACCGCGTTCCGGACCGATCAATCCAATTCGGTTCTTGGGCACGTGCAAAATATTTAAACTTAACTTGTGTGATTCACACTTTGAATGTCTTGGCTTAGATTTTATAGATAATCTCTCTTCTACCCTTTGAATGTTTAGTTGATATGGGACTTTTGGAAGCTTGAAGTGCCTCGTGAATCTTTTGGAGCCTTAGTCCCACATCGAATAGAAGATGAAACTAATAATGAGATTTTTTCTATAAATAAAAGAGTAACAAAAAGGATTTTAATGGTTTCTTGGCCTCTTATCTCAAATTGCAATTTTAGTTGCAATAAGTTGTCATGTTTATATATTTTATTAATTATATGTATATAAATTATATATAAAAAAATTTGGTTCGGTCCGGTTTGGTCCGGTCCGGTCCGGTTCCCACCTTAGAACCGGGAACCGGACCGACCGGCCACCGGTTCCGAGATTAGGAACCGGGAACCGGACCGCCGACCGTGGGAACCGCCCAAAACCGGCCGGTTCGGTCCGGTCCGGCCGGTTCCCGGTTCGGGCGGTTCCCATTGCACACCCCTAGGTTAGACCAGACTCGGTCGAACCCCCTTTCCCGAATATAATAACAACAACAATAATAATTTTAATTAAAAAAGAGAAAAGAGCATTAAAAATTTAAAATATTAAAAAGCATAAAGTAGGTTTAAAAATTCCGAAAATTCATAAAAATGGGAAAATTCATAAAAAACTAACATATTAAAAAAATCATAAAAATTCATAACGAATGACATCTACATTAATAATTTCCAGCCTAAATTAGCCAGATGGACTTAATTGGTATGAAAATGTTTCGAACTAAATTGATCTAATTAAAATGTTTATGACTAAATTAATGTCAATACAATAAATTTAGGACTTTTTTAGTACTTTTCCCTTACATATTATATAGAATTAATCAATTTTCTTGCTCTGCTTACTACAATAAAATTGGATCTTGGTTGGTAAATCATTCATTTCACTTGTAACTTGCTATTTTCACTGCTAATTTTTCACTTTAGAGGTAAAATTTTAAAGATGTTGATAATTTAATGACAGCATTTAACTTTTGTAAGTTAGCTGACATTGTTCGTAAATTACCATCACAATACTTGAACGACAGGTTGCTAGTTACATGATTTTACCTTTATTAATTAGAATTTACTGATCGTAAATACTGTCTAATGGACCAAGTTCAGACTTTGGCAAACGAACATTAGAATTTTGCCTAGGTAGCCATCAATCAGAGAGCTAGTTGGAGAGATCAAACTGATCTACACCGATAAATTCAAGGTGATTTTATGATGGTTCATATCGGCCGGGTCGGGTCAGAGCATGTGTGGTTCGGGTTGCCTTGTTGTACCCCCTATTAAAAGCCAAGGGGAAACGCAAACGATGGTTTATTTCTGCCGTCTGCTATATTTAAAACATTTTGTGTTCCCGCTCTAATTGTTTATTGCCTCTTCGTCTTCCGCGTCTGCACAGATCCAACGAAGCTTCGAGAATGGACAGATATAAAGATTCTCTGTGCGTAAAGAAATTCTCTTTCCTTTGCCTTTTGTTTCTGAAACAGAATTCTGGGTTCGTCAATTGGTGAAGAGACAATGCATTTTGCATTGACTTTTACTGCTAATCCACGTTCTTGACAAGTAGTATGTCTTTTTCTTGATCTGCAGATTCAGCAATGGACTGTATTTGGCAAACTTGGCTGTTTCATCGAATCTTATTCAGGATTCACGGAATGAGATATCCGAACTTGAGCAGCAAATCAACCAAAACTTCCTTTTGCGTTTCATAAAGAGGGTGTTGCCACTACTTGAACCCGCAACCTTCCGATCATACGGGGACAATCCTGTAATAATCAAAGAATTTCACTGCCTGAACTACAATATCATTGCCTTTGTCACCTCACCAGTTACTACAGGCTGTCTTCAAGAAGAAAGAGATTTGGTTTCCTCAGAGAAGATCCCTAACTTTCAGTTCCTATGCTCCAAAAGAAATCCAACTTTTCACATAAACAGAGCTGCAATTACTTTGTTCAACTCTCTTCAAGATGAGCTTTCTCGACTGAGCAAAAAGGTAGCAATTTTATCCATTCTCTCGAGTTATCCATTCTGGTTATTACTTTTTATCTGCTGTAAGATCATATATGCATGTATCTAGGAATAATTACTTACAGAAATTGTTGCTGAAGTAGACATGCTAATAATTGCTCTGATTGAGGAATTTCTAGTTGTTCACCACTTATGATTAAGCTTATGAGATGAAGAGTGAAGCACTGTTCTGCTATGGAAATGCCTTCTCTCGTTGTTTTGAGCAGAGTTACAGAATTGAGGAACGGATCATCAAATTAGTACTTTCATCCTATTAATTCATGAATCCTTCATTGAACTGAATTGCGTGGAGGTTCATTTCATTTATTAACCGTTCATGTTTAACTTATCTGAACGACTGCGTCTGGCACGTATAAGTTGAGAATATGAATTGATGCTTATTCTACTTTAATGCAGGTTGTAACTTCAGCCAAGTCTGAGGACTCTGTCCCCTATATCATTACAGGACACCGTTTGGGTGGATCCATTGCCTCCCTTTTCACGTTATGGCTTCTAAAACAAACGAAGAGCATCCCCCTTTGTATCACTTTCGGTTCCCTTCTCCTAGGTGACAGTGCCTTCCAAGAAGCCGTATCACAATATTCAACATGGAATTCGTGCTTTTTGCATGTAGTTCATAAGGACGATTCTTTCCCTACACTATCCATTTGCCCTCCCACCACTAACCCAAGTCCATACAAGCCTTTTGGTACTTTCCTTTTGTGTTCTGAGTCAAGTGGTGCCTGCTTTGAAGCCCCTGAGTCCGTCATGGAGCTGCTGCCGTCAAAAATTGGCGTTGGAGATGAAGAGTCCCAAAGAGTCAATTATAAAGATGTCATTGGATGTCTCGAGCAAAGATTAACTCTCGGTGACCGTTTGAGCTTGAATGGGCAAGAAGTAGATTCATATGAAGCAGGGGTCACTACTCAAGTCGCAGCAGTCGGCCTCAAGCCAATTCAGGTATCTTGAATTGACCTTCTTCTCATGGTTGCATTCCATCATGGGGGAGTACGCTTTGTAGCACATTGTTTGTGTTGCTCAGGACTAAAAGGATCTCCTGATTTTGCCATGCTGACCACTTTTTTAGCAAACTAAAACGCTGAGTGACTAGTTCAGAACTTCAGCAGGAAAAAAAAAAGAAAGAGAAACTTGCTGAAGTCGTAAGCTTCTAAGTGCTACAAATGTTTTCCAAATTTTTATTTTAATTGAGTGGTGGTAGTTTTTATTTTTTTATTTTTAATTTACAAAGTTTGAATAAATAAGGCTAGTTATGTGGTTTTGAAAAAGACCTTAGTGGAATAGTTGGGACAAGCTGAGGAAGTAGTATTACAAAAAGTGATTTTTACAAGATTTGATGCTTGGGAAACAGCCTGCAGACTTTCCTAGAAGGCCATTGACTGAAATTTTGCCAACATATCATATTCTAGAGTTATCTTGATATTTACATGTATTCCAGAAATATCTCTGCATGCTTGACTATTCCAGAAAATTGGATCGATATCTTAACAAGCGGACTCTCATTGCGATGAGTCGATGACAGCAGCAGGATGAGGGCACTGATGCTTTGATAGGGGACATAGTAAAGCATGAACGAGGTGTAAAAGTATCAAAAAGAGAAGCATTTGATCCTGCCAAGGAGTTGGACCAAATGAAGGTGTATCTGGCTTACTTGGAGTGGTACATGAAGGTATGCAAAGCCGATGGCCAGGGTCCTGGTTACTATGACAGCTTCAAAAATGCAGGAGAAAGGCGCGACAATGGAGTTGATAAGTACAAGACAATCCTCACGAATTACTGGGAGCGTGTAGTCTATGAAGCGGAGAGGAAGCCTCACTTACCGGGCACGCCACTGCGGCCCCGTTGGCTCTACGGAGGGACAAACTACCGGAGGATAGTCGAACCTCTGGACATAGCGGAGCATTACAAAAGAGGCCGAAAAGATTACATAAAACGAGGAAGATCCAAACACTACATTCTGCTGGAAGAATGGCTAAAACAACATCAGGACATAAAAGGCAAGGAGCAGGCCGGGCCTTTGAATTCGAAATCGGAAAACATCGAGTCTCGCGTGACGGAGGACTCGTGCTTCTGGGCACGCGTGGAGGAGGCCATCCGGTCGTGCAGATTGCTGGACAGTGATGATTCCGAAAGAGATAAGTTAGACACGTTCGAGAAGTATGTTATGGACTTGATCAAGAATTACGCGGTTTCACCGGACATCTTTCTGGAGAAGAGCAGCTATATGCAATGGTGGAGGGAGTATGATATGTTGGGACTATCTCACAACTCGCAGTCACAACTTGTTGGTTTCATGAAGAATTACCCTTGCAAGAATTATATGGGAGGTTCGCTAAACGTAAATCTACCTAGTACCTCTGAGTCAGGTGCTACATGGACACGAAAGCCCATCGTCCTCTTCGCGTCCTTATCTCGGCCTTTTTTACTTTTCCTTTTCTTTCTCCTTTTCCATTTTCTAGTTGACTATCTACAAGAGCATCTATTTTGATGCGCACTTGATGAGTCTTGGCATGCAGGTTTTGATCACAACATCGAATTTATGAGAATGGGTTTATGTAATCTGTGTTCTTATAAAAACAATCATTTAGTTTTAATCTTAAAAAATTAATGTGATGAATGATCATTCGGATGTGCAATCAATAATGTGACACTTAATGATCAAAAGAGATAAATAAATTACTGCAAAAGATTAATGAACTTGAATGACTAAGCAAGCAAAAGCATAGCATCACTACCATCAAATGTAACAAGCATTCTGCAAACTTTTAAAATTGATAATAATATGACGTATGCATTTCTTAATTATGACTTCTTAATGCAATTATGCAAAGACAATAGTGTTGACACCTAAATTTTAGCTATTAGTACCTAAATTTTGACGACCTCATTTAGTCATTTACTGCATAGAAAATTATAAATTGGCCTCGATCTTAAACAAAAATATTATTAATTTGCATTTATGAACATTCTAATAGTGCTAAGCCCGCACAAACTGCATTCTAATTGGATTGCTTTCGAATGGGTTTAGGTAGGGAGGCTGTGAGCTCAACTAAAATTTCGAGACTAAGTCCATAGGGACATGGAATTTGTCCAAGCTCATTGTAGACCTATAATGGCCAAAATTTGCATGTGCATTGCACATGGCGAGTGCTGACCTAGGAAAGATTGCATTATAGCGATGGAGGAAACAAAGACGTTGTCCTTGGAATAGTAATTATATAGAGATAAGTAGAATGTGATATCTTAATTTCCTCAGTTGATGTTGATATACTCTTTTGATTCAAAATTTGAAAGTGACATTTTGAGAAAACACCTAATCTTATATCTAAATAAGCACTCTTTTTTCTCAAAATTAAAGGACAAATACGTTAAAAGAGGAACACATTAGGGGTTCGCATTGGAGATTTAACAATATAGAGAGAGGCTCACGATACAAAAGAAATGACACCGGTGGGACGCCATAAGGAGAACAAGCTCTCCCTCCTCCGAGGTTGCTATTACCGTCCCATCTCCTGCCGCTGTGCGCCACCTTGCCTCCGCGCCATTGCTGCTGAACTTCACGCTGCTCCACCCGACACCAGAAGCAGCACCTCCAGCTTCCCCGACGAACCCCCAGGTTTCCCAACGTCTTCGTTTAGCAAGCCTGACTTCGGCAACCCTCAGTTCAGCTCCTAACGCCACGCCTGGTAGCTGATTCCATCAGCCTCGGTGACGTCCTAGCTCCTAACCGACGATCCCTGTAGCGCCGAAAGACCAACAGCGACCATCTTGGCGAGTCTCAACCCCTCGAATGGTCCCTACAGCTACGTCCAACTCATCCACGAAGTTCCGTAGCGCTGGGCTTTTTTCTTTGCAGATTTCCCGGAGCTTGCCAGTAGCCTTCATAGCCTCGGTAGTATCTGTAGCCTCACTATCCGCCAGCATATCTGATGTGTTGAGCAACTGCCTATGGTGGTTACCATCAATCTTCGTACTCCTAACCAGCAAGCTCCGGCGCCTCAACACGTGCACCAACATTGTCTTCAAAGCAGTCCTGCCTGCCCAGCCACCGCGAAGCAGCCCCTCCAGTGCTCCGACACCGCCTCGCCGTTACCGCTACTCCCGGTCGCACCTCCTTGATGGCCACGCCTCCGCCTCACATTGATTTCTTGTGGTCATCCTTGGATAACCTATCCAAGGTAGGGTTAATGTGGATGCAAATTTTTGTGGGTAATTAATTTTATTATATAGTTTTAATGCATGATATTCAGTGTTAGACCTTAGGTTATATCGATATATATTTTGATTGCATTTATTAAGATATGTTGGCGGGTCGGAACTTTGAGCCTAAAGGTTGGACCCCTAACATTGTCTCGTGTAATTTTATGATTGATGAAATGAATTTAGTTTGTATTGATTATCCGGGAAAAATTATCAAAAAAATCCTAAACATATTATAATTGTGTCAATTTAGTTCTAAATTTCTTTGTTTTTTTGCTAATTTAGTCTTAAACACTTTGCAATTGTGTCCATTCATTCCAACCGGCCAATTTTAGCCAGTCGGTGCTGACATAGACGCTTGCCGTTTGCCAACACTGAAATAGATAATTTTTAATAATAATTTTTTCAAATTTTTTATTAATTTTTCTCTTCTTCTTTTTCTTTTTCTTTTTCTTTTCTACCTTCTTTGTTTTTCTTCCCCATAATGACTACCGAGGCTCGCCGGCCATTGGGCGAGGCCATCCTCGCCATGGCCTCACCAAGCAAGGGGTTCAACGGTCGACGGGGGCTTCCTCGCCCTGACATAGTGGCCAACGATCCTCGCCAGAACTAAGTCAAAATGATTAAAACTAAATTGGCATCAATAAAATGTTTAAAACTAAATTGATACCAATATAAAAGGTTTCAAGCAGCGGCAGCCGCCAAGGCCCGGTGGTTGATTGACAGTGGCCACAGCTTGCCGAAGGTGGCCGATGGTTGGCAAGCAGCCGATGGTGGCCGCAGCAAGCAAGAAGAACAAAAGAAAAAAAATTGGCTTATTTCTAGAAATAAGAAATTACTTTTTTTTTTGTTTCTTATTTCTATTCCAAATTTATTCCTCAACTATTTTTCTATTCCAAGGAATAGAAAAATAAGTTAGCATTATCAAATAGATTTCTGTTCTTTTTTTTTTTTAGAGAATAAAAGAATAGAAATTGGGAGAAACAGAAATGTTACTATACAAGCCCTAGATTTCTCATCATTTGTTTCTAGCCATTTTGCTGCCTTGAAGGTATTATAGTGAAAGATGTTGATTTTATGCCATTTCATTTTGTATATTCTTCTTATCATTGAAGTGCAAAATCTAGGGGATCACGCCATCATGTACACATCGGATGCTGTGCTAAGGAAGGAAGCTTTTGATGTACCGGAAAGGGTAAGTGTTTTTGACTTAAGATCCTCTGCTCTTGCATCACTAAATAGCTCGTCACTCTTGTAGTCCGTTTCTCTCTTGTTCAAGTTGAGCAATTATTTCCCAGTCTCCAGATGCTTGCTGATATTGCAATTTCTCAAAGGTTTGACGTCTTAAAAGCCCTGATTACAAATTACAACTCTTCCTTTGTGGTAACTGCATGGGGAAGTACGTGGAATTGCTGGATCTAGGGGTGAGGATGGCTGCAAGGTTCCACTCTCATTGCCCACAAATCACACGTTTGTATTACCATCCTCCCTCCCACCACCACCACCACCACCACCACCACTCCTCGAGCAGCAGCACAGGCGATGGCCCTTGTCCGGACCACAGGCTCAGAATCGACTCTACTAAACTCATTGTTTATTCTATTGTGTGAGGAAGAGATTAGATTTCTCTATTTAGGATATGTTTGAGTGTTTATAGGGAAGACATCCAGCTAAAAAAGCTACATGCAATGGTGGAGGGAGTATGTGGAGATCCTGGAGAGGCAAATGATGGGTGATTCTCACAATTCACAGCTTGTTGCTTTCATGAGGGAGGATCCTTACAAGAATTATGCTGAAGGTTCCCCAAATATGTTTCAAGAGGGTCATTCAAATGTGAATCCACCCGATTCCTCAAATGCGGGTCTTAGGTCGACAGAAGGACCCAAAATCTCTCCCTCACCCTCTTCTCTGCAATCTTCCCCTCGTTGTCTTACCTTTTCCCTCTGCCTCTGCCTTTGCCTTTGCCTTTTCCATTTTTTCTAGGTAACTTCCCAAAAAGACATCTGTACTGATGTCCTCGACAAGGCACCCAGACTTCGATCTCAACATTGAATATTTGGATGTGATATATATGCCTACTGTGTTCTTATCAGTAAACTTGTGAGGAAACGTCGTTTTGTAGCTTTGTAGTACCGTCTAAAGATGACAATTTTCAACGCGGTGAGGAATAAAATAAAGTGCAAGCTAAAATTGTCAGGTCAAAGTAAATTGCTAGCTGAAAAAAGGGGTCCTTCTCATGTTATTCAGGCAAATAATAGATGACTGCATTTTCTTTTTATAACAATAAATTTAAATCGTACCTTCATGATTTTATGCATCCAAAATACGTAATAATATTGGCCCCAGAGGTAATCTGATGCATAAGATTGTCTTAATAATAGTAACATGCTTCACAATTATATCGGCCGAATGAAGTTAATTTTTTTGGAGCGAAAATGAAGTTAATTAGAGCATAAAACGCAAGGAAAAGGAAGGCCGTTTGTAGTATTTTACTAAGATTTAATTTGATCGAATTTAACTGTAAAGTACCACTCGTTCAATTAACTTTTTTGTTGTATTGTGAAATTCATTGAGATACAGAAAGAAAAAAAAAAGATATGCTTTTTTTTTTAAACCATGTTTTATTTAATAAATTATGTATTGTGATACTTCCACAATAGTTAATTTGGGTTAATTTTCTTTTAATAGTTAAGATGCATGAAAGGGGGCGATGCAGTTTATTTTAATAAGATTTAGATTAGTTCCGTTGAGGGCAACATTTTAAATTAGATGTGTCGACGATTTTTTTGCGACAATTTACGAGTTACAATTAGAATAGATGCCTTTTTAGCTTAAAATTGAAAATTATATCAGCCCGTGTCTAGCCGTGCCAATGGCTTATGCTCTTTAACATCACTTTAGAATGTTCGGATTATGCTTTCTAATGAACCATCTTCCTGAGGTCTAAATGCAATGCTAAAGTGCAACGTAGTTTCCCAAAGCTTTATGTGTGTAACCCTTCTAAAATGTATAATCTCAGTTACGAATTCCATGAATTCTTTTATCATCTGGTCTATATAATTTTGGCCTATTGGCCAGAAATGAGCAGATTGCGTTAAGTTTATATCATCTGTAGCCCAGATTGATAATTATTGCTACTGTAAGAGGAAGTGTTCTTGAAGACTCGCCGCGGATCCAATGGACAACGTGCTCCTTATTCCAGTCGTGGATCAATGAGGCTGTAGCAAGAGGTCTTTGTTACTCCATTTTATTAATTTTCAAGTATATATATATATCTTTTTAGTGCAACTTGTCAGGAATTGAAGGCAAGCAAGAAACGGATGTTAAAGAGAAGAAGAGCAAGTGGGAGATTTTCTTGTATTCGATATATTGAAATGTACATGACTTCTCTGCTTATAATACAGAGTGTATACACAAATAAAGGAAATGTAATATTCTACAAATCAATATAATTTCTAATTGATTTTCTACAATCAGAATATGTATCAATCAAACATTCGATATATTACAAGAATATTTGCATATCTTCCAACACTCCCCCTCAAGCCGGTGGCTTGTAGATGTCCAAGACGCCTAGCTTGCTTAGTAGATATGCATGCTGTTTTTGACATAGGGCTTTGGTAAATACATCTGCAGGTTGTTCAGTGGTTCCAATCCCTATTGTCTCGATTGTCCCTTCTTGAATCTTCTCTCGAGTGAAATGACAATCCACTTCTATGTGCTTGGTCCTTTCGTGCATTACAGGATTTGCTGCAAGTTTCAGGGCTGATTCATTATCACAGAATAATCTCGTCAGCCCCTTTAGCTGTATTCCAAGATCACCAAGTAAACCTCATATCCACACAATTTCACACGTGGTCTTTGCCATAGCCCGATATTCTGCTTCAGCTGAGGATAGAGAAACCGTCGCTTGCTTCTTGGTTTTCCATGAAAGAAGAGAATCTCCCAGCTTAATGCAAAACCCAGTTATAGATCTTCGACTCATAGGACATGTCGCATAATCTGCATCGCAATGTGCTGTCATTTCCATGTTGCTTCTTCTAGATAGAAGTATCCCGAGTCCTGGACATCCCTTCAAATACTTCACCACTTTTAGAGCGGCATTCATATGAGATTCCTTTGGCTTGTGCATAAATTGACTAAGATTTTGCACTGCATATGATATATCCGGCCTGGTCATAGTCAGATAAATAAGTTTTCCAACGAGCTTTTGATAACTTGTCGGATCCTGTAATATGGGATCATCCTGAGAACTTCCTTCAGTGTGATCCGCTGTAGTTAACCTGATATTCTGCTCGATTGGGATGACGGATCCTCTGATATAATTTCCAACACAAACTTCCTCTGACTGAGTGAAATTCCTTGATGAGATCGAGCGATCTCAATCCCAAGGAAATATTTTGGCGCTCCCAGATCTTTTATATGAAATGTAGTGTGCAAATATTTCTTCAGGCTCTTTATTGCAACTTCATCATTTCCCATTATAAGAATATCATCTACATATATCATCAAGTAAATAGATGACGTACCTCTGGTCCATGTGAACAAAGCATAATCATACTTGGATTGTTTGAAGTTTGCATTGGTGAGAGCATTAGCAAATTTAGCATACCACTGTCTGGAAGCTTGTTTCAGCCCATAAAGGGATTTGCGGAGACGACATACTCTATTCTCCCCCTGTCTCCGTAATCCCTAAGGAATATCCATGTAAATTTCTTCATCTAGATCACCATGAAGAAAAGCGTTATGAACGTCCATTTGGTGCAACGGCCATTCATGAATGGCTGCAACTGACAAGAATGAGCGGACGGTGACATCTTTAGCAACAGGGGAGAATGTTTCGTGATAATCGAAACCTTCTCGTTGCGTATATCCTTTCGCCACTAATCGAGCTTTGTATCGTTCGATTGATCCATCAGCTCTATACTTAACTTTATAGACCCATTTACACCCTATGGACTTCCCTGTTTGTTGGCAAAGGAACTATCTCCCAAGTGTGATTATCATGTAAGGCCCGTAATTCGCTTCCATGGCCTTTTGCCAACGTGGGTCATGGCATGCCTCATCATAATGAGAAGGTTCTTTCTCATCTGATATACGACTAATGCAACATCTATGCTCCGACGAAAGTTTGTCAAAGGAGACATAAGAAGATATTGGATAGTTGATACCTGGTCCGTTAAGTAAGGCACAGACATAGTCTTTTGTCCAAGTGGGCGGTTTCGTAGCTCGCCCCCAACGTCGTGGGTGATCCATTGGTGGTGGAGGTGGAGAAAATTCCACAGCTGTTGAATTGCTAGAATCATCTTCAACGTTCATTGGAATAACAGGGTCATTGGCCAATGTTGCTGGCGTTGTTGAGTGATCAATGGAAAGAGATGGAGTATCTTGGCCTGGTGATACTGCAACAAAATATTCAGGGGATATATTCTCCTCAATGGAGGAGCGATGAGGACTGGTGGAGACATCCAAATCCTTGGGAGATTCACGAAATGGGAAGATAGTTTCGTGAAAAATGATATCCCCGCCGACAAAAATTCTCCCGTAGATGGATCTAGAACATAATAACCCTTCGGAGGGTAGGATAACCCATGAAAATACACCTCCCGGCACGTGGACTCATTTTGTCTCGAGGCCCCACAGCCGCAATATAGCAAAGACAACCGAAAACTCGTAGATGATCTATAGCTGGTTTTTTATTATAAAGTAATTCGAATGGTGATTTACCAGCTAATATCCGAGTCGGCATACGGTTGATGAGATAGGCTGCAGTGAGGACACAATCTCCCCAATATATTGCCGGAATAGATCCTTGAAACTTCAAAGCTCGGGCAACCTCCAGCAAATGACGATGTTTGCATTCTACCACTCCATTCTGTTGTGGAGTATACAGGAACTTTCATGTAAAATGCCATGAAGCGAGAAAAGGGATCTGCAATCATGACTAAAAAATTCCTTCCCATTGTCAGTTCGTATTCGCTGGATTGACTTCCCAAACTGATTTTTAGTCGAGTGATGAACGTTTTCAATTGAGATGGAACTCCGTGCCTTTGATTGCATCAAGAACACCCATGTGGCCGGGAGTGATCATCCACAATTGTTAGAAAATATCGGAACTATCACGATGTGGTGTGTGATATGGTCCCCAGACATCCACATGAATTAAAGAAAAGATAGTGGTGGAACGCGTTGTATGTAAAGGGAAAGACTTGCGAGACTGTTTGGCAAGTGGACAAATAGGGCATTTAGAATAGGAAAGAAAATACTATGTCCCATTCTTGAATGTAAAAGAAAGTCTTTATCATTGGCAATGGCGTTACACAATGACAGTTTATTGAAAGGAATTGAATTCAAATCTAGATGACTTGGAATACTATTCCAGAAATATAAACCTTCAGAAAGACTACCCAAGCCCATCAGTTTCCCAGTCGAAAGGGCCTGAAAAAAACATGTGTCAGCATTGAAGAGAATTTGGCAGGAATTTTCCTTGTAGACTTTGGATACGAAAATGAGATTGAATTGAAATTGTGGAACATAAAGGACATTTTTCAGGATGATTTGAGGACTAAGTTGAACGGTTCCTATCAATGTGACATGAGTAATATTTCCATTTGGAAGCTGCACGAAATAGGTGTGGCCAATTGCCTATGCATTTTTGAGAAAAATTAATGTCACAAATGATATGATCACTAGCTCCCGAGTCAACTATCCATGCCCTTTTTGAAATTGAATTAATCAGGCAATGGGATATACCTGAAAACTTGCTCCCTTATTTCCAATATCTGTTTTTTCGTAATGCCCGCATCAATTGCGATATTGGCCATAAGTAATTGGCCGGTCGGTGTTTGATCCAAAGAGGTCCAGTTACTCCGATAGGCCGCAGAATATTCTTTCTTTTTGCCTTTTTCTCCGGCTTTCCATGTAATTTCCAGCAATTATCTATGGTATGATGTGGACGTTTGCAATGCTCACAGTATAATTTACCTCGCCCCCTTGAATTTTGACCAAAATTCCTAATTGATGCGGAATAAATCTGGCCGTCGGATGATTTAATTGTGGAATAATCTCCACCGTCCGATGCAGCGTATGGATCAGCTCCTTGCGGACCGTCGGATCTCCGCGTGAAAGCAAGACCGTCAGATCTCCGCGGGTAATCGAGACCGTCAGATCTCCGCGTGAAATCGAGACCGTCGGATCTTCGCGAAAAATCCGAGCCGTCAGATCACCGAATTGCATCCCCGCCGTTGGTTCCTTCTCTTTTAAGGAGTCTTTCTTCATTTGCGAACCCTAGCCCCTCACGAATTTCTCTCTCGCGGGCTAGGGTTCGTGCCCCCGATTCTCGTCCGCGGCGTTCTCCGCGAATGGCGAGAGCAATGACTCGCTCCCTCGTGTCGTCTCCGGTGCTTTGTGAGCCGTTGGCTCTCTTCTTGACGGCCAACTGGAAAATCCGGCCGAGAGGCGGCACGGGGTCCATCGCCGGGATCTCGCGAACGAAAGGTTAGATATGTTTCGTTCAATATCAAAAGAAATCGAGTGGATTTCTCCCTCTCCTTCATGGATCTATACCGCCCGAGGGTTTCTGGGGTTCCCTCAAGTTTTTCTTCTGTAGCCTCGAGCTCGTTCCAGAGCGATGACAGTTTGTTGTATATTGTTGTGACGGATAAATTCCCTTGCTTGAGATCCGTGAGTTCCTGCATGAGACAAAAAAATTTTGCTCTATCGAGCTTCCCATACATTTCTTTTATGTTGTCCCACATGGTTTTTGAATCTTCCGTCGGTGGGAGGCCTGCTGCAACGTCTGGTGAGACGCAGTTGCCGATCCATATGCGGATCAGGTGATTGCACTTTCGCCAGTGCCTTGCCAGCCTCTCATCCGACGGAATGGGTATTGTTCCGTCAAGAAAACCGTCTTTATCTTTGGTCACTGTGGCTCGCCGGAAGTCGGCCGACCATTTGTTGTATTTTTTGGCCCGGCCGGTTGTAGATCGATCGGTCTCAACTCGGGACCGTCGGCGTCGATACGTGCAAGGGATCGCCGGCTCCGGGCCGGGGTGATGGCTGCAATTGGAAACGGTACTAATCCGAGTGATAGGTTCGGGTAGGGATTCGTCCCTGTACCCGACCCATTGAATCCAGTCCCAAGACCCGCATTGAAAATTCCCGGATTAGGGTTTGTTCCCGAACCCGCTTCTCGCACTCCGTTTGTTCGTTCGCCTCGGCGGCCGAGTTTGCCCCGCTTGCTGGTAGACTCCCGTCGGGTTGAACGTTGCTTTGTAACTCGTTACCCCGGCAATGATGGATTCGGGCCTTGCCCGACGTACCATGGATAAGGTACCCATTGGTAAGGATGGCCCGGAATGGGCTGCCCCATATTCGCCCGAGCCGGTAATACCGCCATTGAGTCCGGATTGGTTCTTTGGGTTGTGGAAATTGCAGGTATTGCAGGGACATTGAGACCTCGTGTCTCTTCTGTTGGTGTGACTTCGCCTGTGGGAGGAGCAGATGTTCCAGAGGGCAAATTCTCTGGATTCATGGTAAGATTCTGTTTCTTCTTCCTTCAGAATTTGATTCTTTCGCTAATCAAGACTTTGATCTGTCTTGCAGCTTTGAAAGCAATCGATTGCGGAAGATGGAGCTTCAAGCCTGAGGCTCTGATACCATGTCAGGAATTGAAGGCAAGCAAGAAACGGATGTTAAAGAGAAGAAGAGCAAGTGGGAGATTTTCTTGTATTCGATATATTGAAATGTACATGACTTCTCTGCTTATAATACAGAGTGTATACACAAATAAAGGAAATGTAATATTCTACAAATCAATATAATTTCTAATTGATTTTCTACAATCAGAATATGTATCAATCAAACATTCGATATATTACAAGAATATTTGCATATCTTCCAACACAACTAGAACCCTCGAATAAATTCAGCAGGAACAAAATAGTAAACAGCTCGAAACTAAACAATAAACTACGGGCTCGACCCGGCAAGACCCGACCGAGAACATAGGAAACTGGTCCAAACATGGTAAACCCCTCAAGGACAGCAGCAAGGGGTTGCGCAACCCTCTGCTTGCAATGACAGAGGGTCATGGCGCCCTCTGCAAATTCCGGGAAATGTAGGCAGAAGGCTGAAGGTGGACACCACGCCGGCACCGCACATCGCCGTGTCAGTGTTTGGATCAAGAATTGGCTAGTTTCAAATCAAAGTGCATGGATTGCAAATAAAGTTCAGCGCATGCGACGATCAAAATCAAAGTTCGTCAATCAAATTGTGCGTATCTTTTAAATTTAGTGACCATGAATTGATGAAATCTATCCCAATATATGGCAAGCTACCTGTCACACCCCGATTCACAAGAAAAAGGGGCATGACACGGCTGTCCTTTTTCCAAAGGACGCAGCCTCAATATAACCAAAATACAACATATATACATCCACATATATATGTATAAAAAAGGGTATTTGGTTACAATATCGAGTATATCTATAATCCACAAAAGATCAAAACATAAACCTTTTAACTATGCACAAGTCATACCCAAAAATTTCACCATAAAAGTCCTCCCCGAACGAACGCTCACGCCTATTCGCGACTCGTTGAAGAACCTGAAAGACAAGTAGATGAGAGGAGTGAGCTACCACGGCTCATGAGTAACACATTTCTTCTAAGCGGATCGAGAAATCACTATGCACATTTTAAAACACAAATACAACTCAAATACCAAAAGTACCAATGGTCGAGTCCATTAGTCAATCTCATAAAACACGTATCAATGGTCTATTCCATTGATTAATCTCATCAAATCACATCGATGGTCCATTCCATCAACTAAACTCGAATCACACGTCAATGGTCTACTCCATTGACCAATTCATGCTCAAATGTCTAACCATGGTCACGCGTAACGCCCGTGACGAGACGACCAAGATTCCCCCCTTGGCAAGGTCTCCACCTATTATTAGCCGGTGGCTCGGCCCACAAGGATATCCTAGATTAAGTATGCGCATACCCACACACCCCTCAGGGTTCACAGAGACATTGAGCACCAACCACAAATCACAATATCCAATAATCCAACGTCAGAAAGAAAGTCATATCATAACTCAAGATTTGATATATATAAATATCAAAACATTCTCCAAATCATTTCAAGATCCTTTCATAAAGAATTTCACAAACCATTTCCAACAACCATTCGAATTGAATTCGAAATATAACTCAATCTTTCAAATAACGAAGTGGCAGTAATAACTCGATCCTGTTTTATGCAACAAAAGATGCATTTTATCAACTCATAAAGTATATAATTCACCATGTTTCTCAAAACATGAGTTTAAAATACAAAGAAGAAATAGTGTCACTCACCGGGGAAAAGCCAAAAATCAAATACGACGCTCACTCGAACCACGCACTCGGATCCCTAACAATTAATGGAAAAACAATATCAAAAGGCCGAGTAAAAAGGAATATTCTTACAACGACTCGCCTAAACTAGGCCTATTAGTCGATAAAACGACACCTACGCGCCACAAAAGCACACAAAAAGCGGAAACCCAACAATTTCGGCTAGGCGCGGTCCATGCGCCAACTTCGTCACGCCATAACTCCCTCCACAAATTTCCGTTTCAAGCCATCTTGCAGTCTTTAGAAAGCTCTTTTAACATACAACAACAACCCCAACTCAGCTGCCCCAAAACAGAACCGAAAACGACAAAAAAGAGGCTCGAAGCTACTGCCGCTACAGTACCAGACTGCGTCCCCAACTTCAAAATTCCGTTCCGGACAAACCACGAGCTCAAATCACGATCCGTAAGATGCTATAGCTTCACAACGTCCCAAAGTACCATTTCTATAAAAATATACAGCTTAACGACTCAAAAATCGGGCTTCGCCACACAAATCTCCAAGAAATCCGAATTTCGAGCCCTAATTGCGGCGATTACTTGAAGTAGGTGATTAAAAGCTTCGATTCCTTACCGGCGTTGCAAAACACACTTGAGTCGGCTTGATGAGGCGTTCGGATCACGAGCGCGCCAAAATTTTTCCCCTTTTCCTTTTTCTTTTCTTTCTCTCTTCTCCCCTGTTTTGCGTTTTCCCCTGCTTTTCGTTTCTGCCGTGCTCTTCTGCCTATCTCTTCTCTTTCTCTCTTTTTAAAACCCACGAAGGTTCCACAGTTCTCTCCCTCAGCCTCCCTTTTTTGACTTTTCAACCCTTTCCTTTTCTTTTCTTTTATTAAAGAGCCCATATATTACACTACCTATCTCCATCACACCGGTAATCATAGCATTGCACGGTTTTGGGACTCTTGTGGATGGCCAAAGGAAACAATTACGAAAAATCCAACTCGCGACGTAACGCTCTTGAGGAAGCCAAGTACCTTATCATTTGCGCCAACGGAGTTCTCGTCAACACAAGGCATTCCTTCCTTATTTCCTAAATTGGCCATTGCTTTCCTATTCATTCCGTGTGGGCCCCATTTAGCTTAAGGAAGTACATCTTTGGTAACGAATTCGTGTTGGGTACTTACAATCTTTTCATAGACTCCTCAATTCAGCAATGAGATGATTTGATGTCTTGCCCAGCGCTTTCCTTTTCAATGCTGTCGCGTATGCAAAGCTGACCGCAAAAACGAGAAATATAATCACAGAGAAATCACACACACTTTCCTAGGGTGAAAATATGGACGAAGGATGAATACAGCGAAATTTTGTACATAGTTTGTCCTGGTTTTGCGGGCAAGAGTTCAGGATGATTATGGTGACGAAATAATATCTTTCTTTTACCCCCAGTAAGATCTTGTTGAAAGAAAGTAAGCAAGGTTCAACGGAAACGAAGGGACCCATTAGCGATTTTTTCTTATTCCCATCTGTATCAGAAACTCACTGCCCGGAGAGCTCGCTGCCCTGGCTTGACAGCCTTCGCATCAAATTGCTTTTTGGGTGAGCGGAAGGCCTTGCGAAAACTCCCTTTCAGGTACTGCACATGTGAGGGATCGACTTTGTAAAACATCGGCAAGACTTTCCTCTGTTTCTCTACTCCATCATTTGAATGAGCTTGCAAAGACACCATTTATTGGAAGTATAATTGGGAGAGATAATTGGTACCGTGATCTTAGACTGCATGATTGCGCTGAGAAGCTCTGACCCAGACTCCTCACCGACTTGGAGGTCTTTATCATCTCCGAACATGAGCTGGCACAGTGCCTACATCGACAAGTTTGCGAATGGTAGAGGTGATTTGTGAATCCTGTGTGAGCATCTGTGCCTCTAAAGCTCAAGAACACTTCGTTGCAGTCATTTCCAACACCACTTGGAGAGATGAATGGAGAAGTGGATGCTCCCACGGCGCCTGAATTGCTGGCATCAGCACCATCGCTTACACTCTCTTCTTGTTGAGAAAATTATAAGCCAGAACAGATAGAAGATCTCTAATAAATGAACTAAAAGTGGAGCATATGCTTTACAGGGTAAAGTGCACTTCTTTCTGAACAAGTTTGGACACATGGGAACGTGAGATCTTTAATAAACCGGTCTTCTTATGCAGGTGGCAATTAGAGTTAATAGTAATTTATAGCCTCAGAAGCAGTTTATAACATCCCTGAGTTGTTTGTCTTCCCCTCGCGTCAATACAAGATTTGGAATGGTCCATTCAGACAGAAATGATCATCTCTAAAAAATTTCTGCAGATATGTAGTGAACTTCTCACGCTTCTTCGCGTATCAGAGGATGCAAAATATTCAGTTCCACTCTTATTGCTTCTTTCTCAATCCAGAATGGTTGGAGCCACTTTTGCCAATTGCAAGTCAGCAATTGGAGAATCGCGAGTTGATACATCTAGTGTCTTTGAAAGATATTTTCTTGCCATATATGGTTTCCAGTAGCTGGTACACAATACCAGTGGCTATGTCGGAAAATGTCCTTCGACAAGGCAGCTAGCTTTCCATATGTTCTTGGAGTCTCCTGGTTCCTTGAACTAAAAAGAAACAGAGAAAAGGCAAATCAGTGCATGGTTTTGCCGCTTGGTGTCTTCCTGGTCAATTCATGGCGACTGTGATACACGAGTAGGTAAATAAATCTCGTTCTCTTATATCGTTAACTTACACAGGCTAACTACCAAAGACTGCATTGTTTGAAAAGCGAATACACGGACTAGATACAATGCAGTTTTCACTCTCTGGGTTGATACAATCACGATTCATTTTCTTCTTCCCACGACCACAGATCCTACAATTCTCAGCTTACAAACGGAGAGGCTGGCCGACACACAGTTTGGAAAAGCATCACTCCCATGAAAGAAGTCCCAAGGGAAGCAAACTAAAACCACGAGCATAAGTAGTGATCAAGCAGCTGCCCTAGTTATTAACTCAATTTAGAATAGTCATTAACCCTTGCTCATTTACGTGGAATGTGCAGGAAGTATCGAGATAAAATGAAGAATCGGTTCACCAGGCTTGGGTGTTCCTGCAAGTATTGTCACTGTTACTGCATAATGAAAAAGAACTCTAGTTCTTCATTCAAAACTGATTGCATAATGGTCCAATAATGAAATTGAGGAACGTTCTCAGGCATAATATTATCATGAAAGGAAAAGGAGGAAAGCTCCTCAATCATATTTAGGAGAAAACGCTGGTTCCTCGGTGAAAATCAAATGAAGCTTTGCTTGTTGCACTCCAATATAGCCAGGAATATTAATTCTTTGAGATTCATCTCTCCTATAAACTAGGAGGAATTTCCAAGGTCCAAGCTGGAGAAGCGTTCCAAAATTTAATAATGTCTTAAGTCCTTCCACAGAAAGCTGCAATATGTAGTCAATCCCAAACAAATTATAGATAGAGCCTCTATAAACTGCATGAATCCTGAATGTCGTGATAAGGTAATTTTCATAACGATAAGGCAAGTAACAGCAAATATACATCTACAAATCTAACATAAAAATTCATCAGAAGATGTTCTACTTTAGTCACCTGTTCCCTGTGTTAGTGAAACAAACAGGACATATCAGGTATCCAAGCAAAATAACCTCCGAAGTCTGTACATGCACATCACTAATCAATCTTGCGTTGAAGATTAAGAACTCAAGTTGTCAACCCACGATGATATCAAACATACTTAGAGAAGGTTTCCAACTGGGCGAAGAAGTTCCACTCTAGAAATAAACAATTACCAGAGCATCAACTTCTTTCCATTGCTTGAACTATATAGTGGAAAGAAATGATAATAGAAAAGGCCATGAAGGAAAATTTACTTCTTGGTACAGATAACACTATTAAAACACAGGAAATAGGTGTGAACAGGGCATGGGTGATCACCTTCTTTTTACTCTCTCAACTTTGACATGGCAGTAGAACTATGTGCAGCATATCAGCTGAAAGTGATAGTCCCATACAAGGGATGAAACATAGGTTCTCCATAATTCTGCATGATGTGTGCTCCAGGTATTTCCGGTATTTGTTTCAGTGACTTGCATCCAGAAATATCCACTTGCCACAGTGAGTGCAAGTCTCCAAGCCCCGTAAGCTCCATAAGTTTCTCGCAGTCTCTTACAACCAAACATTTCAAGTTCTTGCACATTGACAAATCTGGTAGATGCTCAATGGACTTGCATCTTGACATATCTATAAATTCTAATGATCTCAACTCTCTGAGCTCTGAAATATCCAGAAGTTCATGACAGTCTTTCACTATCAACTCTATCAAACCTTCAAATTTTGATAGGTTTGGCAGTTTCTCTAGGGACTCGCATCCATCAATATAGAACCATTGGCAGGATGAGAATTTCTCCAGGGTCTGAATATCTCATAGTTTTTTGCAGTGGTTGATGTTGAGAAACTTCAGTGTCTTGAAGCAAGAAAGGTCTGGTAATGTTTCAATCGATGTGCACCCAGAGATGTCCAACCATTCCAAGCACTCCAAGACATCAAGGCCTTGGACGTCACATAAATTCTTACATTTGGAAGCCCCTAAATATCTCAGATACTTCAATTTTGCAATATCCAGTCTCTTAATGGATGTGCACTCAGAGATATCCAACCTTTCCAAGTATTCCAAGCTGTCAAGGCCTCTAATTTCGACTAGATTCTTGCATTTCTTAACACTTGCTTTCCTTAAAAGCTTCAAAGTTGAAAGGTCCAGTCTTTCCAAAGACATGCAATCAGTGAGATCTAAAATTTCCAAGCAAATGAAGCTATTGAGAACTTGAAATCCAGCTTGATCCTCGCAACTTGGAAGCACCTTTAAATTACTCAGTTCTGAACGATCCATCAACCTCTCTAACGCTTCTGACGGTCCTATGCTTAGGTACCTCAGACACATCAAACATTCTACCCTATCAAGCCTAGATAACTTTGGGCACTTCAACACATCCAACATTGTTAGCGATACTAATCCTTCCAGACCTTTAACTTCTCTCAATTCAGAGCAAACCTTCAAACTCAATTCTGAAAGATGCTTCAAGTTTGACAAATCTGGCAACTTTCTCAACATTTGGCATCCTCCTAAGGAAAGCTTTGACAGTTTAGAGGGAAGCTCTGGGAGGCATTCAAGTGTAGTGCATTCTAGGACAGAGAGTTCCTTTAGATTTTTCAGGTTGGAAAGGATTGGCAATGTAAGACTCTGACAAGTGAGACCTAGAGTTCTCAAGCCAGAGGGTAGGTTTGGCAGCAATTGGAGCTTCTTGCACCCTCGTAAGTTGAGGTCTTGGAGACAAGAAAGCTTACAAATGCTTTCCGGCAAGCCACAAATGTCTGTCCCCAACAATCGGAGGGCCTTCAATGAAGACAATTCACCAATATTACTACAAACTTCTGCCAGGATGTTGCAATTTGTGGCATCTAATGTGGTGAGTTTCCCCAACATCCCAATAACACTAGGTAACCTTGTTACATGTGACCGCGCCATTTGCAGAACTTCTAAATTACTCAAGTCTCCGATGGATTCAGGTAACTCTGTAAATCCTGTGTATGATATGTCCAGCTCCGTCAAACATTCCAACTTGCCAATTGAGTTGGGGATCCCTCTCAATGAGCTACATTCTTTTAATGATAAGCGCTGCAGTTTCTGAAGGCACCCTAGGGCATCTGGAAGTTCAGCAAGCTTTTTGCATCCCATAAAATCAAGGGTTGACAGAGACACTAGATGGCTTAACGAGCTGGGTATTCGAGCCAATGATTCACAATATTGGGCACTAAGAGTCCTGAGCTTCTTCATTGAACCATTAGATATGGGAATTTCTTCCACCTGAGTTCTATCCATGAAAAGCTCCTCTAATTCTTGTAGCTGACCCACTTCTATTGGAAGTTCCTTCAGTCTGAAACAGTCTCTCACATCCAAGGAAATCAGGGTGCTGATGCTTCCAATAGAAGGGTGCAATTTTGTTAAATTTTCACATTTTCCAAGAATTAGAATCTCCAGATTTTGAAAAGCTATGAGATCAGGAGATGTTTTCAAGTCACGGCAATTAGCAATGTTGAGAACTTTCAGATTACTTGCCACCTGTAAGAAAGAAAGTAGGGAAACATGAGCCACTAAGAATTATTGATCATATTTTGAAAGGAAAATCTACTCTTTTCATCTTACATCCATAAGTTTCCATCCTTCCCAATGCTCTGTGACTTTGCTCCTTGATAAGTCAAGTATGACTAATTTCTTCACGTGAAAATTGGTTGCTACCAAATTTGATGGACAATTTTTCCAATAAAGCCATCGTAGTTCTGAAAGAACATACTTAAAATCTCCAGAGAGGATGAAATTATTCATCTCAAGGAACCTTAAGTTTGGTAGCTTTTCAAACAGTACACTGCTGTACACCCTGCCTAAGCCACTTTTATTAAGACGGAGGGCTTTTATCTTTTTAGTTCCCTGAAAGTAAGAATTCCATGGATCAGAAATAAAGCATCATGAAAACAAAACTATGATATGTTGTTTCATAATAATTCCTATGCTCACATGGTTGCAGCTAAACTCATTGGATAGTATCTTTCAACAAATTTATCTTACGCAATCCACCAGAAGCTAATATATAAAATGCTCAACACTGCTACAATTAAGTTTGCTAACATGTCCTTTAAAATGAGTTAAACTCCATAAGTTAGCTGAGAACCTGAGCACCCTCTAAGGATATTACTCCCATGAATTACAAACTTGCATTATGCAATGAGTAACACAATGTTGAAAATATTACGAACAGGCCTTCTTTTAACTAGGGCTGGACTAATTCAATTTACTAACTTCTTTTTCCTCTTTATGGTAGATAATAAACATTGACTAAGTGCACAAAAGTAAATCAAAGAAAACTCTCACCTTGTTTTTCTCTAGAACATGTAAGGCTTCCTTGTGAATCCATACTCGACTACGTTTCCAAGGCTCCTCGTAGTTTTCCTGCCGGACGATTTCCCTACCTAGATCTCTCAGTTGGTCATGCATTAACAGCCTATGGTCATTTCCCACTTTTATCAAGGACATCATGCTCAATGCTTCAATACCCATCCCTGGGAAAAATTCACAATCATCCCACATATAGGACGCAATTCTTCCATCAGTTCCAGCGAAAAAACAGGCAATATCCAAAAATATCTGTTTTTGCTCATAATCTAATGCTTCATAACTTACCCTTAACTTCTCCTGCACTTCCTTATCTGGTATTTGCCGTAACTTATTTAATGTATCTTTCCATACTACTAGGCGTTTTCCGCACAAGAACGATCCTATAACCTCGAGTGCTAAAGGAAGCCCTCCTGTAGTGGACACAATTTCACGCGAGAGATCCCCAAATTCAGGCAAAGGGAAGTCCCTTCTGAATGCATGTCTACTAAAAAGAAGCAAAGAGTTGTCAGGATCCAATCCATTGAGTGCATACGAGTTATCCACCCGAGCCTCATCAAGAAAACTCACTTTTCTTGCCGAAATAATGATCTTACTTCCGGAACCAAACCAGTCACGTTTTCCAGCCAAACAGTTCAACTGAGAAACATCATCCACATCATCGAGAAGGATGAGGACTTTCTTATGCCTAAATCTAGTTTTGATGATTCTAAGTCCTTCATCGACATTGGAGATGTCATTGTGTTTTCTTTTTAGAATATTGGAGATTAGTTGGTTCTGCAAATGGTGGGCACCCGTCTTTTGCTGTTTCTCGCACATCTGCCAAGAAGCTACAGTGATCGAACTGACTGGAGAGTTTATTGTAGATGAACTTGGCCAGAGTCGTCTTACCAACACCGCCTATTCCATGGATTCCAACAAATCGAGTATCAGTGTCGTCAGTTTCTAACATTCTCATAATCTCCTCTACATGATTACTAATCCCGACCAAGTTCTCCGTGACGTCTAACTGAAAAGCTTCCTTTAACTCGCCCAAAACCTTCCTGACAATTATCTTTACCAACTCAGCTTCATGTCTGTAGAATAACAGCAAAGTCCAATACAAGAAACCGATCATCAATATCTCCGCGGAAGCAAATCCACATATAAACAGGAAGCAAAAAGCAGCCAATTGATAAAAACCCATCATTTTTTTTCCACTGCAAAAGTGATCGCGGCATAAAATTTTCGGATTTTCGATCTAGCTAAGCAGGATCACGAGTGAAAGAAGAAGTACACGTTAGCAGTTCTCTCTGATTCCCATCCCTTTAAGCTTCCTACTTCTTGGAGAGCTCGCTCCCATCGTTGGACCACCTCTGCCTCATAATGCTTCTTAATTTTATGAAAGGCCTTCCCGAAACTCCCCGTCTGGTGTCGCACATGCCCGGGCTCGACTTTGTAGAAGATGGGCAAGACGATGTGCCCTTCACTTCTTTTGCACTCGATCATCCGGGCGAGCTCGCGAAGACACCATTTGCTGGAAGCGTAATCCGGAGAGAGAATCGGGATCGAGATCTTACTGCTCCTAATGGCTCGGAGAAGATCGGGGCCGATCTTCTCGCCGACGCGGAGCTCATCGTCGTCCCTGAACACGGAGACCCCAGCGTCGACGAGGCTGCTGTAGAGGTGGTCGGTGAAGCCGGTGCGGGTGTCCCTGCCCCTGAAGCTTAAGAACACCTCGTAGTCGTTCCCGGAGGTAGACGGAGCGGATTCCACCGAAGTGGGTTCGTCGGGTTTGGTGCTCCCGATCGTTTCCTCCTCCTTCTTCCTCAGGAAACGGGCTGCGAGCACGGCGACCAAGATGGATGCGATGGCGACGGCCAAAGTATTACGCATTGCCATATCGATTCCCATTCTGGTTTGGCTTCCTTCGAAGCAGGGAAGAAGAAACAGGAGATTCGCGACCTCGGCTGTGTTAAATTGCTAAAAGGAGGAGGGATGAGACTGAAACTTCGGTCTTACGCACGGAACAACAAAGTATTTTACAAACCTTACCAAAAAAAAAAAAAAAAGTATTTTACAAAAGACAAAATACATAAAGTAAAAGCACACCATAACTACTCATATTCTGCATAAAGCACTTACCCCACTAACATCTAAAAATTAGGATAACCAATACACATGACTCCACTAACTCTAATAAATGAAAAACCAAATCAGCAAAACGTGCAAAAGGAAATAACTATTTTATCAACAACCCCTTCCTTAAACTGATGTTTGCTAACATTCAGTTTAAAGTCTTGACTTTTTTCATCGTGCAAACACCTAGTAACCTCATGAGCTTCACAAATGACTCCATCTTGAGGGTTTTAGTGAATATATTAGTGAATATATCAGCAACTTGATCTTCATTCCTGCAGTAAATTAGATCGATTGTTTCATCATTGCTAAGATCTCTCAAGAAATAAAACTTCACATCAATTTGCTTGCTTCTTTCATGTAACACCGGATTCTTGGAGAGTTTTATTGCTGAGTTATTGTCACAAAAAATTTCAGTAGGTCCCGGTTGCTTGAATTGTAGCTCCTCAAGAATTCTCTTTAGCCAAATAGCTTGACAAGCACTAGTTGTTGCAGCAACAAATTCAGCTTCTGTACTTGACAATGTGACAATTGATTGCTTTTTGGATAATCACGAAATAGCACATGTTCCAAACATAAAAGCATAACCCGAAGTGCTCCTCCTATCATCTTGATCTCCTGCATAGTCACTATCAGTAAATCCCAACAAATCGGACTTTTCACCCTTCTTGTAAAATAGCCAAAAGTCTCTAGTTCCTTGCAAGTAACGAATGATTCTCTTGGTAGCTAACAAATGCATTTGTGTAGGATTCTCCATATATCTACTGATTAAACTCACAGAATACATTATGTCTAGTCTTGTTACAGTTAAATACATCAAACTGCCCACAATTTGTTTATAAAGTGTGCTGTCAACCTTCCTCCCTTCATGATCTTTGTATAACTTTAAGCCAAACTCAACTGGAGTGTTTACAGGATTACAATCCTTCATCTGAAACCTGTCCAAAATTTCTCCCACATATTTCTTTTGAGAAATAAAGATCCCATCATCCGATTGTACCACTTTTATGCCAAAGAAGTAATGCATCATACTAAGATCAAACATTTCAAACTCATCCATCATAGACTTCCATCAACTTCCAGTAAATATAAGATCGTCAACATACAAGCAGACAATAAGCATTTTCCCTTTATCTCAAATCTTGACAAAAAGAGTATGCTCATAAGGACATTTTGAAAAACCAACTTTAAGAAAATAAGTTTCAATATGACTATACCAAGCCCGAGGGGCTTGTTTTAGCCCATAAAGAGCTTTCTTCAATCTATAAACTTTATACTCATTTCCAATCTTGACATAACCAGGGGGTTGCTCAACAAATACATGTTCCTCCAAGTATCCATACAAAGAAACTGATTTGACATCTAGCTGGAAAATAGGCCAAGAATTCTGTGCCGCCAATGCAACCACCAATCTGATCGTGTCATGTCTTGCAATTGGAGAAAAAACCTTTGTATAGTCGATTCCATATTGCTGCTTGTATCCATTGGCTACCAAACGTGCTTTGTATTTGTCAACTTTACCATTTTCTTTTAGTTTTGTTTTAAAGACCCACTTTACACCAATGGTTTTTTGTTCATTCGGAAGATTAGATAGCTCCCAAGTATCATTTCTTTCGATGGCATTAATTTCATCATCCCTCACTTTTCGCCATTTTTCTTCTCTGACAGCACTCTCAAAAGTTATAGGATCATAGTCTGAAAACAAGGCAAAGTGAGTAATTGAATCTCCAATTCCAATTACCTCATAATCTTCCAACCAAGCAGACCTTCTTCTAACGCGGCGAAGAGATTGAGCTTCTTCTTCATTGACTTCATCGCCTGTTGGTGAAATTCCAATAGCTGTAGAAGTTGTATTTGATGAATTTTGGGGCATACAAGGTGTTGAAATCTGCTCCTATTCAGCATCATTATCATAAAGGACTTGGGTAAGCTGCTGCCTATTCCAATCCCAAGTGTTCTCTTCATCAAAAACAACATCCCTACTAGTCACAATCTTCTTTGTTAGTGGATTAAATAATTTATATGCTTTGGATGCTTCACTTACACCAATAAAGACACATTTTTCAGCCTTGTCATCAAGTTTTTTTCTTTTCACATCCAGGACATGGGCATATGTGATGCATCCAAAGATTCTAAAGTGATCTACAGTCGGTCTTCTCCCACTCCAAGTCTCTTTAGGTGTCATATTCTGAACAACAAAAGTTGGACTTCTGTTCAAAACATGAATACTCCAATTTACTACTTCTGGCCAGAAAGTCTTTGGAATTCTTCCTCTTGCCAATAAGCTTCTCACCATGTTGAGAATGGTTCTACTTTTCCTCTCAGATACACCATCCTGTTGTAGTGTATATGCAGTAGTAAGCTCTTTTCGAATGCCATGCTCTGCACAAAAAACTTCAAATTCTTTTGAGCAATATTCACCACCACGATCTGTTCGAAGAGTCTTAATGGTCTTTCCTGCTTCATTTTCAACACGAGCTTTGAAGCTTTTAAATGTGGAAAAAGCTTCTGATTTTTCCTGTAAAAAATAAACCCAAGTTTTTCTTGAAAAATCATCAATGAAGGTAATTAAGTATCTTTTACCTCTATTAGAAGATGGGTTTATAGGACTGCAAATGTCCGAATGCACCAGTTGCAAAACATCATTTGCTCTCCATGACTTTTCTTTTGAAAATTGAGAACGATGCTGTTTGCTAACAACACATTCTTCGCAGACTTGGGAAGGAACAGTAATTTGAGTAATACCCGTCACCATGTTTTTCTATTGGAGGGTCTTCAATCCACCAAAACTCAAGTGACCATAGCGAAAATGCCATAGCCATGAGGGATCTTTCTTTTCACCAGGATCTTTATTTTCAGTAATTAAACAAGATTGAATATTTTCAATTTTTAATGGAAACAATCTATTTGAACTCATAGGAACAACTGCAATAGCACCTCTAACAGAATCATAAATTTCACAAGCACCCCTCTGAATAGTGATTACATAACCATTTTCTTGTAATTGGCCAGCACTCAAGAGCTTACTTTTCAAGTCAGGAATATACAACACATTAGATATCGTTTCCATAAAACCATTCTCGGTTCTTATCTTAATATCACATTTTCCTATCACGTTCACAGTAGAATGATCCCCAAAACTCACAGTGGAATGAAAATCTTCATTTAGATGAGAAAAATAAGACTTACTTCCACTCATGTGGTTACTGCAGCCTATATCCACATACCAAATATCTGACTCGTGCTTCTTTTCATCTTGAACAGCCGTCAACAACGTTTCAACTTCTTTTTCTTCAACAAAATTTGAACACTCTGCCTTTTCTTTATTATTAAGCAGCCTAGTATAACATTCAGATGCATAATTACCAAATTTATGACATCTAAAACACTCTACCTTGGATTTGTTAGGATCCCATCTTCTCCCTTTGCCTTGAAATTGGTCATTGTTGGCTTTGAAATTCCTGCTAACATCTCTATTTCCTCGATCTCCCCTTCCTCTACCTCTACCTCTACCCTTTCCTCTGAAATTGTTGGAATGAGTATAGGTAGAAGCCTTCAACACTTGCTCCTCTACTGTTGAACTTCTGTTCATCTTCTGTTCATGGACCAATAAGGAGCTTTGCAATTCATCAAGAGGTAGCGCATCTATGTCTTTCAACTCTTCAATTGAGCAGACAACGTAATTAAACTTTGGTGTCAAGGAACGCAAAATCTTCTCCACAATAGTGACGTTGTTCATCTTCTCGCCATGGAATCGCATCTTGTTGCTAATTTCCATTGTTTTGGCACAATAACTAGTGACAGATTCTCCATCCTTCATCACTAGTGTCTCAAAATCTTTTCTCAAGGCTTGAAGCTGTGCACACTTCACCCTAACAGAGTCTTGATATTTCTTCTTCATAGAATCCCAAATATCCTTGGAAGTTTCTTTGCAAAGAATAGTCTCCATGATGGAACGATCGATAGCCTGAAAAAAATAATTTTTTGCCTTCAAGTCCTTCAACTTTCTAGCTTCCAATTCTGCTTTCTGGGATCTGTCAAAGCCATGCCTGCTGGTGGCTCTTGAATTCCAGATTCGACAATCGACCAATACCCCTTTGATCGTAAAAAATTCTCCATCAGCATGCTCCAATGATCATAGTGACCATCAAAGCGTGGAATTGCTGGTTGAACAAAATTATTGGTGGCCATTGGAAATATTGCTGCTGCAATTTTCTCACGAAAGTTTTTTTTTTTTTTTAAACTCTCACACTTCTCTCAGTCTCTGATACCACTGTTGAATTGCTAAAAGGGAGGAGAGATGAGGCTGAAACTTCATCTTACGTACAGAACAACTAAGTCTTTTACAAAAGACAAAATACATAACGTAAAAGCACATAACGTAAAAGCACATTATAACTACCCATATTCTGCATAAAGCACTTACCCCACTAACACCGAAAAACTAGGATAACCAACACACATGACTCCACTAACTCTAATAACTGAAAAACCAAATCAGCAAAACGTGCAAAAGGAAATAATTATTTTATCAATAGGCTGTGCTGAATTTCTACGGCTGTTCTTCCGTCCTAGTGACGTGGAGGGATCTTTTAGTGTACTGGACTGAACTGAACTTAAAATTCCCGAAGGTACGAGGACCAAAAGCGCAATTCACTTTTGAAAGTTGTACAGATACGTGCGCCAAAGCGTCGATTTGTCTGTCCGTGCTGACTCAGCATAATCTTTCCATACCATGATTAAAGATTTGAATCTTATCCTTCAAATTGCTGCTAGAGATAATTTAGGGAAATTAATGCAACAGTGCCAGCACTGAATTCGAGTGATAGTGCTAATTACGGTTTCATAAGATGAGAAATGTGAAATTTTTAAAATAATAATAATAATAATGAGTTATTGAAATGTATCCTTAATTCATATTTTCCTTTATTGTGACAAAATCACATCTTTTACAAATGGCAAGTACTTGAAAATCGAGTCGTGAAAGATAATTTCATGAACAATGAATTATTTTCGTTATTTTCCTTCTTTTTTTCCCTACCGAGAGAGAGTAATTGTATAAAAAAGGTTTTGTTTGGGTGTGAAAGAACAACTGACAAGGAGAAAATTGAAAAGAAAAAAAGGAAAATAACCCCAAAAAGGTTTTGTTTGGGTGTGAAAGAACAACTGACAAGGAGAAAATTGAAAAGAAAAAAAGGAAAATAACCCCATATTATGCCTTACAAGTCACAAACGGGGTTGTATCTCAATTAGATCTGAATGAAAAATGACCAAAACCACTTCATTCACAGCTAATTTGGTGAAGGATGATGAACCGTAGTTTCGTGATTAGAGTCACAAGCAATGCATTGCGACATGTAATCACGCTTGTGCTGCATCGATTGGTGGCTTTTCCAATCGTCGTGTTTGGCAAGTGGAAAAATCGGTCGTTTTATCTCATGTGAACCGTGGACTCACGTCTATCTCTCTCTGCCTTTTCCTCTTTTCCTTTTCTGCTTATTATTCCATGGAGGAACAGATACAGAGAAAAACAGAGGCCTCAAATACTTTGCTCACTGAACCCGCAGTCCCTCTGTCTCATCGTGAATTCACGGCCCTTGAGCGAGCTGTAAAGAAACGCACGACCTTTGTCGCTTTCCAAATCCGTCACGACCGCTTTTCTTTCCGAGTCTCCAAAGCCACGAACCTCTTCTTTTCGGCGTCCATGTCAAACGCGCTGGTTGCCTCCAGCTGCTCAAAAGAAAAAGGAAAAGAGCTTAAAGCACCCACATCGATCAGGAAGTTCCCCCAATTGTCCGCCTGAAGTTTTGTCAGCGTAGCCTTTATTCACTCTTATTCAAGCTCTGCACAGCACACGCACCATCAGATCGAGACATTGACAAGAGATGCTGTAGTATAGTTCTCGTCTTCAACAAAAAAAAATTATCGAGGTTACTATTTAGGAAATATTAAGAGCTCAACATGAGGTTTTCCACCGTACAGAATGTTACCTTTGACAGGATCAGGGGATAAATCCACCATCAGATTAAGCAATCTATGTCTCGAGGTTTAGATCCATGGAAATTCATCATCTCAACATCGGTGTCCTGGATTTGAGAAAAGTAAATAGCTTATGATTGTGCCTCTAGTGGCTTATTAATCCATGACAGAATAAGTGGATCTAACCTACCAAAAGTATGCAATCAAAACTACATAGACATGAGTAGTTGCCATGATGAATCAATTCTTAGAAGTGTTATTCCACATTGGTTGAATAAAGGGACTCAACGGGGGTTATATACATGCACTCTACCTCTAACTAATAGATTAAGTTTTTGGGTGGAATTTTTCCTAACAAGTAATGAAGATCTTTTTTTATTATGCATGAATGAATCGAAGAATCACATAATGACCATCCTATGCTCTAGGAAACCAACTTTAATAGAACTCGGAAAAAGGTAATACTCTCTGTTTGCATAACATATTCGTGTCAGGTCAAGGATGAAGAGTCTTTCTTTGTGACTGATGATGTATAATGACATGCAATGTACTTCAAAGGCATTCTTATCTATTTTCATTCCCACCAGGATCACGAACCAGATGATGCTGAAGCATCACATTCATGTAGTCAACCAATTTCCCCGAGATTCCTTGAAATAAGACAGAAAACTAACATTGACATGTAAAGCCCCATGCCAAACTGAAAATACTATTGTGAAGTAGGTACTCACAACTGAATATGATACTTTACCTGCTATATTTACATTTACTACAAACCACAGGCGATCTCCAGAATCCGATCTTTGTCGTGCTGCCATCATGCAAATATTCTTCATATTTCTACATGAAGCATATGTATTACTCCATCATTCTGTTATTCTCTTTGTGTAAATGATAATAAAAGAACATGATTTCTCTCATCAGGATTCAAAGACACCCGTCAAACTATTGTGCAAATGATCATAAGAGAACATGACTAGTATCTTCCAAGTTAATCTGCACTCCTAATATTGTCAATGAGCTATTCCTATGTCAATTTTACAGTTGTAGTTGGAAGTCCTCGCCTCTGGGGCAGTAACAATTAAGCCCTTCACAAATCATATGCACAGCTCCTCCCACTTCATTTCAGTGCCATAAACAGCTGGGTAATACCTGAGAGCTCCAAAGATTTTGTCCCCACCATCAGCCTAGCCAAAAATGGTGCACATTTCTGGCTGAAACCACAACTGGTTATTGCAGGACTGAATTTTCAATTCCGTTCACTAGCAGCTGCAACAAAACATTCTGATTTGAGTAGTAGTACAAGAAAAGATGGCATTTAGAGATCTATATCAGCTCTCAAACATTCACGTACCGAAGCAAATCTTGTCTAGCTCCCCATTGGCTACTTGTCATTTTTATCCAAAGGACATGAAAGCAACGCAGTTGATTTAAGGATGGTCTCCATACTTTTGGTTTGGATCTGACACTTTCAGCCACAATACAGTAAACATCCTCTGTTCGTTTAAAGCCTCTGAGGTGTAGACATTGTCATCATCAAACAATGACCAAACTGAAGGAAGAAATCAGGAATGATATACAGGTAAGAATTTGCAAGATGATTAATAAAGGCATGAATAAACAAGGAAAGAGTGACTGCAGAATTTCTACTGGGTTTTCTTCCTTTGATAATAATCCTTTCAGCATGATGATGGCCATACATCTTGCCTTCACAGAGAGCAATTTTCATATTGGCATATTAAGTGATGAACAAAGTTTAATAGAGATCCATGGAGATTCATCATCTTGACATTAATGTCCTGGCTTTGAGAAAAGGTAAGACATGCTACTGGGAACCTTCACTGCCTACTTCCATGACAAAATAACGAATTACTAAAATGCAACCGATAATCACTTATGCATGAGCAGTTTCCAGAATCCATCAGATAGTGAAGCTTCTTTCTGCATTCTTTTGCATAAACGGGACCAACACATAATGCAATAAAACCAATTTTAATAGATTTTGGAGATGAGTATTACTGTATTTACAGAAGCGCAGATTGATACCATTTCAGGGATGAAGAATGTCTTACCATTTGACAGAAGACATCTAATTTACTTTTGGAGGCATTCTGATCTTTTTATTAATATCATGATCATGAGCTAGATAACACTGAAGCATTGCATTTACTTGCTCAAATAACTTCTCCCACTTCCGGAATTGAGACGGAAAATAATAGCACATCCAGGAAAAGCCCCATACAAACTGAAAGTACTAATGAAAGCAGGTGATCTCAACAGAAAAATGGCAATTTACTTACCATATTTACATTCAGTAGGAGACTTCATGGATCTCCAGAATCGGATCTTCGTCATGCTGCCATAATTTGAATCTTCTTCATAATTCTGTCATGTGGTGCAGTGTTCTCAGCTCAATTTTTGTTTGGCACCACTCGCATCTTATAGTCATGCTGAAAAGTCTGGTATTGTGAGTGACTTGCACCCATGTCTATCAAAGTGTTCCAGGGATTCTATCTTATCATGGCAGTGAATTTCAATTAAGCTTTCACAATTATTAACAATCAATCGCTTCAGATGCTCCAATTTCGAAAGATCCAGTCGTTGAATGTGCTTGCGTCCAGAGATATTCAACACTTCCAGGGATTTTAAGTGGCTAATCCCTCGTAACTCGTGGAGATTATCCGCCTCTCCATCATAGCTTTGCGGATCTAAGTTTGTCCACAACTCCAAATCTTCGAAGTCGTTGAGGTTGGGCAACTCTGTGCTAGTAGATACGTCCAACTTTGTTAGGGATTCTAAAGCTTCCAAACCATTGAATTCCAAGAGCTCATAGCATTGCAAGAGCTCCATTTCCATCAAGGATCTCAAATTCGAAAGATCTGGCAATCTTTTCAACTTAGGACATTTCCAAACATGAAGCTTGCGTATGTTAGAGGGAAGCTCAGGGATACTTTCAAGAAACATGCAACAGTGAAGGGTGAGCTTCTTTAGATTACTTAGGTGAGAGAGAGAAGGAAGTGTGTTGCTCCGACAGGTGAGCTGCAGGGATGATAAGCCAGAAGGAGGGTCTGGCAGTGACTCAAGCTCACTACAGTAAAGTAAATCAAGGTGGTTGAGAGTAGAAAGCTTACCAAAGTTTTCTGGCAAGTGAGAAATTCTTGCTTTACCTAAATGTAGGGTCCGTAGAGAAGACAATCCACCTATGTCACCAAGAATTTGTCCTTCTAGTTTATGGCAGCCTGAGGCATCTAACTTTTGGAGGCTTTCCAATTTTCCAATAGAGCTCGGTAACTTTTCTATCTCGCTATGAGGAATCCTCAGAATTTTCAAGTTCTTCAATTTCTCAATGGATTCGGGTAATTCCTTAATTCTTGTATGTGACAAGTCCAGCTCAACCAACTTTTCCAACTCCCCGATTGAAGAAGGGAGCTGTTTCAACCTGTAGCAGCACACTAAATACAAGCGCCGCAATTCCCCAAGAGCCTTAAAGGAGCCAAGTTCTTGTAATGTTTTACAGGTGGTCAAGTTCAGGGTTGACAAATTTACCAGACAGCTTATTGAGCTGGGAATCTGAGTCAGCAAACCACAACCAACAGCACTAAGCATCTTCAGCTTCTTCAGAGATCCTATACATGGAGGAATTTCTTTTATATCAGTCTCGTCTATGAGAAGTTCTCCCAATTCTTTTAGTTGACCCAGTTGGGCAGGTAACTTCTTCAGACTCCCACAGTACCTCAAGTTCAAGGAAACAAGGCACTTGACATCTCCAACGGAAGGGTCGATTTCCTCCAAATTCTGACGATATTCCAGGATCAGCATCTCTAAACTTTTAAATGCAGAGAGTTTAGGGGTGATCTTTAAATTGGAGCACGATGAGAGATTGAGAACTTTCAGCCTCTCCATCTATAAGAAAGAAACATGTTCCAAGATAAGCTGTTGGTTTAACATCAAATGTAATAAAAGAGAAAGCGTTTCTCATCTTTACCTTGATTGAACCCCATCCTTCCCAATTTTCATGAATATTACCACCTGATAAATCAAATACAATCAATTTCTCCAAATGAACACGGGTAGCCTTGAATGAGTGAGGACAGCTCTCCCACTTTAGCCATCTTAATTCACAAAGCGAGTCCTCTGAATGTCCAGCAAAATCCACAGCACTCACATGAAGGAACTTCAGTTTAGGCAATCTTTTAAAGCTGTGCTCCATGAACTTGCTTGAGCCATTTTTGTCCATACGTAGTGCCTCAATATATTCATTTTGCTACAATAAATAACTGAGGATTGTAAATATCACCACAAGGCATCCCCTCATACAATTTTGGCATACGGCAGAATGGAAAAGAGATTGGTCATTGTTTCCTTGAGCAAGAAGGAAGTGAGGTCTATCTCTTCTCAATGTAATGCACGAAAAACTCATGGATTAATCTACATAGCCATTATAAAAATAAAAAATAAAAATAAAAATAAAAAATCTACTTAGCCATTTTGTGTAGAAATGCAACCCTTGGTCTATTTATTTCTTTTTCAATATGATATTTTTTTATGTAACCCAAGCAGTCTATTTTTGTTTCATTAAAAAGAGAATAGTCTCTCAAATTAAAATTGTTAGAATTTTTAAATATTAAATCATGCATTCATTAATAACCTAAGCTTGTAAAACAGTTACCAGTAGTCTCATAGATTTCCTACATGGCATTAGAGCAAGAGGTCTTGAGTTCAAATCTTTCTAGGTTCCTATTTGCATTTTCAATTGCATTTTTCCACGCAAGTCCAACCTACGTGTGAGAGGGAGTGTTAGAATATTCAAATGATAAATCACACTTTCATCTAATAGCTTAAGTTTTTAGGACAATTAGTAGTGGTCCCACAAATTTCATACAAATACAATAATTGTATGAGGGACTACCACAAGAGAACTTGGGAGAGGCCAAAAGTAGACATAATTGTTACCTCGCTTCCTAGAACCGCCATAGCTTCCTTGTCCCATAGTCTGGTACAATCGCAAGGCTTCTTATCCGCAGGACGGGCGATACTTCTACCTAGATCTCTCAGTAGGTCATGCATTCTCAACTCATTGTCATCATTATACTCTATTAACGAACATGTGAACATTTTTCCCAATCCAGAAAGTGGGAAAAACTTGAGATCATCCCACAAATAAGAGGCAATTCTTTTGTCGGTACCAATTAAAAAACATGCTATATCTAAAAACATCTGTTGTTCCTCATGTTCTAGTGTGTTGTAGCTTACCCTCAACTTTTGTTATACTGCTGTAGTGGGTACGTTCCTCAATTTCTCCAGCATCTCTTTCCACACTCTTTGATCTTCTTTTCCTCTGAGAAGTGAACCCATAACCCTGAGAACTAAGGGAAGCCCTCCTGTGGCGGCAACAATTTCATCAGAAAGGGCTTTGAGATATTTTGGAGGTGGTTTCCCTCCAAATGCATGTCTGCTAAACAGAACCAAAGAGTCTTCCCTATTCATTTCTTTGACTTCATACCCATATATAGACTCCAACATGGCCTTATCTCGGCATGTAATAATGATCCTACTTCCTGCCTTAAAACTACAACCACCAATCAAACTATCCAGGTGGTCCTTGCAATCCACGTCATCAAGAAGAATAAGTACCTTCTTTTCTTTACAACTAGACTGGATCGAACGAATTCCAGTATGAGAATCAAGCACTCGATAGTCACGAAATTTTAGTATGTCCGAGATCAGTTGAGATTGCACATGCTCGATGCCCTTGCTTTTAATTGTTTCTCTGATGTCCTTGAGAAAGCTACGGCACCTAAACTTGTCAACAAGTTTGTTATAGATGATCATAGCCAGAGTTGTCTTACCAATACCACTTGTCCCATAAATCCCAATAATTCGAGTGTCGGGATAAGCAGTATCCACCAATTTCCTAACCTCAGCGACTTGATCATCAATTCCAACCAAGTCCATGGGAAGAGATGGTGGAAAATCATCTTGCTGCTCGCGCATGATTATCTCTACTAGTTCTTTAACTAATTCACCTTCGCGCCTGTCAAACAACTCAATAATGAGAACTCACTAATGCCCCACAAAACAAGGATTAAGGATGATAAACAGAAAAATTCTTCTTCTGACGAAGGATCTGTCAAAAGAAGGTAAACGACGTACCCTCTGGCAAATTTCTCTGATTCGAATATTGTGGAAGCAACTGCCTTTTTGAGCGCTTCCTTCCCTCGTTGCTTGACATCCTCCTTAAAAAGATGCATACTGGATTGGAAGGCCTCTCCAAAGGCCCCCTTTAGTGTGCGGGCATCCTCGGCTTCCACCTTGTAAAGCACGGGCAAGACCTTTTGTTCTCCACTTTCCACGCGCTCCATTATATGAATGAGCTCGCGGAGGCACCATTCACTCGCAACATAATTTTGGGAGATGACTGGGATTGAAACCTTAGAGTGCGTGATTGCACTGATAAGATCTTCAGCAAATTCCTTACCGGAGGGGAGGTCGTCGTCATCTCTGGACCGGAAGTTTGGACGGATCCTCAGGCCCACGTCGTTGAGTCTATTGTAGAGGCCATGGACGAAGCCAGCGCCAGCATCAGCGCCACTGATGCTCAAGTACACGGGGTAATTGTTTCCTACCACGGAGGGGCACGACGCAGAGGGTTGAGCATCCTCGTGTTGTCCTCCCATTTCGCTGCCGGAAGAAGGGGGCGTGGACAGTGGTTTCCTTGTCAAACAAAAAAGACGGCTCGGTTCGGCTGCCAGGGATAGCTTTGAGCAGGAAATGATGACTCCACTATCTCTGACCCACATTTATAGCGTCGCCGGTAAAGTGGAAGAAGGGAAAAAAGCAGGAGGTAAGACCCGATTATTCGAATTTTATGGACATTTTGGTCTCTCCGACTACTTTTCTATTCAAACGGAGAAACTGGGGACGCCTTCGAACTTTGACTCGCTCGTTGAAGTTTGGCCTAAATGTTCTTAGTGACTTTGACTTTTGCACTTTCTTTATAGTAGATAATATATTACAGCGACATAAAGTTTAATTACGGGACCTCAGGTTCCACCTTTTTATAATTTTTCTCGAGCCGGTTTGCAATTTATTAAAGGAAGTAAATAGCATAAAGTATGGCGTGGTCTCGAAAATAGAGGACAAGAGAGAGAACAATAAGCAAAGTGATTTAAGTGTCAATAAAGGAGAGGGCCCCAAGTCAACTTCAAGTTCCCTCTCCATTCGCCAAAATACTATATTATAATTACCCCATGATGCGTCCCACTTTATTCAGGCTGTGTCTCTGATAGTCGGATTAGAAAGATGGACATTACGCATATTTAATCTTAGTTTGCATGCTCATAACTTGAACACTTCTCAACGATGAGGTTAGAGGAAAATTTTTACAATATTTAGCTAGGTCATGATTAATTGCAACGAAAATTGCTTGACGATGAGGAAAGTCACTTCAAATTAGAGAAATTGTGATGACACTTTCAGGTTCTATGCATTTATGAAAAATGTGCATCCCTAAAATGTAGTTTGGTACGATGGACTATTTCGGAAAAAGGTATAAAGCAGGAAGATGATGCGCGCTAGAAAAAAGCTTGGACAACGAATCGATGCCCGGGGTACTGGATTAAGCTTTAATAGAAGGGTAATAATGTCATCCTGGGCCTCCGCCTTCTCTTGGTTTTTGAAAAAGAAAGATATTTTATTATCCCCAAAGAGTAGGTCCATGCCTTGGAGTCAAAAAAAAAAGAGCGGTGGGAACGGAAGAGGAATTTTTTTTATTCGTTTCTTTTCGTGAAAAGATGAGCAAGCGAACTGACCAATGCTTTTTACAATTAAGATTTATTTTTTGCACGCCGCGCACACAACGCGTGGACCAAAATTTGCTCATACAAACGAACGCTCAACTCTTTAAATTCATTTCCCTCGCAACGAGTAAACTCTCTCGTCTTTCTTTCAATTGGTGAAGTTCTTTGAGCTTGCTTTCCGAGGCTTTCCAATGCCTCATATATATGCTTCAATCTACTGCTCATTTGAGGACTGCTGCTGCTTCGCTTACGGATCCATGAGAAGAAATGCGAAGGGAAAATTTGAAGCCCATAAACTTTGAAAGACACAAACTTTTAGTTACAAAAACATAGCTTTACATATGATAAACTAAGATACGGTTAATACTCAAGCGTGTGAGCAATTACGACTCTGATTCTCCAATTATGGTGGATTATATGTCATTGGCTTGTGCAGGTAACGATACTTAAAGCAAATCACATGAGTTCTTGGTGTTTCTCGTTTATTTCACTGTGATTTTGCATTGACTTAGTTTGGAAGATTTTTTGTGTTAATTTTACATTTTTTTTTTTTTTTTGTATAGTTGTTTCTATAGTTCCGGTAAATAAATTCAGTGTAGGGATTTCTAGGCTCTTCCAAAATGAATTTCTTGCCCCAGTGGCCACCCTTCCATCTTGGAAGAAGGGGTTGGGGGTTCAAATCCCCACCGGGGGGATTGGGGTGGGAATGATTTCACTTCGGGAGTGGGTTTCGACTCCCACGCCCGGCAAGGAGGCGGGCAAAAAGTCGAGAGTGAGTGTTAGAGTAGGATTAGCGTAGGACAGACCAAAAAAAAAAAAATGAATTTCTTTATCCATCTGTAACGCCCGCGCTGCACACGACTTGAATTAAAGTAATAAAGGGCTGCGCGGAGGAAACTCAGGCGGACGATTCGCCGGTGCTTTTTAAGCCTTTTCCTTTTGCGTTTGAACTGCGACCCGCAACCTTTGCCCCCCGTTGACACCGAGGAGAAAAAGGCTTTGCGGCATTTGGAGAGGAGTGGTCGGGACCGATAAGAAGAAAGCAACAAAAACACGTAAAGCACCCACGTTCACCGAATGAAAAGCGAGTCGTCCGCGCGGTGAAGATTCTCTCTGCAGCCGATTCGTTGCGTAATCACGAGGAAAATGCGAAGTAAAAAATAAAAATTTTGAGACATAAAATTTTATCCTAATTCACCTCACGTCCAGCCGATGATTCATTATGATTAGTATGTCGCATCTCTCGGTTAGATCATTCAATTTACAAGAGAAAATAGTAGTTAGTTTTAGGCCAAATTACCAATAAAATGTAGATTTAAATTATACAAAACCTTTGACGTTGTAGAGGCACTGCCCCTTACAACCCCGGTTCCATGCCATTTTGTTGAGAGGAGTATGAACTACACCCCCGATATAATCCTCTAATTTTAGTTCTGTGTGGCACACGCATTCTAGAATCCTCTGTCTTCAACGAAAATACTTGTTAAAATCAACATCTACTTTGTTTAGATTACTCTGTAACAAATAGTAGGGCTAATAATAGGAAATTAATTGGGGAGACATACGATAATTGCTTTCACGAGAAAATGAAGGCGAGGACCTCTTGAAGTCATTCGTGAAGCCAGGTTCTTCAAGTCAAGGATTATGTAATTCAAAGAGTTTTGTGGATGAATGTGTGAATGCTCATTGCTCGGAGTTGGTGGTCCACCGAGAAGTACCGATGAAATACCTCTCCAAGGAGGAATTCACGAGTAAATGAACAAAGAGTATAATATAGTTTTTTTTGTCAATTCTTGAAGAGGAAATGTAAATGATGAGAAAATAAAAGGTACTAAAATTGCGTACGATTGTTACCAACCATGTAAAGGATGCCGGAAAATAACTTATATTCTTTGACCACTTGATGGTCCTTTAGGGTCCGTTCGTTTCGCGGAAAATGCGCTATTTTAGGAAAATATTTTTAAGTCATTTTCGGGAAAATGACAATATTTTCTCAGTGTTCGGCTAAAATCTGAAAATGTTTCGAAAAATATTTTCCGGTGTTCGTAAAGAAAATATTTTCCGCTCACTAGATTGGCGACGTAAGCGTCAAGCTCGAGGTTCACCGGATCGACGAGCGATCCCACGGTTCACCCTGGTGATGGCCAACGACTAGTCAAGAAAGAAGAAGATGAGAAACAAAGAAAAGAAAAAGAAAAGAAGAAAAAGAAATAGAAAATTAAAAATAATTTGAATAAAAAAGAAAAAAATAATTTAAAAATAATTCGAATAAAAAAAGAAAAGAAGAAGAAGAAATGGGAGGAGGAAGTGATGATTTGTAGATGTGTGAGATAAGAGAGATCAAGTGAGGAAAATGTTTTCCACTTTTGAAAAGTGGAAAACATTTTCCCCAAATTTAGAAAGACTTTTTTCCTTCCATGGAAAACATTTTCCTTTAGGAATTCATTTTTCATGAAACGAACGCCGGAAAATCCGGAAAACATTTTCCCGGAAAACAGTTTCTGCGAAACGAACGGAGCCTTAAACAAATTACATCGCTTTAAGTACGTGTTCCACCGAAAAGTGCCAATAAAATATCTATCAAAATATAGATCGATGAGTAAATCGACAAAGGATGTAGAAGGTTCTTTTTTAATACCGACAAATCGTATAAAGATAAAAACTCGAGATCAAGGTTTTGATCACGACAGAACTTGTTTCTTCACCAAAAGTAGTCGTTTTAGTGTTTTTCAAAGTTTTTTGAGTTCCACCATGTTCAATATAAACCAATACATTGATTTAACTAATAATTTAAAGGAATCTTTAGAGTTGATTTTGTAATTAACCACTGAAGTCAACTTTTGGTCAACAGTTTTTGACAATTTGAAAACATTCAAAATTCAAAAGTCATCAAATCACTTCCTTATGCTTAATTGAATTTTGAATTAATCAATTTTACGCAAATTGATTGAGAATAGACTTTCTGACTATATCAAAAATTTCTATTCCTAATTGGCCAAATTTGAAATTCTTCAATCTCTAATCATTTATAAGGATAATTCCCTTCACAACATTTGATCTGAGGAGTCGTAATACATAGAATTGTCAAGTCAATTATGAGACTCCAAACTGGAGGCGAATTTGCCCGATTTTAAGTGTCAATTGGGGTTCTGATTGATCCTTCATGAGCAACGACAATTAGCCTAATTTGAGTCCAATTAACTCAATTTTAATGTCAATTTTGACAAAATCATACCAATTTGGCTTAATTTGATCAAAGAACATTCCACAAATCACGCATCACATAAATCATAAAAGTAAATGCCCCAGGTGTTGTAACGACAATTCAACTCCGATCAATCCTATTGCATAATGGAGGATTTCTTACCAACAACATAGGTAGTTCCCATGATATAGATCGCACGCATAACCAGAAGCATCAACTAACTCAAAGGTCCTCAGGCCGTTCATCAAAGCAAAGGCAGGACCTACCCCCACTCAAGCTCTAACTCTCATTTGAGACAAGATAACTGACTACTTGCTTTCGCGAGGATATGTTTCACACATTCGTATTGTTCCCACTCGTGTCAATCGCATAATTTTTTATTTTCTTCGTCCAATGACCGCAATCTTTATCCTCCACCGCAAGGGCAGGATAAACGAGTGTAAGATTATTATGTCATTCTGAAGACTTGAGAGCAACACATCCTTCAAAGCCCACGAGAATCTCAGCTCTAACTATTAAGAGTGCGTTTGATAACCATTCTATTTTCGAGAACAATTTTTATTTAGAAATGATTTTTTTTTTATTCTTTTCCAAGATGAGTTTTTGAACATTTGAAAGCATTCGATAACTACACAAAATTTCTATTCCATGAATAAAAAATGCGTTTTGTATAACTCTTAATTTTTTTTTTGTGACTTATAATTTCTTTTAATTTTTAAATAATTTTATTACATTTTTCTCTTCTTCTTTTTTTTTTTTTTTTTCTTTTTGCCTTTTCTTCTTCTTTTTCTTCCTCTAGCGGTCGCTGGTCTCGGCGAGGCGAGCCTCACCTAGCCACCTACGAGGCCAATATCACCCGCCAAACTGGCGATGGACGGGCGAGGTCGAACCTTGCTGATGGCTAGGTGCCTAGCTTGGCCTCGCTCAGCCACAACAAGGCTCGAGCCAAACGAGGTTCCGGTGAGCTCGCCGGCCCTCGTATGGCTAGTCACCGGTCATTGCCGGCCATCACCAAGGCTGATGACCAATTAGAGGAAGAAAAAGAAAAGAACAGAGAAAAAAGAAAGAAAGAAGAAAAGGCTGTATTCTAGAATAGTTTGCGGAAATAAAGAAGCTGTTTTCTTTTGATGCTTGATTCTATTCCAAATATTTTCCCCGTATCAAATTTGTTCCTCGTAACAAAAATGTTACTAAACAAATTTCTATTTTTTTTTTTCAGGGAATAAAAAAAGAAGAAGAGAGAAATAGGTAATGTTGAGCACGTTACCAAATAGACCCGAAATAAAATTCTATCCAATCTCACTGATAGCTTTAGCTATCCACTTAACATTCACACTGAAAAGCAATTCCAATCTTGTTAAATCTAATGAATCAAAACTCTTCCCACGGAAAAAAAAATACAATACCAACTGAATAGCAAAATACTACAGATTAACAATACATCGATGTACGCAATCACCTACAAACTCGCCATCTCACTATGTAAGCAATTCTCCCAATATTGGCCAACCCAGATTAAAAAAAAAAAAAAAAACATAAACGAACAAGTCAATTTACCTTAGTACGATATTGGCCAATGATAATAGACCCCAGGCTTCGGGGCTTGCTTATCGTAGATCTTGACGCCAAGCCTCTGGCCTCTGCGATTCGCGGCAGTTCTTGGTGCTACCGGCCCCTTTCTTGGGCGCTCACCCAATTGTCAACTAAGTAGTATCGACACGGATACGTGACACCACACGACCGATAAGTCATTTTTTAAAAAATAAAAAATTCTGACACGTTGTGATATGTTGTGTATTAAATGTATAGTTACATATATATATAGACACACACACACACACACACACACATGTGATAAATTATCATTTTTTTGATTATTTTAATTAAATTAATTTGATTCAAATTCACAAATAAATATATAATAATAAAAAAAAGCATAGAATGAATTTACATTAAAAATACTAATCCACCATTTGTTAATATCGTTCATTATTTCAATTTGACTAATTCAATTCCATTCCGATTATCTATAAAACTAGGAGGGAAAATAAACAAGCAATCCACATTTTGAACTCACAAGTCAAAGCATGTCGGAAGAAAAGAGAAAAGAACGAACTTGAGAGGTGAACGGTATGTCATGAGAAGTGAGAATTAGAAGAGAAAAGAAAAGTACGTTTTTTTCCTTTCCCCCTTTATTATTTTTTTTTATTTTTTTACATATTTACATTTCGACCCATCATTTATTGAAAAATTTTAAAATTAACATTGGGTATGTCGGAATTCCAAACTCGCATTTCGAAATTTCTGACTTGCGTGTCAAAGAGTGTCCGAAGAGTTAACAAGGTGTTGAATTTTTCGACATTTATTGACTAAGTATTGGACATATGTCGGAGTGTCTAACACAACACAAAAGCTCTCAGAGAGTATCGGTGTTTCTTAAATTGTCAATCAAAATTTCACCAGGCTAGAGATGGAGAACTTTGAGTGGATGGTTGCAATCGTGATCGCCTCTAGAAAAGGAAGACGAGTTATTTAAAAAGTTTAAGCTATTATATGAATGTGTGATTTAATATTTAATAATTCTAACACTTTCCCTTCGCTTAGTCTAGTCTTTTTTTTTTTTTACTAGTACTAAGCATGTACATATTTAATTTGAGAAACAAATGGGATCTAGTAAGCTTTGAACTCATGATCTACATTTTTGACACCATATGAGATTTGTGGAAATATTGTCAATTGTTCTAAAAGTTTAAATTATTTGATAAATGCGTTATTTCATATTTAATTATTCTAACAACGAAGAGCTCCAACACAAAGAGCGATGCCTGCAATCCTATCAAATTCAAAATACTGAGTGAGGTTGTGATGACCTTCCCGAACAGGTGTTGAGGAAGTATAGGATTAGAGATAATGTCAAATTGAATACTATCACAACCTACCTCTCAAGGGGGCCGTCATCAGGGGAAATAACTTTAGAAGTATTTGTTTATGAGAAAAGTCGAATGATACGTACAAATGATGATCTTGGATGGACCATCATTTGCTAATAGTGCAAACGACTCATGAATCACAAACTTGGACACTCCAAGTCCATACCTTACATGATGTTGGGAGTTTGATTCTCATTCAATTAATCCTATATGAATTCTATGAAAGGAGTAGCCATTAGTTTATTGAAGTAAGCTAGAAATGAAGTGAGATATGGGAGAGTATCTCACTTTTCACATAATTAAAGATCTTGGAAATGAGGTGTTGGCCATCGACGCAAATCCCAAGATCAACATAGTTAGAAACTCGAACATATTGGAGGAGAAGACGAAGGAGTACCTAATTTGAAATCCATCATTCTTTATGCAAAATGATGATGATTTGATGCTCAAGTTCTTCTCCCCTATAGCCCTCGAATCCTAGCGCGATGAGACCAGCCTTCACGGCTTCTTTATGTGAGGTGAGAGTATGTTCGTAAAAGAATGAGGGTTGGATGAGGGCCTTTAGCGCCATTTATAGAGTTTTTTACTAGGCCCTCTCATCACGGACCGGGCCCAACTTGGCCTACACGATCCAAATCCATATTCGACTATTAAGAAACTTTATGTCTTACCTTATTAAACTAACCTTGTAAAATGGTAAATTATAATTTCAATTAATGTAGCTCACATCAGGAAAATTATTATATGAGGTTGATTACACTAGTTATGTAATTCATGCCCTTTCGGTATACCTAAACTTGATTAAATGCTAACCAAGGTGTCAAGGCAATTTATAAAAAAATTTAAGATTTATCTTAACCATTCTAAAAATGAGGATAAAAATCAATGTACGAAGAAGGCATAACCAAACGTAATTTAAATGAAAAGAGCAAGCAGCAACCTGGCATCATCTCTAAAAAGAAAAAGACATCCAAAAATCTTATGGTCAAACCTTTAAGGCTTTTTAATTGGGTTTCCATTTTTGATCAAAGGATTTTCACGTTTTCTTGTAAAGAGAAAACTGCTAGCTTTTTCCAAAGATTTATTTTTTTGATTTTTTTCTGATTTTTCTATATTTTATGAATGTCTATTTTTCAATGAATTTTCTTAATTTTTCATGTATTTCCCTAATTTTTAATATTTTTAATCTGGGAAAAGGACTCCTGATCGGGTTAGGAAACTGGCCCGAATACAGGAATAACTCAGACCCTAATGGTTTGGGTAGGGTCTGATATTTGGGTCGGCCCTAATGACTGACTCGAACTTATCAAATGGGCCCATTCGCCTCCAAGCCTGTGAACTTCAATTTCTCTTTTTTATCCTCGGCCCAACCCACCTCTGCATCGCGCACGGTAAGGGTGAGTATTGGTCCAGGGTCAACTCTGGACCGGCCCAACCTTGCCGGTCCTAATTCGGTTCCTAGGTAGACTAGGTCGGTCCTCGGTCCTGAAAGTTCTGGATCGGTCCAACCCAGACCAACCCTGACTATATATATATATATATATATATATATATATATCTAATATATTATTTATAATTTTTTTATATTGAGAAAACTTTAAAATAAACGTATCAACAACATTAAATAGATCTTTAGTGAAGAGTTTAAGTAATTTTATATTGTTTTTTAATAACTTAGGTATTTAATATCTTTTATGATATCAATAGTAATAATTTACGAATGAGGAAAATGTTTTTGTGAGGAGTCCTCACGGCGTCCAAAAAGGCACTTTATGACATTCTCCTTTAGTATTCGTTATCTTCTGTTTTATTTGTTCTCTTAAAAACAACTTCTCCGCTTGCCACTTGACACTCGCCTCGCTCGTTTTGGGTCACTCGTGCCACTCGTTGCTCGATGCTTGCTTGGCTTGTTGCTCCCCACTCGACATTCGATGCTCATTCTGTTCGACGCTCACCCCACTAAACTCTCACTGTTTGCCTTTCTTAGTTGACCTTGTTCATCATCGAACCCATTAGATCGGTACGGTCCTCGGTTGCCCTTTCAAGGAGTATAAAAAATGAAATAAAAAATTATTGTTAGTCCTCGGTTGACCTTGAAATCGGATCGAACCCATTGGGTCAGTTCGGTTCTCAATTGCTTTTTTAATGAGTAAAAAAAATGAAATAAAAAATTATCAGTTGGTCCCGAGTTAACTCTGGAACCGGACCGAACCATTGGGTCGGTCCAGTCCTTGGTCCCAAGCTCAAATGGGTTGGTTCTCAGTTCCAAAAATTGAGGACTGACACTGTGCATTTGGTCCTAAGGTTAGGGAGTGGACTGACCTAACCCGGACCATGCTCACCCCAGCGCACGGCCCGTAGTCTCTGACCTGGCCAATTGGATCCGACCCATTTTACGGGTCCGACCTGCCTACTATTATAACCTATTCTATATTATTTTTATTTTATTTTATTTTATTTCCTGTTTTTCTTTACATCTTCTTCCTCCTTAAGCTTTGCTCGCGCCCACTTCTCTGCAACTCATCCGAACCACCTTCCACCTCCGGCAACATCTCTTGTCTGGAGCTCAGGACACCGCCCTTTGCCGGTTGCCCACACCGACCGGTGCTGAACACCGCCAACCACTAGCTGGCTGGCGATTCTAACATCACCGGACTAGCTCCGGGACGGATTTTGAGGCTATGAAGATGTATATAAACAAAACCTAACAATCTAGCAGAGAAATCGCACAAATGAATATTAAACGAAGGGGAATGGATTGACTATGGTGGCCTGTAACCACGGGCTTCTCCGATGAGGTATGGATTTTTCCAGCGAAGGGGCACATGCACACAACGGTCGACTTGTACAGTAAACAACATGCCACAGATCACATGAAAAACACGATGTCAATGTCAAGGCAACAATATCAAAACGAATCACGCAAATAATAAAGATCTAAGCTCGTTTTTAAGGAGTCCAGTTCGGCTCTTCATTTAGGCATTTTATCGAACATGTGACGCGCGACCTAAAACATGAATTTCATATTCAACATAGAGGCACTTCCCGATCTAGAAACGATGTGAAGACATTCTAATAATACTATTCAGCCACATATCAGTCCTTTTCTATCCAAATTTTCTTGCAATTTCATTGCGCAAGTTTCATGCCTCCTTATCGGCCAAAACAGAGCATAAGCAGGGCATTTAGAGATCTTGCCTAGTTGAGGGATTGGCTGTGGCAGACGACGACCGGCAAGCTGGCCTCTGGCGAAGTTTTAAGCAACTCGGAGGAACCGCTGTTGGAAGATATGTTATATCAATCCGGGTTATAAGTGACACATTAAATCAATCCGGGATTGTAGCTGATTGAATGAATCAATCTAGGATTATAATTGATTCATTATGATTCGCCGAGGAGATTTTCCTTACTTTTATTGTTCATATTCTGCACTATATAATGAACATTGTACATGTAATTAACACAAGCTATAGTATAGAAATACAAAAGCTTCAATTCATTTTCAGTTCTTCTCCCTTTTTTTCATACGTGACATGATATCAGAGTGGTTTTTTTTGGCCTGGCTTCCGTGCACTTGTCATTGTTTTCCTCCCCGTCCAGTCTTCTATCTTTGTTATTCCAGGACACATTAACCTACAAAATAAGTTAGCATTCCAATGTAGGATTAGCATTTGCAACCAAAACAAAAATAGAATAACAACCCTCTTATCAATTCCATGCAGAACGATCAATTACCAGAGGAGAACCAAAATGTCGAACATTCAGCGATTGAGAACTTACCTCCACGTGCAAAACCTGGATCAAATCCAACTGCTGAGGCCATACGGCTCATGTCAAGCCAGGGGCAATTCGTCCTGGCCCAGCCCATTCAATGACAACCTTTCCAAGCCCAGCCAAATCAGGGGCCACCCATTCCGGGCCAGACCATCAAATGGCTGCCTATGCAAGGTCCGTCCATCCCATGGTTTTATGGGCCGGTCCAAGCCACTTTGTGGGCTGATTCATAATTAGATCAAGCCCAGAATTTTCAAGAGCCCATGAACCAAGGAAACCGAGAACACGTCCACCCTAGGGAAGGCCCATCAGCTATGACTGGGGCAAAGACGATCCCTGGGCCAAATTTTTTTGTTTTTTTTGTTTTTTATGTGGGTCAAGTTTCTGAATTGGGTACAATGGGTTTAGGAGCAAATTCCTACCCGGTTCTTCAACCTGGGTACATGCTATACCATGTTCCCACCGTCAGCAGTCACCCGGAGTCCAATGATTAGCTCTACACCACCATAGTCGACAGGTCAGAGTTGTGACTCATTACCCAGTATTTGTCTAGCCCCGATAACTACTACATTTGATCATAGGAGTTTTGACGAGTACAATTACCAAAGACAGATTTTCTCAACAGAATGGTTTTGATTCTATCCAACGAGTGCCTAGCATGACCAAGTCGTCCAAACTTGGATTGAGGAAATGTATCGCTCCAGACGTCGTAGCTAGACTTCCTCAGACGGAGAATTCAAAGAAAATGTGGTAAACCATTGAAGAGATGCACAAGAAAGGAAACTCGATCGAGCAAAACAAATTTCATTGACTCAAGCGCTCTCGAAACTAAAATGAGGAAACATGACCGTTGAGGCTTGTTTCAACAAGCTCTCCACTCTAGAATGAACTAGAGATGGCTGAGGAGAAGCTTGAGGGATTGGAGTCCACTCTACAATAGTACTAGGCTATGAGCGAGAGAGAGAAGGTAATGTGATTTCTCTTGATTTTGAACGATACCGACTTGTCGTTTCATACCCAAGTCTTGGCCATGGATCTGGTGCCGTTGTTTGGCCGGATCTATTAGCTTATTGATTAGGATGAGAGAAATGCCTTGCTTCGCCAAAGCACACCAAGATTGGTGAAGGCATCCTGCTCGTAGCTCAAATGAATGCGCAATAGAGAGGGTTCGTAGGGAAGACACGAGAGGCGGGGGGCGCTCGGTCTAGCGTTTAAGGAAGAAGACCCACGAAACTTCAAGAAAGGCAGCGTGGATGGCCCAAATTTTTATTAAACGGCTTGCGATAGGTCTTCTTTGCATCTCGATCGGATGACCCTCAAGAAGGCACGTCGGCTTCCAATTTTAAACCATCCAATGGGTCTTCTTCGACCACATCACTGCAAAGAGAAAGTGAACAAAACACAAAAGGTAAAAAGCAATTTAGTGACTACAGCAAGTGTTCACGTCATACAATAGACAGTTGTTGGAAATTACATAGAAAGCCCGAAGAAAAAGGAAAAAAGGGAAAATGATTTTTCTATTTATCACATCATTGGGCCAAATGTTGACTCGTTGAATTAGCCAATTACTCATGATCAATACCAGTAGCCATGGAGGCTTTAAAAAAACTGGAGATTTCATAAGTGGACAAGCTTCTTAGGTACTTCTTATTGCTTAAATTCCATTTCAAATTATGCATGGATAATTGATTCAAGTGCTAGTGACCACATTATCTATGGTAAACATTTTTTTTCCCGCAGACCCATGACAATCTCGATTCCCTAATTTTAATATGTCTTCCAAATGGAAACATCACATATGTCACAAAAGTTGGCACCGTAATCCTTAGTCCTCTCATTACCATCCGAAATGTATTTTATGTTCTGGATTTCCACTTTAATCACATTTTTGTTTCCAGAGTTCATGAGGATAATTCCTGTCGAGTTTTCTTCAATTATGATAACTGTTTCTTTCAGGCCCTTTTGATTGGTAGACTGATGGGTTTGGAAAATATCTCACAAGAACTATATTTTTGGACCATCTTTCCCAAAAATTTTGATTTGTATTGTTTTTATTGAATAATCAATCATTGTGTAATACTACTGCCAATGATATAATTTCTCTTTCTCATCGGCGATTGGGTCATAGTGCTTTTTTTTTTTTTTTCCACATCTCAATGTGAAATTTGCTCGTTAGCAAAGCAGTCTCGTGCACCTTTTCCCACTAACAAATCTTGTGCCACTAATATTTTCTCACTAATTCAAGTCAATGTTTGGTGGCCTTACCACACTCCACATCATGATAGTTCTCTTTTTTTCCTTACCATTGTGGATGATTACTCTTGTGCCACATGGGTCTTCCTTATGTAGTCCAAGAGTTAAGAACCTTCTCATTTAAAGTCTTTCCTTTCTCTATCACATAATCAATTCGAGAAATCAGTTTAGCATATTCAGACCGACAATGGGAAAAAATTCTTTAATGATGAATGTGCAAGGCTTTTTTCTTCTCATGGAATTCTATTTGAGAGTTCATGCACATACACCTCACGACAAAATGGGGTTGTTAGTGCAAATATCGACATCTTTTAGAAGTTGTGTGTGCCCTTATGTTCCAAGCTTTTATTCTAGAAAACTTTTGTGTGGTTATAGCAACTTATCTAATTAATTGCTTGCTAACCTGAATTCTTGGTGGAAGGACCCTCTTTGAATTGCTTTTTGGGAAGAAATTAGAGATTCATCATTTGAGCGTCTTCGACTATTTATGCTATCCTACTACCTTGGGCCTTCGGGAGAAAATGGGTCCCCGCATCCTACAATGTATCTTCATGGGATATCTGACTCTTCAAAAGGGCTATCATGTTTTTGAACCATCCTTGTAAGTAGAGATGTCATTTTCTATGAAGACATATTTCCTTTCCAGGATGAGGCATCTTGGCCTAAATGTTTTGGTTTGACACATGGACATCGTCAATTCTTATCTAAGGAGGACTTCTCTTCTCATTAGCAGTATGTTCATGTTCCACCTCCGGTTCATCCAATGGCGAATCCATAAATAGACACCATTGTTGATTCTTCAAATCTAGAACATTTGATTGAGGAATCTACCAAACATTTCGAAGAACTCTACCCCCTCTTCCATAGGCAATGCTGATGCTCCTATTGACCCTGAGCAAAGTTAGCACAACCCACCTCAGCAGTTCGGCCACATTATTTGGCCACCTACTTGGACTAAAGACTATGTGTGTGCTGCATTAATTTCACCAGCTACTCACTATCCAGTTTTTTCTTCCGTTTCTTTTCATTAGTTGTCCTCGGACCACATATGTTGTATTAGCCATATTTCCGAAGGTAGAGAACCTTCTAGCTATAATGAAGTTGTCACTAACCCACGTTGGCAAAAGGCTATGGAAACAAAATTGCATGCCATAATTGAAAATAAAACTTGGGACATTGTACCATTCTTGCCTCATCGTAAACCAATTGGTTGCAAATGAGGTTTACAAGATAAAGTACTAGGTCGATGGATTAGTTGAAAGATATAAAGCTCGTTTAGTGGCCAAGGCTTCACCCAACGAAAATGCTTCAATTACCATGAAACCTTTTCTCCTATGGTGAAGGATGCCATGGTTCACTCTTTTCTGTAAATTGATGCTTTTTGTGACTAATCACTACATTAAATTGATGTTCACAATGTTTTTTTTTTTTCATGGTGATTTAGATGAAGAAATATATATAAAAATTTGACAAGGTTTATGGAGAGATGGGAGTCTAGAGTTTGTGGTCTTCACAAATCCTTCTATGGTCTCAAACAAGCTTCTCGATAATGGTATGCAAAATTTACTACTGCACTTATGCTAGTCGGTTTTAGTCAATCTAGACATGATCATGCTCTATTTACATGGACAAGATGTATGCCATATATTTATCTAATGATATATGTTGACATATTGATCATGAGAAATAATGAATTTGCTATCAAGAGTCTAAAATAATATATGCATTCATTTTTCCATTAAAGATTTGGGATCATCCAAATATTTCCTTGGAATTGAGATTGTCCGATTGGATTTGGGAATCTCTTTTAGCCAATGAAAATTTGTACTAGATTATATTAGAAACAAGTCTATCAAGATGCAAACCAGCTATTATTCATATTGAGCAAAATGCAAAATTGACTACAATAGAATATGATGCGGGATCCCTATCCCAAAACAATGATCCATTGCTCAAAGACCAGTCAAGTTATTAGAGACTCATTGGGAAGTTTATCCATCTCATCATGACTAGACTGATATATGTTATGCAGTATAGACACTCAATCAGTTCATGAATAGGCCGAAACAATCCCATATGAATGCCTAGGGATGGGGAGACTTTTTTCCCGAAGATGTAATATGGAAATGGCAGCCAACTATGACACGAATTATGCCGCTTGTCCCTTGAACTGAAGATCAATTACTGGATTCTATATTAAAATAGGGTAATCGTTGCTTTCATGAAAAACAAAGAAACAATCTATCGTAACTTTATCATCAGATAAAGTTGAATATCAAGCTATTGCCGAAATTGTTTTGTGAAATAGTTTAGATATGAGGCTTACTTCTGAACACTAGGGTACAAGTAAAGGGACTGACATAGTTGTTCTGTGATAATGACGTGACACTCAAACTTGCGAATCCCATAATATATGAAAGAACAAAACATATTGAAGTTGATTGTCCTATTACTCGAGACAAGATCCAAGAAGGGATAATTGAGACCAAAGGAATTGAAACCACGGAACAATCTGCGATATTTTCACCAAACCTTTGTGTCTAAAACAACATGTATATGTACCGAGCAAGTTAGGTGTCTTGGACATATATAAGCCATTAACTCGAGGGAGGGTGTTAAAAGATATGCTATATCAATCTGAATTATAAATGATACATTAAATAAGTTCGAGATTGTAGTTGATTGAATGAACCGATCAAGATTAGAATTGATTCATTATTGATTTGCCTAGGAGATTTTCCTTCCTTTTATTGTTCATATTATGTATTATATAAAGAGCGTTGTATATGTAATGAATATAAGCTACAGTTAGAAATACAAAACTTCAATTCATTCTCAGTTCTTCTCCCTTCTTTTCTGTTTCGTGACAACCACAGCGAACGTGAGGGATTCTTCTCCCCCCCCGCTGGCTTTCTCTCTCTCTCTCTCTCTCTCTCTACCTGAACCAGCTTCCTCATGCGAGCACGCTTTTATGGCCGAACCTCCTCCGACCAGCTCTCTCTCTCTCTCTCTCTCTCGTGTCTTCTTACTTAGCGAATGAACTCACTCTCTCTTAGCTTTTCCTCTCGCTCCTTTTTTTCTGTAATTTCCTCTAGCGAATGCCCCTTCCTTCTCTGTTCGAGCGAACCAACAACCCTCTTTAGCCAGCGAGCGAATCTTTTTCTGTTATCCTCTAACAGGCTCAGGCCAGCTCACCTTGGCTCCAGAAGCTTTTGGATTGGCTCACCTCACTCCCCCGTGCTGTCCTTGCGTCATAGACGTTCCTCTGTCGCCCGGTCACCATCACTGTGCTCACAGTCATCCCACCCGCGGACTTGCGCATGTGCAAGAGGGAGGAACCACCAGGGGCTGGGCTTTTGCAAATTCGAATGGGCTAAGAAGAAAAAATGGGATAAAAGAAAGAAAGAAAATTGAGCCTAGAATGACATAAGAGGTGGGCCGAAAATTTTGCTAAAAGAACTGGCCTAGTGTAGATGGGCCACCCGATTATTATTATTGTTGTTGTCGTCGTCTATTTTCCTTATTTATTTTTTGTTATTTTTTATTACTATATATATTTTTTGTTTTTGCCTTTTTTTTTTGTATTTTTATATTTTCGCAAAAAATGGACGCTTGAATGGTCCACATAAATTCATATGTCCACAAGGACTAATGGTTTTTAATCAGTGCCAGTTCTCTTAAACCCTTACCTAGGGCGATGTTGGGATTTTCATTATACTTTGATAAACCCAATGAGAATTCTATGTAATGAGTCGCTATTAGTTTGTTGGGGTTTGCTAGAAACAAGTGAGGTATAGTAGTAGACCTCACTTCCTATGCAATCACAAATCTAAGGTCAGGGACTTGATCATTCTAGTTATCTAACTAGTGTTCTTTTAGTACCTAAATTTCATTATTTGTCAACTAAGTGTCCATACAATCTTTTTACAAATTATGAATCCTAAGGTTTTTGTTTCCTAAGTGTCCATGCAATGTTTTTGTGTATACTATGGTCATAGCAAGTAATTTATCCATTCAACTAGGCAAACGAATCACAACACAAATATATATAAGCAATCACAACAAGCATAGCAAGAATAGTTATAAAGATCGAATAAAAAGTAAACCGTGGTAAAGTAACTTAATACAAATCGGGCAAAATATAATACAGCATTGTTATTAAACCCTAGGACAGCAACTCCCATGAGCTTAGTTCAAATCAATTTCAATTTTCTAAAGAAACAATTTTCCCATATCTAAACTAGAGAAAATAATGACTTTTCCTAAACCATCTATATATTATCTAAGTGAAACTAAACTAATTCTAATACTAAAATCTAACAACCTAATTAAGGCTTATTTTCCTAATTATATTTCATCAATTTTCTATTTTTTGAATTAGGAAAATGACACAAATGCTTTTTTAATTTTAGCTAAATATGCAATATAATCCCTAAACTTTTAATTCGTTTAATGTGGTTTATGAACTTCAACTCAATGATCAATATAGTCCATGGACTTTCAATTTATTCAATTTGGTTCATGAACTTTTCATACATTTTCATCTAGTCTATAGATTATATGAAAATATTCAATATTATCCCTAAACTTAAATTAATGGAAAGATAATATTAAACATTTTTATATAATTCAGAGAGTAGCTTGAACATGTATTACATTAAACAAATTAAAAGTTCAATGACCATATGCACATTATGAGAAAGTTTAGGGACTATATTACGCATTAGATCAACATTTAAAGATTATTTTTGTCATTATCCCTTTTGAATTTTTTATTTTCTGAAAATGAGGACTCGGGCTGGGCCCTCAGACCCGGTCCAAATATAGGCAGCATAATAATCTCTGGGGGTTGAGCCAATGGACACAATTCAAGTTATTATGATATTAAAGAGCTTCAACGATACTTTGATATAGTGTAGGATTTGAAAATAGTCTTACATATGTATTAGAATGAGAACTAGCAGCCATAGGTGTGGAAATTGGCTTGCAACCCTCCATTTGTGCACGTTAAAGAATTGACAAAGTATATAGTTGTTGGCACAAATAAAGGCCACCAGAAAATATCCTAATCTCCACTCTTAGAAAATAGTGTCACAGCCCCATGTCCTTTATTGCAAATTTGCTACTCATTCTAGAGATGAAACCATCAAGCAATTTTGGATCATCACTTGTAACAATCATGTTAACTACATATAAAAGCAAAGCTAGAATGCCACGATATGAATTTATAATAAACAACAAAAGATTCACAATGTTGCAAAAGAAACTGGAGGCCAAAAGAAATGAGCTAAAGCAATCAAACCATGCTCCTGGTGCCTGTTTAAGACAAAGCTCTTTCCAATTTGCAAACATAAGATAGATGATTTTTGTCCTCAAAACCTGGTAGTTGCTCCATATATAGGTCGATAGAAAACCATGTAAGAAGGCATTTTTAATGTCTAATTGTTTGATAGACCAACCTTTAACGGTAGCAATGGTGAGAAATTTCTTATACATCTTGGTTGAATAACTAGTGAGAAAGTCTTAAGGAAATCTACTCCTGCTACTTAGTATATCCCTTGACGACCAATTTTGCTTTTAATCTTTCTAATGTACCATCGGCCTTAACTTAGACTTAAAAACCCTTTTACATTCCACAATAATAGTATTTGACGAACGTGGAACAAGAGTCCGGGTTTTATTCTAGTGCAATGCCTCGAGTTCCTCGGCATATATTGGATTAGGCTTCATAATACTTGCACGTGCTCAAGCAATCATTGAATGATATGGAGCGGGTGAATGTGCTATTGAAGAATCGGTAAGGACATCCATAAAGGAATCTTCATTTGCCCAATGGCATGGAGAATTAATCGGAGCACTTGATGAGTCACCAATTTCAACATGAGTTCTGTGAACACATGATTCACCTCTATCAACATTATCTTCATGAGAAGTACCATGGGTAGCGGAATTTAATAAGTCATCTTGCGGTTAATCAGTGAACGCACCTTATTGCAAATACAAAGGTGGAGATTCCGAGTTCGACACTGTTGTTTCTTGATTTGGTCAACTTATAATTCATATATACCTGCTTTATCACTTTGATCCTGAAATAATGAATTGGGCATGACATAAGGAAATACATTTTCATAAAAAAATGACATGTCATGAGATATAGATTTGACCAGTTGGAGGATAGAGATATCAATGTCCCTTATGACAATCACCATAACCGAGAAAAACACATGGCAACAATTGAGCATCAAACTTATTTTTAGTGTAGTCCTTAAGATAAGGAAAGCACCTACAACCAAAAGCTCACACAAAATAATAATCTGGATTTATGCCAAACAAGAATTCATATGGGATTTCATGCCCAACACCCTTGTAGGTGTCACAGGTGCACCATCTAAGGGTTTAGCTAATGGATTCGTAACCCTAAACGTAACTCGAGTTTTCCCAAGCATATACCAATTTGCTTCTTAGGGTTTAAGTTGTTAACATTCAAATGATTTTCAATTAGGAGTCGCCTAGAAACCCAATACTTTACTCCCACGAACCAAAAAGATTATGATACGGTACTTGATTAGGGAGAATTACCAAAAAAGTCATAAACATATTGCAATTGTGCAAATTCAGTTATAAACTTTTTTTTGGGCCAATTTAGTCCTAAACCTTTTACAATTGTGCCAATTCAATCCATCCGGCAAAAATTGGCCGGTTAGCGCTAACGTGGATGTCGGCCGTTCGGTGAACGCTAACGTGGCATTTTTTTAATTTTTTTTTTTAATTTTTTTACTTTTTAATTTTTTTTTTCCTTTTTTTTTTCTCCATCATCTTCTTCGCCTCCTGGCCGGCCGGAGGCGAGGGCTGGCGAGGTCAGCCTCGCCGGCCACTGGTGAGGGCGAGGCCCGGCCAGATCCGGCGAGCTTAGCCCTTGCTAGATCCAACAGGGCCTTACCTAGCCAAGGTGAGGGTCGACCTCACCAGTGGCCGGTGAGGCGACCTCGCCCGCCATCCACAATGCGGTGGCGATCGGAAGCCACGAGCTCACTCGCACTCCGGAGGTGCAATTGCAAGGCATGGATTGAGGCGGAGAGAGAGAACGGTTTCGAGCGAGCGGCGAGGTGACCTCCTCAACCAGAGAATCTACGGGTGACTATCCCTCTCTCTCTCTCTCTCTCTCTCTCTCTCTCTCTCTCTCTCTCTCTCTCTCTCTCTCTCTCTCTCTCTCTCTCTCTCTCTCTCTCTCTCTCTCTCTCTCTCTCTCGTTTGAAGTGACTGAGCGGTTGTGACATAGCGGACGGCGACGGGGCACGCGGCGCGGTTACAGTAAGCGCGGAGTATGCTCGTCCAATCGTGAGCAATATGTGGCGGCCGATAGGGTTTCGGGGGAAGACAACAACGACGACACGTCAGGCGGCAACTTGTTACCTGATCGTAGCGAGGGTACGGCACAACGGCGTTGCTGGTCGGCGAGTTGGCGTCAGCTGCTGCGACGGCGACAGACATCAAGGATTTGTCTCCAGGACAGCGTCGAAGCTACGCTGAAGTAGATGCTGGGGGGCGATAGCAACGCGGTGGAAATCCGGTGTAATGACGGCGTCGGGGGGTTTGGGCAGTGTCGACGCCGCCTCCTTCCTACTCAGATCTGGCCCCTTTCTCTGGTTTCTTCCTCTCTTCGGCCCCTCTTCGCATTTTTGGAACTCCCTTGCCCAGAACTCCTCCCCTTCGGCCAAATCTGAGATCTCCAGTAGGGCCTCGCCCTCACCAGTGGCCGCCGAGGCTGACCTTGCCAGATTTGGCGGGGCCTCGCCGGCCCTCGCCTCCGGCCGGCGGGGGCGAGCCTCACCATTGGTCGGTGAGGCTGACCTCGTCGGCCGGCCGGGAGGCGAAGAAGATGATGTGGAAAAAAAAAAAGAATTCAAAAATTCAAAAAAAAAAATTTAAAAATTTAAAAATTCGAAAAAAAATTTAAATTTTTTTTTTAAAATGCCACATCAGCGTTCGCCGGACGACCGACGTCCACGTTAGCACTAGCCGGCCAATTTTAGCGGGATGGACTGAATTAGCACATTATAAAATATTTAGGACTAAACTGGCCAAAGAAGAAAAAGTTTAGGACTGAATTGACACAATTGCAATAGGTTTAGGACTTTTTTGGTAATTCTCCCTACTTGCTTATGCTAGATTTCTTTAACGTCATTTTGGTATATTTTCTCTTTTATTTTAAAAAAATATTTTGCATGCAGCTTGGATTGATTTTAAGCTATCCTGCAAGGTGATCGTGTGAGTGCACAACCATGATTGAGCACTTAATAGGGCAAAGCAATGAACTGCAAGTCGACAAAAATTAATTAGAAATACTTATTTAACCTAAATATGATTTTTAAATATGACACAATCCCACTAAAATCTCTTTTTGAGTTTTCTCTTATTTAAATGAAAACTAAGCTACATGATATGCGATTTAACTAAATGGCCTAATTCTAATAATGGACAATGATTTATATGACATGGAAGATGACATGGGTGTGATACAATTAATCTACACGACACACACATGACATTTTTGAATTTTTTTATTTATATTCGAAATTATATGTAAGGAAAATTAACTAGCTAGAACAAAAATAATATCTAATTCAATTTAGGCATTAAACTATATCAATTCCTAATTTAAATAAAAAGCTTATCTTGAATATTATAGGATCTACTTAAACACGCAATACGACCTAATCAATCTATATGATATGTAAAGCAATTTTTTTTTTAAAATTTTAAAATTTTTGTATTTTTTCATTCATTAAAGCTAGCAATTCTATCCAATCAAAATTTCAAATATAGCAACATCATTCAAGATATCAATCAAGGTTCAAAAAAATATTACGATATCCAACAAAATAATCCATCGTCTCGCGTCTCAAATTAACTTATATTGCAATCTTGAGAGGACACTTACTCAGAATCAAGCATAATTAAAAATAAAATGAACCGTTATCTCACGGCTCAAATCAAATGAGTAATTATGCCACAATCTCAATAGGGCATTTACGCAAGGCCAGGAGGGTGGAGTAGCAGGTCGTCGTTGGGTGTAGCTCGGTATCGTAGTGTAGGAACTGCAAGAGCAACAGAGACCGTCGCAGTGGCGCATCGTCGGAACAGGACTCGTCACGGCGGAGCGGGGTTAGCCCAACGAGGGAGCAACAAGCCTGGACGTCGCGTCAAAGGGGAGCAGCAATGTCGGGACAGGAGCTTCGGGCGTCGCAAGGATGTTGAGGTGTCACGAGCAGACCGCGTATTACAGCTTGCGGAGGTTGCAACAACGTGAGGTGTTGAGGAAGAATTGGCGTGGACCTCTCTATTGCTCTCTCTCCCTGTGAGAGCTGCGGCCACACTCTCCTTTTCTCATGTGAATTGTGGCCGTGCATTCAATGCCTGCCCTCTTCTTTGTGAATGTGTCTGAAGATCCTATCATATGCGACAGAATAGATCCCCTCAAGGAAACGACAAAACTTCCTTTCCCCTTGCAAATAAAACAACCCAGCAAATCTCACAATTTCCTTGACACTCCTCCGCTTCTTTTCTTTTCTTTTCTTAAATACTCATTGACAATTTTTTCCTGCTTTTTTCAAAAGAATCGGCCCTCACTCTTCCTTTATATTTGTTCCTTCCAATAATCGATCACGTACGAGTATCTTGGGATTGTAGCGGTTGCCTAAAATCAATTTTCCTTAACTTCAAACGGATATTTTCTTGATAGACCGAATCCTGCCCATATCCAATCCTCTTTTAATGTTTCAATATATGCCATTGACGCGCCCAAGATCATTGACAGATGAATCATTCGGCCACAATCTTGTTCAAATCATGCACGATTGGTTTCCTTTCTTTAACTTAATTACTCGCCAAGATTAATCAAACTCCCAACTCAGCAAACTTCCCATGAATTTTAGCCATGAGAATTAATAGGCTAGGTCAGATTTTCATCACCACAGACTTAGTCCAATCAATCCAATTAAGTTCAGAGCTTTTCACTTAAGTCCATCCACTGCCGGTCCATGAATATGCAATTAAATTGAAATATGCTCCTAATAACTATATGCAATTTAACTTAATATTTTTACAAGAGATCAGGATGGATCCTTAATTTTCTATGCAATAAATTACTAAATGGGATGCCAAAATTTAGGTGTCGACAGTAAGAAGACGATTCAAGAGAAAAACTACCATTTGAAAGGCTTCGACTCAATATTTTTTTAGGAATTCCACTTTGATGAAGCCTAGTCAAGCCAATTTCACATATGTGCCAATGTTTTTGCTCAGCAACTCCATTATGCTTTAGAGTGTTTGGGCAAGTGATGGATTTAGTCATGGGCCTAAGTTGGCCCGGCCACGATGGGCCTAAAGGCCCGGCCCACGGGAATTAGGCCCGTGGAAAGGGGAACCTATAAAAGGGATGAGAGAGAGAATAAACGCACCTCTTGGCATTTTTGCAAGAACGTTGTTCATTCTCTTCAAGTTCTCTCTCTCCAAAAGCTAAGAAGCGACGCCATCTTCACTTCACGACGAATCTTCGACATCGGATCGAACGGGACTGAAATCTTTTCCTCAATACGGCATCGGTGTCTAATCTGTGGCTAATAAGGTACGCTCGATTCTGTGGCGTGCTTTTGATCGGTGATACGTGACATTCCCGGGCTTATCTTCCGCATATGGATTAGGGATTCGGTTTAGGTGCCGAATCCGGTTTTCGGGGATCATTCGATCCCAACATTGGTATCAGAGCCCGTGTTAGCGTTTTCCCGACTTGTATGATGTTTTATGATGTTGTATGATGTTTTATGATTGATTTTTTCGCAAATGAACTTCGGCCGTACGAATCGGGGCAAGGAATCCCGACACTCGAGAGTTGTTCGCATATTTTTTCGATTTTTCGTAAGTCGAAACCAAAATTTGATGGCATAGGGAGGAAGGCGACGTCGAGACGAGTCCGGCGAGATGTCGTGCGCCGCCGGGGGACGCCGCACGCGCCCAGACGCGCTGGTTCTGGTTCGTCCGGCGCGTGCGGCAAAGACACGCGCCGGTGACGAACCGGCGCGCGCGGGAACCGCCGCCGGCGAACCGGCACGCGCCGGTCCACGGACCGACGCGCGTGGTGACGTCGGCATGACGTCACCCAACGGTCGGTAACCGCCGGGGTGACGTCATCGCCGACGTCGTTTGGCCGGACGGTCACCGGCCGGCGACCCGACCCGACCGCCTGGCACGCGCGCGACACGTGCGGTCGGTCCATCCGACCCGAGCAACCGGTCCGACCGGGTCGACCGGCACGACGACCGTTGACCGTTGACTTTGATTGACCGCGACCGTTGACATCCGTTGACCGTTGACCGACGACCGTTGGCCGTTGACTTCGGTTGACCGCGACCGTTGACCGTTGACTTCCGTTGACCGTTGACTTCGGTTGACCGTTGACCGAAAAAAAAGGATTTGTTTCTTTTTTTTCAATTATGTCTATGTGGATTATATGTAATCCAATTTTTGTTCTGCATTCGTTGCAGGAACAATGCCTCCCCTTCGATTACGTACGCCTATTCGCGTGATTACCGATAAACAAAAGGCAAAGCTTTCTAAGTTTATAGCCGAGTTGGACCGATTATCAATGGGAGAAAGGTGACTTAATTGATCATGTTCTTGAAGTCAACGGGAAGATTCAACAGGTCATATGGAATGGTCATCCCATGTCGCGATCGAGAGATGGTGCGATTTTTCATTAACACTCTTCCACCCGAATGGCAAGATGTGTTGAATCGCATATGGGATGTCAACGGTCTTTGCTTCATATAAGAAAATTGTGATAGATTTTGTAAACGAATATTACTTGCATTGTTGCAAGGGAAAAGGTCAAGAAATTGACCAAAATAGGATCTTTCGGTTCGTGTGAAGGTTATTTGTAAAATGTATTAGCTATTTTTTTGTTGAGTGTGCTATGTGGACATCCTATGTAAATGTTATCTACGATTGTTGTTGATGTAGCAACCTATATGTTAGTCATATTATGTGAAAGCCTTATTGTTATATTGTATGTCAATTATCTGTTGCTTTTCGTGATTCTTGTTCTTTGTGGGTAGGTAGTGTGGGTAGTAATAGAAGTTTTTGTAGCTTCATAGAATTGATTTTGCATATGACAGTCATATTAATGATAGTTTTAAGTTAGGATTTTTGGAGGATGATTGGAAACATAGTGACATTTTGATTCGAAACCTTATTTAAAATTATTAATTAATATGATGGGTTTGTGCAAAATAGATGCATAAATAATAGGCATTAATAACTCGTGCATATATGTCGATGTGTTCGAGATCAATGGCTTGACCACAAAGAGCATAGTTGTCGAGGCGAGTAAAGGTGAAAAGCTCAAAGGTGACAACTATGAAATTTGGCAAATGAAAATTCAATGTGTCTTTGGAAAAGCAAAAAGCACTAAAAGCTCTTGACCATATTATGGAAGATCTAGAGGATCTTTGTGCGCCACCTTGAGTTAGCGATCATCGCCTCAAGGCATTAGAGCAGCAAACAGATATTTTCTGTGTTGTTTTAAGCTCAGAAGGGGCTTCATGCTCTAAGCGCAAGCGCATTGATTCGTTCAATATGTGGAAATGCAAGGGATCAAGTCCTTCTTGCAAGAAACCAAGAATTAACCAACAAAAGAGAGGAAAACGTCCTCATGTGAAGAATATCTAAAGGGTGAAATGTTACAACTGGGTGACCGAAGGGTCATTATGCCCGCGATTGTCGCGAGCCAAAGAAGGTACACGCCCTTTGTACAATTGGGAACTTTGCATATGTGTCAAGTTCTCGTATTCTTGACTGAATCTAATCCTCGTGGACTGTGGATTCGGGAGCGACAGACCATGTAGCGAAGGATAGAGGATCCTTCGTGGAATTTCGACGAGTACCTACTTTGGAACTAAGTGGATCTATGTGGGAAACAACTCCAGCTGAAGTGAAAGGAATTGGCACAAGCCAACCTGAATATGCGTGATGGACGCACTTTGTTCCTTCATAATGTGTTGTATGCTCCGGAGATTCGTCGGAATTTAGTGTCTGTTTTAGTGTTGGTTAAATTAGGTTTTAATGTGAACTTCCATAATAGAAGTGTAGATTTGTGTTTGAATACAAACTACTATGGTCATGGTTACTTTCTGGATGGTTTCATTGTATTAGATATTGACTATGTTAATGCAAATATTTGTTATTCCCTTCTCACATCTCCTAATTCATATGATAATGATGTGAATGTGTGGTGTGCTAGACTTGGTCATATTGGCCAACAGCGTATGAATAGACTAGCCAAAGAGGGCTTGTTGGGCAATATTGAAAAAGTCGATTTGCCCATTTGTAAGCATTGCCTAGAAGGGAAAATGACAAGGAAACCATTTGGAAAAGGTAAAAGAGCTGAATTTCCTCTGCATTTAATCCATTCGATGTCTCGTGGTCCAATGAATGTGAGAGGAAGGCATGGGGCTGTTTATTTCATCACTTTTATAGATGATTATACTCGATTCTGATATGTCTATTTGATTTCTCACAAAATTTGAAGCAATAAGTTGTTTCAAAAGGTTTATGAACCTGGTAGAGAATCAATTAGACAAGAAAATAAAAGCATTGAGATCCGATCGAGGTCGAGAACATTTATCTGATGAGTTTAGAAAATTATGTGATGAAAAAGGAATAGAAAGACAGTTATCTATTCCTTATACTCCTCAACAAAATGGTGTTGCGGAGAGAAGAAACAGAACCCTACTGAAAATGGTTAGGTCCATGATGGCGCATGCTAACTTACCTATCACCTTTTGGAGTGATGCGTTGTTAACTGCTGCTTGTATACTTAACCGAGTGCCTTCCAAATTAGTTACTTCCACTCCATATGAGTTATGGATAGGTAGAAAATTGGACTTAAGTTTTCTTAAGCCATGGGGTTGTGTTGCCTATACACATGTGTCCTCTCACAAGTTTGGGAAATTAGGTCCTAGAGGAAAGAAGAGTATTTTCATAAGATACTCGGAACACTCAAAAGGGTATGTGTTCATAGGTGAGCAGGAAAGTGGGAGTATAACTAAATTTGAATCACGGGATGTCACATTCTTACAGGATGAATTTCCTAAGAAGGGCGATATAGGGGAAGACAACACCCTATTTGAAACCTCGGATCAAGATAATGATCTTAGTGGAGTTCGTCCAAGTGGGAGTAATATGAGAAGTGATGAATTGAATTCAACTCATTCTCAATTGCAAGCACATAATGAGACGACATCATCATTATCTAATCCAAGTGGGAGCATAATGGGAAATGATGTGCATAGTGTACAAACTCCCATATGGCGAACAAATCGCCAAAGTATTCCCCGTCGACGTTTTGACATTGAAAGGGAAACTTTTATGGTTGCTCCACAAGATGAGGATGAGCCTAGAAATATTAATGAGGCTCTAAATTGCCCTAGTAAGGAAAAATGGATTCATGCAATGGAAGAGGAAATGGAGTCAATAAAATCAAACAAAGTCGGGAACCGGTTGATCTTCCAAAAGGACGCAGAGCTATTGGGAACAAATGGGTTCTCAAAGTAAAGCGAAAGGCTGATGGCTCGATAGAAAGGCATAAGGCTCGCCTTGTAGCGAAGGGGTATAATCAACAGGAAGGGATTGATTATGAAGATACGTTTTCTCCTGTAGTTAGATTTACCTCGATTCGCATTATTCGGCAATAGTATCTAGTTTGGATCTTGAATTACATCGATGGATGTAAAGACTGCTTTCCTCAATGGAGAATTAGAGGAAGAAATATACATGGAACAACCAATTGGTTTCATGGTAAAAGGCCAAGAAGAAAAGGTGTGTCGACTTTTGAGGTCGATATACGGCCTTAAGCGATCATCGAGACAATGGTATATACGTTTTCATAATGCCATAATGGCATATGATTTTACAATGATTGATGAGGATCATTGTGTATATATCAAAAGATCCAAGGATCAATTTGTGATCATATCATTATATGTTGATGATATACTGATTGCCGGAAACAATATGGAGTTTGTTCATACTGTCAAGAGTTGGTTGTCTTCCAACTTTGAAATGAAGGATATGGGTGAGGCTGCATACATTCTTGGAGTTAAGATTTCAAGAAATCGTTCGAAGAGATCGTTGTCTCTTTCGCAAGAAACATATATAAATAAAGTTCTTGAACGATTTCGTATGCAAGATAGTAAACCCATAGACACTCCTATTGCAAAAGGTGAAGGATTGAGCCATAGACTGTGTCCAAGGACTCCACAAGAAAAGGAACAGATGAAACATGTTCCTTATGCTAGTGCAGTTGGGAGCTTGATGTACGCTATGATGTGTACAAGACCCGACATATGTTTTGCAGTTGGAATGGTGAGTAGATACCAATCCAATCCAGGTCCAAGCACATTGGAAAGCTGTTAAGAGAATACGAGGTATCTAAAGGGAACCGCTGATTATACGATGAGTTATCAAGGAAAGGATCTGCGACTCAAAGGCTATCCTGAAACTGTTTAGGGAGGAGGTTTAGACGAAAGGAAATCTACCTCTAGGTTTGTTTTCTTATTGAATAATGGCACCATATGTTGGAGCAGTGAGAAACAAACGTGTATAGCCTTGTCCACGATGGAAGATGAGTTCGTGGCATTATCAGCAGTAATACAAGAAGGAGTTTGGCTTAAGAGATTTTTGGATCATTTAGGTGTTATTGAGAAAGCTGCAAATCCATTATTAGTTAATTGTGATAGCCAAGCAGCTACAGCGTACACTAAAGATCCAAAATATCATGGCAAGACCAAACATATAGATACCAAGTATGACTTTGTCAAAGATATGGTTGCACGAAAGGATGTGAACTTACAGTACATATCTACGCATAGAATGGTAGCAGATCCTATGACAAAGCCAATACCTAGAGATGTGTTTTGTGGTCATGTGAAATCTCTAGGATTGCGTAGAGTCGATGTTGGATTGTAATTTCCCGAGTTGTTCACATGTATGAACTAGTGTTGTTTCATTATTAATGCCTATGAATCTTTTGTTTGATCTTTATGCATCTTAATGCTTAGTGCATTATATTATGTTGAGAAAGTATGTCGGACAGATAAGAGATTAGTCCACTCACATGGGTAATCGCCTCTATTTACTATGTGATAGATAAAGATGAGACTATTTTTAAGCTTATTATCTAGGTGATAATCGAGAGCTCAAGCTTAAAATAAATATGTCGCCTTAACTGAGTGTTAAGATGAGGACATAATACTTATGATGTCCGAAAGTAAAATAACCCACACATATTACTTTATCTGTCTAAGATGCCAGATGTGAGTTCTGATGAATTTTGTGAATGAGTAAATACGTGAACTCAAGTTAGACATTGGGTATGTCTGAACTATCATCTGTACGGTATTGATTGTGTAGACATACGCTCCATGGGAAATGAGTTAATACCGTAATACGTATTTCATACTACGTATGCATGAGACGACCTATAAGAGTGGCAAAAGTTATGATCTCAACTTTTATGACGTGTGAGACTCTTGAGGAATAGAGTTCCTCATTTTTTAGTGCCCTCATGACTCTTACTTATTCTCAAGATTTCTATTTAGTGTTTGCTATCTTAGAATGTTGCCAATGGTCATGAGATGATTCGATCTAATGGGACATTTCTAGAAAAGCAAGTTGAACTGAAATTAAGAGTTTGAAGGAAAGAGGAAGATCGGATTTGTAGAATCACATTGTGGTTTTGTATTCACAGGTCGACCAATTATGACTGTCTTTGGGATAATCATAATTGTGAATACAATATATATATATATATATATATATATATATCATTGTTTAAATGAGATTAAGAGAGATATAAATGTGATCGATCGATCTAGGGTACTGCATACTAAATTTACTCGGAAAATGATGCCTAATATGAGCTGCTATATATTCCTAACAGATGTATAGCAACGAGCTCTCAAAGTATGCTGGTCGCACGGATTATTCACCGGTATGAATGTTGAAAGAGGAAAAGAGAATTTTCAGTTGATGGGCCTAAGTTGGGCCTATCCGCCCATGTTGGTTTTGGTCCACCATGTGCGAGTGGGAGATGATGGATTTAGTCATGGGCCTAAGTTGGCCCGGCCACGATGGGCCTAAAGGCCCGTGGAAAGGGGAACCTATAAAAGGGATGAGAGAGAGAATAAACGCACCTCTTGGCATTTTTGCAAGAACGTTGTTCATTCTCTTCAAGTTCTCTCTCCAAAAGCTAAGAAGCGACGCCATCTTCACTTCACGACGAATCTTCGACATCGGATCGAACGGGACTGAAATCTTTTCCTCAATACGGCATCGGTGTCTAATCGTGGCCAATAAGGTACGCTCGATTCGTGGCGTGTGCTTTTGATCGGTGATACGTGACATTCCCGGGCTTATCTTCCGCATATGGATTAGGGATTCGGTTTAGGTGCCGAATCCGGTTTTCGGGGATCATTCGATCCCAACAGCAAGATACTTGACTAGTGATGTCATTCTTTTGCAAATGAAGTAAGAAATCTACTCGATTGAGGTCTCCTCCTCCATCATATTGAAAGATTTTAATATACCCTCCAAATTGTCTTTCCAAATATTTCTTAAAATTAAGAAAACATGCTTAAAAGTTGGATTTTTGCTGTGATGCCCCCCTATGTCACGGCTAACGCAGTTACTATAGTCTTTTAACTTTTTAAGCATGCAAAAGCGTATACGGTTAAAGAACACCTAGGACATATAAAGATTTAAAGGAACACACGTGGAAATGCAAACCGGACAATCTTATTTCATTTTTTATTTATATAAATTTTAGGTGATAGGGTTGGGTACATTGGGGACGAGCAAAAAGGTGCCACTACTCCATACCACCCAGAAGCCCCAATAGCTGCATTATATCGACCTGGATAGTACGCATGTACTATGTCATCTGTCTCCCACCCATAGTGCGTCCAAAATCTTGGCCTAAACTTCCCAAAATGCTACTGGCATGAGAAATAATGATCAACCACAAGTAAGCACAAAGCTCAACAAGCAAACTACCAACCAGTCTATATACCACATGTGTAAAATATAGAATATAAAAGACTATTTTGAAGTCAACTTGCCAAGAACCTTTCTCAAAATCAGGATAGCAAATAGAAAACGTTTCCTCTGAAAACGGTGACCCAATAAAACTTGAATAAAATTTGGAAATGCATTTGATTATCTTTACTGTGCATTGCCTACAACTATCTTCCGGGGAATCCGGTTACCATGCTCGCTTGCGCACCCATTCGGCATCGCTAGGATATCCAAGGGAACTGTGTTACACCCCCAAGTATTTGGAGGAACCTAGTTACCCTTCTAGACATCCCTACTACAACTCAGGGCATCGTCGTCCCAAGGACCAATGGCATTCCCAAATCACACACTCATCTCATGGCATAACAATTCCATAGTTCACGCCATAGTTCAATTCAAACATGTCGTCCGATGAGTTAAAACACGGAGACCAACTCAATTTCACAGTCATCAATCCTTTCTTCATTTGAAAACCCGAAAAAATGATGTAGGACGATTGGCTATCAGTATCTGCCAAAAGACGTGCAAAAAGGGAAAATTTTAAAGTCCCAAAATCAATCAAAAATGCAGTTCGTCTAACCTTAGAAATTAGTGTCATTTACCAAGCAAATCTGTTGAAAAATCACAAAACTTTAACACAACATGGACAAGACTCCGAGGAACCTTTTTTTTTTGGGGGACTCGAGGTCTAGTTTAGCTCGTATGAGTCCCGATAATTTTCTAATGTTTGGGTCAGAATAGAGCACAAATCCAGATTGCAATTGGGTAAGGAAATTGCATTTGGATGTCTAAATAAACTCCAAAAATCATGGAAAAATTCCACATTATAGTTTAAATCCGCACAGTTTTTGAAATATATTTTGTGCACACAAGGTCTGAAAAATCTGAAATTTAAGTATGTTATAGAATAAGCCAAAACACACAACTTTCATGAAGGAAGTCTCAGCAAATTTGTACCACAAAGACCTGTACAAAATTAGCAAACTTCGATCCACAGTAATTTGACTAAAAAATTGGCATAACCTTGAGTTCATCCACGACCCTTGTCATTTAAGATCAAACCAATGCACACTTCAATATCCAGCATTCCAAAAACATATTAATATGCTCAATGTACTAAATTATTAACACTATTTGTAACATGTATGTCCCGAAACCTTTGATGAACATATTTAAGCATGAAATTAATCAAGGTAATTAAGACTCGAGAAAATCAACCTCGACGTACGGAAATTAAACTACGTAGCATAAACATGTAGTAATTCACTTGCCTTAGGTCCTAAGCAAACGTCGTCGCGGTTTGGCGAAGTCAGGAGGTCCCAAGTCTCTGGTGTCCTCCAGCGGCCCAAGACAGTTTGAGGCGACGACGTGGGTGACGGAGTGACGCAAGTGGCTTGGCTGAGCGCCGGCACTTGCACAGCGCCGCTGCGATGATGCGTGCGAGCTGAGAGAGAGTAAACCGAGGGGATGACTGTAGCTGGTTAAGAGGACGGGGATGAAGGGGCTGAGTTCGTGCGCGATGGGGGAAATGAAGGCTACCGTCCCTTTTCGTTCTCTCTCCTTCCATCGCTTGAATTGTCGGTCGGCTCCTCTTGCGGTCACGTTTGTTGACTCAGCAGCACAAGTGTTTGCCAGCTGGTGACATGTCGTCCATTTTAGAGAAACGGTGGGGGTGAGGGAATGGCACGGTACTTCATTCTTCGCGTTTCTTCTTCCACCGATTGTTGTTGTCGTTCATGAGGAAGAACACCTGGAGAGGGGGCGGTGCGGACAGTTGGGTGGCATCACGGTGACGTCGCGCGGAGGGCCACGTGACTGGGACTCGTGGTGACGTGAAGTCATGGGTGATGCGGTGGCGTCGCAGGTGAGGCTGAGTTGGCCTGTTTTGGTGGTGACGTGGCACTAAGGTCTCGCAGTTGATGACCTGGTGTGGCTTGAGGTATCATGGTTGGTGACTGTTAAATTTATGACTCGAGTTTGAGATTCGCTGGACTATTGAAAATTTACAATTGAGGAAATATAAAATAAATGAAGACAAAGTTTCCTCTTTGCCACACGGAGGATTGCGTAATCTGAATTGAAGAAGAAAAAAAAAAAGGAAAGTGAAGCCTCTCCACGTACGCGAGAATTCAAGCAAAGGTGGGCCCAGGTGAAGCCAACTTCAGCGTCTCTCCCACGTGAATTTCCTCCGCACGTAATTTAGGAAATTGGTGGGCCCAAGGTCAAACTTTTGACCTTGGGCACACTTATATATATATAAATGCGGATGATAGGTTAGGTTTTACTCTACCTTTTTCGTGTGTGTTGCCGCTGCACCCGTACGAGAGAAAAGGAGGAGCCACATCTCTTCAAGCTGAAGCGCGATCAAGAAAAGGAGTTCTTTTTCAGCGTTTGTTTTGAGCTTGTGTGATAATTTTGTGTCGTGAGTTGGGTTTGGGGTTAGATTGATATTTTTTGGGAAACACCGAGAGAGTGTTTGAGTGACTTGAGTGTGTAATCTCCTTGTATCGCTTGATCTATAGTGAAATTCGCTGCTGCTCTCCCCGTGGACGTAGGTCTTTACGACTGAACCACGTAAATCTGGTGTCCGATTTATTTTCTTTTTCTGTCTATATTATTGTTCGATCGCTCGCCCTATCGCAATAATTGGTATCAGAGCCAGGCTTGGCTAAGTTGAAGCGAATCGATGGCGACAGAAGAAGTAAAAGTGAGAATCGACAGATTTGATGGGAAGGATTTTAGTTTCTGGAAGATGCAGATTAAAGATTATCTTTACCAGATGAAATTACACTTGCCCTTATCTGGGGAGAGACCAGAGACGATGAAGCAAGCTGATTGGGATTTGCTTAATAGACGAGCTATGGGTGTTATTCGGCTGACGTTGGCTCGTAACGTCGCGTTTAACATCCTGAAGGAGAAGACCACTGCTGATCTGATGCAAGCCCTGTCGGATATGTATGAGAAGCCCTCTGCGATCAACAAGGTCCATTTGATGCGACGTTTGTTTAATTTGAAGATGAGCGAAGGTGCGTCAATTGCAAATCATATCAATGAATTCAATGTGATTGTTAGTCAATTGAGTTCAGTTGAGATTGATTTTGAAGATGAGGTATGTGCTTTGATTCTATTATCCTCATTGCCTAATAGTTGGAATACTACTGTTACTGCTGTTAGTAATTCCTCTGGGTCAACAAGTTTGACGTTTGATGGGGTTCGAGATTTAATTCTGAGCGAGGACATTCGTAGAAGAGAATCTGGCGAACACGTATCTACTGCTTTAGTAGGTGAAAATAGAGGAAGATCTATAACACGTGTGGGTAATAGTAGTACTAATATAAACAGGCGTAGTCAGTCTAGGACTGCTAATGTTGTTTGTTGGAATTGTGGCAAGAGGGGGCATCTTAGAAGGGATTGCCTCAAGTTGAAGAATGAGAAGGGTAAAGGAATTATGGTTGATTCTGCAGATAATGTTGCAGCTATAGCAGATAGTGCCGATTATGTCTTGTCTGTCACTAATGATTCATCGCTTGATGGATGGATTTTGGATTCTGGTTGTTCTTTTCATGTCACACCAAATAGAAATTGGTTTATCACTTATCAGTGCGCGGGTAGTGGTAAAGTCCAGTTAGGGAACAACGCTGAGTGCGATGTTATGGGTGTTGGTGATGTTAAAATCAGAATGCATGATGGTATTGTGAGGACATTGACTGGAGTAAGGCATGTTCCGAGTTAAAAAAGAACTTAATTTCCTTGGGTGCCCTAGATTCAGCTGGTTGCAGGTATTCTTCAAAAGGTGGAGTTCTGAAGGTTGTTCGAGGTGCCTTGGTAATAATGAAAGGAATCAAGCATGGAGGCCTGTATAAACTTCAAGGTGAGACAGTGAAAAATTTCGCTGCGGAGACGTCGGATGCATCTGTTCGAGAGTCTTTTGACTGCTCGAGGAAGACCTGGGTGTTTGTGCCAAGGCACAAGTTTGATGCTGGTGTCAAGATCATGCAGTCAAGAGATTTGATCGAGATGGAGACTGGTAAGTCGATCAAACATGTGCAGACTGACAATAGCATGGAGTTTTGCTCGGAGCTGGCAAATAAATTCTGCATGAAAGAGAGCATAGTGAAACACCGCACTAGTGCTAATAAATCACAACAATTTGCAGAATTGACGAGAAGAACATTACTAGAGATGGCCCGTAAAATTATCTCTAGTGCTGGTATTGCTAGAAGAATTCTAGCTGATGTGCTAAGTACGGTAAGCTACCTGGTGAATAGATCCCCATCAACTACTATTGAATGGCAGACTCCTGAATAAGTGTGGTCAAGTAACGTTGCTGATTATTCTATTATTAGAATGTTTGGTTGCCCGTGTTATTTTCAAGTGAGTGATGGTAAGCTTGATTGGAGGGCAATGTGCATATTCCATGGCTATGCACAAGGTGAGTGGGGCAATCAGTTGTGGTGCCCGGATATAAATTCACCTGTTGACAGCAGAGAAGTTACCCTTGATGAGTCTTCAATATTTTTGGCTAGGAGTTATTATAGCAATATTCAAACGGATCTGAACGGTGTTCAGCTTGAGGTGGAGTTGCGATCAGAAACTCCTGAGGTAGTGTATATGAGTACTAGCAAAGTAATTGACACAGATGGTGCTCATAGCGAGATGGAGCCTATAGAGCCAATGGTTGCTGTAACTGCTGATATTGACAAGGTATGTATTCGATCTCCTAACAGATATAGATGCAATAATGGTTTTACTTTATCTGCGGTTGAGGAGGTTATGTCAGAAAATCCTTGCGGAGCAGTTAAAGGTGCATGTGGAGTTGGTATTCTGATGAGGTCCTCGGTTATATCGAAGTTCAAGCGAGGCTTGGACTTGGATAATATCTGTGGCGGTTGAGTCCATCGGGGCTATGGAAAAGTAGCAGCAGAGTTTGAATTTTTACGAAGCGATTGTAATTTGGCTCAAACGTCGAGCCAAGGTGGAGATTGTTAAATTTATGACTCGAGTTTGAGATTCGCTGGACTATTGAAAATTTACAATTGAGGAAATATAAAATAAATGAAGACAAAGTTTCCTCTTTGCCACACGGAGGATTGCGTAATCTGAATTGAAGAAAAAAAAAAGGAAAGTGAAGCCTCTCCACGTACGCGAGAATTCAAGCAAAGGTGGGCCCAGGTGAAGCCAACTTCAGCGTCTCTCCCACGTGAATTTCCTCCGCACGTAATTTAGGAAATTGGTGGGCCCAAGGTCAAACTTTTGACCTTGGGCACACTTATATATATATATATATATATATATATATATATATATATATATAAATGCGGATGATAGGTTAGGTTTTACCCTACCTTTTTCGTGTGTGTTGCCGCTGCACCCGTACGAGAGAAAAGGAGGAGCCGCATCTCTTCAAGCTGAAGCGCGATCAAGAAAATGAGTTCTTTTTCAGCGTTTCTTTTGAGCTTGTGTGATAATTTTGTGTCGTGAGTTGGGTTTGGGGTTAGATTGATATTTTTTGGGAAACACCGAGAGAGTGTTTGAGTGACTTGAGTGTGTAATCTCCTTGTATCGCTTGATCTATAGTGAAATTCGCTGCTGCTCTCCCAGTGGACGTAGGTCTTTACGACTGAACCACGTAAATCTGGTGTCCGATTTATTTTCTTTTTCTGTCTATATTATTGTTCGATCGCTCGCCCTATCGCAACAGTGACAAGGACGAACTTGAGGTGCCTGTCCTTGTAGTAGTGCGGTGAGGCAAGACATGGTGGCAAAATTCGATGGCGAGCTTGGTGATGTGGCGTTAACTGTTCATCGCATGAGGCTCACGATTTTGTCGAGTAAAAGCCCATATGTCACATTTGCTGTAATGGAAACAACCCAAGTATATCGCGTATAATCATCCACGTAACAAACCTAATACTGAAACCTTTGAAATGAGGTTATCAGAGCCTTTCCCCAGAAATCACAGTGTATGTTTTCAAAAGGCTTAGTAGTATTAGATTTGGAAGGCAAAAAAGGAAGTTCAGATGCTCGGCCCATTTGACAACTACTACATATGGTAGTAGGTTTATTCCAAGTAGTAACAACAATATTGCCTTTATTTTGTAGATGATTGATTGTCGTCAATTGTGGATGTTCCAATCTTTGATGTCAAGTACTTTCATCAGCTTTCTTGAACCGATTCGAAAATGGTGCTTCTTTTGGTGCCTTCAAGGTATATAGATTAACCTCATGATTTCCAATTATTGGAATATTTCCCCTTTTTCTATCCTTTATCACAAAACTAGTGGTAGAGAACTCAAAATTCAGAGGATAGTCAATTGTTAATTGGCTCACTGATAATAAATTCTTTTTGTTCTAAGGATCAAGTAGAACATTTTTTTAGGTTAATGCACTTTTGACCCAAATTGATATGAGCATCACCAGTATGGGTAATTTTAAGTGAATCACCATTTTCAAACATTATATTATATTTCCTAATATATGGTCATAAGTTCAAAAGATTACTTTCACTTTCAGTCATGTGATTTGAAGCTCTAGTATCAGTGAACCATTATGAATCTTGATTATCTCCAACGATAAGTATAGCAAATGCCTTTGGCACATCTGATGGGAGGAAAGATTGATTAAACTGATTAAGGCAATCTAAGAAATATGTTCCTACTTGTTACTTATACGACATGAAACGACTTTGTTTGTTTCTTTCACAAGCTTCTTGGTCTTGCTTTGATTAAATTGTGGCTATGTGACCTTGTGAATACATAAAATCAACCCGAGAATTTTTCATTCTTGGACCATTGTGAGAAAACCCTCTTCCATGTGAAGAAAAATAATTGTTGTTGGAATGTTGGAATTGTTTTCCCTTTTTGATGCTCTCAAAATTACTTCTTTGACTAAGGAAAGCCATCCCGTGTTGAATTACAAGGGAACTTTTATTTGTGAGCCAACACTCATAGCTTTGCAAGTGAGAAATCAGGTTGGAGAACACCTGCATTGGAGGCTTCAACATGGAGGTTGTGAATGAATCATATTGATCACCTAAGCCATTCAAAACAAAGAGACCTTTCTTTTTGTCCTCAAGAGGACATTCGATAGTAGATAACTGATTAAAATATTTTTGAAAGGGATAAGTGCATTAGAAGTCCTAAAACGTGTCAATAAAGTGAAGTTTAATCTTAAAAGTTTTTTCTTTTTTTAACCACTAGGGTTTGCTCCAGTGGCCACCATTCCAACATGGAAGGGGGAGGTGGGGGGTTTAAATCTCCACCTTCTTGGGGGGTTGGGGTGTGGACGATTTAGTTTTAGGAGTGAGTTTTGACTCCTACGCCCTGCAATGAAGCAGGGCAAAAGTCTGAGAGTGAGTGTTAGAGTAGGAATAAAGTAGGACTGACTAAAAAAAAAAAAAATCTTAAAACTTTTAAAAAGTGCAATCAAGTCTTAAAAATTTCAGATAATGCAATCAAGTTCTAAAACTTGTCAAATTGGTCAAATCAAGTCCTTCCTTTGATAACACTTTTTGAAATTTTAGGACTCGATTATATTTTGTTGAAAAATTTTAAGACTTGATTGCACTTTTTGAAAGTTTTAGGACTTAAGTGAATTTTCGTGAAAAGTTTTAGGACTTTTAATGCACCTATTTTTTCTTGAAGGGTCCGTTCGTTTCACGGAAAACAATTTTTGGGAAAATGTTTTCCGAAATTTCCGGTGTTCAGATGGCGGAAAATAGATGATCAAAGAAAATGTTTTCGGTCAATGGAAAATCTCCTCACAAGATTGTGGAAAATGATTTCCTCTTTTGAAAAGAGGAAATCATTTTCCCGTCCTTATGCACGTGCTCTCACTCTCACGCTGCTTCTTTCCTTACTCATTTCTGCCCTCTTTCTCATGAAATCTAGGGTTTTTGATCTCATCTCCTTCTCCTTTGACGCTAACGATCAACAGCGGCAAAGCATCCCCTCATCCGGCGGTGCTGGATCTTCGCCCTCACGAAGCCCTGGGTTTCTGATCTCGTCCTCCTCCTCCTTCGATGCCGACGATTAGCAGCGGTGAAGCGTCCCCTCGTCCAACGGTGCTCGATCTCCACGACGTGCCCTGCTTCCTCTTCACTGCTGGTCGCCGGCCGTGGCTGCAAGCCAGCTTGAGCCTCGCCCCAGGCCGGCGAGGCTCCGCCTAGCCCGATCTGGAGAAGCTGAGCTCAGGCCTCGCCAGATCGGGCGAGGCGAAGCTCTCGCCAGCTTGGGGCGAGCTTGGGCCTCGCTAGATTCGGCGAGCTCGAGGCTCAGCCGATCTCGCTAGAGTTTCGTCGGGCTTTGGCAATTGGGTCTTAGTCGGCCGTCGGGCGGTCGGCCATCATCGGGCATGTGGCGGCGGAGGAAGGAGGAGGAAGGAGGAAGGAAAAAAAGGAAAAAAAAAAGAAAGAAAAAAAATAATTCAATTTTAAAAAATACAAATAATTAAAAATTCATTTTTTTCAAAAATAAAACTAATTTTTTGGTCAATTAAAAATATTATAATTCAATTTTTGATAATTTTTTTTTTTCAAACAATTAAATTAGGTAACGAACGGTGGAAAATATTTTCTACTCAAAGTCTAGGTTTCGGCCGAACACCGAAAAATAGTCATTTTCTTAGAAAATGACTTCTAGGAAAATATTTTCCGCGAAACGAACAGACCCGAAGAGATGAAAAATTATCTCAATGACATTTTTGGATTTGCAGAAAATTGAAACTTCACATTCCTCATATACCTCTTGGCAAAAATATTTTGTAAAGCTAACTCCACCTCAGTAGATGTCTTTAAGTCTACTACTTGAGCAAGAACTTCTTATGAGAGCGTCACAATGATACATCCCTGCAGAAGGTGATCCGACATTCTCCATTGTAAAAACTCTAGATTTGTCACTTCCTCAAAGGGGTGACTATTGTTGGACTTGGCATATGGTACTCGCCATCAATGAATCCTACTAGATCTTGACTTTCAATTAGTGCAAGCATTCGGGCTCTCCAACAAGAATAGTTTGTGTTTGTCGGTTTCAATGACACAAAATTGCTAATGTTCAAAGACAAAGGGTATGGATACTTAGTATTGGTGGAAGCCATGGTTAAGGATCGATTTCTTTCGAAGAAATCTGCTCTAATACCATGAAAGAACATAAGTGTTTGATTTTTTATCTCAACGTGCAATTGTTATAAAAAAATATTACAAATGTTACACTTCATAAAGAAATAACACAATAATGGAAAATATAAACGAAAAGATCATTATATTACAAGAACTGTCGATCCCTTGATCCTAACATCTTCAAGAATTGGCTCGTAATTTTGATTGATATCTCCAGATTCTTCTTTTTTGATTGATAAATCAATGCCTTTATATTGAACATTAACTCACAATGATGAGTTACTAAGACGAGTTTGAAATGAAGATGCGAAAAAAAACCATCACAAGGAAGTAATCATGAACATTTTCAGAGAATCCATGAGCATGCCGTCAACTGCAGTCGTTTTCTCACCAGCAACACCGTTTAGAGTCACCACCGCCATGAACGCAGTAGCAACCGAGAAAACACATACAAAAAGGGAATGTTCAGATTCGGTTCTTACTAATCTAGCTGAAATTGTACTCATCAATCAATGAGAAATTCCTTTCATTTAAGCCATGTTCGTATGTATTCAAAATAATCCAAGAATCGGAATCAAATCTGTGCTTATTTGGTGCAGGCAATGTGTCGAACATGTGGTGAGCGATTTCTTACTGGAGTTTATGTGTTCAGAGCAGCTTGAAAATTCACGTCCAGAATAAAGCCAATGTACAAACATACTGTACATCATCAATATAGCATCATGTTTTGAATCGATTTTCGTTCATACAGGAAATAGGCGTTGACACTTCTACTCTCATTTTTTTTAAAAACCGAGACAAGCGTAATAGATTCGAATCTTCACGGTTATGAAATCGTCACCCCCGAGAATAAGTACGTGACTGAGATAGGTAGCAATCAATGTAGCTTTGGCTCCACCATGAACGTGACTGAAATCGAAGCTGAACCATTCCGTCCATTTTCAGTGATGATGATCAATGGCTGTCAAAGTGAAAAATCAGCCAATGATTATCGAGAAAAAGAGGAGAGAATGATAGCTTCGTCCCTTCAAAAGAATTTTTGGGTTTCGATTGTATGAACTTGGATTGTTGGGCTAAGGCTTAAGCTGCTTGGACTGCGTGGCGTGGGAGCTATGGGAAACTAGCCGACTTCCTGGGATTGGGTCAAGCTCAACCGGATTTAAATGGGCTTATTTAGATTTCAACAGAGATTGTCCACACGCCATCGAATGAAAATCAGGCGTCAACAGAGATTGCAGTGGTCATGTCAGCCGTAGTCCACCACATCGGTTGAAACCGAGACACGTAGCGGAGAGGGCAGATAACGAATAGGAGAGGCGACGGCGGGGAAGGAGGTGGAGGCAGCGGCGTGGTTGGAAGGAAGAGAGACACCTTAAGGTGGAGAAGATCTTCGTTCTTTGAATGAAGACGAAGAAAAGAAGAGATGGAGTGCGTCAGTAACTGAAGCGAAGGGAGAGAGAACGAGAGAGAATTTTGAAGAACCTGAAATACGTGACGATCAACGGAAACTCGTAAAGAGGTCAGACGGTACGGAATAGTTTCTCCGCCGGCTCTTCCTTTTTGTGTTCCCAATGTGAAGATAAAGAAACAGAATTGAAAAACCAGAGAATGTGAAGATGAAGAAATAAGTCGAAGAATTGAAGATCAATCAAGAACTTTGTATTCTTCTATTTCAATGAGATTTGTTGAAGATACTGTTGCCGATGCCGATTGATCTTAGTTGTCTTTTTTATTATTTGGAATATTTTATGTATATCCTTGGGATACTATGTATATTTCTATTCCTTTATTATTTTAGACACTCTGTATTATATATAGATTGTAATTACATAGTGAAAGGAATATAGAAAAGCAATATACAATTCTCCCAAACTTCAAGCTTTCTACTTTTCTGACATGGTATCAGAGCCTCCTACCTTGGCCTAGCTTCCGCAACGCCCTTTAGGAGAAATCATGTCAAACACTGAGGATTCAACTGCTGGCGTTCCTGAAGGAAATCAAACACAAGATGTCATTCCTACAGAACAGCATACGCAGATCAACACAAACACAGGATTTAATCCTGGAAATCCTCTCACGGGACCATACATTCAGTGGGTTCCTGTAACAGTTCAGCCAAATCAAGGAGGTCCGACTCAGAATCTGCCCCAAATCAACCCCGGAAGGATTGGCGAGTTGGACGAAAATCCATCGCACATACCTGGAGCGGGTTCTGAACACGGAGCGAACTGGTCCTTTCCGGGTCAGAGCAGTTCGGGTCCTGGGTATGGGGCGAACAATCCGTACCCGCCCTATGGACCCGGTTTCTTTCCTTTTGCAGGTCTTACCGGAGTCGGCGGTCGGCTTGAACTTGGAGACCCGCTGTACACCGCGACTGCCGACGGACCGGAGCTGCGGCTTATCTCCCAGCAGCTGTCGGGACCGGACAACTACTCCTTGTGGTCTCGCGAGCTCCGGCGAGTGCTTGTGACTAAGGACAAGGATGGTTTTTTGGATGGCACCATCCCAATACCATCCGACGAGCGGCTTGCACGACAATGGTGCAAGTGCAACCAACTTGTCCGAACTTGGGTAGGAAATTGTCTCTCGCCGGAGGTCGCGGCCGGAGTACCACCGACTGAAGATGCAAGGAAATTCTGGGAGAACCTGCGGGAAATGTATGGTAAGCTCGATAGAGCAAAGATTTTCACCCTAACACAAGGATTATCATATCTCAAGCAAGGTAATTTGTCGATCTCAGCAATTTACAACAAGCTTTCTGCCTTGTGGAATGAAATCGACATGACAGAGGAGAAATTAGAGGGACCCGAGGCAACCTTGGCTCAATATCGGGCCATAAGGGATCGGGAAAAGGTTACACGGTTTCTACTCGTGTTGAATGAAACCTACTTACCCTTTAGAAGCCAGATCTTGGCCATGGATCCGGTTCCGCCGCTCGGCCGCATATACCAGCTTGCGGTTCAAGAAGAATCTCAGAGGCTGGCGTCGTCCGAGTATGTGAAGAGTGGTGAGCGCGTCGTCCTTGCAGCCAAGGCTTCGTCGGAGCACCGATTTGGTTCTTCAAGGTCCGGCCATGGAGGTTTTTCGAAGAGGGGAGGTCTGTTAGGGTTTCGGGAGGAAGAAGATGAGACTTTTTATATGTCTCAAGTGGGCGGCCAGGATCATCTCACGCGATCGGACGGCTCGGGGAGCATGCGAGGCTTGAATGGCCGAGATCTAATCTTTGGATCCGACGGTGGAGGATCCTCCGCACGATCGGACGGCTCCCTTGCACGATCGGACGGTCCAAATTTCGCCCTTGCAGCACCGCGATCCGACGGACCATCAGCTTCCGTTTTAAAGCGATCCAACGGCCCAAATTTGGGGAATTTTTCCACCAGAAATAATTCCAACAAATGGAAAGGTAAATTTTGTGATTATTGCAAAAAACCTTATCATACCAAAGAAAATTGTTGGAAATTGCATGGAAGACCGGGGAGAAGAAGGAACGAGAATTTTCTATTGGAAATTCTCGTAGCAAAGCAAATGCTAAGGTGAATCAACCCATCAGCAATGACCAACTTCAACAAATAATGAGGACCTTAAGTCAGATGGGCATTCAAGAAAAAATGCCTAGCTATTCAGGTATTTCTCATTGTTTGAACTGCAATATTTCGAGCAACGCATGGATTATTGATTCAGGTGCTAGTGACCATATAGTATGTGATGAACGGTTCTTTTCTAGATTAGAAAAATCCTCAAATCACACCTCCGTTCGCCTCCCAAATGGTAGTGATATTTCAGTAGATAAAATTGGGGATGTTAAACTGAGTCCTTCCATCACTCTAAAAAATGTCCTCTTCATTCCAAATTTTCAGTTCAATCTCATTTCTGTTTCCAAGATCTGTCAAAACAATCTCTGTCAGGTCATTTTTGATTCTGACACTTGTCTCTTTTAGGCCCCTTTTGGGACACCGATGGGCTCGGGTAGAAATTTCGAGGACTTTATTTCTGGACGGCATTCCCAAAGAATTTTTCTTTCAATAAGAGCATCCTATGTAATGCCAATCATAATAAAGACATATTTTTATCTCATCAGCGTCTAGGCCACAGCGCCACTTTTCCTCATCCTAAATGTCCTATATGTCCATTGGCTAAACAGTCTAGAATTTCTTTTCCACAAAGTACATCGCGTGCTACTAGAGCTTTTTCTCTATTACATATAGACATTGGGGTCCATATCACACCCCTCATCGTGATGGGTCTCGCTTCTTCCTTACTATTGTAGATGATCATATTCGGGCAACTTGGGTTTTTCTTATGCAATCCAAAGCCCAAGTTCTTTCACATCTCAAAAATTTCATTGTTCTAATCAAAAATCAGTTTAACAAATCCGTACAACGGGTTCGTACTGACAATGCTCGAGAATTCTTTAATCATGAATGTTCTTCACTGTTCATTTCCAATGGCATTCTTCATGAAAGCTCATATGTTTACACTCCTCAACAAAATGGGATTGTAGAAAGGAAACACCGTCATTTATTAGAAGTTGCTCGAGCTCTTAAGTATCAAGCTTCAATTCCTGAAATTTTTTGGGGAGACTGTGTGGTCACAGCGGCTTACCTGATCAATAGAATGCCATCTCGAGTTTTGAATGGGAAGACTCCATTCGAGTCATTGTTTGGAAAACGTCCGGACGTTCGTCATCTTCGTGTTTTTGGATGCTTATGCTATGTTTCTACTACGGGCCCTCGGGACAAATTGGGTCCTCGTGCCCTCTCTTGTGTATTTATGGGATATCCTACCCTTCAAAAAGGATATTTGGTTCTTGATCCATCTACCGACAGATTCTTCGTCAGCAGAGATGTCATATTTCATGAAGATGTCTTCCCTTTCAAGGATAGGCTACCCTCATATCAGCATGAAGATCCCCTGACAACCACTCGCCCTTTTCTGCATGAAGATGATCCTCTACAAGGATCAATGATGATGCTTCCGCATATGATATCTCCTATAGCATCTCCAAGTGTCGATGCACCTATCGGCTCGGATGGGGACCATGCCATTTCCAGCCTTCCTTCCTTCGGCATACCTGAAGAACCTGAATCTTCACCACCCACTATTCTGGCGGATGATGTCTATGCGAACTCACAAGCGGATGTTCCATCTGAATCAACTAATCTTCGGCGATCAAGACGCACAGTTCGACCACCAACATGGACAACATATTACGTTTGTTCATCATCAAAAAAATGTGGTACACAATACCCCATATCTACCTATGTCAGTTTTGCTAATCTCTCTCTTGAACATAGATGCTGTGTTAGTAGAATTTCTGCACAGCAGGAACCTTCCTCTTATGATGAGGCTGCCCAGGATTCTCGTTGGCAACAGGCTATGAAAGATGAATTACAAGCTCTCATCGAAAATGAGACTTGGGATGTTGTTCGTCTACCTCCTCATCGTCGACCCATAGGATGCAAATGGGTATACAAGATCAAATATAAAGCAGATGGATCTATTGAACGTTACAAGGCCAGATTGGTCGCGAAGGGATTCACACAAAAGGAAGGATTTGATTATACGGAAACTTTCTCTCCAGTTGCCAAGGAAGTCACCGTACGGTCTTTTCTTTCTATTGCCGCCCTCCGTGATTGGCCCCTTCATCAAATGGACGTTCACAATGCCTTTTTACATGGAGATCTTGACGAGGAGATTTATATGGATATTCCACCGGGATTTCGCAGACAGGGGGAGGGGAGTGTGTGTCGTCTTCGAAAATCCCTATATGGGCTCAAACAGGCTTCTCGACAATGGTATGCCAAGTTCACCAATGCACTTACAACTGCAAAATTCCAACAATCTAAGCATGACTATGCTTTATTCACATGGAAACAAGGTATGTCGTCAATCTATTTACTTATATATGTTGACGATATACTCATTATGCGAAATGATGCGCCTGCCATTGAGAGATTCAAGGAGTATTTGCATTCTACATTTCACATTAAGGATTTGGGTTCTCCCAAATATTTCCTTGGGATAGAAATTGCACGGTCAAATAAAGGCATTTGTCTTAGCCAACGGAAATTTGTCTTAGAAATTGTGTCGAAGCGGGTTTGTCGGGATCTAGGCCTTGTTATTCCAATCGATCAGAATATCGGGTTGACGACGGCTGAATATGACAAAGGGTTGTCACCTCGTGAACAAAGATCCGTTGCTTAAAGATCCTTCGCTTATCAAAGACTTGTTGGAAAGCTTATTTATTTGACTATGACTAGGCCGGACATTTCCTATGCGGTTCGAGATTCTTAGCCGTTTATGCATGCTCAAACAAGTCTCACATGAATGCGGCACCGAAAGTCATAAAGTATTTAAAAGGGTGTCTGGATTGGGCATATTGTTGTCTCGAGACAACAATTTGGAGATGACAGCATATTGTGACACATTACGCAACTTGTCCCATGAGTAGAAGATCGAGTCACGGGATTACGTATAAAATTAGGAATTCTCTAATTTCATGGAAGACAAAGAAACAAATCAACCGTATCCTTGTCATCCGCCGAGGCAGAATACCGAGCAATGGCAAAGACTAGTTGTGAGATAGTCTGGATAAGAGGGCTTCTTCAAGACCTTGGTATACAGATAAGAGAGCCCACTGTCCTATTTTGTGATAATGATGCTGCACTTAAGCTTGTAATGAATCCAGTATTCCATGAAAGGACAAAGCATATAGAGGTTGATTGTCACTTCATTCGAGACAAGATCCAGAGTGGGTTGATTAGAACAAAAGAGATAAGAAACGTGAGCAACCCGCAGACATTTTTACCAAGGCCTTATGTCGAGGCAACATTCGTATCTACTAAACAAGCTAGGCGTTTTCGATGTGTATAAACCGCCGAGCTTGAGGGGGAGTGTTGAAGATACTGTTGCCGATGCCGATTGATCTTAGTTGTCTTTTTTATTATTTGGAATATTTTATGTATATCCTTGGGATACTATGTATATTTCTATTCCTTTATTATTTTAGACACTCTGTATTATATATAGATTGTAATTACATAGTGAAAGGAATATAGAAAAGCAATATACAATTCTCCCAAACTTCAAGCTTTCTACTTTTCTGACAAGATTTGTAATACAAGTCTGTATATCTCGAATCATCAATGAACAAAGAGAGTTTACACTTCTATCTTTCTCTAATCTCTCTCTCTCTCTCTCTCTCTCTCTCTCTCTCTCTCTCTCTCTCTCTCTCTCTCTCTCTCTCTCTATCTCTACTATAAAATACAGAGCATTCTATTTTAGAAGATCTCTCTTTCTCTCTGTCTTCTTCAATTTAACTATGCAGATCATCTTCCTCGTGAAGATAGAACAGCTTCTATATATCAAGACTGTTTTGCAATCTGTTTTGATCCTCAACCGAATAACGCTCATATGTCTTCATGAGTTGGCAATCCGTGTCAATCTTTATCACAGATTCTTCACCATTGATGACGATCCATATCAGCCTTCATCACGGTCGTTCATTTGAGTTGTCGTGGACTTTGCACTTTGCAGCTCTTTCTTCTCTCTTCCTCAACTGGTGTTCTTGATTTATATACCTTAACATTCCCCCTCAAATTGGGAATAGGTGAAAAACCGAGGCCCAATTTGATTCGTAGCTGACAATATGGAAGGCGAGGCAGAGATTTTGTGAAAATATCAGCAAGTTGACAATTGCTTGGAACATAGCTCACATGGAGTGACCCTGAGGAAACCTTTTCTCGAACAAAGTGGAAGTCCACTTCAATATGTTTAGTGCGAGCATGTAATACAGGGTTGACAATAAGAGCAATGGCTGATTTATTGTCACAAAATAGATGAGTTGGTTGAGGTAGAGAGCATCCTATGTCACGAAGAACAAAGCTGATCCTAGTAAGTTCAGCAGAAGTGGAAGCAAGAGCACGGTACTCAGCCTCTGTAGAGGATCGACTGACTGTGGATTGCTTCTTTGCTGCCCAAGAGATGAGATTGGAACCAAGGTATGTACAGAAACCAGTTGTTGATCTTCTGGTTTCAGTACAGCCAGCCCAATTTGCATCGGAAAAACCATACAAATGGAGAGAGCTTCGAGAATGAATAAAAAGGCCAAGACTTATGGTGCCTTTAACATATCGCAGAACCCTCTTGAGGTTATGAAGATCTGCAACAGTAGGCTGCTGTATTTTTTGACACAAGGAATTCATAGCATAGGCAATATCAGGACGTGTTAATGTCAAGTATTGTAGACCACCAACTAAGCTTCGATACTCAATGGGATTAGATAGAGGAATAGAATCAGTTGTCAAAGTGATTGGTCTTAGTGACAGAGGAGTTGAAATTGATTTACACTCAAGCATATGAGCTCGAGTAAGAAGATCAATAGCATATTTAGTTTGGCAAAGAAACAGATGATCAGAAGTATGTTTTACTTCAATGCCAAGAAAGTAGTGCAGTGGACCAAGATCTTTCATATGAAACTGGAGACTTAGGCCCTGCATGGTAATGTTCTTTTTTTTTTTTTGTTTTTAAACAATTTTTGTGTTTTTTTGTTCCGGGGAACAAAAAGAAGAAGAAACGCGTTTGTTTGCGTTTTTGTTCCAAATCTATTTTTTTGTTCAGGGAACACTTTTGGAATGAAACTTGAGAAACAAGTTTTCTTGTTTCTTGTTTCGGAACAAAAATTAAAAACATATTTTCTCTCTCCTCTCTTTTCTTCTCTTTTTTTTTCTCTTTTTTCTTTGGCCGGTCACCGGCCTCGGCCATGGCCGGCGACCGGCCAAAGAGGGCCGTCGAGGGCCGGCGACCTTGCCGGGGCATCGCCGGCCCCGAGGCGAGGCCGAGCGTCGCCGGCCCCGGGCGAGGCTCGGCCTCGCCTTGGCGGGCGAGGTCGGGCTCGCCCCATCCGGCGAGCCCGAGCTCGCCCGGCCCACCGGCGAGGCTCGGCCTCGCCGGGCCACCTCCCGGCCGGCGTCGCCGGGCGATGGCCGGCGAGGCCGAGCCTCGCCGGTGGCTAGGCGAGCTCGAGCTCGCCGGGGGCGAGCCCGACCTCGCCCTGCCTTGCCCCGAGCCGGGCGAGCTCGAGCTCACCCGGATCCGGCGAGCTCGAGCTCGCCTAGCCACCGGCGAGGCTCGGCCTCGCCGGGCCATCGCCAGCGACGCCGCCGGCCTGGAGGTGGCCCGGCGAGGCCGAGCCTCGCCGTGGCCGGGCGAGCTCGAGCTCGCCGGATCCGGGTGAGCTCGAGCTCGCCCGGCTCGGGGGCAAGGCTGGGCGAGGTCGGGCTCGCCAGATCCGGCGAGCCCGAGCTCGCCCCCACCGGCGAGGCTCGCCTCGCCGGGCCATCGCCCGCGACGCCGGCTCGGGAGGTGGCCGGCGAGCCTCGCCGTGGCTGGGCGAGGCCGCCGGCCCTCGTCGGCCGGTCGCCGCCATGGCCGAAGCCGGTGACCGGCCAAAAGAAGAAGAAAAGAAAAATAAAAAAGAAAGAAAAAAAAAGAAAAAGAAAATAAAAATATTAAAAAATTAAAAGAAATAAAAAAGAATACAAATTTACCAAACGTGTTTTGTTCATTTTTTATTCCGGAACAAGTTTACCAAACGCGTTTTTTTGTTCAAAATTGTTCCCGAACAGAAACACTTTTTTCTATTTCTGTTCCCTGGAACAATTTTTAAACAGAAGTGTTACCAAACGCACCCTTAGAGAGTGGATGAGATTAGAAAGCAGCTGAGAGGAACTTCCAGTTAAGACAATGTCATCGACATATAGTAAAAGAAGAATAGTGTATGTACCAGTGTGAAGAACAAATAAGGATGGATCAGTTGAGCTGCAACAGAATCCATATTCAAGTAGAAAATTGCTGAACTTGTCAAACCAGGCTCGAGGAGCTTGTCGAAGTCCATAGAGAGACTTCTTGAGGAGACAGACATGATGAGGTTTCTTGAGATCTTGAAAGCCAGGAGGCTGCTCCATGTAAACTGTCTCAGTTAGTGTACCATGTAAAAAGCATTTTTAACATCAAGTTGATGAATTGGCCAGTGTTTCATCATTGCTACAGAGAGAACAATTCGTATTGTAGCATGCTTGATAACAGGACTAAAGGTCTCTGTGAAGTCAATGCCTTCCTCCTGATGAAAGCCTTTAGCAACTACTCGAGCTTTCAGTCTATCAAGACTACCATCAGATGCAAGTTTTGTTTTAAATACCCACTTGCAGCCAATCACATTCATTTGATCAGTTCTAGGAGTTAACTCCCAAGTTTTATTTCGATACAAAGTGCATCCATTTCTTCGTCATGGCTTTATACCAGCCTGTATGTGCTAAAGCTGATTTAATTGACCTTGGTTCAGTGGGTACTTCATATACAGCAAGACAAGCATACCTAGGATTAGGTTTTATAATGCCAGACTTTGAGCGAGTCTGCATCAAATGACTTGAGATTGTTCCTTGGGAGACATAAGGAGCAATGGCATGTTCAGATCCAGCATTTGTATCACTAGATGCTGCTGTGTCGATAAAAGGCATCTCTTGGTGCTGTGAGATTTCATCTTGTGTTATTGTTACAGAGGAGCCATGTTCTGGTGTTACACTTGGCAGAAATGATGAGTGATCAGTATATGGTATTGTAGTTTGCTGTGCAGGGTGAGAATCATGAGCAGTGATAGCTCCATTAGTCTGCAAATGTTCTGCAGATGCTGGTGAAGAGATAGGAGTTGTTTCCTTGCTTGCTGATCCCATAAGTTGAGTTTCTTGAGCCCATGATTGATAAAGTGTTGTAAGTGGTGCATACTCTGTTAGACAAGTCTTGGTAAAAGGAAAGGTGTGTTCATCAAACAGAACATGTCGACTAATATACACACGACCTGTTGTAGGTACAAGACATCTGTAACCTTTATGACGTTCACTGTAACCAAGAAACACACATGTGAGTGATCTTGGATCAAACTTGTGCTGGGCATAAGGTCGTAAACATGGATAACATGCACATCCAAACACCCTAAGATGATCATAGCTTGGTTCTTGTAGATATAATCTTCTGTGAGGTGACTGCATCTGTAACTTTGGTGTTGGAAGTGTATTGATGACATAACTGGCTGTTAAGAATGCATCTACCCAATATTTCAGTGGAACTCTGCCATGATAAAGCATGGCAAGACCTAGTTCAACAATGTGACGATGCTTCCTCTCAGCAATGCCATTCTGTTCAGGTGTGTAAGGACAAGAGATGTCTTTGTTTGATACCACAGTTCTGCAAATGAGTCTGAAACCTGTTGCTAGTGAATTCTCCTCCACCATCACACTGAAAAATCTTGATTTTCGACTCAAATTGATTCTCTACTTGCTTTTGAAATAGAACAAAGATGTTATAGAAATCTGACTTCAACTTCAGTGGATAGATTCAGCTAAACCGAGAGAAATTGTCTACAAACAGGACATAATATTTGAAATTCTGAAATGAAGTAATAGGTGAAGGGCCCCAGATATCACAATAGATTTTCTGTAAGGGCATAGTGGCTACAGATTCTGATAAGGGAAAAGGCAAAGCTGTAGACTTAGCAATTTGACAACTGCTACACATGTTCTGCATTCTAGTATTACACTGAATCAGTTGTTGGTTCTCCAGATGCTTCAAGATATTCAAATTGGTGTGTGCTAATCGTTGATGCCATGTATCCTCTCCTACTGCTCTGTGTTTCTGAGTTAAAAAGGCTTTTGTTGTTTGTGAATTGACTTGATACAGCCCTTTAATTTTCCTCCCGAGCAGCTGAGTTGTGTTGGTGCAATTGTCCTTTACATAGACACCAAATTTATCAAAAACAAATGAGCATGGATAGTCGTCTGTTAATCTGGATACTAACAGAAGGTTCTTCTTTATATCAGGGACAATTAGTACATCATTTAGAGGCAATGAATTTGTTTCAGTATGTAGTAGAGTATTACCAGTATGGGTAATAGGCAAACATGATCCATCACCAATCATAATAGTGTCATAACCAGTATATGTAGAGGGATTATGAAGTATACCAGGATTAGCTGTGATATGTCCAGTTGCTCCAATATCTGGATACCACTCACTTCCTTTGGAGTCTTCGAGATGTATTGCTGCTAGAGCTATTGGAATTTCCTCAGCTTGATAGGAATTATCAAAACGATACCAGCAATGTAAAGCATCATGTCCTGGTCTCTTGCAAATTTGACATTGTAATCTCATGTTGTCAGCTGATTTCTCTTCCTGCAAATTCTTAGAAAAGATTAAATTTGAAGTGGGATAGGATCTCGTTTCTTGATATCTCTGTGAGGAACCAGCATAAGGACGAAATCCTGGATTCGAAAGAGGACCAGAGGGGTTGTGGAATTGCTTAACTTTCTGACCCTCTTGTATGTAATTGATGTTATTTGGTCTGTAACTTGAATCTCTTCCAGGATATCTAAAGCCTCGACCTCTGTTATTAAGAAATCTTCCTCTTCCATAACTATGGCCTCCATTTCGTTTACCCTTAAGGTTTCAAAACCAAAATTATGCTGCATGGGTACTCTGTCAAGTTCTTCCCTTTGTTGAACTTCTGTTCTTCTTTGACTATAGTACGCCAGATTGGGATTGTATGAACTCAATGAGTATCTTTGTAACCTTACTTCAAACCTTTCTAGCTGAGATATCACCTCATCATAGTCTGGTTGAGGTTTTAAACAATAGATGGTGGTTTTGAAATTTTCATACTCAGATCCTAAACCCTCCAAAACTCCAAACAACTTTGTTATTTCATCTATAGGCTTCCCTATAGCATTTAGTTGATCACAGATAGATTTATATTCTCTAAGATACACAGCCAGAGATCGATCTTGTTTTTGACATGCTTGCAACTTTCCTCTCAACTCAAACTCCCTAGCCACAGACTTTTGTGTAAATCTATTGAGCAAGGTTTGCCATACCTCATACGATGTTTCTAAGCCAATGATTAGGCTCAGAATGTTTTCAGAGACAGCTCCACTTATCCAGGATGATATCAGCTGATCAGTCTTTGTCCAATCAATGTAATATGGGTTTACAACTTCAGTTTCACTCCCTTCTATTTTAGTCTGCAGCACTCGAGGAGGTGATGGAAGATCACCATTAATGAAGCCAAAGAGTTCTTGGCTTCTTAGAAATCTATGAATCTGTGCTTGCCATAACAGAAAGTTATCTTCGGCAAATTTGATTATGACGAAATTAGAGATATTCACATGTATTGGGAAGGAATACTTCTGTCTTCTTGCTGCCATTATTCTATTCTCTCAGCTTTGAAGAAGATGATAACAGCAATGATATTGTGATAGCAACCTTACTTGCTGTGATACTTCGATCTGCTTCAACTTCAGTTTCTTCACTTTGATTCAACAGATGATTGCTGAATAAGCCTTTCCAACAGGTATGATCTCCTGCTCTGATACCATGTGAAGATAAAGAAACATAATTGAAAAACCAGAGAATGTGAAGATGAAGAAATAAGTCGAAGAATTGAAGATCAATCAAGAACTTTGTATTCTTCTATTTCAATGAGATTTGTAATACAAGTCTCGTATATCTCGAATCATCAATGAACAAAGAGAGTTTACACTTCTATCTTTCTCTAATCTCTCTCTCTCTCTCTCTATCTCTACTGTAAAATACAGAGCATTCTATTTCAGAAGATCTCTCTTTCTCTCTGTCTTCTTCAATTTAACTATGCAGATCATCTTCCTCGTGAAGATAGAACAGCTTCTATATATCAAGACTGTTTTGCAATCTGTTTTGATCCTCAACTGAATAACTGCTCATATGTCTTCATGAGTTGGCAATCCGTGTCAATCTTTATCACAGATTCTTCACCATTGATGACGATCCATATTAGCCTTCATCACGGTCGTTCATTTGAGTTGTCGTGGACTTTGCACTTTGCAGCTCTTTCTTCTCTCTTCCTCAACTGGTGTTCTTGATTTATATACCTTAACACCCAAGAGATGTCTCCCTGGCCTTTTTCATTGTCGCGTGGAAAGAGCAGTTAAAAAAATCAGCAGTTAAAAAAATCACAAAGCCCTCGATTAACGGTCCGCATACAAATCCGTGTGCCTTTTGTTCCTTTAATTCAAGAATTCTCCGCCTAGTTAATGTAGGAAAAGATTATGAGAACAAATAAATTTGTCTGAGGCGTGCAAGCGTAAGCACTGTCCTTAAGGATAATTCCGCCCCTCGGAGTGCGAAACTCGGTGCGATAGGCTTCTGACGGCTATCCTCCCAAGATACAACAAGACCTTCTTCTATATTCCGCACCGAATATTAGAAGGAACAGAAACAACGTATGTGTATAACCCAGCAAGGAAAAGGAAAGGAAAGATTTCAAAAAGAAAGAATATTCTCTGTTTCATTCGGTGTATTTTTAAGATTGCCTTATGAGATTTTATACTCAGACAAAATAGAGCCGTTAAAAGAGCCGTTGTAAAATAATGAAGGATTTATTTGAGAAATAAATTAAACGTTACAAAAAGATTGAAAAGCCGTTGTATGACCGTTAAAAAACCGTTATGTGACCGTTAAAAATAATGATGGTCTTCAATGCGGTCATAACTATTATCGAAGTTATTATTGTAAATATTTCAAAATATTATTGAAATATCCAACAATCCCCCACATATTTCAAAAGATTTTGAAAATAAAATTAATATGATGCTGGGTTATTGGAGTGTAATGCATCGGAACTGGTGCTTGTTAGGCTATGAACCAGCCCTAGAAAAAATGAAATATAATTCACGAAATTTTGGTGAAGTTTGAAACTTCTATGAACCAAAAAATTTCTTTTGTGAATTATAATTTTCACCAATCACATTGCACCCCCACAAACTTTGTTGTTCAACGCGGTTTTGCGCTAATAGGCCATGCGCGTGCTTGGTTTATTCATAAGTGCTTTAGAGATTTTCGCCAAAAATTCTCATAGGAGCGGCCCCACTCCACACTTATATAGGTGATTCCATCAAGTGTATTATGCAGCTTAATACACCACCAATAATGGCTATGGAATTTCATTAAGAGCTTAGCTCAACCTCTTTTTTCCTTGCAGTTTTGCACCATTTTCATCTTAGGATGGACAATAATTTTTAATAGTGCATCACTATAACAACAAGTGACTTGTTATTACCTATATAAACATAATTCATGGGATTGCCAATCACATAGGTTGGGTTACCAACACTGTTGTTTTTCCTCAATTAGCTTAAGTCCAATTCCCCTCGATATGTCATAAATTAATTTTCTTCCCACAGGTTTAGTCAGAGGATCGGCCAAATTCACTTCTGACTTTACAAAATCGATGGACATAGTTCCATCTTTAAGCAGCTGCTTTACTACATCATGTCTCAATCGAATGTGTCTATTTTTACCATTGAAAGTTCTATTCTTTGCAATGGCTATTGCCGCTTGGCAATCACAATGCATAGACACAGAAGGTGTTGGTTTCATTCCCAAAGGAATATCCGCTAAGAGGTTCCTTAACCACTCAGCCTCATTGCCAGCCAATTCTAGAGCCACAAACTCTGACTCCATGGTGGATTTAGCAATTATTGTTTGTTTGGCTGACTTCCAAGTTACAGCACCTCCACCAAGGGTAAACACATATCCACTAGTGGATTTTGTCTCATCTGAATCCGAAATCCAATTAGCATCACTGTATCCTTCTAATACAGCAGGAAATCCACTATATAAAATACCATAATCCATGGTTCCTCTCAAATATTTCATTAATCTGCTCAAAGCAGTCCAATGATCATCATTGGGATTTTGTGTATATCTGCTCAGTCTACATACAGCATAAGCTATATCAGGTCGAGTATAATTCATCAAATGCATCAAACTCCCAATAATTTGAGCATACTTAGACTGAGCTACACCATCTCCTTTATTTTTCATTAATTGGATATTAGAATCATAAGGAGTATTCACAGGTTTGACATCAAAGTGATCAAATTTTTTAAGTAGCCTCTCCACATAATGTGCTTGAGTAAGCATTAGGCCACTATCACTTTTTATGATTCTAACACCCAAAATAATATTAGCTTCCCCCATATCCTTCATATTGAATTTAGAAGACAAAAAACATTTTGTTTCATTCACTACATCAATACACGTACCAAAAATAAGCATGTCATCAACATATAAGCTAATAATTATAAATTCACCATCAACAGTTTTTGAGTATACACATTTATCTACTCCAATAGAGAAAAAACCATTATTAACTAGAACATCATCAAATTTCTCAAACCATTGCTTTGGCGCTTGCTTTAAGCCGTATAAAGATTTAACAAGTTTACAAACTTTGTTTTCTTGGCCAGGAAAAATACAGCCCTCAGGTTGCACCATGTAAATTTCCTCTTCCAAATCACCATTCAAAAAAGCTGTTTTAACATCCATTTGGTGAACAATAAGTTTGTAAATAGAAGCCAAAGCAATTAAAACACGAATTGATGGAATTCTTGTAACCGGAGCAAAAGTGTCAAAATAATCAATATTTTGTTTTTGAGTAAAACCTTTTGCAACTAATCTTGCTTTATATTTATCAACAGAACCATCAGGATTATATTTCTTTTTAAAAATCCATTTACAACCAATCGGTTTTGCACCGGGTGGTAAATCAACTAATTTCCAAGTTTGATTTTGTAAGATAGAATCAATTTCGATTTTTATAGCTTCTTTCCAAAAATTGCTTTCTGAGGAAGATATTGCTTCAGAATAAGTCAAAGGATCATTATCAATAAGATAAGTATAAAAATCATTCCCAAAAAAAGTTTCTTTCCTTATTCTTTTGCTCCTTCTCAATTCATCATATGAATTTTCGAAAACGTTTTTATGAAGAGGTGCAGGAGAAATAGTATCAACACTTAATGGAAAAATATGCTCAAAAAATTCTGCATTTTTTGTCTCAACTATAGTATTATTATCAAGCACGTCACTTTTTAATACAAGAAATCTATAAGCAGCACTATGTTCAGCATAACCAATAAACATGCAGTCAGATGATTTAGAGCCTATTTTCCTTTTCTTAGAAATAGGAAGCATAACCTTCGCAAGACACCCCCACACTTTCAAATATTTTAAATTAGGACGATAACCTTTCCAAAATTCATAGGGTGTTTTACCAGTTTTCTTATGAGGTATTCTATTTTGGATGTGACATGCGGATAAAATAGCTTCACCCCATAAATTATTTGGAGCAATAGAACTAACAAGCATAGAATTCATCATCTCTTTCAAAGTCCTATTTTTTCTTTCAGCTATGCCATTAGATTCAGGGGAATAAGGAGGCGTAGTTTCGTGAATAATTCCTTCCTTTTCACAAAAATCGTTAAGCGATACATATTCTCCACCTCTATCCGATCTAATTCTTTTTATCCTTTTATCCAATTGGTTTTCTACCTCGGCTTTATACAAAAGAAACATATCAAAAGCTTCATCTTTATGCCTAAGTAAATAAACTTTAGTAAATCTAGAAAAATCATCAATGAAGGTCACGTAATATTTTTTACCTCCTCTAGTCATAGTTTGTTTTAAATCTCCTAGATCAGTATGAATTAAACTCAATAAATCAGATTCTCTATTTACAGAAAAACAAGGCTTTTTTGTTAATTTTGTTTCGGCACATATTATACATTTATTAAAACATGAGTTTTTAATTCCAGAAATTAAACCTTGTTTTTGCATTTTCTTAATATAAGAAATACTAACATGACCTAATCTACCATGCCATAAATCAACAGATTCAGCCAAGTAAGAGAAAGCAGTAGCATTTTCATTGATAACATTGGAAACTTTAAGAACAAAAAGTCCTTGATTACAATAACCCTTTCCCACAAAGATGTTATTTTTTGTCATTACAATCTTATCAGATTCGAATGACACCTTCACCCCAACCTTTCCTAAAAGCGCTACTGAAACCAGGTTTGCCCTTATATTAGGGACATGTAATACATCATTCAAGGCCAAAGTCTTGCCAGATGTGAGTTTGAGAAGAACTTTTCCTTTCCCAAGAACTTGAGCTGTTCTTGAATCACCAAGATAAATAATTTCTTCTCCTTCCCCTACTGGTGTGTAGGAGGAAAAGGCATTTTTGTTTGCACAAATATGCCTGGTAGCACCTGAGTCTACCACCCACTCTTTCACATTGGCCACAATGTTGGCTTGGGAAATAACCGCAGCAATTATATCACTTGAGTCATCCGCTTTAACCAAATTGACTTTTGGTTTAGCAGATTGTTATTTCCCATTATTCTCTTTTTCGCAAAGGCGCCGCATGATGACCTGGTTTTCCACAAACAAAGCAAGAGCCTTTCTTTTTGAAGGTGGGGTGAGCAACCTTGGGTTTGTAATCAGGTTTTTTGTTATAATACCTGTTTTGGCGATGTTGAAATTTGCCTTGCACCAAATTTGCCCTGGTAGCAATTTCCTTAGCTTTGGCAGCTTTGATCTCCTTGCGAGTTGTATCCTCAATGATAATATGCACGATCAAATCGGCTAGTGACAATTGTTTGTCCTTGTGCTTGAGTTGTTGCTTGTAGTTATTCCAAGACTCAGGCAACTTTTCAATCAGCAAGCCCGCAAGAAATTCTTCTTGTAAATTGATGTTTTCTCGCCTTCAAGTCCTCCACTAGCGTGTGATATTCATTGATTTGTGTCTTGATCTCCTTATCATCGGACATTTCCCATCGATAATAATTTCCGATTACAAATTTTTGTCCGCCCACATCTTCGGCAAAGTGTACTTTGCGATCATGGAGTCCCATATTTGTTTCGCTTCCTTGTACGGACAGTAGACATCAAACAATTCATTAGAAAGAGTACTAATAATTGTGTGCCTACATACCTTATTAGCATGTATCCATTGATCTCGAAGCTTGTTGTTATCAGTTGGTTCGGCCTCCGTAAGTGCGAAAGCCACACCATGCACATCTAGGATGGAGAAAACCCTTTCTTGCCACCTTCTGAAATTGTTGCCATTGAAAACTTCGATCTTCGATATGTCGGGGAATGGTTTGGCATAGGACATATGTGGTAGTGGTGGTAGTGCAACTGGACTGGTGGAGATTGAGGCATCAACAGCAGTATCAACTTGATGCTCCATGGGTTTATCCTTAAGATTGTAGGAAAAGATTATGAGAACAAATAAATTTGTCTGAGGCGTGCAAGCGTAAGCACTGTCCTTAAGGATAATTCCGCCCCTCGGAGTGCGAAACTCGGTGCGATAGGCTTCTGACGGCTATCCTCCCAAGATACAACAGACCTTCTTCTATATTCCGCACTGAATATTAGAAGGAACAGAAACAACGTATGTGTATAACCCAGCAAGGAAAATGAAAGGAAAGATTTCAAAAAGAAAGAATATTCTCTGTTTCATTCGGTGTATTTTTAAGATTGCCTTATGAGATTTTATACTCAGACAAAATAGAGCCGTTAAAAGAGCCGTTGTAAAATAATGAAGGATTTATTTGAGAAATAAATTAAACGTTACAAAAAGATTGAAAAGCCGTTGTATGACCGTTAAAAAAACCGTTATGTGACCGTTAAAAATAATGATGGTCTTCAATGCGGTCATAACTATTATCGAAGTTATTATTGTAAATATTTCAAAATATTATTGAAATATCCAACAGTTAACGTATCCTTCTCATTCAAATATGTTCCCACTCTTACTTCTCTTACTGTAGCAATTCATTTTTCCTCGGTTACGGCTTAGGGCTAGAGAGGAGAAAAGAGATCTGACGGCTGGCATTTCGAGTTTTTCCCAATAAACCAGTGCTACGAGCACAATGTAGAAGACCAAGATCGGCAGAGCAAGCGATGTGGTAGGTTCTTCTTCCGTGTGAGATGATGTTTGCCTTCCCAAGCATTTATCTTTTTATTTTAGTGTAATGAGAAACATATTAAGCGAACCGGCACTTGCAGGTTTTGTTCCTAGAATGATGGTGGACACACAGGTGCGTTGTTAAAAATAACTTTGCTGTGCGAATCCAACAAACCTCTGAGAATGGACCAGTTCATAGAATGTTGGATTTGGCTATCATTGAAGATATAATACATTTTGCATTGAGTTTTACTCATAAATCCACGTTCTTGATAAGTGGTATGTTGTTTTCTTGATCTGCAGTTGAGCCGTAAGCTGTTTTTTTGGAGACTTTGTTGTGTCAACGAATCTTCTTCAGGATTCATGGAACGCCATATCCAAACTTGAGCAGCAAATCAACCAACCCATACTCCCGGATTCTGTACAGAGGGTGTCACCACGACACAAGCCCGCAACGTTCCTATCAGATGGGATAACCCTGTAAAAATCGTAGTAAGTTCCCTTCCCAAACAACATCGTCATTGCCTCAGTCACCTTACCAGTTACTCCCTAAAAGAAAGGGTCGCAATTTTATCCATTCTCTCGAGTCATCCATTCCATTTATTACTATTATCTGCTGTAAGATCATCAGTACGCACGAATCTAGAAATCACTACCTATTGTAATCGCTGCTGAAGTAGACATGCTAATAATTGCTCTGATGGGGGAATTTTGAGCTGTTCAGCACTTATCATTGAGCTTATTAGATGAGAAGCACAGCACCGCTCTGCTCAGGAAATGCCTTTTTCTCATTTTTTTGAGGATGGTTGTGAAATTGAATACATTCGGTATTCTCAACCCATAAATTCACGAATCTTTCGTTGAGCTGAATCATATGATTGAGTGGAGGTTCATATCATTTATCAACCGTGCACATTTATCTTATCGGAATGACTGTATTTGACCCCTATAAGTTGAGGATCTGAGTTGATGCTTATTCTGTTTCAACACCGGTTGTAACTTCAGCAAGTCTAAGGACTCTGTTCCCTCTATTTTTACTAGACACTGTTGGGGTGGATCCGTCGCCTCCCTTTTCACGTTATGGCTTCTAGACACACTCGACCCAGCTAAGAGCATACTCCCCCTTTGTATCATTTTCGGTTCCCCGCTCCTTGGGACTGTGCCTTCCAACAAGCTGTATCACAATATACGAAACGGAGTTTGTGCTTTTTGCATGTAGTTCATAAGGATGATAGTATTTATAGGCTCCTTTTTCACCCTCCCACCACTAACCACTGTCTATACAAGCCATTTGGAATGACCCTTTGGTGTCTGAATCAGGTGATGCCTGTTCCGATACCGCTGAGTCCGTCATGAAACTGCTCAAGGAGGATGATTTTGGAAAACGAGGAGATTATAAGAATGTCACGGAATGTCAACAGAACGAATTAATTTGCGGGGACTCTCCTAGGTTGAATGGGCAAGAAGCAGATTTAACTGGAGTTACTACTCAAGTCACAATTGTCAGCCTCGAGCCGACTCAGGTAATTTAATTTGACCTTCTTCTCGTGGTTACCTTCCATCAAGGGGAAGTCCGCTTTTTAGCAGATTATTGTGGTTCTCGGAACAAAAAATAAATCCAGATTTTGCCATGTTGACCCCTTTTTTACCAAATTAAAATGCTAATGGACTAATTCAGAACTTCGGCAGGAAAGAAAGGAAACTTGCTGAAGTCATAAGTGATTTAGTGTTAGGATTGTTTGTCTATTTTGGATTTGGATTGAGTGTCCTCTAATTGCCACGAGTCAATGACAGCAGCAGAATAAGGGCGTTCTGATAGATAACACAGCAAAGCGTAAGCAAGTCGTTTTTAGACAAAGCAATGCGGCATTTCATCCTGAGGAAGGCCGGAATGAAAGGAAGCCGGACATGGATCTGATTGAGCAGTACAGGGAACTTTGCCGACACAATGGCAAGGGTGGTTACTATGACGGATTCAAAGACGAGATAGATAGGGGTAAGTTGTTACTTGATAAGCGCAAGGAATCCCTCAAGCAGTTTTGGGAACAAGTGGTCGAATACATGGTGAAGAATCCTCAAATACGGGGCTCCCCAGAGTGGCACGATTGGCTCCGTGCAGGGAATCAATTCCGGATGTTAATCGAACCGCTGGAAATAGCATGGTGTTGTCACAAAGAGCGCCGATATGATTACTTGAATCAACGAAGACCAAAATGCTTCGAGCAGCTGGAAAAATGGCAGAAAGAAGAGAACCCCCAGCCACGGCCCGATCCTTCCAATTCGAAAAGGCAAAAAATCGAGTCACAGCCGACGGAGGATTCGTGCTTTTGGGCACACGTGGAGAAGGCCCTCCGATCGTGCAGATTGCTGAACAGCGGAGGACCATCGGACGATTCCGAAAGAGAGACATTGATCGAGTTTGAGAAGTATGTTATGGACTCGATAAAAAAATACGCAGTTTCGACGGACGTATTCCTGGAGAATAGTACCTTTATGCAATGGTGGCTGGAGTATGAGGAGATCTTGGAGAAGAAAATGATGGGGGATTCTCACAACTCACCACTTGTCGGTTTCATGAGTAATGAGCCTTGCAAAAATTATATGAACAGGTTAATTTAGACAAGAATCTACACGATACCTCAGAGTCGGGTCCCACCGCATTACGTCTTGTAAACGAGTTAGTGTAATTAATATTTTTATATGAAAGAAAAAATATTTTTGCACCTAAATTTGATTTTTTCCGTTCAAACCTTATGATAACAATTCTGGACGCCATTGAAAATTCGAGCTTCACAATATCTCTGTGTTGCGACCCTCCTGATAATATTATATGTTTCCTTGAGGTGGTTAATTGATTGCCAAATGGACATGGATGATCCCTCTTGTGAGATGATGTTATCATTCGTTTCGGGTTCTTCTAACTCCTATGGATCGCAACGAAGATTTCTCGATTAAGTATGAACATTGTTTTTTCTTAAGAAGTTGCCATTAACTTATTATGAGCCGATTAGAGGCTAAGTAAAATGTAAGAGTTCATTTTACTTCCGTGGAGTTGGTTGTACTTTTGTGAACCAGAGACATGGGAACTTCACTACGCTATATATTATCAATGTCCATATTTGTTTTTTTTTTAATAATAAAAATGTATTTAATGCAATATTTCCAAATGTATTCGCTGACGTGCATCTAGATGTGCATAGACAAATGCATAGAAAAAAAGTGGATCAGAAAATATGATGTGCTAGCTGCTATACACAACATTGTACTAAATAAAGTATATTCCTAAAATGAGCCATTAAACATGGAAAGTATATTAAGATAATGCCATCTAAAATGTAATGCAATCCTAAGAGAATGGATCGATTTATATAGTAGGAATATGCAGATAAATCTAAATTTCCTTAGACGTAGCGCTAGACATTTTTTAGATTTTAAGATTTTTTCAATTTATATAATAGGAATATGCAAATAAATCCAAATGAAAATGCAAACTAAAATTATTATCATGCAAGATGTAATTTTTAGATTTTTTTCATATATTTTTCATTTTTATGACCTGTGATTTGTTGAATAAAAGTGCAACTATGGCAATTAAATAATAATTCAATCTACATGTCTTAAACATGCATGAAATTACTACACCTGGAGTTGGAAGAATCCTGTCGATCTAAGTGGCAATTATTATCACGCAAATGCAATCCAAAATACTATTTGAACAAACAAGAAAATGAAAATCTAACATGACATGTAAGAACAATGCTCTAATCTCTCGGAAAGAGCTGCCAAACGGGGCGACCAAATATAATCTAATTTAAGAAAAACAATCTCTTACGAAATGTAGTCCTAAGATAAACCATGTATGAATATTATTAGAAATCCTATTCACTTCTATCCCACCTTCTCATGAGATAATTTTACCAGGATTATAATTATCTCATATTAAAACTTATCCTGTTTTGAATAGGCACCAAACATAGTATATGATAAATTTTATCTCATTCTAAATTTTATTCTAATTGCCAAACACAACCTAATAGCACTTAAAGAAAATTATTCCTTTATTTACACAAGCATAGATTGATACCTTGTCGTGGATGAAGAATTGCTTACCATTTGACTGATCACATCTACTATACAACTGGAGGCATTATGAGCCATTTCATTCTTATCATGATCACGAACCAGATAACACTGAAGCATTACATTTACTTGCTCAAACAACTTCTCCCAGTTCCTGGGACTATGATGAAAAATAATAACACGTCGAAAAAAAATCCCTTGCAAACTGAAAATACATAAGACAGCAATCTCAACAGAAAAGCGGCAGCTTACCTGCTACATTTACATTTGGAAGGAGACTTTAGCAATCTCCAGAATCAGATCTTTGTCGTGGTGCCATAGCTTGAATCTCCTTCACATTTCTTTCTTGCATTGCAGTGTCCTCAACTCAAGTCTTTTTGGTGTCGCCAACATCGAATCGTATCCAGTAATATCAAATGTAAAACTATCTTGAGCTTGTGAACCTTAGTCAGCTTTTTGCTGCTCTTTCCCTGTGGAATAAAGTGTCCCGTACCATCAAATGACCTATCAGGTGCTGAAGAGTCTGGCGATATTTGGCTGGCACTTACCCCTATCAAAGCGTACCAGGGATTTTATCTTATCATGGAAGCGAATTTTAACTAAGCTTTCACAATTATTAACAATCAATTGCTTCAGATGTTCCGACTTTGAAAGGTCTAGTTGGGCAATGTGCTTGCGCGCAGAGATACTCAACTCTTCCAGAGATTCCAATTGGCCAAGGCCAGGTATCTCATGGAGATTATCCGCCTCCCCATCAGAGCTCTGCTCTTCCAGGTGTCTCAACTGCTCTGAAGCTTCGTAGTCGAGGTTGGAGGGCTTTGTGTCAGTGGACACGTCCAACTTTCTTAGGGATATCAAAGCTTCCAGACCGTCCAATTCCTTCAGCCCATAGCATTGCAAGAGCTCTAATTCCAACAAGGATATTAAATTGGGAAGATTTGACAACCTTTCCAATTTGGGACATTTCCAAACTTGGAGCGTCTGTATGCCCGGGGGAAGTACTGGGATGCTTTGAAGAGACATGCAACAGTGAATGGTAAGCTCCTTCAGATGACTTAGGTGAGAGAGCGATGGAAGCGTGTCTTTTAGACAGGTGAGCTGGAGGGATGATAAGTGGGATGGAGGTTCTGCTAGTGACTCAAGCTCACTACAGTGGAGTAAATCAAGGTGTTCGAGAGTAGAAAGCTCATGGAAGTATTCCGGCAAGCGAGAAATTTTTGCTCCACCTAAACAAAGGGTCCTTAGAGAAGATAGTCTACCTTTATCAACAAAAATTTCTACTTCCAATTTACGGCAGCCTGAGGCATCTGACTCTTGGAGGCTTTCTAGTTTTCCGATAGCGCTCGGTAACTTTTCAATCTCGCTATGAGAAATCCTCAGAATTTTCAATTTCTTCAGTTTCCCAATGGATTTGTGTAATTCCTCAATGCTAGTATATGACAAATCCAGCTCAACCAATTCTCTCATCTCCCCGATTGAAGAAGGGATCTTTGTCAATTTGTAGCAGCCCGCTAACAACAAGCGCCGCTTTCTACAAGCCTGGACGGGAAGTTCATGCAATTCTTTACAGGTGTTCAAGTTCAGGGTCGACAAATTTACTAGATGGCTTATTGAGTTGGGAACTTGAGTCAGTTTTTGACAACCCACGGCACTAAGCATCTTCAGTTCCATCAGAAATTCTATACAAGTAGGGATTGAGCATATATCAGTCTCATCTATGAGAAGTTCCTCCAATTTTCTTAGTTCACCCAGTCGTTTGGGTAAATTCTTGAGCTTCCCACAATACCTCAAGTTCAAAGACACAAGGCACTTGACGTCTCCAATGGAAGGGTCGAATCCCTCCAAATTGTCACAATATCTCAAGATTAGCATCTCTAAACTTTTAAACCCAGAGAGATTAGGGGTGCTCTTCAACTTTGAGCACCGCGAAAGATTGAGAGCTTTCAATCTCTCCATCTACAAGAAAGAAATATGTTCCAATTAGCTATTGAAATAAAATGATTTATCATCAAATGTAACAAAAGAGTGTTTCTTATCTTTACCTTAATTGAACTCCATCCTCCCCAATTTTCACTAATAAAACCTCCTGATAAATCAAGTACGACTAATTTCTCCAAATCAACATTGGTCGCCTGGAAGGAGTTAGGACACATCTTCCACTCTAGCCATCTTAGTTCAGAAAGTGAATCATCAAAATCTCCAACAAAATCCACTTTACTCAAATGAAGGAGCTTCAAGTAAGGCATTCCTTTAAAGCTTTGTCGCTTCATGGACCTTCTTGAGCCATTTTCATCCAAACGTAATGCCTCGATATTTCTATTTTCCTCCTAAAAGGATTAAGGATAATAGATATCAGCACAGGGCATTCCACCATCTTGATATAAATAAAGTGTCATTAAACAAGGAATAGCATACCGCTCAACCGCCTTTTGTTAGCATAAGTCAGCATGTTTTTGTGGCCAATGCATTTTCTCTACACTTATAGAGTTTATGTGATCTTCTTATAACTACACAATCAAGTTATATCAATTTTCACTCGTATGCCACAAATTTTGATGATCTCATGTGAAATTCCTACTTGAAAATAGTCTAGGTTTATTATCAATTTTGAGATAAAATTCTGTAATGCCCGTACCATTGACTACTATGGATTTGCTCTACCAAACCGTATATGGTGTCCCTTTGCAATATGAGAGAACCGTTGCACTTTTGGACAAAAAAAGACACAAAGAGATTACCAAATTGGGTTTTTTACTAGCATTTATGCATTCAAAAAGCATGACAACTTATCTCTGTTCATGAAAATTTGTTCATTTTGGCATTTGGTTGAATGGTATACCTGTTAAATGGGTGAGTCAAGTTATAAATAATCCGATTCAAATTGACCCATTAACCTATTTATTCGAAATGCAAATTTCTTGTCCCATACCTAATCCAATCTATACATCCATATTATACTTAAACTCATTTATGGCATATTTACTGTACATAACTAATCCATTTAACGCTCATATGGGTTTTTTTTTTTTTTTGGGTCTAAGTAAATCGCAAAACCCCACCTCAACCCCGATAAGGTGGGGTTCAATATCCATATTGTACTTCTCCCTTGACCCATTTAATGTATATAACTAATCAATTTATGACCCATTTAACACTCATATTAGTTAAGAAATAGGTTTATGTTGGGTCTATTGAATGGAAAACGATAGTGTTTGGTTGTTTTTTTTCTCTAGAAGCGCAAATCATTGTGTTTATTTCTTTTTCACTAGATGGTTTTTGTGCAATCCGAGGCGCAACTCTTTATGTGTTTATTTCTTTTTCAATAGACACTTTTTGTGCAATCCAAGAATTGTCTTTTCGTTTTATTAAAAAAAGAATTAGTCTTTCAAATTAAAACGCAACTAACTAAGAGAAGAATTCTGACCAAGAAAAAAAGAGAAGAATAATTGACAAAAACTCTTTTTTTTTTAAAAAAAAAAAATTGGTCATTAATAAACAAAAACACATAATGGCCAATAAAAATGCACATTATTTAGTGCATAAAAGCCTATAAAAGTAGGTTAACAAAAACTTACTATTCCTCAAGCACATTAATGATGTGCATCGATATTGGCATTTTCATTAGTCTTCCTTCTCACCTTTAGGTATTGTCCTTTCTTTGTATACCCTTTTCCAATTCCATACGGTGTCTCTCTTTCCCCCAATTATCTCGTTATTTGGATATTGCGTGACCAAAACTTTCAGGAAATCCACAATTACTAGCGTAAAAAGAAATCGAGGAAGAGAAGTTGAACTTCACTTTTCATTTTCGTATATTCAAGCTCGAAAAGATCAACACTAGTCCTAAGATGAGCGCACTAGTCAATCAGCCACCATTCAATTTATCCTCCTTTTGCATTCTTTCATTTCTTATTTTCTCCTCCAATTGTCTTATTTGATGAATTAAATATCTGTTTTTTTCCTCACTCCTATAATCCTATCAAATCAAACTTCTAATATCTAACAATAGTATTTTTTTCGACCTTCTCTTTTTCCATGTGGCAGCGCGTAAAAGGCTCTATTAGTCCTTACGAAGAAAGGCTTGCTCATTACATAAAAAAAGGTGGCTATTGAACTACACTAAATGAAGATATATTGAAGATGAGTAGTATATAATTTCTTTCAACTTTCATGATTCCGGCAATTACTTCCTTCAGTCATTTATTTTCTTAATTTTGATCTTTACTTTTCAATTTTTCAGCGAAAATTACTCTTTATAGACATGTGCAAAATCGTGTTTCAGATGTTACTTCATTTATTTCGGTCATAATTTACTGTTGTTTGATTTTGCACAATACTTATTAATTCTGAATTACGTGCTCAACATACCTATGACTAGCTCCATGCACAACACGAGTATAAACACCAGCATATAATACGACAGCAGGGTAAATTAGCCTTATTTTATTGCATTACGAGTCAAAATACAGTTAGTTCTCACCTTTCATATGACTAAAAATGATCGATCCATGTACACATGCAAAGCTCAATGCCACTTACTCTATAATTAATGTATCTTGAACAGTCTTCCAACATTATATTATCTAATTTGTCAATTTGACTATAACTTGGTCTAAATGACAATAAAAGAAAAGCTAAATTAGCAATTGAAAATTTTAATTTGAATTTTTAAAGTGTATCATTCCTATAAGTGACAAGATAAATTCTTATTTTCCATTAATTATAGAGTGAGAGTCATCCAACTATGTTGTGATGTTTCAAGTTAGCAACCAACGCAATTATGTTAATAACATATTTATAAATTTCTAGATAATTAAAAAAAAAAAAACTGATAGAAGGCGCTCCTTCAATTATGATGATAACATTCCCTGGGTAATACAATTAAAACCAATTTTTTATGTTCTATCTATCATGCATTTGCATTATGATATTGCATTTCCGTTGTATACATGCATAAGAAATCCTAGAAAACAAATTGTATAAATTATCTATACATATAAAATCACTACATAAGATCTTGGTACTTCAAATTGAATAAATTCTTGAGTCGATAGCCAATAGTTATTAGGTGCAAATAATTTAACGGAAATCTTTACTTTTTCTTCTTCTTTTTTTGCCATAAAGTAGAACCTGCATATATTCGATGATGATCAGTGATGAAGTTCTTGTTATTTGGTCAAAAATATAAATTAATTGGCATAAAATTATAGGAAACATATGCATTTTATAGTAATTTTCCGATATTATCTTACTTAAATGATATTTGAATAAGTAAATCTCCAAACCTGGGTGACGCTAGGACCTTCAACTTGTAATGGAGTAAGAAGCACTGAAGCAGTACAAAACTGCTAGAAAATGATGTTAAGACAGCAAAAGAACAATATAGACAGAGCTAATAATACATAATTTTAATACCCCTTTTCAGCGCCTTTTTTATGCATCAAGAGATGAGCTGTGGAATAGTCACGACTGCAAACTTTTCATGAACTAAAGGCCAAAATTGGATGTAGCTTTTACCAAGAAAATGCTAACAACATGTTGACACTGGTCAAAGATCTCGAGTAAAAGAACAATAAGAATAATTATATGAGGGACCACCATAAAGAACATGGGAGACGTCAAAAGTAGACATGATTGTTACCTTGCTTCGTTGAACTATTATGGCTTCTTTGCCCCACAGTCTGCTACAATCCCAAGGCTTCTTATCTACTGGATGGGCGATAGCTCTGCCTAAATCTCTTAAGTGATCATGTATTCTCAACTCATTGTTATCATCAATTTTCAATAATGAAAGTTCAATCATTCTTTCCAATCCAGAATGTGGACAATATTGGAGATCCTCCCATAGGTAGGTGGCAATTCTTTTGTCAATTCCAATAAAAAAAGCATGCTATGTCTAGAAACATTTGTTGTTCCTGATATTCTAATGAATCATAACTTATCCTCAACTTTTGTTGTACATCCATATGAGGAACCTTCCTCAATTTCTCTAGTGTCTCTGTCCATATACTTTTATCTTTTCTTCTGAGAAATGAACCTATAATCACGAGAGCTAAAGGAAGCCTTCCTATGGTCTTAATAATAGCCCTAGAAAGATCCATGAGTTTTGTTGGAGGCTCTTCCCCTTTGAATGCATTTTTACAAAACAGAAGCAAAGAGTCTTTGCTATCCATTTCTTTGAGTTCATACCCTTTATATTCAGATTTCAAGAGGCCTTATCTCGACATGTAATAATGATCCAACTTTTAGACTCAAAATTACAACCTCCAATCAAATTATCAAGATGGTCTTGACAATCCACATCATCAAGAAGAATAAGTACCTTCTTTTTGTCACAACTAAGTTGGATCATTTCAATCCCAGAATCATGCTCTCTATGGTCACTTCTTTTTGTTAAATTTGATATTAGTAGAGATTGGACATGCTTCATACCCTTGCTTTTAATTGTTTCTCTAATATCCTTGAGAAAGCTGCGGCATGGAAATTTGTTAGAAAGCTTTTTATAGATGGTCGTAGCCAGAGTTGTCTTACCGATGCCGCCAATTCCATAAATCACAATATTTTGAGTTTCAGAAGAAGCAGTATTGGCTGATTTCATAGTTCGAGTATCCGCCAAATTTATAACCCTGGCCACATGATCATCAATTCCAATCAAGTCCTTAGGAAGAGATGGTAGAAAATCATGTTGCTGGTTGCGCATTATTATTTCTACGAGTGCTTTTACTAATTCCCCTTCACACCTATCAAACAACACAACAGGTGAGAACTTATTGATGGCTCCACAAAACAAGGATTAAGGATGATAAATATAAAAATTCTTCTTCTAAAAAGGATTTGTTAAAACAAGGTAAATGACGTACCCACTAGCAAATTTCTCTGATTCGACTATTTTACGTTTAACTGCTTCTTTGAGCGCTTTCCGCCCTTTTCGCTCGACCTCTTTGTCAAATGTATAGTTGTGGCATCGGAAAGCATCTCCAAATTTCCCCCGCGTGTCTCGCACATCACCGGTTGTCACCTTGTAAAGCACGGGATAGACCTTTTGTTTTCCACTTTCCACGCACTCCATTATTTGAATGATTTCACGGAGGCACCATTCGCTAGCAGCATAATTTTCTGAAATAACTGGGATTGAAACTTTAGAACGCTTGATTGCACTGAGAAGATTTTCAGCAATTGGCTCGCCCAAGCGGAGGTTCTCATCATCTCTGAACACGAAGTTTGGATGGAATGGTAGGCCCACATCTACGAGTTTATGGTAGAGGTGATCGACGAAGCCTTTACAAGTATCAGGACCTCTAAAACTCAAGAATACATAGTAATTTTTTTCAATCACGGAGGTGTACGAAGCAGATGGCCCAGAATTCGCTCTGGACTCCGACGGCCCATTGATCTTCTCTGCCGAGTCCAAAGAGGGAAGAAGAGGCGATCTGCTGTCGCGCCCATCCGATGGTAATTCCATCAATTCTTCACGTCTTTGTCGCTTCGAACCGGTCGAACTTGAAGCTTCAGCAGCTCGCTTGCGTTTCACATCTTCCATTGCAGTGCACGCTCTCTCTCTCTCTCTCTCTCTCAGAGACGCGACTACTGTGGGTGGGTGAGCAGGGAATGGTTAATAGACTATCTCTGCGCCACACTTATAGCGGGGCTGGTAAATAGGAAGGAGGGAAAGCAGGAGGCAAGGCACGATTACTGAACTACTATGTATACTTTAGCCTCTCACAGTACGTTGGTCGTTTCACGTATTTCATACGTTCACACATGAGAATCTGGCGATGCCTTCAAATTGACTACAAAAAACAACTCAGTCCGTGCCTTCTTGTGGTCCTCACTCCCATTGGCTTTGACAACCCGCCCATTGTTCCTATTGGCTCTTAGGAGTTCCAATTTTGTCACAAATTGAGATCTGCTCGAATGGATCCAACTTAGTAATTATGTCACGAATTGGGCGTTACACTTCATATCCGTGCCTCTCCCAATTTTGTCAGGATTTTGTCAGTGACAAGGGTACTCGCTAAGCAATCAATAGAGGGAAATTTAGGTTTTCCATTCACGGTTAGTATGTCACGCGATCTCATTTTGGACATCTCGGCATTTGTATGGGCGTATTAACTGGATTTGGATGGAACATGCTGTCGTGGGAGTGGGATTTTTACTTTAGTGAATGAGCTTTCATCATGCATGAGCCTTTGAAAAGAAAAAAGATAAAGTACGCCTTTAATATCATTGACAAGGAATAAAATTAAATGTATTCGATCCACGATCGAATAAAGTGGGTTCCTTGAACTATCACATGAAAGAATAATAGTGAAATATATATCGATCAGCATTTAGTATTTGGTCAAATTCGAGTCAACACGTTGCGGTTCTACCGTCCATTTCTAGGATTTTTCTTTGCACTTTCCTTTTTAACGTTTGTATTCTGTATTTTTGATAGAATTCATTATTTAAAAAAATCTATGATTAACTCCCCCTCCTCGTCGAAAGATGTTCATCTAGAATTTATTAAAATGTGTTGGGAAGCATGAATTCAAAATTAAACTCTGGCTCCGTATCCACTCATCATCTGATTAGGGATCTGAATTGTCAAGGGAATCAAAACTCGAGAGAAATCAAAAGGATAAAGGGGAAAACACCACCACATTGCTAAAGAGCTTTCATCAATTATTCTTCTCATCCGGCCCTACCACTTCACTTTCCAAGTCTCCAAAGCAAGGCAATGTGAAATGCACTGGTTGCCGTTAACTGTCAAAAAGGAAAAGGAAAAAGCATAAAACACCGACATCAATCAGTATGTTCTCCGAGTCGTCCGCCTAAAGTTTTGTCCGCTTGGCCTTTATTCCAATGGGTATGTTTTTTTTTTTTTTTTTTTTTTTTTTTTTTTTTGGTCGGACCCACCACCACATTGCATCTTTATTCAACCGGTGGCGGGTACATTCATTTCATGGAAAATGAGTAATCTGAAAAATATATTTTTAAAAAATGATTATTTATATTGTTTAGAAAAACTAGTCAACATAAAATATTTTCATCATTGATAACTATCTATGCTTAACTATTTTCATGAGCAATGAAAAAATTTTCCAATAATTTATTTTTGTAAGCGATACAAATGATTATTTTTTGGAAAATGTTTCTCAAGTTACTCATCTTCCAAAAAACAAATGCACCCGATTCAAGTCTTTTGCACCAAGCCTGTGGCATCTTTACATAAAATTATTTGCCGAAGTTCTTGTCTTCCACGGAAATTATTATTAATAATCAATGTGGATTGACATCAGCTAATTTTGTTATCATTTATACACCTGGCAATTTTGTTGACCCGTGATCTGCATGAGAGGATCATTTAATGTTTTAATGGTCGTCTCTTTTTTGCCACGGCATTAACATTGCATCTAAAAGCCAGGAAGAAAATGAAAGAAAGAAAAGAACTTAATAGCTATTCCCATGGTCTTTATAAATATTATGATATTTCCATTTAAATACATTTTGGTTTATGATTTCTATAATAAAAAAGTACAACCTCATTTACAATTTTTATAACCTCATTTACAATTTTTATCGGGCTGATACTTCCTTTATTTTAATTTCCTAACATGCAGATATTACTAAATTTAATTATGAAAACACAAAACAAAAAATCTTGAAAATTTTATCTATTTAAAAAATAAGGAGCGAGATTTAGATTAATATAAACATGACTTTCATTAAATAAACTAATATCTTCTTTGACATCCTTATGAAAAATGTTATTCTTAAAAAAGTAGCAAAAATATTTATTCTTTACAAAAGCAGCAATATTAAACTTGCATAACTCAAAAATGAGGTTAGAGTAGGATCGACAAAAAAAAAAAAAACTGAGGTTCATTTTTTACTGTTATAGAGATCATAAGCTAAATTATAGTTAAATAGAATTATCATAATACTTATAAAGACAAAAATGCAATAGGAAGATAGCATATTTTTTTGTTGATTTAAGAAATTGATTGAAATGGAAAGATATTATAAAATTTGGGCAATAGTGTAATTATGGAAACTTGTGAATAGTGCTAAATGATTTATTTGCCTTGTGAGTGACTAGATTAAACAAATTGAAAGTTTTAAGAACTAGATTGGACATTCAAGAATAGTTAAATGACCACTTGAAACAAATAAAAAGTCCCAAAAAAGCATAATGTTACGTATTGGAGTGTTGGAGTAAAGTTTAAGAATCATCAATGGTTAGTAGCATATTCAGATATAGCTGGCCCGCCACTTTATGGGGAGTGAAGATTTCTTATTTGCCGATTTCAATAGAACGAGATAACTCTTGGAGATATTATGGCCCGCCACTATATGTATTGTTCCGTTCGCTTTCATCAATATGAAGTTAATATCTGTCATGATCGATGTGCATAGTTTGAGGGCCTTTTACTCAATCCTAGAATACATATATTATAGATTATATATATACACACGATCACAAAAAGTTATGCATTTTCTTTTATAAGTGAAACAACAACAACAACAACAAAAGTGAAATATCTAAAAATGAACATAGATAACTCACTATTTTCACTTCACTTGTCACTATATTATATATATATATTTTTATATTGAATGATAAGCTTTTACATAGATAGATAACCAGCATTATACTTCAATTTAAAACATTCCTTTCTCCACTGGCTATCATAAAATTGGATCTCGCTTGATAAATTATCAATTTTCATTGGGAACTTGCTATCCTTACCATCAGGTTATTGTTTGAGTGGCAAATGTCTAGAGATGTTGACTATTGCATTCGCTGGCTTTGTTTACAAATTACCATCAGGGTACCCAACCAATTACACGATTTTACCATATAATAGGACTACGTTATGTTTTTTGCCCAACTTGCTAGTAATAATAGGTAAATTACTCAATTTCTCACTTTCAGCAATATGTAAAATTATTTCTATCCCCAATGAATTTAGGTGTTCCCCAAATGCTTGTACATAACAAGTTCAATTCCGTCAACCATTCCAACTTCCCCAATTAAACCAGAAATCCGATAGAGACAGCAATCACATCACATTTCCAAAAAGCATTCATCAATTCTTTTTCTCGTCCGGCCCTACCACTCATCTTTCGGTGTCTCCAAGGCCAAGATGAACCTCTTCTTTTTAGTGTCAATGGGAAACGCATTGGTTGCCAGCCCAAAAGGAAAAGGGAAAAGCTTAAAGCACCGATACAATCAGTATGTTCCCAGAAACGTCCGCGATGAAGTTTGTTGGCGGAACCTTATTTCCTCTAATTGAACTTCTATGCAGCAGGGTCATCGTTGGATCGAGCAATCAACGCGTTTAGGCTTCTACGTAGCTACTAGTTAGTCTAACAGTAAGGGAACTATTTGGGAGAATATAGCTCGTGAAGTTGTACGTGAAGCTGAGGTTGCTCACGGATTTTGTCTTTCAAATCTTGTGGGCTTCAATCTTAGTGTCTGAAAGGGGGAATTTTTGTTCAGGAATTTTGGCTACAATCCCGCGTAGACTGTAGGTGAAGCAGTGACAATCTCTAGTTGAGTCTGTAGATTGGAGCCTATAGATAGGGCATTAGAAAGCTTAAGAATGCAAAGCTTCACGAATAGAAAGAGATAGAGTTGGCTTGTCCGTCTATGAGGGAAAGAAATGTTCTTACTTCTTTGCTTTAACTTTTGGCCCGACTGTTCTAAGAAATATTGGTTTTTGCAATTTTTTTTTTATAATAAACAGTTTAATTTTGGGACCTCATGTTCAGCTTGTTTATAATTTTTCTTGTGCCAATTTTGCAATTTTTGATAGGAAGCAAGCCGCACAAAATATGACATGATCTTAAATTGAAGAGAAAAAAGAGAAAACAAAAAGCACAGTGAGTTGGGTGGCCACATGTCTACACCTTAGAGGCTCTCTCTCCATGCACCAACCATATGCAATCTCTTTGATGAGTTACAAATATAGACATCATTCATATTTAATTTTACTTAAGTTTGCATATTGCTATTTCTATAAGTTGCACACCAATCAAAGATATAATTAAAGGTAATTTTTTCTAGCTAGGTACGGAAGAAGAAGTTACATCACTTAACAATGAGGAAAATCACTTCAAGTTATATACATTATGATGACACTCTTAGGCTCCATGCATTTGGAAGAAGAATGAGAGATCTCGTTCTTACATTTTAGGGAATGTTTCATTCTACCCTTCATAACTTTGAAGTTGGTGCATGTTAAATCTCAAACTTCAAAAAGTCGCATCCCCTTCTGTCTAACCCAAACTTCTATCTTGTTATGCTCATTAACACCACTAACCTTTTTCCATTAATATGTAATATGCACATGTCTTTAAGGGACAAATAAGTTACATACCCTACATCATCTAAAATGCTTTTGCCGAATGATTACACCCTTTATTAAAAGATAAATTCTTAATAGACACACGGACACCAAGAGTGCCATAACTTGGCACAAATGGACACTTAAGTGCCAAAACTTATGAAAGTGACACTTAAGTGCCAAAATCAAAGCGAAATAGATTACTTAAGTGCCAATCTAGCCAAAATGTTGACGTGGCGATTTTTTGGCAAAATAAGTGCAAAACGACGTCATTTTGCACACTGACATAGCTAGGCAATGCAAAAACGTCGTCATTTTGGTGTTAACGTGGTAAAAAATTAATATATAAATTAATAAAAATAAATTTAAAAATAAATTTATTTAAAACATTTAAAAATACAAATACAAATATTTAAAGGGGGGAAGGGAGGCGGTGGGGCTGAGCCCTTGCCGCCGCCGCCTCCTCCCCGTCGTCGGTGGGAAGGGCCGACGACGAAGGGGGGAGGGTCGGCCAGTGGTCGCCGACCCTTGGCTGACCGACGGTGAGGCGACCCTTCTCGACGGCGGGGGAGGTGGTGGCGCAAGGGCTGAGCCCTCAAGTGCCTCCCTTCCCCCCCTTCTTTTTTTTTTAAATATTTGTATTTGTATTTTTAAATAAATTTATTTTTTAAAATTTTTACCACGTTAGCACCAAAACGACATCATTTTGGCATTGTTTAGCCACGTCGGTGTGCAAAACGACATCGTTTTGCACTTATTTCGTTGGAAAATCGCCATGTCAGCATTTTGGCCGGATTGACACTTAAGTGATTTATTTTTCTCCGATTTTGACACTTAAGTGTCACTTTCGTAAGTTTTTGCACTTAAGTGTCCATTTGTGCCAAGTTTTAGCACTTTGGGCATTCTTTTGCCATTCTTAATATGGCAAACATCAATTGTTTAATTTGTGATGGATTACTCATAATGATGAGACGTTATTTTGTTGCATTTGTGACACATCATGCGTCACATCCATAGTGAATTACAAATTTATCTTCGTGCTAAGTTTTTTTTTTTGGGGTCTAATATGGTGCTTTCGTTCAGTCATAAAAAACGAGGATTATAAGAAAACAATAGATAAGTTTCTGAACATAAAATTTTTGAGAGGGGTAATGGAGGAAATGACATCTAATTTTGTTTTGGTCCGGTGAGCCTTGGTGAACCAATCTGCAGCCTTGTTGGCCTCCAGAGAGCAATGGGCCAGCGTCATCGAGTCGAGTTGGGCTAATATTCCTTTACATTGCTCTATTATATCCTTCACATTCCAAGGGTCTTCAGCTTAGCCCATGATACTTTTCACCAAAGTCAAACTATCTGTTTCACACTCCAGCTTCTCATTTTGCACTTGCTCTGTTCCAACTGTTTCCACATGCTCCTCCTTTTTCAGCCTCAAATACTCCGGTGCGTGCAGAACAGTTAGGGCTTCAGCTTATACAGAGGATGACGCATGAACCTCTTGCACGAAGCCGTCGATGACTATTCCGACTTGATCTCGCAAGATTCCAACGACTAAGCCTAGGAGTTCTCCTTGCACCAATGAGCAATCAACATTTAATTTCATCGATCCTCTCCCCGGTGGCGTCCACTTGGCCGATAAGTTCAGATTTGTGGGTTTCTTCGCTCCCTTTTCCTTCTGCCATCTACCGAAGTTCTTTACTTGTGCTTCCGCTATGTCAACGATGGAGTGTGGATCTGGTGGCTTGGCTCGAAATTTGAAGTTGTTGCAAGTTTTCCATACTAACCAGAGCACCACCACGACTAGCTTGTTCTCGGGTACGTCTTTGCTCCCTTCGAAACTCTCCGATAGCCACTTACCAAACCTAGAAATAGTGTAGGGATTGCAACTTAGGTTGATTCGTGGGTCTACCCATATGTGTTTTGTTCACTTGCAGAGCAAAAACAGGTGCTCGGTTGTCTCCGGATGGGTGTTGCAGAGCGGACAAATCGGGTCAAGTAACACATTCCTTCTATATAGGTTCTCTATTGTTGGTATAACATCTTGACAAATGCTCCAAATGAAAGTTCGCAATTTCAGGGGATGGTTAAATTCCAGATCTTAGTCCATAGGGTTCTAGAAGGCTGGAATGAACTTGATGCTCTGTTTGGTTCTGTTTTTGTGGTTCGGGATCAAGCTCTATTATAGTCGCTTTTTACTGTATACATTCCTGATCTGTTGCCTGTCCATACTAGATTATCTACCTTTGGGGTAGGGTTGATTGGGATAGCAAGGATTTCAAGTGATCTATTTTGCTCCGATTTTGACACTTAAGTATACCTTTCGTAAGTTATGGCTCTTAAGTGTCAATTTCTACCAAGTTATGACACTCCAGGGGTCCGCATGTCATATTATGTATATTCTAATCTCTCATAGCACGTTGGTCGTTTCATGTATTTCATGGGTTCACACTTGGGATCTGGAGATGCCTTCAAATTGACTCAAAACAAAACTCCTCACTCGTTGCCTTCTTGTGGTCCAAACTCCTCATCCTCGACGTTGGCTTCCTGGCAATATCCGATGGATGATCATTCCATTCACGGCTCCAAGCGCGCCTTTCCTTTTCACTTGTTAGAGTCTTCCTCTACGCGTGCTTAGTCGTGGCCTTCCAGGCATTCACTGCTCCAATGCTGAATGGAATCAAGACGAGCTGATTTTCTTACCATTTATATCTGCAGTTCAGTTTGCCCGTGCTACGCATCGGAGCATCGGGTTTATTTTATTGTCATTTTTTACCACAACGTTAGTACCGCATTGAAAAGCAAATAAAAGAACTTAATGGCTATAATGGCTCTACAATGATCTTAACATAACAGTGGCCTACAGACCACGGGAAAGTCTTGTGAAATAGATTATAGGGAATAATCATTTGAGAAGGATGTTGATCATCATGAAAATAAGAGCTTTTCGTAATATTGAAAGTAATTGTTCTAGAAAAATTTTATTTCAATTAAAGTGGGAAAATAAAAGAAAATTTTTTAAGAGAAAGTTAAGATAGATGTCATTTATGGAGAGTGCCACATGTTAGCCGCCCACTGATAATGCTTTAGAGCACCACTTTTACATTCATCTGATAAGACATATTCATTATACCTAAATTAGATCGATACATGAGACATATTCGATTTTATAAACTTAAAAGTAAGCTCTAAAAAGTTATGCTTTCTTTTTATGCTCAAGCACATCAACAATTTCCTTTTATTAACTCATGAACTTTAATGAAGAACATAAATTATAATTTTAATTACGGGGCATTCATGTTGTGACTTCTTTTATTTAACTTTTGCTATTATGTTCTTAGTGCTATTGGGTTTGCAATTTTTTTTTTTTAAATTAGACAACTTATTATAAGGATAACAGTTGAATTATGGAGCCTCATGTTCCACTTGTTGATGAAAGGATCTTCGGTGAAGACAACCCATTTATAGGAATTTACCACCCATTGAAAGTGCTTTGGAGCATCACTTTTACATTTAGCTAATAAGATATATTCATTGTATCTATTTTAGATCTATTTATGAAATGTATTTCATTTTAGGGTTAATACTCTGAAAAATCCCAAACTGGCACACCAGTAATAAATATATTTCAAACTATTTTTTTAACCACCAAAAACCTCAAACTAGTATATCTTTAACAAATTTACCACAAACTGGTACATTTATGATAAATTTATCTTCTTCTTTTTTTTTTAAATTTTCGTTAATTTTTATTGTCAAATTGCCGAGTTAAATGACACATGATAGTTAACTAGTGTGCTAATTTAAGATTTTACTCTCTATTTATTACAATTGTACCATTTTTGTGATTTTTTGTGATATTAGTCCAATTTAATGGAGGGTGTATTTGTTACAAATATACTAATTTGGAGTTTTTGGCGGTTGAACAAATTAGTTTGGGGTGAATTTGTTACAAGTATACTAGTTCAGGGGTTTTTACGGTCATTTGGAGTAAATTTGTCACAAGTGTACTAGTTTGGGGTTTTTTAGAGTATTAACCCTTTATTTTATAAGATTAATTTGTCGCGACCTCCCCGAAGCGGGTTTTTGTACCACCTAAGGGTTCGGCTAATGGATTGCTAAGCCTAGACTTAACTCGGGCTCTCCCAAGCCCATACCAATTCGCGACTTAGGTTTGAGTTCTTACATGCAAATGATTTTCAATTAGGAGTCGCCACTAATCTATTTTTGGTGGGTCGATTAGAAACCCAAGTAAAGTAGTGGGAGATTTACTTTACTCCTATGAACCAGAGATTATGGGTACGGGGACTTGGTTACACTAGATTTCTCTAATGCCCTTTCGGTACCTTTTCTTTTTGTTTCAAAAATATTTTGCTGGCAGCTTGAATTGATTTTAATTTATCTTCCTAACATATGAGGTGATCATGCGAGTGCGCAAACCACCAATTTAACACCCAGATAAAACAGTGAATAAATTGCAAAAATTTACCTCAAAGCAACGAAAGCACCTGCGTGGTTAGATCAAAATCCACATCATCAATCTTATATGTGATTTCTAATTAACACGCAATTTCTTTTTTTTTTGGTTTTCACTTTATTTAATGGGAGCTTAATCTATATGCAATGCAGGCTAGTAATCTAATATGACATGATATGACATAATAACATGGCCTAAACTACATGATGCAAATGAGATGTTTTTGTGTTTTCTTAATAAGCATGCAATCTATTCTAAATAATGAAATTAATTTATTCTAAGACAATTTTTTAGGTATTTTCCATGAAATTCGAAATTAGAAAAATGTGAAAATTATCTATCTAAATTAAAATATCATCTAATTTGAATTAGGAATGAAATTATGTCAAATCCTAATTTAAACTAGGATGTTATCCTAATTTAGAAATCCCTAACTAAAATGCAATCTACTTAAAAACTATTATCTAGAATCAAATTACGTGCAATCTTACTCTAAAATGCAATGACATGCAAAGAATGCCTTAATTCTACATGAATTATGCATGATGTTTTTTTTTTGGTTTTGTTATTTTATTATTTATTTCTTTTTTTTTGTTTTTATTTAATTTCAAAATTAAAATTTAACATGCAAATTAAATAATAAAAAGACTAACAATCTAAAGGAATATGCATTCTTTTTGTTTTCTTTTCCATGATTTAAAATAAAATCTCAACCCTAAACATGCAAAATAAGAAAAACAAAACTATATCTAATTTCCCTTCTCTTTTTCTTTTTAATTTTCAAAATTAACAATCTCCTAATAATTAAACATGCAATAATAAAAACTAACAACCTAAGTCACTTGATTTTATTTTTTATAGAAAATTAATTTAAATAACACCACAGCAAATCACATAGTATTAATACCCCAAATTGACGAACCGTATCTCGCATGTAAGATCGGGTTGGCCAATTTCAAATAAATCACAAATCGGATCTCGGGCGGGAGATCGGATTAGCAATTTTTTAAAGTGATTGCGAGTCGGATTTCGGGCGCGAAAATCGGACTCGACAATCACTAGTTTCCGAGGCAATTTCCTACCATGTAATTTCAATTTCACATTAAAGGGGTAATTAAACTACAAGAGAACAAATAAAGCAATAAAATAACAAAAATAAGGTAGATAAGTAAATAAAAGAAAAAGGAAATTACCTAAATTGACTTTTTTTTTTTTTTTTTTTTTGCTTTGTTTTTGTCTTTTACTATTCTCTTTTCATGCACGCTTGTGCTCGTGGGAGTCAAGGGCAGCCGGTCGTCGGGGTCGGTGAGGGGGACTCCGGTAAGGGCGGCTACCGGCGGCGGAGCACGGGCGTTGGGCGTCACGACCGCTGGCGACGGGCGGCCAAGGCGAGGCGGTCGTCGGGGTCGGTGGCGCGGAGACGGGCGGAGGTGACGCGAGCCGCCGGGCGTGGTGGCTGCTACTCACGGCGTCGGGTTGGTCAGGCGCAATGGGCTTTGGCCGCCGGATGAGCAAGAGCAAGGGCGACGTCCAGCGGCGGCGGAGGTGCAGACGCGGGCAGTGGTGCGACGGTGTGGTGGTGCCGGCGAGTAGACCCGAGGCGGTGCAGCGGTCGCGAGCGGAAACCGGCGGTGGGGAGAGCGGCAACGGCGCGCGGGGCTTCACTCGGGCGATGAGGGATCAGCAGGTGGCCGGCGGCTTCACGGGCGGAGCTGGGCTGCTGTCGGTTGCTGCGGGCGTAGGCGGAATGGCGTCCAGCGATGGGTGGAGATAGGTGGACAGCGGTGTTGCCACCGCAATGTGGTGGCCGACGGACTGAAGTGCAGGCGTCGCTCGAAGCTTCAAGCGGCAGGAGGCGCGAGCACGGAGGCGGCGCTCGGAGGCGGGTGCTTGCGGCGTCGGGCGAAGCTGCGGTGCGGTCACAGACGGGAAGAGGAGCGGAGACGGCGTTCGGAGCTCGGGCGTCCGCGAGAGCAGCTCGCCCGATGGAGGCGTCGCGGAGGAGAAGATGAACAGCCCCTCCTTTTGCTTTTTCTTGATTTTTTTTATTGTTTTTTTATCTTTTCGCCCTCTCCTCTTACGTTGCCTCTCCCTCTCTCACTTTGTCTCTCTCACACTTCCCTTTCTTTTTGGTTTCGACACTCACTATTCACCTCATTATTTTAATATCCTCCCCCAACTTCACTTTTCTTTTCTTTCTCTCAAACGAGCATCCCCTCATTTTTTTAATCGCCTCCCCCTTACGGACTCTCTTTTTTTAATCGCCCCTCCACGGACTCTCTTTTTTTTTAATCGCCTCTCCCCCTTTTGCGTCGTTCCTTCGTGTATTTATAGGCTTGAAAAGTTCAACTTACTGTAGCGTGAACAGGAGACGCCATGATTTCCTCACTATTTCACGTCGTGCTTCTCTCGGGATACGGACGCCACGCCCGACACTCTGCTGATTTTTCTTTGCTTGTTGCTCACTTCAATCTTCAGCAGGTTCCACGCCTCCCCCGACAACCCACGCTTGAGAGAGAGAGACAACGGACGTGCAAGACTTCTTCTTTCCTCATTTTTTGTGCGTGTTCAGACCAACGAAAAAAGAGACCGCCTTTTGTGAATATTATCGACCGCGAGCCGCCGCGTCTTGTTGTCTTTTAGTGCTGATGCGAAAAAATGCGACTTCATGAAATGCAATTTTACTCTTTTTTTTTTATTATTTTTATGCAACTAATTACTAAATGATTAGGCAAAATTTAGGTGTCAACAGCTGCCCCTCTTTGAAGATGGGCTCGCAGAGGTTGCCTTTAAAGACAAATTGAGGCCTAAATTTTGGTCATGTTCATGCAATGAATGATTTTTGTTGGAACATGAATTCCATTTTTAATGCAATTTATATGATGCATGGAAATACTAATGCAAATGATAGATGAACCTACCTGGGATAACTTACCTTTGAGGAGGATAGAGTAATTCGAGGTAGTGGGTGTTACCCATCCAAGACCCGTACCATTCTACGGTCGCCTAAAATAGTAACATGACTTTGTGACGATGCTGCTTTCCCAGGACCCGTACCATTCTACGGTCGCCCAGTATGGCAGAAATGAGCTGCTTTCTCAGGACCCGTACCATTCTACGGTCGCCCAATACGGCAGAAATATTTTGTAAAGAACTGCTTTCCCAGGACCCGTACCATTCTACGGTCGCCCAGTATGGCAGAAAGGAGCTGCTTTCTCAGGACCCGTACCATTCTACGGTCGCCCAATACGGCAGAAAGGTTTTGTAAGGAACTGCTTTCCTAGGACCCGTACCATTCTACGGTCGCCCAGTACGGCAGAAAGGTTTTGTCTAGGGCCCGTACCATTCTACGGTCGCCTAAACGAGGGTTTACTTTCCAGGACCCGTACCATTCTACGGTCGCTGAATAGGGAAATTGCTTTTCCAGGACCCGTACCATTCTACGGTCGCCCTGTTAGAGCAATAAATGTTGTTTAGGACCCGTACCATTCTACGGTCGCCTAAACGGAGATTTTGCTTGGCTAGGAATCGAACCATTCTTCGGTCGCCCGGCGTTGCAACTTGGAGAAAAATCTTTGGGGACTTAACCAATAGACACTCAATGTTAGGTGAGATGAATATTGGATTAAGAAGACTCGAAATACATAGATCCAGACTAAGGTATGACGAAAAGGATCGGAAAGCATTCATATCCAGAATGAAATGCTTAACAAAAAAGTTTTGAGACATCCAGATCCAAACTGAGATGTCAAGACTTTGAGGGACTTAATCAATAGACACTCAATGTTAGGTGAGATGAATATTGAATTAAGAGGATTGGGAACTTAACCAATAGACACTCAATGTTAGGTGAGATGAATATTGGATTAAGAGGATTCGAAATACCTAGATCCGACTAAGGTATAACGAAAAGATCGAAAGCATTCATATCCAGAATGAAATGCTTAACAAAGGGTTTGAGACATCCAGATCCAGACTGAGATGTCAAGAAATTGTGAACTTAACCAATAAACACTCAATGTTAGGTGAGAGGATTCGAAATACCTAGATCCAGACTAAGGTATGACGAAAAAGATCGGAAAGCATTCATATCCAGAATGAAATGCTTAACAAAAGGTTTGAGACATCCAGATCCAGATTGAGATGTCAAGAAATTGTGAACTTAACCAATAAACACTCAATGTTAGGTGAGATGATTCGAAATACCTAGATCCAGACTAAGGTATGACGAAAAGATCGGAAAGCATTCATATCCGAATGAAATGCTTAACAAAGGTTTGAGACATCCGATCCAGACCGAGATGTCAAGAAATTGTGAACTTAACCAATAAACACTCAATGTTAGGTGAGATGAATATTGGATTAAGAGGATTCGAAATACCTAGATCCGGACTAAGGTATAACGAGAAAGATCGAAAGCATTCATATCCAGAATGAAATGCTTAACAAAAAAGTTTTTGAGACATCCAGATCCAGACTGAGATGTCAAGAAATTGTGAACTTAACCAATAAACACTCAATGTTAGGTGAGATGAATATTGGATTAAGAGGACTCGAAATACCTAGATCCAGACTAAGGTATAACGAAAAGATCGAAAGCATTCATATCCAGAATGAAATGCTTAACGAAGAGTTTTGAGACAAATATCAAGAATTTGGGAATACCTAGGACAAACCTGAGATATTCGTGGAGGTCACTTACCTCTTGGTAGAAAGAAGTTTTGGAACATCAAGGATGTACTTCAAATATTCATGGAGGTTTCTCACCTTGAGGCTTCTGAAAGCAACATGAATGTCAAGAGCTCTTGGGTCTTCAAGGAAACATTACCTGTTAGACATGATTAGAGCGAAAATACATGCATTCACCAAAGAATTAAGCAATTCAGCACACTCCAAAGTCCACTGAAGTTTTTTTTTTTCAATCAAGATTTGTGCATGATGGTTTTACCATATTTGCACCACCAAATTTCCACTGGGGAGAATCATCGCTTAAGACAATTTTCACTCATGACATGGATTTTCAAGAATACCAAATGAGAGACTTTCAGTTAGAAAGGACTTTCACTCACTCTCATTAAGAAGGCTATTTTGTCCCAACCATTAATGTGGGATCATAGGAATCACTCAATCTTACTTTCATCATGTCGACGAGGGTTCGAGTATTCTCGCAAGCGGTACGACCTTGTCAATCTGAGAGGCCTTTATCAAGACTATAATGTGGGCTTGGTTAATGGCTCAACAAAGAGGGACTCTTCGAGTCAAGGCTAATGAAAGAACAATACTTTACAATCATCTCCGGGTTTACAAGTCAAGTAACCTGCGACATGAGATAGAAATGGTCTTGCTCACACTTCTTCGAGCAATGCTTATAAACATATGAATTCCTCCATTAATTTCAGTGCCCTAATCTGAAGAGACTTTGTAAGGGACGTAACGTAGGTCAAGTTCATGGGTTAAGAAATGAATGGATCATTAGACTCAAAATGTGTATAAGGGGGATGAGAATTGGTGCTCATCTTGGCATTGTCACGGGTCTTCTTCTCCACCATTGGGATTTTCTTTATAGGTACTATAAAAACTTGGCTTTTGAGTTCTTTGAGTACCACTCCATTGAGAATTCACTCTCTCTTTTTCATTTTTTACGGGCATTGGCCTTGCTTTTACTAGGCACACTGCTTTTTCATGCCCCTTCTGTTTTTTTTTTATGACTTTTGACACATTACATGTATTGAATCACCATGTAATGTTTCAACATTTGGGTTCTTGGGGATTTTTTCATTTTTTGTCGGCACTCTGGGCTCTGCTGCTTGAGTATTTGCCTTTTGCCTTGCCCCAGTGTGGGGGATGATCACCAATTGGGTTTAAATGAAACGAATTTACAGGCTCAAGGGGGTATGCAATGGATAAAGTGTGTAGGATAGAGAAAGAACTGCTCTTCATCATCCTAAGGCACTTAAATTACCGTATGAATTCAATGTAATAGCAATACCTGAAGATTGATGCAAGTGAGAGCAAGAATATTCCTATCAATTTCCTCACCTCATGATGTCGTCTTACCTCCAGCCTGCCCCAATGTGGGGTGGTTCTTGACTGGGGTAATTTAAAAATTATCCACATGTGTGGGCTCAAAAGGGTTTAAACAATGGATGATCATGTAGTGTTTGGGATAGAGAATGAACCGTCTCTCATCATTTCGATCATCGTACTTTTCGCGAGAGAACTCTTTACCTCACGACATGGAACTTCCTACACTCGTCTCACCGGTGTATGAGCAAGGGACTATGTATAGGATATGACTTGCCTTTCATCATTCGACATGTCTCATTTAGCATGTTCGATCCATTCCACATCATTCATTAACTTGATCTGCGATGATAATCTTCAATGGAATTGGTAATTTAAACAGGTAAGACTATAATGCAAAAAATTTCCTTTGGAAGGTCACAATTACTTCATGAACTCATCAGCTTTGAACACAAAGAGTTTGCAGCTCAAAAAATAAAGAAAAGGATTGATAAAAAAAATTTGTTTTTTTTTTTTTTTTTTGTTTTTTGTTTTGTTTGTTTTTTTTTTGTTTGGCAAACTTGTTGCCGTTTCCAGGGATCGAACCCTGGTCGTTCTCGGACCCATTCATTCCCCATGCCACCAGGCCGAGGCGCTGGTGGTGTCCTCGAGGCATTTCTTTTTCATTTAATTGAACTGACTTTGGGTCAACACGTCCTGAATTAGTGGGCAAACAATGTTCCACAATGGATGGGTCTAAACCCGGCATATCAGCATACGTCCGGGCGAAGATATCCCGATATTATTTTAGCAAGCGAGTCGGGTGCTCGGCCTCATCTTTGGGAAGATTTGCCCGATTTTTATCTCTTTGGGATCCTTGGTATCACTCAAATTGATAGTGACGGTTTGCTCGGGGGTGAGAACTTTGGGTTTTTCATGTTGTTCCCAACTATGTTGTACTTCAATGGAGTCACCATTCGGCTCCTCAGGGTCTTCACTGTCATCACTCAGGGTATTGGATTGAACCAATTTCACCTCCTTGCCCACCATAAGGTTGCTCCTGAAACATAAAGTGGATAGTTCAAAAAGACAAATGGGACTAAACGACATGGATGTCTTATCTTCTTCTTTTTGAATTTTCCATCCTTCCTTAGGATTTTCCTTTTTCGAAATTTTTTTTTTTTTTTTTTTTTTTAAAAATTTTGGCAAAACATTTGGAAAACCTTTTGACACGAGAAAGCATGATGAAGCCCGGGCCTCGGAATTCTCCTTGGATTTTTCTTTTCTTTCATTGGTTGGATATCATCACCGGGCTGGTTTGGTATACCCCATCATGCCCTCAAAATAAAGCTTGTAATTGTAATCGATATTCATCAATCAAATTACATTTGTTGGAATGGAAAGTACGACAACCAAAGCAAACATCAACTCCTGACAAGCGATATGCAAAATGCGATAATCAAAGCGAAAGCAAATCCTAGAAAACATTAAAAGCGATAAGATTCCCGCGCAGGGGAGTGCAGGAAAGTAAACGTGTTACTCTTGCGGGCTAGCACCCATTTCCTCCGATAGTTCTTCGTTAATGGCACCTATAAGGAGATCATCAAATAAGGTCGTGATCCCTTCCATCTCATTATCTGGATCCTCTGTCTTTGAAGTTGTCGGGTCATCCATGCTACTCCATCCATCGGGCGCGATACCTCGGGAATTGATCATTCCTCCTTCATCATGCATCATTCTAGCAGGACCGGGGAATGTCTTGCGGATATCGAGGAATAATAAGTTTTTCCACTCTCGTTCATGTCCTCCTCCTCTTCCATGGTACCCTAATCCGGCGGAACGAGGCCTTTGAGGGATTTCAATTGGATTCCGAATACCCTGTTCTTTTTTACCAAGTCCACGACCAGGAATAAAGCCATTTCCAACCATCACTCTTGCTACCATAACTGATGCATTTGACACATCAGGGATGGGTAGTGTCGATCCTCGAGATGCATGAATAGTGGACACGAGCTCGAACGATTGGTAACTCGACTCCTCCCTAGGTTCCGGCTCGACATAAGGGATGGCCGTCTCATGATAAATCCGATGATCTTCCTCGCCATGAACAGTGACTAGCTTTCCTTTGACAACAAACTTCACGCTTTGGTGAAGACTTGATGGCACAGCTCCAGCATTATGAATCCAAGGACGACCTAACAGGAAATTGAACCCAGTAGGGATGTCCATTACCTGGAAGAGGACGTTGAACGTCACCGGACCTATTTGCAGATCAAGGTGGGTCTCCCCTATCACCTCTTTTCTTGTACCATCAAAAGCTCGGACGGAGGTCTTTGCAGCACTTATTTTTGAAGGATCTATTTTAAGGCGATGAAGAGTCGTCAATGGACAGATATTCAAGGCAGACCCATTATCAATGAGTACTCGAGCCACATGGGAAGCCCTGCACTTGACTGATATGTATAACGCCTTAGTATGTCCCCTCCCCTCAAGAGGGAATTCTTCATCAGAAAAGGCTATTAAATCCTTGAGAAGGATCGACCCTACGAATTCCTCCAACCTGTTTACCTCAATCGTCTCCGGTACATGAACTTCACTCAAGACCTTCATTAGAGACTTTTGATGTGTAGGAGACGTTTGCAAGAGTTCAAGTAAAGAGATTTGAGCAGGCAATTTTCGATGGCCCCGGTCGACCACGTTATACTCACTCGCTTTGATTATAGCCAGAAATTCTTTAGCTTCTTCATCGAATCGGCTTTGCGGGTTGGGTATTAGCTTGAGCATAGGTCCGACCAGACCTTGTAATCGGTCAACATCTAGCTCGTATGACCGGGGACGGCTTTGTTATTGTTGTACTGATACAACTGGGGCACCTCAATTATTATCTCCTCATCAGTTGAAGGCACTTCCACTATCAGTCCTTCGTGGTCGGAGGCATCCTCAAATGGGGGCATGTCCTCGATCAATGGATCGGGTTCGCTCTTTTCAACACTTAGCTCAGCAAATTCTTTCTCCCAATCAATGATGACTTGAGAGATAGTTGACACCACTCCAGTTTGATCAGCATACCCGATCATGCCAGCTTTAACCATTTCTTGAACCCTTTCCTTCATGGTAGGGAAGGGAGGATTCTCATCTGTCGGATAGTAACCAACTCCAACTAATCCGCTATAGATATCTTTGACAGACACCTTCAAGTTCATCTTTTTGCCAGCATTGAACTCAAAGATTGCATTCACGTTTCCCTCATGTTCCGGCAACGGATTCTTTTTGACATTTGGTTGGGTGGCACGGAAATAAAATGCCTTAGTATCCAATAAATTTTGGATCTTGTGCTTCAAAGTCATGCATTCATCAGTCGAATGGCCCACCTCTCCCATATGATACTCACATTTTTTGGAGGGATCATAGTTGGAGAATTTTTCAGCATTGGGTCGCTTTGGTTCGTGGGAGATCAATCCCTTCTTTTGGAGTATCGGCGGGACTCGAGATAAAGGACCGGGAAGAGGAGAGAACCGCCTCTTGGTGAATTGTCGCGGTGCATGCATTCGGCCTCCATCTTGCGATTCCCGGGGACACGAACAATCGGAGGCTTACTAGGGGTTGCTTGCGCATATGCAACATTAACTTCAGTGATTGGTTCTTTGTCTTTCCTTACAATAAATCTTTTGCCTGCAGGGGTTGGTTCATTAAACCATCCATCTCTCAGCCCTGTCTCAATTTGTTCACCCACTGGGATGAGTTGATTGAAGTTCTCAACATACGTGCTGGCCATCCGATTACGAAACTCGAATGGGAGGGTTTTGACGAACAACTTCATCGGTTCTTTGTCCGTGGGTTCGGGAGTGATTTGGGCGGCCGATTTCGCCACCTTATGGCATATTCTTTAAACGACTCACTCCTCTTTTTCTCCATTCGTTCGAGATCCTCTCGTGAAGGTGCAATGTCCATGTTGAACTTGTATTGCTTGAGAAATGCATCGGCCACCTCATTCCAAGTGTCGAGGAGGTTTATGTTTTTCATAATATACCAGTTCAGTGCAGGCCCGACCAAACTCATTTGGAATGATTGAATCATAAGGGGCTCATTTTTGACATGTTGAGCCATCCTTACATGATACATCTGTAGGTGAGCTTTCGGGCAAGAAGTACCATCATACTTCTCGAACTCCGGCATTTTAAACTTGTTCGGCGTCTTAACCTTCTCATAAACAGACAAGTCAATTGGGAGCGAGTTCTGCGATCCTTGCAATTGTTTCACTTTCTCTTCAAGTTTCGCAAGGCGTTCACCTTGCTCCGTCTTAGGAGTGCCGTCAGACTTGGCTTTCTCAGCAGTGATTGGAGGTATATCATCCTCCAACTCAGGCATGTCATTATCAACCATCTGGACCTTCCTTGCTTGCTTTGGGATTACTAACTCAGGCAGAGCGGGTGCAGAAATGGGATTCACCCGAAGGGACTCGATTTGAGCAGTTATAAGTTGCATAGATGTAAGCAACGCTTGAGCTGATCTTCCACACTGGTAATACGATCACGCATCTCGGTTTGGTCAGCCATTTTAGCTCTTGATCGTGTAATAATAGGCGAACGTGGCGGATCCGTTATCACCTAAATTGATGAAATGAACAACATAAGTATCTCATATAAAACACGTCGGTCCATGGCAATGGTCTAAAATTTTTTTCTTTTTCATTAAGGGAGTTTTTGACACAGCTTAACAAAATAGAAACTTGAAATGCCCTAAACAGATAAACTAGAAAGGCAAATGACTCAACTTCCTAAACATTAATCTAGAAATGAAAACAACAAGATTGATTCAAGCACTTCATCTAGCTTGATCAATATACACTCGGGACACCACTCGGCGCAATCGCTTATTCTCCTCTTGAGCTTTTTCAGCAACCCTTTTGAGGCGTTTATTCTCGGCGCAGTTGGTGATCTTGAGTGTCACCTCTGGTATCTTTGGAAGTAACTCCTCTGGAATCTTGTGTTGTTGAATGTACTTAATTGAGGCATAGTACTTCCTTTCTTCACCCTTCAGCTCCTCCTCAGGCCATTTGAGTTTTTGTGGATGACACATGTCCCACATTGATTTGATCGTGAGAATGGAATCCTCATGGTCTTGATCTCCATCAACGAAGCTTACTCGGAGCGGATCTGTTTGCAAAGCTGGTGGAAGCTCCCGCACCACTTGATACCGACGGGTCACTCTAGTCGGATAATATCCCATTGCTCCAAAGTGAATCCCAAAGAAAGGAATTGGGCCAGCAGCTCCACATGAGAGTCTCGCCGCACGAACTTGGAACCACTTAGCATGCCATAGGAAACTCTTGGAAGTTGGTTTTTTCATGAAAGCTAGCCATCTAGAATAATGGTAATCCGGTGCATGTTTTTGGTTGTTCTCAAATCTCATAATAGGGTGATTAGAGCTATTAACATCATGTATAGTCATTGAACCACCAAATCCTTTTATATGAGAAAGAAACCAAATTTGCAAAAGCTCAGGAGAGGCATGGAAAATCTTATCTCCGCCCTCTTTGAATCGAGTGAGGGAAAGAAAAGTTTCAGTCAGAACAGTGTTTACAAAATTTTTTTCTTCCAACACTTGTTTAACTAATTGAGCAATCAAAGGGTTAATGACATTCTTGCAATGAGGGAAAACTATAAACCCAAAGAATGCTAAAAGGAAAACCCTTCGCATTTGAAATGAATTGCCATTTTCAAAACATTCTTTTAGAAAAGATAAATGACATGTATTGCGGTGAGCTTTTAAAACCTTTCTTACATTGTCCTCCTTGATTCTTAAAAAATCAGATAAGGCCACAACGGGGTCTATTCCGATAGGTGGGCTAATTAATTCAGCTTTCAAAGATTTCCCTATGGCAATGCTATACTCTTCCAAGGTGGGCGTGAGTTCATGCTTACCGCCGAAGATGAAAGTAGAAGTCTCAGGGCACCAACAATGAGCAAGTGCTTGGATGAGGCCGCCATGGATGTTGATGTGCAGCAGTGGAAGTAGTCGTCCAATGTGCGACTCTACGAACTGACGGCCAGCTTGGTCTAACTTGTCCCACCAAGTGCTAAGCTCTTCCTTTGGAGGGAGAATAATTCGAATGTCCGAAGTCCCCATTGTATATTGATCAAGACTCAGGACAATCCTAATGCCATGGACCGACAAAAATAATGCGATAAAGTAAGTAAATTGCAAAAGCAAAAATTTAGAGAACTTACTTTACCAATGGTGAGCAATCACATAGACATGCGCATGGTAAGTGGCTCAATTTCTAGTCTATAAGGCTTAACAAAGTGAAGCCACAAGAATGATCAGACTAGCCGCGGGCGCACGGACTAAGTCGGGTCCTCATGACTTCGGCTTGGTCAAAGAGCCGACCTAGGTTGCGGGCACGCGAACCGAGGTGGGTACTCTTGACACCAAAAAAGAAACTTCGGTATTGAGATGGGCGACTCATACCGCGGGCATGCGGTCGAAGTGGTATCCATCTCAATACCATCCTAGATGATCCTATGCGACCCAGGTCCGGCGGCGGGTTGTGTGTGGTATAGTGTAGTGCTAAATGCAAGGCATGCACAACAGTTTGAATCACACAACACTTCAATAACTTGAATTTAAAACATTCATTTCCAACTCTAACCTGCAAGACAATGGTTAGCAAAGACTACTCCCCTTATTTCTCTCAATCTGCAAAAACATTTAACACCTTAAATGTTAGGGACGTACCTGGGATCCTCGCTGCCAAACAAAAATATTTTCCAAAAGAAAATTGGCCTAAGTCCACTAAGTGTTTTAACACAAGTCCCCAAGCGGAGTCGCCAAGCTGTCGCGACCTCCCGAAGCGGGTTTTGTACCACCTAAGGGTTCGGCTAATGGATTGCTAAGCCTAGACTTAACTCGGGCTCTCCCAAGCCCATACCAATTCGCGACTTAGGTTTGAGTTCTTACATGCAAATGATTTTCAATTAGGAGTCGCCACTAATCTATTTTTGGTGGGTCGATTAGAAACCCAAGTAAAGTAGTGGGAGATTTACTTTACTCCTATGAACCAGAGATTATGGGTACGGGGACTTGGTTACACTAGATTTCTCTAATGCCCTTTCGGTACCTTTTCTTTTTGTTTCAAAAATATTTTGCTGGCAGCTTGAATTGATTTTAATTTATCTTCCTAACATATGAGGTGATCATGCGAGTGCGCAAACCACCAATTTAACACCCAGATAAAATAGTGAATAAATTGCAAAAATTTACCTCAAAGCAACGAAAGCACCTGCGTGGTTAGATCAAAATCCACATCATCAATCTTATATGTGATTTCTAATTAACACGCAATTTCTTTTTCTTTTTTGGTTTTCACTTTATTTAATGGGAGCTTAATCTATATGCAATGCAGGCTAGTAATCTAATATGACATGATATGACATAATAACATGGCCTAAACTACATGATGCAAATGAGATGTTTTTGTGTTTTCTTAATAAGCATGCAATCTATTCTAAATAATGAAATTAATTTATTCTAAGACAATTTTTTAGGTATTTTCCATGAAATTCGAAATTAGAAAAATGTGAAAATTATCTATCTAAATTAAAATATCATCTAATTTGAATTAGGAATGAAATTATGTCAAATCCTAATTTAAACTAGGATGTTATCCTAATTTAGAAATCCCTAACTAAAATGCAATCTACTTAAAAACTATTATCTAGAATCAAATTACGTGCAATCTTACTCTAAAATGCAATGACATGCAAAGAATGCCTTAATTCTACATGAATTATGCATGATGTTTTTTTTTGGTTTTGTTATTTTATTATTTATTTCTTTTTTTTTGTTTTTATTTAATTTCAAAATTAAAATTTAACATGCAAATTAAATAATAAAAAGACTAACAATCTAAATGAATATGCTTTCTTTTTGTTTTCTTTTCCATGATTTAAAATAAAATCTCAACCCTAAACATGCAAAATAAGAAAAGCAAAACTATATCTAATTTCCCTTCTCTTTTTCTTTTTAATTTTTCAAAATTAACAATCTCCTAATAATTAAACATGCAATAATAAAAACTAACAACCTAAGTCACTTGATTTTTTTTTTTTTTTTTTTTTAGAAAATTAATTTAAATAACACCACAGCAAATCACATAGTATTAATACCCCAAATTGACGAACCGTATCTCGCATGTAAGATCGGGTTGGCCAATTTCAAATAAATCACAAATCGGATCTCGGGCGGGAGATCGGATTAGCAATTTTTAAAGTGATTGCGAGTCGGATTTCGGGCGCGAAAATCGGACTGACAATCACTAGTTTCCGAGGCAATTTCCTACCATGTAATTTCAATTTCACATTAAAGGGGTAATTAAACTACAAGAGAACAAATAAAGCAATAAAATAACAAAAATAAGGTAGATAAGTAAATAAAAGAAAAAGAAAATTACCTAAATTGACTTTTTTTCTTTTTTGTTTTGTTTTGTTTTTGTCTTTTACTATTCTCTTTTCATGCACGCTTGTGCTCGTGGGAGTCAAGGGCAGCCGGTCGTCGGGGTCGGTGAGGGGGACTCCGGTAAGGGCGGCTACCGGCGGCGGAGCACGGGCGTTGGGCGTCACGACTGCGGGCTGACGGGCGGCCAAGGCGAGGCGGTCGTCGGGGTCGGTGGCGCGGAGACGGGCGGAGGTGCAGACGCGAGCTGCGGGCGTGGTGGGCGCTACTCACGGCGTCGGGTTGGTCAGCGCAATGGGCTTTGGCCGCCGGATGAGCAAGAGCAAGGGCGACGTCCGGCGGCGGCGGAGGTGCGAGCGCGGGCGGTGGTGCGACGGTGTGGTGGTGCCGGCGAGTAGACCCGAGGCGGTGCGGCGGTCGCGAGCGGAAACCGGCGGTGGGGAGAGCGGCAACGGCGCGCGGGGCTTCACTCGGGCGATGAGGGATCGGCGCAGGTGGCCGGCGGCTTCACGGGCGGAGCTGGGTTCTTTGTCGGTTCTTGCTGCGCGGCGTAGGCGGAATGGCGTCCAGCGATGGGTGGAGATAGGTGGACAGCGGTGTTGCCACTGCGCGGTGGTGGCCGACGGACTGAAGTGCGGCGTCGCTCGAAGCTTCAAGCGGGAGGCGCGAGCACGGAGGCGGCGCTCGGAGGCGGGTGCTTGCGGCGTCGGGCGAAGGCTGCGGTGCGGTCACGAGACGGGAAGAGGAGCGGAGACGGCGTTCGGAGCTCGGGCGTCCGCGAGACAGCAGCTCGCTCTGATGGAGGCGTCGCGGAGGAGAAGATGAACAGCCCCTCCTTTTGCTTTTTCTTGATTTTTTTATTGTTTTTTTATCTTTTCGCCCTCTCCTCTTACGTTGCCTCTCCCTCTCTCACTGTCTCTCTCACACTTCCCTTTCTTTTTGGTTTCTGACACTCACTATTCACCTCATTATTTTAATATCCTCCCCCAACTTCACTTTTCTTTTCTTTCTCTCAAACGAGCATCCCCTCATTTTTTTAATCGCCTCCCCCTTACGGACTCTCTTTTTTTAATCGCCCCTCCACGGACTCTCTTTTTTAATCGCCTCTCCCCCTTTTGCGTCGTTCCTTCGTGTATTTATAGGCTTGAAAAGTTCAACTTACGTAGCGTGAACAGGAGACGCCATGATTTCCTCACTATTTCACGTCGTGCTTCTCGGGATACGGACGCCACGCCCGACACTCTGCTGATTTTTCTTTGCTTGTTGCTCACTTCAATCTTCAGCAGGTTCCACGCCTCCCCTGACAACCCACGCTTGAGAGAGAGAGAGACAACGGACGTGCAAGACTTCTTCTTTCCTCATTTTTTTGTGCGTGTTCAGACCAACGAAAAAAGAGACCGCCTTTTGTGAATATTATCGACCGCGAGCCGCCGCGTCTTGTTGTCTTTTAGTGCTGATGCGAAAAAATGCGACTTCATGAAATGCAATTTTACTCTTTTTTTTTTATTATTTTTATGCAACTAATTACTAAATGATTAGGCAAAATTTAGGTGTCAACATAATTCATAGCTCTAAGAAATTATGCTCTTTTTCTGCAAGCACATCAACAATTTGCTTTTAATTAACTTATGAACTTTAATAAATGAAAAAGATATTAAGTTTCTCATCCGGCCCTGCCACTCTTCTTTCCGAGTCTCAAGCCCATGTGAAAAGGAAAGAGCTTGAAGCACCCACATCATCCGCCTAAAATTTCGTCCACATTGCCTTTAGTCCTCTAACTCAAGTCTCTTGCACCAAGCCGGTGGCATCCCTACATTAATTTATTTACCAGAATTCTCGTCTTCAACGGAAATTATTATTACTAATCAACGTCGATTGACATTAGCTAATTTTGTTATCATTCATGCACCAGCAGTTTTCTTTACTCGTGATCCACACAGGAGGATCGTTAAAGTTTTAAAGGTCGTCTAAACTTAATTATAAAAAAAAGTAGAACCTCATTTACAATTTTTATCAGGTTGATATTTCCTTTATTTTAATTTCCTAACATGCATATATTACCAAACTTAATTAGAAAAACATAAAACATAAAATCTTGAAAATTTTATCTATCTAAATAATTAGGAGCAAGATTTAGATTAATGTAAAATATATTAATGTCATCTTTAGATATCCTTATGAAAATATTTATTCTTAAAAAAGCAGCAATATTAAACTTGCATAACTCAAAATGACGTCCTATTTTTGCTATTAGAGAGAGCATAAGCTAAATTATATTTAAATAGAGTTATTTATAAAGAAAAAAAAAGATATTAAGAAAAAAAAAAGGCAATAGAACGATAGCATATCTTTTCATTGATTCAGGAGATTAATTGAAATGAAAAGTTATTATAAAATAAGGGCAATAGAGTAATTACGAAAACTTATTAATAGTACCGGATGACATATTGGACCTTGCGAGGAACTAGATTAAACAACATAAAAGTTTAGCGACTAAATTAAACATTTAAAAATATTGCAATGACCACTTTAAAAAATAAAAAGTCCTAAGAATATTACATATTTGGACAAAGTTTAAGAATCATCAATATCATTTTTCCTTTGGATAGTAGCATTTAGCTATGGTTGGGGCCTACCACTTTATGTGGAGTGAAGACTTATTGCTTGCAGATTTCGATGGAATAACTCTTTGAGATATAGGCATAAAGTTCCAATCAGTCTCATCAAAATCAGAAGTTCATACCCGCCGTTATCTATATGCATAGTTTGAGTGCTTTTACTCCATCCAATTAATGTAGGATAGAGATATTATAGATGTACATATGATCACAAAAAGTTATGCATTTTTTTTAATAAGGGAAACATCTATTAGTTGGCCAAAAGAAAAAAGTGGAATATCTAAAAGCGAACATAAGCCGAAAATTACCCACCCGTGGGCAGCGCAGTTGGTTGAGATCTCTCCTCCAGCGAAGGAAGTCAAGGGTTCGAAACCCTGCGTTGTTAGCGATTAAAGTGGGGGGCCATAGCGGTGAGTTGCTGGGCCAGTTTCCCCCGAAGTATAATCGCTGTTGGGCCTCCACCGCGGAAGCCCATGAGCTCTAGTGGTGGAGGACCATGAGACCCCAAATTGGCGTAAGCCGACAAGGATAGGCTTCGGCGGATCCTCGGTCACCAAAAAAAAAAAAAACATAAGTTGAAAATTTATTAATTTCACTCATAGTTCACTATTTTCACTCTTAATTTTTTAGTTTGAATGATAAGCTTTTACATAAAATAGATAACTTACATTGTACTTAAAACTAAAACATTCCTTACTCTGTTGCCTATCATAATTGGATCTTATTTGGTAAATCATCAATTTCGCGGGAAACTTGCTATCTTTACCACCAGGTTCTTGGTTGAGTGGCAAATTTCTAAAGATGTTGATGACTTATTATTGCATTTGCCGGATTTGTTTATAAATTTCCATCAGCGTACCTGCCATAAAATAAGACAGTTATTTTTTTGCCCAACTTGCTAGTAATAATAGTTAAATTATTCAATTTCTCACTTTGTACAATACGTAAAAATTTCTAGTATTTCCTTTACCTAAAAAAAATTTATAGTATTTCAAATCTCCAATAATTTCAGGTATTTCCTAAATGCATGGACACAACAATTAAATCCAGTCAACCATTCGAACTTTTTATCTGAATCGGTGATATGATAGAAACGACAATCCATCAATTAATTTTCTCATCCATCCCGTTCCAACCCAGCTACTCTTTCTTTCCGAGTCTCCAAGGCCATCATCGACCTCTTCTATTGTGGTGTCGGTCAATGTGAAATACACTTGAGTTTGCCTCCAGCTGTCCGCGTGGCCTTCCTTTCTCCGATTCAAGTCTTTTCGCATCGCGTCTTTAAATTGAATTATCTACTAGGAAATCTTGTCTTCCACGGAAGCATTTATCTAGGGAACTATTTGGAAGATATAACATAAATGCTTTTCCAAGAAAATGGGATGTGCAGATCCTGAAGTCATACGTGAAAGCAAAAGGTTCCTAATAAGTTCTAAGGATTGCGTCTTTCGAAACTTGTGGGCTTGTTCAGGCTTTTTGGTTTAACGTGTGAATGTTTGTTCGATGAATTTCGGTTTACACATTCCCCTCGTGGGGCTGTAAGTGGAGCTGTAATAGTTTCCAATCGAGCGGTAAGATTGGCTATACATTTTCTCTTCTCTTCGCCATTCCTCTCTCTTAAGCGAGCGGAGGCTTTCAAATTTTGAATCTCTGCCGTCGCTCTCATTCGCTACTCCGCGCTTGTTGTTGCTGCTCCGGCGTTTGTCAAGCGGCCTCTCCCCGCCGTCGCCCGACGCTCGCTCCATCTCTGCTCCGGCGCTCACTTCTCCGACGCTCTCTGCTCCGTCGCTTCCTCCGTCTCTGCTCCGGCGCAGCTTTCCTTCGGGCATTAATCTGCCGTGGCGGCCGAGATCTGGAGCATCCCGTTTCTGCAACCAGCTGCAGAGCAGCGTCAACGCCCTCCAGTAATCCATCGATCGCCCTCCCATCCCTCTCGGTCCTCTCCCTCTCTCTCTCTCCCTTCTTCCGATTCTCGCTCCATCCAGCTATTAAAGCTGTGAATCGCATCACTGAGTTGAATCTCTTCTCATTTCACTTGCTACAGCTAGTTACTTTGCGTTTCCTTTGGATATCGAAGCCGAGAAAAGTTGCAAGGGATGATTTTTCTTTCGGGTCGTGCGTTTTCCTTCTTCTCAGCTGATTGATTTTTTGGTGTTTTGATCGCAGATTCATCTTCTTCGACCTTCATTCAGTGCTTGAACCGACGTGTGTCGACTGCGAGCAGCGATCTCAATTTGCTTGACTCCATCTCGTTTGGGACCGTGTCGTTTGAGGAGCTGTTAAGTCACTGCAACGAGGTTTTCAAGAAGAACCAGAGCGACCTCGCTCAGCTCGAGGAACGCCTTAAGAGCTTCGGCTACGTCCCCGGTACTTTGGGCTCGACCATTTTTCTGCCTGTGTATTTGATTGTGAATAATTGCGTGGAACTAGTTTACTCGGTGTTGAAGTGTACATCAATGTGCTAAATCGATAAGACAAGAATGCTGGGGCAATGGTGTTTAAAGAACAAAGAAATAAAGCAGGAGTCGAAAGGAATGAAAACGAGTAAGTCAATTATGTGCAGACCTTGATGTCCTGGTCTTGTTTCACGCATCAAGTAACATTTACTAAGATGGGAGAGCATGGATGACGATGGTGATGAGGAATCAGAGTGGTCCAAACCCGAAGCAGTGATGAAGATGAAGCTAGTGCGGAGGTATCTTTTAATTTGTGGTTATGATTTTCAGCATTATTTTTGTTCCTAGACATTATCATGGCATGGTTTTTGAGATGATTAAGTGATCATCTTCCTGTCTTTTGTCTTGGGAGTGAAACTTTGCTCGTGACTGTCCTTCTGCTGTTGGTATGGTTTTCTTATGTTGGTTTAGATTTTTCCATATAGATTTCTTATGTGAAAATTTGCAGTCTTAAATAGGTGAAGTGTGCATGCTTTGCCTTGATGGAGGGTATTTCCATTCAACGAAGTTTTTCTGTGACAGGGATATTTAGGCATCATAAGAAATCCTGCGAAAATAAGCGTGAAGTTGCCGAGAGTTACAGCTATATCACCTGTCTATGGAGATTGGCAGCAGCCTTCTTACTGCCTTTACTGTAGGAGATATTGTGGTTGACAAGTTTCTGAGTGGCATGGCAATATTTAAATTAGATTTCAGTTTCTTAGGGCTGAATGTTGCCACTTCTTTAACTGAAAAATGCTCTACTTCTCTGGCATAAGATTTCTTTCTCCACCTTTTTAACCAACTTATTTTGATTGTATTTTCAGCAATTGCTCAGATGGTGGGGCACTTGTCTAAGAGTTCTGAGGTTGTGAAGGTTGTTAATGACCTTATGAAAGCTCCTGAAATGGCTGTTACCAAGGTACATTTCCTGTATCAGTTGATGTGATTTTATAATTTGCATGATGCACTCTCTCCTATGGGGGTTTTGTCAATTGTATATTTGCATATTAATATTCCTCTTGTTGTCAACATTCATATTCAGAATGACGAGGGTGATGCCTATATTCAAGCTTTTTCTGATGATATGTGGCTGTTGAGAGACAATGGAAACTTTATCTCCTTTTCGGCTTTATCATTTTCAAATATGCTGATAGTTTGAACCTTCATGAGTGGATGAGAGATAAGATAATGAAATGAATGACTATATCAACATGACCTTATAGTGCACAATTCAAGAACATTATCTTGAGCAATTTGGGAATGTCAGTTCTCCATTTCTTGCTCACTTGCTGGAATATGGCTTGTGAAGTGGAAAAAACTTGGAAATGCAAATTGTGAAATATTTTTGTTACTTCTCATCGTGAAGTTGTCAAAACAATGGGTTGTGGAGTAGCCTGCCTCCTGCAGCATACAAATAGCAGAGGTATATATTTGATTGCTGATGCAGTTTGTTTATATGATATATAGGTGGTGTGATAGAAGAATTTGTGAATGACATGGTTGACACGGCTCTCTACACAGAGGATATAGAAGAGGAGATAGACAAAGAGGAATATAAGATCTTGACAGCCATAACCGGTGAGACAGCTGCTCAACTTCCAGAGGCAGTGAGGAAGCAAAAGGTGAAGCAATCTGCTCAACCTATCAACCTACTGCAGAAGAGGTATATCTGCTAGTTCCCTTACTGATGGAACTTATTTTTGGTCATTCTTTTATTTCGCCGATAGGGAGCTAATTGAGAAACAATCACTGCTGCATTCTTACTTTTTTCATGTATCAATGAATTTGGAATTTGTAGGATGGGCGGTAGCTGAGGGTGTTGATGATGAGGAAGAACTAGACGAAATGAGAGCTCGCCTTGCAGAAGTTAGGTCTTTAGTTCCAATTTTTCTACTGTTCCACACTTTTGACAGCCCAAAAGGCAGGGAAAGGAGGGGCAAACTCTATTTCGCCTAACGTGGGAGGAATGCGGGTCCCCTTTACTGTATTCTGATTGATGTAGAGGAGATCCTATATAACACTTGAACGGTTGATGAAACATGGTGTAATGGTGTATAAATATGTGAGTTACGTATAAACTTGAGCTTGTGGTGAATATTGGGTACGTGGGCCGACAAATGTACCAATATTGTGTAACACTTGAGCCAGAGCTTCCATTCTTTCAACAGGAGCAGAGATGGAGCAAGTGTCAGGTGATGGGGGAGCAGCCGCTTGACGAACCTTGGAGCAGCAACAATAAACGCAGCATCGCAAATGAGAGCGAAAGCAGAGATTCAAATTGGATATTAAAATCATTGGGATTCGCCCTAGTGGCCACCCTTCCAACATGGAAGGGAGAGGTGAGGGGTTCAAATCCCCACTTTTTCAGGGGGATGGGGTGGGGACGCGTAAGTTTCAAGAGTGGGTTTCGACTCCCACGCCCTACAAGAGGCAGGGCAAAAGTCTGAGAGTGGGTGTAGAATATGATTAGAGTAGAACTAAAAAAAAAAAAAAAAAAATTGGATATTAAGCATTTTTCAGCCCTAAATGAAAAACACAAATAAAGAAAAGAACTAGTATACCCAAATTGAAGTTGGTTCATGAAAAAGATTTTAGTTTTCGTATTCAATGTAAAGGAAAAATCAAATATCTTTATTAGTTCAAAGAATGTACAAAATGATGGATTGCAAAGACACAACAAACATGTTTAAATTTTAAGTAGGAGATCTTTTCATTTGGTGAATACAAAGTACCATAGCCGGCTATCAAGAAAAATCGTCTTATGAAGTAGATGCGGATGAAATTGGCAATACATCTCTACCATGAATAATGCGACCTGCTTTATTTACCTTTGAAAGGAAACGATTAAAACATCCATTTTCAAGAGGCATCTAAACCTCTCCTCTCTGTACATGCAACAAAAATCTTGGATACAGTCAAAGAGCCAATGAATTACTTGAGTACTCTAGAACTTGATCGGTAGGCAAAATTCCAGCCAATGGCCTTACAGTAGAGTCTCTGGATAGACATGCTTGACTTTTATTGGGTATAGTAGCTTGAAGAGCGATGCGGTTCGAGGTAGCCAGTCTCTTAGGTCCCTACTTTTTTCAGGGCGTATGAAGTTACTGATAAGCAGGAAATGTTTAGCACAAAACTAGACTAAGAAAATTACAGCATCACATACTAAAAGCCAAAACCCTGTTATCTGATGAGAAAAGTAAGGCCTTGTACATGATATCTGGTGTCCCTGATCATAGATTCAGTATAGAGACGAGACGAAGGTACCATAGAATCCATAGGGTGCCCTTTGAGGCAGTCATTTTTTCCAATGGCTCACCTTTAAACTTGTGCGCTTCAATCACAAGAACCTGTAGATTTCACGATTTCAAAATCACATCAAATGTCGTTACTGGTAGGCAAACCTACGTGATGATTGCATTGAAACTCTTAAACTTAACCTGGGACACATCTGTTTCTTCATTATGTACCCAAGAGACAATCCAACCAGTGTCCTCTCCGAGACCATCTTTCTTAGGGACAACACACCTGCTCCAGAAGCTGTCCTTTTTGAAATTATGGTACCCGACCTCCATCAACTTCTTGTGATATCTTCCTCTCTAATTCAAGGCCGCAGTGAGGAACATTTCAACATGTACAATGGATAATTAGAATGACTCGAAAAACTTTCAGTAATACCTCAGAGTCAGACAGCCCAGGACAAGGTTCGTCGACGTATAATTTCACTAGACCTCCATATTAGCCATTCCTGAATCAAACGAGTGATGCATAAATAATAGGAAACTGATCTTATGCGCTACTTTGGGCAAATGGACATGGACTCGAGAGTAGAGACTGGCATTGCATTACCACTTTCAGAGCTTGCTGTGAATTGATGACTTGAGCATAACCATACCCATTACGCAAGCCAGTGAATTCGGCATTTATGAAAGGGAAGTCTATAGAGAATTCAGTGCCCATAAGATTCGACTCCTGAACTTCCCTCGTTTCCATGTTCAATCTCCACTCATAGGCACAGGTAAACAGATAGCCTCCATGTTTGTTAGCATTTGCATCCACCGGTTCTCTAAAGTTGAATCCTCTCGAGAACCAATCGAACTAGTTCATACCCCAATCGGGACACAGAAACATTACTGTAAGTGATCTGCATCTTCTCACCACAACCTGCATTGCTGGGCAATATCATTAAAGTTGAGGCTTAGTCTAAAAGGATTTTAACCTTCAAATTAGGCTACTAGGAAAAATATACCTCATAACCGTCCCAAAAGCAGTTGATATGTGAAACGTGCAGCTTGATTCTACAAAAAACCATTCGACTGACCTTGCGTCTCCATAACGTAGCATCACCCCTATCCTCGGATATCTTCCTGGTCATATTTCAGTAACCTACATTCCAAGAAAACGATTTAGCTGCTTCAACAAACTGAAAAACTATCACCACAAAAGGCATTACCAGCTCCTGCAAATCAACGCTACATCATGAGATCAACTTGTTATCTACTGAATCGATTAGTACTGAATCATGCTGTAATGTGCCAGTGAGGAATCTCCATGTTTCCAGAGCAGTCTTGACACCAAAACTTTCATAAAGCAATTACAACGTCCAGCTCTGCCTACATTCCTGTGCCAAAACAAATAGTCCATTTACACAGGCACTTCACTCCTAATCTCACAACAGAACCACCTCCGCATATGGTTCTCTTCGGGTTTCGTGTCCCAGATCAAAATGACATCGTTTCTTTTATCGTGAATAGCACGATTTAGTATATCTTGCTATTTCAAACATCCATAATGAGCATCAATGGAATAAATCCACCTTGCACAGCATAAAAATTCTAATGTTTGAATGATTATAACATAAAATCAGAAGATGTTTTTTCCAGACAGGATGAATTTGATTGATAGTCTGGCCTTGGTCAAATCTGACACGTAAATCCGATCAATGAAGACAAAATGGCCAGGGAATCTGGTGAAGAAAATATAGCAGTGTATCAGAATACACAAATTATTTACCATGAAAAGGAATGATTAAGGGACTGAGATAACTGGAGTTAAGGGATTTCCTGAAGAGTACATATGGCTTATTTGGAGCAATTGATCTTCCAATTGAGCATCCTCATGGAAAATACGAAATCGAAAGTATCTGCACAAGCGAACAAGCATAACCAAATAGATTTCAAGGGAGAAGCCAATCATTCTTCAAAAGTAGAACTTCAAGAAAATCATTTTTCAAAGTATTTGCAGCAGTTAAAAATATTTTCATATCAGGAAAAATGAATCCTGATTTAAATAGAACCCACATTACTCTAGTTCCAAAAATTCCTAACCTAGAAACTCTTGATCAATTTCGCCCCATTAGTGTGTGCAATTTTGGCCTATAAAATCATATCCAAGGTAATCATGAATAGACTCAAAACTTGGTCATCGAAATTGATAGCTCGAGAACAGAGTGCATTTATGAGTGGGAGACTTATCCAGGACAATATCATGATAGTGTAGGAAGTGTTGCATCAACTAAGAGCAGAGAAGAGGAGGAAAAAAAATTCCTAGCGGTTTTGAAACTTGATACGAAAAAGGCACATGATAGGGTAGAATGGGACTTGTCGGAGGCATGCTTAAGAAAACTGGGCTTTGATGAAAAGTGGATTACATGGGTTTGAAATGTGTATCTTCAGTCTCATTCAGTGTTAAATATAATGGGAATCCTCTTCCTTACTTCCAACCTTCCAGAAGACTTCGGCAAGGTGATCTTTCATCCCCTCATCTCTATATTTTTGTAGCAAACAGTTTATCTTTTATGATGAAGAAAACAGTGGAGGATGGCAGTATCGAGGGTAATAAGCTCAACTCTTCTTCCCTTACCATATCATATCTCCTATTTGCGGATGATTCCATCTTCTTTTTAGATTGGAGAATTTAAGAATGCCAATCTATATCGAATGTAACATCAATATGGTTTTGCTATTGGACAGGAGATAAACCTAAACAAATCAAGAATACTCTTTAGCTCAGGGTGTCCACAGACCATAAGAGCCAATATGGCTTATGAATGGCATGTCCTAGAACTGGATAAAACAGGAAAAATACCTTGGAATTCCTTTGGATTGAGGAGAGGCTAAGAAGAATATGTTTTTAGTGGATACTTGGAAGATTTAACAAAAAAATGGAAGGTTGGATGGAATCTTTAAATTCTAAAGCAGGAAAGGAGATATTACTAAAAAAACAGTAGCACAGGCTCTTCCTCAATATGCAATGTCAACTTTCAAGAATCTCATTTCCATATTTAAAGTGATTGAACATAGAATGGCAGCATTTTAGTGGAAAAGCAGAGAATTTCACTCTGGTATTCTAGAAGAGTTGGGATTTCTTGAATCAAAGGAAAGACAATGGAGGCATGGGATTCAAAGATTTACTTTCTTTTAACAAAGCTTTCTTAGGAAAGCAAGCCTAGAGATTAATGCACCAGTCTTGCTCTTTATGGGGTCAAATTTTTAAAGGCATTTACTTCCCAAAAAGGAGTTTTTGGCATGCTGGGATAAGGCACAGACCCTCTTGGGGCTGGCAAAGCTTACTAGAGGGAAGAGACTCAATCTTAGAATCTTCAATGTGGATAGTGGAAACAGGAGAAGCAATCAGTATCAAAGAGGACAGATGGTTGAAAAGAGGTGTAATTGGAGGGCCAGCGAATGAAAATGACCCACAATAGGTAGTAGAGCTTATAAACCACAAAGAAAATTCCAAGAATGAACCTCTTCTTTGAAATATTTTCCAAGAGGACATCATGAAGAAAATTTTGGCTATTCCTCCAACAACCCATTCTATTCAAGACAAACTGGTGCAGACATATTCATCAACAGGAAATTACTCGGTAAAGAGTGGCTACAACTACATAAGACTTACCTAGAATATCCGAAAAGCTCCAATGGCCTCCTCACCTTTCTCGGCTCCTTGGGCTTTATGGAATAGGACCTGGAAAATGCAAACAATCCCCACAATTAATCTCATCCTATGGAAGGCATGTCAGAATAGTCTATCCACAATGGAGAACTTATACAAGCGAAAAATAGTATCGGATCCTTACTGCTCACTGTGTAGAGACCAGGTGGAATCCCCAGAGCATCTCCTTCTCCTTTGTCCTTGGACACGAGACATATGGGCTTAACCATCCCTAAACATTCAGGTTTCATCTCAGGGTTAAGCAGTGTAGAGATAAGGCCAATGCAATACCTTAAAAGCATAGAAAACCCACCTTCTCTGGCACTTGTAGCAACCATCTTTTGGTTCATTTGGACCACCCATAACAACTTCATCTTTCAAAAGAAATCCCCAGACCTAGTTCAAGCACTACAGAGGAGCTCTATCTTCTCTCAGCAATTGCAGGAGATGGAATTCAAAGCAAAAAATGGGACCTTGAGGTTGCCACCTCTTCTAAGAACTGGAAACCCATAAAGGTTGGATCTTTAGAGGTCAACATTGATGAATCCCTTCATTGAAAGCTCCATGGAAGGAGCAATCGCCTACATTATTCGAAACTTAGAAGGGACGCTTGTGGATGCACACAGAATTATCTCACAGCTGCGTATCACCCCAATTGCCATCGTGAAACCAACTCCATTGCCAACGGACTGGATTTCTTCCCCTCCCCAAATCTTGGTTGATTTACTTTGGAAGGAAGCCCAGTTCAAGGGCCCTGCATTTTCAAATTGAATAAAAGTTAATCAGTTTATGATCCACCAAAAAAAAAAAAAAAAAAAAACGAGTAGTAAATCTTGATGAAAATGGCGATACATCTCAACATTGAGTAGCGTGACCTGCTTTTATTTACCTTTGAAAGGAAATATGAATCATTCCGACATTGTGGCTAGAGCTCTCTACTGATCGGAGCGTTATTTTCACGAACCGATGGTTTCTCTGCTGCAGTAGCGCAATGAACGATATCCAACAAGTTGCATCGCTGAACGTCTATTAGAATTTAGACGCCTTGATTCCTGGAGCTCTGTGATTTCCAAAAGTTCATCTGAAATTAAACCCCCATCATTCCGTAAAACCTTCGAAATTTGATAGGTGTGGTCAATTTGTTGAGGCCTTGCAGTTGTCCCTCTTTTTATATTAGCGAAACACAGTTTCGACTCTATCCAGGCCCTGAACATCATGAAGTTTCGAACACTCTCTTATGTCCAATTCTCCGAGGTTATTGAAGAGCGAGAGGTCCGGTAATCTTTCAATGTGATTGCACCCCCAGATATTTAAATATGTCAATTCTTTCAACCCCTCAAGGCCATTAATTTCCTTTACATCTCTGCATTGACAGACCAATAATTCCTTCAAATGCGTTAATTTCGAAATGTCGAGTCTTGTAAGGGACTGGCAACAAGTAATTCTTAGCCTTTCCAAGTTTTTCAATCCACCAAGGCGTTGAAATTGACGATCATCCATGTCTAAGTCTTCTATTTCCAATTGTCTCAAAGACTCTAGATGTTCAAGGCCGTTGAGGTTGAGCAACTTCTCGCACTTGCACAAAAATAGTATTTCTAAAGATTTTAATCTTTCCAAAACCTCGATTTCCATCAGCTTAGCACACCATCCAATAGCTAATTCTGACAAAGATTCCAAACTCAACAAACTTGGCAACTTTTCCAACTTATTACAGTAGGTGACGCAAAGTTTCAAGATTCTTGGAGGAAGCACCGGGATGGATTTCAGGAATGTGCAATATTGAAAACTCAGCTCTTTTAGATGGATTAAGTGAGAAAGTTGAGGCAATTCGTGATTGGTGACTGTGACTTCCAAAACTGTTAAGTTGACTGGAAGATCACAATTAATTAAAGCAGGGTGCTGTAGAGAGCCTTGTAGATACAGGTCAAGGAACGTGTCCAACCATAGACTATCCTCATGCATCCAATAAAGATCTACCATATGGCAAAACTTCCCAAATCGAAGGATCTTCAGTGAAGATAAACCATTTATAGGAATTGCCCCTTCCAAACTCTTGCAAGCTGTGGCATCTAATTCTTCAAGTTTGCCCAACTTGCTAAGAGTACTAGGTAATTTAATCAATTTTTTACACCTAGCAATTTTCAAAATTTTCAAAATTGTCAAGTCCCCAATGGATTCAGGTAATTCCAAAATTTGTGCACATGTCAAATGTAATTCAGTCAACGATTTTAACTCCCCAATTGAATGGGGGATATGATTGAATGGAAAAACATAATCATCAGTCCAATCATCCTCCCAATCATCAAGCTTAGATGAAAGAGGCATATCACCTAGTAACAGATATTGTAATTTCATAAGGGATCCAATACTATTCGGAAGTTCTTTAAATTGCTTGCACCATCTCAAGTCAAGGGTCAACAAATTTACCAAATGGCTAATTGAGTCTGGAAGTTTAACCAATGACGAGTAACTCAAGTTCAAGGAAGTGAGGCACTTTAGTTCACCTAGTTGTGGGGGCAACTCCTTGAGTTCGTGACAAATACTCAAGTTCAAGGAAGTGAGGCACTTAAATTCACCTAGTTGTGAGGGCAACTCCTTGAGTTTGAGACAACTTCTCAAGTTCAAGGAAGTGAGGCACTTAGCATCTCCAATTGAAGGGCCGATTTCCCCCAAATTATCACAATCTTCCAAGATAAGTATCTCTAAATTGTTACACTTAGAGAGATTAGGGGTTCTCACTAAGTCATAGCAATGAGAAAGATTGAGAACTTTCAACCTCTCCATCTACAAGAAAGAAACATGTTCCAAGATTAGCAATTGGAAATAGAATGATTCATCATCAAATGTAACAAAAGAGAAAGCATTTCTCATATTTACCTTGATTAAACTCCATCCTCTCCATTCATGACTAATATAACCACTTGATAAGTCAAGTATGAGTAAATTCTCCAAGTGAATGTTAATCACGAAAAAAGAGTCACGAAAGTGGTCCCACTTTAGCCATCTTAATTCAGAAAGTGAACCCACCCTCAAAATTTCCAACATAATTCATTGTCCTCAGATGAAGGAACTTCAGATAAGGCATCCTTTCGAAGCTTCTTTGATTCATGAACATGTCTGAGCCACTTTTATCCAGACGTAGTGCCTCAATATATCTATTTTCTTCCTACAAAAAAATATTAAGGATAGTAAATATCAGCACAAGGCATTCCCTGATCTTGACATGAATAAAAAGTGTCATTAAATAAGGAATAGCATACTACCCAACTGCCTTTTGTTAGCATACGTCCGCATGCTATTGTGGCCAATGCATTTTCTCTCCAATTACAGAGTACATATGATCTTTTTATAGCTACACAATCATGTTGCATTTCAATTTTCAATTTCATGCCACAAATTTTGGTGATCTCATGTGAAATTCCTCCATGAAATAGTCTAGGTTTCTTATAAGATTTTATATTAAATTCTGTAACCCACGAAGCATTGACTACCAAGTATTCGCTCCACCGGAGCACATATGGTGTCCTTTTGCAATTGTGAGAACCGTTAGACTTTGGACAAAAAAAGGTACCCAATCGGATATATTACAAGCATTTATGCATTCATAAAGTATGACAACTTATTTCCTTTCCGTTCATGAAATATTGTTCATTTTGGCATATGGCTGAATGGAACGAGTGTTTGGTCATTTTTTCTCTGGAAGCGCAATTCTCTATGTATTTATTTCTTTTCAATAGACGACTTTTGTGCAATCGAAGCAGTATCATTTCGTTTCATTGAAAAAAGAATAGGCTTTCAAATTAAAACGCAACTAAGGGAAAAATAATTGACAAAACCTCTCTTTTTTAAATTTTGCTCATTAACAAAAAAAGAAAACACATTACGGCCAACAAAAATACACATTCTTTAGTGCACAAAAGCCTATAAAAATAGGTTAACAAAAAGTTACAATTACGCAATCACATTAACGACGTGCATCTATATTGGGAATTTTATTAGTCTTTCTTTTTACCTTTAGTTATTGTCCTTTCACTATATACCCTTTTACAACTCCATACGGATGTCTCTCTCTTTCCCCAAGTATCACTTTATTTGCATGTTGCGTGACCAAAACTTTCCAGAAATCCACAGTTTGCTAGAGAAGAAAGAAAATGAGCAAGGGAAGTTGAGCTTGACTTTTCAATTTTGGAGATTCAAGCTCGAAAAGATCAACACTACTCTAAGATAAGCGCACTGGTCAATCAGCCGTCCTTCAATTTGCGCCAGTTGAATAATATCAATTATCGAGCAGGTAGTCTTCCATCTATTAGAGTTTCTATTTTCATCCCAACAATTTTACTTTTCTTACTTATATCATAGCGTCATTTGAATTTTTACATCAATTGCAAAGAGCCGACAATGAAAGAGACTGATTGCTTCTTTCACATTTTTGCATGCGCAATAGCATAGTGAGTTTTAGTACGCATGATTGCAAGACCAAAATTATTGTCTCATGGAATTGAGTGAGATTAAAATTAAATAATCCTAACGATCTAATACTTTAACAAATTATCTTCCTAATTCCTATACTTCCCTTGTTCTTTGATTTGGTCAATTTTGCTCTAGTGAAAAAAGATCGTTTTGGTGCCGGTTTGCCATGAGAACCAAGATACAAATCAGCCTGATCTTACGAATTTGTGCATTCACCGGTTCATATGAAAAACTATGAATAGGTATACCAGGTTAGCGATAATTATTGTTATTTTCCTATTTTTCCACTCTCTCATTTCTTATTTTCTCCTCCAATTATTTTATTTTAGAATTTAAGGCTCCGCTTGTTTCACGAAAAATCAATAATTTGAAAACATTTTCCTAAAAGTAATCACTTATATCGTTTAATGAACGAAAATTATTATCATTGTCCGTGAAAATATTTAGACATAAATTATTGTCCATAATGAAAATATTTCTTATTGACTAAATTAAATCAAGCAATACAAGTGATTGTTTTTTTGGGAAGATAATTTCCAAATCATTCATTTTCCATCATGAATCAAGCGAAGCCTAAATATTTTTTCTTCACTCCCATAATCCTATCAAATCTAACATCTAATATCAAATGACAGTATTCTCTTTGACCATGTGTGGGCGCTGAAAGGCTCGATAAATCCTTTCGAAAAAAGGCTCGCTCATTACATAATAAAGGTGGATATTGAACTACACTAAGTGGAGATAAATTGAAAATGACTAAGATATGATTTATTTTACCTTTCACTAGTCCGTCACTTACTTACTTCAATCATTTATTTTCTTAATTTTGATCTTTACTTTTCAAATTTTCATCGAAAATTACTTTGTCTAAACATGTGCAATATCCTGTTTCATATGTTAATTCGTTTATTTTGCTCGTAATTTATTGTTGTTCGATTTTGCACAATGTTTATTAATGCTGAATTACGTGCTTAACATAGCTATGACTAGATCCATGCACAACACGGGTACAAACACCAGCATATAAATCGAAAGCAGGGTATACTAGCCTTATGTTATTGCATCACGAGTGGAAATACTGTTAGTTCTCACCTTTCATATGAATAAACAAGATCGATCCATGTACACATGCAAAGCTCATAAATAAATCAAATACACCTTAATTATGCCACTTACTCTATAATTAATGTATCTTGAACAGTCTTCCAACATTATATTATCTCATTATTAATTTGACTATAACTTGGTCTAAATGACAATAAAACAAAATCTAAATTTGCAATTGAAAATTTTAATTTTAATTTTTTAAAGTGTATTAGTCCTATAAGTGACGATAAATTCTTATTTTCCATTAATTATAGAGTGAGTCATCCAATTATGACGTGCTCTTTCAAGTTAGCAGCTAAGCAATTATGTTAATAACATATACATTTCTAGATTATTTAAAAAAAATTGATAAATTTCAAGGTGCTTCTTCAATTATATAATAAAATTACCTGGGTAATACAATTAAAACCATTTTTTTTATTTGCATTTACATCATCATATTGCATTTCCATCATAAACATGCATAAGAAATTCTAGAAAACAAATTATATAAATTATTTATACATATAAAATCACTACATAAGATCTTACTACTTTAAATTAAATAAATTCTTGAGTCGTAGCCAATAGTTATATTTGAATAAGTAAGGGTGCGTTTGTTTGTGTTTCTGTTCTTTTTTTTGTTCCAAGGAACAAAAATAGAAAAAACTATTTATGTTCTGGAAAACAGTTTTTAAACAAAAGAATGCGTTTGGTAAACTTGTTCGGAATAAAAAAAGAACAGAAACATGTTTGGTAAATTTATGTTCTTCTTTATTTCTTTTAATTTTTTAATGTTTTTTTTCATTTTTTTCTTTCTTTTTCTTTTTCTTTTTTTCTTCCTTGTGGTCGGTCGCCGGCCTCGGCCATGGCCGGTGATCGCCAACGAGGGCCGGCAACCTTGCCCAGCCACGGCGAGGCTCGCCGGGCCACCGCCGAGCGACGCCGACTGGCGGTGATCGGGCGAGGCCGAGCCTCGCCGGTGGCCGGGCGAGCTCGGCCTCGCCGGATCTAGGCGAGAGCCCGAGCTCGCCCAGCCAAGGCGAGGCCAAGCGTCACTGGCTAGCGCGAGGCTTGGCCTCGCCGAGGGCCGGCGAGCCTCACCGTGGCTAGGCGAGGCCGCCAACCCTTGTCGACCGGTCACCAGCCATGGCCGAGGCCAGCGACCGGCCAAAGCAAAAAGAAGAAGAAAAAAAAGAAAAGAAAAGAGAGGAGAGAGAAAAGTTGTTTTTTTTTTTTTTTTGTTCCCGGGAACAAAAAAATAGAAAATCTGTTCATAAACAGAAACGGGGAACACAAACAAACAGACCCTAAATCTCCAAACCTGGGTGACGCTGGGATTTTCAACTTGCAATGTAGTAAGAAGCATTGAGAAAATGATGTTAAAACAGCCAAAGAGCAATATAGACAGAGCTAATAATACACAATTTTAATACCCCTTTTCAGTGCCTTTTTTTATGCATCAAGAAATAGAGCTGTGGAAGAGTCACGACTGCAAACTTTTCATGAACTAAATGCCAAAATTGGATGTAGCTTTTACCAAGAAAATGCTAAGAACATGTTGACACGTCAAAGATCTAGATTAAAAGAACAATAAGAATAATAATGAGGGACTACCATTAGAGAACATGGGAGAGACCAATAGTAGACATGATTGTTACCTTGCTTCGTTGGATTATTATTGCTTTCTCGTCCCATAGTCTGCTACATTTCCAAGCCTTCTTATTTGCTGGACAAGCGATAGCTCTGCCTAAATCTCTTAATTGATCATGCATTCTCAACTCATTGTTATCATCAATTTTCATTAACGAAAGTTCAATCATTCTTTCCAAATCGGAATCTACATAATATTGGAGATCCTCCCACAAGTAGGCGGCAAATCTTTTGTTAATTCCAATGAAAAAGCATGCTATGTCTAGAAACATTTGTTGTTCCCCATATTCTAATGAATCATAACTTATCCTCAACTTTTGTTGTACGTCTGTATGAGGCACCTTCCTCAATTTCTGCAGTGTCTCTGTCCATATGCTTTTATGTTTTCCTTTGAGAAATGAACCTATAATCACAAGAGCTAAGGGAAGCCCTCTTGTGATGGCAACAAGAGCTAAGGGAAGCCCTCTTGTGATGGCAACAATATCACTAGAAAGATCCAGGAGTTCTGTTGAAGGTTGTCCCTGTTGGAATGCATATCTTTTGAACAGAGCCAAAGAGTTTATGCGATTTATTTCTTCGAGTTTATAATCTTTATATTCAGACTACAAGAGGGCCTTATCTCGACATGTAATTATAATCCAACTTCCTGAGTTGAAATTACAACCTCCAATCAAATTATCAATATGGTCTCGATGATCCACATCATCAAGTAAAATAAGTACCTTCTTTTTGTCACAATTAATTCGGATAATTTCAATCCCAGAGTTATGCTCGCTATGGCCACTTCTTTTTGCTAAATTTGATATATGAAGAGATTGGACATACTTCATACCCTTGCTTTTAATTGTTTCTCTAATATCATTGAGAAAGCTACGGTACTTAAATTGGCTAGAAAGCCTGTTATAGATGGTCGTAACCAAAGTTGTCTTACCGATTCCGCCGATTCCATAAATCATGATAATTTGAGCTTTGGAAGAAGCAGTATTGGCTGGTTTCATAGTTCGACTATCTGCCAAATTCATGACCCTAGCCACATGTTCATCAATACCAACCAAGTCCTGAGGAAGAGATGGTAGAAAATCTTGTTGATGGTTGCTCATTATTTTTTTTACGAGCTCTATCACGAATTTCCCTTCATGCCTGTCAAACAACACAACAGGTGAGAACCCATTAATGGCTCCACGAAATAAGGATTAAGAATGATAAATAGAAAAGTTGTTCTTCCGACAAGGATATGTCAAAACAAGGTAAACGACGTACCCACTATATTCTTTCTCTGATTCGATTACTTTAGAATTGACTAATTCTCTGAGAGCTACCCGCCCTTTTCGCTTGATCTCTTCGTCAAATTCACTTTTGTCGAAGGCATCTCCAAATTTCCCCTTCATGTGTCGCACATCACCGGGTGTCACCTTGTAAAGCACAGGATAGACTTTTTGTTCTCCACTTTTCACGCACTCCATTATCTGAATGATCTCGCGGAGGCACCATTCGATAGTAGCATAAGTTTCTGAGATAACTGGGATTGAAACTTTAGAGCACTTGATTGCACTGAGAAGCATTTCAATTGGCTCGCCAAGGTCGAGGTTCTCATCATCTTTGAACACGAAATTTGGAAGGTGCAGGCCCACTCGTACAAGTTCATGGTAGAGGTGATCAACGAAGCCTTTGCGAGTATAAGGACCTCTAAAACTCAAGAATACATAATAATTATTTTCAATCACATCGGCGTACGAAGCAGGAGGATCAGAATTCGCTTCGGAATCCGACGGCTCATTGATCTTCTCCGGTGAGTCCGGAAGAGGCGATCCGCTCTCGCGCTCATCCGATGGTCTTTGTCGCTTCGAAATGGTCGAGCTCGAAGCTTCAGCATCTGGCTTGCGTTTCCCATCTTCCATTGCAGTGCGCGCGCTCTCTCTCTCTCTCTCTCTCTCTCACAGAGACGCGACTATTATGGATGGATTTGAGCGGGGAATAATTTCTGGGCTATCTCTGTGCCACACTTATAGCGGGGCAGGAAAAGAGGAAGAAGGGAAAGCAGGAGGCAAGGCATGATTACTCGACTATTATGTATATTTTAATCTCTCACGGTACGTTGGTGGTTTAATGTTATTTCACACGTTCGCACGTGGAATCTGGAGATGACTTCAAATTGACTAAAAGCAACTCGCTCCTTGCCTTCTTGTGGTCCTCGCTACCACTGGCCTCGACAACCTTCCTCATTGTTCCCATTGGCTTTCAGGAGTCCCCAATTTTGTCGCGAGTTGAGAATTGCGCTCGAATGGATCCTCCAACTCATGAATTATGTCCCGAATTGGACATTACACTTCATATACGTGCCTCTCCCAATATTGTTAGGATTTCTTCAGTGACCGCAGTAAGTGTACTTGCTAAGCAATCAATCGAGAGAAAGAAATTTACATTTCCTATTAACTGTTCATATGTAGTGCAGAATCTTATTTGGTCATCGCAGCATTTGTACTGTTGTGTTAAATGGATATGGATGCAACATGCTCTTATAGGAGTGGGATTTTTACTTTAGTAGATGAACTTTCATCACACATGAGCATTCTAAAAAAATAAGATAAAACAGGCCTGTTATATCATTGATAGGGAACAAAATTAAATTTCTTCAACCCACCAGCGAATAAAGTCGGTTCCTTGCATTATCACATGAAAGATAGTGAAAGATATGTCAATCGGCATCCATTATTTAGACAAATTTGAGTCACACGTCGCAGTTCTACATCAATTTACAGGATTTTTCTTTTCTTTTTCTTTTTAACAATTGTATTCTCTATTTAACATAGAATTTATTATTTGAAAAAATTATTATTGACATTCACCCCTTTTAAGGATGTTCATCTAGAATTTATTAAATGCGTCTCGAACTATGGATTCAAAATCAAACTCGGGCTCCGTATCCACTTCCATTTTTGTTCATGATCTGATTAGTTTTAAGTGAATCAAAACGCGAGAGAAATCAAACGGATAGAGGGGGTAAACATCAATTCTTCTTTTTCCCGAAACCGTACCCACGACGGATTCCCCACCCCCACTGCGACGTAGGGGTGAGTGCGGTTCCCGGGTAGAACCGGGAACCGGAAAACCGAACTGGAGGTTCTGGTTCGGTTCCCAGTTCTTAAAGGACCGGTTCTGGTTCCTGGTTCCATTTTTCCGGGAACCGGAACCGGAACCGGTCGCGGAACCGGTTTTGGAACCGGTTAGGATTCTCATTTAGACCTAATTTTTGGGGGACAACACTATTTTTTTGTAGCTTTCAATGGCCAAATAGTCATCATATTTACAAATTTGATATATATGTGCAAAAGAGGGACGAAAAAAATTGTGACATTTGTGTTTGGAAGATCACGCCTAGTGGTCCTTGTAGGCTTGATCAAAACACTGGAGACTTCACTGATTGTTATCCATGAGAGTGAACCTCTCCCGTAAATGTATGGTACGAAAAAATGATGTGGTAAACTTATACATCACAACTTAGATATAATAAGAATCATCTCACTTTTTTTTTTTTTTATTATCAATATACTCCCAAATGTTGTTTGTTTCTTCTAATATCCTCATCAGTTCACTTTCTATTGGCATGTCACAAGGGAATCCCAAGGGCTAATGGTTTAGTATACATGAGTGAATAACCCTCTTACGAGGTGATGCTTACGCCTTGCACACACTCTGCCGAGTCGCCTCTATCATATTCTAGGTCAATTAAGGGGGCGAGTAAGACGCCGGAGATTGCATTTCTTTATAAATCACATATTTCTCGTTTGGAGATTAAGTTATGCTAGTTTTACCTAACACCCGTTATCGGTAATGTGCGCATACGTTATAGTTTTTTTTTGGTAACATGCGCGTACGTTATAGTTCAAATCTGAAAATAAATTAATTAATTAAAAAAAAAAACCTGTTGGACCCTGGAACCAACCCTGGAACCTGTGACAGGGTAGGTTCTAGGTTCCTCATTTTGAGGAACCTGTACCCGAGGGTAGGTTCCAAGTTCCAAACAGAACCGAACCGGAATTTGGAACCGCTCACCCCTACTGCGACGTATTCATGGGACCATCCTAGTATTTTTTATTATTATTTTTTCGTTTTTCCGAATTTTCCCTGGGCAGAACGGGAAATTCGGGAGCGGAACTATGCAGTCACAGGTGACGCATGACTCATCATTAGAGGTGTTAAATGGGTTGTGCAACCCATTTATGGACCCATTTATGGTTAAATGGGTCGTTAATGGGTCAAGCTTTATTTCATAAAGCACCCATAATGGCTTTTAATTGGTCAAGAATAAGATATATGGGTTTTAAATGGGCCAAAGAGCTGACCTATTTATGACCAATTTATCAACCCATTAAAAATGAACCCATTTATTTTCACTCAAAACCTTACCATCTCTCTCTCTCTCTCTCCTCTCTTTAACTTTACAATTTTTTTTTTTATAAAAACCAAAATTATAATTATTTTTTATTTTTATTTTATTTTCGAAATTATAATTATTTTTTATTTTTTATTTTTTCTTTCCTTTTATTTTTCTTTCTTCTTCCTCTGGTTGTCGGCATGGTGATGGCGGCGATTGGCGGCGAGCCTCGAGCGAGCTCGAGCTCATTGGATTTGGCGAGGCGAAGGCCTCGCCGACGCCCGGCGAGGCTCGAGCCTCACCGATCCGGGCGAGACTTGAACTCGCCAATGTCGGGCGAGGCTTGAGCCTCACCAGATCCGGCAAGGGGTGAGCTCGAGCTCGCCCGATGCCGACGAGCCTCGAGCTCACCGGATCCGGCGAGGTGAAGGCCTCGCCGACATCCGGTGAGGCTCGAGCCTCCCAGATCCGACTAGGGGCGAGCTCGAGCTCGCCGGATCTAGCGAGACTCGAGCTCATCGACGTTGGGCGAGCTCGAGCTCGTCGGATCCGGCGAGCCGCAAGCTCGCCGACATCGGCGAGTCGGGTGAGCTTGAGGCTCGCCCGTGTGGCCGTCGCTTGCCATCATCGTGGTCGACGGCCGGCCAAAGAAGAAGAACAAAAAAGAAAAAAGAAAATTAAATTAAAAATTATATTTAAAAATAAAAATAATTAAAATTGTAATTTTTAAAAATTAAAAATAATTAAAATTCGATTTTTATAATAATTATTTTAAAAATTTTAAAAATTGTCCAATGTATAAAACTATTTTAGTTTTTAAATATATATATAAAAGAAATAATTTTTTTGAAAAATTATAAAAAAATTGAAAAATGATTGATTGGATTTGTATTGCTTGGAAGTTTTTTAGTAATATAATCTTTAAAAAAAAACATAAGAATAGGTTTTCCTAAATGTGGTTATATATGAAAATATTTTATTAATATGGGTCGGGTCGGGTATGGGTCGGGTCGGGTATGGGTCGAAATATTTACATTAGACATAAATGGGTCATAAATGGGTTAATGGGTCAATTTGGGTCGACCCATCAATGACCCGACCCAAACCCGACCCGACCCACCCGTTTAACACCTCTACTCATCATGCAGCATGAGCAATAGTCTGACGTATCACATTTTGATTAACGAAACGGCTTTTAAGACTCGCACACATCGGCTTAGATCTAAACCATATTTCATTTTATAATCTTAATTCATTGCTCTACGAAATTATGCTTTCTCTTCTTTTCTTTTTTTAAGTGCAAGCACATCGACAATGTGCTTTTAATTAACTTATGAATTCTCATAAATGAAGAAATAAAAAAGTTGTATTTGGGTGTGAAAGAACAACGACAGGGAGAAAATTGAAGATAAAAAGAAGGAAAATAACCCCATATTTACATGTTACAAGTCACAAGTGGGGTCGTGTCTCAATTAGATCTAAATGAAAAATGACCAAAATCACTTCATTCGTAGTTAATTTAGTGAAGGATGATGAACCGTAATTCACAAGCAATGCATTGCAACATGTAATTACCTTCGCACTGCATCAGTCGGTGGCTTTTTCTATCTCGTGGAACGGAGACCTTTGTCACTTTCCCCGTCCGTCCGTACTGCTCTTCTTTCCGAGTATACAAAGCCACGAACCTCTTCTTTTTGGCGTGTCAATGTGAAATGCGCTGGTTGCCTCCAGCTGTTCAAAAGAAAAAAAAAAGTGAAAGAGGCTTTAAAGCATGCCCATCAATCAGTATTTTCCCCGAATCATCAGCTTGAAGTTTTGTCCATGAAGCCTTTATTCACTCACGTTCAACAAGCTCTGTGCAGCATGCGCATCATCGGATCGAGAAATTGACGAGAGATACCGTAATTCTTGTCTTCGACGAAAACAATTATCAGAAATTAACATCTACTTGTCAAGGCTACTGTGTAGGGAATGGTAAGTGGTAATAGTAGGGAGCTATTTGGGAGACGTAGGATGGATGCTTTCACAAGAAAATGAAGAGGAGGAGCTATCGAAGTCATCAGTGAAAGCGCAGGTTCTTTCAAAGTTTTTGGGCTCTAAACTAAGGAGAAAAAGAAAGACTTGCCTCATCCGTGCGGGAAAGAAACAAAAAAGAATGCGCTTCGCTCTAAGTGTTTTGGCGTGTCGTGTGTGAAAAGCAATCTTAATAGTAAGTATAAGTTTTCACTAATCATAAATTATGTGTGTGATAATTGTGCAACAATTCTTTTTTTGTGTGTTGTATTCATACTGTATTTTCAATTAAGTATGTCCCGACCCGAGTTGCTCATTACAATTTTCTCGTGTTAACACTACCGTGCTTCCGTACCCAACAACAATGAATGATAAATGATGTCTAGTTTCAGAATGAATTTTGTTCCAAGGTTACCTCCAGATGATTTTTCAACCAGACCATTAACGAACTATTTTTTGTTTTTCTAAATTAAAAAATTTGAAGACATGGTTTTGCAATGCTCATAGTTCAAAGATAGAAAGGGGGAACGAGATACGTATGGATACGCAGGATCACATGCATCATACCAAATGCTATTTACGTCATACATGTGAATGTTTTTCGTATTTAAAATCGATTATCATATCGGAAAAATCACCCAATCAGTCATAAACTTATCATAAAGACGTCAATTTAATCTTAAATTTTATAATTTCACCAATTTAATATTAAACCTTTATGCAATATTTCAATATAGTTTTATGATTAATTTTTGGTGGAAACCAGTAAACAACCCAAGATAACAAAATCACTACATCAATGATTCTCGATAGAAATTGGCCACAAAGGTTACATTGATATCTCGCGAGAAAATTCATATGATTAAGTCGATAAAATTGTTATATTCTACCGAGATTGTTTTCGGAAGTAACGCGTGATACAATAGTAGGGGTACGACACAACTGTCGAAATTATCGGAAGCCTTCGTGAGATTTGCTCTTTGGAGTCACTATGAAAATGTGGAATGCATTCGTACGGATGGGCCGACACGCACTGTCCACGGAAGCTCGGTTTGCGACTGGCATGGATGGAGTACAAACACGAGTTGGAAAAGCAATTTAAGTGGAGAATTATTGAGGGGAGTGAGAAGGGGGATGCACTTTGCTTTTTCTACATCATGACTTGACCACCATACGCGTTTTGTGGACCATCTCTTGAGATCTTTCCCCGATGGGGGATGGGGTCAAAAACTGTGAACCTTCAAGAAACCTATCTACACGGTGATTGTTTGGGCGCTTATGTGCACTATCATAACATGATTTTTCCACACAGCATGAATTTTATCGATATTCCACACTTGGTTGAGTTTGACATAGAAATCTGATCAAGGAATCCAAGATGCCCAGAGAATCTTGTGAAGAAAATATAGCAGTTGATAAAAAAACATACTAATGATTTAGCATGAAAAGAATTGTTAAGGAACTAAGATAGCTTAAATTAAGGGATTTTTGAAGAGAACATATGGGTTAGTTGAAGCAATTGTTCTTCCAGTTGAGCATCCTCATGGATAATATGAAATGGAAAGAATTTACTTAAGGTAATAAATAGAACCAATTATATTTTACATTGAGGAAGCAAATTATTCTTCAAAATAAATGTTTCGAGAAAATTTTAACTCAGATTTGATCATGATGGCACTTATCTACGACTCTGCTAACACTTTGCCAGCATCATCAAAATCCGGAATTTCATAAATCAAGTACTAATCTCTACACCATATGCCATTTAGAATAATAAATAAAAAAGAAACCATGCATCCACACACAATTTTGAGTAGTAAAATTTTCCTTTTGAAAATTCATAAAATTTACTCAATTTCTCTCTTTCAGCAATATGCAATTTTTTCTATATTTCAAATCTCAGATGAATTCGCGTATTTCCTCAATGTTTGTACATAACAGGTTGAATTCAGTCACTTATTCCGAATTTTCCAATAGAATCGGAGATAAGATAGAGACGACATCTCCATCACATTATGGAAAAGCATTCATCAATTATTTTTCTCATCCATCCGAATCGCTCATCTTTCCGATTCTCCATGGCCATCATGACGTCTACCTTTTAGAGCCAATGTGGAACGCATTGCTTGCCAGCCCAAAAGGAAATGGAAAAAATTCAAAGCACCGACACCATCAGTGCGTCCCAGGAACGACCACGTGAAGTATCTGTCCTCTTATAGAACCGTGCAGCCGGGGCATCATTGAATCTAGAGATCAACATCATAGGTTACTATGTAGCAAATAGTAAGTCTCCCGGTAGGGAACTATTCGGGAAACATACAATAAATGTTTTCACAAGAAAATGAAGGATGAGGAGCTCTCTTGACGTGTACGTGAAGCTAAGGTTTATAAAGTTTAGGATTCTGTCTTTTGTGGACTTCAATCTTTGTGGCTGAACGTGTGAATCTTTTGCTCTGGAATTTTGGCTATGCGCATTTCAAAATATTTTGCTCCAGAAGTTAACGTTGCTAAAGCAATAGATTGGTGCCTACAAATAGGGCATTTGAAAGCTTCATAATGCGAAGCTTCACAAGTAAAAAGAAAAAGAGAATTGGCTTGTCCGTCCGCGAGGGAAAGAAATGTTCGTACTTCTTTGCTTTAGTCTTTTGGCGCGACTGTTCCAAGTACTATTGGTTTTTGCGATTTTTTTATGATAAACAGAATTAATTTTGGGACCTCATGTTCCGATTGTTTATAATTTTCCTTGTGACAATTTGCAATTTTTTAAAGGAAGCAAGCAACACAAAATATGACATGATCTTAAATTGACAAAAAAAAAAAAGAGAAACAAAAAGCAAAGTGAGTTGGGAGGCCACATGTCTACACCTTAGAGGCTCCCTTCCCATGCACTATTAATGAGTTATAAATATAGACATCATTCATATTTAATTTTAGTTAAGTTTGCATGTTGGTATTTCTATAAGTTGAACACCAATCAAGATATAATTAGAGGTAATTTTTTCCAACTAGGTACAGAGGAAAAACTGACATCACTTAATAACGAGGAAAATCACTTCAAATTAGATACATTATAATGACACTCTTGGGCTACATGCATTTGGAAGAAGAATGTGAGATCTCATTCTTACATTTTAGGGAATGTTTCATTCTACCCTTCATGACTTTGAATTTGGTGAGTGTCCGATCTTAAACTTCATGAAGCCACATCCCTCTTCCGTCTAATCCAAACTTGTATTTTGTTATGCTCATTAACACCGCTAACTTTTTTTCCGTTAACATGAACGACACGTCTTTTATGGGATAAATAAGATGTATATCATATATAATCTAAAATGCTTTTTCTGAATGATATACACGTTTTATTAAAAGATAAATTCTTGATATGACGAGCATTGATTGTCTAATTGGTGACGGATTACTCATAATGAAGATTCTTTTATCGCGTTTGCGTCACATCTCACGTCACGTCCATGTTTAATTACAAATTTATCTTTGTGTTAAGTTAAACGAGTACCTATTGGCTTTTTTGGCATTGTAAAAGTTGTATTTACAGAATGAATAGTACATCTCCTTTCAGATGCTCTCTTTTCCATCCCCCATTTGCGTCACATCTCGTGTCACGTCCATGGTTAATTACAAATTTATCTTTGTGCTAAGTTAAACGAGTACCTGTTGGCTTTTTTGGCATTGTAGAACTCGTATTTACAGAATGAATAGTACATCTCCTTTCGGATGCTCTCTTTTCCATACCCCCTCCTTTTGTCCTTCCTTTTTCTTTAATTTATTTTCGTTATTGTTCCTTTTTCTTTCGTACTGATAACCTCATATTACACCTTACAGGTCACAAGGGGGTTGTATCTCAATTAGATCTGACTGAAAAATGACCAAAACCACTTCATTCACAGTTAATTCGGTGAAGGATGGTGAACCGTTATTTCGTGATTAGAGTCATAAGTAATGCATTGAGACATGTAATTGCGCTTGTACTGCATCGGTCAGGGCCTTTCTCTATCATCGTGTTTCGCAAATGAAAAAATCGGTCTTTCGATCTCATAAATCGTGGGCGCATCTCTCTCTCTTCCTTTCCTCTCTTCCTTTTCCGCTCGTTATTCCATTGTGGAACAGATGCAGAGAAACGCAGAGGCCTCTCTACTTGCCTTCTTTTTTTTGGGGGGGGTCGTCGAAGAGGCCCCTCTACTTAGCTCACTGAACCCGCAGTCCCTTTGTCTCATCGTGAATTCACAGTGCTTGAGCGAGCTGTAAAAAGAAACGCTCGTGATATTTGACCGACTGCTCCCCAGGGGGACCTTTATCACTTTCAGCATCCGTTTGTACCGCTCTTCTTTCCAAGTCTGCAAAGCCACAGACTTCTTTTTGGCGTGTCAATGTGAAACACGCTGGTTGCACCCACATCAATCATTACGTTCCTCCAATCAGTACGTTCCCTTTGTTCACTCTCATTCAAGTTCTGTGCAGCATGCGCAGAAATTGACAAGAGATTCCGTAATTTTTGTTTTCGACGAAAACAATTATAAAACATCAACGTTTATTTGTTGAGGCTACTGTGTAGGAAATAGTAAGGGTAATAGTGGGGAACTATTTGGGAGACGTACAGTAGATAGATCCTTTGAAAACACGAAGATGAGGAGCTATTGAAGTCATATGATAAGCTGAGGTTCTTTCAAAGTTTGTGGGCTTCAAACTAAGGAAATAAACATAGAGTTGGCTCAGAAATAAAAGACTTCGCTCCAATGTCATGTGAGAAAAACAATTGCAATGGTAACCGTGTGACAAATTTTTTATTTGTGTGTTATAGTTATACCACATTTTAAAATAAATATGTCCAGAGTTGCTCATTCTAATATTTTCGTGTTACCATTGACGTGCTTCCATGCCAACAACAATTGATGGTAAAGTGATATCTATTTTTAGAACGGATTTCACTCTAAATTTACCTCCACATGATTTTCCAATGAAACCATAAACGATCTCCTTTTTTTAATTATTAAAAATTTGAAGAGATGGCATAATTTTTGCAATGCTCGATTGCTCATAGCTCAAAGTTGGATAGTCACGATGGTTACTTGATTTGGAATAGTACCCAACCCACGTGGTGGGGGGCATGAAGTGACGTTTTCTTTGGCCAAAATAGAGACCAGAAAAAGCATGGTAGAACCCACCCCGCGGTGGACGAGATGGTTTGCGCCTCAGTTGATAAGAGGTTCGAAACTTCTCGCCCCCATTGCGCAACTCACCTGCGGCCCGTGGGAGGTGGGTCCCTGCGGGTCGCCCCGGGTTTATGCCACCGACTACTGGCTATACGACGGTTCCCGGATCACAAAAAAAAAAGAAAAAAAGAAAAGCGCATGGTAGAAATATCATGCTTATAGAAATTTATCTCTTGACAATGTCTTTCGATAGCTTTACTATTACTTGTATCCGTACTTGACTTGCTCTCTCGTTCCCTGTTACGAAATTGCACGTTGATTCCAGCAAAATAACGCTCGCAAACAATTCACCAAGCATAATATAATAATAAAATAACAGAATCAGAAGAACATGCCATAAGTTTTTCTTTTCTCTTTTTCTTGCCTCTCTATTTTCTTTTTCAGCGTCATGACGACCAGCGTCTTGCCATCGCTAATATAAAGGTATCGCTTTTAACCTAAAACAAATATGATAGAAATGACAAAAAAGCCCCTAAAAATATTTGGCTTCATCTATAACAATCTCCTGCTTGAAGACAAATATACCCAAGCACGGAGCAACTTTGCATCCATCTTCTTCAAAAACTAATAGTTGAAAAACTTGTGCCTCTGCAATACTCCTCATCAATCAACAAGGAGTAATACCAATGGTAGTAGTACAAAAAATATGCTTCTCTCTGTCTACTACCTTGGTTAACATGTCAGCTGGATTCTTCGAGCCATCAATCTTCTGAAATTCTAACTCATTATCTTTCAATGTTGACTTGATAAAGTGATAACGCTTTTTGATATGTCTAGACCTTGAGTGATAAGCTGCATTCTTTGCTAAGTACACTGCACTTTGACTATCACTCCACAGTGTACTGATTGGCTATTTTCGATGTAGCTCCTCCATGTAATCTTGTAACCATATGATTTCCTTAGAGGCTTTTGTGGTCGCCACGTATTCTGCCTCTGTCGTCAATAAATCCACTACTTTTTGTAGTTGAGATACCCTACTCACTGTTGTACTTGCAACTGTAAAGACATATCCAGTGGTACTCTTACCACTATCTCGATCACCCGAATGATCTGTGTCTACATAACCCTGCAACTCTAGAGATATACCACCATAACAAGGTGAGTAATTGGAAGTACCTGCTAGATATCTTAATATCCATTTTATTGCATTCCAATGCTCTTTGTCTGGGTTTTGCATATATCGACTCACAACTCCCACTGCCTGTGAAATGTTTGGTCTCGTGCTCACCATGGCATACATCAAATTCCCCACTACTGATGCATATGGAACTATCGCCATCTCATGTTTTAAAACCTGAGTGCTCGGACACATATCCTTGAAAAGTTTAAAGTGACTTTCTAGAGGAGTTGCAACCGGTTTTGCCTTGTCCATGTTAAATCTCTTTAAGACCTTGTTCACACAGTCTTCTTGTGACAACCATAATTTCTTATTTTTCTCATCCTTGATGATTTTCATGCCTAAAATATTCTTGGCCTCTCCCAAGTCTTTCATAGCAAACTGTGATGATAACATCTTCTCACTTCTACGATTCTCTTTATATTGGAACTAGCCATCAGCATGTCATCCACAAATAAAGAGAGATACACAATGTCACCATCATCATATACACAATGTCACCATCATCATACTTACGAAAATAAACATAGTGATCAGACTCACAGTGTGCAAATCCTTTTTCTTTCATGAAACCATCAAATTTTAGGTACCACTGTTGCGGAGCTTGTTTCAAGCCATACAAGTTTTTCTTCAAGCGACATACCATGTGCTCCTTACCTTTGACTTCAAAACTCTTAGGTTGTGCCATGTATAGTTCTTCATCTAAGTCACCGTGTAAAAATGTTGTTTTCACGTCTAACTGCTCAAGATGAAGATCCTCCATTGCAACTATACTTAACAGAACTCTAATTGATGTTATTTTCATTACAGGTGAAAATATCTCGGAGTAGTTGATCCCTTCCTTTTTAGAAAAGCACTTGACTACAAGTCTCACCTTGTATCTAATAGTACCATCTACATCATTCTTAATCTTGTACACCCATTTGTTTAATAGAGCTTTTTTACATGTGGGCAACTTGGTCAACTCCCAAGTTTTGTTCTGAAGTAACGAGCTCATCTCGTCTTTCATAGTACACTCCCATTGCAAGTGAGACGTGTCTACCTTTGCCTCATCGTAAGTCTCCGGTTCCCCTGAGTCTGTATATAAGACATGGCTCAAAACAGTATTAGCTAATGGATCAAAAATTACCTTTGGCATTCTCACACGTGTAGATCTCCTCAATACAGGTACTTCAGGGTCATTAGTTTACTCTGAATCATTGCATTCCTCTTGAACTACCTTTTCACTGATAATAGGTTCATCTTGAACCTCTCTTTCAAGTGCACTTTGATCTACTGGAAACATTTTCACAGGCATTGTGTCTAATTCAACATATTCTGGTTCTACTACCTTCTCATGCTCTATCTGACAATCCTTGTACATTTTTTCTTCATGGAATACCACATTCCGACTGCGGATGACTTTGTTATTCTCATAATCCCAAAGTCTATAGCCATACTCATCGCCACCGTATCCGATAAAGACACACTTCTGGGACTTAGCATCAAGCTTTTTCCTATCCTCTCTGTCAATCAAAGCATATGCAATACAACCAAACACCTTTATATGTGAATAATTAATCTTTTTACCTTGCCGCGACCTACCTCTCGGGGGGAGGGAACAGGTTTAGGGGTATTGCTTAAATGACGGACCTAAGACTCATTATTAGATGCGGGCTCTCCTAAACCCATACCTCATGTGACATTGGGGTGTTCTTAAGAATTTGGCAAAAAGGAGTCGCCACTAGCCTATTTGGGTTAGCTAGAAACCAAGTGAGGCACGTGAGTATGCCACACTTCCTACGCAACCAGAGAATCTAGGGTCAGGGACTTGATAACACTAATTGACTAATTAGTACAATTTCGGTACCTAATCTTATTCATTTTAGAAAAAAAAAGATGTTTGTCATGCAATTTGGATTGATTTTATACCTATCCACTAACATGTGAAGTGATATTGTGGATGTGCGATTATTATAATAACAATCATAGCTACTAAAATCCTAATTGTAGTAAAATTGAAGCACATGCAATTAAACATTTACAAAAGTAATCAAATATGCGAATTAAACATGTGATATAATCAAGGTGCAAGAAAATAAAGGCCTAATTACGCTAAAAATGCAAAACATGGCAATTTGGAACAAAACCCTACTTTTTTAATTTTTGAAATTTTTAATTTTTTTTATATATTCTAATTAATTTTTTTTATTTTTTTAAGAAAATTAATTTTTAATTAAAAAATGGGCGAACCGAGTCAGGTTCGGTCAGACCTGACCCGGGTTCGGCTCGGTTTGTGGCGACAGGCTCAAGTGGGCACAAAATTCCCTTTTTTCTTGATACTTTAGTCAAGGACTAAAGAAAGTCAAAAAGACCCACCTATTTCCCAAACCTGCGTGAGACTAGCCCAATTGACTTGAATTTGCAGAAGCCCGGCCCGAAGAGTTACCTAAGCTCGACCCACTTCGAAGACCAAACCCTACTCCTTTTGAGGCTTCGCCCAACCCGATTCTGACCCGGTTCACGCCTCATTCTCCAAGGCTTCTTTGCGGCGTCGAAGGGAAATGGCGGGGACGCCGGTGACTCGGTAGTGGTGACGCGATGGGCGGCGGTAGTGTGGACGATGATGGGCAGCTGCGGAGACGGGCAGAGGTGTGGCGTCGCGGGTTGCAGGCATTGGGCAGAGGCGCGGTGACGGATGGGGTGTTGGCTTGGCTGAGGAGGCGCTCGATGGGAGGTGGTGTGGACTGACAGTGTCGTCAGTGGCTAAGGAGGCGGTAACGGCAGCAAGAACGGTGACGGCGAGCCTCCTCCTTCCAAATTTGTCCTACTCGTGCGGATCCTCTCTTGGCCGCTGCTTGTGGGCTTCAACTTTGGCTTGGTAGCAACAGCCGGTGGCGCGAAGGTGTGGCGACAGGACTGGGAGTGGTGGCGGTTGGCCGCAACGTAAGTGGGTGTTGCAGGTCGCGTGACGAGGGGGCTTGGTGACCAACTCGAGTTGCTGGCGTCGGGTTGCAGCAGCAGCGTGGCGGACGAGGTTGCGAGTAGCACGCTCGGGGTTGGCGTTCCGGCGCGACAGAGCGGGCGGTGGCGAAGGCGGTCTGGCCAAGATGGAGGCGGTGAGTGCAGGGGCTCGGCCCCCAGCGGTGGAGGGGCTCCTAAGGAAGAAGTCTCTCTTCCTCCTTTCCTTCCGCTCACTCTTTCTTGAGCTCCTTGTCTCCCACGAGCTCTCTCTCTCTCTCTCTCTCTCTCTCTCTCTCTCTCTCTCTCTCTCTCTCTCTCTCTCTCTCTCTCTCTCTCTCTCTCGTTTCTCCTTAGTTTCCGCCCTTGTGTCGATGTTCCCCCTTTTTTGTAGGTTTGCACTTTCTTTTTGTAGGCTCTGCGCGCGAAGATGGGTAGGAGGTGGAAGAAGCCGGCATGGGCCGGGCCGAAGGAGAGACGGCTTGGGCCGCGGGAGAAAAGTGGCCCAGGCCCAGCACAGGGGGAAAGGGAAGAGAGTTGGGCCGGGCTAAGGCTGGATTTGGCTTGACCCGGCCCCAAGCGTTTTTTCTCTTTTTTTTTTTCAAAATTTTTTTTCGTTTTCGTTTTTTTTTTTTTTTAGTGACTAATTCCTAATTTTGTATGCGATTAGGTCCTAAATAAGTTGGTAAAATTTAGATGACAACAGTTGCCCCTCTTTGAATGTAGTCTCGAAGAGATTAAGACACCTAAATTATCCGACGAGAAAGGGACCCTGGGTGCATAGGCATGCACCAGGTCGATGGAAAGGATTCGGGGTTATGGAAGTGCGTTGTGTTGATAAGAGGAAGAAAGACCCCGGTGTACAGAAGCATGCTGTGTCATAAGAAGAAGAAATGAAGTCTCACTGTGTAACAACGGGTTTCGACTGGGTTGAAAATGCATGATTTGAGGGAAACCAATGAACCTTTGTAGATGACATGATTTAAGGTTAACCATGAACTTTTTGAAAAATTGCAGTTTAAAGATAGACTCATGAACATTTAAAAGTTTGGTTTAAGGATGGACCCACAAACCCTGTGGTTTAGACTGGAAAAAAGGTCTCACCGTGTAAAAACAAGTTTTGACTAGATATGATAGTCTCTCCGTGTAGAAAAAGGGTTTCGACTGGAAGAAAGGTCTCATCGTGTAATAACGGGTTTCGACTGGAAGAAATGTCTCACTGTGTAAAAATGAGTTTCGACCAGACATGATAGTCTCACTGTGTAAAAATAGGTTTCGACTGGATATGATAGTCTCACCATGTACAAATAGGTTTCGACTGGAAGAAAGGTCTCACCGTGTAAAAACGGGTTTCGACCGGATGTGATAGTCTCACCGTGTAAAAATGGGTTTCGACTGGATATGATAGTCTCACTATGTACAAACGGGTTTCGACTGGAAGAAATGTCTCATTGTGTAAAAACGGGTTTTGACCGGATGTGATAGTTTTACCGTGTAAAAACGGGTTTCGACTGGATGATAGTCTCACCGTGTACAAACGGGTTTCGACAGGAAGAAAAGACTCACCATGTAAAGACGGGTTTCGACCGGATGTGATAGTCTCACCGTGTAAAAATGGGTTTCGATTGGATGATAGTCTCACCGTGTACAAACGGGTTTCGACTGGAAGAAAGGTCTCATCTTGTAAAAACAGGTTTCAATTGGATGCGGACAAGCGTGGTTTATGGATGAACCCACAAGCCGTGTGGTTTAGGAAAAGCCACCAACCTTGTGGTTTTACGGATAAACCCACCAACCTTATGGTTTAAGGATGACCCACGAATCGTGTGGTTAAGGAAAAGACACCAACCTGTGATTTTAAGGATAGACCCATTAACCTTGTGGTTTAAGGATAACCCACGAACCGTGTGGTTTAGAAAAAGCCACCAACCTCGTGGTTTAAGGATAAACCCACCAACCTTGGAAATGGCATGGTTTAAGGCTAACCGTGAACCTTGTAGATGACATGGCTTGAGGCTGACCATGAACCTTTAGAGATGGCATGGTTTAAGGCTGACCATGAACCTTTGGTTTTTAGGGAAGCACCTGCTACCCTCTTGAAAACTGCATGGCCTCACTGAGGAATCCTATCAAACTCAACTTGAGCAAATGTCATTAGAGACGTCATCAAGAGACGTATTGGCAATATTGCAGTATTAATTGAACAAGCTAATCAAGCTAAGTTCGACTACTTTAGAAGAACATTCGATGTCAATTAGCATCATGTGGCGCAAAACTATCATCTTGCTCGGGGATATATCATTAATTATCAAATTCTCCGGGAGTCAAGTTCTTATTAGAACGGCTACGACTTATGAAAAAGGCTCATTAAGCATGCAAAACTAGAGCTTCTTAGTCAGAAAAATGTTTCTCACGCACTCTTGATAAAATGGTTGCTTGATCACATATATTCGCGTGGGAAGTAACTGATTACTAAGGGTATCTCACATATATCTCACCCCGTCGTGGGCTTAACTTTTCAGGACCATAGAGTGAAGAACCCGTAGCCGAGCTGAGGTGCTCTGAGGTGTAGGTCAGATATGACAGCTCCTTTTGGAGTGTGACATCTTGAAATTTTAATTCTGTTTTCAATTAAATAAATCTGGCCTTTCATCGACGCGTCTATAGTGCTATTTTCTGAGCTGATCATTCATGAGATAACTAGATTATCGAGGGAAGCCATTAAAGGATTTTAATGTAATAGACTTGAGAATTTGACTAGGAATCGACTACTCAACTGTGCTCATCTACAGAGATCATTACGGCACAGTTAAAAATCGATAAGAGATTAGAGATAGGTCATTTTGATTGAGATAGGTAATCAAAGTGTGGGTGATTCCACTAGATTGCAAAATTCTCGTCGATCGGCACTAGCACGATTATTCTGTCGTTTTGGTACCCTGTGTCCGTAATCGAAATCTCGAGATTTTCACGACAATCGAGAGTCGCCAATGTGTTGAAGATGTATATTGTGACTCGAAATAAATCAATCACGGGTCAATTGCACTAAAAATTTCTGAAAGCTACTTGGTAGGCTAGATTATGCTAAAATCGCGCCAAATTGAAATTAACTGCTAATTTGAATTCGATTTTAGAAATTGAAAGCTCTGCTATGACACGAGTTATTTTAGGAATGTCAACTCATCTTCCTAAGATTTTTCTGCAAACCGAGATTTTGGCGAAAAGTCAATATAGGGCCGTTTTCGATCGGAAAATTTAGGGGATTGTTTTTTACCGTGTTTTTGGGATGTAAGTTGGTTTTATTACCGAGGAAAAATGTCAATTTCATCATGGACACGTTGGTGGAATTTATGGGAGCCGAATTGATTTAATTCAAGTGGGAATTGAAGTGAAATTGGGAGAAACCAAGTGCAAATTCGTAGCCCCCATGCCCTCAACCTTTGGACCATCTCATTAGCTTCCTAAGGAAGCTTTGTGGCTGCATTTGGCTGTGGGAGCCAGCTGGCCATGGTGGGGTCAAGCCAAGGGGGACAAAGGGATAGAATTGAACCAAGGTGGTCCCCTCCAAGCTTGTTTGGTCTCTTATCTTCTTCCTCTGCCTTTGCTTTCTCCATTTCCAACCTTTTAGAGCTTTAGAAGTTGTAGAGAATCGGCCAGCAGACCCCCCTCCACCATCGATGCCCCCTGCTGCTCGTCGGACCGCCAGAACGTTGTTGCTGCCGTCGCGCGCTCAGCCGCGAGCCTTCATGCGCCGCCCGTTGTCCTCGCGTCCAACCGCCTCTCTCGTGCCTCCTCGCCGTCCCATGAACTCCCTAGGTCGATGTTGAAGCCGTGCCACCGTCGTACAGCAACTGCTGTTGCCCGTCGTCGCCGCTGCAGCTCGTCTGTCAATTGCCTTCACCGTTTCCAGCCTAAGCTAAGCTTGAGCAGCCCTCTGGGCCCAAAGAGCATAACCAAAACCGCCTCAACCCTCCGTGCACTGTTTGACCCGTTTCTAAGCCTTTCTCGACCCCGCTTGGTGCCGCCGCTTCTGAGTTTATTGATCATCTCTACCTCGCCGTCCTAGTGAACTCATCGAATCGCAAAACCAGTGAGTTTACTCACTAATCTCTACTTATGAAGTTAATTATGCTTAAGGGTTGATTAGTTTAGGTTAAGCATGGATTTTATGGTTTGTTATAACGGATTAGCAATTTAATGATTCGTTTATGCATGTTAGGTGGTTAGAGTAGCGTAATTAGAGACTAGATAAGCTATAGTATTTATCTAGATAGGTTTGGAAATTTTCCGGGCCCATTTCGGTATTTAATTAGGCTTTTTCGGCCTAAGTTGCATTTATTGGTATTTATTAATTAATTTTAGTATTTATTTAATTAATTATTATTTTCCGAAAATTAGATCGGGATAGCCGGTGACCAGAATTTTGTGCTGATCGCAATAGTATGATTGATTTATTTAATTGAGTGCTAAATTGGGCAAATTGTATGTTGATTGTAATTTTGGGTATTTATCCCAAAATTTAATAATTTCAGCATTTAATTAGAAAATCAATGGGCGTTGGTTTATAGCGCCAAAAATGTTTTTATCAACTATATAATTAGTGGGAGTTTATAAAGTAAGATATTATATTTTTGGTTAAGGCCTACCGTGTACCCACACACAATTATTTTTATCGGGTATGATAAAAGTGGTGGAATTATGGGTTGAGTAGAATGGTATACTGTATTAGCCTGAGGGCTTTGATATATCGACTTAGAGTGAGCAGTATACCTTAAGTATCGCATAGCTTTGGTGAGCATTAAGTATTGCACAGCTTCAGTGAGCATTAAGTATCGCACAGCTTCGGTGAGCATTAGCAGTATACTATATCAGCCTGCGGGCTTTGATATATCAGCTTAGGGTGAGTAGTATACGCTGTTATCAACTTTTGGCGAGCTATACTGCCCTATCTATCTTCAACTTAGGGTGAGCAGTCCTTGATGTGATCGGACTTTATAGATAGTATTGAATGGGTTCACCGAGATATGGTCTTGATGGTATGGAATCGACTAGATCGATTGATTGATGACTTGATCTGTTTTGATGATTTGAATTGTTGAAGTGATTTGTTGAATATATGAATCGTACTGACTTGCAGGAAGGAACGGAGGCAAATGTAAGTGCTCTGACTTGTGCTTGTGCTTAGGCAGCCCTTGGGGCGTATTTTCTTCCTAGTCGGGACTTAGGGGTGAATTTGCTGAGACGTCGTCTCACCCCCTTGTGAGATAACATTTATAGGTCCTTAGATGGTAGTACATCCCGAGCATTTTGGACAGCCGAAGAAGGTCACCAAGCAGGTATCTTATATTTAGCTTCATGGGAACCCTCGAGGATGGGTCTATGAGTTCATGAGGTTCGTTGTCTGGGTTGATGAGGGTCTACCCCATAAGTTACCCCATAAATATAGATTGTAGTATCGTCATGAGCGAAATGGACAAAGAGAAGGTCCCATACCGAAATTTGAGATCCCTATGTCGGTGCTAGAGGTAGCTTTTGAAAAGGGTACAACCGACCCTCCAGGTGGTTTAATGGTGGACTCGAGTCCGTCGGATCTAGGGTCCCCAGAGTATTCAGTTGAAGACTCGAATGCTTAGAGGATCTGTAACACTCAAAACCCCCCTTTTTGCAGACATTATATATATCGGCTAGTATTGTATATGACTTAATTTGATATGTATATAAGTGTGCTGTGGTTTTGAAAATTTGTGGCCCTACTTTTCTATCCCATCTTTCCATTGTATGGGGATTTATTTATTCACTTCTGCATGCGCATTAAAATGAATGGGTCGACGACGCATCTTGGGACGTCGCTATTTAATCGACCACCGAGGGATCGGCACGCGCTTGGAGGATCGGGGCGTGACATGGAGAGTTGGTCTTTTGAAGTCTTTTGGTTATAGACTTTTGTACATGACTCAATATGTTTATAAAAGTATGTTTTGTTTGTGAATCTGTTGTCTTGCTATTCTATCCCGAGATGGTTACTGTCAGGGGATTTGTTATTCGTTTTTGCATGTGCAATAAAATGAAAGGGTCGGCGACTCATCTTGGGAAGTCACAATTTTATCGACCATCGAGGGATGGGCACGCGCTCGAGGTTCGAAGCATGATAGGCAGACTTTGACACAAAGTCTGGGAGTCTTCAGACTTTGACATAAAAGTCTGAAATTCTTCAGAATAGACTTTGGATAAGTTTTGTCAACTTCAAAACATTAATGGAGTTTTCTCCAACAATCTCCCTCTTTTTGATGGCGACAAAACTTCCTTGCAGATTTAAAGATTTATAACTTGCAAAACAACTCTTAGCAGTACATGACAACTTAAAAAAAAAAAAAATTAGTTAAGGATCTGGATAGCATCGATTTTGCAATCACATAAAACATGTTAATCTTAAACACATATCAAGATTTAAAACCATCCACATCCATAAACATCACTACTGCAAGAATTTCTGCAGAATAAGTAAATGTTCAAAGCAAACTTAAATTAAATTTGCAAAAAGTTAAAGGTTAAAAGTAGAGAAAAAAAAAATGCAAATCCTCCCCCTTTTTGTCAATAGCAAAAAGTGGAGAAAGGCAAAATAGAGAGAGTATAAAAAGAATCAAGGCCGTCTGGGAAGTCGAACAAGCTAGAAATCCCCCATTGGCTATACTGATTCCTCAATCTTCTAGCACTAGAGATGAACATTCTCGACTTGATTCTGCATAGTCTTGATAAGCCGACAAGTCTGTTCATGCTCAACTTGATTATGGGTAATAGTCTGAGATACTTGTTGATTTAGAGTTTGTACCTGAGTATTTAAGGATTGTACCTTTTCAATGTAAAAGTTTGAAGACGATCTCAACGCAGTATGAAGTTTCTCAATTTCAATGTCCAAAGCATATTGCTGAGCCTTTACTTCCAAAAGAAGCTCGATCATCCTTGGATAATCGGCATTTGGTTCTGTTTGCGCACTGGCCTCAGCGAAATGAGTTCGTGGAGAGTTCAGAAATGAGGGAACATCAACTTGTCTAGTTCCTTGACTAGGAGTGGATTCTGCATTGTCAGCTTCTGGAAAATGAGAAGCATAGACATCTTCAGGGTGTGCCAGAGATCTACTGATACCATCACTTGCAAAAGGAGGAGAAGAAGTCTCTGTTTGCTCAACAGCTCCCCCTGTTTTTGTTCCTACAGGTGGAAATAGGATTTCTTCTTCGTGATGCTTCTCCTTTCCAAGATGAGAGTGAGGTTCTTCTTCTGTACGTACTCCAATTTGACCACTCCGAGTTGCTTCAGAATCTTCAGATAAAGATATGGCAATGGTTGCCTCATAAGATTCATCTGCATGTCCTCTTCCTTCATCATCTATTCCTTCTTCTTCTCTTCTTTCCTTTTCTCTTCTTTCTTATGCTATTCCTTCTTCTTCTCTTGCTTCTTCTTCTGGCTCTGTTTCTTCTCTTTCTCCTCCTTCTCTGTGCAATGGTTACTTAGAACCAACAAAACCTTGAATATTCTTCAAGGCAATTGCAGAAATGGTGAGATCATCATCATCATCATCCTCTCCGTCCTGCAGGATGAGAGATCTTCTCTTCTTTACAGGTTCTCTTACAACTTCCTTGCCTTTTCTCTTCCTTGCAGCAGAATCTACTTTGGTTTTGCTGGAGGACTCCTTTTTCATGCGCTTAATGATCTTGTTCAGATCTTTCAGCCTCATCTTCGAAATCATTTTGAGTCCTATAACCATAGGAGCAATAATTCGAGAGCAAAAGGAGGCGGGAAACTCAATCTAGAAATGTCTGAATAGCTTGTTAACCGGCGCAGAGTAAGGTAGTTGTCCTTGTCCTTCACAACTGTCCCATGCATGTGCATCAGAATGGTATGAGGGAGTGAAAATCTCATCCCATTGTAGATTGCAAACATGAGCCGTGCCTCGAACCTGGAAACATTAGTCTTTGATGCAGCATTCGGTTTGATGCAGTTAATGACAACTTTATGCAACAGAACGTTTGAGGCTGACAATTTGGAATAAGTGATGCCTCCTTCGTGTACTTTGTCATTGACAAAGAATCTCATTGCTTCACCAAAAGAGACATTTATTGGTTGAAAGCCACTCTTTTCGACCCCAATAATGTCAGCCAATGTGTCTACAACTACTGCATAGTCTTTATCTATGGCATCCTAGAATTTCATGATAATCACTAGATGTGTTATGAGCCATGTGGAGATGATGGAAGCACCACCAAATTATATTGTGGCCATTTGACCCATGACTTGCAATAGATTAAGGCCAAACTTTTCATGGATAATTACTTGATGGGAAAATTCTATTCTTGGCCCTGTGTTTTATAGGTTGGATTTTATTTATTTATGTGGCAAGTTTTATGGTTTTATAAATTTCAATTAGGTATTTATATGAGTGGGGGTTCAGAGTAGATTATTAAGAGAAAGAGTGGGCTGAAATTATAAGGCCAAGACCAGCCCACAAGAGCCCCACCGTTCGGCCATTAGGGTCTGGTCCACGAAGCCCAAAGGGAGAGGGGGCTGCCGTCGACCAGATGGAGGGAGAGGCCCGGCCCAAAGGAAGGCCCATCAACTTGCATGGCTAAATCCCCAAGTGGCAAGAGAAGCTTGCCAAGTGTAAGAGCCATGCAAAATCCAATGATTGTAAATCATTGAGGGGGAAAGAAAAGAGGAGAGGTGGATTGGGAGAGAGGGTGATCGTTCGAGAGGGAGAGAGAGAGAGAGTTGTCATGTGAGAGAAGGAGAGAAAGAGAGGAAGAGAGGAAGAGAGAAAGGAAGGAGGAGGTCCGTTCGCCGCCGTGCGTGCACCGAGTCCCGCTGTCGAGCCGCCTTGCCCTGCCGTGTGCTTGTTGTGTTTGCTTGGACTAGAGGCAAGTAGAGTCCATAGACCTACCCTTTGCTTGTTGTGATGTGTGTAGTGAGGGGTGATAAACCTTGGTTGTGATAGGAGTGATGAAATTCGAAGCTTTGGGGAGTAAGGTGTTGGCCTAGTGTTCTGTTTTTCTAAAAGACAGACCGACCTTCTATGATTTCGTGAGTTGCATGTGACTTTTTTGTTGGAATCTCACATCAACCTCTTGATGAAAGTTGTAGAGGACATCTTGAGGAGTAACATACCAAAATTTGAGATAAAACGGACAAGTATTGCTTGATGAAACGATTTTACTTTGGAGAAATTAGATTTGGAATTTGTTGTGCTGACCTTTAGTGGTTTCGTGGACTGTAAAGTAGCTTTTTTGTTGGAATCTCACTTTGATTCCATAATGAAAGTTGTCCTTTTGAGGAATTCTTGAGGTATAACTTATCAAAAATTGAGAGGAAATGAACAGGTATAGGTCGGTGAAACCGTTGTCCTTTGAAGCAACTGGATCTGGGAAAACGTTACCTTGACCTAGTATGATTCTGTGAATTTTTATAAAATCATCCAGTTGAAATTTGATCTAGTGTCCTTAATAAAAGTTGTATATGACATTCTGAGGAATAATACATTGAAAATTTAGAAGAAACGGACATGTGTAGGTCGGTGAAACGAATTCTCTTTGAAAGAAGTTAATCTGGAAAAACAACACCGAGAATAGGAGGAATTAAATCATATATATCTATTAATATAGAACGAATTGGATTTTTATTTCTGCATGATATATTTACCTATAGGTGTTTTCTATAACATATCAAAATTTCAGAATTTTTGGAATTCATTTGGGTATTTAATCGACATTATTTCTGAAACTGTGCAAACTGTAATGCTGGAATTTTGATAGCCGTGATGCATGGACAGTACCGAATTGTGTGAAGTTCTTTTGGTATGGTATTCTTCATGAGATATTTGCCTTTAGGTCTTGTTTATAACATGTCAAATTTTAAGAATTTATTAATACCGTTTACTAATTTTTCTAGAGTTTTAACTCAAGGAGTGCATTCTGTTTTATCCAAAAATTGATGCATTTTCAAAAATAAATGAATTTCTCTATGTGATGTGTTGTCTTGAGTAGTTGCTTATGCTGCACATGTGGTGAAATTTGGCATGTCATATAACATCAAAAGTTGGTTTAAACCTTTGACATTATTGCATCAAATGCCATGTTGAAAGTGAAGCACACATGTGATTATAAATTGTGAAAGTGATAATACTGTCGGACCCTTGAGTCGACGATGTCCTCAGGAGTTTCAAGATGCCCAGAGGTGTATGCCGGATGCCCGGAGGTGTGTGTCGGATGTCCTCGGGAGTTTCGAGATGCCCGAAGGTGTGTGCCGGAGGCTCCTCACGATGCCAAGTTGGGTGCGAGCGATAAATAGAGGGATGCAACATTGATCCCTAGGAAGAAAGATGAAATGAGATCCTACTAAAAAAAAAAAAAAATTGAATCATGTGCATGAGTATGTGCATATGGCATGGTGATATATGCATGACCGCATGGAAATGTATGCTTGATAGCATGAATGATATGCACTTTACTCGTGACATCTTGTTTGTTCTGCTTACTGTATTGTGTAGTTCGATAGATCTTTACTGCTGAGTGGTTATACTCACCCCTTTGGGGATTAACATTTTAGATTAAAAAGATGCCTTTGCCACCGGTCGCGCGTGGTACCTTCTATGGCTTACCGTTTGACGTTGAGGTTGAGTGCGCGGAGCACATCTGTGTTAGTGTTCTTGGTCTGGTGTTTGTTCGAGTCCACGTGTTGGTTATGTATGACGTGGGCTTGGCTGGGTACCCTGTTGTCCAAGAGTTTCTGTCTGTCCACGTTAGACACGATGGGGTGATGCTTGGGATGCTGCCGTCGCCGCCGCCTGATGCACCGAGTTGGGTGTGATGGTAGGTATGATTGGTAGGAGCTAACACTTTTTGGGATAGCCGACACTTGTTGATGGACGGGTATACAATGTTTGATGTTGGGTCGAGATCTCTTTTGAGTCATAGCCAAGTATAGTTAAAAATCTTGGCCTTTTGCCGTACCAACTTGATATGTCCATCATAAAAATGTAAATAGAAGTGACTCGGCTTTATCTTTTCTTTTGGTACGTAGTTGGTGTGCATTGCATTATTGTTATTGGAGTAAGGGATGGTGAGACTCGTTTGTGCTTCCGTTAATGAGCTATGCTGGAATCTTTTCAAAAAAAAAAAAAAATTAATTGAACAACCCTTATGAACTATGGTTCCATTTTAAATTAAAAAGGCATTAGACTGGTATGTGGTAGGATAAGGGATAGGTACCTGTGGCGATCCTAATGGATTGGGGGCCGTGCCGAGGGGGTGCCACAGCGGTTGGTATCAGAGCTAAAGGTTTATATATGGAGTGATAAGGAGCCTCATTTGGAAATTGAGGAAGATAATGACAATGCACACCTTAGGATGCTGACCAAGAATGGTTGACTAACTTTGAATAATAGGTGATGGGTATTCACTCGTAGATCCCTAGTCTGTTTTGTGAGCTGCTTTTTAGGTGCTAGTAACATGGTTATGTTACTTATTTCCATAGTTGCAGTTGCTTTTAATGGAGACATTGAGTCACAGATTACTCCTGAGGCAAATGCTTGGAAACTGTAGGAAAATCATGGTACGATTTGGAGGTCATCATCCGTCGAGGGCTGAAGCCTCAGCAGCAAGGGCTGAACCCCGAGTGGAAGATATCCTGTAGGCATTGGCCAATATAGGAAATCTGATGGAAAGACAAGCGCAGTAACAACCCAAAGTAGAACGACGTACTCAAGGACTGGTGGAGCAATTTTTGAAGTTAAAACCACCTAAGTTCAGTGGAATGGGAAGTCCTGAGGAGGCGAAGCATTGGATTGATGGGATGGAGCAAATTTGCCAGTTGTTGGTCAGCAATGATGCTGAGAAAATAACTTTGGCAGAGTACCAGTTGGAGGGAAATGCAAAGTTTTGGTGGAGAGCTTCGAGGGACACAATCTTTCCACCAGGAACTGATGTAAATTGGGATGAGTTTGTCAGAGCTTTCAATAGAAAACATTTTTATGATTGTGCTAGGGACAAGAAAATTACAGAATTTGTTCAATTAGAACAAAAGGAGTTGACAGTGGATCAATATGAGGCAAAATTTTCTGAACTGTCTAGATATGCTCCTAGGCTGATTGAAGATCGAGAAGAAAAAGCTAAGAGGTTCCTGTAAGGATTGAGAACTGATATCAGGAAGCAACTGGTGCCTTTGAATATAAGAGATTATAATGAGATTTATGAAAGGGCATAGTTGGTGGAACAGGAGTTGGTAAGAGAACAGTTAGAGTATAAGAGACAGTCGACTTTTGGTGATATCAGACGGGGTAAGAGACCCTATACAGGTCAAGGTCAGACCTGGGAGTCTAAGAAGAAGGTCAGTTTCGGGAATTTTGGAAAAGCCAGGGATGGCTTGAATCTGGGAAAAACATCTTATCGGAATGAATAATGTTGAAGGTGTGATGGGCGACATGGCCCAGGACCTTTTAATGGACGGCTGAAATGCTATGGTTGTGGACAGGTAGGACACCTTAAGAAGGATTGTCCACAAGAGAAGTCGCAAACAAGTATCAACTCAATGCGACAAGTACCACAATGCACTGCTGGACCATATCCACAAAGAAATCCATAGAGACCACCAGCATAGGGAAAAGTGTATGCGGTCACCCAAGATGAAGCAAAAGCTTCCAAAAACGTTATCTCAGGTACAATTTTCATAAATGGCAAGAAGGCATATGCATTGTTTGATACGGGTGCTACGCATTCTTTTGTGTCTGAAAGATATAGACTGTTGAGTAAAATAGAAACTACGTCCCTTGTGACGCCCCTTTGTGTTTCTACACCTTTAAAGAATATGGTGTTGTCTACGCTGGTGTGTAGAAAGTGTAAGATAACAATAGGAGGAAGGGATATGGAAATAGACTTAGTTGTAATGGCTATGTTTGATTTTGATGTGATTATATGAATGGATTGGCTTCATAAGTATTGGGCCAAAATGGATTGTTATAGAAAAGTGATCCAATTTGTTTTACCTGATCAGTCTAGTTGTGAATTTTTGGAGGATAGACCAACCTATCTATAACACTTATTTCAGCGATAGAGGCCCGTGCATTACTTGACGAATGATGTCAAGGGTACCTAGCAATGGTTAAAGATTATACTAAGGAAGAGCTTAAGCTTGATGAAATTCGAGTAGTCAATGAATTTCAAGATGTATTTCCTGAGGAGTTGCCTGGATTACCACCGGAAGGAGAAATTGAGTTCGAAATTGAACTAATGCCTAGAACAAGACTAATATCGAAAGCCCCATATAGGATGGCCTTAATGGAACTGAAGGAGTTGAAAGTGCAACTGCAGGAGTTGCTTGATAAAGGATTCATTAAGCCAAGTGCTTCACCTTGGGGTGCACCAGTCTTGTTTGTGAAAAAGAATGATGGGTCGATGCGCTTATGTATTGACTATAGGCAACTGAATCAAGTGACCATTAAAAATAAATATCCCTTGCCTAGAATTGATGATCTATTTGACCAACTACAAGGAAGTTCGGTCTTTTCTAAGATTGACTTGAGATCGGGGTACCATCAGCTAAGGATTAAGAAAGAAGACATTCCTAAGACTGCGTTTAAGACTCGTTATGGACACTACGAGTTCCTCATCATGCCTTTTAGATTGATGAATGCACCGCCGCATTTATGGATCTAATGAATAGGGTATTTAAGCCTTATTTAGATCAGTTTGTGATTGTTTTTATTGATGATATCCTGATATATTCTAGAGGGCCTGAAGAGCATGAGCAACACTTGAGGATAGTTTTGCAAACTCTGAGAGATCATAAGTTGTATGCCAAATTCAGCAAGTGTGAATTTTGGCTGGATAGGATAATATTTTTGGGACACGTGGTGTCAGGAAGAGGAATTGCAGTGGACCCAGCGAAGGTTGAGATGGTAATAAATTGGCCAAGACAGACAACACCTACAGAAATATGGAGTTTCTTAGGACTGGCTGGTTATTATAGAAGGTTTATTGAAGGGTTTTCACGACTGGCAAGTCCCTTAACAAAATTAACTCAAAAGAATGTGAAGTTTGAACGGACTGGGGAATGTGAAAGCAGCTTTCAGGAGCTTAAAAGAAAATTGATCTCGGCTCCAATCCTGACTATACCATCTAGATCTGATGGCTTTACAGTGTATAGTGATGCATCTCACAAAGGATTGGGATGTGTTTTGATGTAACACGGCAAGGTCATAGTCTATGCATCTAGACAATTGAAACCTCATGAACTAAACTACCCAACGTATGATTTAGAATTGGCAGCTATAGTGTTTGCTTTGAAGATATGGAGGCACTATTTGTATGGGGAAAAGTTTGAGATCTATACAGATCATAAGAGCCTAAAATATTTGTTCTCACAAAAGGAGTTGAACATGAGACAAAGGAGGTGGATGGAGTTGTTGAAGGATTATGATTGTGAGATACGGTACCATCCAGGGAAGGCGAATAAGGTAGCGGATGCCCTTAGTCGTAAGTCAGCTATGGAAATGGCCAGTTTAAGAATAGCATAATGGAACCTATTAAAGTTTGTAGCAGACTCGGAGTTTGAATTGAAAGTGGATCGCCTTATCGGTATGCTATCGGCCTTAAGAATTGAACCCGAAATCATTCAGAAAGTTAAGATTCTGCAAGAGTCTGACCCGGAAATTATGAAAGTGAAAGATGCAATGTCTTTAAGAGAAAGACCAGAATTTCAAATCTCTGAAGATGGAGTGGTAAGATGCCAAGGACGACTGCATGTTCCCGACAATGAAGAAATAAAGAGGCAAATTTTGTCAGAGGCACATAGGAGTAATTATAGTATTCATTCGGGTAGTACAAAGATGTACAGGAATTTGCGTCAGCAATTTTGGTGGAATGGCATGAAAGCAGATACGGCTAAACACGTTTCTCAATGTTTGACGTGCCAACAAGTGAAGGTGGAACATCGCAAACCTACAGGACTTTTGAGATGGCTAGACATACCAGAATGGAAATGGGAGCATGTAACGGTGGACTTTGTGCAAGGACTGCCAAGGACATCAAATGGTCACGATTCTATTTGGGTGATAGTGGATCGCTTGACCAAGTCTGCCCATTTCTTAGCGGTCCGCATAAACTATTCAATGAATAAACTTGCTGAGATTTATGTAAGCTAGGTAATACGCTTACATGGTATTCCTGTAACGATCACTTTTGATTGAGACTCTAGGATTACTTCAAATTTTTGGTGGAGTCTCCAAAATGCCTTAGGGACAAAGCTTCAATTTAGTACTGCCTTCCATTCTCAGATAGACGGACAATCAGAAAGAGTGATCCAGACTCTAGAAGATATGCTAAGAGCTTGTGTTATTGACTTTAGAGGAAATTAGGATGAGAATTTGCACCTGATAGAGTTCGCCTATAACAATAGTTTTCAGAAAAGTATAGGCATGGCTCCGTATGAAGCATTATTTGGAAGAAGGTGCAGGACCCCTGTTTGTTGGGATGAAATAGGTGAAAAAAAATTGACAGGACCTGAGATTGTGCAAGTTACTACAGAAGCAGTCGAGATAATAAGAAAAAGACTTAAGACAGCCCAGAACCAGCAAAGAGACTATGCAGATAGGCGTAAAAGGCCTTTGGAGTTTAGTGTGGGAGATCACGTATTTCTTAAAGTATCTCCAATGAAGGGAATATCTCGGTTTGGGATGAAAGGGAAGTTAGGTCCCAAATTTGTTGGACCCTTTGAGATACTTGAAAGAATAGGAGACGTAGCTTATTGTTTAGCGCTGCCTCTTAAATTGAGAAATTTACATGATGTGTTTCATGTATTGATGCTAGGGAGATATCAGCCAGACCCTGGTCACATACTCAATCATGAAGCCATCAAAGTGGATGAGAAAGTGAGGTACATCGAAGAGCCTGTGCAAGTGCTGGATCAAAAGGAGCAAATTCTTAGCACCAAGAAAATCCAGTTGGTAAAGATATTATGGCGACATCACGGTATGGAGGAAGCCACATGGGAGAGTGAAAATGAGATGAGGGAAAGGTACCCTCACTTATTTCAAGAGACATATGAAATGTCTAATTTCGAGGACGAAATTCTCTAAGGAGGGGAGAATTGTGGCATCCTAGAATTTCATGATAATCACTAGAAGTGTTATGAGCCATGTGGAGATGATGGAAGCACCACAAAATTATATTGTAGCCATTTGACCCATGACTTGCGATAGATTAAGGCCAAACTTTTCATGGATAATTACTTGATGGGAAAATTCTATTCTTGGCCATGTGTTTTATAGGTTGGATTTTATTGATTTATGCGGCAAGTTTTATGGTTTTATAAATTTCAATTAGGTATTTATATGAGTGGGGGTTTAGAGTAGATTATTAAGAGAATGAGTGGGCTGAAATTATAAGGCCAAGACCAACCCACAAGAGCCCCACCGTTCGGCCATTAGGGCCTGACCCACGAAGCCCAAAGGGGGAGGGGGCTGCCGTCGACCGGATGGAGGGAGAGGCCTGGCCCAAAGGAAGGCCCATCAACTTGCATGGCTAAATCCCCAAGTGGCAAGATAAGCTTGCCAAGTGTTATCCCTTTGTAGCCAAGTGTAAGAGCCATGCAAAATCCAATAATTGTAAATCATTGAGGGGGAAAGAAAAGAGGAGAGGCGGATTGGGAGAGAGGGTGATCGTCCGAGAGGGAGAGAGAGAGAGAGAGAGAGAGAGAGAGAGAGAGAGCTGTCATGCGAGAGAAGGAGAGGAAGAGAGGAAGAGAGGAAGAGAGAAAGGAAAGAGGAGGTCTGTTCGTTGCCGTGTGTGCGCTGGGTCCCGCCATCGAGCTGCCTTCCCCTGCCGTGTGCTTGCTGTGTTTGCTTGGACTAGAGGCAAGTAGAGTCCATAGACCTACCCTTTGCTTGTTGTGATGTGTGTTGTGAGGGGTGATAAACCTTGGTTGTGATAGGAGTGATGAAATTCGAAGCTTTGGGGAGTAAGGTGTTGGCCTAGTGTTCTGTTTTTCTAAAAGACAGACCGACCTTCTATGATTTCGTGAGTTGCATGTGACTTTTTTGTTGGAATATTGTGGCACCCCCAAAACCCGATAGGGTCGCCACAGATACTATGCGTTAAGAATCTAAGGCAAAAACAACTTAAATGACGTTAGAAGAAAGAATTGCAATTCAGGCCGAGGCTTAGGCATAAACTTTTTTTTTTTGAAAGGGCTTAAGGGATTTGCACAGCTCACAGCGAAAATAAGAGGCGAGTCTCACCATCTCTCCGCTTCCCTAACGACAGCACAATGCACACCGACTATTTTGATTGAAAGAAAACACAAGGCCGAACCACTTTTATTTACATATATATTTACGAGGGGTTTTCCCACGGGTCGGTACAACAAAAGGTAGGCCAAGACTCATCCATACGCTTGGCCTTCAACCCAAAAAGGAACACACGACCCCCTAAAAACAGCATGTAATATCCTCCCCTCGGACTGCTAGTGTCGGCCATATCCCAAAAAGTTGCCAACTCCTACTTCACACGCACGGGCCGTCACACTCATCCCGGTGCATCAGGCGGTGGGGGCGGCAGCATCCCCATCATCACTCCGTCGCGGCGAATGTGGACGGACACGTACTCCTGAATGACTGGGCCCCCAGATAGACCCACGTCATAAGACACAATCGCGCAAACCCGGATGAACGTCAGACCTGGTAGGGTGGGACAGTCGATCTCCGTCAGCACGACCTCCACATCAGACGGAAGGCCGTAAAATACTCCCCTCGTGACGGCAGGGAGCGGCATCGTGCTAATCTGAAATGTTGGTCCCCGAAGGGGTGAGTACAACCACTCAGCAGGTAAAGGAATCCAATCACCACTCAATGCATTCAAACAATACGAGCAATTACATTATACATGTCATCCATGCATTCCAGTGTACTTACCTCGAAGCCATATATGTATCGTCATACATCATCATCACAATCATAATACGTGCATATCATAGGCCACGAATGTTCATTATCATCATACCATATCATCCATGCATGTCATCATCATATCTTATATACATGCCATCATGTCATCATGTCATCATGTCATCATATCATTATATCATAGGTGATGATCATCATATCATGTCACATATGCATGTCATCATGCCATATCTCCCATGCATGTCGTCATCATATCATATCTACATGCCATCATGTCATCATATCATTATATCATAGGTGATGATCATCATATCATGTCACATATGCATGTCATCATGCCATATCATCCATGCATGTCATCATGCCATATCTCCCATGCATGTCACACCTACATATCATCATGCCATATCTCCCATGCATGTCACACCTACATATCATCATGCCATAGGTAGTCATCATCATGTCATGTCACATATGCATGATTTAATTTCCACTTCTAATTCTCAATTGATCATCACATCACTCTTTCTCGGGATCATCCATCCCATACTTTACACTCGCGCCCTATCCAGGCATTACGAGAAGAACCTTCGGCATTACGCCATTCATGGCCACCGGGCATCCGGCACCCCCACATCCCAGGCATCTCGCACCCCAACTGGCATCACGAGGCATCCCCTCGGGCAAAGACCTCCGAGGCTTCCGGCACCCAACCATTCCGGGCATCTTGATACTCCCAGGGCCATCCGGACATGTATCTCTATACATTCCGGGCATCCGGAACCCCCCATCCCGGGCATCCTGGTACTCCCAGGGCATTATCATCCGCCACAAACAGTTTCCTCATTTATCATTGTTCATGTTTACCAATTTAGGCCTCAACTTAACATGGCACATGATGTAATGGCAAACAAAATCACTTTCATTCTTTGATCTATGCATGCATCATCAGTCATTAACATACGTGCAATAAAATGCAATTACTCATAGTAATTTGATCCTTATGAAACATATGCCACTCAAAACAATTTACAAACTAAATTCATTTAGAATTTATTTAAATTCCAACTTATCCTATTTTACAATTTTATATAAATTCAATAATCACACAAATCCCAAATTCATGCAATCAAAGCATATGATAATTTAATACAATGAACTAGTGATTTTCTACAGAAAACACAAAGCCAATTAATTTCTACACAAAAGGTAATATTACAAAAATTACCGCATGGAATCTCGGACAAAGGCAGAATGTGCAGTTTTCTAAGTAATTCAATTAAAATGCTTAAACGACCTCCGAAAATTATGAAATTTTACCAGGTTATAGTTAAGACACTAAATTAGGTTTTTCATGAAGAAATCTAGGCCAAATTCATTTTAGATAAATTTCTATCATCACACGAAGCTAGTGGTCAGATTACCGAAACGTCCAGGGTCCTATGTCCGAAATATTGAGGTTTGACCTACCTATCCTTCTTCGTTTTCTCTGAAATTTGGATATGTTTTAGTTCTAAGGATCCCCTACAACTTTCATGAAGGAATTTAAGCCAAAATTCCAAAGGATAACCTCCATATAGGTCCATGAAGTCTCGGGTGTCCCATACCGCGACTCCAGAATTGTCATCTTCAAGATCAGGTTGGTTTCCTAAGCTATACTTGTTCATTTTGCTTCAAATTTTAGTATGTTCATCCTTAAGATGTGCTCTACAATTTGCATGAAGAAGTCGAAGAGAGATTCATGGTGAAAATCAACATGCAGCCACAAAGCTACCACAAGGTCAGCGAAATAGTTCCAGATCTAGAGTCTCCGAAAAATGGGGTTTTGACCCCTTAAATCTTCATCATTTTGCACGAAATTTTAGTATGTTATATTTCAAGGTGTTGGCTACAACTTTCATGAAGAGATCCAAGTCAAAATCGAACTCCAAACATGAATGCAAGCTCCCACAAGATTCTGACTCCAGTGATTCATGCGAAAACAGCAAGCATCTTCAAGAACAAACCACCCTAGCTCCGTTTTCTTACCTTTAAACACCCAAAGATCAAATCAACATGCAAGAGAAGAGTTGGATCCTAACTTGCCTCAAACACCAAAGAAAAGGGCGGACGAACGGCGGCGAACGGACGGGCCTCCTCCTCTCTCGGCCTCCTCCTCTCTCTCTCGCAATCTCTCTCTCCCTCCTTCCTCACTGTGCGACACTCCCTTTCCTCTCTCTCTCTCATCCGGCCATCCCCCTTTAATTTCCCCAAGAGGCAATCATTAGATTGCCTCCCCCAAGGCCCAATGCATGGCAAGCCTTCTTGCCACTTGGCAAGGCTCATGCATGGGCTTGGGCTTGGGCTTTTGGGCCTCTTGGCCCTCTTGGGCCGACGGCACCTCCTTGTGGGCCTTAATGGGCTGGCCACTTGGCCCATTAGGGTCCACCCTTGGGCCCAAGGCCCAATCAAATTTTCTCTCCCCTTTTTTTTTTTTTTTTTTTTTTGAATTTCTTTTTAGGGACTTTAATTACTAAATTTCACCTAAACAAAATCCTATAATATTTTATCTATGAGAACTTAATCTATAAAATGCATGGCCAAGCATAGACTATCCTCATTAATTTACCTTATAATCAAAATTCAAAAACTTAAATTAAAACACAAGCACAAAACACAAAGCCTTAAGAGGAAACTAAAGGCTAAAACACAACCCATAGGTAAATTCATTACCTATTTAAGGGCTTTAGGACACCTTAGGGCTTGCCCCTAAATTCTGGGATGCCACAAATATCACATCAACCTCTTGATAAAAGTTGTAGAGGACATCTTGAGGAGTAACATACCAAAATTTGAGATAAAACGGACAAGTATTGCTTGGTGAAACGATTTTCCTTTGGAGAAATTAGATTTGGAATTTGTTGTGCTGACCTTTAGTGATTTCGTGGACTGTAAAGTAGCCTTTTTGTTGGAATCTCACTTCGATTCCTTAATGAAAGTTGTGGAGAACTGCTTGAGGTATAACATATCAAAACTTGAGAGGAAATGAACAAGTATAGGTCGGTGAAACCGTTGTCCTTTGAAGAAACTGGATCTGGGAAAACGTTACCTTAACCTTGTATGATTCTGTGAATTTTTATAAAATCATCCAGTTGAACTTTGATCTAGTGTCCTGAATGAAAGTTGTAGATAACATTCTGGGGAATAACATACTGAAAATTTAGAAGAAACGGACATATGTAGGTCGGTGAAACGAATTCTCTTTGAAAGAAGTTAATCTGGAAAAACGACATTGAGAACAGGAGGAATTAAATCATCTATATCTATTAATCTAGAACGAATTGGATTTCTATTTCTTCATGAGATATTTATCTCTAGGTTTTTTATATAACATATCAAAATTGCAGAATTTTTGGAATTCATTTGGGTATTTAATCGACATTATTTCTGAAACTGTGCAAACTGTAATGCTGGAATTTTGATAGCCGTGATGCATGGACAGTACCGAATTGTGTGAAGTTTTTTTGGTATGATGTTCTTCATGAGATATTTGCCTTTAGGTCTTGTTTATAACGTGTCAAATTTTAAGAATTTATTAATACCGTTTACTAATTTTTCTAGAGTTTTAACTAAAGGAGTGCATTCTGTTTTATCCAAAAATTGATGCATTTTCAAAAATAAATGAATTTCTCTATGTGATGTGTTGTCTTGAGTAGTTGCTTTTGCTACACATGTGGTGAAATTTGGCATGTCATATAACATCAAAAGTTGGTTTAAACCTTTGACATTATTGCATCAAATGCCATGTTGAGAGTGAAGCACACATGTGATTATAAATTGTGAAAGTGATAATACCATCAGACCCTTGAGTCGACGATGTCCTCGGGAGTTTCGAGATGCCCGGAGGTGTGTGCCGGAGGCTCCTCGTGATACCAGGTTGGGTGCGAGCGATAAATAGAGGGATGCAACATTGATCCCTAGGAAGAAAGATGAAATGAGATCCTATTGAAAAAAAAAAAAAAAAAAATTTGAATCATGTGCATGGGTATGTGCATATGGCATGGTGATATATGCATGACCGCATGGAAATGTATGCTTGATAGCTTGAATGATATGCACTTTACTCATGACATCTTGTTTGTTCTACTTGCTGCATTGTGTAGTTTGATAGATATTTACTGCTGAGTGGTTGTACTCACCCCTTTGGGGATTAACATTTCAGATTAAAAGATGCCTTTGCCATTGGTCGCGCACGGTACCTTCTATGGCTTGCCGTCTGATGTTGAGGTTGAGTGCGCGGAGCACTTTTGTGTCAGTGTTCCTGGTCTGGTGTTTGTTCGAGTCTGCGTGCTGGTTATGTATGACGTGGGCCTGGCTAGGGGCCTTGTTGTCCAAGAGTTTCTGTCTGTCCACGTTAGACGCGATGGGGTGATGCTTGGGATGTTGCCGCCGCCGCCGCCCGATGCACCGGGTGTTGTGATGGCACGTATGACTGGTGGGAGCTGACACTTTTTGGGATAGCTGACACTTGTTGATGGATGGGTATACAATGTTTGATGTTGGGTCGAGATCTCTTTTGAGTCATAGCCAAGTATAGTTAAAAATCTTGGCCTTTTGCTGTACCGACCCGAGATGTCCATCGTAAAAATGTAAATAAAAGTGACTCGGCTTTATCTTTTCTTTTGGTGCGTAGTTGGTGTGCATTGCATTATTGTTATTGGAGTAAGGGATGGTGAGACTCATTTGTGCTTCCGTTAATGAGCTGCGCTGGAATCTTTTCAAAAAAAAAAAAAATTAATTGAACAACCCCTATGAACTATGGTTCAATTTTAAATTAAAAAGGGCATTAGACTGGTATGTGGTAGGATAAGTGATAGGTACCTGTGGTGACCCTAACGGATTGGGGGTCATGCCGAGGGGGTGCCACATTATCATACACAGTAAATTTGAAATGATTCTGGTCAAGAAAAGATAGGTTCGAATAGAAATAAGCAGTTAACTTTGGATAAGCAATAGTTGTCTTAGAACAAAAATTCTCCAATTGGAGGAAGGCTAACTTCTCCCTCAAGTTAACCCTGATCGAGTCCAGGAAGTCAAAATCAATAGTACGAGGGTTCATCACCCCTTCTTTCAGCAACTGTGAGTAAACCTTTTTTGTGTTCCTTAGAACGAAACAGTCTCGTCCTTTATCTAGGAACATTTGTAGCCACACCCATTCTTGGTTGAAAATTAGAATAAAATATTTCATCATCATCCTTATTCTCAGGATGATTAGTACCAAACTTAGGGTATGCAGGAAAATAAAGAAAGGCATTGTCTGCCGATCCTTTCGGTGCCATGCCTAACTCTTCCATCCTCATTAAGAACAAAGTCTCATTCTTATAACCTTTCTCTCTTAAAAACTCATTGATAAAAGTCATGGGAGTACCACCCCACTTTAAATGAGTGTAAAGCTTATAGTGAACCTGGGGTCTTGAGGCTTTAAGAGGCTCAGCATCTTCTACAACTTCCTCTTCCAGTGGTTGATGCGGAACATTTTGAGTAAAATGCTGCTAAGAATGCTGTGGAGAGTTGTGCGGAGAGTCTTCCTCTGTAAGATCGAAATGTGTCTGCCCTTCCGGCATTGTTCTCGAGCCTTGATTAGTAATCCGGGAGGATTTCCTTTGGTAAGACATATTTGCAGCCTTGGAGGATCTCACAAACAGGTTCGAGTGAAAAAGATGGAAACTTGTGGAACATTCTTGAGAGTAAAAATGAGAGAGTAGAGAGTTTGTATTTTAGGGTTTGGAAAAAGTGCTTGAAAAAAGAATACAACAATGTATAAAGAAAATGAAAAGTCACAAGGAAAAATAAAACTGCCTTTTTGAAATAACTAAAAATAAAAACTGCCAAAACTTCAAAAATTTGAAAAATATAACTTCAAAAATAAAATAGGCAAACAACAATTCGATTAATCATACCTTTTTATTCCAAAAATGAAATACTTGGATTCGAGACATTCTTCTACTAAAGTAGCATTTGGAAAGTCTGAGTCTAGCAACTTCAGACTTTACTCTGAAATAGAAATAATATTTAGCTTGGAGCAAATAGACTCAAATAAATTTTTCTCCAAAGGCTTCGTGAAGATGTTTGCTAGTTGATTCTTCAAATCAATGAATTGAATCATAATCTCCCCATTCTGATCTCTTATAAAATGATGTCGAATCTCTATATGCTTCGCCCTTGAATGAAGAATTGGGTTTTTGGTGAGATTAATAGCACTGGTGTTGTCATATTTGATCTTGGTACATGATTCTTCAATCCCAAGAGCAACATACTTTGCTTTTGCAGTTGAAAGCGCCACAATACTTTGCTTCCTTGAGAACCAAGATACCAACATTTTTTCTAGCAGTTGACAAGTACCAAATGTGCTTTTTCTATCGACTTTACAATCTACTAAATTAGCGTCTGAATATTCAAGAAGAGTAATGTCTCATTATTTTGGATACCACAGACCTAGCTTTAGACAGGTCGCAACATATTTAATGATGCGTTTTACAGCAGTTAGATGAGATTCCCTAGGATCAGACTGAAATCTCACACACATGCACACATTGAATAGAATATCAGGTCTAGAAGCAGTAAGGTAGAGAAGTGAACCGATCATGCTTCTATATAACTTCTGATGTACTTTCTTCCTATCTTCATCATTATCTAGTTTTGAAGAACTTGACATTGGAGTCTTTATTTTCTTGCAATTCTCCAACCCAAATTTCTTGATGAGCTCTTTGGCATATTTTTCTTGGTGAATGAATAAACCTTTCTTCGATTGTCTAGCTTGCAATCCCAGAAAGAAAGTTAACTCACCCATCATGCTCATCTCAAATTCATCTTACATAGACTTTGAAAATTTATTGCAAAGACTTTCGTTAGGTGTGACACCCCCGAAACGGCCCCCGATCCATTGGGGTCGCCACAATTCACTTACCTTCCTATTGCTTGACCTGAAGGTCTTTCAGTCCTCAGGGTTTATATCTTTTATATCGGTCCCTGTGCAATTTATATGGCGGAAGCGTATCCAACAACTCCCTTCCCTATATTCAGAAAACAGTGCACACCAACTAAACATTTTATAAGTTAAAAGCCGAACACTTTTATTTACTTAAACCATATGGACATCATTCGTCGGTACACCAAAATGCCGTAGTTTTCTATACTCGGCTATATTTCAAAAGATGACCGACATATTTCCAACAGCCGTATACTTAAAGTCCATCGATCAGTGTCGGCGTCCAAAAGTTCCTTCCTCTGCTATCCTCCTTCTCGCGGTCATATCTTACCACTCGGTCCATCTGCTGGTGGCGGTGGTAGCAGAGGTATCTTGTCTAGTTTGAAATGTTAGTCCCCAAACGGGGTGAGTACAACCACTCAGCAGTAAAAAATTCATTAAACTATATCATGCAGTACCATCAATATCCAGATTCATGCAAGATAGACAAAACAGTTCATCAAGGAATGAGTATGCATCGAAACCATAAAACTTTCAGTGCAATGACCAGTGCAGTTCCAACAAACAAGATGCATCATGTCCAGTTACACAGTCTCGATCATAGGGCCAAACTGTTATGACACATCCCATTCCATGCGATACAATTTAGTCCTATAACCAGACCACACTCACACTTAGTAGAATCATCCATTTTATCATTCAAACGGTTTTATCCCCCCAGTGGACCAATGTTTGCGTCCTTCTGGGATTTCGCACCCAACCTAGCGTCGCGAAAGCCTCCGGGCATGTATTCAAAATACAACCGGGCATCCGGCACTCACCTCCGGGCATCTCGCACCCCACCTGGCATCACGAGGAATCACTGGGGACCATAGACATGGTTACCCCTAACCTCCGGGCATGCATCATAATACAACCCTCACCCTCCAGGCATGTATCATAATACAACCGGGCATCCCGACACTCTCGGGGTAAACCTCTGGGCATGTATTCACAATACAACCAGGCATCCAAAGGGCATTGACTCATTCGAACCTCTGGGCATCCTGACTCCCGGGGCATCGTTGACCCGAGGGTCCAACGGCAACAATTAACATCTTAATTTCCAAAAACACTTTTCAATGCAATGACAAAATGTCTCTTGAGTCTCATCACATCTTAATATTGCATGATATGCCAATGCTAGTATCATCATGTCACATAACAACCCAAGATGCATTCACTTTTGAAATCAGTTGAGCAAAGTCGGAGTAAAACAGCTTAAAAACCAAAATGTGCAGTTTTAATGAAAATTTCGGAATAACCCCTAAATGAACTCAGAAAATTATGAAATTTTGACACATTATCCATGAGACCTAAAGGAACAAGTTTTATGAAGAACACAAAGTCAGATTCCTTACGTACCGAGGACAACAATTTTGATATTCCTAGCTAGCATTCTGTAAAATTTCCAGATTTGGTGTTTTCATAGAAAAATTCATTTCGGCGGTCATTCCTTGTTCATTTATTCTGAATTTTTGATATGTTGTTCCTAAGGATGTTTCCTATAACTTTCATTAAGGGTTTGAGGTCCAATTCTATCTAGGTAAATACAGAAAAGTCGAAGAATCATCAAAGGTCAGGCCGTTTTCTACGGAACCTTATTTCTGTTTTAAAAAGAATTGCTTCTATATGCACATTCCTGTATTCATATAGTTATAACTATGAGTTAATCTCAATCAATATAATGGATGTTATCTTAAGTAAAATTATTCTATTCCTCATCTTCATCTCTAGAAATTAAAGCGTAAAGCGACACAATAGAAACGGCTTTCTATCCATGTTCCTCTAAGACAGAAAACATCTAATGCCTTTCTCTTCATTTCCAGTTCAATCAAACTATTTGTTTTACTGTAGATTCATCATGTAGCATCTCGACACACTTACACAGCGTCCATGAGTGGTCGTGGTACATTTTCACTCACCTTGAATCCTTCACAACTCAGTACAAAGCACATACTTGCATCTCAGCTCTTATAACTCAACATGCATCACCTCTTCTTCACTCGGCACACACCATCGCACCTTACTCAACAATCACAGCTCACTCACATTTAGATTTCAAGACATGCAAGCCTCAAATGCAATATCAAATTCGGACCTTCGTCGTGTATAAAGAGTAACAAATTACGCAACTCGGTTCTAGATTTTCTATCGGTTCTAGATTTTCTATAATATAGGGTAGTTCGTATTTTAAAAGTTCCAAAATTCTGCAACACCAAAAATCCAGAATTGTAGTATAAACCAAGTGTAACCAAAACTTTGAAGGAATGTCAAATCCACGTAGGCAGAAACATTTCGTAAAAATTCAAGATTTTTAAGCACTAAATCGATCATGATCAAATTCATGGTTTCATCCTCGAAATACCTTCGAAACTCACATGCATGGACTTCAATCATTTTCAAGTTTCATAAGTTCATAACCTCCGTATAAAACAATTTGTATATAAAGCCAAAATGATTATGTACAAGTCGCAACAGACCGTATATCACAGTTACAAGCTCAAATCAGAGTTCACTTTTCAATTAGGAAGATACCGCATGTTAGAATAACTTTCTGCCACCATTTGAGTTCCGAAAAATCTAATAATAATCTACGTTATAGTTTAGGCCATTCTTTACAGCTTTCATGAAGAAACCAAAACCAAAATCCTATTAGAAATTTCTATAGACAAATCGGCAAAACCACTAGGTTTTTCAAAATAAAATGTCGGACCACACGGATTCAACGAAATCCGATATCTACACCTTGGTCTACTTACTTTCACAGGCTCATCTAAACTTATATCTCACCATGTAATTCATAAGGATTACAAGCACACATGGATAATCAAAGCATTTTCTCAATTTCTCAACCCATCACTACCGAAATCCAGCATACACCACCCATACTCGAACATTTCCAAGTCTATTGCACCATACGGGACAATAACGGCATCACATTATATAGATTAATGGACTTTGACTTGCCTCGATGTCCTACGACGTCAATGGCAGTGAATTGCACACACGGCGGAATTCGGTCTCCTCTTCCTCTCGCCGTTCGCCCCTCTCTCGCGAACTCTCTTCCTTTTCTCTCTCACCGGTTTTTGGTTTCGTGTGTTCCTTTCTGTTCCCTTCTTTCTTTTGCTCTTTTTTTTTTTTTTTTTACGAGCAGCTCAGTCACTGGTTTTTACCAAAACCAGTCAACAGTTTTAGGGGAATTTCAACGGCAGAGAGGGGTGAGGACAAGTGGGTAAAACGTGGCTGTGCTTGGGGGATCAATTCGCCACTTGAAGACACGTCTGGACAGCTGTCTCAAGCTTGTCCTTCGCTGGCCACCGGATGAAGAGCAACGTGGCTGTTGCTGGGTCTTATTCGGTCAACAAAGTTGGAGAAGTTTCAAGGATTGTTGACTGGCTTTGTCGACAATAAAGGGAGAGGTTATGGGTTAATTGGGCCAGCGAAGTTGGGGCCGTGCGGTCCTTACTACATGGTCCAACCCCTCCAAAAATTAAATCCTAAAAATTCGGTACAGGGGTAATTACACTAAAAACAAATAATATGAAATATAGAAAATAATAAAAAAAAAAAGATAAATAAACAAAAGAAAAGATAAAATAACAACTACCTAACTTTGCTTTTTTCCTTTTTTTCTCTTTTTCTTTTCTTTTTTTCCTTAAAAAAAAAAAGAAAAAGAAGAAAACAATAAAGTTGGTGGCCGGTCCGGCGAGGGGGCTCCGGCAAAGGTGAGCGGCGAGACTCCAGCGAGACGGCACGACGGCGGCGTCGGGACAAGGGCGCCGGGGCTTCGGGCAGATCTGGACGAAGGAGGGCGTCAAGGCGGCGGCCAACTCGGGTGGAGCGGCGGTGGGCGGCCTGGCTCGAGATCTGCGATGCTGGGTGGAGGCGGAGCGTCGGGGCGAGCTCGCGGGTGCAGAGCCGCGGCGGCGACGGGGTGTCGAGGCCTCGCAGACGGAGAGGCGGCAGCGAGGCATCGAGGCGGAGGGGCTTCGGGCGCCGGCAGGGGCTTCGGGCGCCGGCGTGGGCGAACGGGGATGCAAGATCGACGGTCGTGGAGGAGGTGCGGCGTCGCAGGGGGGCGCAGGTCGTTGGCGGCGGACGAGCGAAGCAGCGGTGGGTCGGATCGAGTGGCAGATCGAATCGAGCGGCGCGGGTCCGCCCGGCTTGCGACCTCGGTCGCTGATCAGAGATCACAGCGGTCGGATGGGCGTCAGAGCGGAGGGCTATTTGGGGCGCCGGCTTGCTGCGATCGCGGGTTGGCGCGACGATTCGGTGACGGGCAAGCGCCGCTGCAACGAAAGGGTGAGCAGCTACTGGTGGTGGGTCGCTCGGGACTCGACAGCAACAAACAGGGCAGGAGCAACGTTAGGTTTCAGCGGTGATGCAGGCTTCGCGGACGCAACGGCGGCGGGGCTTCGGACGCCGGTGTCGAGGCGGCGGGAGCTTCGCGAGCGTGGAGGAGCGTCACGGGGTATGAAGCTTGCTATCGGACACCGGGGGAGAGACGATCAACGGCGGTGTGGGCTCCGGATGGCTGCAAGGCGGTGGTGTGCGGCGGAGGAACACCCGAGATGTGCTGCTGAAGAAGATCAACATGAGCAATTTTTCCTTTTTTTTTTTCACCTTTCCTTTTCATCTGTCTTTCTCACGTGCTCTTTTTGCAGCAGCTTTTTTCTGACCTACTCTTTCTTCCCTTGCGCATCATCTCTAACCTTTATTTTCTTCTTTTGACTTTTTGTTGCTCTTTACTCCAAAAAAGAACGAAGGAAACCTCCTTCCAAACCCTAAAAAAGTAGCAATTTTTTCTTCAATCAAGCCAAGAGCCCCCCCGCCGAGTGATCAAAAGAAAAAAACCCTTGCGGCCGTGTGTTCAATATGTGCCCCCTCTTTACTTTGCGCGCGATGTATTTTTATAGGTCCAAAAAACATATTCTCGCTACATATATTGTTTCCTTTGTTTGGTCGCGCACGATATTCCCTTTGATTATGTAATATTTCTTATTTTGAGTTAAAGAATATATTACTCAATATATGCCCCACGTGCAATATTCTTTTTGTATTTTCCAAATATTTCATCCGAAAATTTCGTTTCCACCCAAAATATGTCACCCCAGTGTATATTAGTCGAATATGTGAAAATCCCACTTGAATCAATGCTCGCCGTCGGTTCAATGCTAAATGCAAAATAAATGCGCCTAAAATCTATATGCCATGCGATTAACTATATATATATATATATATTTTTCGGGGATAAAATTAACCCCTAGTTTTTTTAATGCAATAAATGACTAAATGGGTCACCAAAATTTAGGTGTCAACATACCCAAGAGCCAAAAGATTGTTGGAAGTAAATGGGTCTTCAAACGAAAAGAGAACATTCCCGATATTGAGGCAGCAAGGTATAAGGCGAGACTTGTGGCGAAGGGGTATACACAGCGTGAGGGAATTGACTACAATGAGGTGTTCTCTCCTATGGTAAGACATACTTCTATTCGTGTTTTACTTGCCTTAGTTGCTTCGCAGGATCTCGAGTTAGAGCAGCTAGATGTGAAAACTGTGTTTCTTCACGGTGAGTTGGAGGAGGAGATTTACATGAAGCAACCAGAGGGATTTGTTATTCCGGGTAAGGAAGATCATGTTTGCTTGTTAAAGAAATCTTTGTATGGGCTCAAACAATCTCCTAGACAGTGGTATAAACGTTTTGATACTTTCATGGCTAGTCAAGACTATTAAAAAAGTCAGATGGATAGATGCGTTTACTATAGGAGATTGGAGAATGATTCTTTGATTTATCTACTCTTATATGTTGATGATATGCTGATAGAAGCTAAGAATATGTTTGATATTGATGTGCTGAAGAGGTAGTTAAATGCTGAATTTGAGATGAAAGATTTAGGTGCTGCAAAGAAAATTTTGGGTATGGAGGTTTTGCATGACAAGGCAGTAGGAGTTTTACGTCTATCTCAAAAGAAATACATTAAGAAGATCGTGGCGCGTTTTAATATGCAGTCAGCAAAATCTGTAAGTACACCTTTAGCAAAGCACTTTAAACTTTTAAATAAATTATCACCGCAGACTGAGGAGAAGGAGGAGCATATGTCCCATGTTCCTTATTCTAATGCCGTGGGTAGTATTATGTATGCTATGATGTGCACTAGGCCTGATATTTCACAAGTTGTGAGCGTGGTTAGTCGCTATATGAAGCGCCCTGGTAAAGCTCATTGGGAAGCTGGGAAGTGGATCCTCAGATATTTGAAGGGGACAACAAACGTGGGTATAGTATACCGAAGGGACAGCAATGGCAGTGAGACCACTGGTTTTGTGGATTCAGATTACGCCGGTGACTTGGATGATTGCAGGTCTTTAGCAAGGTACGTGTTTACGCTAGCGAGTGGTGCAGTTAGTTGGAAAGCGTCCTTACAGGATCACATTGCCTTGTCTTCGACTGAGGCAGAGTACATGGCACCAACCTTTATAGCGAAAGAGGCGATATGGTTACAAAGTTTGCTCTCGAACTTTGGGTTAGAACAGAAAAGTGTGGATATACACTGTGATAACCAAGGTGCGATATATTTGGCGTTTAATCCAGTTTATCACGAGCGAACGAAGCATATCAACATCAGGTACAACTTCATCCGAGATGTCTTAGCTAAGGGTATTGTTATTGTTAAAAAGATTACTACAGTAGATAACCCGGCAGACATGATGACTAAGTCTATTCGTTTGGCGAAGCTCAAGCTCTACTTGAGCTCTATTGGCATCTGTGGAGAGTGAGTGCCCGTCGGGGCGTTGGAAGAGCAGCATGGATGATGAGCACTATAACTTGGCTTCAAACATCGAGCCAAGGTGGAGAATTGTTAAATTAATGTCTCGATTTTGAATTCGGATAACGATTTGTTAAACCAAATTTATTAATAAAGATTTCCTAAGTACTCTTGAAGATTTACAAAAGAGGAGATAAAGATCAAATAAAGGTTTCCTCTTTGAGCACACGCATATAAAAGGGAAAAGAAACCCTACGTAAAAGAGTTGCTGCTGAAACCCTACGAGGAGTCGCCGCAACGTCAAGTGAAGCCACCCACGCAATCAAGAAAATGAGTTCTTGTTTTTGGCATTTGGTTTTGAGCTTGAACGCGCAGTAATTTTGTGCAGTGAGTTTATACCCAAGTGAGTGATTTATTTATAAACACTTAGGGTTTGGGGTTAAATCTATGTGTGGGAAATACTTGAGCGATTAAGCGATTGTAAACTCTGATTCTCCGATTTTAGTGGATTATTTTTTGCTGGCTCTCCTCGTGGACGTAGGTACCGATACTCGGACTGAACCACGTAAATTTCTAGTGTCCTTATTTTTCTCGTTTAATTTCTCTGGGGTGATTTCGCGTTGACGTAAATTGCAATATCCTGGTAATTCAGCATATTATATCCCAACAAGTACCCCTATATTACAGTTGTAGTTGGAAGTCCTCACTTCTGATGCAATATCACTTAAGCTCTCCATAGAAGTCAAAATCATATGCACAGCTCCTCTCACTTCATTTTAGTGCCATAAACAGCTGGGTGATACCCGAGCTCTAAAGATTTTTTGTCTTGGCCATCAACCTAGCCAAAAAGGGTCCACATTTCTGGCCGAAAGCACAACTGCTTATTGCAGGAGTGAATTTCCAATTCCATTCGGTGGCAGCTGCAACAAAACATTCTGATTTGAGTAGTAGTTCAAGAAAAGATAGCATTTAGAGATCTAGATACTCTCAAACAGACTGAAGCAAATTACCTTTCCAGCTCCCCATTGATTTTTTTTCATTATTATGCAAAAGACATGAAAGCAACACAGTTGATTTAAGGACGTTCTACATACTTCTGGTTCGGATCTGATGTTGTTATTCCCAATGCACTGAACATCCTCTGTTTGTTTAAAGCCTCTGAAGCGTAGACATTGTCATCACCAAACAATGACCAAACTAAAGGAAGAAATTGCGAATGATAAAGATGATTAATAAAGGCAAGAAGTAAAACAAGGAAAGAGTGGCTACATGATTTCCATTGGGTTTCCTACCGTTGATAATAATCCTTTCAGCATGATCGAGGCCATATAACTAACTTCGAGAGAGCAGTCTTCATATTTGGCATATCAAGTGATGAAAGAAGTTTATATATATTCATGGAGTTCATTATGTTGACATTAATATCCTGGCTTTGAGAAAATGCAGAACAAGTTTATGATGCCTTCACTGCCTATTTCCACGGCAAAATAATGAATCAATGAAATGCAATCAATAATCACTCAAGCACGAGCAGTTTCCAGAATGCAACAGACAGTGAATTTCTTTTCTTCATCCCTTTGCATAAATGGGAAAAGCACATAGCGAAGGAAAATCAAGTTTAATAGAAGTTGGACAAAAGTGTTACTTTACTTACACAAGCGCAGATTGATACCGTGTCAAGGATGAAGAATCTCCTACTATTCGACTGAAGACATCTGAAATCCCCATGCAAACTTAAAACACTAATGAAAGCAGGTAATCTCAACAGACAAGCTGCAGTTTACCTGCTACATTTACATATAGAAGGAATCCTTGGCAGTCTCCAGAATCAGATCTTTGTTATGCTGCCATATTCTCAATCTTCTTCACAATTCTTCCATCCAGCGCAGTGACCTCAACTCAATCTTCTTTTGGTGTCGTGTCGCATTGCATTGTATCCAGTACCATCAAATGAAAAATCTAACTTTAGCCTGTGAACCTTAGTCGGGTTTCTGCTTCCCTTTGGATATGTTGCTGGCACCCATCCGTATCAAAGCGATCCAGGGGTTTTATGTTCTTATGGAAGTGAATAACATCTAACCTCTCGCAATTATTAACAATCAATCTCTTCAGTTGCTTCGACTGTGAAAGGTCCAGTCGTTGAATGTGCTTGCGCCCAGAGATATTCAACGCTTCCAGGGATCCCAATTTTTCAAGGCCTTCTATTGCATGGAGATGATCCACCTTTTCATCGTAGCTTTGCAGGTCCGAGTATCTGAACGACTCTAAATCTTTAAAGTCATCGAGGTTGGACAACTCTGTGCTTGTGGATACATCCAACTTTCTTAGGGATGCTAAAGCTTCCAGATCCAACTCCTTCAGCCCATAGCATTGCGAGAGCTCCAATTCCAACAAGGATTTCAATTTGGGAAGATTTGACAACCTTTCCAATTTGGCACATTTCTGAACGCGGAGCTCTCGTATGCAGGAAGGAAGCTCTGGGATTTCTTGAAGAGACATGCAAGAGTGGAGGGTGAGCTTCTTTAGATGACTTAGGTGAGAGAGTGAAGGAAGCTTGTTGCTCCGACAGGTGAGCTGCATGGATGATAAGCTGGAAGGAGGTTTTGGCAGTGACTGAAGCTCACTACAGTAAAGTAAATCGAGGTGGTCGAGAGTAGAAAGCTCATGAAGTTGAAGAGTAGGAGGCTCATGAGAGTCTTCTGTAAAGCGAGAAATTTTCGCACCACCTAAACGAAGAGTGCTTAGAGAAGACAATCCACCTTTATCAAGAAGAATTTCTCCTTTCAGTCTATAGCAGCCTGAGGCATCTAACTCCTGGAGTTTTTCCAGTTTTCCAATAGCGCTAGGCAGCTTTTCTATCTGGCTATGAGATATCCTCAGAATTTTCAATTTGTTCAATTCCCCAATGGAGTAGGGTAGTTCCTTGATCCTTGTAGACGACAAGTCCAGCTCAAACAACTCTCCCAAGTTCTTAATTGAAGGAGGGATCTCTTTCAACATGTAGCAGCGCTCTAACGACAAGCGCTGCAATTTTGCAAGGGCCTGGAAGGAGTCCGGAAGTTCTTGCAATTTTGTACAGGTGTTCAAGTTCAGGGTCGACAAACTTACCAGACAGCTTATTGAGCTGTGAACTCGAGTCAGTAGACGACAACCCACGGCACTAAGCGTCGTCAGTTTATTCAGAGAACCTATAAATTCGGGGATTTCGAGTATATCAGTCTCGTCTACAACGAGTTCCTGCAATTCTTTTAGTTCACCCAGGTCTGCCGGCAACTTCTTGAGATTCCCACAGTATCTCAAGTTCAAGGAAACGAGACACTTGACATATCCAATGGAACGGTCGAATTTCTCCAAATTCTCGCAATTTTCCAGAATTAGCATCTCTAAATTTTCAAATGCAGAGAGATTAGGGGTGTGCGTTAAATGTGAGCACCACGAAAGATTGAGAACTTTCAACTTCTCCATCTACAAAAAAGAAGCTTGTTCTGAGATTAGCTGTTGGAAATAGAATGATTTATCATCAAAAGTAGCGAAAGAGAAAGTGCTTCTCATCTTTACCTTGATTGCACTCCATCCTCCCCAAGTTCCAGAAATATTACCACCTGATAAATCAAGTATGAGTAATTTTTCTAAATGAAAATTGGTTGCCTCGAAAGAATTAGGACATCTCTCCCACTTGAGCCATCTGAGTTCAGAAAGTAATCCCTTGAAATCTCCAGCAAGATCCACCGCACTAATATGAAGGAACTTCATGTTAGGCATTCTTTTAAAACTTTCTTGCTTCACGAACTCGCTTGAGCCATTGTCGTCCAGACGCAGTGCCTCAATATTTTTATTTTCATCCTGAAAATAATTAAGGACTTTAAATATCACCACAAGACATTCCCTAATCTTGACATGACTATACTGTTTAAGCTAGGAATAGAGTACCACCCAACCACCTTTGTGAGAACACGTCTGCACGTTATTGTGCCAATGCATTTTCGGTACACTTATAGAAAATATTGATATAAAATATATGATCTTTTTTCTAATTACATGTTATTTTAATCTATAAAAAATGCATATGCATTTTCGCAAAAAATAGATAATTTAGAAAATATTTTCCTAAAAATGATTGTTTGAATGACCAAAAAATATTTGTGTTGTTCACGAAAATATTTTAATATAAATTATTGTCGATAATGTGAATATATTCTATAAACTAGTATTTTCAAGCGATACATGCAATACTTTTAAGGAAAATATTTTTCAAATTATATATCTTCCACAAAATAAATAAAGCTATACTATTATTTGATTTTTCACAACATTCATTAATATTGAATTATGAGCTCAAAATATCCAGGACTACATTTTTGCATAGCACGGGTATGAACACTAGTACCTAAAATGGAAGCCCAGTAGAATAGTCTAATGTTGTTGCAACAAGTGTCAAAATCACGTCAGTTCTCTTCTTTCATATAATCATGAAAGAAGAGAACGATGGATGTACACATTCTGAGCTCATAATTAAAACTAAAAATACATTAATTACGCCTCTTACTCTATAATTAATGTATCTTGAACATTCTTCCATTATCATTTTATGTAATTTGTTTGATTCGACAGCAACCTGGCATAAGTGACAATAAAAGAAAAGCTAAATTCGGAATTGAATAATTTTTTTTTTTTTTTACAAATGTGAGTCCTAAAAGTGGCAAGATTAATAAGAATTTTCTATTAATTATTGAGTTAGAACCAAATTATGTAGTGGTGTTTCGTGTTATCAACTAACCCAATTATGTGAATAGCATAACTATATGTTTCTTGATGATTAACAAAATTGATATATTTCAAGGTGCTTTTTCAATTATGTTATAAACATTCAATAAGTTATACAATTAAAACCAAATCTTTAATTTTCTTTCTATGACGTATACGTACTTATACATGTATTATCATATTGCATTTCCTTTGTGAACATGCATAAGAAATCCTAGAACACAAATTGTAAAAAGTCTACGTACACGTAAAATCACTCATAAGATCTTATTAGTTTGAATTGAACAAAATCTTAAGTTGATAGCCAATAGTTATTAGGGTGCAACTAATTTAACTCAAATCTTTTTTTTTCCATAAAGTAGAATTTGTAGATGTATCACGTAAGACAATTGGGATGACCAGACTAGCACATTAGCAATTTGAAGCAAAAATTGATCGAAAATACTATATTAGAATTTCACGCAAATATTTAGAATTACACTAGAACAATTAAAAGGTCTAAGGTTGCATTTGAATATGTATAATAAGTTTATGACTAAATTTGTAATTTTCCCTAAAAGAACAAAAAAAAAAAAAAAACAACAGCAACAATAATAATACAAGGGACTTATATTAGAAAACATGGGAGAGGCCAATGTATACATAATTGTTACCTTGAGTCCTAGAACTGTCGTGGCTTCCTCATCCCATAGTCTGCTACGACACCAAGGCTTCTTATCTGCTTGACGGGTGATATCTCTGCCTAGATATTTTAATCGATCATGCATTTTTAACTCATTGTCAGCATCAAATTTTATTAAGGAACATTCAGTCATTTTTGCCAATCCGGATATTGGGAAAAAATTGAGATCATCCCATAGGTACGTGGCAATTCTTTGGTTAGTTCCATTGAAAAAACATGCTATGTCTAAAAACATCTGTTGTTCTTCATATTCTAATGAATCATAGCTTATCCTCAACTTTTGTTGTATAGTTGTATTATGTGCGTCCTTCAATTGCTTCAGTATGTCTCTCGGTACTCTTTGATTTGCTACGCTATTATGAAGTGCACCTATAACTGTGAGAGCTAAGGGATGCCCTCCAATGGTGGCAACAATATCACTAGAAAGTGTCCCAAGTTCTTTTGGAGGTGTATTCCCTTCAAACGCTTGTCTGTTGAATAGAAGCAAAGAGTCCTCACAATTCATTTCTTTGAGTTCATACCTATATTTAGACTCCAAGATGGCCTTATCTTGACACGTAACAATGATCCTACTACCTGACATGAAACCGCAATCTCCAATCAAATGATCGAGGTGGTCTTTTTGATCCACGTCATCAAGAATAATAAGTACCTTCTTTTCTTTGAAGCTGGACAGGATTGAACTGCTTATGATATGAGAATCACACATTTGATGGTCATTAAACTTTAGTATATCCGAGATCAATTGAGATTGCACATGCTCGATCCCCCTCTGTCTAACTGTTTCTTTAATATCCTCAAGAAAGCTGTAGCACTCAAATTTGTAAGAAAGTTTGTCAAAGATAATCGTGGCCAGAGTTGTCTTACCAATACCGTCTATCCCGTAAATCCCAATAGTTCGAGTTTCAGGGTAAGTAGGATCTACCAATTTCATAACCTCAGCCACATGATCATCGATTCCAACCAAGTTCATGGGAAGACTTGGTCGAAAAATTTCTTGCTGCTTGCTCATTACAAGTTCTACCAGTTCTTTTACTAATTCCGCTTCACGCCTATCAAACAACATAAGACATGAGAACTTATTAATGGCCCACAAAATAAGGATTAAGTGTAATAATTAGAGATATTCTTCAGCCAACAAGGATCCATTAAAAGAAGGCAAACGAAGTACCCATTAGCAAATTTCTCTGATTCAAATACTCTTGAGTCAACTGCTTTTGTGAGCGCTTCCTTTCCTTGTTGCTTGACCTCCTCGTCAAAACGATGCTCATGGGATCGGAAGGCCTCTCCAAAGCTCCCCTGTAGGTGTTGCACATCTTTGGGTTCCACCTTGTAAAGCACGGGCAAGACTATATGTCCTCTGTCTTCATTGCACTTCATTATATGAATGAGCTCACGGAGGCACCATTCGCTGGAAGCATAATTTGGCGAGATGATTGGAATTGAAACCTTGGAGTGCGTGATTGCACTGATAAGATTTGCAGCAGTGGCCTCGCTGAAGGGGAGGTCTTTTTCATCTTTGAGCACAAAGTTTGGATGGAAACTCAGGCCCACATCATTGAGTCTATGGTAGAGGTGATCGATAAAGCCATTACGAGTATCAAGCCCTCTAAAGCTCAAAAATATGTAAAAATCGCTTCCTGTCACAGAGGTGTACGGAGTAGATGGCCCAGAATCACTTCGTTCTGGTGAGGTCAAGGAACTAGAGACTCCAGCATACTCGTGTTGTCCCCCGGAATCACTTCGATCTGGTGAGGTCGGGGAACTAGAGGCTCCCGCCTCCTCGAGTTGATCGCCAGAAATTGTACGTGGCTCCAACATGATTTCTCTTGAAGGCTTCAGCATCCTTCTTTTCTTCTCCCTACCAAAGAAGTACCCAGACACAAAGAAAAGAATGGGTGTGAAATAATACCAGAAAAGTCTCATATTGCTCTTTCAAGGAGTTTGGAAAGTACAGTGGTTTCCTCGTCAACCAGGAAGATTACTCGACTATTGTGGACAGTTTTGAGCATGAAATGACTACTCTCTGCACCAAACTTATAGTGTGGCTGGTGAAGAGATAAAAGGTTAAGCAGGAGGCAAGGCAGGAAGATGAAGTGCGAGAGAGAGCTTGCCCGACAAATAAAAAATCTCTCAGAGTACATCCGTCAGTTTCATATTTTATATTTTCGTATTGGGAATCTAAAGATGCCTCGTATTTTAAGAAATGTTAATATTCTAAAAAATTTCAAACTAATATACTTTTGATAAATTTACCAAAAAATAATTTTTTGATTATAAAAAATCTTAAATTAGTATATCCATAACAAATTTATCCCGACCGATTATAAAAAACTCTAAACTAATACAATTGTGGAAAATTTATCCCAAACTAATTTATTCAACTATCAAAAACCTCGAGTTGAGACATTTGTAGAATAAATATACTATTCATTAAATTAGATTAATATCACAAAAAATCACAAAAAATGTATAACCTAAGTAGCATTGACTCGCAACACGGACACGCGACACAACACGACACGACACGTCGACACGTCATTTCTTAAAAATAAAAATTCCGACACGCCTGACACACATTGTATATTAAATAAATATTTTTATTTTTAATTAATTTAATTCAAATTTATAAATAATTAATTATTTAAAAACAATAAAACACTAATCATTCAACATTCAGTACTTTTATTTTTTGAAATTACTTTTTTATTTCATTTAATTATTTTTCGATTAAATAAAAAGTCTCCTTAGGGTCCCCCACCCCACCTCACCTCCCTTTTTTCCCTCGTCTCTTTTCCCCCACCCCAAAATTTGTTTCACTTTTCTTTCCCTCCCCCACCACCTGACACTTCCCCCTCCCTCCTATCACTTGCCCCCTTTTTTCCCTTGTCTCTTTCCCCCTACCCCCAAATTTTTCACTTTTCTTTCCCTCCCCCACCACTTGACACTCCCCCCCTTTTCCCTCATCTCTTTCTTTTCTTTCCCTCCCCCACCACCTGACACTTCCCCATCCCTCCTGTCACTTCCCCCTTTTTTCCCTCGTCTCTTTCCCCCCACCCTCAAGTTTTTTTCACTTTTCTTTCCCTCCCCCGCCAATTGACACTTCCCCCTCCCTCCAACACACCAAATCCCTTTTTTATTCTTTTAGTTTCATTCTCAAAACCCTAGTAGCGCCCTTCTTCTCCTCCTCCTCGCCGTACGGCCCCTTTCCTCTCCTCTTCCTCTCAATCTCTGCTTGCTCTCAATCCTCATCACAATCGCTCACCGCCTTACCTCCAGCCCTTCCTCCCTCACAGCTGTAGCCTCGTCGTTGATCCATCGCAACATCACAGAGTGGTGGCCCTTGCCTCTGCTCTTTCTCTCGCCGTCTCTCACCGTCGCTCGCGGCCTCGTCTCTGCTCCCTCACCCTCGCCTCCACCCTCCATTGTCTTTGGGACACGCGTGTCGAAACATGTGGACAAAAGTTTACCATGAGTCAACAAATTCAACACGTGGTCAACATGTGTCTGACACGTGTCGGACACGACACGAAAGCACGTGTAACATGTCTGTGCTTCATAGTGTATAACTGTAACAAATAGAGAATAACATCCCAAACTAAAAGATCAGTCATTTGTCACATGTCATTCAATTTAGTAATTTGACACCAAAATTTAACGAAAACTAATATAGGGTAAATTTGTCACAACAATATAAGTTTGGGTAAATTTGTCAAAGGTATATCAATTTGGAGTTTTTGGTAGTCAAAAAATTAGTTTGGAATAAATTTGTTGCAAATGTACCAGTTTTGAGTTTTTGAGGATATTAACCCTTTTGAGAACACTAGGATGGTGTTCGAGGTGGGTCATGCACATGCTTGATAATTGACTAAAACTAGTTCTTCAGTCATTGTCTTCCTCCCTCCTCACCTTGAACTATGCTCTCTAGTGGCCTGAACAACCGGCCCATTATTCCTATTGGCTCTTGGGAGTCATCATTTTTTTTTTGAGACAAAATTACAATGAACTAGTATGATTGATGTAATTAGAAAAATAAACTGGTTCATTGACCTAGACTTAGCAAAGTGGTATAGTCGTTGCCTTCTAGGCATTATCTGGTGAATGATTATTCTAGTCACTCCTCCAAGTGAGCCTCCTTTCAACTTCTATTAGTCTTTCTTTGCACGTTCTTAATGGTTGCCTTCTAGGCATTATCCTCAAGAGTTTGTGCATCAAGAAGAAGCAGGTTTTACACGCATCAGGTGTATATGAGCCCATTCCGCTTCAGTCATTAGATTATGCAAGTGTCCTTATAATTTAGAGGCTGAGACAAAGTAGATTCACATGTTTCGAGTACATACAAAAAATGTTAGTACTAAGCGTGACAACTACTTCAAGCAAATACAACTGGTTTTGATGATGTAGTATATGAGATGCACCTAATATTTTCTTATGTGGTGAGACACCATTGGATTTAGAAATCATCATCCATAGGCTACTGTGTAGCAAATAGTAAGTCTAACAGTAGGGAACTATTTGGGGGACATACAATAAATGCTTTCACAAGAAAATGAAAAATGTGGAGCTCTTGATGTGTGCGTGAAGCTAAGGTTCCTAAAGTTTAGGACTTTGTCTTCTAAAATTTGTAGGCTTTAATCTTTCTGGCTGAATGTGTGAATCTTTTGTTCAGGAATTTTGACTACACATTTCAAAAAAAATTGTTCCAAAAGCGAAGGTTCCTAAAGCAGTAGATTGGTGCCAATAAATAGGGCATTTGAAAGCTTCAGAATGACAGACCAATAAAAAGCTTCGGAATGCAAAGCTACACAAGTAGAAAGAAAAAGCGAGTTGGCTTGTCCGTCCGTGTGGGAAATAAATATTCTTTCTTCTTTTAACTTTTGGCCCGACTATTCCAAGTATCATTGGTTTTTGCAATTTTTTAAATGATAAACAGTTTTATTTTGGGACCTCACATTCCGCTTGTTTATAATTTTTTTTGTGCCAAATTGCAATTTTTGAAAGGAAGCAAGCAACACAAAATATGACATGATCTTAAATTGAAGAAAAAAAGAGAGAACAAAAAGCAAAGTGAGTTAGGTGCCCTACACCTTGGAGGCTCCCTCACCAACTATATGCAATCTCTCCGATTGATGAGTTACAAATATAGACATCATTCATATTTAATTTTAGTTAAGTTTTGCATATTGCTATTTCTATAAGTTGAATGCCAATCAAAGTTATAGTTAGAGGTAGTTTTTTCAACTAAAAGGTGACATCACTTAACAATGAGGAAAATCACTTCAAATTATATACATTATGATGAAACGCTTAGGCTCCATCCACTTACAAGAATGTCGGCTCTCATTCTAATATATTAGGGAATGTTTCATTTAACTTTGAAGTTGGCACCTGTCAGATCTCGAACTTCAAAAAGTCGCATCCCCCTTCTAATTAACACAAACTTGTATTTTGTTGCACTCATTAACACCGCTAACCTTTTTCCATTAACGTGTATTGTGGACGTCTTTTAAGGGATAAATAAGTTACATATCCTATATAATTTAAAATACTTTTGTCGAATGATATACACCTTTTATTAAAAGATAAATTCTTAATATAGCAAGCACCGATAATTTAATTGGTGATGGGTTACTCATAATGATGAGATGTAATTTTGTTGCATTTACATGACATTTCGCATCACATCCATAGTGAATTACAAATATATCTTTGCACTAAGTTAAAGGAGTACCTTGTTGGCTTTTTTAGCATTGTAATAAACATATATACAAAATGAATAGTTCATCACCTTTCGGATGCTCTCTTTTCCATTTCCCAACCTTTTCTCCTTCCTTTTCTTTTAATTTATTTTTGTTAAATATCATTGTCATGCCCCAATCCTCGAACGCGTGCCCATCCCTCTGTAGTCAATAAAATTTTGCGACTTCCCAGGACAAGTTGCTAACTCTTTCTTTTTATTACACATGCAGAAGCAAATAACAAATCCCCTAACAATAACCATCTCGGTAGAGAAAAGCAGGACAACAAATTCACAAACAAAACATACTTTTATACACATATTGAATCATAAGAGTCTACAAGCAAAAGACTTCAAAAGATCGACTCTCAAAGGAAGCGGTCCTATTTGACCTACACTTCAGATCACCTCAGCTCGGCTCCGGGTCTTCCACCCTACGGTCCTGAAAAGTTAAGCCCACGACGAGGTGAGATATAAATCTCAACGAGTTCATGCTCTAAACCCTGATTAGGAGGATAATATGCTTAGGGCGTTCTAACCACACAATCATACAACCATAGAGACTTATCTCGCCTCAAATCCTCCTTGCAGGTCAATATAGTTCATATTCCACACATATGCATATAGCAAATTCACACATCAATTGGAACATCTAAATCAATCACTACTCACACAAGCAATAATTACAAATCAAACACTGCTCACACAAGCAAGAATTACAAATCAAACACTCCTCACACAAGCAAGAATTACCGACATACATCAGTCCATTAATTTCACTCAACCTGCGTTCCAATTAATTAATACTACCCACACAGGCAGTTTTACCCGACAGATGCCGGTCCTCTATCCACCGACACACACCGAGGATAGGTTCTCCTAACCTTTAACGTCCACTGACACACACCGGGGACGGGTTCTCTTAACCAACACACGACAATCCAATCTTGACCCAGGACATGGTGCATTATACTTAAATGCCTCAATTAAAATGGTGAACCTGGCCTATTTTCTTCGTATTAAAAATACACATAGTTGTGTGTGGGTACACGGTTAATTCACACTAGAAAAATTAATATCCTCCAAATTAAAATCCCACTGTTTTTTATACTATATAAAACCATTTTTGGTGTTAAAATCTGACACCCAGGATTTTCTGAATAATTACTGAAATTCACAATTTTGAAATTAAATACTCAAAATTCCAATCAGCACTCAATTTGCACAAATTAACACTCAATTGCAGAAATTAACCATACCATTGCAATCAGCACGCAATTTCGATCACAGGCTATCTCGGTCTAATTTCCGAAAAATAATTAATAATTAAATAATTACAAAAAATAATTAAATAATACAATTAAATGCTATAAATATGAACTTAGGCCGGAAAAGTCTAATTAAATACCAAGATGGGCCTGGAAAATTCCCAAATCAATCCGAATAATTACTACGGCCTATCTACTTGCTTATTGCACTAATCTAACCACCTAACATACTAAATTGGATAATTAAATCACTAATCTAATCTAACTAATCACCTAATCCCTAATAAACTTAAACTAATCACCCCCTAAACGTCATTAGCCTACTAAGTAGAGTTTAGTGCATAAACTCACTAGTTTAATGCGAAAACCGATTCACCATGACGGCGGCGCGACGGCGGCCGAAACTCAAGCTTGTGGTGCTGCCCACGGGCAATTGGATTGGGCCAAAAAGGCCTTGCAAACCCACATTAACTGCTGGGCTTGGTTTTGGGTTGGGCTGAGCCGCGGGTTGGGCCTGCTTCGCAGGCTTCGAATGGACTGAACTTGCTTGGGCTGGAGCTTGAGTGGTTGTTGACTGAAACGAGTGGGCTGGGTTGCTGCAGGGACAGAAGCTTGCGGACTGGACTGGGCCGAGCTTCAAATGCGGGCCGTGGGTGAACTTGTGTGAGCTGAAGCCTATGTAGCACCGACACGGACATGCGACACGTGACACGACACGACACGACACACCGACACGTCATTTCTTAAAAATAGAAAATTTCGACACGTTCCGACACGTTATATATTAAATGTATTTTATATATAAATATATAAATAAATAATAATAATAGCCTAGAATTAATTTACACAAAAATATTAAATAATATCATTCATTATTTTAATTTGTTACAATAATACACAAAACTTAGAGGAAAACAAACATTGTTTAAAGAAAAATGCTGAAATGATATTTTTAAATTTATTTATTTATCATATATAGCATTTTTTATTACTTCTTTCATAGTAAAAGACTTTTAAAAAAAATAAAACAATTCTAAAAAAAAAAAAAAACTGAAAAAAAAAAAAAATGACCCCGTGCGTGTATATTTATAGCAATTTTATTACTTCTTTTATTACTTATTTTATTACTTCTTTTGTGTATATTTATATTTTGACCCCTCAAGTATTAGAAATTTTTAAAATTGACCCCGTGCGTGTCGGAATTGCGTGTCGGAATTCTGGACTCGCGTGTCGGAGAGAGTTGACCACGTGTCGGATTTTTCGACACTCGTTGACCGCGTGTCGAAGCGTGTCGGGACGTGTCGGAGCGTGTCGGACACGTGTCGGAGTGTCGGACACGACACGAAGGCTTTCGAAGAGTGTCCGTGCTACATAGGCTGAAGCAGTCGAGAATGTTGCGGCTTTTGTTGGTGAACTACTTCGGTCAAAGATGGGGCAGAGAACGTGAAGAGTTGACTGCTGGCGTGGCTTCGACTGGTGGCAAAGACTGAGTGGGGGAGGTGGCTTCGGTGGAAAAAGGGCTGCACACAAAGGAGAGAGAGAGAGTGGAGGCGTGTGGACGGTGGCAGCTTGTTGGAAGATACGCAAGAATATTCCAAAGTATCATTGAAAGATCAATTATGTATCGTATCTAATCGGATACAAATTGTAATATATTTAGTTACTTGTTTTGTACACACTTTGTACTATAACAATAGGACAATGTACATTGAATCAATGCAATGAATACAGAGGAAAATTTCTACAATTTCTTTCTCTCAAATTCCTCTCTCTCAACTTCTTACATGGTATCAGAGCCGTTTTGGTTCTGACTTAGCTTCCGCGTTTTTTTCCTCTGAATTGCCTTCTGTGATCTTTTGTTCTTGGTTGTTGCTTCACTTGCAAACCAAAGCAGCATCCGGCAGGAATTTTTCAGTTCCAATTCTTTGTCAACCTGCAGAACAGAGAGTTACTGCAGAATTTTTTGAGTTATCATGTCGAATCCACAATCACATACCCCACTCACCGAAGATAGTCCGGCGCCTCATACTTCTTCAACTCCGAACCCAAACATTATCAATCCAGTGGTCGATCAACAATCCAGTCAAATCCAAACTCAGGCACAGCACACACTTTGGCAACACAATCCGGCTCAATTCAATCCAGGGATACCTTTCTCTGGCTATCCATATCCATGGATGCTGTACCCATGGATTCCTGGATCAAATCCAGATGCATCACAGCCGGGCTACCAAAGCGTGCAGACCGATGGAGGCCTACCAACCAATGTTGGGGCAGGCCCAACCATCGGCCTTGAGCAGACGGGCGGACCAGGTAATTCGAATCAGGGACAGAATACAACCAATGCGGGGTTTCCAACAGGGTTTATACCTTTTCCCTTTGCGGCCGCCATGGGTCGCCCAGAACCCGGCGACGCACTGTATGTTTCCAACGCCGATGGCCCAAAATTGAAGCTCATCAGCAACCCTCTCATAGGGTCAGCAAATTACTCGAATTGGGTGCGTGAATTCCGTCGAGCCCTCATAACAAAAGATAAGGAGGGATTCATCGACGGAACCATTCCGGTCCCAGTTGATGAGAAATTAGGGCGACATTGGAAAACATGCAATCATTTGGTAAGAACATGGATAGGAAATTGTATAAACCCAGAAATAGCTGCCGGACTGCCTCCCATAGAGGATTCAAAATTTTTTTGGGACAATATGCGAGAGACGTATGGAAAACTAGATCGGGCAAGGATTTTCTCACTACATCAAGCACTTTCCGAACTGAAGCAAGGAAACACATCCGTAACGACGTGCTTCAACAAACTTTCAGCCTTCTGGAATGAGCTAGAGGCAGAGGAAGAGAAAATCGATGGACCCGAAGCCATTTTCCAGCAATACAAGGTGATTAAAGACAGAGAAAAAACGACTCGCTTTTTGCTCATCCTTAACGAATCTTGCCTCCATTTCAGGTCACAGATACTTGCCATGGAACCTGCGCTTTCGATCGGCCGTATATTCCAACTTGCTGTTCAAGAGGAAAGCCAAAGGCTCGCCTCAACAGAAGGGAAAGGGGCAGAAACCCTAGCCCTGGCTGCCTGAATCGAAAGGGGATCGCGAACCCTAGAGAGGAGAGAAGGTGCGGTGCTAAGGTTCACAGCGGAACCGAAAGGCTTTAAAGGGGCCTCTTCGGATGGCCACGATCGCGCGTCTCGATCGGACGGCTCACGATGGGCGCGCAACTCTTCAGATATGGACGGTGGAGATTTCCCTATCATTAAAGCATCCAACGGTGGGAATTATGGGCCGAATTCTTCTCGGCCCAATTCGAATGGGCAAAATTCTCATGGGCCTAATTCCTATGAGCCAAATTCAAAAAATAAGGGAAAATTGTATTGTGAATTTTGCAAACGGCCTCATCACACAGTTGAAAATTGCTGGAAATTGCATGGTAGACCTGGAGAAAGAAAGGGCAAGGAGATATCAGCAACGGCATATCAGATCACAAGACAGGTCGATGCAAATCAACCTATCAGTCATGGTGAATATGAGCAGTTGATGCAGGCACTGCAAAAATTAGAGGCTCCAAAGAAGGGGAGCAGCTTTACAGGTATTTCTTCATGTCTGATAAACAATATATCGAGAAATACTTGGATTGTTGATTCTGGAGCCAGTGATCATATTGCATGTGAGAAGAAATTATTTACTGCTATTAATGAAGAACTAGATAGCCCTATTGTAGTACAATTGCCAAATGGCAACGTTACTCATGTCACTATAACTGGGACAGTCTATCTTAGTTCTCAAACTGTTCTCACAAATGTCCTATATATTCCTGAGTTCCAATTCAACCTTATATCTATGTCTAGAGCCTGTAAGGAAAATTCGTGCCAAGTTTCCTTCAATGCTGATAGTTGTCAATTTCAGGCCTTTTCGACTGGGAAACTGATGGGATGGGGTAATCTATCAGAAGGATTATTTTTCTGGAGAAGTTCAGCCAAGCATCTAGATCAATTTCCTTGTAATAAGCAATCATTGTGTAATTCGACTACCAATGATAAAAATTTCATTTTTCATTCTCGAATGGGTCATAGTTCTTTATTTCCCTATTCTCAATGTCACATTTGCCCTCTTGCAAAGCAATCGCGTACTTCTTTTCCCATAAGCGACAGTCGTGCAGCTGATGTTTTTTCTTTACTTCATGTTGATGTCTGGGGACCATACCATACCCTAAATCATGATGGTTCTCGATTCTTTATTACCATTGTGGATGATCATTCAAGGGCTACATGGATTTTTCTCATGCAATCCAAAAGTCAAGTCTTGTCACACTTAAGAACTTTTCTTTCCTTGTCAAAAATTCAATTCGGAAAAACTATCAAAAAAATTAGATCAGACAATGGGAAAGAATTTTTTAATTATGAGTGCATGACTTTATTATCATCCCAAGGGATTCTACATGAGAGTTCATGTACTTATACGCCACAACAGAATGGAATAGTGGAGAGAAAGCATCGTCACTTGTTGGAAGTTGCCCGGTCTTTAAAGTTCCAGGCTTCCATTCCAAATATTTTTTGGGGAGATTGTATTTTGACTGCAGCACATTTGATCAAACGTATGTCGACCAAGGTTCTTAACGGTCGAAGCCCCTTCGAGCTTCTTTTTGGGAAGAAACCTGATCTTGGTCATCTGAGGATTTTTGGATGCTTGTGCTATGCTTCTATAGTAGGACCTAAGGATAAAATGGGTCCACGAGCTCGTCGGTGTGTTTTCATGGGGTATCCTACCTTATAGAAAGGGTACCGTATGTTTGATCATTCTACAGGTGATTTTTTTGTTAGTCGAGATGTTCAGTTCCACGAAAACTCTTTTCCTTTTGCTGCCCAGGAATCAAGCAAAGATAAAGTGGGACATTCTCTTGATCATCATATCGAAGACTCTGTTCATGATTCGGGATATGTTGTATATCCATATTCAGATAATTTAAATATTGATCCTATATCTACTACAGCCCCAACACCTTTGGGAGTGGACACGGATCAGCACTTGGATACATGAATTTTTTTAGAATCACCTCTTGTGGATCCTCCAGTGACTCAGTCATCTCCTATGGAGCCTCCAGCAATCCAAACATCTTCTGACGATGTTCATCCCAGACGTTCCGGACAAGCCACCCATCCACCAACTTGGACTAAAGATTACATATGTGGAGTCAGAAATCCAGGTATTCTTTTCCCAATGTCTTCTTATGTTTCTTTCAATCAATTATCCGAAGAACATAGATGTTGCATTACGCGCATTTCTGAAGAACGCGAGCCTTCAAGTTATGACGAGGCAAGCAAAGATCAGTGTTGGCAGAATGCTATGAAAGCAGAATTGCAGGCACTAATGGATAATCAGACATGGGAACTCGTCCGTTTACCTTCGCATCGTAAACCAATTGGATGCAAATGGGTTTACAAGATCAAATATCGAGCTGATGGTTCGGTTGAAAGATACAAAGCCAGGTTGGTCGCTAAGGGCTTCACACAGAGAGAAGGATTTGATTATCATGAGACCTTCTCTCCTGTGGCTAAAGATGTTATAGTCCAATCCTTCCTCACTGTAGCAGCCTATCAGGACTGGCCCTTACATCAGATGGATGTTCACAATGCCTTCCTTCATGGAGATCTAGATGAGGAGATTTATATAGACATTCCACAGGGTTTACGGAGACAGGGGGAGAATAAAGTATGTCGTCTCCGCAAATCCCTATATGGGCTTAAGCAGGCATCGAGACAATGGTATGCAAAATTTTATGAGTCCTTGATAGCTGTTGGTTTTCAACAGAGCAGATTTGATTATGATGTTTTCACATGGACTAAAGGTACGTCATCTATATACTTGATGATATATGTAGATGATATACTGATTATGGGCAATGATGAGATAGCCATCAAAGGTTTCAAGCAATTCCTGCATTCTACCTTTCATATAAAAGATCTAGGTTTGCCAAAGTATTTTCTTGGAATAGAAATTGCTCGATCAGATCAAGGTATATCCCTCAATCGAGGAAATTTGCCTTGGAAATTATATCGAAGCGTGGATTGTCGGGATGTAAGCCGTTGTAATTCCAATTGAGCAGAACATCAAGCTAACCACAGCAGATTATGATGCCGGAATCTCTCAAGATACTGATCCTGTACTAAAAGATCCAATGAGTTATCGGAAACTGGTTGGGAAGCTCATATATTTGACTATGACTCAGCCGGATATTACCTTTGCTGCTCAAACTCTCAGTCAATTCATGCACAACCCCAAGTAGTCTCACATGAATGCTGCACTCAAAGTGGTAAAATATTTGAAGAAATGTCCTGGACTTGGGATTCTTCTATCCAAGAAGTGTGATATGAGAATGACAGCATATTGTGATGCAGATTATGCAACCTGTCCGATGAGTAGGAGGTCCATAACTGGTTTCTGTGTTAAGTTTGGGGATTCTTTACTTTCATGGAAAACAAAGAAGCAACCGACTGTTTCATTATCCTCAGCAGAGGCAGAATATCGAGCCATGGCAAAGACCACGTGTGAGATAGTATGGCTACGTGGATTACTTCGCGATCTTGGAGTACAAGTTCAAGGGCCAACGAAATTGTTTTGTGACAATGATGCAGCCCTCAAACTTGCTTCAAACCCAATCGTTCATGAAAGAACGAAACACATAGAAGTAGATTGCCATTTCACACGAGAAAAAATCCCTAAGGGATAATCAAAACGCTGGAGATTTGAACAGAAGAACAACCGGCGGATGTTTTCACCAAACCTTTATGTCAAAGTCAGCATGCGTATCTCATAAGCAAGCTAGGCATCTTGGATATCTACAAGCCACCAGCTTGAGGGGGAGTGTTGGAAGATACGCAAGAATATTCCAAAGTATCATTGAAAGATCAATTATGTATCGTATCTAATCGGATACAAATTGTAATATATTTAGTTACTTGTTTTGTACACACTTTGTACTATAACAATAGGACAATGTACATTGAATCAATGCAATGAATACAGAGGAAAATTTCTACAATTTCTTTCTCAAATTCCTCTCTCTCAACTTCTTACACAGCTGCTAGAGCTGTTTCGGTGGGGACACGCGGCAGGGGGTGGAGCAGCTTTGGTCAACAAGATGGAGGAGTTCGCTAGCTTCGCTAGTGGACATCAACAACAGAAAACGAAGGGAAAATAAAAGAGGACAGAGGTGCTAGAGAGAGAAAGCGGAGCTGCAGAGGCTGGCTTCGGTGGGGTTTGCCGTTGGGGAAAAAAGAAAAGAGCATAGCAGAATGGGGGATCTGGGAATGGAGACGCTCGACAGCGGGAGAGAGAACGGATGAGGAAGAAAGAGGGAGTAAAAGTCAAATTAAAAATCTAATATCATCATTAGTTGGTCCAAGTAGTCTTCAAGCTTATCCTTTCAATTAAGACTTTGTCCCCTAATACTTTCTTGCAATATAATCCTCAATTAACTAAATTTTGATGCCAAATATTGCAGCCCCCACCGAATTTCTTAAATTTTGGGACTTCAATTTCTTCTCCAATCTCTTAATTTGATGTCCAAATTTGTTGAAAAAAAAGCTCACAAAATTTCTACAAGTCCCCATCATCAAATAGCTCGGTTTGGAAGCCAAAAATCGATTCAATTTGGCCCATTCGAATTTTTGTTTTTTTCCGAATCGTCCGAAGTGATTTTTCCGTAAAAATCCCGAACTCTACGGAATTTCTCCAAAAAACAAGACGACGTTCTATAAATAAACTGTGACATGCTCGAATGTCCGATTCCCGAAACCAAATTCAATTTCGTGGTTAAAATCGACCAAACACAATTTTAGTCAAATCCAACAAATTAGGTAGCTTTTAGGGATTTTACAATGGATATATCCCTTAACGGCTTCACCCAATTGGTTAACTCATGATTGATCAGTTTAGAGAAAAAGGACCATAGGCGCGCCGATGAAAAGCCTATTTCGTTTTATCGGGATGGGTAGAAAATTCAGGATGTCACAATCCTTTTCTTTCCCACTGAAAGAACCTCCTATTCCTTTATCGAGAGTTGGCTTCGTTAGCATTGTAATAAACATATATACAAAATGAATAGTCCATCTCCTTTCGGATACTCTCTTTTCCATTTCCCAATCTTTTCTCCTTCATTTTCCTTTAATATTTTTTTTTTTCGCTAAATATCCTTTTCTTTCTTACCGAAAGAACCTCCTATTTCTTTCTTGAGATCAAGAGAGAGAGAGAGAGAGAGAGAGAGTAATTGTATATTTTTCTTAAAGAAATAAAAAAAGTTATGTTGTTTGGGTGTGAAAGAACTACAGCAAGAAGAAATTTGAAAAAAAGAGGGGAAAATAAGAAAGAAGGGAAGTATGTAAAAGATGAGTTGTGAATGGGAAAGAGGCGTTTACTTTATTTCGGGAAGGAGATGTGTAATGGGGACCGCCACATATTACACCTTAAAAGTCAAAAGTGAATGTCTTATCTCAATTAGATTTGAATGAAGAATAACCAAAATCACCTTATGCATGGTTACCAAGCAATGCATCGCAACACAAAATTACACCCTATCGGTTGGGTGGCTTTTTCTATCATTGTATTTTGCAAATGGAATAATCGGTCTTTCTATCTCAAGAATCGAGGGCTTTGTCACTTTCCTCATCCATCCGTACGGCTCTTCTTTCCAAGTTTACAAAGCCACGAACCTCTTCTTTTTGGCGTCAACGTGAAACACACTGATTGCTTCTAGCTGTTCAAAACGAAAAAAAAAAGAAAAAAGGAAAAGAGGCTTAAAGAACCCACATCAATCAGTACGTTCCCCTTGTTCACTCTTATTCAAGTTCTGTGCAGCATGCGCAGAAATTGATAAGAGATACCGTAATTGTTGTCTCCGACGAAAACAATCATCAGAAATCAACGCCTACCTGTTGAGGCGACCTTGTAGGAAATAGTAAGGGTTAATAGTAGTGAGCCATTTGCGAGATGTACGATAGATGCTTTTGCAAGAAAATGAAGTGGAGGTGCTCTTGAAGTCATCCGCGAAAGCTCGGGCTCGTTCAAAGTTTGCGGGCTCCAAACTGAGGAGAAAAAGAAAGAGTAGGCTCATCTGTGCGAGAAAGAAATAAAAGATTTCGCTTTAAATTATAAATTATGTGTATAATGATTGTAACTGTCAGAAAAAACAAAGCTTTCATCAATCATAAATTATGTGCGTGATAATTGCGTGACAAATATTTTATTTGTGTTGTATTCATCCCTTTTTTTTTCAAGATAAGTATGTCCCGGCTTGAGTGGCCCATTACAATTTTCTCATGTTGCCATTACCATGCTTCTATACGCAACAACAATGAATGATAAATGATATCTACGACGATTGCGTATACATATTAGAGTGTATAGATCGCCACATCAGTGATTCTCAATGAAAATCAGTTGTAAAGGCTACATTGATATTTCACGCAAAAGTTTAGGATTAAAATGATAACTTATTAAATTCTACTGAGGTTGTTTTCGGAAGTGACGCGTGATGCAATAATAGCGATATGGCACTAATGCTGAAATTATTGAAGCTCTCATGAGATTTGCTCTTTGGAGTCATTGTGAAAAAGTGGAATGCATTCGTATGGATGAGCCGACATGCACTGTCCATGAAAGCTCGGTTTGTGGCTGGCATGGGTGGAGTACGAACAATGCGAATTATTGGGGAGAGTGACAAGGGGGGATACACTTTGTTTCGTCTACGTCATGGCTTGACCATCATTTGCATTCTCGGCAATGCGAATTGAGGTGGCATCCACTTCAATTCAACATACGTGTTTTGTGGACCATCTCTTGAGATCTTGCCCGATTGGGGGTTAAGGCATATGAATCTTCGAGAAACCTATAGTGATTGTTTGCGGGGCTTGTGTGCACTACCTTGGTCCAGTGCCTCCACTTGAACTTTACATACATTTTGGGCCTCAACTGCTATGTTCTAACACTTGAATGAACATAACATAAAATCAGAATATGATTTTTCTAGACAGAATGAATTTGATCGATATTCTGTGCTTGGTCAAGTTTGACATGTAAATCTAGTCAAGGAATCCAAAATGGCTAGGGAATCTTGTGAAGAAATTACGGCAGTTGATCAAAAACATACTAATGATTTACCATGAAAAGAATTGTTAAAGGACTGAGATAGCTGAACTTAAGGGATTTCCTAAAGAGAACATACGGATTAGTTGAAGCAATTGTTCTTCCAATTGAGCATTCTCATGGATAATATGAAATGGAAAGAATTTGCATAAGGGAATAAATGGAATCAGATAGATTTCAACGGAGGAAGTGAATCATTCTTCCAAAAAAAATGCTTTAAGAAAATTATAACTCAAATTTGGTTGTGATGGTGCTTATCTATAACTCCACTAACACTTTGCCAGCGTCATCAAAACCCCAAATTACATCAATCAAGTACTAATCTCTACACTATATGCAATTTAGAATTAAAAAAAAAAAACCATGTCTCGAGAAAATACAGAATAAGGAAAGCACTTAAAGTAAACAACAAAAGGAGTATGTCGATTTTGTATACATATTAGAGTGTATAGATCTAGACTAGGCATTTACGCCATAAATGAATAATACATGCCGAGTGGTGATACTCGATATAGTGACGGTATGAAAGTTGAGCTCTCAAACAATTGTAGCCATAATTTAATGTCTCTGCTTTTCATGATACATCGTGTTCGTTTTGTCTATCCGACATTAATGTGGAGGAAGACCTATTGTGACCACGTAGAGCTGAGATTTTTTTGCAATTTCTACTGCAAGGCAGGTGGAAAGTACAGTGGTTTCCTTGTCAACAAGGAAGATTACTTGACTTTTACTGAATAGCTTTGAGCACGAAATTATTACTTCGACCGTCTCTATGCCACATTTATAGCACCTGCTAGTACTAGGACTAGCAATCAGTTACAAGACTTGCGCAACGCGCAGCCAGCCTAGCAGGAGGTTCCACTCCACCTTCTCACCTAGCCATGCGGAAGGCTAGTATATTTGTCTACTTGATGGTAGCCTGACATGATGACTATCTCCAGCGTTGCTGGTAAAAAAGGAAGAAGGGAATGCGGAATGATGAAGTGTGAGATAGAGAATGTGACAGCCTGAATTTTCTAAGTTGTTTTCGATTAAATAAATTGGGCTTTTCGTCGACGTGTCTATAGTGCTATTCTCTGAGTTGGCCACTCATGAGATAACTGGACTATTTGGGAAAGCCAGTAAGGAATCTAAATGCAATAGACTTGAGAATTTGACCAGGAATTGACTGCTCGACCGTGTCCATCTGCCGAGATCATTACGGCACTGTCGAAATCGATCAGAGACCGGAGATAGGTCGATTCGACTGAGATATGTGATCAAAGTGTGGGTGATTGCACTTGTTTGCAAAATACTCGTCGATCGGTACTAGATCGATTTTTCTATCGTTTTGGTACCCGGTGTCCGTATTTGAAACCTCGAGATTTTCACGACAACCGAGAGTTGTCAATGTGTCGAAGATGTACTAAGTGACTCGAGATAAATCGATCACGGGTCAATTGCACCAAAAATTCCTAAAAACTACCTGGTAGACTAGGTCACGCTAAAAGCGCGCTGGATTGAAATTAACCGCTTATTTGAACCCGATTTCAGAAATTGAAAGTTCTGTGGTGTCACGAGCTATATTAGGGACGTCGACTCATCCTCCGAAAATTTTTCGGAGATTCCGAGATTTTTACGGAAAATCGAATCAGACGCCGCGGAAAATTAGCGGAAATTCGTACAAGCCGAATTGAAGAGATTTTCAACTTGCAAGCCGAGCTATATGGTATTGGGGACTTATAGAAAATTATTTGAGATTTTTCTGCCGTGAAATTGGACCTCAATTTGGGAATTTGAGTGATGAAATTGAAGACAAAGAAATGGAAATTCGAAATCATGAGAGGGCAACATTATTTTAGGCTTCAATTTGGTTTATTTGTGAATATTAAGGTTGGAAAGTGTTAGGAGACATAGCATTAAATGGAAGGGCTAAGCATGAAGACTTTCAAAGCTAAGTCATGATGATTTTTGATAATTCTTGTAGATATTTCTTCCTTTTCTCCTGCCGATCGTTCCATTCTGCCGTCTTCTTCCGCACGCTCGAGCATTTCTATTTTTTTTTCTTTCATTCTGATCGTCGAAGCTTGAGTGTCCACCGAAATCACCCAACAAACGGCCGCCCCTCTCCACTAATATTTGTTTCCTCTGGTCAAACTTTCAAGTTCACCAAGGCTTTTGTTGACCCAACTTCCTTGCCCACGATCCCACCGTCTCGGCCAGCATCTCCACCAAATCCCACCGAGCAGTTCGGCCAGCGAAGCCCTCGATTCACCCACCGAAGCTCTTCCATCTTGCCCCTCGTGTCTTCATCTCCACGCTCGTGTCTTCTTCGGTCAATATTTAGCTGGAGTCTTCAAGCGACACCACTCGTCCGAAAGTCCCTGCAGCAGCTCCCACGTTGGCCCAGCATCCGCAAGTTCCATCTTCGCCAGCTCGCTCGTTCTTCTTCAGCTCGTGAATCAGCGAAGCTCAGCTCCTCTTCCTTCGATCACGCCAGCTGGACCGAGCCCATCTCCACGATTTCAACTCCAGCAGCCGTGTCTTCGGCCCAGTAGCTCCATGAGTCCACGAGCCCAACGGTTTGGCCCGCATCATCTTCAGCCCAATGAACTCAGCCTTTGATCCAGCCATTTGAAGCCCATTTCAGCCCAAGAAATTCAGCCCGCGAATCAAGTGAAGCCCAGCTCAAGTTGAAAACAAATCTCAGTTGGGCTGAGATTTGTTGGGCCCGTTTTAGGCCCGGTCCGAGAGTTCGCCGACGCAGCCGAAAATTCAGATTTCGGCCGCCGTCGTGTCGTCGTCGCGGTGAACCGGTTTTCGCGATACACCGGTGAGTTTATTCTCTAAACTCTTCTTAGTAGGCTTTGATGCTAAGGGGTGTTTAGATTTATTTAATTAGGAATTAGGTGGTTAGTTAGATTAAATTAATGATTTAAGTATTTAATTGAGCATGTTAGGTGGTTAGAATGGTTTAGCTAAGGCCCAATTAAATTGTATTATTTATCTAGAAGGGTTCGGGAGTTTTCCGGGTCCGTATTGGTATTTAATTTAATAATTTTGGCCTAGGTTAGTATTTTTGGAAATTAAAATGAATTAATTAATAAATTTTCGAAATTAATTAATTATTAATTATTTTTCCAGAAATTAGGCCGGGATAGCCGGTGACTAGAATTTCGTGCTGATTGCAATGGTGTGGTTAGTTTCTGCAATTGAGTGTTAAATTATGCAAATTGAGTGATGATTGGATTTTTGGTATTTAATTCCGAAAATTGTGAATTTTCAATATTTACTCTGAAAATCCGGGGTGTCGGATTTTAACACCGAAAATGGTTTTATGTACTATATAAAATAGTGGGATTTTAAAAAGAAAGAATGTCAATTTTTCTGGATCGAGTTGACCGTGTACCCACACACGACTATTTTCATGCGTATTTCTAACACGAAGAAAAAAGCCAGGTTCACCATTTTAATTGAAGCATTTGAGTGCAATGCACGGTGCCCTGGGCCATATTTGAGTGATCATGTGATGACAATGAGAAATCGTTCCGGGCTGTTGAGCTAGACGTTATCCCTATTTGGGATACCCTTTGTTAAAGGGAAGCCGGTCGCAATAGATTCTGGACCCTATGCTCCTTCGGGAAAGTCGTCAACGAAGTGACGTGCCGTGCTCAATGGGGTGAGACGAAGCCTGGCAATGCCAGAAGACCGCCGAACTGAGAGTAGGCCGTGCTATATGCTAAGATCAAAACTAGGAACGCATGATAAATTGAGTATTGTGTTCCAATTAATTGAGCTTGAGTGATGCTCTGATTTGTGATATAAACTATACTGACCTGCAGGGTGGAATTGAGACGAGGTAAGTCTCCTTAATTGTGTGATTGCGTGCTTAGGACGCTTCTTAGCGTCTTTCCCTCTTAGCTGAAGTTTAGAGCTTAGACTTGCTGAGACATTGTCTCACTGGTTATTGTATCACTTTCAGGGTCATCGAGTGGAGGACCTGGAGTAAAGAGGAGGTGATTTGAAGCATAGGTCGAATAGGACCGCTTCTTTTTGAAGAACAGTCTTTTGTAGTCTTTTGACTATAGACTCTTGTACTTGACTCAACGTATGTTTATAAAGGCATGTCTGTTTGTGAAATTATCGTTCTGCTTTTCTATCCCGAGATGGTTATTGTCAGGGGATTCTTTTTCGCTTCCGCATGTGCAATAAAGTAAAAAAAAAAGTAAAAGGGTCGGCGACTAGTCTTGGGAAGTCGCAAAATTTTATTGACCAGAGAGGGATGGGTATGCGCTCGGGGTTCGGGGCGTGACAGAGAATGATAGATAATTCAAAAATCTCTCAAATTAAGTTTGTCGTTTCATATATTTCTTGTGTTCATATTGACAGTATGGAGATGCCTTCATATTTGGATTAACAATTCGATTGGTAACTGACTTAAAATATTTCTTCTATCGTTGCCTTCTTGTGATCCTTGACATATGATCCCCAGTAGCCTTAACATCACGTAAGGATGTCAGAATTGAATTCGAAAACTAAACTAAAATTCCGTACATTTTCAGTTGAATTCCGGTTTTGGTAAGGATAATGGAAACATAACCATTTTTTTAAAAAATAAAATTTTGGATCAGATAATAACCAAACCGAACTGAAAATCACCCATCTTCATAATATTACAATTTACTCTCTCTCTCTCTCTCTCTCTCTCTCTCTCTCCTAAATCTCTTCGACTGAATTGAACTAAACTGAGCCCTTGGATGCATATCCAACTGGTTTAGTTAGGTTTCGATTTCCTGAAAATCTGAACTGGACCGTTATCAGCTCACTGCTCCTATTGGCTTTCAGGAGTCACCATTTGTTCATTGAGAATGATTACAATGAACTAATCTAATTGATGTAATTAGTTAAATAAACGGGTTAATTGACCTGGACTTAGCAAAGTGCTGGGGCGGCGCCTTCTTGGCATTATTCGGTGAATGATCATCCCGTTCACTACTCCAAGTGAACGTTTCCTTTTCACTGCTAGTTTCCTTCCTCTGCGCATGCTTAGTCGATGCTTTCGAGGCATTGTCCTGGGAATGGAGTCAACGGACATAATTATACTCGATCATCATGAGAACAAGGACTTTCGTGATATTGAAAGTAATTGAATACACCTTGAATTAAGATGGAAAATTTTAAATTCAAGTAAAAGGAGAAAACGAAAGGAAAATTTTTCAAAGGAAAGTAAAGAAAAATGTCACTTGTGGAGAATGCCACGTGTCAACCACACATTGAAGAGCTCAGGAGCACCACTATGCGTTTATCCAAAAAGATGGATTCATTGTATGTATTTTAGACCTACATATGAGATGTATTTGATTTTATAAGCTTTTTTCTAAGCTCTAAGAAATTTTGCTTTCTTTTTTTCGCAAGCACATCAACACTTTGGTTTTTATTAAACTTATGAACTAAAGAACAAAACTAAACAATTTAACTGGAGGGTACTCATTTCTTATTATTATTTTTAAATTTTTCGGCCCGTTCACTTTAACCAAACTATACAAAAGGGGCCCGGCACTGAGCTTCCACTAAAAATGACAACAAAGTCATAACTAATGGAAGGACGCCGAGAGAGGACCAAAAACAGCCAAAACAAGGTGCCATCACCAAATTATGGCAAAACAGCCTTGCCAAGCCAACGAAACAGCCAAAATAGCGGCAAAACCAGCCAACAGCAGCTCACTCAAGAAGAAAAGGAACCAGAAAACAACCAGCAGCAGCCTTCACGCCATCGCCAGCAACCTTTGGAACTAGAGGTGTTAAAATGGGTCATAAACCCATATATGACCCATTTAAATCATAAATGGGTCATAAATGGGTCACTTGTTTTTTACAAAAAGTAGTTAAATGGTTTCACAATTAAAGCTTTAAGATAAGTGGGTCTTAAGTGGGTTTTAAATGGGTTGGGTGGAGAACCCATTTTCAACAAAAACCTTATAATCTCTATCTTCCCTCTTTAACTTTACAAAAATATTTTTTTGTAAAAATCGAAATTATAATTTTTTTACTTTAATTTTCTCTTTTCTTTTCTTTTTTTCTTTTTTTTTTTCTTTTCTTTCTTTTTTTCTTTCTCCTTCCTCCTTTTGGTCGCCCGGCATGGCGATGGCCGGCGATCGGCCGGGCGAGCCTCGTGGCTCGCCGGATCGGCGAGCTTGAGCTCGCTTGACGCCGGCGAGCCTCGAGCTCGTCGAATCTGGCGAGGCAAAGGCCTCGCCGACGTTCGGCGAGGCTCGAGCCTCGCTGATCGAGCTTGCCAGATCCAAGGAGCCTCGAGCTCGATAGCGTCGGGCGAGCTCAAGCTCACTAACGCCGGCGAGCTCGAGGCTCGCCTATGGCCGATCGCCGGCCGTTGTTGTGGCCGGCGGCCGGCCAAAGAAAGAAGGAGAAGAAAAAGAAAAAGAAAAAAAAAAGAAAAGAGAAAAAGAAAAGAGAAAAAGAAAAAGAAAAGTATATTTAAAAAATTAAAAAATTAATTTTAAAAAATTTGATTTTTAAAATAATTAATTTAAAAATTATAAAAATTATCCATTAAATTTGTGTTGTATAAAAATATTTTAGTAATATAATTTTAAAAATTGTCCATTAAGAAATAAGCTTGGAAGTATTTTAGTAATATAATCTTAAAAAAAAAAAAAAAAAAACATAGGAATAAGTTTTTCTAAATTTGGTTAAATATGAAAATATTTTATTAATATGGGTTGGGTCGAGTATGGGTCAGAAAATTTCCATTATGCATAAATGAGTCATAAATGGGTTAATGGGTCAATTTGGGTCGGACCATTAATGACCCGACCCAAACCCGACCCAACCCACCCATGTAACGGCTCTATCTGGAACCCAACCATAGCTAAAAACCTTCAGCCGCAAGGTTGTCTGCAGCCGAACTAGACGGGAGGGATCGGCCCATTCACTTGTTTATAATTTTATTTGTGCCAATTTGCAATTTTTGAAAGAAAGCAAGCAACACAATATATGACATGGCCCAAAAATTAAAGGAAAAAGGAGAAAACGAAAAGCAAAGTGAGGTAGGCATCATCAAGGGCGTGATCAATACCGTTTGGAAACCTCATTTTGCCTAATGATAGGCACCGAAATTTCACGTGGGATCCGATGCTTTCTAAAAGTCTATATAGACTAAAGCGATTTCTCAAATCGTGGATCGAGAAATTGACCATATGGCTAATTGAGTTAGGAAGCCCAAACAATGATTCGCAACCATAGTCATTAACCAATTAACAAGTCGCTGATATTTTCACAGAGGGACATGTCAGGATTTAAGTTCGCGAAAGTTCGAAAAGAGTTGGGCATCACAAGCAGGATGAAGGTAGTAGTAGATGTTGAGGGAGGGTACTAGAAATCAACATCTACTATCTAGACTACTATGTGGCAGATAATAGGGCGACTAGTAAAAGGAAATGAAATAAATGCTGTCGTGAGAAAATGAAGATGAGGAGCTCTTTTAAGTCACAAGCCCCGCTCCTGTAGTTAAGAGTTGTGTTTTTCAAAGTTCTGTTGGCGTGAGCTGGGATCTCCTAATTTGTGGGGATTTTATTTTCTTTTTGATTTGTAGAGGATTCTATTTTCCTAATTTGTAAGGCTTGACTTGTAGAAGAAATCCGTCTGATTGTATATATGTCAGTCTGTACATACTTGATGATTAAGGAGAAAAAGAAAAATAAAAAGAGGGTTGGGGAAGCTTACCCAGGATGTAGGCACACTACCGAACCTTGTTAATTCTTGTGTTTTTCTTCTCTTCTTCTTGATCTATGTTTAGATTGTTAACATGGTATTAGAGCAATAGATTTGAGGACCAAGAAAAACCCTAAACATTGTGCTGCCGTCACCATTGTGACTCTTCAACATCAGATTGTCGCCATCACCATCATCACTGCTACAATTCAACAAACCTGGTTGCTGCTACCATACAATCACCATGCCGCCGCCACTCCATCCGACTCGATTAGACCACCGTGACATCTATTATTGCCGTGCCATCCAAAAACTCCATCTTCAATGATTACATCAGTACAAATCGCCACGCCGACGATAGTTCTTTGCCATGGTCCAAATTGCTGCATCGACTAGACCCATTGTTGTGACGTCAATCACCGCACCGACCAAAATCCCCAAACATTGGCGATTGTCGTGGCCGCATCAGTTTCATGTGGTTGCCATGCCAACTAGCTTACCAACTCAAGAGATTCACTACTATTTTTAATTTGTGCCTAGACACTGACTCATAGCAGATCAAAATCCTCCATGAGTAGTGATTCCCCATCTAAATCAAGGGGAGAGTTCTACAATAGATGCACTTCTAGAAATTTTGACGACTAAATTAACTCAAATTCTGATTCAGAATCAATCCTCGACCCCAATATCACATAATGATCCATCTTTGGCACATATTGTAGTCAAATTGGATGGGATTAGTTATGGCTTATGGTCTCAAGTGGTAGAGATATATATCATGGGCAAGGACAAGCAAGGATACATTAAGGGTGACCTTCGTCGGCCTTCATCTATGGACCCAGGTATTGCAAGTGGAAGACTAAAGATTCCACCATAAAAGGATGGTTGATAAACTCCATGGATCAACCTTTAATTGGTAACTTTATTTGCTTCCAAACTACAAAAGTAGCTTGGGATGATTTGAAGAGGCATGTGACCTAAATGAGACAAGTTGGAGGACCTATTGAAGCTTACTATAATGGCCTTTAAGGGTTGTGGAGAGAGATTGACTTCCGTGCCCAAATCTGATTTGCACATGCAATTAACATGGAAGACGATACTTGATTCGTGCAAATCATACCTTGTTAGAACACTTGTAATGTGTATTACAAATCTAATGAAGGATGCCAAGTCAAATGGACTCATCTAAGACCTTAATTTCAAGCAAAAACAAGTCAGACCTAGTGTAGGGCAGACTGACCTAGAGAAAGCCTTTGGCGATTTTACCTAATAAAAAAACTTCAAAAAATCTGGAAAAAAGATATGTTCTAAACAAGACAATTTCGTACAAATTTTGTGAATGAAGTTTTTCCAAAATCTAAATACAAAAATCAGCAAAAAAATAACAAAAAAATAAAGTCGCAGGAAAATAGAAACCAAATCGAAGTAAAAAACTACTACATAATCAATAGATTTTAGAGGTGTTTTTTGGTGACCAAATGACATCCTTTCGAGGAGTGTCACCTATCAAATCAAAGCTTGAGAAGTTTATTTTCTATATCTAGAAGGGATCGAGGCTAGAAAACGTCTTCTACCACCTTTTTTAAGCCAAAATAGAAGGTCACATCGCAGTATTATGAAATGCAGATCAAGGCAGATCAAGGCAAATCAAGTTCAATCAACTTCAAGTTCATCATCAATCATCATCATCATCATCTCATTACAAATCATCTTTTAACATCCTAAATCTCGAATCAAAACATAATATGTAAACCTAGGGTTGAATCGTAGCCTTGATCGTTTAATCCAATCTTGCTTCATTGGATTCGAGATTAAAGAGTTTATCTTTTCAATTTTTGTCAAACTTTAGACGTAATCAAATGAAACGCAAGTCACCCAAATATGATTGGAACCTCGAGGACACCGATTGGACTTTGTGGATCATCCAGAGATCACATTGAGGCAATTGGACCGCCGGTTTAGCAGATGAGCGGAACCGGTCCAAAATGGACCGGCCTTATATGCCGATTGAAGGACGGGCTGCCGAAGATTCTCCGGTGATTGATCCTCCAGACCCCAACCACAGCAAGGTTGGGATTATTTCCAAGGACTGATTGGCAGTGATCAGGAGTGCCAGTAACCGCCAGACAAAGCCGGTTTGTGTGAGGTACGAAACCGGTTTGGACCATCGTGGATTGGACCGGTTTTAACCATCATGGGAAAGAAGGCCATTAGAGCAGATCCAGTGGTTTTTTTCATCAATCCCGACCTCTTGATGGTGGGCTACACGCTTGAGAACAAATCGGATGAGGTCAGGGACTTCGGGGATAGCAATTGGTTACCGATCAGGGGAGAGATGGACACCGGCCTTGACATCGGCGTGGACGCCACTCTTCAACACTGCAAGGAAGGACAGCTGAACGGGAAGATGCAGTAGCCGCCGGAGCAAGTGAGGCTTACGGTCAGCAACAGGAGAAAGAGAGAGAAAGGTCGGGGATGGTAGTGCGGCCAAGAGAATTGTCGGTTGGGGACGGTTTAGGTGACCAATGGCGATTGTGTGAAGGCAGAGGAGAGAGAGAATTGGGTAGGAAATTGGAAAGAGAGAAGAGAGAGAATTATTGGAGTATTTTTTGTGTATTTTTCACAAATGAGCCCCCTTGATTTTTTGGAGAGAAAATCCTTTTATACCTATGCCTAATCACCAAATCTGGAACATCGGTTCGATCCAACACTCAAAATTTTGATTTAATGACAAATTAACTATATTAAGGGCTGATCCCATCTAGTATGTGTCCTATAACGGATGGCTTTGATTTGCAAAAATCAAGAGTTAAAACAACAATTGTGATTAGGGCCTAATAGGGGGCAAAATAGTAAATTCATAATATCCAGGGTTGTTTTGCAAAATTTGGAAAATGTAAGGCCATGGAAGCAAAATACACATGATGAAGGACTGAGAGTGGTTGCCAGTGATCCAGAACCGGCCGGCAAGGGGTCGGACTTGTGACATCCCAAATTTTCAATTATGTTTTCCATTGAATAAATTGGGCCTTTCATCGACGCGCCTATAGTTCTATTCTCATAGCCGATCACTTGTGAGATAACTAGACTATCTGGGGAAGTCATTAAGAGATTTTAATGTAATAGACTTGATAATTCGACTAGGAATCGACTACTCGACCGTGCTTATCTATAGAGATCATTACGGCACAGTAAGATCGATTAAAAATTAGAGATAGGTTGGTTTGACTGAGATGTGTGGCTAAACGTGGGTGATTCCACTAGATTACAAAATTCTCGTCAACCGGCACTAGACTGATTTTTATATTGTTTTGGTACCCTATGTCCGTATTTGAATCATCGAGATTTTCATGACAACCGAGAGTCGCCAATGTGTCGAATGGGTTCATTGTGGCTTGAAGAAAGTCAACCACAGGTCATTTGCACTAAAAATTTATGAAAGCTACCCGATAGTCTAGCTCACGCTAAAATTGCGCCGGATTGAAAATTACCGCGAATTTGAATCCAATTTTAAAAATTGAAAGTTCTGTCATGTCACGAGTCATTTTAGGAACGTCGACTCAGCCTCCGAAGATTTTTTTTTGCAAATTGAGACTTTTTGGGAAAAAGTCAAGGAAGGGCCGTTTTTGTTCAGAAAATTCAGAGGATTGTTTTAGGTCATGAAACTGGGAAGCAAGTAGGATCAATTGGTGAGGAAAAATATCAATTGGATTGATGAGGTGTTGGTTGAATTTGTAGAGGCCAAATTCAATCGACTCAAGAAGCATTTGGGTCCAAATTGAAGTGCAACTTGTGCAAATTCGTGTGCCCCCCTTACCTACAACCTTTGGACCATTTCAAAAGGGTTCTAGAAGGGTTTGGTGGCTGAAATTTGGCCATGGAATTTAGCCGGTGGTGAGCAATGATCAAGGGGACCAAAGGGCATAAGTGAAGACCAAGTAGGCCCCCATTGCTCCCTCATCTCCTCCTTCCCCCTAGCAGCCGGTCGATAGCCCCCTTCCCCCCCTTTCTTTATTGTTCGACGCCCCAGAAAGACGAAGGAGTCACCGAAGCCGCCCAACCCGCCGATTGCCGTTTGCGCCCCCCTCCCCGGCATGCGCCCTCGGCCGCCTCGCCTTGCCGCACCGTCATCCCTCGTCGTTCCGGACCTCCTTTCCACCTCAGCCATGATCCTAGGAGCTGCTCCGACCAGCTCAAGCCGTCGTGCGCTGCCTCCGACCGCCGTCGAAGCCTGGAGCTGCCTATCCGAACCGCTGAAGCCCCGGCCTATTTGCTACCAGTCTTTGCTCGCTCAACCGGCCCCGGATCGGCCATCCCTTAGCCCCGAACAAAAGTTGAGTTCAGTAGGTTTCCAACACTGTTTAGGTTTGTTTTGGCCCGCTTCCGGACCCCGTTTGCTAAGCCCGCTTTGGAGAAGATCAAGCCTTGCCTCGCCCCAGTCGATTTGATTCGAGTGGATCAATTAACAAGTGAGTTTAACTCACTAATCATCGCTTAATAAGTTAATGACATTTAAGGGTTGATTAGTTTAAGTTAAGCATGGATTAGGTGGATAGTTAGATTAGATTAGCAATTTAATTAATTATCGATGCATGTTAGGTGGATGGTTTAATGCAATTAGGGCCTAGACAAGCTTTAGTATTTATCTAGAGTGGTTCAAAAATTTTCTAAGCCTGTCTCGACTTTTAGTTAGGCTTTACATGCTTAAGTTTTAATTATTGGCATTTAATAATTATTTTTCGTAATTATTTAATTAATTATTTTCCGGAAATTAGACCTGGATAGTCAGTGACCAGAATTTTATGTTGATTGCAATGGTGTGATTTGTTTATTTAATTGATCCTTAATTTATGCTGATTGAGTGTGATTGTTATTTTAGGAATTTAATCCTAAATTTATTTAATTTCAGTAATTAATTGGAAAATCATCGGGCGTCGTTTACAGTGCCATGTGTTTATGGGCTATTGGGCTATTGAAATTGGTGGAGTTTTCAAAGGTGAAAATATGGTATTTTGGCTAAGGCCGACCGTGTACCCACACACGATTATTTTTATCGAGTGTGATGGAAAGGGTAAATTAATTTGATGATCAGAGCTATATAATTTATTATTAGCTTCGGGTGAGCTATATAATTCATTATTAGCTTTGGGTGAGCGATATAACTTATCAGCTTTGGGCGAGTAATATAACTAATCAGCTTTGAGCGAGCTATACTATCTATCTTTAGCTTAGGATGAGCGGTCCTAATTTCAGAGGACAATGTAGATAGTATTGAATGGTCATAATGACATGTAATCGATTGAGTCGATTGATCGATAGTTCGATTTGTTTGATTGAATGGATTGGTTGAAATAATTGGATAGTTATACGATTGATATTGACTTGCAGGAAGGAACTGAGGCCAAGGTAAGTCTTCTGACTCGTGTTTGTGCTTAGGCAGCCCTCAGGGCGTATTTTCCTTGTAGTCGAGTCTTAGGGGTTGAACTTGCTGAGATGTAGTCTACCCCCGTTGTGGGATAACATTTCAAGTCCATAGATGGCAGCCCTTTCTGAACATTTTGGTCAACCGAAGAAGTTCACAGAACAGAGTTACCATATTCTGATACATGGGCACCCTGATGGACTAGAATATGTGCTGGTGAAGTCCATAGTCTGGGTTGATGGGGGTTTACCCAAAAAGGTGCCCCATTAATACAGGGCATGGTATCGCTATTATCATAATGGTCAAAGAGAGGGCCTTGTACCGGAATCTGAGATACCTCTGTATGTGATGGAGGTTGCTTTTGGAAAAAGGTACGGTAGACCCTAAGGGTAGTTCGATGGTGGACACGAAGGACCTTAAGCTTGATGATCTAGATTCTCCAATGTACTCAATAGTAGGCTCCGGTTGGAGTATGGAAGAGGGAGAAATCGAGGATGATGATGACCCATAGTGGATTGGAAAACACCACCCCTGTTTGCAGACCTTGTTTTATGGCTGGCTTGTGTAGAACCTGACTTCTATAGGTTGTATTGTAATATATATACATTCTGGTTTATGATGCATATAAGTGTGGTGGTTGTTTTCAGGTTCGAAATTTGTGGCCCTACTTTCCCATCCCATTGTGTGCTGTCTGGGGATTATATATATAAATGCTTTCACGTGTGCATTTAAAATGAATGGATCGGCGATGCATCCTAAGACGTCGCTATTTAATCGACTAGTGAGAGATGGACCCACACTCGAGGATCAAGGTGTGACATCCCTGTTTAGTGGTATCAAAGCCAGGTTTAGACATTGGAGTGATAAGGTGCGATGGTTTATGGGATAGTAGTAGGAATGACCTTTAAATTCACGCTGGTGCATGTTTGTGATAGTTGCTTGATAGAATTGTTTGTTGGTGTTAATCGCTCGAATTCTAATTCGGCGTGAATTGGAAGGCAGGTTTTTATAGGAAGCCTGCAAGATGAGCGATCGGGAGCAAAGGACTCCTAGTAAGAGGACCATTAGGCCTGCAACTCGGGGTAGGATGCCGACAAGGGTTGGTACCCGAGAAGGCCGAGGTAGAGCACTAGCTCAAGCTAGCATGAGTGGAGTAGCACCACCTCTTGTTGGTGCTGGGGTAGCAGCCCCTGGTGATCCTAGAATCGAAGGGATCATGTAGGCGCTTGAGGCCATGAGAGATGTGATAGGGCAACAGGCTCAGAATCAAGCCATTGTTTCTACCGCCACTGCTACTGCTACCGTTGCCGCTGCCGCTAAGGCCGCACTTGTTGCCGCACCTACCTAAGTTCAGCCTGAGAAAATGGTAGCGTAGAGAGAGAGGCTGATACACAAGATGGTGGAACAGTTCTTGAAGCTGAACTAGCCAAGGTTCACGGGTACTAAAGACCCCGAGGCCGTGTCTCTTTGGATCCAAGATCTGGAGAAAGCCTTTGCACTTCTAATGTGCACCGAGGCAGAGAAAGTAACCCTGACAGTCTATCAAGTGCAGGGTAATGCCAATACTTGGTGGCGAGCCGCTAGGGAACCGTATTTCCGGGAGGAGTAGTTCCACTGTGGGACGCCTTCCTTAAGGTGTTTAGTGAGCAGTATTTCTCAAGGAGCGCCAGAGAGCAAAAAATGGAAGAGTTTTAGTGTCTCCATCAGGGGACGATGACCGTTGACCAGTAAAGGGTCAAGTTTGTGGAGCTTTCTCAGTATGCTTTGAGGTTGATTGAAGATCCAGAAGAAAAAGCTCGAAGGTTTAGGAATGGCCTTTGACTAGAAATGAAACAGCCGCTGGTGCCGTTGGATCTGATTGATTATCAAGAAGTGTACCGTCAAGCACAGCTGCTTGAAAGAAGTCTGAACGAGCAAGTCACCTCGTCTGGGTCGAGGTTTAGTTCGCACCGAGAAGGGATCTGCCATGGGAAGAGGCCCATGACCGGAGGAAGGTTCCAAATCCCGCCCAACAGGAAAGGTGGAATTGGCAAGTCAGGGCTAAGCCAGAATAGTATGTGTCGCTTTTGTGGAAGGTGACATGGTCCATCTCCGTGCCCTTGAAGACTGGGCATTTGTTTGGGATGTGGCCAACAGGGTCACATGGTTAGAGATTGTCCTAGCAGACCAAGAGGACAACCACAGTTGTCGTTGCCGCCATTGTTGGGACAGATTAGAGGGTATACGCCTCAGAACGCACTGCAGGGTGGACAGCTCAAACCCCCAGTTCAAGGAATGGTGTATGCCATTACTTAAGGTCAGGCAGAGGCTGCGCCTGACGTGATTACAAGTATGGTTTCATTGAACGACCATCCTACTTACGCTTTATTCGACCCAGGAGCAATTCATTCTTTTATTGCCGAGCAGTATGTTAAGTTGATAGGATTAAGTCTTGTATTATTGGAGTCGGCAGTTAGCATATCTACGGATAAAGTGATAGCTGCATTGGTGAGCGAGAGGGGAAAATAGACTTATTAGTCCTAGCCATGTATGACTTTGATTTGATAATTGGCATGGACTGGCTCACCAAGCAACGAGCTAAGATGGACTGCTATCGCAAAGCGATTCATTTTGATCCGTTAGAGGGTGAGAGCTTCGAGTTTGTCAAGAATCAAGGAGGACCCTCGATTACTTTGATCTCGTCGCCAGAGGCAACTCGTTTGTTAGACGAGGGTTGTCAAGGTTACCTAGCAACTATCATGGACATGATAGTTGAGGAGCTGAAGATGGAAGATATTGAAGTGGTGCAGGAATTTCCAAATGTTTTTCTAAAGGAATTGCCAAGGTTATCGCCAGAGAGAGAGATCGAGTTTGTGATCGAACTAGCACCCAGGACAGAGCTAATCTCTAAGGCTCCTTATCGGATGGTGTTGTCTGAATTGAAGGAACTGAAGGTACAAATGCAGGAGTTATTGGATAAGGGATTCATACGTCCCAGTGCATCGCCTTGGGGAGCACCTGTGGCACCCCTCGACTGCCCCCAATCTGTTAGGGTCATCGCAGTCACTACCTTACTCTTTAAATTGGACATCTGGTACCCTGATACCATAGAAACTTCACAAGTCCATGAGTTCTGGGGGTCTATATCTATGTGTGTGTGTTTATATATATATATTCCATTGGTCCCTATGCAGAAAATATAGCAGAGAAGTGAATCCAACATCCCCCTTTCCTAAATTCAGAATCGATGCACACCAGCTAAACATTTTTATAAGTAAAAAGCCGAACACTTTTATTTACATAAACTTGATGGACATCATTGTCGGTACACCAAAATGCCATGGTTTTCTATACCCAGCTACTATTCAAAAGATACTCGACTTTTCCAACAATTATATACATAAGTCCATCAATCAGTGTCGGCGTCCAAAAAAACCTTCCTCTGCTGACCCTAGCTCGCGATCACACCCATCCGTTCGGTTCGTCTGTTGGTGGCAGTGGTAGTGGCCCCAGCGTGCATCCATCTCGACGGACAAAAACAACAATGTACTCTTGTAGTACGGGGCCGTCGGGAGGACCAATGTCGAACACTACAATCACCCGCACTCATATGAAAGACAGCCCTCGCACCTCACGATGACGATGTTCTAACCGTTCCCATTGCAAATCATCGAGACTCCATAAAATGTGCCAGGAGGTACGGGTAGCAGAGGCATCTCATCTAGTCTGAAATGTTAGTCCCCAAAAAGGGGTGAGTACAACCACCCAGCAGCTGAAGATCTACTAAGCTATACCATGCAAGCAATCACTATCTAATTCCAGGCAAGATAGACAAAACATATAATCTAAAAAATGAGTATGCATCAAATCGATAAAATTTTCCAAAATAATGGCAATTGTAGTTTCAAAATGAGAATGCACCATTTCAGTCACATAGGTCCTAGTTATAGGGCCAAACTATTATGACACGTCCATTCCATGTCACACAATTTAGTCCCATCATCAGGCGTTGTTATCAGCGGGGTCGTTAATTTTAGAACTCAGTTCATTTTTATTTTCCTACGTCTATCTAAGAGGACCAGTGTTTATGTCCCTTCGGGCATTCGCACCCAACCTGGCGTCGCGAAAGCCTCCGAGCATGTATTCATAATACAACCGGGCATCCAGAGCATGTTGTGTTACACTTCCAGGCATCTCGCACCCCACCTGGCATCACTAGGAATCACCGGGGCTCGCCATGAAAATGGTTACCCCTACCCTTCGGGCATGTATTCAAAATACAACCGGGCATCCCGACACTCCCGGGGTACCTCTAGGGCACTGCGGACTCCAGGCATCCATAGGACATTGACTCTTACTAACCTATGGGCATCCCGACTCCCGGGGCATCGTCGACTCGAGGGTCCAACGGCATCAATCATATATCTCAGCCATGGTATATCAACCAAATCATTTCAATGCCAAAATAGTTTTAAAACAACAACCACATTTGAAATTCCTTTTGGATGCTTGAAAATCTCCCTTTATGATATCAAACAATGTAAACTGAGATTTTCAAAGGCATATCAATACAACGACAGCAAATTTTGAAAATATATGCCATTTCCATGTCAATGAACTCAAATCACAAAATTCCAGCAGCATAGTAATCAACTCATAAATCCACTTCCACGGCCAACCTTCAATGTATTTGAAAAACTCATGTATAGATTCTGGGGTTGCACTTGAGCCTCATGGCCAAAATCAAAGAGAGTTATCAAACACAAGTAACATGAAATCGGCACATTGGTAATTCAAACCTTCACTCCTGACTTCAAGATTTTCAAAATTAGTTTATGTAGAAATGTGAGATTTCAAGGGCATCGAAACATTTTCCTTATCTTTTTGAAACGTTGATGAACGGTGCCTCGGTACATAGAAATTTCAGCATGGGTCAGGAGGTTTTCCAAAACCATTTACAAACAGAATTTTCAAAGCTTTGTCAATACTAAAATCGATGTATAATCAGAATCCAAAATCACATGTAAACCAGAAAATTTCAAGGTTTCCTCAACCACTTAACCCCAAAATAGTTTCAGCTACTCTACATACAACCATTCAACAATAAACTCAAGCAATCCAACCTCTCAATACACTTCCTCAGACAACAATAGCACTACACCATATAGATTAGTAGACTTCAACTTGCCTCTAGTCCTACCGCTCAACGGCAAGCAAATCAGGAGGCTTGCGAGTCACAGGCGCGGCTCAACGGCGACAAAGGCGAGTGGTGTCGAGGGCGGCAAGGCACGAGCACGGATGAAGGGCAGTCTTCTCCCTTCCCCCTCACTCTTGCTCGTTGCTCGCTCACAATTTCTTTCGCTCACTCGTTGCACTCACTCGCTCTCTCTCTGTTCAAATTTTTGCTCGGCTCTTTCTCTCTCTTGCTCACATTCACGAGCATTTTTTTCCTTTGATTCATTGACTAATTTAGTCAATTCATGTGAGTTGTGATGGCAGCAGGAGCAGATAGCCCATCTACTCGTGTCCATGCGTGAGAGCCCCCAATTGACTTGCCGTTGCCACCTCACTTCTTCATGCAAAGGATGTGTCCACCATTGGCTTCCTCTTGGTCAACAATCTCCAAGATTCGTTGACCCCATTTTGTCGACGATTAAGAGAAGGCACGGGGTTACTTGGGCCGAGACTGTAAGAATTATTGTGGCCCACATGATATGATTTATGTTATATGGTTTAATAATTATTGTTATGCTATATAAGAATAATATATATTGGTTTTGAGGAGTTACAACTCTAATAAAACAAAGAGGTACGACTAAAATTGAAGGGGTATATCGCTTTGATGGAAGGCACCTTTTCAACGAACGTACAAATAGAGTCCGATCCTCTCTCCACCCACAATTAACAACAATAACCTAAAGGATTTTGGTATTCTCTCCTCCATCGATAGAATACATCAACAATAGTGGGTTAAGGGAGATAAATCACATTTCTTCTTTTGGTTCGAGTTCTTTGGGTTTTCTACAACGATCATCAAGTGCAACGCTATAGATAAAGGTATTTCTTCATCTATTTGTGAAAAACATGAAGATCAGAAGATCACTGTGTTTATTATGAATTTTCGTATTACAGATTTATGATGTATAATGACTTACAGTTGGTATCAGAGCGTGGTTTATGATCTCATGATTTTTCCATTTATAGAAATATTATAATTCATGTTTGATGATTTGTTAAACAATCCTGTTCGTAGTATTTATTGTTGTTGAAATGTTTTCGGATGATTATGTTAAAGAAAATCCGAATGATGAATGTTTTCATGTTGAAAAATGTCGAAAAATGGTGAAGAAAGGGGTTTCGGTCGTGCGGGGAAGAAGGCGTGTGGGTCCACGTGAGCGCTGCAGTTGCAGGCGCGTGGAACCCACGCGCCACGCGCCATCACGCGCGCACAACCGCTGTGTGTGTGGGATCCACGCGCGCGCCAACCGCTGGCACGTGGAATCCACGCGCGCGGAACTGCGCGCATGCCGGTTAGCAAGCGCGTGCAACGCACGCGCCTGCGCGTTGGGCGCGCGCGTGCGTGGCACGCGCCCGCGGTGGATCAGGCGCGTGCTCGGCACGTGCCTGACGTACCGAGGGCCTGTTATTACAAAATTGCCCCTATGCAAATTTTAAAATTCCCATTTTGTCCTTCTCTATTTATTTACGGTTTTGCCCTTGTTGTTTATTTACCATTTTGCCCCTGGATTATAAATTTATGATTCTGCCCTTATGGAATTATGATTTTACGGTTCTGCCCTTACTTATTACTTACCATTTTGCCCCTGGATTATAAATTTATGGTTTTGCCCTTATGGAATTATGATTTTACGATTTTTTCCTTACGCTTTGATTAAGTTTTTGTCCTTGTGTACAATTTGGTAAATATTTGTATTTTACAATATTAAAAAAATTCATATTATGAATGGTTTGTTAGTCACCAAAGTGGCCAAATCTTGAAGTATTTTGAATTTTTGATATTGTAAATTATTTTATTCAATTACCCATAATTAATTGATGCTATTTATGAAATTGATATGTTTCATATCATTATTGGTGTTATGGGTATATTGAAGTTCATTTATTATAAGAACTTAGGGATTAACCCAAAGGTTAATTATTTTCTATAATTCATTAAACGTTATGGTTGATAATTAATATGACTTATTATTTTTTGTTTGTATATCCAAAGATAGCAAATAAATTTTAAAAATATATATTTACAATTATCAAATAAAAGTTATTAGCATCATTATGGTTTTTATATATTTGTATATCATAGGATCGCCCAAAGGAGAACTATGATGTACATGTGTAGTTTAGTTTGAATCTGATTAGGTGATATTCTCAAAGCATTAATGTATAAGTATTTTCTTGCATATGTTTGCAGTATCTGTACCTGTTTCACTTCATTCGCATGCTTCGTCTGTTCCCTTATTCAATGGGATAAATTTTCCTGATTGGAGTGAACAAGTCCAGTTTCACTTAGGTGTCCCGGATCTTGATTTAGCACTTCAAGCTAAGAAACCAGCTGCTATTACTGATGAAAGTAGCAATGATGAAAAGTCTTTCTATAAAGCTTGGAAAAGATCGAACAGACTGAGCTTAATGTTCATGCGAATGACAGTTGCAAACAATTTAAAGACTTCTCTTCTCAAAACTGACAATGCTAAGGAATTTATGACGTTTGTGAAAGAACGTTCTCAAACTGCTGATAAGTCACTTGCTGGTACATTGATGAGTACACTGACCATCATGAAATATGATGGTTCACGTACCATGCATGAGCATATACTTGAGATGACGAATTTAGTAGCAAAGTTAAGGACTTTAGGTAAGAATGTGGATGAGTACTTTTTAGTACAATTTATACTTAATTCCTTACCTCATGAACAATATGGCCATTTCAAATGAATTACAACACTATAAAGGATAAGTGGAATGTAAATGAATTGGCCAGTATACTAGTTCAAGAGAAAACAAGGATAAAGAATCAAAACGCTCATTCTAATCATCTCTCAAGTCATCAAGAAGTTCGAAAGAATTTCAAGAGGAAAGGTGGAAGGAACAAGAAGAAATGACTACACGTCCTGAATGACTCTTCAAAGGCTTCTCAAATCCACAAGAAGGAACACAATCTTATTAAGTGTCATTTTTGCAACAAAATTGGACACTTGAAGAAAGATTGTCTGAAATGTAAGGCTTGGTTCGAAAAGAAAGGTAAGCCTTGTGCTTTAGTATGTTTTTAATCAAACTTTACTGAAGTTCCTCATAATACTTGGTGGATTGATTCTGGTGCCACCACTAAAGTGTCAAATACGATGCAGGGATTTCTTACGATCCAAACTATAAAGCCAAATGAAAGTTATGTGATTACGGGGAACAGAAACAAAGCTCCAGTTGAAGGCATTGGCACTTATCGTTTGATCTTAGATACTGGGCATTATTTGGATTTGTTTTGAACGCTTTATGTACCTACATTTTCTCGCAATTTAGTTTCTTTGCCAAGACTTGATGTGGCGGGATTTTATTGTAAGTTTGGTTCTGAATCTTTCAGTCTATTTAAGAGTGATACTCTTATTGCAACTGGAACTTTATGTGATAGTCTCTACAAATTTAGACTTAATAATACATTTGTTGAGACATTAATGACCTTGCATCATAATGGTGGCACTAAACGAAGTTTGGTGAATGAAAATTTTGCTTACTTGTGGCATAAACGTTTGGGTCATATATCCAAAGAAAGAATGCAAAGATTAGTGAAGAATAAAATTCTTCCTGATTTGGATTTTACTGACCTTGGAGTGTGTATTGATTGTATTAAAGGTAAACAAACAAAGCACATTAAGAAAGGTACCACAAGAAGCACATAACTTCTTGAAATTATACATACTGATATATGTGGTCCATTTGATGTTCCATCTTTTGGTAAGGAAAGTTACTTCATTACCTTTATTGATGATTTTTCACGTTATGGTTATATTTATCTATTGCATGATAAGTCTCAATCAATAAATGCACTTAAAGTGTATGTTAAAGAGGTTGAGAGGCAATAAGATAAAAATGTGAAAATAATAAGATCAGATAGAGGCGGTGAATATTATGGAAAGTATAATGAATCGGGACAATGTCCAAGTCCATTTGCTAAATTCCTTGAAAGACATGGCATATGTGCTCAATACACAATGCCAGGTACACCACAACAAAATGGTGTAGCAGAAAGGCGTAATCGTACTTTAATGGAAATGGTTAGGAGTATGATGAGTCATTCATCATTACCTTTGTCTTTGTGGATGTATGCGTTAAAGACTTCTATGTATTTATTAAACAGGGTTCCTAGTAAGGCAATTCCAAAGACTCCCTTTGAACTGTGGATGGGAAGGAAACCTAGTTTACGACACCTCCATGTTTGGGGTTGTCAAGCAGAAGTAAGAATTTACAATCCACACGAAAAGAAATTGGATTCAAGAACGACCAGTGGTTATTTCATTGGTTATGCAGAGAAATCCAAAGGGTATAAATTTTCTTGTCCTAATCATAGTACAAGAATTGTTGAATCTGGAAATGCTAAGTTCATTGAGAATGGTGACATCAGTGGGAGTGAAAGAATGCGTGATGCTTGCATTCAAGAAGTAAAGGTAGAAGTTCCTATACCCGAAACTTCTAAAGTTGTTGTTCCTGATATGATAGCACAATCTAATAATAATCAAGAACAACAAATTAATGAACAACCACTCCATAATGAAGATGTCAATAATGAACCTCCAATAGCTGAGTCACAAGAAATAACATTAAGAAGATCTCAGAGAGAAAGGAGGTCGGTTATTTCTGATGATTATATGGTTTATCTACAAGAGTCGGAAATTGACTTAGGAATTAAAAATGATCCAGATTCATTTTCCTAAGCCATGGAATGTGAAGATTCTAATAAATGGTTTAATGCCATGCAAGAAGAGTTAAAATCCATGCATCAAAATCAAGTTTGGGATATTGTTGATTTGCCTAAAGGATGTAAATAGGTCGGGTGTAAACGGGTCATTAGGACCAAGCGTGACTCAAAAGGCAATATTGAACGACATAAAGCCAAACTTGTTGTAAAGGGTTTTACGCAAAAAGAAAGCATTGACTATAAAGAGACATTTTCACCGGTCTCTAAGAAAAACTCACTTAGAATCATTATGGCTTTGGTGGCTCATTATGACTTGGAGTTACAGCAAATAGATGTAAAAACCGCCTTTCTTAATGGGAATTTAGAAGAAGAGGTTTACATGGACCAACCCGAAGGCTTTTCAATTAAAGGAAAGGAACACAAGGTATGTAAATTAAAGAAATCAATATATGGACTTAAACAAGCTTCCCGACAATGGTATCTTAAGTTTAACGATACCATAACTTCATTTCGATTTAAGGAAAACACCGTTGATCGGTGTATATATATGAAGATTAGTGGGAGCAAGTTTATTTTTCTAGTTCTGTATGTTGATGATATTTTGCTTGCTGCTAATGATCTTGGTTTGTTACATGAAACCAAGAAGTTTCTCTCTAAGAATTTTGAAATGAAGGATATGGGAGAGACAACATATGTGATTGGAATAGAAATATTACGTGATAGATCACAAGGATTATTAGGATTGTCTCAGAAAGCCTACATTGAGAAAATTTTAGAGAGATTTAATATGAGTAAATGTTCAGCAGGAATAGTTCCAATTCAGAAAGGTGACACATTTAGTTTTATGCAATGTTCGAAAAATGAATTGGAACGAGAACAAATGAAGAATATTCCTTATGCATATGTTGTGGGGAGTTTAATGTATGCACAAACTTGCACCAGACCAGACATCAGTTTTGCTGTCGGAATGCTGGGCAGGTATCAAAGTAATCCTGGAATGGATCATTGGAAAGCTGCAAAGAAAGTTCTTAGATACCTGCAAGGAACGAAGAATCATATGCTTACTTATAAAAGATCCGATCATCTCGAGGTGATTGGATATTCGGATTCAGATTTAGCCGGATGTGCCGATACAAGAAAATCAACGTTTGGTTACTTGTTTCTTAATTTGGAGGGGCAATTTCATGGAAGAGTGCGAAGCAGTCAGTTATTGCTGCATCCACTATGGAAGCTGAATTTGTAGCATGCTTTGAGGCCACTATTCATGGATTATGGCTGCGGAATTTTATTTCAGGGCTTGTGATTGTCGACAGTATTGCCAAGCCGCTGAAAATTTATTGTGATAACTCTGCAGCAGTTTTCTTCTCCAAGAATAACAAGTATTCTAAGGGTGCTAAGCATATGGAGATCAAATACTTGTCTGTTAAAGAAGAAGTTCAGAAACAAAGAGTGTCAATTGAGCACATTAGCACCAAACTTATGATAGCAGATCCCTTAACAAAAGGACTGCCGCCCAAAACATTTAATGAGCATGTTGAAAGGATGGGCATTATTGAACGTCATTAATGTTTGTATTATGATTGTATTAAGTTTATGTATTTGACACTTTGAGCTCACTTACGTGTTTCTAATATTTCCTGTTTTCTATTTAGTATACATTATGGAAATAGATGAATGTTAAACAGGATAGTTTCTAAGGAAACATTATAGTTGGACTATTACTGTACTTCTCATTTATGGATCATGTTAAGTAAAGTGCTATAGTTGTAGTGCATAGAAGAGACTATGTCGATTAATGACATACAACCGTTATGACTCGCATTAGTTTTCTTTACTTAATTGTGATTATTATGTGATTGCCAATTTGATGAAATTTTATAGCATAATGTTATTGTGCACATTACAGTCTTTATTAAACTGTGAAAGAAATATCATATGAGCCAAGTGGGAGAATGCAAGAATTATTGTGGCCCACATGATATGATTTATGTTATATGGTTTAATAATTATTGTTATGCTATAAGAATAATATATATTGGTTTTGAGGAGTTATGACTCTAATAAAACAAATGGGGTGCATGACAACCACCAATTTCTCGTTCCGAAACAATTTTTCTATTCTAGACCAATTTGACGGTAAATCCGTTTGATAAACTTATTAGTTTTTTCTATTTGGAATAGATTTCATTCCGAAATAGGTTTGGAATAGAAATCGAAATTAAAATTTTCTACTTCGATTTTGGAACGTAAAATGAGAAATAAAAAATTTTCTCATCGTTCATCAACCGGTCCTTCATTCGTTCCGCCGACCACCGTCCGTCGCCGCCGACCGCCCGGCCGCCGCATGCCGCCGCCGGTCGCCAAATAAATTATTTTTATAAATATCATTTTAAAATGAAATTTATTCGAATAAATAAAATGATATTTATTTTTATTTTTACAAATAAATTAAAAAATCCTTAAAAATAAATAAATATCATTTTAAAAATAAAAATTATTATAAAAATATCATTTATTCATTTTTATTTTTAATTTTTAATTTTTATTATAAATATTATTTTTATTTTTATTAAATAAATTTAATCGAAATAAATTTATTTATTAAAAATAAATTTAATTAAATATCATTTTATTAAAAATAAAAATAAAAATATTCATTTTAGTAATTTAAAAATAAAAATAAATTTATTAAAATAAATTAAAAATAAATTTATTAAAAATAAAAAAAAAACTTATTTTTATTTATCATTTTATTTTTAGTTTATTAAAAATACATTTATTAAATTTATTAAAAATAATTTATTTATGATAAATAAAAAAATTATTTTTATTAAAATAAATTTATTTGGCAAAACACTCATTTATTTGTCTTGAGTGTTTTGCTAAATAATTTTTTTTATTTTTTTATTCATTTTAAAATAAATTTATTCGTAAAATACAATAAAATAGAATAAATAAAATAAATTTATTTTTAAGGATATTTTAATTTTAAAATAAAATGATATTCTTATTTTATTTTTTATGATTTATTTATTTATTTTTGTTAATAAATCATTTTTATTTTTATTTTTTATATTAAAGGCCGCCGGTCGTTTCCACCGCCGTCCGAAAGGAAGAAATTTTGTGTCGTTATCAAACGAATTTCTATTTTTAGAGTAGAAATTTTGTGTAGTTATCAAACGGTTATTTTTGCTTAGAAATTCTTCTAGAAATAGAAATAGAAAAATCTATTTCTGTTCTTAAACTATTTCGAAACAGAAATTTTGTCATGCACCCCCAAAGAAGTACGACTAAAATTGAAGGGGTATATCGCTTTGATGGAAGGCACATTTTCAACGGACGTACAAATAGAGTCCGATCCTCTCTCCACCCACAATTAACAACAATAACCTAAAGGATTTTGGTATTCTCTCCTCGATCGATAGAATACATCAAGAATAGTGGGTTAAGGGAGAGAAATCGGATTTCTTCTTTTGGTTTGAGTTCTTTGGGTTTTCTACAACGATCATCAAGTGCAACGCTATGGATAAATGTATGTCTTCATCTATTTGTGAAAAACATGAAGATTAGAAGATCACTGTGTTTATTATGAATTTCCGCATTACAGATTTATGATGTATAATGACTTACAGAGACAACCCCACACATGCACGTCCCCCATGCAAGTCAATATTTCCCCCTTATTTGACTAACTCAAAGAAAGGAAACGTGACTAAGATTAAGGTCCAAAGTCTTCTTTTGTTGCATGGTTGGCCGGCCCAAGAAATAAAAGAGAACATGGCCGTTACATAGGGGAAATTTTTGACGAAACGATGATACGACGGGGTCCGAAATCGGTGCCAATGACAACGAACTCCGATAACAATTTTGTCAAATCCACGACGTATTGTTAATTTTCCGAGGTCGGCAAAAATACGGATGCCACAATTCTCCCCTCCTTAGAGAATTTCGTCTTTGAAATTGGACATTACTTACGTCTCGTAAAACAAATGAGGGTACCTTTGCCTCATTTCTTTTTCACTTTCCCATGTGACCTCTTCCATATCGTGATGTTGCCATAATATCTTAACTAGCGGAATTTTCTTTGTCCGAAAGACTTGTTCCTTTCGATCCAGTACCCGGATCGACCCTTCTAGGTACCTCACTTTCTCATCCACTTTGATGGCTTCATGATCGAGTATGTGACCAGGGTGTGGTTGATACTTCCTCAGCATTGATACATGGAACACATCATGTCCATTTTCCAGTTTAGGAGGCAGTGCTTGCTGATAAGCTACGTCTCCTATCCTTTCAAGTATCTCAAAGGGTCCAACAAATCTGGGACTTATCTTGCCCTTCATCCCAAATCGTGATATTCCTTTCATCGGGGATACTTTAAGGAATACATGGTCTCCTACGTTAAATTCCAAGGGTCTTCTACGCTTATCTGCATAGCTTTTTTGTCGATTTTGGGCTGTCTTGAGTCTTTTCCTGATGATCTCAACAGTCTCAGTAGTAATTTGTACCAGCTCAAGTCTTGTTAGTTTCCTTTCACCTACTTCATCCCAATAGACAGGGGTCCTACATCTCCTACCATACAATGTTTCATAATGAGCCATGCCTATACTTTTCTGAAAGCTATTGTTATAGGCAAATTCTACCAAGTTTAACCTTTCATCCCAACTTCCTTTAAAATCAATAATGCAAGCGCTTAATGTGACATCCTGATTTTCCAATTCTGGTTTCAATTTAATAAGTCGGGCATTTCATCTTCGCGTCTATAGCTTTCTTCTCTGAGTTGGCCACTCACGAGATAACTAGTCTATCAGGTGAAGCCGTTAAGGAATCTAAACGCAATAGACTTGAGAATTCGACGAGGAACCGACTGCTCGACCGTGCTAATCTGCAAGGGTCATTACGGCACAGATCGATTAGAGACCGGAGATAGGTCGATTCGACAGAACCATGTGATTAAATGTGGGTGATTCCACTTAATTGCAAAATTCTAATCGATCGGCACTAGATTGATTTCTCTGTCGTTTTGGTACCCTGTGTCCGTATTTGAAACCTTGAGATTTCTACGACAACCGAGAGTTGCTAATGCGTCGAAGATGCACTTTGTGGCTTGAAAATAATCAACCACAAGTCAATTGCACTGAAAATTCCTAAAAGCTACCCGGTAGATTAGGACGCGCTGATATCGAGCCAGATTGAAATTAACCGTGATTTTAAACCCGAATTCAGAAATTGAAAGTTCTGCCATGTCACAATTCATTTTAGGAATGTCGACTCATCTCCAGAAGATTTTTCTACAAACCGAGATTTTTGGCAGAAAATCAAAGTAAGGCCGTTTTTGTTTGAGATTGTCAGATGGCCGTTTTTAATCAAATCTTTGGGATGCAAGTTGGATCACTTGATGGGGAAAAGTCATAAGATGGTTGAGGACACATGGGTTGATTTAATTGAGCTTCAATTGGATGGAATTGAGTGAGAATTGAATGAATTTGATGTACAAAGTTACAAAATTCGTATGCCAAGGGCCAAGGGACAAATTGCACCTATTAACAAGCTTGTAGAGGAAGCTTGAGGAGAGAGAATGGGCTGATGTCATGTGAGGTCATGTGGGGGCAAAGCAAATGAAATTTTGACAAGTGTTGAAAGCTTGTGAGCCTAAGGAAACCCCCCTTCTTCAGCAGCCTTCTTCTCCCTCAAAGTGTGGCTTTCTCCATTATTGAAGAAGCTTGAGAGCTCAGCAAAACCAGAGAAAACCGAGCATAGCAGCCCAAGACCGTCGCACACCCACCGGACCAGCCAAGCCCGTCGTTTTTCTCCTCTGTTTTCCCCGTGTTCCAGTTTCTGCTCCAGCCAACCTTTCGCCAAAGATTCGAGTTAAAAGTTATCTTTCCGTGAGAATCAGCCAACACTCTACCCATCGTCACAAAGAGCACATCTAAACCGTTCAGGAGGACTTGACGGTTCCCCGAAAGAAGCCCTGTAGCCTCCCGAAATTGGGCACGAAGGAACGGCCCACCGGACCGCCTGGTTCCGCCCTGCTCCGCCTGCTTCGCGTTTTCTTGCTGTTTCGCCCCTTTCCGACCCTTTCTTTGCCCATCCCAACCTCTAACAAGATCCCCAAGACCCCCGGGAGCTACCGGTTGCCAACCACCCGTTCGCCGGAGCTCCGAGCGGCCCGTTTTCGCAGTTGAAGTTGCTGGTTTCTTCTTTGCAGTCCAAGAACAGAAGCAGAAAACCAGCAAGGTTTTGGAGACTTCGAGGCCCGTTTTAGGTGTCTTCCCGGCCTCCGTTGGTGTCGCCGCTTTGGGGTTTATTGACCGCCTTGGCGTCGTGGTCGTCGTGAACTCACCGGCGCGCAAAACCGGTGAGTTTATCCTCTAATCCCTGCTTAGTAAGTTAATGATGCTTAAGGGATGTTTAGATTAGTCTAATTAGGTTTATGTGATTAAATTAGATTATTTTAATGTAAATTAGATTAGTTGTATGATTAGTTTAATGGGTGTTTAATTAGGTCTAATTGTATGCTTAAATTAGTGTAATCTTGTTTAAGCCCTAATTAATTATTTTTAATTAATTAATTATTTCGAATTTATAAATATTATTTTATTAAATTATATTATTATAATATAATATTTAATTATTTAATTTTCGGAATTAAATTTAATTATTTAATAATTTCGAAAATTTTGCTTAGGGATGGCCGGTCGTTAGAATTTCGTGCCGATCGCAAAGCGGTGCGGTCGGTTTGTGCTAATTGTATGTTTAAATTGAGAAATTGAGTGATTGATGATTATGGTTAATAATTCCAAAAGTGTGGAATTGAGTGATATTGATGAAGTTGTGGTATTTAACTTGAAAATACCCGGTGTTGGCTTTTAGCACCGTAATTGCTTTGTATGACTAGTTTGAATCGTTGGTTGTTATTGGATTGAATATCCAGTTCTATGGTTTATATATATGTATCAGCTTGTGCGAGCTATTATATTATCTATCAGCTACAGCTTCTGGTGAGCTATTATCTATATATTGCAGCTTTTGGCGAGCTATTATATTATCTATCAGCTACAGCTTCTGGTGAGCTATAGTATACTATATGAGTATAATTGCGGCAGCTTCTGGTGAGCTATAGTATACTATATGATTATAATTGCGGCAGCTTCTGGTGAGCTATACTACCTATTATCAGCTTATAATAAGCAGTCATGGGTTGATCGGACTTATAGGTAGTATTGATTGAGATGACCGGGGAATGGTCTCGTTGACATGTAATCGACTGAGTCGATTGATTGATGGTTCGATCTGATTGGATGAAGTGTTTGATTGAAATGATTGGATGGTTATTTGAATTGTACTAACGTGCAGGAAGGGATTGAGGCGAGGTAAGTCCTCTATCCTATTCGTGTGGCTAGAGCGCCCTAAGGCTTATTTTCTTCCTAATCGAGTTTTAGGGGGTAGGACTCGCTGAGACATTGTCTCATCCCAGTTTGGGGAAAATATTTCAGGTCCTTAGATGGCAGTCGTGGAGCACTCGAAGCCATGGACATTTCTGGAGGTAGAGATCGAAGAATCGACGAACGTGTCTGACTAGTGGTCATAGGACAGTTCCCTTTTTGTTGAGCCTGTCTATTTTGTAGACAATCCAGTGTTGTATATAAACCTATGTGTTTATAAGAAGGCTTGTTTGGTTGTAATTGATTGCCTGCTTTTCTATCCCAAGTTAAATGTTGTCAGGGGATTTGTTTCGCTTCCGCATGTGCAATAAAAATGAATGGGTCGGCGACGTGTCCTGGGAAGTCGCATAATTTCTATCGACCAGAGTGGGATGTTCACGTGCTCGAGGTTCGGGGCGTGACACTTAACATGTCCTCTAACATCTGGATCACTCTTTCCGTTTGTCCATCCATCTGCGGATGAAAAACAGTACTAAATTGAAGCTTAGTCCCTATGGCGATTTGAAGACTTCGCCAAAGGTTTGAAGTAAATCTTGAATCTCAAACAGACGTGATAGTTACAGGGACACCATGTAAGCGTACTATTTGGCTTACATATATCTCAGCATATTTGTCCATCGGATAATCTATGCGGACTGCTAGGAAATGGGCAGACTTAGTCAAACGATCTACTATCACCTAGATAAAGTTGTGACCACTTGATGTCCTTGGTAATCCTTGCACAAAATCCATCGTCACATGATCCCATTTCCACTATGGTATATCTAATGGTCTCAACAGTCCTACGGGTTTGCGGTGTTCCACTTTCACTTGTTGGCATGTTAAACATTGTGAGACATGTCTAGCTATATCCGTTTTCATGCCATTCCGCCAATACTGTTGGCATAAATTCATGTACATCTTTGTACTACCTGGATGAATACTATAATTACTTCTATGTGCTTCCGACAGGATTTCCCTTTTTACTTCTTCATTGTCGGGAACATAGAGTCGTCCCCAGCATCTTACTATTCTATCCTCAGAGACTTGAAATTTTGGTCTTCTTCCTAAAGACACAACATTCCGTAATTTCACAATTTTTGGGTTAGATTCTTGCAGAATCCTAATTTTTTGGATAATTCCCGGTTCAATCTTTAATGCAGTAAGCATACCAGTAAGGTGGTCTACTTCCAATTTAAACTCTGAGTCTTCTACAGACTTTAATAGATTCCATTAAGTTATTCACATACTGGCCACATCCATAGCCGACTTATGACTAAGAGCATCCACCACCTTATTTGCCTTTCTAGGATGGTACCATATTTCACAATCATAATCCTTTAACAACTCCATCCACCTCCTCTGTCTCATGTTTAGTTCCTTTTGCGAGAATAAGTATTTTAAATTCTTATGATTTGTATAGATTTCAAATTTCTCCCCATACAAATAATGCCTCCATATCTTTAAGGCAAAAATTATAGCTGCCAATTCTAAGTCATGGGTTGGATAGTTCAATTCATGAGGTTTCAACAGTCTAGATGCATAGGCTATGACCTTGCCGTGCTGCATCAGAACGCATCCCAGTCCTTTGTGAGACGCATCACTATATACGGTGAATCTATAAGATCCAGATGGTATAGCTAGAATTGGAGCAGTGGTCAATCTTCTTTTAAGTTCCTGAAAATTTCTTTCACATTCTCCATTCTAGTCGAATTTTACATTCTTCCGAGTCAATTTAGTCAAAGGACCTACAAGTTGCAAGAATCCTTCAATAAACCTTCTATAATAACCCACCAGTCCTAAGAAACTTCGTATTTCCGTTGGCGTTGTCGGTCTCGGCCAATTTACTACCATCTCAACTTTTGCTGGGTGTACTGCAATTCCTTCTCCTGACACCAGGTGTCCCAAAAATATTACCCGGTCTAGCCAAAATTCATACTTACTGAATTTGGCATACAATTTATGGTCTATAAGGATTTGCAACACTATCTTTAGGTGTCGCTCATGCTCTTTAGGTTCTTTAGAATACATCAAGATATGATCAATGAAGACAATCACAAATTGATCAAAATAAGGCTTAAAAATCCTATTCGTTAGTCCGAATGGCATAACTAGGAACTCGTAATGTCCATAACGAGTCCTAAATGCGGTCTTAGGAATGTCTTATCTCTTGATCCTTAACTGATGGTACCCTAACCTCAAATCAATTTTAGAAAAGACTGAACTTCCTTGCAGTTGGTCAAATAGGTCGTCAATTCTAGGCAAGGGATACTTATTCTTAATGGGCACCTGATTTAGTTGCCTATAGTCAATACATAAACGCATTAACCCATCCTTCTTTTTCACAAACAAGACCGGTGCACCCCAAGGAGAAGCACTGGGCCTAATAAATCCTTTATTGAGTAATTCTTGTAGCTGCACCTTCAACTCTTCCAATTTTGTCAAGGCCATCCTATACGGGGCTTTCGATATCGGTCCTATTCCAGGCATTAGTTTGATCTTTGTGGCATCCTAAAATTTGATGGCGATCTCTAGAGGCATTACGACCTATGGAAAGGTGATGGAAGTGTCATTGAATTATGTTGTGGTCATTAGACCAAAGAATTGTAATAGACTAAGGCCGAGTACTTTAATGGAAATGTATCTTATGTTCATGAGTTATCAAGGTTGGTGCTATAGGAAAATTTGATACGGAAGATTTTGTTCTTGACTATGCACTTTATAGATTCGATTTTTCTTGGCATAATGTCACAAAGTCTTTTGGCCATTTTATTTTACAATTAGGTATTTATTTAAGTGGGGAATTAGGGTAGAATTAAAGGAGGGAGTGGGCTGATATTTTAGGGCCAAAACCAGCCCACAATCCCCCACCCTTCGACCTGTTAAGGCCTGGCTAAAGAGGCCCAATGGGCCGTCGACCAAGGAGGGACCGGAATGGAGGGGTTGGCCCATGGGAGGCCCATCCTCTTGCATGACAATTAACAAGTGGCTAGGGAGGATTATCCAAGTGTCCTCTTGCATGCATTGTGATGATTACTTGCTAATCATGAGGGGAAGGAAAAGATGAAGGGGCGGATTGAACAAGGGGGAGGGGGATCGCACGAGAGAAAGAGAGAAGGAGAGAAAGAGAGGAAGAGAGAAAGGGGGGCGTGCGAGAGAGAAAGAGGAGGAGAAGATCAGCCGCCGTGCACTCGCCTAGTCCCGTTGTTGAGCCCGCCTTGCCCCGCCGTGTGCTTGCTGTGATTTTGCTTGGATTAGAGGCAAGTAGAGTCCTTTGATCTACACTTTTTTTGCTGTGATTGTATGTGTTGTGTTGTGTGATGAATTTCGGAGGTGATGAGGTGAGGAATTTCGAAGTTATGGAAGCAAATGCCTTAGTCTAGTAGTCTGTTTTCTGGAAAATCAGTCCGACCCTTGGTGATTTCATGAGCTGCATGCAACTTTTTAGTTGGAATCTCACTTTGACCTCTTGCTGAAAGTTGTAGAGGACATCTTCAGGAGTAACATACTAAAATTTGAGATGAAATGGACAAGTATTGGTTGGTGAAATGATTTTCCTTTGAAGAAACTAGATCTAGAATTTGTTGTGCTGACCTTTAGTGATTTCATGAACTGTAAAGCAACTTTTTAGTTGGAATCTCACTTCAACCTCTAGATGAAAGTTGTAGAGGAAATCTTGAGGAGTAACATCTAAAAGTTGAGATGAAACGGACAAGTATTAGTCGGTGAAATGATTTTCCTTTGAAGAAGCTAGATCTGGAATTTCCTGTGCTGACCTTTAGTGATTTCGTGAACTGTAAAACAACTTTTTAGTTGGAATCTTACTTCAACCTCTCGATGAAAGTTGTAGGGGACTTCTTAGAGAGTAACATACTAAAAGTTGAGAGGAAATGGACAAGTATAGGTCGGTGAAACCATTTTTCTTTGAAGAAATCACATCTGGAAATCGTTATGATGACCTAGTGTGATTATGTGAATTTTATAAAATTATCCGGTTGAAATTTGATCTTCTGTCCTTAATGAAAGTCGTAGATGATATTCTGAGGAATAACATACTGAAAATTGAGAAGAAATGGACATGTGTAGGTCGGTGAAACGAATTTTCTTTGAAAGGAATTAATCTGGAAAACCGTACAGAGAATAAGGAAAATTAAATCGACTATAGCTCTCAATCCAGAACAAATTTGACTTCTATTTCTTCACAAAAAGTTTACCACTAGGTGTTTTATATAACATATCAAAAGTTCATAATTTTTGGAGTTTGTTTGTGTATTTAATCGAAATTATTTCTGAAACTGTGCAAACTGTAGTGCTGAAATTTTAAAAGCTGTGATGCTTGGACCGTACCGAATTGTATGAAATTCTTTTGATATGGTGTTCTTCATGAGATATTTGCCTCTAGGTCTTGTATATAACGTGTCAAATTTTTAGAATTTATTAGGACCGTTTACTAATTTTCCTAGAATTTTAACTAAAGGAGTGCATTCTGTTTTATTCGAAAATTGCTGCATTTTCAAAAATAAATGAATTGATCTATGTGATATAATGTCTTGAGTGGTTGCTTTTGCTGCACATGTGGTGAAATTTGGCATGTCATATAATATCAAAAAGTTGGTTTAGACCTTTGACATTATTGCATCAAATGCCATGTTGAAAGTGAAACACACATGTGAATATAAATTGTGAAAATGATGATACCGTCGGACCCTTGAGTCGACGATGTCCTTGGGAGTTTTAAGATGCCCGGAGGTGTGTGTCGGATGCCCGGAGGTATGTGCCGGATGTCCTCGGGAGTTTCGAGATGCCCGAAGGTGTGTGCTGAATGCTCGGAGGTGTGTGCCGGAGGCTCCTCACGATGCCAGGTTGGGTGTGAGCGATAAATGAGGGATGCAAACATTGATCCCTGGGAAGAAAGATAAAATGAGATCCTCTTTTAAAATTGAAAATTGAATCATGTGCATGGGAGTATGTGCATATGGCATGGTGATGCATGCATGACTGCATGGTAATGTATGCTCATGGTAATGTATGCTCGTGGTAATGTATGCTCGATAACATGAATAATATGTACATTACTCATGACATCTTGATTGTTTTGCTTGCTGCACCGTGTAGTTGATGGATCTTTATTGCTGAGTGGTTGTACTCACTCCTTTGGGGATTAACATTTCAGATTAAAAGATGCATCTGCCACCGGTCGCGTGTGGTACTTTTTATGGCTTACCGTCTGATGTTGAGGTTGAGTGCGCGGAGCATCTTTGTGTTAGTGTTCCTGGTCTGGTGTTTGTCCGAGTTCGTGTATTGGTTATGTATGATGTGAGTCTAGCTAGGGGCCCTGTAGTCTAAGAGTTTCTGTCCGTTCATGTTCGACGCAATGGGGTGATGCTAGGGATGCTACCGCCACCACCGCCCGATGTGTCGGGTTGGGTGTGATGGCACGTATGATTGGTGGGAGCTGACACTTTTTGGATAGCTGACACTTGCCGATGGATAGGTGTACATGTCTGATGTAGGGTCGAGTTTTTTTTTAGTATAGCCAAGTATAGTTAAAAGTCTTGGCCTTTTGATGTACCGACCCGAGATGTCCATCCTGAAAATGTAAATAAAAGTGATTCGGCTTTATCTTTTATCTAATTCGTAGTTGGTGTGCATTGCATTATTGTTATTAGAGTAGAGGATGGTGAGACTCGATTATGCTTCCATTGTTGAACTGCTGAGACCTTTTCCAAAAAAAAAATCTACATTTAATTGATTAACCCCCATGAATTATGGATCCACTTTAATTAAAAAGCATCAGAGTATTATATAAATAGGATAAGTGAATAGTACCTGTGGCAACTCTAACGGATCGGGGGCTGTGCCGAGGGGGTGCCATAGCGGGTGGTATAAGAGCTAAAGGTTATATGTGGAGTGATAAGGAGCCTCATTTGGAAATTGAGGAAGATAATGACAACACACACCTTAGGATGCTGACTAAGAATGGTTGACTAACTTTGAACAATGAGTGATGGGTATTCACTCATAGATCCCTAGTCTGTTTTATGAGTTGCTTTTAGGTGCCAGCAACATGGTTATGTTACTTATTTTTATAGTTGCGGTTACTTTAAATGGAGACATTGAATCACAGATTATTCTTGAGGCAAATGCTTGGAAACTGCAGGAAAATTCATGGTATGAATTGGAGGTCATCATCCATCAAGGGCTGAAGCCTCTGTAGCAAGGGCTGAACCCTGAATGGAAGATATCCTGCAGGCATTGGCCAATATAGGAAATCTGATGGAAAGACAAGCGTAGCAACAACTCGGAGCAGAACGCGGTACTCAAGGATTGGTGGAGCAATTCTTGAAGTTGAAACCACCTAAGTTCAGTGGAATGAGAAGTCCTGAGGAGGCGGAGCATTGGATTGATGGGATGGAACAAATTTTCTGGGTGTTGAACTGTAATGATACTAAGAAGATAACTTTGGCAGAGTACCAGCTAGAGGGAAATGCAAAGTTTTGGTGGAGAGCTTCGAGGGACACGATCTAACCACCAGGTACTGATGTAAATTGGGATGAGTTTGTCAGAGCTTCCAATAGAAAGCATTTCTCTGATTGTGCTAAAGATAAGAAAATTACAGAATTTGTTCAGTTAGAACAAAAGGAGCTGATAATGGATCAGTATGAGGCGAAATTTTCTGAACTATCTAGATATGCTCCAGGCTGATTGAAGATCGAGAAGAAAAAGCTAAAAGATTCCTGAAGGGATTGAGAACTGATATCGGGAAACAAATGGTGCCTTTGAATATAAGAGATTATAATGAGATTTATGAAAGGGCACAGTTGGTGGAGCAGGAGTTAGTAAGAGAGCAATCAGAGTATAAGAGGCAGTCGACTTTTGGTGATATCAGACGGGGTAAGAGACCCTATACAGGTCAAGGTTAGACCTGGGAATCTAAGAAGAAGAGCAATTTCGGGAATTTTGGAAAAGCCAAGGATGGCCTGAATCTGGGAAAAACACCTTATCGGAATGAAGAATGTCGAAGGTGTGATGGGCGACATGGCCCAGGACCTTGTAATGGACGATTGAAATGCTATGGTTGTGGACAGGTAGGACACCTTAAGAAGGATTGTCCACAAGAGAGGTCGCAACTAAGTATCAACCCAATGGGATGAGTACCACAACGTACTGCTAGACCATATCCACAAAGAAATCCACAGAGACCATCAGCACAAGGAAAAGTGTATGCGATCACCCAAGAGGAAGCAAAAGCTTCCAAAAACGTTATCTTAAGTACAATTTTCATAAATGGCAAGAAGGCATATGCATTATTTGATAAGGGTGCTACACATTCTTTTGTGTCTGAAAGATATAGACTGTTGAGTAAAATAGAAACTATGTCTCTTGAGACGCCTCTTTGTGTTACTACGCCTTTAAAGAATATGGTGTTGTCTATGCTGGTGTGTAGAAAGTGTAAGATAACGATAGGAGGAAGGGATATGGAAATAGACCTAGTTGTAATGGCTATGTATGATTTTAATGTTATCATAGGAATGGATTGGCTCCATAAGTATTGGGCCAAAATGGATTGTTATAGAAAAGTGATCCAATTTGTTTTGCCTGATCAGTCTAGTTGTGAATTTTTGGGAGGTTAGACCAACCTATCTATAGCACTTATTTCAGCGATAGAGGCCCGTGCATTACTTGATGAAGGATGTCAAGGGTACCTTGCAGTGGTTAAGGATTATACTAAGGAAGAGTCTAAGCTCGATGAAAGTCGAGTAGTTAGTGAATTTCAAGATGTATTTCTTGAGGAGTTGCCTGGATTACCACCGGAACGAGAAATTGAGTTTGAAATTGAACTAATGCCTGGAATAGGATCAATATCAAAAGCCCCGTATAGTATGGCCTTAATGGAACTGAAGGAGTTGAAAGTGCAATTGCAGGAGTTGCTTGATAAAGGATTCATTAGGCCAAGTGCTTCACCTTGGGGTGCACCAATCTTGTTTGTGAAAAAGAAGGACGGGTTGATGCGTTTATGTATTGACTATAGGCAACTGAATCAAGTGACCATTAAAAATAAATATCCCTTGCCTAGAATTGATGATCTGTTCGACCAACTACAGGGAAGTTCAGTATTTTCTAAGATTGACTTAAGATCGGGATACCATCAACGAAGGATTAAGAAAGAAGACATTCCTAAGACTGCGTTTAGGATTCACTATGGACACTACGAGTTCTTAGTTATGCCTTTTGGATTGACGAATGCACCGGCTGCATTCATGGATCTAATGAATAGGGTATTTAAGCCTTATTTGGATCAGTTTGTAATTGACTTCATTAATGATATCCTGATATATTCTAGAGGGCTTGAAGAGCACGAGCAACACTTGAGGATGTTTTACAAATTATAAGAGATCATAAGTTGTATGCCAAATTTAGCAAGTGTGAATTTTGGCTGGACCGGATAATATTTTTGGGACACGTGGTGTCAGGAGGAGGAATTGCAGTGGACCCGGCGAAAGTTGAGATGGTAATAAATTGGTCGAGATCGACAACACTCACTGAAATATAGAGTTTCTTAGGACTGGCTGGTTATTATAGAAGGTTTATTGAAGGGTTTTCACAACTAGTAGGCCCCTTAACGAAATTGACTTGGAAGAATGTAAAGTTTGAATGGAGTGGAGAATGTGAAAGGAGCTTTCAGGAGCTTGAAAGAAAATTGACCTCGGCTCTAATTCTGACTATACCATCTGGATCTAATGGTTTTATAGTGTATAGTGATGCATCTCACAAAGGACTGGGATGTGTTTTGATGCAACACGGCAAGGTCATAGCCTATGCATCCAGACAATTGAAACCTCATGAACTAAACTACCCAAGGCATGATTTGGAATTGGCAGCTATAGTTTTTTCTTTGAAGATATGGAGGCACTATTTGTATGGAGAGAAGTTTGAAATCTATACAGATCATAAGAGCCTAAAGTATTTGTTTTCACAAAGGAGTTGAACATGAGACAAAGGAGGTGGATGGAATTGTTGAAGGATTATGATTGTGAGATACGGTACCAAACAGGGAAGGCGAATAAGGTAGCGGATGCCCTTAGTCGTAAGTCAGCTATGGAGACCACTAGTTTAAGAATGGCAGAATGGAACCTATTAAAGTCTGTAGTAGACTTAGAGTTTGAATCGAAAGTGTATCGCCTTACCGGTATGCTTACTGCTTGAAGGATTGAACCCGAAATCATTCAGAAAGTTAAGATTCTGCAAGAGTCTAATCCGGAAATTTTGAAAGTGAAAAGTGCACTGTCTTTAGGGAAAAGACCAGAATTTCAAGTCTCTGAGGATGGAGTAGTAAGATGCCAAGGACAACTCTATGTTCCCGACAATGAAGAAGTGAAGAGAGAAATTCCGTCAGAGGCACATAGGGGTAATTATAGTATTCATCTGGGTAGTACAAAGATGTACAGAAATTTGCGTCAGCAATTTTGGTTGAAATGGCATGAAGGCAGATACGGCTAAACACATTTCTCAATGTTGAACGTGCCAACAAGTGAAGGCCGAACATCACAAACCTGTAGGACTATTGAGACCATTAGACATACCATAATGGAAATGGGAGCATGTAACGATGGACTTTGTGTAAGGACTGCAAAGGACATCAAATGGTCACGATTCGATTTGGGTGATAGTGGATCGCTTGACTAAATATGCCCATTTCCTAGCGGTCCGTATAAACTATTCAATGAGTAAACTTGCTGAGATATATGTAAGCTAGGTTATATGCTTACATGGTATTCCTGTAACGATCACCTCTGATCGAGACTCTAGGTTTACTTCAAATTTTTTGGCAAAGCCTCCAAAACGCCTTAGGGACAAAACTTCAATTTAGTACTGCCTTCCATCCTCAAACAGATGGACAAATAGAAAGAGTGATCTAGACTCTAGAAGATATGCTGAGAGCCTGTATTATTGACTTTAGAGGAAATTGGGATGAAAATTTGCACCTGATAGAGTTCGCCTATAACAATAGTTTTCAGAAAAGTATAGGCATGGCTCCGTATGAGGCATTATATGGAAGAAGGTGTAGGACCCCTGTCTGTTGGAATGAAGTAGGTAAGAGAAAACTGACAGGACTGGAGTTAGTGCAAGTTACTATAGATGCGGTCGAGATAATCAGGAAAAGACTTAAGACAGCCCAAAACCGACAAAGAGACTATGCAAATAGGCGTAGAAGGCCTTTGGAGTTTAGTGTGAGAGATCACATATTTCTTAAAGTATCTCCAATGAAAGGAATATCACGATTTGGAATGAAAGGAAAGTTGGGTCCCAGATTTGTTGGACGCTTTGAGATACTTGAAAGAATAGGAAACATAGCTTATCGTTTGGCACTGTCTCCTAAATTGGGAAATTTACATAATGTGTTTCATGTGTCGATGCTAAGGAGATATCAGTCAGATCCTGGTCACATACTTGATCATGAAGCCATCAAAGTGGATGAGAAAGTGAGATACATCGAAGAGCCTGTACAAGTGCTGGATCGAAAATAGCAAATTCTTAGGACCAAGAAAATCCAATTGGTAAAGATATAATGGCGACATCATGGTGTAGAGGAAGCCACATGGAAAAGTGAAGATCAAATGAAGGAAAAGTACCCCTACTTGTTTCAAGAGGCATAGGTGATGTCTAATTTTGAGGACGAAATTCTCTAAGGAAGGGAGAATTGTGGCATCCTAAAATTTCATGGCGATCTCCAGAGGCATTACGACCTATGGAAAGGTGATGGAAGTATCATTGAATTATGTTGTGGCCATTAGACCAAAGAATTGTAATAGACTAAGGCCAAGTACTTTAATGGAAATGTATCTTATGTTCATGAGTTATAAAGGTTGATGCTATAGGACAATTTGATAAGGAAGATTTTGTTCTTGACTATGCACTTTATATATTTGATTTTTCTTGGATTAATGTCACAAAGTGTTTTGGCCATTTTATTTTGCAATTAGGTATTTATTTAAGTGGGGAATTAGGGTAGAATTAAAGTGGGAGTGGGCTGATTTTTTTGGGCCAAAACCAACCCACAATCCCCAACCCTTTGACCGACTAAGGCCCCACCCAAGAGACCCAATGGGCTGTCGACAAGGAGGGACCGGAATGGAGGGGTTGGCCCATGGGAGGCCCATCCTCTTGCATGACAATTAACAAGTGGTTAGGGAGGATTATCCAAGTGTCCTCTTGCATGCATTGTGATGATTACTTGCTAATCATGAGGGGAAGGAAAAGAAGAAGGGGCGGATTGAACAAGGGGGAGGGGCGTCGCACGAGAGAAAGAGAGAATGAGAGAAAGAGAGGAAGAGAGAAAGGGGGGTGTGCGAGAGAGAAAGAGGAGGAGAAGACCAGCCGCCGTGCACCCGCCTAGTCTTGTCGTTGAGCCCGTCTTGCCCCGCCGTGTGCTTGCTGTGATTTTGCTTGGATTAGAGGCAAGTATAGTCCTTTGATCTACACTTTGTTTGCTGTGATTGTATGTGTCGTGTTGTGTGATGAATTTCAGAAGTGATGAGGTGAGGAATTTCGAAGTTATGGAAGCAAATGCCTTAGTCTAGTAGTCTGTTTTCTGGAAAATCAGTCCGATCCTTGGTGATTTCATGAGCTGCATGCAACTTTTTAGTTGTAATCTCACTTCAAACTCTTGATGAAAGTTGTAGAGGACATCTTGTGGAGTAACATAATAAAATTTGAGATGAAACGAACAAGTATGGGTTGGTGAAATGATTTTCCTTTGAAGAAACTAGATCTGGAATTTGTTGTGCTGACCTTTAGTGATTTCGTGAACTGTAAAGCAACTTTTTAATTGGAATCTCACTTTGACCTCTTGATGAAAGTTATAGAGGACTTCTTAGAGAGTAACATACTAAAATTTGAGAGGAAATGGACAAGTATAGGTCGGTAAAACCAGTTTTCTTTGAAGAAATTAGATCTGGAAATCGTTATTGTGACCTAGTGTGATTCTGTGAATTTTATAAAATTATTCGGATAACATTTGATCTTCCTTAATAAAAGTTGTAGATGATAGTTTATGGAATAACATACTGAAAATTGAGAAGAAACGGACATGTGTAGGTCAGTGAAACGAATTTTCTTTGAAAGGGATTAATCTGGAAAACCGTACAGAGAATAGGGAAAATTAAATCGACTATAGCTCTCAATCCAGAACAAATTTGACTTTGATTTATTCACAAAACTTTTACCTCTGGGTGTTGCCTATAATATATCAAGATTTCAGAATTTTCGGAGTTCGTTTAAGTATTTAATCGAAATTATTTCTGAAACTGTGCAAACTGTAGTGCTGAAATTTTAAACGCTGTGATGCATGGACTGTACCGAATTGTATGAAGTTCTTTTGATATGGTATTATTCATGAGATATTTGCCTCTAGGTCTCTTCTATAACTTGTCAAATTTTCATAATTTATTAAGACTGTTTACTAATTTTCCTAGAGTTTTAACTAAAGGAGTGCATTCTGTTTTATCTGAAAATTGCTGCATTTTCAAAAATAAATGAATTGCTCTATGTGATATAATGTCTTGAGTGGTTGCTTTTGCTGCACATGTGGTGAAATTTGGCATGTCATATAATATCAAAAAGTTGGTTTAGACCTTTAACATTATTGCATCAAATGCCATGTTAAAAGTGAAACACACGTGTGAATATAAATTGTGAAAATGATGATACTGTCGGACCCTTGAGTCGACGATGTCCTCGGGGGTTTCGAGATGCCCGGAGGTGTGTGCCGGAGGCTCCTTGCGATGCTAGGTTGGGTGCGAGCGATAAATGAGGGATGCAAACATTGATCCCTGTGAAGAAAGATGAAATGAGATCCTCTTTTAAAATTGAAAATTGAATCATGTGCATGGGAGTATGTGCATATGGCATGGTGATATATGCATGACTGCATGGTGATGCATGCATTACTGCATGGTAATGTATGCTCGATAGCATGAATAATATGTACATTACTCGTGACATCTTGATTGTTTTGCTTGCTGCACTGTGTAGTTGATAGATCTTTATTGCTGAGTGGTTGTACTCACCCCTTTGGGGATTAACATTTCAGATTAAAAGATGCCTCTGCCACCGGTTGCGCGTGGTACTTTCTATGGCTTATCGTCTGATGTTGAGGTTGAGTGCGCGGAGCATCTTTGTGTTAGTGTTCCTGGTCTGGTGTTTGTCTGAGTTCATGTGTTGGTTATGTATGATGTGGGCCTGGCTGGGGGCTTTGTAGTCCAAGAGTTTCTATCCGTTCATGTTCGATGCGATGAGGTGATGCTAGGGATGCTGCCGCCACTGTCGCCCGCTGCGCCGGGTTGGGTGTGATGGCACGTATGACTGGTGGGAGCTAATACTTTTTGGATAGCCGACACTTGCTGATGGATAGGTGTACATGTCTGATGTAGTGTTGAGTTTCTTTTGAGTATAGCCAAGCATAGTTAAAAGTCTTGGCCTTTTGCTATACCGACGCGAGATGTCCATCCTGAAAATGTAAATAAAAGTGACTTAGCTTTATCTTTTATCTAATGCGTAGTTGGTGTGCATTGCATTATTGTTATTGGAGTAGAGGATGGTGAGACTCGATTATGCTTCCATTGTTGAACTGTGCCGGGAACTTTTCAAAAAAAAAAAAAATCTACATTTAATTGATTAACCCCCATGAATTATGGATCCACTTTAATTAAAAAGTATCAGAGTATTATATAAATAGGATAAGTGAATAGTACTTGTGGCGACCCTAATAGATCGTGGGCCGTGCCGAGGGGGTGCCACAATCTCAAACTCAATTTCTCGTTCCGGTGGTAACCCAGGCAATCGCTCAGGAAATACATCTTGGAATTCCTTGACTACTAGAATTTCATCGAGCCTAGTCTCTTCGTTAGTATAGTCCTTTACCACTACCAGGTATCCTTGACATCCTTCGTAAAGTAATGCATGGGCTTCTACTACCGAAATAAGAGCTATAGAGGGGTTTGTCTGACCTTCGAAAAATTCAAAACTAGACCAGTTAGGTGAAACAAACTGGATTATTTTCCTATAACAATCTAATTTAGCCTGATGCTTATGGAGCCAGTCAATTCCTATGATGACATCAAAGTCATACATAGCCATCACCACTAAGTCTATTTCCATATCCCGTCCCTCTATAGTTATTTTACATCTTTCACACACCAACGTAGACAATACCACATTCTTTAACGGCGTAGAAACACAAAGAGGTGTCTCAAGAGATGTAGTTTCTATCTTACTCAGCTGTCTATACCTTTCAGACACAAATGAATGCGTAGCACCCGTATCAAAGAACGCATATGCCTTTTTGTCATTTATAGAGATCGTACCTGCAATGACATTTTTGGAAGCTTCCGCTTCCTCTTGGGTGACATCATACACCTGTCCTTGTGCTGGTGGCCTCTGTGGATTCCTTGGTAGATTTGGTCTAGCAGCATGTTGTTGCACTTGTCGCATTGGGTTGACATTCAGCTACGACCTCTCTTATGGACAATCTCTCTTAAAGTGACCTCTCTTCCCACAACCAAAACATTTCAATCGATCACTATAGGGTCCTGGTCCATGTTGTCCACCACACCTCTGACAAATGTTACACTGGCAGGGTATTTTTCCAAAAGTCGGGCCACTCCGAGCTTTTCCAAAATTCCAAAGCTACTCTTTTTCTTAGATTCCCAAGGCTGACCTCAATCAGGATAGGGTCTTTTACCTCATCGGACATTACTAAAGGTCGATTGCCTTTCAGATTCTGATTGCTCTCTCATCAGTTCCTGTTCCACCAATTGTGCCCTTTCATAAATTTCATTATAATCTCTTATATTCAAAGGCACTAGTTGTTTCCTGATATCAATCCTTAGCCCCTTCAGAAATCTCTTAGCCTTTTCCTCTCGATCCTCAATCAACCTGGGAGCGTACCTAGATAATTCATAAAATTTCGCTTCGTACTGGTCTACTATCAGCTCCCTTTGTTCTAACTGAACAAATTATGTGATTTTCTTATCTCTGGCATAGTCAGAGAAATGCTTTCTATTGAAAGCTCTAACAAATTCATCCTAGTTGATATCAGTACCGGGTGGAAAGATCGTGTCTCTTGAAGCTCTCCACCAAAACTTTGCATTTCCCTCTAATTGGTACTCTGCCAAGGATATCTTTTCAGCATCATTACAGTTCAATAATCGGAAGATCTGTTCCATTCCATCAATCCATTGCTCCGCCTCCTCAGGACTTCCCATTCCACTAAACTTAGGTGGTTTCGACTTCAAGAATTGTTCCACCAGTCCTTGAGTACGGCGTTCCGTTCTGAGTTGTTGCTGTTGTTGCTGAGCTTGTCTTTCCATCAAATTTCCTATATTGGCCAATGCCTGCAGGATATCTTCCATCTGGGGTTCAGCCCTTAAAGCAGAGGCTTCAGCCCTTGATGGATGAGAACTCTCAGTTCGAACCATGATTTTCCTGCAGTTTTCCAAGCATTTGCCTAAGGAATAATTAGTGACTCGACGTCATTGGTCAAGTAATAAATAAAAAAAAGAAGGGTACTAAAGTCACATAAGTAACATAAAATGTTACTGACACACAAAGGTAAATCACAATCGTTACCAGCATTCTACGAGTGAAAGTCGATCACCCGTTGTTCATAGTTAGTCAATTACCCTTGGTTAGTATCCTATAATGTGCATCGTTATATCCTCATTTCCATCTGAGGCACCTTATCACTCCAAATAAACCTTTGCTCTGATATCAACCGCTGTGGCAGCCCTCGACGGCCCCCAATCTGTTAGGGTTGCCATAGTCACTACCTTACTCTTTAAACTAGACATCTAGTACCCTGATACCATAGAAACTTAACAAGTCCATGAGTTCTGGGGGTTTATATATATATTCCACTAGTCCCTGCGCAGAAAAAATAGCAGAAGCGAATCCAACATCCCCCTTTCCTAAATTCAGAATCGATGCACACCAACTAAACATTTTTATAAGCAAAAAGCCGAACACTTTTATTTACATAAACTTGATGGACATCATTGTCGGTACACCAAAATGCCATGGTTTTCTATACCCGGCTACTATTCAAAAGATACCCGACTTTCCCAACAATTATATACATAAGTCCATCAATTAGTGTCGGCATCCAAAAAATCTTCCTCTGCTGACCCTAGCTCGCGGTCACACCCATCCGTCCAATTCGTCTGCTGGTGGCAGTGGTAGCGGTTGAACGTGCGTCCATCTCAATGGACAAAAACAGCAATGTACTCTTGTAGTACGGGGTCGGTGGGAGGACCAATGTTGAACACTACAATCACCCGCACATGTATGAAAGACAGCCCTCGCACCTCAGGATGACGATGCTTTGAGTGTTCCTATTGTAGATCAACCGAGACTCCATAAAATGTGCCGAGAGGTACAGGTAGCAAAGGCATCTCGTCTAGTCTGAAATGTTAGTCCCCAAAAAGGGGTGAGTACAACCACCCAGCGGCTAAAGATCTACTAAGCTATACCATGCAAGCAATCACTATATAATTCCATGCAAGATAGACAAAACATATAATCCAAAAAATGAGTATGCATCAAATTGATAAAACTTTTCAAAATAATGGCAATTGTAGTCTCAAAATAAGAATGCACCATTTCAGTCACACAGGTCCTAGTTATAGGGCAAAACTGTTATGATACATCCCATTCCATGTCACACAATTTAGTCTCATAATTAGGCGCAGTTATCAGCAGGATTGTTAATTTTAGAACTCAGCTCATTTTCATTTTCCTACGTCTATCCTAGAGGACTAGTGTTTGCGTCCTTGCCAGCATTCGCACCCGACCTGGAGTAGCGAAAACCTTCGAGCATGTATTCATAATACAATCAAGCATCCAGAGCATGTTGCGTTACTCCAGGCATCTTGCACCCCACTTGGCATCACGAGGAATCGCGGGGTTCGCCATGAAAATGGTTATCCCCATGCTCCGGGCATGTATTCAAAATACAACTGGGCATCCCGACACTCCCGGAGTACCTTTGGGGCACTGCGGACCCCAGGCATCCATAGGGCATCAACTCTTACGAACCTATGGGCATCCCGACTACTGGTGCATCGTCAACTCGAGGGTCCGACGGCATCAATCATATATCTCAACCATGGTATATCAACCAAATCATTTCAATGCCAAAATAGTTTTAAAAAAACAACCACATTTGAAATTCCTTGGATGCTTGAAAATCTCCCTTTATGATATCAAACAATGTAAATTGAGATTTTCAAAGGCATATCAATACAACGACAGTAGATTTTGAATATATATGCCATTTCCATGTCAATGAACTCAAATCACAAAATTCCAGCAGCATAGTAATCAACTCATAAATCCACTTCCATGGCCAACCTTCAATGTATTTCGAAAACTCGTGTATAGATTCTTGGGTTTTACTTGAGCCTTATGGCCAAAATCAAAGAGAGTTATCAAACACAAGTAATTTGAAATCGGCACATTGGTAATTCAAACCTTCACTCCCAACTTCAAGATTTTCAAAATTAGTTTATGTAGAAATTTGAGATTTCTAGGCCACCAAAACATTTTCCTTTTCTTTTTGAAACGTTGATGAACGATGCCTCGGTACATAAAAATTTCAGCATGAGTCGGGGGGTTTTCCAAAGACATTTACTAACAGAATTTTCAAAGCTTTGTCAATACTAAAATCAATGTATAATCAGAATCCAAAATCACATGTAAACCAGAAAATTTCAAGGTTTCCTCAACCATCTAACCCTAAAATAGTTTCAGCTACTCTACATTCCACCATTCAACAGCAAACTCAAGCAATCCAACCTATCAATACACTTCCTCAAACAGTAATAGCACTACAACATATAGATTAGTAGACTTCAACTTGCCTCTAGTCCTACGGCTGAACGACAAGCAAATTAGGAGGCTTGCGGGTCACAGGCGCAGCTCAATGGCAATGAAGGCGAGTGGTGTCGAGGGTGGCAATGCACGAGCATGAACAGAGGGTGGTCTTCTCCCTTCCCCCTCACTCTTGCTCGCTGCTCGCTCACAATTTCTCTCGCTCACTCACTCGCTCTCTCTTTGTTCAAATTTTTGCTCGGCTCTTTCTCTCTCTTGCTCACATTCATGAGCATTTTGTTCCTTTGATTCATTGACTAATTTAGTCAATGCATTTGAGTTGTGGTGGCAGCAGAAGGAACGCACAGCCCATCTATTCGTGTCCATGCGTGAGAGCCCCCACTTGACTTGCCACTGCCACCTCACTTCTTCATGCAAAGGACATGTCCACCATTGACTTCCTCTTGGTCAACAATCTCCAAGATTCGTTGACCCCATTTTGTCAATGATTAAGAGAAGGCTCAGGGTTACTTGGGCTGAGACAACCCCACGCATGCACGTCCCCCATGCAAGTCAATACTTCCCCCTTATTTGACTAACTCAAAGAAAGGAAACGTGACTAAGATTAAGGTCCAAAGTCTTCTCTTGTTGCATGGTTGGCCAGCCCAAGAAATAAAAGTGAACGTGGTTGTTACATACGGGAAATTTTTGACGAAACGATGATACGACGGGGTTCGAAATCAGTGCCGATGACAACGAACTCCGATAAGAATTTTGTCAAATCCACGACGTATCGTTAATTTTCCGAGGTTGGAAAAAATACGGATGCCACAGCACCGGTCATGTTTGTAAAGAAGAAAGATGGTTCGTTGCGTCTGTGTATCGACTATCGTCAACTCAATTAGGTGACGATGAAGAACAAGTATCCACTCTCGAGGATCAACGACTTGTTTGATCAGTTCCAAGGAGCGTCGATATTTTCAAAGATCGACTTGAGGATAGGATATCATATGCTGAGGATCAGGGAGGAGGACATTACAAAGTTAGCATTTCGTACTCGATATGGTCATTATGAATTCACTGTAATGCTATTCGAGTTGACGAATGCTCCAGTTGCTTTCATGGATCTAATGAACCAAGTGTTCAAGGAATACCTGGATCAGTTCGTGATCGTGTTCATCAATGATATTCTAGTGTATTCGAGAAGTGATGAAGAGCATGAGAGTTATCTGAGATTAGTACTGCAAACTCTAAGAGTTCATTAGTTGTACGCCAAGTTTAGCAAGTGCGAGTTTTGGTTTACTCGTGTTGCTTTCTTAGGTCACGTGATTTCCGGCAAAGGAATCTCCGTGGACCCGAGCAAGATTGAAGTAGTGATCAACTGGCCAAGACTAACTACTGTGATAGAAATCAGAAGTTTTCTAGGACTGGTAAGTTATTAGCATCATTAGCATCGCCTTTGACAAGACTCCTGAAGAAAGAAGAGAAATTTGTGTGGACAGACAAGTGCAAGCATAGTTTCCAAGAGCTAAAGCAAAAGCTGACTACCGCGCCTGTGCTGACCATTCCATCTGGTCTTGCAGGATACGAGATCTATAGTGATGCGTCATTCAGAGGATTGGGTTGCATGTTGATGCAACATGGTCGAGTTGTTGTATATGCCTCCCATCAGTTGAGACCTCATGAACTAAATTACCCAATGCATGACTTAGAACCCGTGGTGATTATTTTCGCCCTAAAGATTTGGAGACACTATTTGTGCGGAGAGAGATTCCAAATCTTCACGGACCATCAAAGTCTCAAGTATCTATTCTCTCAGAAGGAGTTGATGGATGGAATTACTAAAGGACTACGACTATGATATCTTATATCACTCGAGAAAGGCGAATAAGGATGCCGATGCTTTGAGTCAAAAGTCTATAGTTGCTCATATACTGATTAAAGAGTGGAATTTAATCGAGAGAGCTCGATATTTGGTATTCAAATTTAAGGTAGGCCACCATTCGAGTCTTATGGCCACCCTCAGAATTGAACTAGATGTCCAGATCAGGATCAAGTTACTCCAGTCGACAGATCCAGACATTCAGAAAATTTTGGAAGAAGATACCGAGAAAAGGAAGGCTGACTTTTAGATTTTTTATGACGAAACACTGAGGTTCCGAGGATGATTGGTTGTACCTGGCGATGTGGAGCTTAGAGAAGAAATTTTGTCAGAGGCACATTGTAGCAGTTACAACATTCATCCTGGCAGTACCAAGATGTATTAGAATCTGCGTCAACACTATTGGTGGTCAGGTATGAAGGTGGACATCGCCAAGCATGTCGCCAAGTGTTTAACATGTCAGCGGGTTAAAGCTCAGCATTGCAAGCCGGGAGGACTTCTACAACATCTCGAGATTCCAAAGTGGAAATGGGAGCATATCACGATGGACTTCGTGACCGGCCTACCGAGGAGTCAAAGAGGTAATGATTCCATTTGGGTAGTGGTCGACAGATTGACAAAGTTGGCTCACTTCATGGCAGTGCGAAAAGACCTGAGTTTGGATAGACATGTCAAGCTATACGTGCATCAGATTGTTTGTATGCATGGAGTGCCGGTGATGAAAACTTCAGATCGAGACTTGAGATTCACAGCTGCTTTTTGGAAGAGCTTGCAAAGTGCTTTAGGTACCAAGATACAGTCTAGTATGGCATATCATCCTCAGACGGATGGCCAGTCTAAGAGGACAATTCAAACCCTCGAGGACATGTTGCGAGCTTGTGTGCCCAAGATACAGTCTAGTATGGTATATCATCCTCAGACGGATGGCCAGTCTAAGAGGACAATTCAAACCCTCGAGGACATGTTGCGAGCTTGTGTGCTAGATTTCAAGGGAAATTGGGAAGAACAGCTTCATCTTGTGGAATTTGCCTACAACAACAATTATCAATAGAGCATCCAGATGGCTCCTTTTGAAGCATTGTATGGCAAAGTGTGCAAGACACCAGTCCGTTGGGATGAAGTTGGGGAAAGAAAGATTACAGGCCCAGAGTTGGTTCAACAATCAGTGGATGCCGTTGCAGTGATTAGGGGCAGACTAATGATAGCTCAGAGCAGACATAAAAGTTACGCAGATAAGCGTCGAAGATCATTGGAATTCTAAATTGGTGATCATATTTTTCTTAAGGTGTCACCAATGAAGGGAACTTCGTGCTTTGGTAAGAAAGGAAAACTAAGTCCGAGGTACGTAGGTCCATTTGAAATTCTAGAGAGAATTGGGACCCTAACGTATTGTCTTGCATTGTCGCCGAGATTAGCACAAGTGCACTACGTCTTTCACGTGTCGATGTTGAGGAAGTACAAGCCTAACTCGACCCACGTGCTTAATTTTGAAGAATTGGACGTGGATGACAGTGTGTCATACGTTGAAAGCCCAGTTTAGTTAATGGATCAAAAAGAGCAAGTCCTGCATACAAAGACTATCCAATTGGTCAAAGTGGTCTAGCAATACCACGGTACTGAAGGAGCAACCTGGGAGATTGAATATTCGATGAGACAGTTGTACCCCCACCTTTTTGCTTAAGTGTTGTAATGGTTTAAATTTCGAGGAAAGAAGTTTTATAAGAGGGGAAGAATTGTGACATCCCAAATTTTCAATTATGTTTTCCATTGAATAAATCGGGCCTTTCATTAACGCACCTATAGTGCTATTCTCATAGCCGATCACTTGCGAGATAACTAGATTATCTGGGGAAGTCATTAAGAGATTTTAATGCAATAGACTTGAGAATTCGACTACGAATTAACTATTCGATCATGCTCATCTACAGAGATCTTTATGGCACAGTAAAATTGATTAAAAATTATAGATAGGTCGGTTCAACTGAGATGTGTGGCTAAATGTGGGTAATTCCACTAGATTACAAAATTCTCGTTAACTGGCACTAGACTGATTTTTCTATCGTTTTGGTACCCTGTGTCCGTATTTGAATCCTCAAGATTTTCACAACAATCGAGAGTCACCAATGTGTCGAATGGGTTCATTATGGCTCGAAGAAAATCGATCGCGGGTCATTTGCACTAAAAATTTCTGAAAGCTACTTGGTAGCTTATGTCACGCTAACATCCTGCCAGATTGAAATTAACCGCGAATTTGAATCCGATTTCAGAAATTGAAAGTTCTGTCATGTCACGAGTCATTTTAGGAATGTTGACTCAGCCTCCGAAGATTTTTCTACAAACTGAGACTTTTTAGGAAAAAGTCGAGGTAGGGCCGTTTTGTTCAGAAAATTCAGAGGATCGTTTTTCGTCATGAAATTAAGGAGCAAGTAGGATCAATTGGTGAGGAAAAATACCAATTGTATCGATGAGGTGTTGGTTGAATTTGTAGAGGCCGAATTTAATTGATTCAAGAAGCATTTGGGTACAAATTGAAGTGCAACTTGTGCAAATTCGTATGCCCCCCTTACCTACAACCTTTGGACCATTTCAAAAGGGTTCTAGAAGGGTTTTGTCACGCCCCGAACCTCGAGTTCACACACATTCCTCGGTGGTCTATAAACTTTTGCGACATTTCCAGGACTCGTCGCCGACCCTTTTCATTTTATTGCACATGCGGAAGAAATTAACTAATCCCCTAACAACAACAAACATGGGATAGAAAAGTAAGACAACCAGTTTCAAATCAAATACACTTTCATAAACACCTCAAGCTTATATAAAAGGTCTATCTCTAAGCCACCTATGCTCTTGACCCTTCCGCTTCAAGCTCCGGGTTCTTCACACTAGGGACCTGAAAATGTTAGCCCATTAAATGGTTAGATCACATCTCAATAAGTCAATCCCCTAAATCCAGATTAGGAGAAGGGTACACTCAACATGCAATCTAATCACCTTTCTCACACTTTCTTAATATCAGTACTTTTCTGCATGTTAGTGTCAATCAAATCATACATAAGATATCGAGATCATATATCATCAGAATACTTTAACACTTACATATGTAAGGACATAAATGTCGACATAATTACACGGGCCCCCAATTACTAGGCTAAACTATTATGGCACGTCCCATACCGCACCACATAGTTCCGTATCTTAATTAGGTCCCTTGCTTTCACCCATTCATGTGTCACAAATGATTTCAATGCACAGATAACAGTCTTTCGACATGACCGGGTATCGTCTCGCTCGATCAATCACATTATCACATACGAATTGCGTTACAAGCGATCTCACCTGGCCATTGCCACACGAACACATTGTCTGGGGTAGAGGCGCGGACGCACCTCCATTCCTCATCCCAGCCCAGTATTGTTCTCTTTGGGCCCCGCACTGGCGCGGACGAACCGCCATCCCAGTTGGGTCACCCCTCAAGGCTTTGTTCTCAGCACAACAGAAGCATGTGTGAAATGCGTTATCGGTTCATGCGTGAATGCCATAAACAGTGTGCTCAACTCATGCATGACCAGAACCAAAGATGCCACGATTCCCACAAATGAATGCTTAGGAATGTACATATTAATACAATCATACGGGCCCCCAATTAGTAGACTAAACTGTGATGGTACGTCCCATACCGCACCATACAGTTCCGTCTCTTAATTAGGTCCCTCAATCTTCGACCGTTCATGCGTTTCACAATTTCCATTCATTGGTTATGGCCAACCCCACAGATAACAGTCTTCCGGCATAACCGGGCATCACCTCGCACCGTCGAGAGCGGCAACGTCTACATCTAGACAGCATTCCATATAGGAGCATCAACCCAGCCTCCACTACGATCGGCATCCGTTGACTTGGGGCATTCCCGAAGGAGCATCGGCCCAACATCCACTGCGACCGGCATCCATTGACTTGGGGCATTCCCGAAGGAGCATCGTTCGGCCCCAAAGGCTCGTGATGGTATCTCATATCATTCATGCATTCATTCAATTTCGGCCTAGGACACCATGCATTGCACTCAAATACCTCAATTAAAATGGTGATCTCGGCCTATTTTCTTCATATTGGAAATGCATGATAAAATAATCGTGTGTGGGGACACGGTCAGATCGAACCAGAAAATTTGTGTCGTCTCTTTTAAAATCCCACAGTTTGATATGGTATTTAAAAACACTTTCGGTGTGCAGAACCAGACACTCGGTATTTCCTAATTAAATACCAACAGTTTTCAATCACCATACAATTGCACAAAATATCACCGAATTCATGCGAATGCCCATGCATTGGCATATCCATTCACTTCATAAAATCAATACACATGAAATTAAACTACTTTTCATTCTCAGGTGAACAGTGCGCGTGAACAGTAACTCGTGAACAGTGCGCCAAGACCAATGAAATTCCAGAATTAATTAACTAATAAATTAAGTCCACAAGTTATTTGAAAACACTAATTAAAGCAAGTAAAACATCAAGAACCATCACCAAACTAATATAGATCCTAATTGGCAGAAACCGGGCCTTCGCGTGTCTCCAAGTTTAAATCCATAAACCTAACCAATCTAGCTCAGAAAATTCCCAAATTTTAATATTTTTTAAAAAACACATAAAAGAACATTTTTCATGCAGACACTGAGGCCCAGATCCTTCTGTATTCGGCCCAGTAATTCACTCAACCCAGTACTAAAATCGGGTCCAGTTCCAGAGAGCTTAACTCATCAAAATCGGTTCTGTTTTGAGTCGAAATCTGGTCCGTTTGATTTGAAATTAGAGTATGTTAAACTAGAAGTTGTAATGAACAACTTTCATGAAGAAACCGATTGGAAATTCGACCTATAAAGGTCAGTAACAGCCCTTGGAATCATAACAGGTCAAGGTTTACAGAACTGTCCGAATTACTGTTTCAAGGATGACGTCATGAAAATCGTCATCTTTTTAAATTCTAAAAAGTCTGAGAAAAATATATGTTATTAATTAGGATGTCTAAAACATTTATTCAGAAGGAAATTTCTTTAAAATCGCAACAAATATCAGTCTACAAAAATAGCAAATCACTCACGTCCAGAAAGCAGTTTCAAGAAACAGCCCCTGTCTTTGGCCGAATCATCCTCTACGGTTCTAATCTTATCATTTAAAACACAACTAAGTCTTTTGATGGCTAATCTAACATTTCTAACTAACACCCAACCATATGTAATATCATCTACACCTTTCTTACTTGGATGAATTCCTAAATAGAGGTATACAACCCCTAATCCAGATTTAGGAAAACAACTCACCTATGCTAGAACCACGCACTTCCTGTGCCGGCGGGGTGACGGTGATGAAATCACAAGGCTCGCAACTCGAACGGCGATGGTTCGTTGAAGTTGAGCTCAAAGCCAAGGGCGCTCGGCTTGAGCAGATGGCGTGCAACGGTGAGGATGATGGTGAGCCGAGTGGATGATGAAGCTATAGAAAATGAAAGCAAATAAATGGAGGTGAAAGAAGGATGGGGGTGCTATGGTAGAAATGGAGAATGCGTGAGGGGGGAGAAAAGAAAAGAAGAGGGGAGGTGATGTCGTCGAGAGGAGAAAAAAAGGGGGAAGAAGAGAGAGAAAGAATAAAGTAATGGAGGGGAAGTTGCAGGGAAATTGCAGCAGAAGGATCGGCGTAGGTGAGGGGGTGGAAAAGTGGGAGAGAGAGGGAGAAAAAGGAGAAAGAGAGAAGAAGAAGTTACCGTAAGTGAGGGGCGGAAATTGCGTAGGAAGGAGGGGGAAATGTGAAGGAGGGGAGGAAGAGGAGAGAGAGAAGAAAAAGAATAATATTAATATTGTTATCATTTTTCTTTTTCTTCCAATCTCCGATTTTTCATCCGATAATTTCTTTTTTCGAAATTTCGGGCTCGCCGCTAATTCGACGGACGATGAGACGATGTCCACTAATTAAATATGGAAACCCTCGAAAATTCAACACTCGAAATAGGCCTAAATTCGGGACGTCACACTCTTCCCCTCTTACAAAAATTTCATCCTCGAAATTTAAACTATTAAAATTCTCTTACCAAGTGGTGGGGTATTGTCGTCTCATCGATTTTTCGCTTCTCTAAGTAGCTTCTTCTGTCCCGTGCATTCTTGATAATTGAAAGTCCAATCTTTAGTTCTCATGCCATGTGAATTTCGCCCTAATGCCATTTTGGGTACAACTCAGACTAACACGCGGTTTTGAGGATTCACGCGTAACCGACTTATGTCAAACCGCGTTCAAGACATCTCGACTCATGGACGTCCTTAAGTACGTGGAATTGCGGAGGATAGATTCTTATTTCAAAGTACACGATTACTAAGGATCGACCTAGGGTCATTCGTGGATTCAATAATAGTGAACGGAATCACCCGTCATACTATTATGTTCTGTCCACGAATCAGCTTCTAGTCATCCTTGAAATCGGCCTGCCTATCTACAGGATCGTCCTCATGGAAGTCTCACAGTCAAGTCGTTTTCCCAGGTCAAGTTCTTTAGTCGTACGAGTTCTGTCCTCATTAGCCTTTCCCCTCACAGTCAGTATCTCAGGAGTGATCAATTCCGAGTGAGATCAACAAACAATGCATTGACGAAATTCACATCCATTCATCCCTTAGAGGACTCGAATTTCAAGATTTCAAAGGGACCTACGTACCTCAAACTTAGTTTGCCTTTCTTGCCAAAGTGTGAAGTACTTCTCATTTGTGACACTTTCAAAAATACGTTTTCACTAACTTGGAATTCCATTGGTCTTCGGCGCTTATCAGCGTAGCTTTTCTGGCAGTTTTAAGCAGTCTTTAATCTGTTTCTGGTAACTGTGATGACATCCCCTAACTGCTCGACTAACTCTGGGCTTGTGATCTTTCGTTCTCTGACTTCATCCCAACACACCAGCGTTCTACACGCCCGACCATACAATGCTTCAAAAGGAGCCATTTGAATGCTCTGTTGGTAGCTGTTGTTGTAGGCGAACTCGACTAGATGAAGTTGGTCTTCTAAACTTCATTTAAATTCCAGTACACACGCTCGTAGCATGTCTTCGAGGGTTTGAATGGTCCTTTCAGATTGACCATTCGTCTGCGAATGATAAGCTGTATTGTACTGTAGTTTCGTTCCTAAGGCAGCCTGCAAGCTTTTCCAAAATGCAGCTGTAAACCTTGGGTCTCGATTTGAGGTGATCATCACTGGTACTCTGTGTAGGTGGACAATCTGACAGACGTACAACTCTGCGTGCCGGCCTAAATCGAGATCTTTTTGTACTGCAATGAAATGAGCCGACTTTGTTAGTCTGTCGACCACTATCCAAATGGAATCATTACCCCTCTGACTCCTTGGTAAGCTTGTTACAAAATCCATTGTAATGTGCTCCCACTTCCACTTGGGAATTTCGAGAGGTTGTAAAAGTCCTCCTGGCCTACAATGCTGAGCCTTAACTTGCTGACACGTCAAGCACTTGGCGACATGTTTAGCTATGTCAGCCTTCATACCAGACCACCAATAGTGTTGACACAAATTCCGATACATTTTCGTACTGCCAGGCTGTATGCTGTAACTGTTACGATGTGCTTATGATAGGATTTCCTCCTTAAGTTTTGCATCATCAGGTACACACAATCTTCCTTTGAATCTCAACGTTCCGTCTTCTAAAATGTAAAAATCTAGTTTTCTCTTTTCTACTTCCTCTTGTACAATTTTCGGAATCTCTGGGTTGGTCCACTGAAGTGTCTTAATCCTCATCTGTAGTTTGGTTCAATTCTGAGGGTGGCCATGAGATTTGAAAGGTGGCCTACCTCAATTTGAAATCCGAATCTCTGACTTTCTCGATCAAGGCCCATTCCTTGAGCATAAATTTGGGCAACTAAAGACTTTCTACTTAGTGCATCAGTGACTTTATTCGCCTTTCTAGGGTGATACAAAATATCACAATCGTAGTCCTTCAAGAGTTCCATCCAACGACGCTGTCTCATGTTCAATTCCTTATGAGAGAACAGATACTTGAGACTCTGATGGTCTGTGAAAATCTGAAATCGTTCTCCACATAGATAATGTCTCCAAATATTCAGAGCAAAGATAATCGTTGTGAGTTCTAAATCATGCGTTGGATAGTTTAGCTCGTGAGGTCTCAACTGACGGGACGCGTATGCAACAACTCTGCCATGTTGCATTAACACACAACCCAGTCCTCTGAACGATGCATCACTGTAGACCTCGTATCCTCCAGGACCAGATGGTATGGTCAGTACAAGTGCGGTTGTCAGCTTCTGCTTAAGTTCTTGGAAACTATTTTCGCACTTGTCTATCCACACGAACTTCTCTTCCTTCTTTAACCGTCGAGTCATATATGATGCTATTGCTGAAAACCATTCTACGAACGGTCTGTAGTATCCTACTAACCCTAGAAAACTTATGATCTCTATCACTATAGTCGGTCTCGACCAATTACTTACTACTTCAATCTTGCTTGGGTCCACAGCAATATCTTCGATCTTCAACTGTCATGTCAACTACGATTGCCAACTAACCTTGGCAACCCCCATCTAGTAATCGGGTTGCCTCAACAAATGAAATTAAACTAATCGAGGGTCCTCCTCGATTTTCAATAAATTCAAAACTACCTCTTGCCACCAGGTTAAACCGAATTGCTTCACAATAATAATCCATTATAGCAAGATGCTCCTCCTTTGTCCAACTTCATTCCATTAAATCGAAGTTCTACAAGCTGAACGATACTTTCATTACACCACTCTGATAAATTATCCCAGAAACACTGCCCCTCTTGTTCGGTGCATAGCCCGGTTCATTCCTGTCCCCTTCACCATCCTAGAAGCTTGCAAGGAGCCGCTCTTTGTCCAGGCTCTCTAGCCTCGGCGATCATTCCCCGCCCTCATCGGACCGGGTTGTTACAGGCCCACCAGCCTTCGCATGGTTTGTCCCCGAGCTACCCATCTACTGAAGGGGTCCCGTTTCTATAGGGACTAACTTACAGAGGCATTGTTCGCTTTGGCTCGTCCCATACCGAGCCTCACGATTTTACCCTTTGGCGCATGGTTAGGCACTATCCCAGGAGGTCACCCATCCTAGTAGTGCACTATCCTAAGCTTGCTTACCCTTCAGGTTTAGATGCATCAACTGACTTCCAATGTCCAGTTTTAAATCGTCCAAAAACCTCTTTGTCCCACCTACTAGGTCCTCAATAAGTCTCGACGCATACTTAGACAATTCTACAAACTTTGTCTTGTACTGATCCACGGACATCTAATTCTGGCGAAGCCGTTGGAACTCTGCCACCTTGGACTCTCTTGCACTGTCTAAGAAGTACTTTCCATTGAAAGCCTCACAAAAGGCACCCAAGTCTAAGCTGTGCCTTCAAGGAATACTCTTCATTGAGTGGCTTCCAATCACGTATTGGCGTTACCTTGAAGCTGATAAGCCGCTAGAAATACTCGATCTTCCTCCGAACACCTAAGCACGGTGAAGGTTTTCTTAACATTACTTAACCAAAGGGTTGCAGTCTCAGGGTTGCCCACACCACTGAACCTCGAAGGTTTAAGTCTCAGGAACTGCTCTACCAGCTTGTGCATCAGTCTCCCCCCGACCACAATCCTTGGTTGGACTCCAGTAGGTGCGGCTGTAGCAGCGGCAGCGGCAGCTTGATTCTAAACTTGCTATCCCATCAAAATTCCCAAAGACTCAAGCACCTGCACGATCCTATATAATCTAGGATTGCCAAGTGCTGCTACACCAGTACCAGCCTGAGGTGGTACTCTCTCACTCACGCTGGCTTAAGCCTACGCTCTTCCCTGGGTACCGACCCTAGTCGACGTCCTATTCCGAGTGACAGACGCGACAGACCTCCTCTTAGGAGTCTTCTGATTCGGATCACTCGTCTTACAGGATCTCTACAGAACCTGCCTCCTAATTCCACACCAAAATAGGGAAAAATTGAATGACCCACACCAAACAACAATCAATCAGTTACCATTCACATGCATCAGCATATTAAAAGTCTTTCCTACTAACTATCCCATGACTCATCGCACCTTATCACTCCAAACACTAACAGGCTCTGATACCACTAAATGGGGATGTCACGCCCTGAACCTCGAGTTCGCACACATCCCTCGGTGGTCTATAAACTTTTGCGACATTCCCAGGACTTGTCACCGACCCTTTTCATTTTATTGCACATGCGGAAGCAAATTAACTAATCCCATAACAACAACAAACATGGGATAGAAAAATAAGACAACCAGTTTCAAATCAAATACACTTTTATAAACACCTCAAGCATATATAGAAGGTCTATCTCACAAAGGACTACTAAGCCACCTATGCTCCTGACCCTTCCGCTTCAAGCTCTGGGTTCTTCACACTGGGGACCTGAAAATGTTAGCCCACTAAGGGGTGAGATCACATCTCAGCAAGTCAATCCCCTAAATCCCAGTTAGGAGAAGGGTACACTCAACATGCAATCTAATCACCTTTCTCACACTTTTTTAATATCAGTACTTTTCTGCATGTTAGTGTCAATCAAATCATACATAAGATATCGAGATCATATATCATCAGAATACTTTAACACGTACATTTGTAAGGACATAAATGTCGACATAATTACACGGGCCCCCAATTACCAGGCTAAACTATTATGGCACGTCACATACCGCACCACATAGTTCCGTATCTTAATTAGGTCCCTTGCTTTCACCCATTCATGTGTCACAAATGATTTCAATGCATAGATAACAGTCTTCCGACATGACCGGGCATCGTTTCGCTCGATCAATCACATTATCACATACCAATTGCATTACAAGCGATCTCACCCGGCCATTGCCACACGAACGAATTGTCTAGGGTAGAGGCGCGGACGCACTGCCATTCCTCATCCCAGCCCAGTATTGTCCTCTTTGGGCCACGCACTTGCGTGGACGAACCGCCATCCCAGTTGGGTCACCCCTCAAGGCTTTGTTCTCAGCACAACAGAAGCATGTGTGAAATGCGTTATCGGTTCATGCGTGCATGCCATAAAAAGTGTGCTCAACTCATGCATGACCAGAACCAAAGATGCCACGATTCCCACAAATGAATGCTTAGGAATGTACATATTAATACAATCATACGGGCCCCCAATTAGTAGACTAAACTGTGATGGTACGTCCCATACCGCACCATACAGTTCTATCTCTTAATTAGGTCCCTCAATCTTCGATCGTTCATGTGTTTCACAATTTCCATTCATTGGTTATGGCCAACCCCACAGATAATAGTCTTTCGGCATAACCGGGCATCGCCTCGCACCGTCGAGCGCGGCAACGTCTACATCTAGACGGCATTCCATATAGGAGCATCAGCCCAGCCTCCACTGCGATCGGCATCCGTTGACTTGGGGCATTCCTGAAGGAGCATCGCCCCAGCATCCACTGCGACTGGCATCCGTTGACTTGGGGCATTCCCGAAGGAGCATCATTCGGCCCTAAAGGCTCGTGATAGCATCTCATATCATTCATGCATTCATTCAATTTCGGCCTAGGATACCGTGCATTGCACTCAAATACCTCAATTAAAATGGTGATCCCGGCCTATTTTCTTCATATTAGAAATGCACGATAAAATAATCGTGTGTGGGGACACGGTCAGATCGAACCAGAAAATTTGTGTCGTCTCTTTTAAAATCCCACAGTTTGATATGGTATTTAAAAACACTTTCGGTGTCTAGAACCAGACACTCGGTATTTCCTAATTAAATACCAACAGTTTTCAATCACCATACAATTGCACAAAACATCACCCAATTCATGCGAATGCACATGCATTGGCACATCCATTCACTTCATAAAATCAATACACATGAAATTAGACCACTTTTCATTCTCGGGTGAACAGTGTGCGTGAACAGTGCCGCGTGAATAGTAACTCGTGAACAGTGCGTCATGAACAGTGAAATTCCATAATAAATTAAGTCCACAAGTTATTACAAAACACTAATTAAAGCAAGAAAAACATCAAGAACCATCACCAAACTAATATAGATCCTAATTGGCAGAAACCGGGCCTTCGCGCGTCTCCAAGTTTAAATCCATAAACCTAACCAATCAAGCTCAGAAAATTCCCAAATTTTAATATGTTGTAAAGAACACATAAAAGAACATTTTTCATGAAGACACTGAGGCCCAGATCCTTCTGTATTCAGCCCAGTAATTCACTCAACCCAGTACTAAAATCGGGTCCAGTTCCAGAGAGCTTAACTCATCAAAATCGGTTGAAGTTGAGCTCAAAGCCAAGGGCGCTCGGCTTGAGTGGATGGCGTGCAATGGTGAGGATGATGGTGAGCTGAGTGGATGATGAAGCTATAGAAAATGAAAGCAAATAAATGGAGGTGAAAGAAGGATGGGGGTGCTACGGGAGAAATGGAGAATGCGTGAGGGGGGAGAAAAAGAAAAGAAGAGGGGAGGTGATGTCGTCGAGAGGAGAAAAAAGGGGGAAGAAGAGAGAAAAAGAATAAAGTAATGGAGGGGAAGTTGTAGGGAAATTGCAGCAGAAGGATTGGCGTAGGTGAGGGGGTGTAAAAGTGGGAGAAAGAGGGAGAAAAAGGAGAAAGAGAGAAGAAGAAGTTACCGTAAGTGAGCGGTGGAAATTGCGTAGGAAGGAGGGGGAAATGTGAAGGAGGGGAGGAAGAGGAGAGAGAGAAGAAAAAGAATAATATTAATATTGTTATCATTTTTCTTTTTCTTCCAATCTCCGATTTTTCATCCGATAATTTCTTTTTTCGAAATTTCGGGCTCGCCGCTAATTCGACGGACGATGAGACGATGTCCACTAATTAAATATGGAAACCCTCGAAAAGTCAACACTCGAAATAGGCCTAAATTTGGGATGTCACAGGTTTGGTGGCTGAAATTTGGCCATGGAATCCAGCTGATGGTGGGCAATGGTCAAGGGGACCAAAGGGGATAAGTGAAGACCAAGTAGGCCCCCCTTTCTCCCTCATCTCCTCCTTCCCCCTAGCAGTCGATTGACAACCCTCTTCCCCCTCTTTTCTTTGTTGTTCGATGCCCCAGCAAGCCAGAAAGAGTCACTGAAGCCAGCCAACCCGTCGGATCGCCGTTCGCGCCACCGCCTTGCCATCCCCGCCCCACATGTGCGCCTGGCCGCCTGGCCTTGCCGCATCGTCATCCCCCACCATTCCATACCTCCTTTCCGCCCTCAGCCACAATCCCAGGAGCTACTTTGACCAGCTCAGGCCGCCATGCGCCAACTCCGACCGCTGTCGAAGCTCGAAGCTGCCCATTCGAACCGCTGAAGCCCCTGCTTGTTCGTTGCTGGTCTTTGCTCACTCAACCGGCACCGGATCAGCCATCTCTTAGCCTCGAACAAAAGTTGAGTTCAATGGGTTTCCAGCGCCATTTAGGTCTGTTTTGGCCCGCTTCCGAACCTCGTTTGCTAAGCCCGCTTTGGAGAAGATTGAGCCTTGCCTCGCCCCCGTCAATTTGATCCGAGTGGATCAATTAACAAGTGAGTTTATCGCTTAGTAAGTTCATGACGTTTAAGGGCTGAGTAGTTTAAGTTAAGTATGGATTAGGTGGATAGTTAGATTAAATTAGCAATTTAATTAATTATCGATGCATGTTAGGTGGATAGTTTAGTGCAATTAGGGCCTAGACAAGCTCTAGTATTTATCTAGAGTGGTTTGGAAATTTTCCGAGCCTGTCTCAGCTTTTAATTAGGCTTTATTGGCCTAAGTTTTAATTATTGGCATTTAATAATTATTTTTCATAATTAATTAATTAATTAATTATTTTCCGAAAATTAGACCAGGATAATCGGTGATTGGAATTTTATGCTGATTGCAGTGGTGTAATATGTTTATTTAATTGAGCCATAATTTATGTTGATTGAGTGTGATTGCTATTTTAGGAATTTATTCCTAAATTTATTTAATTTCAGTAATTAATTGAAAAATCACCGGGCATCGGTTTACTGCGCCCAAAATGTGTTTATGGGCTGTTGAAATTAGTGGAGTTTTCAAAGGTGAAAATATGGTATTTTGGCTAAGGTCGACCGCGTACCCACACATGGTTATTTTTATCGGGTGTGATAAAAATGGTAAATTAATTTGATGATGAGAGCTATATAATTTATTATAAGCTTCAGGCGAGCTATATAATTAATTATTAGCTTTGGGCCAGCGATATAACTTATTAGCTTTAGGTGAGTGATATACCTTATCAGCTTTGGGCGAGCGATATAACTTACTAGTTTTGGGCGAGCTATACTATCTTCAGCTTAGGGTGAGCGAACCTGATTTGAGAGGACAATATAGATAGTATTGAATGGTCATAGTGACATGTAATCGACTAAGTCGATTGATCGATAGTTCGATCTGTTTGATTGAATGGATTGGTTGAAATAACTGGATAGTTATTCGATTAATATTGACTTGCATGAAGGAATTGAGGCCAAAGTAAGTCCTCTCACTCGTGTTTATGCCTAGGTAGCCCTCAGGGCGTATTTTCTTCGTAGTCGAGTCTGAGGGGGTTGAACTTACTGAGATGTAGTCTTACCCCATTGTGGGATAACATTTCAGGTCCATAGATGGTAGCCCCTCCTAAACATTTTCGTCAACCGAAGAAGTTCACAGAATAGAGTTACCATATTCCGATACATGGGCACCCTGATGGACTAGAATATGTGCTAGTGAAGTCCATAGTTTGGGTTGATGCGGATTTACCCAAAAAGGTGCCCCGTCAATACAAGGCATGGTATCGCCATTATCATAGTGGTCAAAGAGAGGGCCCTATACCAGAATTTGGGATACCTTTGTATGTGATGGAGGTTGCTTTTGGAAAGGGTACGGCAAACCCTAAGGGTAGTTCGGTGGTGGACGTGAAGGACCCTAAGCTTGATGATCCAGATTCTCCAGTGTACTCAGCAATAGGCTCCAGCTGGAGTGTAGAAAAGGGAGAAATCGAGGATGATGATGACCCGTAGTGGATTGGAAAACCCCACCCCTATTTGTAGACCTTGTTTTATGGCTGGCTTATGTAGAACCTAACTTCTATAGGTTGTACTGTAATATATATACATTCTGGTTTGTGATGCATATAAGTGTGGTGGTTGTTTTCATGTTCGAAATTTGTGGCCCTACTTTCCTATCCCATTGTGTGTTGTCAAAGGATTATATATATATATATATATATATATATATATATATATATATATATATATATATATATGCTTTTGCATGTGCATTTAAAATGAATGGTTCGGCGATGCGTCCTAGGACGTCGCTATTTAATCAACTAGTGAGGGATGGGCGCGCGCTCGAGGATCGGGGCGTGACAAAATTGGCTTGCCTTGCTTGCAACTGGTCGAATTGGTCGAGTCGATTTACATCGGTTTGATCGGTTGTTGGCTGGTTCTGGCCGAGTAATCCCTAGGGGTTGAAAAATTATGCAAATTGAAGAGAAAACTTACTCAATTTGAGGAGAAATGTTCCAATCTCAATTGAATTCGGCCAATTAAACCACTTAAATGCGATTTATTGGTTTTCTATTGACTTAATTGAATGATTATTATAGAAAATATTAGACCTAGGCCATGGGTACACCTAATTGAACATTATAGGCCAAAACAAACAATTTTTGCAATTCTGATCAAAATCGCAAATTAATTGAAATTGAATTATTAATATTGCAAAATACCTATTTGTCTTATTGCCAATGTTTAGAATAGTCTATTGCATCTAAATTGATCTTAAATTGACATCATGACTCTTAGGCCAAAAATTAATTAAGGTCAAATGTCAAAATTGGACTTTGATTCATAAAATTAAACTTTAGTCTCAAATGGGTTAACTTGAATTTCTACAATTGAAGCTTAATAACTCAATTTTCCTATATTTAAGAGAATAAAATTCCTCAAATTGGGAAGTTCTTGTGTGAATTTCTCAAAATGGACCTTGGATTTGGACTCGTCTCAAGAAAATGAGTGAGATACAAGTGTTCATTCGCAAATCACGAAAGATCAATTCGGGCTCCCTAATTAGGGCTAAAGATGGTAATTTGCCTTTCAACATGAACGTTCTCGAAATAGTGTGAACGAATGGATTAGAGATAGTCCTTATACCAAATTTCATTAAAGGAACTAGACCTGATTATTACTAAAATGAAACTAATTTTGTTTTTATTTGATTTCGAGTCTAAAACTAAAATATTCGAAAATCGAAGTTCTTAATCGATCTTTGCAAAATTTTCGATACAAAAGTCAAATGGACACTAAAAGGAAGTGATTTCTAGATTTATGATTTTTTTTTCCAATTTTCTTAGTTAAAGATTTGACCAAAAGTCAACTCTTTAGTTGACTTTTCCTAAAATGTTGATTTTGAGTCAAATTTTTGAAATTCGAAAATTAATTTGGTTAAAGTGAAACTAATACAATTTGACATCTTTTTATGCGAAAAGTCAACTTTTGACTCAGAGTTGACTTTTGGTTAAAGAATTGACCGAAAAGTCAACCATTTGACTTTTTGGATTTTCTTAAAAATGACTAGAAAATCAATTAAAAATGAAAAAGTAAAAGAAAAAAGAAAAAGATTTTTTTTTTTTGGTCGAGAAATGGGCTCCGTCTTGATCGGAAACTCTAGTCTTGATTTTTTTTACCTTTTATATTGTATTGACCAAAAATTAGGTATCAACAAAACTCGTTTCGTTTTCTTTTTCCTTTCTTTCCCTGGTTTGGCCCACTTTTTCTCCCTCTGGATGCTAGCTTCCTGACGAAGAAAGGATGACACATAAAGAAGGGACGATGCAAGGACGTTGGTACAGGGTAGAAAGAATGTTATGGAGAATGTCACGCATGGTACACTCGGATAGGGTAGGTTGGTGATCGACAATTAGCGTTGCTTAAGGGGGAGAGAGAAGTTTAAAACATTGGCTCGAGAGGGAAATGAGGGGGGAAGTTCTTCGGGTGGGAAAAACAAAGAGAGTTAGATCGAGTGAGAGAGTTGAGATCAAGAGGGCGAGAGAGAGAGAGAGAGAGAGAGAGAGAGAGCGAATAGAGAGTGGGAGATCCGAACGACTGAGAGAGAGAGAGGGAGCCTCAGCCAACACCTCTGTCACGCGCAGACCTAGCCAACAACCTTCCCTGGCGACATCCTCAAGTTGAACAGGTAAGCTCAGCTCTACTCTTGCTTTGTCTTCGGTGGGACAACCACGAGCTCCAACCCACGTTGCCTTGTGTTTTGTTTCAGATGTCTTATACGTCGTGTGTCGAGAGTTCTAGTATGAATTGAGCTTCAGCTGAGCTGAACATCTCTCGTTCTAGTAACTTGACCCAGTTGTTGATATTATGCCTAAACTAGATTTGGAATTTTGTGTTAGGAATATTCGTTCTTGTGTGTAGTTAATCTTACCATTTTGTTGCAATTTCGAGCTTGACATTCTTTGGGGTCGCCAACGGCTATGTTTGCCTCGGCCCCGTTGTTTCTCTTATTGTGTTGGTGATGGCCAAGTGGTGTGGTTCTCAGCCAGCAAGGGGAGGGCTTGTTGGCTGTCGAAATGGCTTCCCAAGATCAACATAACTAGAAATTTGAACATATTGAATGAGAGAACGAAGATTTGCGTACTTGATTTGGAATCCATAATTCTTAGAGTAGAACAACAGCAATTTGAGCCTTCAACGCTGAAGATCTTCTCCTTTATCACCCTCGATACCCTAGCTTGATGAGACTACCCCTCACGTGTGACATCCTGAATTTTGACCCCGTTTCGATTATATGAAGTGGTTGTTTTGTCAATGCATCTATGGTCATTTTACTCAGAGTTGGCCTCTCATGAGTTAACTAATCTATTAGGTGAAGCCGTTAAGTGATATAAACATGACAAACTAGAGAATTCGATCGGAAATCGACTGCTCAACCATAATAATCGGCGAGGGTCAATGTGACACCATTATAATCAAATTGAGAATGGATACAGGTCGATTCGATGGAATTGCGTAGTCGAATTATGAGTGATTTTGCACGATTGCGATATTTGCGTCGAACGACAGTAACCCGAATTTCTATTGATATTATACTCAGGAAACATAATTGAAACCTTGCGATTTTTATGACAATCGAGAGTTGTCTACGAGTCGAAGATGCACAAATGTGGATAAAAAATTATCGACCACGGGTCAAACGCGCTAAGATCCCTAAAAGCTACCTGATAACCGTTCATACTAAAATCATGTTCGGTCGATTTTAACTAAAATTGAATTCATTTTCGGGAATCAGACGATCGAGCATGTCATGATTCATTTTTAGGACGTCGTCTCATTTTTCGGAAAAATTTCGTTGAGTCCGGAGTTTTTGCGGAAAATCGATTTCGGACAAAAAGAAATGAAAATGGAAATTCGGATGGGAGGATATTTGAGCTATTTTGCTGCCCAAAATGCTTTGTTTGTGGGGAAATGGAGGAAAATTGGCCATTGGATGGCCACTTAACCTTTGGGCATGAAGACTTTGAGGCCATAGTCATGAACAGTTAGATATTTGGCCTAGGCTCTCATTGGTTGTTGTCATGAGCTTCATGGTTCCTTCTTTCTCTCCCAATTTTCCCTCTCCTTTCATGCGTTCTCCCCCTTTTCGCCGCCGTTTCATCTTCTTTTCACCTAGCTTTAGTTCCTTCTTCATTTTCATCCTTACCACACACCCACTACCCCTCACCTCAACTGCTTCCCCATCATCATCATCCACCGTCTGCATCCCACTTTCACAACCCACCTTCACCGCCCAACCACCACTTCACAGCCAGCCTCTTCTGCCCATTTCCCTTTCACTTGCTACCACCGCACAACACCCAACAGTACCCTCACGCCAGCAATTCCTTCACCGAGCAGCTCCACCAGCAACTATCACACCCCGATCCTCCAAGCGCATGCCCATCCCTCTATGGTCAATTAAATAGTGACGTCTCAGGACGCATCACCGACCCATTCATTTTAATGCACATGCGAAAGCGAATAATCAGTTCCCAGACAACAACAAGATGGGATAGAAAAGTAGAGCCATAAATGTTTTTGAAAACCAAACCACACTTAAATAAATATCATAATAAGTTATTTACAAAACCAGCTGATCTAGAAACAAGGTCCACAAAAAGGGGGATGGGTAAAGGCTATAGATCCTCTAATTAGTCGAGTCTTCAACTGAGTACTTCGGAGTCCCTAGCTCTAATAGACACGAGTCCACCACTAAACCACCTGGTGGATCAGCCGTGCCCTTCCCAAGAGCTACCTCCAACACATACAAAGGAACCTTGGACTCTGGTATGAGCCCCTCTGTCTGTCCATTCCACTCCTAACGATACCATGATATGTATTGATGGGGTACTTTTTGGGTAGACCTGCATCGACCCAGACCACGGACTTCACCAACTCATATACCCATCCCCTCGGGTCTCCATGAAGCGGAATGAAACATTTCTGCTTCATGACCTTCTTCGGCTATCCAAAATGCTCGGGAGGAGCTGCCATCTAAGGACCTGAAAATGTTATTCTACAACGGGGTGAGATGACGTCTTAGCAAGTCCACCCCCTAAGTCCCGACTAGGAAGAAAATACGCCCCAGGGGCTGCCTAAGCACAAACACGAGTTAGAGGACTTACCTTTGTCTCAGTCCCTTCCTACATGTCAATACTATCATTCAACTAATCAATTCAAGTAATCAAATCAGATCGAATCATCGATCAATCGAACCAGTCAATTTCATGTCATCAAGACCATCTCTCAATCAATCCAATCAACACCATCTATAAAGTCCAATCTCGTCAAGGACTACTCACCCTAAGTTGAATATAGATGGGAAATGCTCGCCAAAAGCTGATACCCACGTATACTGCTCACCCTAAGTTGATATATCAAAGCCCTTAGGCTGATATAGTATATGGCTAATGCTCACCAAAGTTGTGCAGTACTTAATTGCTCACCAAAGCTGTGCGATACTTAATTGCTCACCAAAGCTGTGCGATACTTAAGGTATACTGCTCACTCTAAGCTGATGTATTAAGCTCGCGGGCTGATATAGTTTACCATTCTAATCAACCAACCACTGCACCAGTTTTATCAAATCCGATAAAAATAATTGTGTGTGGGTACACGATCGGCCTCAGCCAAAAATATAATATCTTTACTTTACAAACTCCCACTAATTATATAGTCAATAAAATCATTTTTGGTGCTGTAAACTGACGCTTGGTGATTTTCTAATTAAATACTGAAATTATTAAATTTTGGTATAAATGCCCAAAATTTCAAATCACACTCAATTTGCACAATCTACAACTCAATTAAATAAACCAAACATACCATTGTGATCATCATAAAATTCCGGTCACTGGCTATCCCGGTCTAATTTCCGGAAAATAATAATTAATTAAATAATTTCGAAAATTAAATAATAAATACCAATAGAAAGCAAAAATGCACACTTAGGCCGGAAAAGCTTAATTAAATACCAAGACGAGCCTGGGAAAATTCCAAGCTTGTTAGACAAATACTAGAGCTTATCTAGGCTCTAATTACACTATCCTAACCACCTAACATGCAATAACGATTAATTAAATTGCTAATATATTCTAACTATCCACCTAATCCATACTTAACTTAAACTAATCAAACCGTAAGCATAATTAACTTCCTAAGTGGAGATTAGTGAGTAAACTCACTTGATTAACGATCCAACGAGACCACGGCGACGGGGACGAGGAGATGATTGATAATCTCCAAAGCGGGAACACCAAGCGGGGTCGGGAAATTCTCAGAAATGGCCCTTAAAGCCCAAAACCCTTTGCTAGGTTTCGGTTATGGTCTTGGCCGAACTAGCTAGATCTAATGGCCGGTTGTGGCTAAAACGGGCAGGGGCGAGAGGAGGCTTCACGGCAGCTTCAGGTGGCGACGCACGGCGGCCCGGTGATTGGACGGTGCTAGATGGGGACGGACAGGGCTCGAGACGGCCTAAGAACTCGCGAGCTCGGGCGCGTCAATAGGCTGGGTGAGCGAGCGATCAGTGGCTCACGGTGGGCGTTAGCGGGCGAACAACAGTTGGATGGGAGGCAGGGGGTGTCGACGGCTGGCTGGCTTCCTTCTCTGCACTTCTTGAGCTCCAAGGTGGTCGAAAATGGGGGAGTGGCCAGTGGGGAAGAGGATAAGGGGACCAAAAGGCTTGGAGTGTCCCTTAAGCTTGAATCCCCACCCCTTTGTCCCCTTGACCTTGGCCCTACCACTTCCAGCTAGTTTCCTCAGCAATTTCCAACCACCAATCTTCCCTTATAAGCTAGAGAAGAGGTCCAAAAAGTCATGGACCAAGGGGCATTCGAATTTGCAACATTTTTCCCTTAAATTGGATCGATTCCTCTCCGATCAGTCTCAATTTCGGTCCCATAAATTCCACCATCGAGTCCTCGATCAAATTGACATTTTTCCTTACTAATAGAACCTCATTGCATCACAATTTCGCGATATAAAATGGTCCTCTATCGAATTTTCACCAAAAATCTCTGTTTGCAGAAAAATCTTCGGAGGATGAGTCCACGTTCCTAAAATGACTTATGACATGACAAAACTTTCAATTTCTAAAATCAGATTCAAATTCGCGGTTAATTTCAATCTGGCATGATTTTAGCGTGACCTAGGTTACCAGGTAGCTTTTAGAAATTTTTAGTGCAAATGACCCATGGTCGATTTTCTTCAAGTCATAAAGAACCTCTTTGACACATTGGCGACTCTCGGTAGTCATGAAAATCTCGAGGTTTTAAACACGGACACAGGGTACCAAAATGATAGAAAAATTAGTCTGGTGCCAGTCGACGAGAATTTTGCAAATTGATGGAATCACCCACGTTTAACCACATATCTCAGTCGAATGACCTATCTTTGGTCTCTAATCGATCTTTACTATGCCGTAATGATCTTTGCAGATGAGCACGGTCGAATAATCGATTCCTGGTCAAATTCCCAAGTCTATTGCATAAAAATCACTTAATGACTTCCCCATATAGTCTAGTTATCTCATGAGTGATCAACTATGAGAATAACACTATAGGTGCGTTGATGAAAGGCTCGATTTATTAAATTGAAATCACGACTGAAAAATTTCAAGATGTCATAGCAACCATCCACCGGAACTTCATCGAGCAGCTCACCTCTGCGCCCGTTCGTTCCAACGCCAACAGCCACCACTCAGCCCTCGCCGTCTGTCTCGCCCCAAACCTCGGGTATGTGCACATCCCTTAGTGGTCGATTAAAAATGGGACGTCTTAGAATGCGTCGCTGACTCGTTCCTCTCTTCTTCTTCTTTTTTTTTCAATTAAGCACATGCGGAAGTGAACTAAATAAACCCCGACCAATAAACAAACATAGGGGTAGTAAAAAAAACTCACAGCGAAATTTGCCGAAAACAACTTATTTATTTAACCATTGTTATCCCTAGGAAGTTTAATGATTTACAAGTCCTTACATTGGCAACTTCTGACTAACCCTCTCAAAAACCTTCAGGGCTAGGGCAATCTAAACTTCACTAGTGATAGGGCCAGCCAAAGGTGTCGCATCTCGCGCCCACCACATCCGCACTCAGCAGATCTCCATGCTATGGCCCTGAAAAAGGTTAGCCCATGACAGGGTGAGATAAAATCTCAGCGAGTCAAAACCCTAAGCCCCGACTAGGATGCAAATTCGCCTTGAAGGCGGTCCTAAACACGCACCATACAAAACCTATCTCGCTTTGGTGCGTCCCTGCATATTAGCTCATCACATATGCCATTATCAATGCAGCAAGCGCAGTTCAATAACTAGAACACATCATTTCAATGACATGGGTCTCGATGATAAGGTAAACCATTATGACACGTCCCATACCGTGCCACACAATTTTTCCCAATAATCAAGCGTAGCTATCACAACCATTCAAGTGTGTTCCAATTATTACGACCCATCGGCTACGGCCAACTCAAAAGTCAGCAGTCATCCGGCATAACCAAGCATCATCTCGCTCCGTCAGGCATGGCAACAGCTAGAACCATCACCTAGACGGCATTCCACAAAGGACATCGGTCTAGCCTCCACCGCGACTGGCTTCCGGACCCCCACTAGGCATCTGATAAAATCGGGCATCGTCCTCGAACTCCCATTGGGTGACGGGTTTCACTTAGTGACCATACACGCACATACTTGGCCAAGAACACATTACTTTGCGTTCAAATACCTCGTTTTCAAATAATAAACTTGGCCACTTTTCTTCGTATTAAAAATCCCGGTAAAATAATCATGCGTGGTCACATATTCGGAATCGAACCATCAAACTTGGTACATTCCTATTTTAAAACTCGACGTTTTATATAGTACATAAGAATTGGCGTGCAAAAACCGACACCTGGCATTTTTCCATTTAAAAGCCCATAAAACCGAGTTGTCTACTAAAACTCAAAAAATTGCCATTAAGCACTCAATTGCACATCATAGCATATAAAATTCATCAAATCCACGCATAATGCCATCATATAGCCAAGAACACCAAAAATTTCTTTCCAAAAATCAACTTGGCAACTCTTTTTTTCTTTTCTTTAAAGCTTTCGGAAATAAATTCATATGGGGTCACATATTTGAAATCAACCTGTCAAAATGTGCACACATCTAATTTGAAACCTCACAGTTTTATTGAGCACATAAAACTTGGCGTCCAAACCCGACACCATGTTTCTTTTCTAATTCTTTGTCCAACCATCCTTTTGAAAACAATCCTTAGCAACCCCCCCTTTTTTTCTTCAAAGATTTTGGAAATAAATTCGTAGGTGCTCTCCTACTCAAAATTAATCCATTAAAATTTGCACACACCTAGTTTAAAAGGTCATGGTTTTATTGAGCATATAAGTTTTGGTGTCCAAACCCGACACCATATTGTTTTTCTAAATAATTGCCCATAAGGCCAACTTTTGCAATAATAATAAACAACCATCATAGAACAACCATCCACATAATATCACACATAAGTTCTCAGCATGCCAAAAATCAACCAAATCATTACATATACATTTCCAAGCAAGCAAGATGCCAAGAACAACTACAAAACCACAACGGTCCCCAACCGGCAGAATTTGGGTCCACTCGTGCGTCTCCAAGTTTAATTCCAGAAACGTAACCAAACGATTCGGAAAGTTCTCAAATTTGAATATGTTATAAAGAACACTTAACAAACACTTTTCATGAAGACACCTTGACCTAGATGTTCCTAGAATAAGAGCAGTAAATCGCTCAAGCTGTTACCAAAACTGTGTCCGTGTACAGAATTTATGTTTTCCAAAACCAGCTTGGTTCGAGGTCCAAAACTTGTTTGTTTGATCTGAAATTTTACTATGTTAAATTATAAGATGTTATGAACAACTTTTGTGAAGGAACTCTTCTGAAAATCAAACCCTAAGAGTTGATAAAAATCCTTTAAACACTAAAAGGTCACTGGTTCCAGCACAAACCAAGATTCTGTCTTGCCTGAAACAAAGTTGAAATATTATTATTTTAAATCCATAAAATCTTGGGTAAAATATATGTCATAGCTGAAGATGTTTAGAACATTTTTCAAGAAGGAAGTAACCTCAAAATTGTAGCACATGTTAACCCACAAAAATCGCAAACGACGAGTGTCTAGTAAACAGATCTGAATTTAAGCTAATCCAACTTAACACTAATCTAACCAAGCTAATTAACACTGATCTAACCCCATAAGAATAATTAACAACCTAATCAAGGATTAGGGAGTTAACTCACCGGAATTTGACGGCGGTGGGCTCATGATGATGGCAATGCGATGGCAATGCAAACCCGAAACAACCGTGTCTCCAACGAAGGCCCACGGTGGCTGAAACGGCCAGGTGAAGCTCACGGCCAAGAGAGAGCTTTGCTTCATTGGGTGCTGCTCGCGAGGTTGGCTGGACAAGTTGCTGAACGGGTTGAGGTCGTTGGATTTCAGTGGCTATGTCGTGGAGGTAGTGTGGTGGAAGATGGTGGATGTGTTGCTAAATATGGAACGAACGTTGGGGTTGACGGTGAAATGAAGATGGGATGGTGGGCTGGAGTTGCTGTGGTGGGAAGTTGTAGGTGGCATGAGGTTGAAAAAGGCGTTGGGATGGTGTTGGATGCTGGATGGTGGGCTACAGTGGAGTGGTGTGCGGCTTGGTGGATGCGGCGGAAAAAGGAAAGGAAATGGAGAAGCAAGTCAAGGTGGAGAGGAAATGAAATAGAGGAGAAATGATGGGTTGCTCTCTGCTGGTTGATGGGGGAAAATGCGTGAGGGAAAAAGCTGATGAAGGGTGGTCGGCAGCAAGGAGGAAAGGAACATGCGCATGAGGGATAGAGGGAGAGAGAAGAAGGAAGGGAGAAAGAGAGAAAGGAGGGAGAGAAAGTCAAGGGAAAATATCAATTTCATCGTTGCAATGTCCCTAAAGTCCATTGATCAACCATTGAAGAATTTAGCTTAATTTCCTCAAAATTAAACCATTTTGAGGGCCAAATAACCCAATTTCCCTCTTGATCCGAATTTCCATTTCTTTTCCAATTTGTCCGAAATTGATTTTTCTGCAAAAGATGAGATGACGTCCTAAAAATGAAACGTGACACGCTCGAATGTCCGATTTCCAAAACCGAATTCAATTTCGTGGTTAAAATCGACCAAATGCGATTTTAGCACAACCTAACCAAATGCGCGTTTGACCCATGGTTGATATTTTTGGATCCACGTTTGTGCATCTTCGACTCGTAGATGACTCTCGGTTGTCGTAAAAATCGTGAGGTTTTAATTACGTGTCCCAAATGCACTATCGATAGAAAATCGGGTTATAGCCGTTTGACGTGAATATTGCAATTGTGTGGAATCACCCGCAATTCAATTATGTGTTTTCGTCAAATTAACTTATATAAGATCTCAACTCGATTATACGGTGTCGTATTGACCCTTGCCGATTATTACGGTCGAGCAATCAATTTTCGATTGAATTCTCTAATCTGTCGCGTTTCCATCCTTTAACAGTTTCATCTAATAGATTAGTTAACTGGTGAGGAGCCAGCTCCGAGTAAAATGACCATAGGTGCATCAAACAACCAATTCCTATTATCAAGACAGGGTTGAATTTCAGGATGTCACATTGTCCGCCCAGGCCATCCCGTCCAGCAGCTACCGTCCACCACTGCCCAGCAAGTAGCCCAAGCCGTGAGCTTCCCCTGGCCATAACAGCCACCATTGAGCTCCGTTGGAGACACGGTAGTCTTGAGTTCTTGTTGCCATCACATTGCCGTCGCCGTGAGCCGTTGCCATCGAATTCTGGTGAGTTAACTCCCTAATCCTTGATTAGGTTGTTAATTGTGCTTAGGGGGTTAGATTAGTCTTAATTAGCTTGGCTAGATTAGTTCTAATTAGCTTTTTTAGATTATAGTGCTAATCATGGTTAGATTAGTGCTAAGAAGGATTAGTGTTAATTATGTTGGTTTAGCTCAATCTAGTGGATTTATCCTTAAATTTGTTTACTAGGGCCTCGTTGTTTGCTATTTTCGTGGGTTAAAATGTACTATGATTTTGAGGTTACTTGCTTCTTGAAAAATATTCTAAACATCTTCATTAATGACATATAGTTTACTCAAGATATTATAGATTTAAAAGAACAAGATTTCAATTTCCTTACATGCAAAGCAGAATTTTGGTTTGTGCTGGAGCCAATGACCTTTTGGTGTTTAAAGGATTTTTATCAACTCTTAGGGTTCGATTTTTGGAAGAGTTTCTTCACAAAAGTTTTTCCTCACATATTGAAGTTTAACATAGTCAAATTTCAGAGCAAACGGATGAGTTTTGAAGCTTGAACCTAGCTGGTTTTGGAAAACATAAATTTTGGACACAGATACAGTTTTGGTAACGACTTGAGCGATTTACTTCTCTTATGATAAGAAGATCTAGGTCAAGGTTTCTCCATGAAAAGTGTTCTTTTTAAGTGTCCTTTATAACATATTTAAATTTGAGAATTTTCTAAACTCGTTTGGTTATGATTCTGGAATTAATATTGGAGACACGCCAGTGGACCCAATTTCTACCGGTGAGGGCCGGTTGTGGTCATGTGGTTGTTCCTGGTGTCTTGTTTGCTGGGAAATGTATATTTTGTGATTTGGTTGATTTTTGGCATGCTGAGGACTTATGCGTGATATTATGAGATTAGTTGCTCTATGTTGGTTCCAATTTTTATTGCAAACGTTGGCCTTATGGGCAATTAATTAGAAAACCAATGAGGTGTCGGGTTTGGACACCAAAACTTATTTGCTCAACAAAACAATGAGGTTTTAAACTAGGTGCATGCAAAGTTTGACCAATTAATTTTGAGTATGAGAGCACCTACGAATTTATTTCCAAAAGTTTTGAACAAAAAAAAAGGGGGTTACTCTAAATTGTTTCCAAAAAGAGGGGTTGGAGAAAGAATTCGAAAAGAAATATGGTGTCGGATTTGGACACCAAGTTTTATGTGCTCAATAAAACCGTGAGGTTTCAAACTAGATGCATGCAAAGTTTGGCAGGTTGATTTCAAATACGTGACCCCGTACGAATTTATTTCGAGGTTTTGAACAAAAAAAAAAACAGAAGAGTTGCAAGGCTTATTATTTGAAAAAGGATTTTGGTTTCCTGTCTAATGAGGAAATAACAATGGACTTGAGTGATGGTGTGCTCGTGTGATCACCTAAATACCTCGATGCGTATGAATATGCTAGGTAATGAACCCGTCCGGATGCGTATGAATGTGTGGGACGATGCTTGATTAAGTTCGGATGCCCCCATGTCAATGAGATGCTGAGTCGTTGTTGAGGTTAGACCGATGCTTCTTTATGGAACGTTGTCTTGATGCGTATGAGTACGTGGGATAATGCCGTGCCCAACGAGGTGGGACGATGCCTATTTACGTTGGATGACCACCGACTTTTGAGTTGGTCGTGGTCGACGGGTCATAATAATCAGAACACGCCTGAATGATTGTGCTATTGCGCTTGATTATGGGGCAAAATTGTGTGGCACGGTATGGGGCGTTTCATAACGATTTCACCTTATAATTAGGACGCATGTAATTGTTTAAAGGAAGAGAGTGATGTGTTCTGGTTATTAATTGTGCTTGTGATCTTTATAATGCATATGTGACGCACTAATAAGCAGGGACATGCCGAGGCAATGTGAGTTTTGTATGGTGTGTGCTTAGGACCGCCTTCAAGGCGAATTTGCGTCCTAATCGGGTTTAGGTTGTTGAGTCTCTGAGATTTTATCTCACCCCATCGTGGTTAACATTTTTCAGGGCCGTAGCGTGGAGATCTGCCGAGTGCGGATTTGTTGGGCGTGAGATGTGACACCTTTTGGCGGGCCCTGTCGCTAGTGAAGTTTAGGCTGAACCCTAATCCTTAGAGATTTTTGATAGGGTTGATAGGAAGTGACCGTGGAAAGGCTTGTAAGTATTAAACTTCCTAGGGTTAAAAATTGATAAACGAATATGTTGTTTTCGGCATTGGTTGTCGTGTTTTTTACTATCCATGTGTTTATTTGTTGGCCGGGTGTTTAGTTAATTCGCTTCCGCATGTGTTTAATCAAAAGATAAAAAGAATGGGTCGGCAACGCATCCTGGGACGTCGCATTTTTAGTCGACCATCGAGGAATATGCATGCGCTCGAGGTTCGGGCTTGACATCACGGACATTCTTTATGTGAGGAAGTGTGTGTATGCGTTTTAGAATGGCAAAAAGTGAGGGTTAGAGGAGGGACCTTAGCCTATTTATAGAGTTTTAGACGGGCCCTCTCATCATGGACTGGGCCCAACTTGGCCCACACAAACCAGACCCATATTCGATTGTTAAGAAATTTTATATCCCGCCTTATTAGATCAACTCCATAAAAATGGAGAATTACAATCTCAATTAATGTAGACCACATCAAGAAAAATCTTACATTTTCCCACTTGGGCTATATTAATTGAGATTGTACTATATGTACACACCTTTATGTTGATCTAAAGATAATTCTCAACAGTCAATCCGATCATAAAGTTTCCAACACTGGATCATGATGGTAGCTGCATGTATACATAGAGCCTTCCATGATCACGAGTGCTCTCAACTTTACTAATATGGATTCAATATGGTTGTGTGACAAATGGATAGTATCTCATAAAGAATAATACCTTTTGTGCCATCCCCTTTGTCCATCACTATTCTCTTACCTTAAGTGTCATAGAAAACCGGATGTGCCATTAGAGAATATCTTTATGGTTCTAATGAACCCACATGTCTTATTTTTATGGTTAACCTTTCTTCATGTGTAATTGAGACATATGTATAAGGCTAATAACTAGATGCCCCCTGCCTTCACTTAAGGTTTACATAAACCTCGAGATTTTCATTAATTATATGTACACAACTCAATAATAATTTATACAAAAAGAGTAAACATATATTAAAATGTTACGAAAGGTAACAAAATATAGACGTAAACTTTATTAGAGTAATTCTAAAATAGCTCCCACTAAACGATAGTATCCAATAATTCTCCTAAGCCCATGCTCATGACATGTCATTCAAATACACAAGGGCGTAGGCCCTTCGTCAGTGGATCTACTAACATATCGTCTATGGGAATATGCTCTACTGTAATTGTAACGACCCCGACTCCATCTCCAGGGTCTTGAGCGGTAAGGGTTATTTTCGCGACATCTCGAGCGGGTCACCATCCCGTTTCTTTTCATCATTTTTTTTAAGTACATGCGGAAGCATACATATAACACCCATACAACAATAAGCAGTCAAGAAAACAACCACTTGCAAACACATAATTACATCAATTATATTTACAAGCCTTTTTGTCATGGGCTATTATATTTATAATCATTACATGCTTGATGCTCAAAAAGGTTGGAGTAAATCTTAGCTTTTCTATTGACATTGCAACTCCTCCATACTTACAATTCCAAAAAATAATGGGGTGAGTCATGAACTCAGTAAGTAAAATCCCTAATTCTTTACTAGGAAAATATCTTGTTATCAAAATCTAGTAGGTACAACACTCGCAATGCAATATCGATGACAGATCAATAGTAAACTTATTGCTATCCTCAACTACATGTAGATGTCCATCACAGCATGCTTCAATGCATACTTACCTTTGGCTTATCAAGAAACATATCGCTAAACCATATTTATGCATAACCGACACTCATGCAAATTCATTTACAGTAGTCCTAGCTTGATCAGGCCCTCTCGGCTCCATTAAGGCTTCTAGCTTCATGCTGGGCTTTTTGGCTCAACTATGGCATCTTGCTCAATCGAGGCATGCTCATTCAAGTGAGTGTATTATGGGTCTTAACATCATGCTTTATAATATGCTAGGCATGATTCTTGGTTCATAGCTTGAGTTGCACACTTAGGCCAATGTCTGCACCAAGCAAGACTTGGAATCGGCACACTTCAATACTGATCTAAGGTATTGCAGCTTACCATCACGACTTGACATTGATTCCAAGCCGAGGGAACCTTGACCTTGTCCCGAGGCATGAATACACTCAAGCATGTAAACATGAGCAATCCATACAAAAGAATATAACAACATACACATGGTTTATACGGGTGAGCACACCACTAAACTCGAAGATGTAGACTACCGCCCTAGCGAAGAGTTAGAGATTCTACCTACCATTAATGAACCTCGATGAATATAGGTGGTTTTACCAATAGAGGGTCGTTCGATGAGGCAGTGGGTGAGCAAGGCCGAGAAGAGAGAGTGGGCAACGGTGAGAGGGCGTGAGAGAAAAGAGTGTAAGTGAGGGAAGAAGAGGAGATGGTGTGGAAATTAGGGGAAATGCCTCTATTTATAGGCAAATCCCTCGTAATTTCCCTTCCAAGTGGACCAATCACATTTCTTTAGGTGGACAACCTAGGATGAAGAGGTGGTGAGCTAAAGGGATGGGTGGTAGGTCTACTTCCTAGGGGGGACACTTGCTCCTCTTTTCATTGGTCCACTTAAGGGATTAAGCCATCATGGAATGATTTCATGTAATGATTGTGGGGACACCTAAACCATATGATTCACCTCTCTCATCAATTGCCAAGATTTCATGCAATCATTAGGCTTAGATGTATTCACATTAGTCAACTTGCTATCTAAGTTTAGTCTCTTTAACACACTAAGGTCCAAAAGCATTCAAACCAAGAAGTCTCTAGATTAGCTTACTCCTCAAGTTGGGCGTGTAGCCCCCTTTTCTTCCAAGTTGGGCGTGCGACTCTCTTATCCCGAGGTGAAAGACAATTTCGAGTAATTTCCAAAATCGCCATCATTACCTTGTCAAACGGGCTCAAAAAATTATAAAATCTTGATATGTTGTAGAGAAGACCTCAAAAAATATTTTTTCCTGAAGGAAACTTAGCCAAATTCATGTTGTGAAAATAACAACAATTCAATGAACACAACTAAAAAATTCATCTGCCGAGCATATTCAATGGTTAGAGAGAGAGAGACTCATTTCGAAATTGAAATCTTCACGAAAATCTTTGAAATTTTAATACGTTGTAGATATGGATATTATTTAAAACTTATATGAAGAAAGAATGTCCAAATTCGAAAGATAATATTTTATAAAAGTTCGAGAAAGCAACTTGGTTACCGTTTTGACTATACTAGGCAGGTTCTATATGGTAATTGATTGGGCCTTCGTCCCATCCATTTAACCTTAGAAAAATCTGAAATTTAAGTATGTTGTAGATCAAGATGTTTTGAACAACTTTTATGGGGGAAGCTTCTCCAAATTTGAGTCAACAAAAGCTCTATAAAATTAGAAAATAGTGAAGGTCTAGTAGTTTCCAAAATCAAAGGTAGCATATCCAATTGGAGAGAGGTGGCGCCCTGCTTTGTCAAGAAGCATTAATTGTTAGACATCCTTATCCTCCAAGTTTCCAACTAGGTCCTAGGTTAGGTTGGACACTTCATCTTGCTCATTGAATAGCTAAATTCCAAGAGATATTAATGTGAACTTATCTTGAGTTCAAAGTTTGAACTTGACTTGGCTACTCCCTCTTTTCCTCTTGGTTGTGTGGCCCTTTTCTTGTGGGCTCCAAAGTCCACATTTCACACTTAGGTATTTAGGTTATGATTAAGCCTAAGCTATAGGGATGCCCTTTTCCACCCATCATTTAATGTGTTCACATTAGTTCATATTTGTTCACACTTGTTTTTCTAAGAAAGTTTGATTAGTCGAAATTTCATACTTGTCTTCAAAGGCTAAGGCCTAACGTGCCATGTGTGTCCATCTCAGTCGATGCTCCTTAATTAACTACAAGACGAGGGCATTAAATGCAACTTGATATATCTCAGTTTTGAAAGACTTGTCATCAGGTAGGGACTAATCACGTTTGACCACAATCGACTATCTTATTTGGCCCGAGGTTTGTGTCTAAGACATGATCAAAAGAAGTGGATGCAACTGGGCATAACTAGTGAAACTGAGTTCAAACTCCTCATTTACCTTGTAAATGGCTTGAAGTTGAGGATGTTACAGTAATATCGTCATTCTATATGATTTCCTTTATGGTAAAAACCTTGACATTAATATGCTTAAACCCTTTGAGACTTCTGTTGTTATTGACAAATAACACAGCAGAATAATGATCATAATATAACTGTATGGGTCTATTCACAAAATCAAATATGGTCAAATCCCTAGTGAGGATCGGGAGCCAAATAGCTTGAGTAGTAGCTGAAATTTTTTTATAAATTTTGCCTGCATAGTAGAGGATAATATAGATTTATGTTTCTCTCTTTTCCATGATACTGCACCCCCTGCCAACATGAATACATATCCTATTGTCGACTTTCTATTATCCTTACAGCTACCCGAATATGTTACCAGTCGCAAATCATGGACATATCTATAAATCAGCATATGGTCTCTTGTTTCCTTTAAGTATCTCAAAACCTTTTTGGCAGCAACCTACTGATTGTATCCTGGATTTGACGAATATCTGCCTAGAAGTCTTGTCACAAAAGAGATATTTGGTCTAGTGCAAACTTAAGCATACATAATTGTCGCGACCCAATTTTTCGGGTGTACCACCTCAAACTAGGTTGATGGACTACTAAGTCTTTAAGCTTAGCTCGGGCTCTCCCAAGCCCATACCAAATCGCGACTTAGGGTTTTGACATGCAAAAGCTTATTATCTAGGAGTTGCCACTAATCAGTTTAGGGTAGATCGATTAGACACCTAAGTAAAATAACGGGAGGATTATCTTACTCCTACGAACCAGAGATTTTGGGTACGGGGACTTGGTTACACTAGACTATCATAGTGCCCTTTCGGTACCATTTCTTTTTAATTTTCAAAAGAATGTTTGGCAATTGAATTGATTTTAATTTAGCTTCCTAACGTGTGAGGTAATCATACAGGTGCGCATACCACCAATTTAACACTCAAGAAAGAAATTAAATAATGCAAAACATACTTTAAAGCAACGAAAGCATCTGCGTTGTTAGATCAAAATTCATATAGATAATCCCAGATATGATTTCTAATTAACACGCAATTTCAATTTTTGTTTTCAGTTATTTAATGAAAATCATGACTTATGCGGTGTATGTCACTATTCTAACATGAAATGATATGATAACATGACCAAAATTGTATGACATAAATAAGCATGCAATCTATCCTAAAGCATGAAATGAAATCATTCTAATTCTTTTATATTTTCCATGAAATTTCAAATTAAAGAAATGCAACAATTAAATATGCAATCTAAATTACCTAATTCTAATGACATGCCATGCAATGCAATGACGTACAAAATTATCTCAACTAAAATGACATGTAACATGCAATTTATTATGCGAGCTATATGTCACGCGACATTTATTAGATGACTTAGTCTAATAACATGAAAGTTCTAATTAAATGAACTTAATAAAAACTAAGTGACGTGCATTTGATATTTCTATTTTTGAAAATGCAATCTATTCTAGATAATGAAATTAACTTATGTAAAGACAAATTTTGTATTTTCTTTCATGAAATTCAAATGCAAAAATCATCTAGCTAGATTAAAATTCTATCTAATTTAAACTAAGGATTAAGTCATATTAAATCATAATTTAAACTAAGACATTATCTTAACCTAACATGCAATTTATCTAAAATATATAATCTAAATGACACATGCAATTTTATCTAATATGTAATGACGTGCAGAGAATGCCCTATTTCTACATGACATATGCATGATATTTTTTTATTAAAATCGAAATTAAAACTAACACATAATTAAACATGCAATTCAAATAAAAAACTAACAACCTATATGAATACACTTTTTTTTTTTTTTTTATATTTTCCTAAATTCGAAATAAAATCTAGATTATAGATATGCAAAATAACAAACAAATTATTTCTAAAACAAACTGAATCCTTATTAGAATATTTTTTTGATTTTTCTTAGTGATTTTCTAAAACAAACATTAAATCTAAACAAACAAGATATTCAACAAATAAAGGATTAAAATAAACGACACGGGTCAAATTAACAATTACCTTTAATCCTGAACATCACGACAAGAAATCAAAATAATTAAAAATCTAATCCGAAATCTTACGGATCAAATTAATAATTAAATTAATTCTACAATTAATGTACTATAAACAAACCCCAAGAGTTAATACAATTAAAAAAATGACCCGAAATTTTACGGGTCAAATTAATAATTACAATAAACCTTAGAGACAAATCCTATGGATAATGCCTATAAGAATTAAAACCTAAAAATCATCTCACAATATTTAAACTTAAACAATAATAATAAAACTAACTAAAAGAAAAGTAAAATAATATAAAGTAAGAAAAATAAAAATAAAAGAAAAATAAACAACCTAAGGAAAATGGAGGGGCGGCCAAATTCGTCAGTCCGGCAAGGGGAGTCGGGTCGCCGGCGTTCGGGCTCTAGCGTGAGCACTTCGGCGAGGGGCAGCAACGCGCGGCGAGGGACTCGGCGATGGCAAAATATGCGCCGGACAATCGCGGAGGGGGCAACGACGCTCGGGCGGTCGCAGGTCGCGGATGCAACGGGGCTTCGGTGTCGGGCTTCGTGCGGCGGCGATCGTCAAGGTAGGGGCGGCGTCGAGGCGGCACGGCGGAAGCGTCGGGTGAAGGTCGCTACAATCAGGCGCATAGAGATGGAGTGGTAATGGCCCGCTGTGGTGCTGCAGATAGGAGCAGCGCCCGATTGCTGGTCGGGGATCAACTGAGGCACGGCACAGGTGGTGTGATCATCAGGCAGAGGAGACCCGTCGTCGTCTCGGGCTCGAACAGAGCGGCAACTGAATGGGTAAAATTGCAGATCTTAGGCGAAACAGAAGCGCGATGGTGACTGGAGGAACGACGACGCAGCGTTCGGCGAGCAAGGGCGTTGGGTCGCGGCGCGGGTGTCGGGCGCGATCACTGGATCAAAGGTGCCGCCGGTGTGGTGGCGGGGACCAACGAGATGCTGGGCCGGTGGTGAGCTGTTGCGGGCGGAGGCCTCGTGGCAGTGACAAAAAGGGTTGCAAATGCTTCACATGGTCTGGCTTCAAGTGCAGGCAAAAAAAAAACTGAGGAAGATGATGAATAGTAGGGGTCAAATCAACCCACCTCCTCCTCACTTTACGCTTCCCTTTCCCCCTTTTCTCTTGTGTCAGACCTTTTGCTCCTTTTTCTTTTCAATTTTTCTTTTTCCTCAAACGAGAGAAGACCCCCCCGATTCGCAACTCCTCTCCCTTCTTTTCTTTTTGTCTTTTCGAAAATACCTGGCCAAAACCGAAAAGAAGCCCCCTTCACAAGAACTTTGTACACTCCTTTTATAAGCAAAACCAAATGAAATCCTTTTTGCTAATATCTTATCTCACGAAGATTGCCTATAATCTCTCGATCGTGAAAATCCTTATCTCATGAATATTTTCACCCAATTTCATCATCTTTTGATAAAGATAAGATTATAATGCGATTTTCTTAATTTCCAAAAATCATAATAATATCGCATCAAATCCTAATTTTTTCACAAGATAATTGATTAAAAAACAATGGGCTTGGGTTAATTTGTTCCTTTCGTGGGTCTAGCCCAGGCTGCCGAAATAGAGCTCAAAAATATTAATTCGAAACCATCCACTACCGGTCCTAAAAATAAAAACGCAAAACATGTAAATTAAAAATAAATGCGTCTAAAATCATATGCTATGCAATTGAATTTTATTTTTTTCGGGGATAAAATTAAGCCCTAATTTTTATGCAATAAATAAATACTTGGGTATAAAAATTTAGGTGTCAACAGCTGCCCCTCTTTGAAGGTGAGCTCGAAGAGGTTGCCTTCAACGACAAATTGAATACTAAATTTTGGCACCTAAATTTTGACTATGCACATGCATTGAATAATTTTTTTTTAGGATTTTTAATTTTTTTTTTTTGATTTTTTTGATTTTTTTGATTTTTGATTTTTGTCCAGAAATGAATCTCATTTTAAAATGCAATTCATATGATGCATGGAAATGCATGATGTGAAAGGAAAGAACGTACATGCAATTACTTACCAGTCAATGCGGTAAAGCATTTTGAGGTACCTGATAAATCCCTATTTACTCCACAAGTACCCAACTCCCACTCAGGTTCATTGAAGAGTCAAACAAGTGATAGATTGAAACATTGAGATTGAGAAGAACATTTACATCCAAAGTGAAATGTTTAACGACAAGAATTAAGACATCCAGATCTAGACTGAGATGTTAAAATTTTAAGACTTGAACTACCTAAATCCAGACTAAGGTATAACGAGAAGGCTCGAAAAACATTCACATCCAGAGTGAAATGTTTTAGATGAAGATAATTTAGACGTCCAGATTCAGACTGAGATGTCAAAACTTTGGGATTTGAAATACCTAGATCCAAACTAAGGTATAACAAGAAAGATCGAAAAACATTCACATCCAGAGTGAAATGTTCAATGAAAAGAAATAAGGCATCTAGATTCAGACTAAGATGTCAAGATTTTATAATTTGAAATACCTAGATCCAAACTAAGGTATAACGAGGAAGATTGAAAAACATTCACATCCTGAGTGAAATGTTCAACGAACAAAATTAAGACATTTAGATCCAGACTAAGATGTCAAAGGAACCTACCCAAAATATCTTACCTTCAAGGAGGGTAAAATGACTCAAGATAGATTGATGTTACATGTCTAGAACCCGTACCATTCTATGGTCACCCAGAATTGTAACATGGCTTTATAAAGAAACTGCTTTCCTAGGACTCGTACCATTTTACGGTCACCCAGTATGACAGTGTTTGATTGCGTCTAGGACCCATACCATTCTACAATCGCCTAAACGGAGATTTACCTTTCAGGACCCGTACTATTCTACGGTCGCCTAAACAGGGGTTTACCTTTCGGGACCCGTACTATACTACGGTCGCTTAAACGGGGTTTACCTTCCGGGACCCGTACTATTCTACGGTCGCCTAAACGGGGGTTTACCTTCCAGGACCCGTACCATTCTACGGTCGCTTGAATAGGGAAATAAGTTTTGTCTAGGACCCGTACCATTCTACGGTCGCTTAAACGGGGTTTTACCTTCCAGGACTCGTACCATTCTACGGTCGCTTGAATATGGAAATAAGTTTTGTCTAGGACACGTACCATTCTACGGTCGCCTGAATAGGGAAATAGGTTTTGTCTAGGACCCGTATCATTCTACGATCGCCTAAATGGGGATTTACCTTCCAGGACTCGTACCATTCTACGGTCGCCTGAGTAGGGAAATAGGTGCTGCCTAGGACCCGTACCATTCTACGGTCGCCTAAACAGAGGTTTTACTTGGCTAGGACCTGAACCATTCTTCGGTCACCCAGCGTCGCAATCTAGGGAAAAATCTTTGGGGACAACTTCAAAAGGAAAAAAACCTGTACAACGACAAATATTTAAGGTGTAATAGAGATATACTTACCTGATGACATCTCTGCTCATTGCGGATATGTCTCCTGTAAAGAAGGGCCTTGGGCTACGAAAGTACGCCAGGATAATATAAAAGGACTCTAGGCTACGAAAGCATGCCGGGTCAATTTAAAAGGACACCGGGCTACAGAAGCACGCCGGGTCGACAAAAGGGGGACTCTGGGCTACGAAAGCATGCCAAGTCAATTTAAAAGGACACCGATCTACAAAAGCATGCCGGGTCAATAAAGATGGGCCCTGGGCTACGAAAGCATGCTAGGTCAATTTAAATGGACACCGGGTTATAAAAGCATGCCGGGTCAATAAAGAAGGACTCTGGGCTACGAAAGCACGCCAGGTCAATTTAAAAGAATAGCTTGACTGAGTCAAGTGTCGAGAATGGGTAGAGATATACTTATCTGATGATATCTCTGATTCTTTGGAATATGTCTTTTGGAACTTAGATATCCTGTGGAGGCCTTTCACCTCCTGGTAGAAATAAATTTTGGAACATCAATGATGCACCTTGAATGCTCATGATGGTTTCTCATCTCCTCATATGATGAGACATTTTGAAAAGAACCTGAATATTAGGAGCTCTTAGATCTTTGAGAAAACATTATATGTCAGACATGATTAGGGCAAAAATGCATTCACCAAAGAAATAAGCAATTAAGGCTATTCTAGAATGCAAACTTCAAAATCTACTGAAACTTTTATCAATTCAATCAAGATTCATGCATAATGACTTTTGCATCATATGAATTTCCACTGGAGAGAATTATCATTCAAGACAATTTTCACTCATGACATGGATTTATTAAGAATACTAAATGAGAGACTTTCGGTTAGAAAGGACTTTCACTCACTCTCATTTAGAATGGTTATTTTATGAGGATCACTCAATTTCATCATATCGACATGGATCCGAGTATTCTCGCAAGCGGTACGATCTTACCAATCTGAGAGGTCTTTAACAAGGACCATAATGTGGCTTGACCAACGGCTTAACAAATGGACTCTTTGAGTCAATGATATTGAATGAACAGTCTTGTAATCATTTCCATGTTTATAAGTCAAGAACCCTGCAAAAATGAGAAAGAAATAATCTTGCTCGCACTTCTTCGAGCGATGCTTATAAACATATGAACTCCTATGTTAATTCAAATGCCCTAATCTGAAGAGACTTTGTAAGGGACGTAACGTAGGTTAGGTTCATGGGTTTAGAAATGAAAGGATCATTAGGCTCAAAATGTGTGTAAAGGGTGAGAGTCGATGATCATCTTGGCATTGCCACCAGTTTTCTTTTTCACCATCGGGGATTGTCTTCATGAAGTGCCCCATTAATTGTAGAAACTCGACATTTGAGTTCTTTGAGTATTGCTCCATGGGATTCAATTCTTGGAATTGACAGTCACCTATCTTGACTTTCTTTTTTCATCTATGGGCATTGGCCTTGCTTTTACCAGGCACACTGCTTTTTCATGCCCCTAGTTCTCATGCATTTTTTCTTCACTTCTTTTTTTTTTTATGGGCATCGGCCTTGCTTTTACTAGGCACATTGCTTTTTCATGCCCCTTAGTTCTATTTCGAATTCAATTCTTGCACATAATGCATGCGTCAAGCAATTACACTTTAAATGACACTAGAACTTTTCAAGAGTCTTCATCTGCCTTTTGCCTTGGCCCAGTGTGGGGGATGATCACCAACTGGGTTTAAAGAAATAAAATTGCAGGCTCAAGTGGGCTATGCAAAGGATATAAGTATATAGGATAGAGAAAGAAATGTTCTTCGTCATCCTAAGGCACTTAAATTAACACATGAATTCAATGTAATAGCATGACTTGAAGATTGATGCAAGTGAGAGCAAGAAAATTTCAGTTCATTTTCCTCACCTCATGATGCCATTTGATCTTTTAGTTGCCCCGATGTGGGGTGATTCTTGACAGGGGGGATTTGAAAAGAACATCCATAAGTGTATGGGCTCAAAAGGGTTAAGCAATGGATCACTTGTAGTGTTTGGGATAGAGAAATGAATTGCTTCTCATCATTTCAGTTGCCGTACCTTTTGCGAGAAAACTCTTTACCTTATGGATATGAACCTTCCTACACTCATCTCACAAGTGTATGAATATGGGACTGTGTATAGGACAAGGTTTGCCTTTCATCATCCCGACTCTTCTCATTTAATAGGCTCAATCAATTCCACATCATTCATTAAATCAATCCATCTTGATGCTCTTTAGTGGAATTGGTGGATAAAACATGTAAGAGTCATCATGCAAAATCATTTTAAAAAAAAAAAACTCAACAACTTTAAGCATGTCAACTTCAAACAGTTTTCTATATTGCAAAATGATTTTAAACATTCATTCAATGATTCCTCTACAATGGGAATTGCCTTAGCAGTTGATGTCTTTGGATTGTCCCTATCATTTAAGACTAAAAATCCACTTTTGCCCCTACACAAGAGAACGTGCATCAGTATGATCAAAGTAAATTCAAATTGCACATCCATTTTGGCTCGAGTTGAGATTTTATCATGGTCGGGTCACTACCAAAATCTGTCATGCCTCCAATTTGTCATCTCTTCCACCAAGGAATGATGGTCTTCTTTTACTTTCCCCAAATCTATTTTTTCACTGCAAGTGCGCTTTAAGCCTGTTGATCACAAGTCAAGTTTATGATCATTGAAACTTGATACGCTATTTTCAGACGTCCCTTGTCATAATGAGTGATAGAAGTATGTTCTAAGACAAGAACTATGTGTCAGACAAATAAACAAGTTTAATCTGCCACAAGCTTTGAGAATTTTTTTAAACAGTGAAATGCTTTTTGTTTTCGAAAACGTTTTTGGGAGGAAACATGAGAAAGTCCAGCCCTCAGGATTTCTCCGTGGATGATCTTTTTCATGGTTGGATATCATCATTGGACTGGTTTGGTATACTCCATCATGTCCTCCAAATTGGAAATAAAATTGTAATTTCATTGAATAGAATCAAATGAATTACATTATTGGAATGGAAATTGTGATTCATAAACCCCTAAAGAGAGAAAAAATAAAAAATGATTCCTAGAAAGTGAAAATGATCCCTAAAAAGCGATAAAAAATTCTCATGCAGGAGAATGTGCTAGGTCACTCTTCATGATCCATTTCTTCTAGAGGTTCTTCGTCATTGGCTCCCATGACGAGATCGTCGAATAGGCTTGTGATTCCTCCTAGGGCGTCATCAGAGTTCTCTGTTTCTGGAGGCGTCAGATTGTCCATGTCATCCCATCCACTTGGAACTATGTTGCGGGAGTCAAAGTAAAAGCTAGGAGGAGCCGAATACTTTACCAAGTAAGCAAACTTGCCACTAGGCTGCCCCAGAGTGTCCATCACTTCCACTTCATCTTGCCTCATCTTAGGGAAATTGTCAGGCTTAGTTTTTTCGGTAGTGACCAACAGTGGGTCATCTTCCAGGTCAGGCATGTCGCCATTACTCATTTGGGTCTTGCATGACTGCTTCAGGACTACTGTCTCAGGGAGAGCAGGTGCAAGAGTCAAATCCGCTCGGAGGGATTGGATTTGAGCTGTCATGAATTGCATAGAGGCGAGCAACTGTCGGAGTTGGCCTTCCATAGCGGAGATACGATCACGCATTTCAGTTTGGTCGGGCATTCTAGCTCTTGATCGCCTAAGGAAAAAAAGGGAATATGTAAGCACGAGGTGTAATGAGAAAAACAATCCATGACAACCATCTATTTTTTAGTCAAGAAAAGTTCACATATGAAAAGGATTTCCTAAAAATGAACTAGGAAAACAAAGACATGGGATGCCCCAGTAGGAACAAAATTTCTTAAACATGAACTAGGAAGAGCCAAGACATGAATTGAAAACAAATTTCTAATTTTTTATTTTCCAAATGATTTGTTTGCATGGCAATTTGCTCATTTCATTTTTAATTGACAAAGGAATTAAATCAATGATTGACCTAGATTGTCATAGATTGACCAAAAAATACAACAAAATAAATTGCATGGTTTAGGGATAGAAGACTTACTTTACCAAATAAAATCAATGGCAATCACATAGACACACGCATGAAACGTGAGGCTCGATTTCTATCTAAATGGCTTAACAAAGTGGAGCTAAGAGGGTGATCTGACCGTTGCAGTCTCGCATTAACGTCAGGTCCCCTTAACTCCGGGCTCAGTCGAATGGAATGTCCAATAGTCACGTAGTCTCGCGGATATGAACAAAACACATTTCGACACCATGAAAAATTTTCGGGGAAGAGAAGGTCAACCTCTACATAGCAGTCTCGCTTTGGAGGAAGTATACTTCTCAACACCATCCTAGAAATCCTATCACAGCCCAGGTCGGATCGCAGGTTATGTGTGCAAATAGTGTGGTGCTAAAGCAATAAAGCATGCACAACAATTTAAATGCAAATAAAACTTCTAATTGAAAAAATAAATCATTCATCCCACACTCCAACCCGCAAGACAAATGTTAGCACATACTACTCCCCTTATACCTCCCATCTGCAAGAACATTTAACACCTTAAAAATGTTAAAGACATACCTAGAATCCTTGTTGCCAAACAAAAACATTTTTCAAAAGAAAAGAAAAATTGGCCTAAGTCCACTAAGTGTTTTAACACGAGTCCCCAGTGGAGTCGCCAAGCTGTCGCGACCCAATTTTTCGGGTGTACCACCTAAAACTAGGTTGATGGACTACTAAGTCTTTAAGCTTAGCTTGGGCTCTCCAAAGCCCATACCAAATCGCGACTTAGGGTTTGACATGCGAAAGCTTATTATCTAGAAGTCGCCACTAATTAGTTTAGGGTACGTCGATTAGACACCTAAGTAAAATAACGGGAGGATTATCTTACTCCTACGAACTAGAGATTTTGGGTATGGGGACTTGGTTACACTATACTATCCTAGTGCCCTCCCGGTACAATTTCTTTTTAATTTTCAAAAGAATGTTTGGCAATTTAATTGATTTTAATTTAGCTTCCTAATATGTGAGGTGATCATACAGGTGCGCATACCACCAATTTAACACTCAAGAAAGCAATTAAATAATGCAAAACATACTTTAAAGTAACGAAAGCATCTGCGTTGTTAGATCAAAATTCATATACATAATCATAGACATGATTTGTAATTAACACGCAATTTCAATTTTTGTTTTTAGTTATTTCATGAAAATCATGACTTATGCGGTGTATGTCACTATTCTAACATGACCAAAATTGTATGACATAAATAAGCATGCAATCTATCCTAAAGCATGAAATGAATTCATTCTAATTCTTTTATATTTTCCATGAAATTTGAAATTAAAGAAATGTAATAATTAAATATGCAATCTAAATTACCTAATTCTAATGACATGCCATGCAATGCAATGACGTACAAAATTATCTCAACTAAAATGACATGTAACATGCAATTTATTATGCGAGCTATATGTCACGCGACATTTATTAGATGACTTAGTCTAATAACATGAAAGTTCTAATTAAATGAATTTAATAAAAACTAAATGACGTGCATTTGATATTTCTATTTTTGAAAATGCAATATATTCTAGATAATGAAATTAACTTATGTAAAGACAAATTTTGTATTTTCTTTCATGAAATTCGAATGCAAAAATGATCTAGCTAGATTAAAATTCTATCTAATTTAAACTAAGGATTAAGTCATATTAAATCCTAATTTAAACTAAGACATTATCTTAACTTAACATGCAATTTATCTAAAATATATAATCTAAATGAAACATGCAATTTTATCTAATATGTAATGACTTGCAGAGAATGCCATATTTCTACATGACATATGCATGATATTTTTTATTAAAATCGAAATTAAAACTAACACATAATTAAACATGCAATTCAAATAAAAACTAACAACCTAAATGAATGCATTTTTTTTTAATATTTCCTAAATTCGAAATAAAATCTAGATTATAGATATGCAAAATAACAAAAAACTATTTCTAAAACAAACTGAATCCTTATTCGAATATTTTATTTTTATTTTTCGTAGTGATTTTCTAAAAGAAACATTAAATCTAAACAAACAAGATATTCAACAAATAAATGATTAAAATAAATGAAAAAATAACCCGTTATCTCACGGGTCAAATTAACAATAACCTTTAACCCTGAACATCACGACAAGAAATCAAAATAATTAAAAATCTAATCCGAAATCTTACGGATCAAATTAATAATTAAATTAATTCTACAATTAATATACTATAAACAAACCCCAATAGTTAATACAATTAAAAAAATGACCCGAAATCTTACGGGTCAAATTAATAATTACAATAAACCTTAGGGACAAATCCTTTGGAAAATGCCTATAAGAATTAAAACCTAAAAATCATCTCACAATATTTAAACTTAAAAATAATAATAAAACTAACTAAAAGTAAAGTAAAATAATATAAAGTAAGAAAAATAAAAGTAAAAGAAAAATAAACAACCTTAAGAAAATGGAGGGGTAGCCAAATTCATCGGTCCGGCAAAGGGAGTCGGGTCGCAAGCGTTCGGGCTCCGGCGCGAGCACTCTGGCGAGGGGCAGCAATGCGCGGCGAGGGACTCGGCGATGGTGAAATCTGCGCCGGACAATTGTGGAGGGGCGCAACGACGCTCGGGCGGTCACAGGTCGCAGATGCAACAGGGCTTCGGCGTCGGGCTTCATGCGGTGGCGACCGACAACGTGGGGGTGGCGTCGAGGCGGCGCAAGCTCCAGGTGCGGCGTTGCGGGCGGAGCAGCAGAAGCGTCGGGTGAAGGTCGCTGTAGTCAGGCGCACAGAGATGGAGCAGTGGTGGCCGGCTGTGGTGCTGCAGACAGGAGCAGTGCTCGATTGCTGCATCAGGGATCAACTGAGGCATGGCGCAAGTGGTGTGATCATCGGGCAGAGGAGACCCGGCGTCATCTTGGGCTCGAACAGAGCGGCAATCGAATGGGTAAAATTGCAAATCTTAGGCGAAATAGAAGCGCGATGGTGACTGGTGGAATGGCGACGCGGCGTTCGGCGAGCAAGGGCGTCAAGTCGCGGCGCGAGTGTCGGGCTCAATCACTGGATCAAAGGTGCCGCCGGCGTGGTGGCAGGGACTGACGAGATGCTGGGCCGGTGGTGAGTTGCTGCGGGCGAAGGCCTTGTGGGAGTGACAAAAAGGGTTGCAGATGCTTCACACGGTCTGGCTTCAAGTGCAGGCAAAAAAAAACTGAGGAAGATGATGAATAGTAGGGGTCAAATCAACCCCTCTCCTCCTCACTTTACGCTTCCCTTTCCCCATTTTCTCGTCTCAGACCTTTTGCTCCTTTTTCTTTTCAATTTTTCTTTTTCCTCAAACGAGAGAAGAACCACTGGGGATTCGCCCTAGTGGCCACCCTTCCATCTTGGAAGCAGGAGGTTGGGGGTTCAAATCCCCACATTGTCAGGGGGGATTGAGGTGGGGACGATTTCATTTTAGGAGTGGGTTTCGACTCCCACGCCCTACAAAGAGGCAGGACAAAAGTCTGAGAGTGAGTGTTAGAGTAGGATTAGCATAGGACCGACAAAAAAAAAAAAAAAAAAACGAGAGAAGACCCCCCCAATTCGCAACTCCTCTCCCTTCTTTTCTTTTTTGTCTTTTCGAAAATACCTAGCCAAAACCGAAAAGAAGCCCCCTTCACAAGAACTTCGTACACTCCTTTTATAAGCAAAACCATGAAATCCTTTTTGCAAATATCTTATCTCACGAAGATTGCCTATAATCTCTCAATCGTGAAAATCCTTATCTCATGAATATTTTCACCCAATTTCATCATCTTTTGATAAAGATAAGATTATAATGCGATTTTCTTAATTTCCAAAAATCATAATAATATCGCATCAAATCCTAATTTTTTCACAAGATAATTGATTAAAAAAACAATGGGCTTGGGTTAATTTGTTCCTTTCGTGGGCCTAGCCCAGTCTGCCGAAATAAAGCTCAAAAATATTAATTCGAAACCATCCACTACCTGTCCTGAAAATAAAAATGCAAAACATGTAAATTAAAAATAAATGCATCTAAAATCATATGCTATGCAATTGAATTTTTTTTTCGGGGATAAAATTAACCCCTAATTTTTATGCAATAAATAAATACTTGGGTACAAAAATTTAGGTGTCAACAATAATACTTCCAAGTGTGCTAAAATAAGGTATATCCTTCATTTGTTTTGTTTTTTTTTTCTTTTTTTTATAAAAAAAAAAAATTGATTAAGGACATTGTGAGAGACTCACTTGTTACCCTTAGCAATAGGAACAATTCTTGACTTGTAATGTTGCATGTTGAATCTTTCTAAAATACGATTAATATATACCATCTGAAATAAACCTAATATATGGGGGGAACGATCCCTGTGGATCTCAATGCTAAGAATAAAGGATGTCTCACTAAGGTCTTTCATGTCAAGATTTTTCAATAACATTTGCTTTGTCTTATACAATAATCCTATGTCATTACTTGCAAGCAAGATGTCATCCACATAAAGTACAAGAAAAATAAATTTCCTTCCACTAACCTTGCAGTATATGCATTGATCTACTTTATTCTCAGCAAAACCGAAAGAAGTGATGACATTGTGAAACTTCAAGTATCATTGTCTAGAAGCTTGTTTTAGACCATACATAGCCTTCTTTAATTTACATACAAACTTACCTAAATCATTTGTCGCAAAACCTTCGAGTTGCACCATATAGACTTTCTCCTTAAAGTCTTTATTTAGAAAATTAGTTTTAACGTCCATTTAGTGTAACTCCATGTCAAAATGAGCTACTAATACCATGATACTCTAAAAAAGTCTTTAGAAGAAACTGGAGAAAATGTTGCTTCATAGTCTATTCCTTCTCTTTGAGTGAAGCCCTTGGCCACTAATCTAGCTTTGAATTTCTCAATCTTTCCTTTAGAATCCCTTTTAGTCTTATAAACCCATTTGCAACCTATGGGTTTACAACATTCCGGTAATTCAACAAGCTCCTAAACACCATTTTGGTTCATAGATTGTATCTTGTCTTTCATTGCATCAAACCACAAATCTAATTGAGGACAAGTAACAATGTATGTATAATTCACTAGATCCACAATGCAACCGATATTGTATTCATGTTCTCCCAAGTAGACTATATAGTTTGGTGTTATAGTTGAACGATTTTCCCCAATAGACCTCCTAAGTGGAGCTACTGCAACCTCATTATGAGTTTGAGGAACTCGAAGAACTTCATTTGGGGCCATCTCAACAACAAGATTATCAGTGTTAACAATTTTAGTTTGTGGCATAGTAGGCTCCATAATCGTCCGCATTGGTAGGGAAAAGGACATAGTAGGTGTCATCATATTGTTATCTTCATTAATTTGCGAGTAGCCATGCTCTTTGACCACATCAAATTCTAAAAACTTCGCCGTTTGTAATTCTACAATCTTTGTACTTCCATTGGGATTATAAAACCAATATCCCTTTGAATAATCTGAGTAAGATATAAAGTAGCACCAAGTAGTTTTAGAGTCTAACTTACCTAATGTTGAATTGTACAACCTCACTTCTATAGGACATCCCCAAATCTTAAAATGATTTTAACTCGGTTTGCATCCAGTCCATAACTCAAAAGGAGTCAATGGAACAACTTTGGTAAGAACACAATTTAGTATGTAAAGGACCGTGTTTAAAGTCTCACCCCATTAAAGTCAAGCAAATTGGTCATACTCATCATACACCTTACCATATCCATAAGAGTATGATTGCATCTTTTGCCCACGCCATTTTGTTCAGGACTTCCAAGCATAGTGAACTAAGCCATTATCTCAGAATCCTCTAAGTATTTGGCAAATGGCCCTTTAATCTACCCAGCATTGCCATACCTACCATAATATTCTCCATCTCGATCAAATCTAGCTACCTTTATGAGTTTTCTTAACTGTTTCTCAACTCCAGTACAATAGATTTTAAATTTGTCAAGACACTCAGACTTTTCCTTAATCAAGTATAGGTAACCATATGGATAGTAGTCATCAATAAATATGATGAAGTAAAAAATTTTACACAAAGTTGCAGTATCGGTGTGAATGATTTCCAACAAGTTAGAACTTCGAACTATAGTTTTCTTCTTTATTTTAGTCATCTTTCATCTACAACAATCTACGCAAGTCTCTAGGTCACCTTTCAGAGTAGGCAGGATGTGTGCCTTTATCAGCCTTTCTACTCTTTCTTTAGAGATGTGACCTAGTTTTTGATATCATAATGCATAAGCCTATTCTTTAGGCAGATGTCTCATGGAAATAATATTTTCAACTATATTGGTGAAGTATATATCATCGAACATATTTGTTGACACTTGATTTTTAGTCAACGAATCATTAAGAGGTAAAAAATCAAGATTTAGGTTTATTATCGCGATGGAGCCCCATCTCTCCATAAAAAAAAATGTCGTTTTTCATTTCTTTCTTTTGCATTATCGTTTTTAAGAAATTTCTAATTCATTTTCAAGAAAAACCCAAAAATTCAAACAGTCGACTTTCGAGTTAACTTTTTGGTCAACCATTTGACCAAAAGTCAACCCTGGATCAAAAATTGACATTTTACCCAAAAAATTTAATTTAGCTTTGATTTCACTTTTGTCAAATCAATTTCTTCAAAATTCAAATATTTGATCAAAAAAATCAACTTTTTAGGAAAAGTCAACTAAATGATTGACCTTTAGTCAAACGTTTGACCCAAAAAAATTTAAAAAATTTAAAAAAATACAAATATAGTTCTTTTAATGCCAATTTGAATTATGTGTAAAAATTTCATAAAATTTGTTTAACAACCTTGATTTATGAATTTTTCAGTTTTAGGTTCTAAATCGACCTAAAATAACATTACTTTTATTCTAGTCATAATTTGGTGTAGTTCATTCTTTGACATTTGGTTCAAATACTATCTGAAATTTGCTTGAACACTCAATTTCATGATTTATCGAGTTAAAATACGAATTGCTGTTTTGAGCCTTAATTAGAGGACCAAAATCGATTATTCATAAGTTGTGAACGGACAATTATTTCTCACTCATTTTCTTAAGATAAATCCAAATCTAAAATCAACTTTGGGAAATTCACACCAGAATTCATCAATTTGAAGAATTTTATCCTCCTAGGCATTAGAAAATTAAGCAATTAAGCTTCAATGAACAAAATTCGAATTGACCCATTCATGGTTATAGTTTAATTTCATGAATCTAGGTCAAATTTTATATTAGGCTTAGATCCATTTTTGACTTAAGCTCAAGTGCTTCAATTCAAGGTCAATTTAAATATGATAAGTGATCTTATGTATGGGTAGCTCATTAGATAGGACAATTGTGACACTAATTGAGCTCAATTTTAGATAATTTGCAATTTTGCCCATTGAATTGCTAATTTTACCATTTTAGCCCTTTAGGCCTAATTAAAAGAACCCGTGATTTCGACTCATTTTTTTCACGATAATCGTTCAATTAGGTCAATAAAAGACCCATAGATCACGTTCATGAGGTTTGATTAGCTTAATTGTATCTTAATTGGCCAATTTCTTCTTAAAAAGGATAAAATTCATTTTCAATTTGTTCCTTTATGGTCCAAATTGCATGAAGTTTTGACCACGGGGGTCCCAAGTGGACAAAATAGTAGGAATTGGACCAAATTGGTCAAGAACCGGTCAAAATTTGGTTGAACCAGACTGAATCAGTCTGGTCGGTCTGATTGGCTACTGGCGAGACTGGCAGGTTCTTGGCCTCTGGCCACCTATTCTAGAACCCTTTGAATGCCAATTTCACTTCTACACCTTCAATTTCCCAAAATTTTACAAATTGATCATCGAATTTCGTCAAATTGCAAATTAATCCCTAATTAGACATTTTGACCCAATTCTCGATTTTGGCTTGATTTTTTCAAATCAAACCCACTAGATCAATTACCCGACACCTCAAGATCATGATAGAGCATTTGAAATGGATTTTTGACCATTGGATCAAGATTACGACCGTTGGGTCGAACCGACAGTTAAAATTGCTTCCATTTTCAGAAGGGGGCTTCATTTGGCACGGAAATTCTCTCTCTCCTCAACCTCTCTCTCTCTCTTTTCTCCCTCAAAACTCCCACCCAAAATAGATCACTCTCTCTCTCTAGTTTCAGTTAATATCTTGGACCATTTTCGTTCTAGACTCGAACCGTCGGTCGCCGAAGCCCCCAAGCATCCAAGCTGCTAGTGATATGCAGTTCTAGAGGTCTTTGACCTTGCTATGGACATAGGAGACCAAATTGATTGTCGGATCTTCATCGGCAGCCCGATCTTTGCCAACTGGACAAGGCCGGTCCATTTTGGACCGGTTCTTCATTTTTTCCTTGAGCTAGTGGTTTGATTGATTCTGATCTGAGTCGTAGTGACTTGATCTGTATTCTTGGAGTCCCGATTGATTCGATTGATTGCGATAGAAATCGACGAAAATCACGATGAAGGTAACGATTCGAAACTTGAATATGAGGAAGCGAGATCGAGTTAGTCGATTGGGGCTAGGATTCAAGATTATGAGCTTTTACATGCTTAGATCAATCATTATGAATGCTGCAATGATTTGTTGATGATTTGAATGATGATTATGTTCTTGAGCCCAATATGTGATTTTTGTAGGTCTATACCTAGGTCACTATTTTGACCAAAAGTAGTTCTAAAACAACCTCGTTTCAGCTCAAGTGCTCTTAAGATTAGATAATAGATATCTCAAGCTTTGAAATGGTAGGCTGCATGCCACAATTGAGCATCGTTTGACCCTTGAAAAAGACTTCCGAAGATTAACCATTTTGCAGTAGTTTAGGTCTTTTTTCGATCTTGGTTCTGTTTCTCCTTTTGGCTTGGTTATTTTTGTGCTGACTTTTGTGATCATTTTTTGATAAATTTTTTTGCATGAGTTTTGTTTCAAATTGTCTCATGCATCTTTTTTAAATTTTTCATGATTTGTGGATGTGTTCAACTAGGTAAGATCTACTCAGATCTCAGCCTAGGTCAATCTGTTCCATATTGATCTTTTATTTTTCCATTTTTGTACTGATTTTTGTGTTGAGTTTTGGGACAACTTTTCTGTATCAAAGTTTCTCGTATAAGTGTTGTGCATGTCCTGTATTTGTTTCAAAAATTTTAGACATGTTTAGCTAGGTCAAAATTGCTTAGATCTGAACATAGGTCAGTTTGTTCTACATTGGTCCGAAATTTGTTATGATGAAATTAAGTCCATAAGTGCATCTATTTGGTCTCAAATCCTTCATGAGAGTTGAAATACATGATATATATGTGCAATTGATGCATGGTTTGCAAGGTTTTGCATTGGGAAAGTGAGTCAATTGCATGCATTAGAGTAAAAGGTACTGCAGGAACATGTGCTTGACATATAGTTTGTCTGTTTTGCAATTTTTGCCGTAACTCATATGATCTTAATTTTGTTTTAAACTCTTAATGAGAAATCTTCATTATTGCTTGCTTTGTATGAGAATTTTTTGGTAGGATTTATGCATATCTTGAGGATAGCTGAAATCATGTTTGTTCTGTAAATTCAATGCTAAAATGAAACATTGTAATATGTGCACATTTCCATGCTTTTTTGAGTCATCTAGGGATCAAATCTTACGATCATCCCTCTTGATGATTGAACCGCATGTTGCAAGGTTTACATACATGTTTAGGTCATGTCATTTGAGTTTCATCTTGCAGATTAAATTTGTCTCACAAAAAGTGTTCATCACACTTAGGATTCCCAAGCATACCATTAGGAATCATGAATCATCTTATAATGCCATTTAAATTGTATGACATTTTGCATGTCGACTTAGGATTAGATGGCTATCCAAACTTTCCGTCACATTTAATCCTGAGTCCCATGTGATTTCTTCTTGCCATTTGTGCATTATTTGAGTGATTTAAGATTTTCTAATGAATCTTTATGTTCTGTTTTCTTAGTTATTGATGCACACACTTTTAGAGATCTCAATCTTAGGATACCAAATTGACCTATTTTGGACTTGAGCTTTTCTAGAAAGACATAAGGAGCACTTAGAAGTTTCTAATGCCGCTATTTGCATGCCAATCACTTGTCATTTGGACTATTTTCCATTTTTTCAAAACTAGATTACAATCTGGACAAAGGATCAAATTATGACCCCTGTTCTAATCCCTCTTTGGATAAACCTTTGATATTTTTGTTTCATTTATTTTATTTGAAATACCAACTCAACCTCTGAATGAAACTTGCTTGTCATCATGTTGGCTATGTTGTGTGTAAATTTGATAAATTTTTCAACATGTTTTGATAGGACAAATCCTCGTGACATTAGCTGAATGTCCTGTTGTTTTGACAAATTTCTAATGTGTTGTTGTTTATTGTTTGATTTTTGTAAAATCATGTATAGATTGTGTTGACACCTAAATTTTGGTGACTCGGTTATTTATTATTGCATAGAAAATTAGGGGTTAATTTTATCCCTGAAAAAATATTAATTGCATAGCATATAAATTTAGGTGCATTTATTTTTTATTTACATTTATTTATTAGACCGGTGGCGGATGGGTTCGAATTAGTGGTTCTAAGCTTTAAATTGATAGGCTGGACTAGGCCCACGAAGGGAGCAAATTAGCCCGAGCCTGTTGTTTTTTTTTTTAATTAATTATCTTGTGAGAAATGGAGATTTGATATAATATTATCATGGATTTTTGGAAATTGAGAAAATCGCATTGCAATCTTATCTTTAGCAATAGGCGATAAAATTAGTGGAGAATATTCAGGAGATGAGGAAAATAAAAGGATTTTTGTGATCGGGAGGTTATAGGCAATCTTCGTGCATATTGAAAAGAGATGAAATAATCCAAAAAAGATTGCATTTGTTTTGCCTATAAAAGGGTTAAACACATAGGGTTTCTGGGGGGCTTTTCTCTAGATTGTGAAGCAAAAGAAAAAAATTGAACACAATAAAATAGAGAGAAGAGAGCTTTGGTTTCTGGGAGAGGAAAAGAGGAAAAAGTCAAGAGGTGCTGGATGAGGGAGAGGTGAGAGGAGAGTGATGTGAGAGATGTCAATCAGCAAAAAAAAAAAAAAAGTGCGCCGCTGTTCATCTTCTTCAGAGGAGACACCCCTCCCCCCGGCGACCGTGCCGGCCGACACTTGAACCGCCTCCACCAGCCACCTCCAATGCCTCTGCTTGCTCCGACCCGCGACACCGTCCGCTGTCGCAACGACTCCGTGTGTCGTCGCCACTGCTACTCTTTACCCCACGAGTGACACCCACGACCCAGCGTCGATGCCCAGTAGCACCGCTAGAGTTCGACGCTGCCGTTGCTGCTTCCCTTCTATTGTTGCTCGCTTGCAACAGCTGCACGGCCCCCTTGGCCTCTGCCTATGCACCCGCTCGAAGCCCGACGCCGCCGCGCCTACAACCCACGACCCAATAGATCCCAGCCGCTCGGCTCGCTGCACCTCCGTGGCCGCCGCACCTCCGATTGCTAAAGTACTAACAACCCTATCGCTTGAGTATTCCTTCACCCATCAATCCGTAGCACCGAACGCCAGACCCCCCGACTCTTAGCCTCTGCCACACCTCAGTCAACCTCTGATGCCGCGATCGAGTGCTGCTCCCATCTACAGCTCCACAGCCCGCTGTTATCGCTTTGCTACATCCACTTGCACCATTGTGTCGCAGTTGCCACCTCCGCCCGCCTGCTGGTCCCTTTCACCGGAGCTTCGACACCCACTACCGCCCCTCATTAGAACGTCGGCAACCACCACGAAGCTACCGAGTGTCTTTGGAAAGAAAAAAAAAACATTAGGTAGTTTTTTATTTATTTATTGTATTTTTATTTTATTTTTTTATAGTTTGCTTTTTCAGTAGAATTATTCTTTAATGTATGACTGAAATTCCCAACATGAAATTGTCTCTAAAATTTGGGACTAACAGTCTGATATTCGTGCTCGAAATCCGACTTGCAGTCGCTTGCAAAATCGTCAATCCGATCTCACACTCGAGATTTGATTCGTGATTTAGTTTACAATTGGCCAACCCGATATTATGCGCGAGATATGGTTCGCCAATTTATGGAAATGAATCCTATCTTGTCTGATTTGTCGTCGTGTTGGTTGAATCAATTTTATTTTCGTAAAAAAATCCAAAAATATTTGAATTAGGATTAGGTTTGTTTTAGAATATTCTTGTTATCTCGCATAGTTAGAATATGTATTTTATTTCGAAATTAAAAATAAAAAATAAAAAGAATGCATTCATTTAGAATGTTAGTTTTTTTTTTTAAAAAAAAAAAATTGAATCGCACGTTTAATTATTTGGTGATTTTAATTTCGAATTTCATAAAAGAAAAAAAAAAGAAAAAAATTAGAATTAGGGCATTCTTTGCATGTCATTGCATATTAGGATAGATTGTATGCTTATTAAGAAAATTAAAAAATCATGTGCACGTTATATAGAATTAAGTTCATAAAATGCACGTCATTTAGTGATTGTTGCTAGGTTATTTTAATTAGAAATTGTCCATCATGAAGATTAGGTCATTTTGGTTAATTTAGATTGCATATTTAATTATTACATGTTCATTAATAAAACACAAAAAAATATATATATTTTACTCATTCATATAGTTTAGGCTATACTACCATGTCATATCATTGCATTTTAGATTAGTAGCATTGCATTGCATATAGATTAGATTCTCATTAATTAAGTGAAAACAATAAAAAGAAATTGCGTGTTAATTAGAAATCATATCTAGGATTGTCGATATGAATTTGGATCTACCATTGCAGATGCTTTCGTTGCTATGAGGTAAGTTCCGCATTTTTTTTATTTGCTTTCTTGAGTGTTAAATTGGTAGTTTGCGCACCCACATGATAATCTCACATGTTAAAGAGATAAATTAAAATCAATTCAAGCTGCTTGCTAAACATTTTTTCAAAATAAAAGAGAAAGGTATCGAAAGGGCGTTAGAGAAATCTAACGTAATCAAGTCCCCGTACCCAAAATCTCTGGTTCGTAGAAGTGAAATAATTCTCCCATTATTTTACTTAGGTGTCTAATCGACCTACCGTAAACTGATTAGTGGTGACTCCCTTTTGCATGCTAGATATTTGAACCTAAGTCGCGAATTGGTATGGGCTTAGGAGAGCCCGAGCTAAGTTAGACTTATCAATCCATTAGCCAAACCTTAGGTGGTTCACCCAAAATTTTGGTTGCGACAGTTTGGCGACTCCACTAGGGACTTGAGCTAAAACTCTTAGTAGACTTAAGCCATTTTTCTGTTTTATTTGAAAAAAATATTTTTGTTTGGCAGTGAGGATCCCAGGTACGTCCTTAACATTTAATGTGTTAAATGTTCTTGCAGATGGGAGGTATAAGGGGAAGTGTTTGCTAACCTTTTTTTTTGTAGGGAGGTGTAGGAATGTATGGTTTATTTTCATGTTGAAGTGTTGTTTGATATAAACTATCGTGCATGCCTATGCATTTACACTACACTTTGGCACACACAACCCGCCGCCAGACTTGGGCTGCATAGGATCATTTAGGATGGTATTAAGATGGATACCACTCCAACCGCAGGCTCGTGGTACAAGTTGCCCATCTCAATCCCGAACTTTCTTCTTTTGGTGTCAAGAGAACCCTCCTTGGTTCGCATGCTCGCAACCCAAGTTGGCTCTTTGACCAAGCCGGAATCATGAGAACCCAACTTAGTTCACACGCCCACGGCTAGTCCGATCATCCTTGTGGCTTCATTTTGCTAAGCCTGTCTAGAGTAGAAATGGAGCCTCACATCTCATGTGCATGTCTATGTGATTGTCATCGATTTTTCTTGGTGAAGTAAGTCTTCTATCTCTATACTATGCAATTTACTTACTTTGTCATACTTTTGGTCCGTCCATGACAATCTAGGTCAATCATTGATTTAATTCCTTTGTCAATTAGAATTGAAATAAAGAAATTGCCATGCAATGAATCATCCTCATTTGAAAAATAACAAAAAAAAAAAAAAAAAACTTTAGAGAATTTGCTTTCAATTCATGTCTAGGAAATTTGGTCTTACTAGGGTGTCTAGTTTTCTAGCTTTTTTTTAGGAAATTCCCTTCTTGTACGAACTTTTCATGAAAAGAAAATAAAAATAAAAAATTGATTAAATCATTGTCATGGATTGGTTCTCTATTTACACCTTGTGCTTACATATTTTCATTCATTTGAATTAGGTGATAACAGATCCCTCACGTTCGCCCATAATTACGCGATCAAGAGCTAGAATTGCCAACCAAACTGAAATACGTGATCGTACGTCCGCTATGGAAGACCAAGTCCAATAGTTAGTCACCTCTATGTAGCTTCTGACAACTCAAAACCAATCCCTCCGAGTGGATTCGACTCCTGCACCTGCTCTCCCCGAGATTGTAGTCCCAAAGCAAGCGAACAAGGCCCTAATGGGCGATGACGACGTGCCTGAACTGAAAGATGACCCACTATTGGTCACTGCCAAAAAAACTAAGCCTGACAACATCCCTAAGACAGAGCAAGATGAAGCGGAAGTGATGGACACTCTAGGGCAGCAAAGTGGCAAATTCGATTATTTGGTAAAGTATTCGGCTCCTCCCAGCTTTTATATTGATCCCTGTGACAGTTCCAGACGGATGGGATGGCATGGATAATCCGATGCCTACAAAGATAGAGAACTTTGATGACGCCTTGGAATGAATCACAAGTCTGTTCAATGACCTCTTCATAAGAGCCATTGACGAAGGACCTTCGGAAGACATGGGTGTTAGCCTGCATGAGTAACTTGTTACTTTTGCACATTTCCCTGCGTGGGAATTTTTATAGCTTTCTATGATTTTTTATTGCTTTTTGGAATTGTTTTCGCTTTCTTGGAATTATTTTTGATTTCTTCTTTTTCATTTTCTTTTTAGGGATTAGGAATCGCAATTTCTATTCAATAAATGTAATTGATTGATGAATTTCAATGAAATTACAAGTTTTATTTTGAGGGCATGATAGGGTACACCAAACCAGTCCATTGACGATATCCAATCATGAAAAGAAAATATCATCCACGGAGAAATCCTGAGGGCTGGACTTTCTCATGCTTCCTCAAAAAAACTTTTTCGAAAGCAAAAGCATTTCATTGTTAAAAAAAAAAAAAACATTTTTCCCAAAGCTTGTAGCATATTAAACCTGTCTGTTTATCTGACTCATTTACTTCTTGTCTCAGAGCATAATTCTATAACTTGTTATGATAAGGGACATTTGAAAATAGCGTATCAAGATTCAATGATCATAAACTTGCAATGAAAAACAGATTTGGGGCAAGTAAAAGAGGACCATCATTCTCCGGTGGAAGATTATGGGGGCAAGTTTGCTCCAAATTACAGCGGCCCATAAGTGGTGAGGAAGGTATTTCCTGGAGGTGCCTTGATTATGGCAGAAATGGATAGTCGTGAGTTTTCCACTCCAGTTAATTCTAATGCTGTTAAAATGTATTACCCATGATAGAATTTGCCATGTCATGTTATGAACTACAAGCATCTTTATGATGAATAAATTGCCTCAATGAGTTGCAAATTCAATGGTCCAAATTTGTTACAACTCTTGCATGTGTTCCTTGATGAATTGTGTGAAATAAATTGAATGTGTCAAATGGGATACTTTGGAATGACGAAAGGCAAGCCTTATTTCATATACTATTTCATACACTAATTTCCAGTGAGTTGTGTGAAAAAATCTTATGCTCGCAAGGAAAAGGGTGATCTCGCAAAGGGTATGTCATCTAGGGTGATGAGAGATAGCTTCTTCCTCCACCCGAAACGCTATAGATATACCCATTGTTTAGCCCTTTGAGCCCATACACATGAAAAGCTTCTTAAATTATCCTTGTCAAGGATCATCCCATATTGGGACCAAATTGGAAATGAATAATGAGAATTTTCTTACTTACACTTGCATCAATCTTCGAGTATTGCTTTCGCAATGTAACTTATACGGTAATTGAAGTGCCTTAGGATGACGAAGAGTAGTTCTTTCTCTATCCTATACAATTTTATCCATTGCATAGCCCATTTGAGCCTATAAATTCGTTTCACATTAAACCCAGTTGGTGATCATCCCCCACACTGGGGCAAGGCAAGAAAAACAAACCACTAAAGTAACATGGTTTACAATGTTGATGAAAAATGAAGGCTGTGTGAGTCCAAAGAAAATAACTGCAAAAGAGGGGCATGAAAAAGCAGTGTGCTTGGTAAAAGCAAGGCCAATACCCAAAGAGAAAAAATCAAACACTTGATGTTGTGAGTCGTATCCCCAAAAAGGTAGTACTAAAAAGAAAACTCAAATACTGAGATGTTACACTCAATGGAGTTTCGATATGGAGAAAATCTTCGATGGTGAAGAAGAAAGTTGGTGGAGATGTCAAGATGATCACCAACTTTGACCCCCAAACACTTGATGAGCCTAACAATCCTTTTGTTTCTCACTAATGAACCAAGCCTACATTACGTCCTTTGCAAAGTCTCTTCAAATTAGGGCACTTGAATTAATGTAAAAGTTCATATGTTTGAAAGCATCGCTTGAAGAAGTGTGCGTAAGGCAATCTCTACCTCATTTCCCATGTTTCTTGACTTGTAAACCCCAAGATGATTGCGGAATATCACTCATTTTTCAATAACCTCAACTCAAAGAGTCTCCTTCATTAAGCCATTGACCAAGCCCACATTACGGTCCCTCTTAAAGACCTCTCAGATTGGTAAGGTCGTACCACTTGCGAGATTGCTTAGACCCTTGTTTGGCATGACAATGGTGAGATAGAGCGATTGTTGAAATCCTGCATCAAAGATCAGGATGAAATGGCCATTTTAATGAGGATGAGTGAAAAGTCCTTTTAGACTGAAAGATCTTTCATTTGACACATCCATGACACTCATATGTTCAGATTGAAATATTCTTTTGAAATCATTCCCTATGGAAATTAGGTGATCAAGATTGATAGAAATCATCACGCATAAACCTCACTTGAATTAATGCATGCCTGTGACTCTAAATGCATGTTGCCTCTCCTACGACCAAGTTTTACATAAGACATATCCCCTAGAAGCAGAGATGTTACCAAATAAGTATATCTCTATCCATACTTAAATACTTATCATTGCACATGTATTCCCTTTTAAGTACACCAACACTCGATGGAGTTGTCTCCCATAGATTTTTCTCCAGATTCAATCTGATTAAGGCGACTGAAGAAAGGTTTGGGTCCTGGTCAGATGATCTATGTTGCAACGTTGGGCGACCGAAGAAAAGTTCGAGTCCTAGCCAAGCAAAAAGTTCAGTTTAGGCAACCGTAGAAAGGTACGGGTCCTTGACAATATTTATTGCTCTAACAGGTGACCGTAGAAAGGTACGGGTCCTAGACAACATTTATTGCTCTAACAGGCGACTGTAGAAAGGTACGGGTCCTGGAAAAGCAATTTCCTCATTTAGGCGACCGTAGAAAGGTACGGGTCTTGGAAAGTCAATTTTTCGTCAAGGCTACCATAGAAAGGTACGGGTCCTAGACACAACCAAATACTGCCATACTTGGCGACCATAGAAAGGTACAGGTCTTAGGAAAGCAGTTTCCTTACAAAATCTTGCTGCCATACTGGGCGACCATAGAAAGGCACGAGTCCTAAGAAAGCAGTCCCTTTACAAAGCCTCGTTACTATTCTGGGCGACCATAGAAAGGTATAGGTCTCAGACATATAACACCAACTATCTTGAATTACTCTACCATTCTTGAAGGTAAGTTATTCTAGGTAGGTTCCTTTTATCATTTGCATTAGCATTTCCATGTATCATATAAATTGCATTCCGAAATGGAATTTATTTTACAACAAAAAATCATTTAGTGCATATGCATAGTCCAAAATTTAGGTCTCAATTTGTCTTTGAAGGCAACCTTTACGAGCTCACCTTCATGGAGGGGCAGCTGTTGACACCTAAATTTTAGCGACTCGGTTATTTATTTATTGCAAAGAAAATTAGGGATTAATTTTATCCTTGAAAAAATATTAATTGCATAGCATATAAATTTAGGTGCATTTGTTTTTAATTTACATTTATTTATTGGACCGGTGGCAGATGGGTTCAAATTAGTGGTTCCGAGCTTTAAATTGACAGGCTGGACAAGACCCACGAAGGGAGCAAATTAGCCCGAGCCCATTGTTCTTTTTTTTTTAATTAATTATCTTGTAAGAAATGGAGATTTGATATGATATTATGATGGATTTTTGGAATTTGAGAAAATCGCATTGCAATCTTATCTTTAGCAATAGGCGATAAAATCAGTGGAGAATATTCAGGAGATGAGGAAAATAAAAGGATTTTTGTGATCGGAAGGTTATGGGCAATCTTCGTGCATATTGAAAAGAGATGAAATATTCCAAAAAAGATTGCATTTGTTTTGCCTATAAAAGGGTTAAACACATAGGGTTTCTAGGGGGCTTTTCTTTGGATTGTGAAGGAAAGGAAAAAAATCGACCACAATAAAAGAGAGAGAAGAGAGCTTCGGTTTTTGGGAGAAAAAAAGAGGAAAAAGTCAAAAGGTGCTGGATGAGGGAGAGGTGAGAGGAGAGTGATGTGAGGGAAGCCAATCTGCAAAAAAAAAAAAAAAAAATGCGCGACTGTTCATCTTCTTCGGAGGAGACCCCCTCACCCCCGACCGTGCCGGCCCTGCATCCGCATCGGCTAACGCCGGAACCGCCTTCGCCAGCCACCTCCGACGCCTCCGCCTACTCCGACCTATGACCCCGTCCGCCATCGCAACAACTCTGTCCCCTGTCGGCACTGCTGCTCTATGCCCCATGAGCGACACCTGTGACCCAGCACTGACGCCCAGCAGCGCCACTAGAGTCCAACGCCGCCGTTGTTGCTTCCCTCCTACCGTCGCTTGCCTACAACAACTACCCGGCCCCCTCGGCCTCTACCTACACACCTGCTCGGAGCCCGAGACCGCCGTGCCTCTGCAACCCGCGACCCAACAAATCCCCAGTTGGCTCGCCGCACCTCTGCTGCTGCCGCGCCTCTAATCGCTAGAGTACCAATAGCCTTGTCACTCGAGTACTCCTTCGCTCGTCGACCCGTAGCACCGAATGCCAGACCCCCCGACACTCAGCCTCCATCGCACCTCATTCAACCTCTGACGCCACGATCGAGCGCTGCTTTTGTCTGCAGCTTGACAGCCGTGCTGCTGTCACTCCTCTACAGCCACTCGCACCACCGTGTCGCTGCTGCCACCTCCGCCTGCCTGCTGGTCCCTCTCACCGGAGCTCTGATGCTCATTGCCGCCCCTCACCAGAACGCTGACGACCACCACGAAGCTGCCAAGTGTCTTTGGAAAGAAAAACAAAAGAAAAAAAAAAAAACATTAGGTAGTTATTTTATTTATTTATTTATTTATTGTATTTTTATTATTTTTTTATAGTTTGTTTTTTCAGTAGAATTATTCTTTAATGTATGACTGAAATTCCCAACATGAAATTGTCTCTAAAATTTAGGATTGACAGTCTAATATTCGCGCCCGAAATCCGACTTGCAGTCGCTTGCAAAATCGTCAATCCGATCTTACGCTCGAGATTCAATTCGCGATTTAGTTTACAATTGGCCAACCCGATCTCATGCGCAAGATATGGTTCCCCAATTTATGGATATGAATCCTATCTTGTCTGATTTGTCGTCGTGTTGGTTGAATTAATTTTATTTTCATAAAAAATCCAAAAATATTTGAATTACGATTAGGTTTGTTTTAGAATATTTCTTGTTATCTTGCATATTTTGACTATGAATTTTATTTCGAATTTGTTTTAAAAAAATGCATTCATTTAGGATGTTAGGTTTTTTAAAAAATTTGAATTGCACGTTTAATTATTTGGCGATTTTAATTTCGAATTTCATAAAAGAAAAAAAAAGAAAAATATAGAATTAGGGCATTCTTTGCACGTCATTGCATATTAGGATATATTGCATGCTTATTAAGAAAATTAAAAAATCATGTGCACGTCATATAGAATTAAGTTCATAAAATGCACATTATTTAGTGATTGTTGCTAGTTTCATTTAATTAGAAATTGTCCGTCATTAATATTAGGTCATTTTGGTTAATTTAGATTGCATGTTCATTAATAAAACACAAAAAAAATAAAATATTTTACTCATTCATATAGTTTAGGCTATACTACCATGCCATATTATTACATGTTAGATTAGTAGTATTGCATTGCATATAGATTAGATTCTCGTTAGTTAAGTGAAAAAAAAAAGAAAAAAGAAATTGCGTGTTAATTAATAATCATATCTAGGATTGTTGATGTGAATTATGATCTAACATTGTAGATGTTTTCGTTGCTATGAGGTAAGTTCCGCATTTTTTTTATTTGCTTTCTTGAGTGTTAAATTGGTGGTTTGCGCACCGGCATGATAAACCTCACATGTTAAAGAGATAAATTAAAATCAATTCAAGCTGCTTGCTAAATATTTTTTCAAAATAAAAGAGAAAGGTACCGAAAGGGTGTTAGAGAAATCTAACGTAATTAAGTCCCCGTACCTAAAATCTCTAGTTCGTAGAAGTGAAATAATTTTCCCATTATTTTACTTAGGTGTCTAATTGACCTACTGTAAACTGATTAGTGGCTAGATATTCAAAATGCTTGCGATGCTTGTGAGTACATTTATACGAGCCCCGAGCTAGCCTTGGCAATTGAATTTGTTCCATAGCCTAGATATTCCTTAATCCTCAATTTTTTCAAATCTTTTTTTTAAAATCTTGATTTGACGTCGTGAAAGTCATGATTTGAATTGTATTCAAAATGATTGCCATGTTTATGAGTGCATTTGTGTGAGCCCCAGGCTAGCCTTGGCAATTGAATGCCTTTCGTAGCTAAGACGTCACTTTGTCTCAAGAATTTTTATGAATGATTTCGAAATATGTTATGTACCCCTCATACATATAATCCCATCATGCACTAGAAATTGCATGTGTTTGTGATTGGCGCATGCCTTTGGTAATAAGTGACCCGCTGACAGTTCATTTTCTTGCTTGATTGGTTGAGAAATAAAGTTCAAAAGACTTGCACACATGTTTAAATTTTTGCAATGCATGTGACTTTTAGATGAATGGTAGGGTCAATGCATGATATCAAGGGAAAACCCTAGGATCACATAGATTGATTGATTAAGAGACTTATAAGTGTTATTGACCATTTGAGAATACAATTGGTCAATAATTGTTATAAGTCACAAAAAATGAAATGGATAGGTGTCTTAGTGGGACCCTTGCATGAAAGACAAAGGCCGACCAAGAGGTCCCAAAATTTGACTTTCGTATTGCACTTCCTTTAAATGATTGATCTTAACATGATATATTGTTTTTGATTGTTTTGACGTGTATGCTTAATTCTTTCCATTGTATGCACCTAGTTATAAGTTTCTTAAATTAGGTTTAGATTAGGACCCTAAAGATGGAGAAAGCGTAAAGACGGTGGAGGTCAATGTCCATTCCTACCATTATCATGTACTATTCATTTCCTCGACTTATGTCTCTAGTTCCATTTCTTGTATAAAGCTTGACGAGTTGTGGGTTTTCTCTCTTCTCTCATCTTTTTCAATTGTGTTTCTCTTTTATATTTTCTAGGATTGCATGGTAGATTTACTCATTTCCTGGATTATTTGCTTACTGTCTCCTAATTTCAATTCCATTGATTGCTTTCTTTTATTGTTTTTCTAGAAATATAATAGAATGAAAATGATCAACCACGCATGATTGCTTAGTTTAGGACTAATAATCTCGAAGATGTAAAAAGAAACACATGGACATGTTAGGAAAACTCAACATACTGTTTAGGTACCAAAAGGGCACTAATAGAAATATTAGAGTAACCCAAGTCCCCAAACCTAGATATTTGGTTGCGTAGGGATCGAGGGAACACTCCTGACCCTCGATTGTTTTCTAGCCAACCCCCAAAATGAGGCTAGTGGCGACTTCCGTCTTATTTTTAGGTTGTCATAAACAACTAGATCGTATAAATAAACCTATCGCGTGGGGTACGAGTTTCGATGAAACTCACCATTGTTTAACATACTCGATATAGGAGTATCCCAAAGGATGAAGTGATGCCATCCTTATGGGCGAAGTGTACTGTCGAGAGGGCTACCAAGGTAAAGGTACCCTTAAATCCAATATCCACATCTCACCCCTTCTTCTAAGGTGTGTCGCCCATGTGGGTATGGATCGCAAGACTCCGCTATCACGCGGGGTATGAGTTTGGGAGAGCTCGCAATCTCGTGGAAGGAACTTACAAGAGGCTTGATCCGAAAGGCGAGGTGATGACATCTTTTGAAATGCGAGCCATGAATGAACTCTTGTGATCAAGTACCCCTAAACCTGACCTTTCCCCCCTTTTTCTCTCCTTGTGATGATGAGGAATCAAGGGTGGTGAGATTGGGTCGCGACGGGCTTGGCGACTCCACTGGGAGCTGGTTACTAGATTAAGAGAACTTGAAGCCGTTTAAAATTAGTTGTTGTGCTTTAACTAACATGTCTCGTGTAGGATCGCCTACATGTCAAAGTTGCGTGGAAAATAAGGTTAGTCGCTAACCTCATATTAATGGTCTTGTAGGTGGGAGTTATAAGGGGAGACATGCTTGTACACCCTTTTTTCTTGTAGGTGGTGTAAGGATGTATGAATGTATAAGGGTTTATATTGAAGTGCTAGATGTTTAAATTTAAATGCATGTTTACAAGTTTTAGCATGACACCGCACACACAACCACGTTCTAAAACCTCGATCACCTAATCTAGGACATTAGGAGGGTCTATGGGTGGAATCTACAAGTGAATGCTCGTGGTAATCCATTACTTACATAAACCCGCTCGTCCCAACCGATAAAAATATTACTGATCGACGATAGTATAGGTGGGTAAACTATTTTTATCTTTTGGAATGGGGATCTTGAGCCTTTATTACTCTCACCCTAGGCGTTGAAACCTCACAGTTTCATGCAACATGTGATTTGTGCTTGTCATGTGTTTAGTAGGTAAGATATCGTTCCTTTTTTATCACTCTTATCTTCTTACTCTCCAAATTTCAATTATGTGGTTTATATATCAACGACGATACATTTTAATTACGGATGCCCCTTTAGGTTTAGGTTTAGATGGGTAAACCCGAAGTGGACGTGGTCCCCGTGTCGAGGAATCTCAAGACTCTATGGGAGAATCTTGACCCAAGACATTAAGACTACATGGAAAAATGCATAGGCTTCCTTCTTACTTTATTAAAAGTCAAACCAAGTATTGTGATGGTGAAAGCATTGGCTCATTTTCGGAATTCCATGACTTCCACTTTCATGTTTAATCAATATGAATTGACCCCTACAATTGAGGAGTTTCGGAAAGCCATTAGCTTAGGTAAAGCCTTTTTAGGTTTCGTCACTCCTCCTATTAGTCAAAATCCAATATCTCTTCTAAATCAATTCCTCAATATCCCTACTGATAAAATTAGGGCTATTCTTAAAGGAAATTCTTATTCCATGCCTTATAATTTCCTTGAACAACATTTCCTTAGCCTTAAGCCTAAATCTGGGAATCAAATTCCTTGTGTTTTCCTACTCATGTTCTTTGGTTTTTTGGTATTCCCACATACCCGAAAAATAATGGATCCTTTACTCACTCACATTGTCAATCATGTGTGCCCCTTTAATTTTTTTACATACATGATCATTGTCGAAACTTTCGTGTCTCTTAATCGTTTCAAAGCAAATGGCCAAGGAACTTTGAGAGCCCCATTAGGACTTCTCCAAATTTGGCTTTTCTCGCATATCAAAGAATTTTCTCCTCACATGAAGATCGTCTATGTCACTAAATATCATCATCCTATTTTTAGATTCTGCCAAAGAAATAAATTCTTTTCATTTAGAAAATGGGCATTCTGATTAAATATTTGTCGTCGTTCCTTTTCAATTGTGTAATTTCTTTTGAAGAAATTTTGATAAGAGGAAGCTAAGTGATATTGGGATCATATACGCTTCTTATCACTATTTTATTTCAAGAAAATATAAAATTGACTAGGTTTTGTATTTTCTTGATTTTTTTTCTTTTTATGGTAAGGTTCTTGATTTCTTTTTACTTGTACTAATTTGAACTATCTTCTTTCAAAAGGTATTAAAAAGCGGCTAAAAGGCACTCCATTATAGGGATTTGCTCTCAAACAAGGATGGAAAACAAAGACACTCAAGTTCGAGTAAATAATTTGGAAAATCGACTTGACGAAACAATCGCCACATTCACAGATTTTGAAGCGTTTATAACTCCATTACTTCCGACCAAAACTGCGCCCACTCTTGAAGATCATCAAAATCAAATAAATAAAATGCGTAGAATAATGATGCGTCTTGTGGATCGGGTAAATCAAATGGCTATAGAATTATCAGCTATTTCTTTGCCAGCGACGACTAGTTTTTATCCGAAGGGTAAAAGAAAACGAGCTTACGAAGAACAAGTATTTGAACTTGAACTATCTTCTAGGACTAGAGAATGTAATCAAAGATGTCTTAATATGATGGATGTGATTCATGTTTGATCGCATCATATAAACACCTTTGGGCAGAATACATGACATGCAATAGTATACTCTTTATATGACAGCGGTCCATGAGAATATTTTCTAACATTTTGCGAATTCATCACCTTTGGGTGTATGAACCACTGGGGTTAGTCACTCATCAACTAGATGCCATACATGTATCCTTCCATAAACTAACACACAATCACCTCCTGTCATGACCCGATTTCGCCACCCTCAAATCCCCCATCATCACAAGGAAAGGAAGGGGAAATGTTGGATTTAGGAGTACTTGATGACAAGAGTTTCCTCACAGCTTGCGTTCCAAGAGACATCATCACTTCGCTTTCTAGATTAAGCCTCTCGTGAGTTCCCTCCACGAGATCGCGAGTTGTCCCAAACTCGTACCCCGCCTGACAGTGGAATATTGCAACCCGTACCTACATAGGTGACGCACCTCGAGAGAGGAGGTCGGATGTGAATATTGGATTTAAAGGTATCTTTACCATTGTAGCCCTCTTAATAGTATCCTTTGTTGGGGTTTCGTGAATCATGTATAGGTAAAATTTAACAAAAGTACGCAGCGGAAACAAAGATGATATATTTTTGCATGATTCTCCGAAGGCGTTGTTCATGCATTTTAATCAAAAATCTGAATGTAAAAGAGAGTTAAACGAATTACCTCTCGAAGCGCGCTCCAAACGAATTGGTTCAGATGTTCTTTAGTTTGAGTCCCACAAACGTCGGATCTCTAGTTCAGACACACTAACAACGGATGTTGAATGGAAGAGAGAACTTTTGGATATTCACCACTATGATCGTGCTAGCAATCTCGTGGACACAATCCACTGTATCCTTGATGTTTTAGTCATGGCCCGAACGAGAGAGAATCCCTCTTTTTCTCATGTCTTAAAAACACAAGAACACACACACACCCTTTTCTCTATTTTCAGCAACCTCTTGTTATGTCGCAAAAGAGGATTTTTAAATAAAAAATATAAACCGACCAGCAACGGTTGCTGATCGATGGACGACCAACAACCATTGCTAATCGATGGACGATTAGCAACCGTTGATAATTGTCCGCTAAAAGCACGAACGATTGTGCATGAGCGGTTGCTCATGCTCGATCTTGTGCATGATGGTCAGCCATGCCTCGTGCATGATGGTCGGCAACCGGCTGACCATCATGCTTCGTGCATGTGCACGAAGCTTCATTCAATTTAATTTTTTTAAATTATTAGTTTAAGGGCAACCCACATATTATGTGCGTTGCAAATGGTCTGTTGACCATTTGCACATTAATTAATTAATTAAACGAATAAATAAATTATTAATCAATCCCCTTTAAAAAAATAAAAGAACATAATATTTATATGTACAAATGGAATACATTAATATGTATTCACTTTGGGCATGTAAGTTCATCATATGCAAGTAAGCTCGTGACTATAATACAAATAAAATTAAATCTCATTTAATTTAATTTCAAATCGACACAATTCGATTGTAGTAATTGCAAACAAATTTGCAACATCATTTCTCTCTTGTTCCATGTTATCCTAATTGTTTATGGTGTGTGACATCCTTAGGTTCATCACTAAGCTGGTAGTAAGACTTGTACTAACACATTAGTACTCCCAAAAGAACTAATTGTCCCGATTAATCCTTAGGTCCTACAAGTCGTGATTGACATCTAGCAATATGTCATGGCTACCCAAATAGTGTGAATGTTTTAAGAACATAATGAACCTGTCAGCTTTGAGTACGGTGTAATTCAATCCCTCTGTCTTACTATGTCCCAATCAAACAAAGACCATGTAATATTTGTCAAGTCACTAATTCGATCATATGCACAAATCTAGTTGACATGCATTTTATTTGAGACATGAACAATTTATTCTCAGTTACAACCCTAGTTGAGGATTTCAATGCAGTGTCATAATTAGATCGCATAGGATATCATCATTATACCTTACATTTAACAAGGAGACAGATTCCATATTGCACACACGTGCAACTTCGTATATGAACAAACTACGACCATCAGGTATAAAGACGGATCAATGACCTGGCATTACGTGCACCTGTGAACCATAGTTGTTCGACACACAAGTTAACACTATGCCTCAGGTCTAAGGATTATTTACACAAGACCAAAGCATGAACAATTAGACGTTGACCACGCTAAAAGCTTCCATGTTGCTAATCGTTCCATATGCGTCACGTTCAGTGAACTTGTCTAATACAAACACTTGTGTTTTTAACTCAGACATCACAATACCCAATGACTTGTGACTCATCATTCCCTTAAGCATCCAATACTTAATGGTGAAGTTATGAACACACCGATCTCAACAAGATTATTAATATCCACTCAATAATCCATCGACCGGGAACGATTTAAAGATTCAGTCTATTTATGAACCCGTCACATATATTCTTGACATCTCAAGAATAGGTCTAGTTGCAACTAATCTTATGAAATCATTCATAAATATAAAATAATTGGACAAATGAATGAATACGTCATTGCCATTAATTAAATAATAATAATGAAAGTACAACTGAAATCCCTAATATGTAACTATTACATAGTAGCTTTAGGGCATACATCCAACATCCTTTGCCCATAAGGATGGGATCACTTCATCCTTTGGGGTACCGCCACATCAAGTATGCTAAACCATGGTGAGTTTCATCGAAACTTGTATCCCACACAACGGATTTATTTATACAGTCTAGTTGTTTATGACAATCAAAAAATAAGACAGGAGTCACCATTAGCCTCATTTGGGGGGTCGGTTAGAAAACCCAATCGAGGGTTGGGAGTGTTCCCTTGATTCCTACGCAACCAAATATATAAGTTCGGGGATTTGTGTTACGCTAATATTTCTATTAGCTCCCTTTCGGTACCTAAATAGTATGTTGTGTTTTCCTAACGTGTCTATGCATTTCTTCTTACATTTTCGGGATCAGTAGTCCTAAACTAAGTGCTCATGCATGGTTGGTCATTTTCATATTATTCTATTTCTAGAAAAATAAGAAATTCAAGCACCCATTGGAATTGAAATTACGAGATAGTAAGTAAACAATCAAGGAAAGTAGTAAATCTACCATACAATCCTAGAAAATATGAAAGAGAAACACAATTGAAAAAGATAAGAGGAAGAGAGAAAGCCTACAACTTGTCGGGCTTTATACAACAAATGGAAACCAAGACAGATGTCAGGAAAATGAATAGTAGGAAATGAATAGTACATGATAATGGTCGGAATGAACATTGACCTCCATCGTCTTCATGCTTTCTCCATCTTCGAGGTCCTAATCTAAACCTAATCTAGAAACCTACAACTAGGTGCATACAATGGAAAGAAACAAACATACACATCAAAACAATAAAAAACATGACATCATGTCAAGATCAGTCATTTAAAGAAAGTTCAATATGAAAACTAGATTTTAGGGCATCGGGGTTAGCCTTTGTCTTTCATGCGAGGGCCCCATTAAGATACTTACTCAATCCATTTTTTATGACTTATAGCAATTATTGACTAATTGTGTTCTCGCATGACCAATAAGGCTTATAAGTCTCTTGATCAAGCGATCTTTGTGATCCAAGGTTTTCCCTTGATATCATGCATCGACCTTACCATTCATCTCAAAGTCACATGCATTGCAAATATTTAAACATGCATGTAGGTCTTTTGAACCTTATTTCTCAACCAATCAAGCAAGAAGGTGAACCGTCGGCGGGTCACTTATTACCAAGGGCATGCGCTAATCACAAACATAGACAATTTCTTATGCATGATGGTATTATATGTATGAGGGGTACATGGGATATTTCAAAAACATATTTCGAAATCATTCATGAAAAACTTTTGAGACAAGTGAAATCACTTATTCAATTGCCAAAGCTAACTCGAGGCTCGCATAAATGCACTCACAAGCATCGCATGCATTTTGAATATGATCCAACCACGACTTTTCCTCAAGTCAAATTGAGTTTTGGAGAACTTTTTTAGAAATTGTTTTTGAGAAATATCATATGTACCAAAGTATTTTTTTTTAATGATGCAATTTGAAAAGGGCGATTGTTTAACAACAAAGATCAAAACGTTTAGAACAACCTCCATGAAGATGGCATGGCCTAATTTCATGCACAAACTAATCTAAAAGGTATAACTAAATAATCACAATCATGTTTATATCAGGAAATTTCAGAACAAATGTGTAAGGACAGCAAAATTGGCAATACCTAATGACAATTTGGCAATGAAAAATTCCATAACATGCATGACATGATGATGAACAACTTTCGTGAAGAAAGTTTTCTTAAACAATCTATACATGATTTTACAAAAATCAAATAACAAGCAACAACACATCAAAAATTTGTCGAAGCAACAGGACATTCAGCTAATGTCATGAGGATTTATCCTATCAAAACATGTCTAAAAATCATGAAATTTATACAAAACATAGCCAACATGATGACAAGAAAGTTTTATTAAGAGGCCGAGTGTAAATTCTAAATAGAAAAAACGGAACATAAATATCAAAGATCTGTCTAAACAGAGGTTAGAATAGGGGTCCAAATTTGATTCCTTGTCCAGATTTTGATCTAGTTTTGAAAAAAATGAAAACGTGGTCCACATGATGAGCGATTAGCATGAAATCTGCAATATTGGAAACTTCTAAGTGTGCCTTAGGTCTTCCTAGGAGAGCTCAAGTCCAAACTATGTCAATTTGGTATCCTAAGATCGAGATCTCTAAAAGTGTGCGCATGAGTAACTAGGAAAACAAAACATAAACATTCATTAGAAAACCTTAAAATCACTCAAAGAATGCACAAACGGCATGAAGAAATCACATGAGACTTAGAATTGGATGTGAAGGAAAGTTTGGACAGTCATCTAATCCTATGTTGGCATGCAAAATGTCATACAATTTAAATGACAATATAAAATGATTTATGATTTCTAACGATATGCTTGGGAATCTTAAGTGTGATGAACACTTTTGTGAGACAAATTTAATGTGAAAGATGATACTCAAAGGACATGAACTAAACATGTATGCAAACCTTGTAATATGTGGTTCAATCGTCAAGAAGGCATGATCACAAGATTTGATCCCTAGATGACTCAAACAAGCATGAAAATGTGTACATATGATAAGGTTTCATTTCAATATTAAGTTTACAGAATGAGCATGATTTCAGCCATCCTCATGACATGCATAAATCCTACCAAAAATCTCATGTATAATGCATGCGATGATAAAGATTTCTTATTAAGAGTTTGAAACTCAATTAAGATCATATGAGTCGTAGCAAAAATGACAAAATTGACAAACTATATGTCGTACACATGTTGCTGCAGTACCTTTTTACTCTAATGCATGCAATTGACTTACTTTGCCAATGTAAAAACCTTGCAAAGCATGCATCAATTGAACATATGTATCATATATTTCAACTCTCATGAAGGATTTGAGACCAAATAGGTGCATCTATGGACTCAATTTCATCAAAACAAATTTCGAACCAATGCAGGACAGACTGTCCTATGTTCAGATCTAGGCAATTTTAACCTAGCTAAACATGTCTATAAATTTTGAAAAAATACATGACATGAACAGCACTTATACAAGAAACTTTCATGAAGGAAAGTTGTTCCAGAACTCAATAGAAAAATCAATACGAAAATGACAAAATCAAACATCAATACGGAACAGATTGACCTAGGCTTGGATCTGAGTAGATTTGCCCTAGTTAAGCACATCTAAAAATCATGAAAAAATTACAAAAGATGCACGAGATGATTTGGAACAAAAATCAAGAAGACATTTTTGTAAAAAAACGATCACAAAATTTGGCACAAAAATAGCAAGGCCAGAAGGCGGAACATAAACATAATCGAAAAAAGACCTAAACTACTGCAAAATCACTCATCTTTGGAGGTATCTTTCGAGGGTCAAACGACGCTCGATCAGGGTGTGTGACGTACTGTTTCAAAGCTCGGGATATCTATTATCTAATCCTCGAAGACCTTGTGTTGAAACAAACTTATCTAAGGCATTAATCAAACCAAAACAAATAGTCACTCATCCAAACTTGAAAATCACAGAATCTCAGCATCCAACTACAATCAATTCTAGATCATACAAGCATCAATTTTAATCATATTTGCAATGCATCTTGGCCCTGAACCTTCGTTGTTGACCATGAGTCACGACACGAGAAGCTCTCACCTCATCGAACGCTATCAAAAAGAGTTTTATGCATTTACCTTGACTCATAATGAACCGGCGAAGAACATACCTTTGGATATGTCCTCGTTTTTTTTTTTTTTTGGAACAAACAAGCTGAAATGCATTAGTAGGAAACATTTTTAATACAAACATCTCTAGCATTAGCACACAATAAATCCAAAAGAGCAGACGGGGGACTATTGACCCAATTTGTAAGAAGGCATCTCATTCGTTCGGCTTTGGCTAGCCAGTCAGCCACCTTGTTCGTATCTTGATTACAATGGGCTAAAATAATACCCGAAGAGTCTTCTAGTTTGCGCTTGGCTCGGTCCACTAAAGGCTGCACCTCCCAACTTAGGGTGTCTGAAGAGAAAACCGCAGCCACCAGCGTACTACAGTCAGAGTGTATGTGTATCTCTCATTCTGGTCTATTCGGGGCAATCTTTAAGGAGATAAAATCTACGGTCTCAACCAATGCTTGTGCCTCTGCTTGTTCAGCTGATTTCGCCTCTATAGGCTTAGTAAACCCATCAATGATCCTCCCAAGGGCATCCCTGCAGATACAAGCCACAACTCCAGACGAGTGGGGAGGGGTATTGCTGTTGGGAGTCTGAAGCACAGCCATCTCCATCAATGTCCAGATCTGAGCTTGTGAGACGCTCACACCCGGTTGCAGCCTCAATCCTGTGCAGATCCGTCCATCCCCTGTATCTGGCGTCGAAACTCCAGCATTCTCCACTATTTTCAAACCACTCATCTGACCCATAGATGTTTCGGGTACCACCGTCGGCTACTTCTTTTCCCAGATCTGTGGTGCATCTTTGTTCGGCATCCACTATATTGGACAAAGAAGGGTGGCTAAAGCTTGTCTGCTGTGAATGTGTCGAGTAATTCGTTCGGCTTTGTTGTAGTTATACACTGCAGCTCCATGTGAGAGGGGGTTTTGCTGCTCGTTGTCGGAGAGTCCACCATCCTCTTCAGCTATCAAATCTAGGCTCATGTGAAGGTGACTGTTGGCAACACTCTGGATTCTTCGCAGAACCTTCTTTTCCCTGTGATCTGCGTCTGAGTTGCTATGTGGACAGGGGAGATGTACAGATTCAGAGGTATTGCTAGTTGGTTTGAAGCAGTTAGCAGCCACTTCTCGGTTCAAATCCATCTCACGGGTAAACATTTGGCGCATGGGTAGTTGAAATGTGCCAACATCCGATTCGCTCACCAGATCCGTTGATCCCCTGTAATTAATGGCCGATCTGCACGTTAATGGAGGAAGATTTAATCCCTGTCTAATGTGGGTGGTTCGGGCAGTTCCGTTGGTTGGGTGCAGGGAACGCCATTCCCAAGTTCGTGCTTTTCTTGTTTGATCATTTAGTTCAGGTCGAACCATTTCCTCACTGTTACTCAAGATTTGGGGGTCGCTGTTCCAACTTGAGGCGTGATTGACCTCATCTGCATTCCTTTGTGGACCTCGCATTGCTTTTGAACTATTTTGAATTGCTACCCAGGTTATATCAAGTATTGGGGGAATGGTGGTTGAAGGGGTTGCTAGGCTTGACTGGTGTTCGGGGTAGAGGTAAGTAATGTCCAGTACTTGGTAATGGGTTTTCTTGGCTTGAGTCTGTTGATGTGTAGTCTGTGGAGGCATGCCCAAATGATGCATTTATGTTGATTTTGAGTACACCAGGGCTCGGGGGTTGCCATTTGTTATGAAAGTTGTCTCCATGCTTCTGCCTTCTTGGTTTAGGATTCCTTGTTGGGTAGCTTTCTTGCAATGTTCTGGCTTTAAACACGGTGTGAGAAGCATTAAGGGGCTCTTCCTGAATATAAAATGGTTTATGTCCTTCCATATGCACCGTAATGTAGTCGTAATCAGATTAAAGCATTGTGAGTTTCTTGAACTTGTATGAGCTTTACATAACCATTTATCAAAGCGAGTTAAGCCCACTTGGTTCACTTCGACTTGCAGGGATGGGTCATTCCATAGCTGTGTTGTCCATGGGTAGAGGAGGAGTGTATGCTCGATCGTCTTTGGTTCAATATTGCATATTGGACACACAGGTGCAGGTACAACCTTCCTTTTATATAAGTTATCGAATGTAGGTAAGGCATTCTGACATGCACTCCATAGGAAGAATTTTATCTTCAGTTGTATAGCTGCATTCCAGATTTGTTTCAAGAGGCTTGGGTTGAACTGGTGGGATGTTGTTGGCGTGTGATCTTTTAAAGGCATTGTACATTTTCTGTTTAGCAAGTATCCACTCTTCACCATGTAATTTTCAGATTTATTATTTATCTAGACTAGTTTATCTTCTGTAGTAGGTAGGCCGATAGGGATAGACAAAATTTCCATTACCGTCTGATGATCAAACATTGATCGTAAGAGGGCTTTTTTCCACTCAGCAACTTCAAAATCTATCAAATCCGCCACTTTGCAAGGTTCATTTCTTCTTGCTGGTCCTTCGATTGATCCCCTGTTCAATCATTTATCTTCCCTAATGGAAATTTTCTGTCCATTCCCCACTACCCACTAAACCTGAGGGGCAATTGCTTCTCTTCCTGCTAGTAAACTCTACCAACCCCATGATGGGTGTGAGCCTTTCCCTACTTGCCAAAAGTCACAATTGGGAAAATATAACCCCTTCATGATTTGACTCCATAGAGTATCAGGGTATTGAGAAAGACACCAAGCTTGTTTTCTTAGCATAGCGGTGTTAAAAGTAAGGAGATCCTTAAAGCCAAGCCCACCCTCCTCTTTTCGGAGGTTAAGAATTTCTCATTTTCTCCAATGTAGACCAGCCACTTTGTTGTTATTTCTCCACCAAAAGTTAGCTATTTTCTTTTCAATAACTTTGAGAATAGATACGGGGAATTTAAAAATTGACATCGCATATTGGGGTATTGCCTGCACTACTGCTTTAAGAAGTATTTCCTTACTAGCTTTGGATAGTAGATTTTCCTTCCAACTCTCCAGCTTCATATTTACTCTAATGAGAATCCAGGCAAACACTTCTTTTTTGGAGGCACCCAAATCTGAAGGGATTCTTAAATATTTCCCTGTTTTCACAATTTCGGGAACCTGCAGCTCTGACGCCATGTTTCTCCGTAGTTGTTCTAGACACCCTTTCTTGAAAAATATCCCTGATTTGTTTAAATTTATAGCTTGACTTGATGCATAACAATATTGGTGAAGGATAGTTGCTAGATTTCGACATTCCAAGATTGTTCCATTTAGGAAAAATATAGAGTCGTCTGCAAATAATAAGTGGGAAAGGGTGGGGCAATTTCTATTCAGATGGATCCCACGGAGTGTGCCTGCTTCAAGGGCCTACTTCAACATATGAGAGAGGACATTAACTACTATGATGAAAAGATATGGGGATAAAGGGTCTCCCTGGCGAATATCCCTAGTCGACTTGAAATAGGGCAAGGATACTCCATTAAACTTAATGCTGTAAGAGATTGTTGTGACACACTGCATGGTCCACTTAATCCATACTTCACAGAACCCCATCTTTCTTAGACATTCTTGAAGGAAGTCCCACTTTAAGCGTTCATAAGCCTTTTGCATATCGAGTTTAAGGACAGCTTGGAATTTGCAGTGCCGATCTTGAGTTCTTAAACAGTGTAGCACTTCCTGTACAATCATAATATTATCCTGAATTTGCCGACTTCCCTCAAAGGTGCTCTGTTATGCTTCAATTAGGTCTGGTAATATGAGTTTTAGTCTATTTGTGAGGATTTTGGATATGATTTTGTAGGCAAAATTGCACAAGCTGATAGGCCAATATTGTCCTAACTTTTCTAGGTTTTGGGTTTTGGGGATGAGTGTGATTTGTGTTTTATTCAAGGCTGGGTTTAGAGTTCTTGTTTCGAAGAAGTGCTAGACCTTTCGACAGATATCGCCTCCAATGTCGTTCCAATGATGCTGAAAGAATAAGCCATGTAACCCGTCCGGCCCGGGAGCTTTAGTAGGTCCCAATTGGTAAGTAGCTTCTTTAATTTCTTCCATGGTGACAGGTGCTCTTAGAGATTGGTTCATAGATGCATCCACCAAAGTTGGGATGTGGTCTAGAATGGGCTGAAAATTCCTAGGACCTTATGAAGTATAAATGTTCTTGAAGAAATTCACTGTCATGTCCTTAAGATCTTCTTTATTCCTAACCCACTCTCCATGATAATTCAAAAGCATGGATATTCTGTTTTTATTTCTCCGTTGAATAGTAGTTGCATGGAAATACTTTGTATTTTTATCCCCCCCCATTTCAACCACTTGATTCTTGATCTCATACCCCAAAACATTTCCTCTTGTCGCCATAGTGATTTGATCTCTTGGTTGATGTGTTGAATTCTGTGATTGTCATACTGTATATCTTGGCTGTTCATCAAGGTTTGAAGTTCGCATTTCAACCCATCTAACCTTTTCTATGCATTGGGGAATCGTTTTTTACTCCACACAATAACTGAACAGCCACTAAATGTAATTTGTTGGCCATATTTTTATTTTGGGGATCTTCCCAAGCTCACTTCACGTTCACCTACATTCCTCATCTTTTGTCCAGTAAGCTAATCCTCTTTTCCACTTTTTCCCAATGGTACAAAACTTCATTAAAATCTCCTATACACAACCAAGGTAGATGATTTAAGATACTTACTCTTTGTAATTCCTCCCATAAGATAATTGTCATTAAAATTTGTTGGGGCATGTAGGAAAGTGAGTCTCATAAGCTGCCTATTGTCCTGAAGTCGGCACTGCACATTTATAAGGTACGCCGAAGACGAATCAACTACTATGGTAATCATGTCATCCCAGAAAATAGCCAAACCCCCTGATATTTCTTCTGAATTCACCAAAAAGTTGTTTTGATACTTTAGTTTCCTTCTCAATCGCTACACCATTTGCTCCTGGTTTTTAGTCTCCATTAGAAAGATAACATTGGGCTTTTCCTGAGTCACGAGGACCCTTAGAGCATGAATTGTCAGGGGTGAGCTCAAACCCTGACAATTCCAACTATGTAGTTTCATGGATGCCCCGGTGGCTTATTAGGGCTAGCCACCAAAGCCTAGTGTGTGGAATGCTCCTCCTCAGTAATAGGAATATCCACTAGTTGTAGCTTGTCGGTTGCTGGAGTCTTCGAGGATTGTGCTCCATAGGGACAAAATCTCTTCCCTTTTTTCGATGTAGAAAGTTTGGTGTTTCTGATTTTGCCCCTGTTTTGGGTTCTTTCGGTTGCTGTCTGGTGTTGTTGCTCCTTTTCTTGATCTTTTAGCAGTTCATTATAGATAATCATCATAGATTCCTCATCAAGGTAGCTGTTATCTCTCTTCTATGTTCCTTTTCCTTCCCTTATAGTTATGGCTAGAGAAGTGTGGAGAGGATTAGCCTTTTGTTTCATAGCCTTCATTGGAAAATGCTGACTTTGAAATGGTAGAATAGGCTGCTCATTCATGTTTTCCACATGCTAATCTACACTGGTTTCTGTAGCAAGAGGGGATTCTGGTACAATATATGGATCTTCGAGGAGTGCAACTTGTTTCCCATAAAAAACTTTTCCATAAGGGTTGAGTTCCTTGACTTCAGCATGTAGGCAATTCCCAAAGTTTCCTAGTAGGTCCTCCTCCAGCCTTGTGGTTTCATATGGTACTTCTTTGCATGCCATGGCATAATGCCCGATTCTTCCACAAGAGTAGCAGTAGTGTGGGAGTCGTTCATATTTGAATTTTATCCACAGCTTTTTGCTTCCAAGGTTAATGACCACACCTATTTTTAGGGGGGTACCTAGGTGGAGATTAATCTTGGCTTTGCCAACTTTATAGGTGCTACTTCCTTTAGCTTCCAGTTTCACATCTATAACTTCACCAATCTTTGATGTTGTTTCTTTGACTACTTCTTTTGTCACTCTGCCAAATGGAAGGCCATACAGGTGCACCCAAAAGGGGCAATGAGTGAAATCATAACATATTTCAGGAATCTCTTGATCACATTGTTGAAGCACAAGGAGATTGCTTGAGAAGGACCACGGCCCAAAGTTTAATACTTTCTGCTTTTTAGCTTTGGACTTGAAGGAAAAAGAAAAGAACCCCGATTCTAGTACGGTGCAAGATACATTCTCCATCTTCCAAGCCCGTTTCATAGTATTAAGAAAGGCTTGAAAATTCACATTCAGGCGAGAGGAGAGTTTTCCAAACAAAGTTAATCAGCATTCTATTAGTATTTCTTTGGAGACTCCTTCCTTTACATCTATCACATCATCCTCAGACCATAGACTACCCAAGCTTCTACACAATGCCTCTAATCTACTGTCCTCAGATAGCTGATCAATCATATTTTACTTGTCTGTATAGGTCACAAGAAAAAAACAAGGGGCTACCTTAGCATTGAAGACTCGGCGGGGCGCTTGTTTTAAGGAGCAAGAATATTGATCTCTCTTAATGTCGTATATATGGACTGTGATTGTTGATGTAGCAAAGATTAGATTTGCGCCCTTTCCTCCCCTCGACCAAGTGCGAAGTTAGGCGACAAGACGGTCCGAGTTAAAAAGGACTACCGGACCTTTTCAAAAATAGAACAAGGAAAATCCATACAAGAGAGGGAGACGACAGCCAAAAGAGAGGTATTTGAGATAATCGACGGAGATTGGGTAATATTTAAAGCGGCAAGGGGTGGTTAGAGAGATGCGACTAGAAAGGATTGTTAGGGGACTGGAATCTCCATTATTAGGGTTTTCGGGAAGACTCAAGAAGGATATATAAATTTGGTCGCAGAGAGGCAAGTTATCTTTTATTGCCAATATTAGGGTTTCAGTTGGCTAGTGATTTAGGAGTAACGACATGAGTGAAAAGAAGAAGGATGGGGATTTTAGGTTTGGGTGATGTAACCCAGGAGGGGGAGATTGGGGTCGAAGAGGTCTGAGAGAGGTTAACGTGGAGAGAAAGGGGAATGTAAGGAAGCTTGCTGAGGGTGTTGCGAATCAAAACAGCTTCGGTTCTATCGAACCGAGAGGGAACTACCATGCAGTAGGGAAGAACCCAGATCGCCCGAGAGAATTGAATTTATGGCAAGTTGGGTGAGGGGTCTTCTTCTGACACTTTGGAGATGTCCTCGTTCAGCGATAATGAATCTGTTAGTTGACAAAACTTATTGAAATCGGTGAAGGATATGAATCTAATAACATTCCTTAACCAAAGCTGAAAAAGAGTAAATCAAACACTTAGCTTCAATGCTTCAATTTCGTTTCTAGAACTTCTGGAAAATGAAGAATGTTGGCCTTCAATTTTGCATTGATGATAATCAAGGTACAATCCGAGATGAAGCCCACAATAGCATAAGATCACTTCAGTCTTGCTGTTATGATCTCAAAAATGGTTCCGAGAAATGAAACTTGTGATCCACCAGCTCCTCGAATGAATGCCTCGGCAGCCAATTTGAAGATCATATTTGCCTCTTTGGAGTTGCAATTTAGAAGCGTATTCTCAGCCCCTTCTTCAGCAAAATCAGCGAAATCAAATCAACGAAAGTTGCAGGAGTAAGGATCTAATCACAACAATATAAAAGCAATAGTTGAGAAGACTTAGCTTTAATCTCAAATCTAAGTTTGAATCGACTTTTACTGTTGATCTTTTCCTTCAAATGGACAACGAAGTTCAAGTAGATTGTTGGAGAATCGGATCAATTTTCTCTACAAAATGCAGAATCGCTAGCCTCCATTGTCTTTTGGCAAGAAGAAATCCATGGAGTTCTTGCGCTAGAGAGAGAATAAATGGATTTCTTCTTGAAATGTTCGCATGAATGAAACAAAACCAGAAAAAGAGAAAGCCTCAGTGGAGAGAATTGTAGAGAAAATTTTGTGAAAAAATTTTGCTAGAGAGAGAATGAGTGGGTGGAGAGGGAATCAATGCTAAAAATTGCCCAGCTTCTTGAGCGAACACTTGTTTCGCTTTTCCTTGAATTTTGCTTGATTTTTGCCGAAGCTTGAAGAAAGATGGAGAGGAATGTAGAGAGAATTTTAGTGAGAAAAAGTAGATATAAAATTATGAGTCCCGCCTCAATTTTGGAGGGAAAGTTAGTTATATAATTTAGGGCAAGATCAAATCTTAGCCATTGAAATCCCAGAGCGAGGGTTGGATTTCCTTAGCTAATTGGTTTCTTAAATTTGTTGATAGCACCCTAATTGAGCACATGTCTATTTCAATGGCCATGATGCATTCTTAACGAATGGATGATGATTAATTGTGTACTAATTGTGGTCTTTTTTTTTGCAATTTTCATAAAATGGGGGGTCGATTTGCGAATTTTGTAAAATTCGGAACGAAAATTGGAAATTTGAAAATTAAGGGCATGGATGCATTGTTCATGAAGTGCGCTAGCGGATGGTAGTTTCCGACAAAAAGACAGCTGGAAAAATTCACCAATCAACACAAGTCAAATCCAGTCAAAGCTAGGTTGACTAGGTTGACTTTTTGTTCGAATTTTGTTATTTTTTTTCTAGTGTTGCCCGATTTAAATGAAATCAAATATTTCTATATGAATCGATTCAATTGAGATGCAATTGGACTATCTCAAGTAGACTAATTGTATACAAAATATTCAAATTCATTGAATTCCTATTGAAGCGAGACCATAAGTAGACTCACATCTTCAATTGAATCTCAACTAGCCAAATTGAAGCTCAATTACTTCGATTACACTTTAGTCTAAAATGGGTCAAGTCGAATCACGTAAATTGAAGCACCTTAGTTGGGCTTTCTAATCTTTGAACACCCCAAATTGATCAAATTAGAATGCATCTGAGTGAATCTCCCAAGATTGACCCCGAATTTGGACTCATCTCAGAAAAATGAGTGAAATACAAATGTTCATTCGCAAGTTATGAATGATCGATTTTGGTCCCTTAATTAGGACTGAAACGGCAATTCATATTTTGACTCGATAAATCGCGAAATTAAATGCTCAAGCATATTTTAGATAGTCCCTAAACCAAATGTCAAAGAAGCAACTACACCTAATTATGACTAGAGTCAAAGTAATTTTATTTTTGGTCGATTTAGAACCTCACACTGAAAAATTCAAAAATCAAGGTTCTTAATCGAATTTTGTGAAATTTTTTATACAAAAGTCAAATTGGTATTAAAAAAAATGTATTTGTGTATTTTTTATTTATTTTTTAAAGTCAAAGGTTTAATCAACAGTCAACCGTTTAGTTGACTCTTCTTCCTAAAAGGTCTATTTTTTTGGTCAAATCTTTGAATTTTCAAAAGATTGATTTGACAAAAATGAAATTAAAGCTAAATGGAATCTTTTTAGGTAAAAAATTAATTTTTGAATCAGGGTTGACTTTTGGACCAAGGGTTGACCAAAAAGTCAACTCGAAAGTCAAGCATTTGACTTTTTGGGATTTTCTTGAAAATGAGCTAGAAATTGCTTAAAAATGACAATGAAAAGAAAAAAAAAACGACACTTTTTTGCTCGAGAGTGTAACATCATCAACTTCGAGCCCTCTATGGAAAAGACAAAATAGGGTAGAAGACAAAATGGTGGAGAATAAAAGAAATTACGAAAATCATCAAAAAAATTAAAATTTTTAATTTTTTTTTTTTAAAGTTTTCCTTTTTTTAATCCAATTGGATCAAGTCTAACTCATTGTCGGGTCAACAGGCCAAACTGGGTTTACCCGGTCAGTACCCATTTTCCCAAATATAATATCAAATATTAAATATATATTAAAAAATTTCAAAAATTAATTTAAAAAAATTCAAAAAATTCGAAAATTCAAAATCTTTCAGAAAATATTGAAAATTTAAGTTTTTTTAAATCATAATTAAAAATAAAAAATGGAAAATTCAAAAAAAAAAAAAATGTCAGAAAATTCAAAATTTCAATTGAAAATTTTTTAAAAATAAAATTTCCTAGCTAATTAAAAAATGGAAGTTTCTTAACTCTAAAATGTGCTAAAAATATTGAGTAAACCTCTAGAGCTCTACCTTAAGGTTTCAATTGTTTTGAAAGGCAATTACTCTTATTTACATGCTTTTATTGTTTTGATCCCTTTAGTCTAGTTAAAATTAGTATTTATCTTTTCCTTAATGTTTAATATTTGTTCTCCCATGCAATTTATTTAAACACTTTCCTTGGCTACTAACTATTATTTTAATTATTACGTACACAGATGATCACCTCGCGTGTTAGTGGATTGGTCTAAAATTAATTTAGATTGTTTGACAAAATTTCTTTCGAAAATGAACAAGTTTAGGTACCGAAAGTGCACTAATTAGTTAATTAGTATAATCAAGTCCCCGATCCTGAATTTTCTTGTTGCGTAGAAAGTGAGGTACACTCTCATACCTCCGTTGGTTTTTAGCCGACCCCAATAGGCAAGTGACGACTCCTTAATACAAAATTCTTATGAACATCCCATTGTCGTGCGAGATATAAGCTTTGGAGAGCTCATGCCTGATCATGGGCCGTAGGCCTGCCTTTTAGGCAATACTCCTAAACCTATTCCCTTCCCCGAGGGATAGGTCGCAACAGGGTCAGGTCTAACTCGACCCACATAAATGAGGTTCATATTCGATTATTAAGAAACTTTATATCCTACCTTATTAGATCAACTCAGTAAAAATGATGAATTACAATCCCAATTAATGTAGTTTACATCATAAAAACTCTTACAAGGTTGACTAGTAGTGTTCGGGAAGGACGACCAATGGAGGGTGGGGGCTTGCAAGCGGCTTTAGCTTCGGTTGATGTTTGGCTAAACAATGTTGGAGGTTCGGGTGAGTTGCAGAGAAGGGGACTCGAGGGAGAAGAAGACAGTCGCGTGGTTGGGGATGAGAGAAAAAGAAATATAAAAAATGGAAAGAAATGACAAAAAAAAAAAAAAAACTAAAAGAAAGGGTGCAGACTTTTAGGTAGGCATTGAAGTGGATGGGGGTGTTAAGTTCGTGGCTTCAATGACTTTAGGTTTGATTTGTCTAATTAGGCTTTAAAAATTTACTTAGGATATTTTCGTGGGCTTGGTTAGTTTTAGAAAGTTTGGGCTTGTTAATTTAGCTTTGGGTTTGTTGGAGTTGGGCTTAGTTAAATTCTGTAGCAATTGGGCTTAATTCTAGATATGAGCCCAATTAGGCTTTAAAAATTTACTTAGGATATTTTCGTGGGCTTCGTTATTTTAGAAAGTTTGGGCTTGTTAATTTAGCTTTGGGTTTGTTGGAGTTGGGCTAAGTTAAATTATGTAGCAATTGGGTTTAGTTCTAGATATGAGCCCGATTTGTTTTTTATTCATCAAAGTCTTCTAATGTGTGAAGCCCATCTCGTGTCCTTAGTCCGATTTGTGTGACTTGCGGCAGCCCATTTCAGTTAGGGCCTTTCGAATTAATTTTTTCTTTTATAAAAAAATTGATATGTTTGAAATGTTGTTCTATATTGGAAAAGAATATTAGAACATCATTTATGTAGACTATGATAAACTTGCGATAAGAATAGAAGATTTCAACAAATTTATAGAAAATTGGGAAATACCTATAGTTCAACCTAAGGAAATATACAAGCAATCAAAATTAAAAATTTTCCAAAAATCCAATTATGTTATAACTACTGAAGAAATATATATTCCTCGTTTTTTTTTAAACTCTTATGAGAAAATACATCTTTTAAACCAATAGTCTATATAAAAACATATACAAATACAATTATATTCATATAGGCCTTGTCTAAGTAGAAATTAACCCTCTTACAAAAGAATGTCTTAATACATCGATTCTCTTACTTCTACGAGACTCACATCTTTTAAACTATGATGAATCCATACTTGGTACTGTGGAAACAAGTCTCTGTTGACACTTGATTTTTAGTTGACACATCGATAAAAGGTAAAAATCGAGATTTAGGTTTCTGATCGCGACAAAACCCCATTTTTCAACCAAAAAGTATTGTTTTCCATTTATTTATTTTGCATTGTCGTTTTTAAGCAATTTCTAGTTCATTTTAAAGAAAAACCAAAAAAATCAAACGGTTGACTTTCGGGTTTACTTTTTGGTCAACCCTTTGATCAAAAGTTAACCTTGGGTTAGAAATTTATTTTTTACCCAAAAAAATGCCATTTAGCCTTAATTTCACTTTTGTCAAATCAATTTCTTGAAAATTCAAAGATTTGATCAAAAAATCAACATTTTAGGAAAAGTCAACTAAAAGATTGACTTTTGGTCAAATTTTTGACTAAAAAATTGAAAAAAAAAATGAGCAAATATATCTTTTAATGCCAATTTGACTTTTGTGTCAAAAATTTCATGAAATTCAATTAAGGATGTTGAGTTCTGAATTTTTTCAGTTTTAGCTTCTAAATCAATAAAAAATAAAATTACTTTTATTCTAGTCATAATTAGGTGTAGTTCATTCTTTGACATTTGGTTTAGGAACTATCTAAAATTTAATTGCGTATTCAATTTCACAATTTACCTAGGCCAAATGCAAATTGTCGTTTTGGGCGCCAATTAGGAGACCAAAATCAATCATTCATGATTTGCGAACAAATGATTGTTTCTCACTCATTTTCTTAAAATAAGTCCAAATCCAAAATTGATTTTTAGAAATTCGCACGATAACTTATCAATTTGATGAATTTTATCCTCCTGAGCATAAGAAAATCAAGCAATTAAGCTTCAATAATCAAAATTCGAATTGACCTATACATGGCTATGGTTTAATTTCATAAATTTAGATCTAATTTTAATATTAGGCTTGCATTTTTAACCTGAGCTCGAGCGCTTCAATTCAAAGTCAATTTGAATGCGATAAGTGATCTTCCAGATGGGTAGTTCAGTAGATAGGGCAATTGTGATACTAATTGAGTTGAATTTTGGTTAATTTGCAATTTTGCCCATTGAATTGCAAATTTTATCATTCTAACCTTTTAAGCCCAATTCAAAGTACCCAAGGTTTTGACTCGTTGTTTTTCACAATAATCGTTCAACTAAATCAATAGGAGACCCCTAGCTCACGTTCATAAGGTTTGATTAACTTAATTGTACCTTAATTGGCCAATTTCTTCTTAAATAAGGTAAAATTCCTTTTCAATTTGGTCATTTAGGGATCAAATTGCATAAATTTTAGACTCACAAGGGTCCCACGTGGATGAAACAGCAAGAATCGAACTAAACCGGTCAAGAATTGATCAGAAACGAGCTGAATCGAATCAAATTAGTCTGACTGGTGTGATCGGCCGCTAGTGGGGTTGGTCGATTTAGCCCCTTATTGGCTGATTTTTGACCTCCGACGATTAGTTTCGAGATCGTCTTAATGTCAATTTCACTTATGCACCATCAATTTTCCAAAATTTTACAGATTGATCATTGAATTTCATCAAATTGCAAATTAACCCCTAATCGGACATTTTGACGCAATTCTTGATTTTGGCTTGGGTTTTTTGCAAATCAAACCCACTAGATCAATTACCAGACACCTCATGATCATGATGGAGTCTTCAAAATCGATTTTTGACTGTTGGATTGAAATTTCGATCGTTGGATTGAACCGACGGTTGAAATCGCTTAATTTTGGAAAGTATATAAGTGAAATTTGCTCTCCATTTTAGGGGGCCTTCATTATGCACAAAATTTGTCTCTCATTTTCCTCTCTCTCTCTCTCTCTCTCTCTCTTCTGTATTTGTCGCCAAAAAACCAGATCTCTCTCTCTTTCTGCCAGTTCGACTAGCTTCTTCGTCGGTGAAGCCATTGCAACCGGTTCTAGCCCCCACCGGCGGCAATCCTGCTCTGGATCTCACCAATTTGTCTCCAAGCTTCTCCATCACCGGATTATGGTTTGGTCCTTGCCGATCGGCCATCAGAAGAGCACTAGTGACCCAAACTACTTTGGCGGCATCCAAACCGGTCCAGTTTTAGACCAATTTGGCTTCCTTCACTGCAGGTAGTTTGGCTACCTTTTGAAGCTATTCCTTGCTATTTGGATCTATTTCTTGGCGGTTTGATCGAAGTTTTGGCGAAAATTTCGATTGATTTCAATCAAAATTGACTAAATTACAATAAAAGATAATTTATCGGTTTCAAATCCCATGAAGCGAGGCCAGATTAACCGACCAGGGCTAGGGTTTAATCTTAAGTAAATATATGATGATTAGATGCTATATGATGGATTTGAATGATGCTTTGTTGTAATTGAGTGCTTTTGAATGAAGAACTTGAATGATTGTAATTGATTTAGCCTAAATCTGCATTTTTGTAGCCCTAGGACTAATCTACTATTTTGGCCAAAACAAGGTCCGACATGACCTCGTTTCAACTTGAGTCCTCTTTGGCTTAGATAATACATGTCTCAAACTTCGAAATGATAGGTTGCACACCCCAATCGATTGTTGTTTGGCCCTCGAGAAAATACCCCCGAAGAGAAGCGATTCTACAATAGTTTAAGAGGATTTTTTATTCTATTCTTGTTTGGAAATGAAATCTTATTATTTTTGTGTAACCTCATACGATGATTTCTGGACAATATTTATTCATTAGTTTTGTTCCAAATCGTCTTGTACACGTTCTATAATTTTTTTGTGATTTTTGGATGAGTTTAACTAAGTCAAATCTACCCAAATCTAAGCATAGGTTAGTCTGTTCCATATTGATCTCTGATTTCATTATTTTTGTATTGATTTTTGTGTTGAGTTCTAGAGGGACTTTCCTTCATGAAATTTGCTCTAATTGTGTGGAGAACATTCTGTAATTTTTTCAAAATTTTTAGACATGATTAGCTAGGTCAAAATCACTTAGATCTGAACATAGGACAATCTATTCTGCATTGATTTGGATTGTGATTCCATAAATGAGTTTGTTTGGTCTCAAATCCTTCATGAAAGTTGAAATACATGCTATATATGTTCAATTGATGCATGCTTTGCAAAGTCTTAATGTTGGCAAATGAGTTAATTGCATGAATTAAGGTGAAAATGTACTACAGTAATACATAACTTGGATATGTATCTCTATTTTTCCATTTTTCTTACGATTCATGCAATCACATTAAGGTATTGAACTTTTAATGACAAATGTTCAAGATTGCATGTTTTGTATGTACGATTTTTCATAGGAGTTTTGCACGTTTTGAGATGGCTGAAATTATGCTCATCCTATGAAGTTAATATTGAAATGAAGGCTTGCCATATATGTATCTTGTTATGCTTGTTTGGGTATTTTAAAGACCAAATCTTGCAAGAATGCCTTCTTGGCACTTAAACTTCATGTTACAAAGTTTGAGTACATGTTCACGTCATTACATTTAAATGTCGTTTTACATGTTAAATTTGTGCCATAAAAGCAGATGTTCACCTAGAAACCCTCAAGCATTTTATCATGAATCTTGAAGTCATCTCGTATTGTCATCGAGTTGTATGACATTTTCTCATGATGATTTAATGTTAGATAATCACCCCAATTGTTTGTTGTATCTAATTCTTTATTGCATTCGACTTTTTCATGTCATTTGTACATTACTTGAATGGTTTTGAGATTTATTAATGCATGTTTGAGTTCTGGTTTTTAGTTACCGACATGCGTACATTACTTAGGGATTTTCAATGCCACTAATTTCATGCAATTCGCTCATCATTTGAATCACTTTTCATTTTTTGAAACTTAGATCAAAATCTGAACATGGGATCAAATTCGGACCCCTGTTCCAACCCCTATTTGGACAGCTTTGAAATTTTTGTTACAGCTTTGAAATTTTTGTCACATGTTGGCTGTGTTGTGTGAAAATTTTGTGATTTTTAGACTTTTTTTGATTGGACAAATCCTGGTGATAATAACTGAATGTTTTGCTGTCGTAACAATTTTTTGACATACTATTGCTTGTTGTCTGATTTTTATAAAATCATGTGTAGCTTCCTTAAAAAAAAAAAATCTTCATGAAAGTTGTTTTTTATCCTATCATGCATGTTAGGGAATTTTTTCATTGCCAAATTGTCATTATACATTGCCCAATTATGTTGTTTTTACATGCTTTTTTCTGAAATTTCCAGATATGAACATGATTGTGATTGTTTAGATAAACTTCTTAGGTTAGTTTGTGCATGAACTTAGGCAATTTCATCTCATTAAAGTTACTTTAAATACCTCGATATTCATTGTTAAATGATTTTCAACTAACCTTATTTTCAAATCAATTAAAAAATATACTTTGGTACATGTGATGTTTCCCGAAAACAATTTCATAGAAATTCTTTTCTAAAGCTCGATTTTGCTTAAAGAAAAATCATGGTTTGGATCATATTTAAAATGCTTGTGATGCTTGTGAGTGCATTTATGCGAGTTCTAGGCTAGCCTTGGCAATTGAATGTGTTCCATAGCCTAGATATTCCTTAATCTTAAATATTTTCAAACCTTTTTTAAAATCCTGATTTGACATTGGAAAGTCATGGTTTAAATTGTATTCAAAATGCCTGTGACGCTTATGAGTGCATTTATACGAGGCCCAAGCTAGCCTTGGCAATTGAATGCCTTTCATAGCTGAGACATCACTTTGTCTCAAAACTTTTTATTGGTGATTTTGAAATATTTCTTTGAAATATCACATGTACCCCTCATACATATAATCACTCCATTCATTAAAAACGTATGTGTTTGTGATTGGCGCATGACTTTGGTAATAAGTGACTAGTCAACAGTTCACTTTCTTGCGTGATTGGTCGGGAAACAAGGTCCAAAAGACTTGCATGCATGTTTAAATTTCTGCAATAAATGTGACTTTTAGATGAATGGTAGGGTCGATATATGATATCAAGGGAAAACCCTTAGATCACATAGATAGCTTAGTTAGGAGACTTATAAGTATTATTGGCCACGTGAGAACACAATTGGTCAATAATGGCTATAAGTCACAAAAATAGATTGGGTAAGTGTCATAGTGGGACCCATGCATGAATTATAAAGGCTAACCCCGAGACCCAAAAATTTGATTTTCGTATTAAACTTTCTTTAAATTATTGATATTAACATGAAGTCGTGTTATTGATTGTTCTAACATATATGCTTGTTTCTTTTCTTTATATGTACCTAGTTATAGATTTCTTAGACTAGGTTTAGATTAGGACCTCAATGATGGAGAAAGTGCGAATACAGTGGAGGTCGATGCCCATTCTAACCATTATCATGTACTATTTATTTCCCCGACATATGTCTCAAGTTTCATTTGTTGTATAAAGCCCGATGAGTTGCAGGTTTTCTCTCTTCCTCCAACTTCTTTCAATTATCTTTCTCTTTTATATTTATTAGGATTGCATGGTAGATTTACTGCTTTCCTCGATAGTTTACTTATTGTCTTCTAATTTAATTCCATTGATTGCTTTCTTTTCTTGTTTTCTAGAAATAGAATAGTATGAAAATGACTAACCATGCACGATCGCTTAGTTTAGGACTAATGATCCCAAAAATGCAAGAAGAAATGCATGGACACGTTAGGAAAACACAATATACTATTTAGGTATCGAAAATGTGCTAATAGAAATATTAGCGTAACCCAAGTCCTCAAACTTAGATATTTGGTTATGTAGGAATCGAGAGAACACTCTCGACCCTCGATTGGGTTTCTAGCCAACCCCGAAAAACGAGATTAGTAGTGACTTGTGTCCTATTTTTAGGTTGTCATAAACAACTAGATTGTATGAATGAACCCGTCGCACGGGATATGAGTTTTGATGAAATTCATCATGGTTTAGCATACTCGATGTGGTAGTACCCCAAAGGATGAAGTGATGCCATCTTTATGGGCGAAGTGTATAATCGAGAGAGCTACCGTGGTAAAGCTACCCTTAAATTTAATATTCACACTTGACCTCCTCTCTCGAAGTGTATTGCCCCTGTGGGTACGGGTTGCGACACTCTGCTATCACGCAGGGTACGGGTTTGGGAGAACTCGCGATCTAATGGAGGGAGCTCACGAGAGGCTTGAATCGAAAGGCGAGGTAATGATGTCTTTCAAAACACAAGTTGTGAGGGAACTCTCGTGATCAAGTACCCTTAAATTCGACCTTTCCCCCATTCCTCTCATCATGGTGAGGGATCAAGGGTGGCGAGGTTGGGTCGCAACAGGCTTGGCGACTCCACTGGGGATGGTTACTAGATTAAGAGGACTTGAAGTCATTTAAAAATTGTTGTTGTGTTTTAACTAACATGTCTCATGTAGGATTGCTTGCATGTCAAAGTTGCGTGGAAAATCAGGTTAGTTGCTAACCTTGTGTTAAATGGTCTTGTAGGTGGGAGTTATAAGGGAAGGCGTGCTTGTAAACCCTTTGTTTTGTAGGTGGTGTAAGGATGTATAAATTTATGTAGGTTTATATTGAAGTATTGGATGTTTAAGTTTAAACGCGTGTTTACAAGTTTTAGCACAACACCACGGACACAATCGCGGTCTAAAACCTTGATCGCCCAATTTAGAATCTTATGAGGGTTTATGGGTGGAATTTGCGAGTGAATGCTCATGGTAATTCATTACTTACATAAACCCGCTCATCCCAATTGATAAAAATAGCACTGACGCACGATAATAGTAGTGGGTAAACTATTTTTATCCTTTAGGATGGGGACCTTAAGTGTGACATCCCAAATTTCATCAGTATTCATTGGTGTGATTGAATCATTAGGAGTTCAGATTATTTTAAATCGGGCCAAGAAGTGAACCCGATGGATCGTGAGGTTTGAATGGGCTTGAGGAGCAAGGGGGCCGTATGATTATTTAGAACTAGGCATGAGAACTCGAGTGAGAGATGATGGGCTTGGATTGAGTGGGCCAAGATTCGGGATTATTAGGTTCATAAGTTTAGTTTAGTGGGCCGGGTTGTTATAGATTAAGCCTGTTGGGCCAGAGATAAATAATTAGGCCCAAGTGATTTTATTTTTGGTTAAGATTTATGGATTATAAATAAGATAATTTAATTAGTGCTTGTAATGCTAATATGAATTCCTGACTTTAGCATTTTGTGATAAACATTAACTAGTTGATAAGTTATGTGTGTTACGATTATGTGTAATTGAAATCAAGTGGAAAACGAAAGGAATTAATTGAAGAACATTAGCAACTAATGTTACAACTAATAACATGAATTAAAACCTAATTAAAATCAAATGACATATGGCAAGGGATTCCTCAATTGAAGGCCACGACATCACCCTTCCCTCCCCTCCGTTTTTCTCTCCACCACCCACGGATTCAATGCCTTCACAACCAAAACAAGCAAAGAGGAATAATCATTAGCATATCTCATCATTTCCCGAGCCTAGAGATTAGTTAGTAGGCTTGTTTCCTTCTTGCGTTATATTGATAGCTGAAGAAAGGTAAGGAAAGATATAACTATAAGTTGAAGTTTATCCACCATTTCATAAAGAAAACTTGCGGATCTAACCAGACCCCCTTACTTCGATGGAAAGGAGTACAATATGTGGAAGAATAAGATGCAGGCATTTCTTAAATCCAGAGATCCTCTGGAGTGGGATGTTGTTGAAAAATGGATCAAAACCCTAAAGCGACATCAGCTTCTGACAGAGGGAAAGAAGTTATTGATGCTGACGAAACAACATAAGCCGAAATTACCAAGAGACAAGCTTTTGATGCAAAAGCAATCTATTCTTTATACCGTGCCTTATCTCCTACTGAGTATAACTTAATTTCTTCTTGTGAAACATCAAAAGAAGTTTGGGACAGATTACATGTGTCACGCCCCGAACCTCGAGCACGTGAACATCCCACTCTGGTCGATAGAAATTATGCGACTTCCCAGGACACGTCGCCGACCCATTCATTTTTATTGCACATGCGGAAGCGAAACAAATCCCCTGACAACATTTAACTTGGGATAGAAAAGCAGGCAATCAATCAAAACCAAACAAGCCTTCTTATAAACACATAGATTTATATACAACACTGGATTGTCTACAAAATAGACAGGCTCAACAAAAAGGGAACTGTCCTATGACCACTAGTCAGACACGTTCGCCGATTCTTCAGCCTCCACCTTCCGAACTCCAGGACTTCCGGTCCTCCACGACTGTCATCTAGGGACCTGAAATATTTTCCCCAAACTGGGATGAGACAATGTCTCAGCGAGTCCTACCCCCTAAAACTCGATTAGGAAGAAAATAAGCCTCAGAGCGTTCTAGCCACACAAAGAGGACAAATGACTTACCTCGCCTCAGTCCCTTCCTACACGTCAGTACAATTCAATTCTCAATCAAACAATTGATCCAGCGATTCAATTTAATCAAACTATCTATCTTCCATTCCAATCCATACTATCTATCAACCAATATTATCTATCATCCCATACAGTCTATCAAACCAGTCGTTAATACGACATATGCTCTCCAAAGCTGTAACATATATAATAGCTCGCACAAGCTGTATATATAGATAATAGCTCACCAGAAGCTGTAGCTGATAGATAATATAATAGCTCGCCAAAAGCTGCAATATATAGATAATAGCTCACCAGAAGCTGTAACTGATATAATATAATAGCTCGCACAAGCTATAGCATATATAATAGCTCGCACAAGCTGTATATATAGATCGTGCTCGCACAAGCTGATAAAACGATCTTAGCTCACACAAGCTGATAAGGTATACTGCTCCCACAAGCTGACGTATCGAAGCACATAGGCTGATACAGTATACTGCTCTCACAAGCTGATAAATATATGAACAATTGCTCACCAAAGCTGATCATTCAATAATAAACCATCGAACTGGATATTCAATCCAATAACAACCAACGATTCAAACTAGTCATACAAAGCGATTACGGTGCTAAAAGCCAACACCGGGTATTTTCAAGTTAAATACCACAACTTCATCAATATCACTCAATTCCACACTTTTGGAATTATTAACCAAAATTATCAATCACTCAATTTCTCAATTTAAACATACAATTGGCACAAACCGACCACACCGCCGCGATCGACGAAATTCTAACGATGGCCATCCCAAAATTTTCGAAATTATTAAATAATTAAATTAAATTCCGAAAATTAAATAATTAAATATTATATTATAATAATATAATTTAATAAAATAATATTTATAAATTCGAAATAATTAATTAATTAAAAATAATTAATTAGGGCTTAAACAAGATTACACTAATTTAATCATACAATTAGCCCTATTTAAACATCCATTAAACTAATCATGCAACTAATCTAATTTACATTAAAATAATCTAATTTAACCACATAAACCTAATTAGACTAATCTAAACACCCCTTAAGCATAATTAACTTGCTAAGCGAGGTTTAGAGGATAAACTCACCGGTTTTGCGCGCCGGTGAGTTCATGACGACCACGACGCCAAGGCGGTCGATAAACCCCAAAGTGGTGACACCAACGGAGGCCGGGAAGGGCTTGAAAACGGGCCATGACGACTGAAAACCCTTGCTGGTTTTCTGCTTCTGTTCTTGGACTGCAGAGGCTGAACCGATGGCTGAAACAGCGAGGAAACGGGCCGACCGGAGCTCCGGCGAGCGGGTGGTTTGCAACCGGTGGCTCCCGGGGGTCTTGGGGATCTTGCTGGTGGTTGGGATGGGCAAAGAAAGGGTCGGAAAGGGGCGAAACAGCAAGAAAATGCGAAACAGGCGGAGCAGGGCGGAACCAGGCGGTCCGGCGGACCGTTCCTTCGCGCCCAATTTCGGGAGGCTACAGGGATCCTTTCGGGGAACCGTCAAGTCCTCCTGAACGGTTTGGATGTTCTCTTCGTGAAGGTTGGTAGAGCGTTGGCTGATTCTCATGGAAAGATAACTTTTAACTCGAATCTTTGGCGAAAGGTCGGCTGGAGCAGAAACTGGAACGAGGGGAAAACAGAGGGGAAAACGGTCGACGGTTTGGACGACCACGGAGGCGCGGCTTCTGCTGGTCTTCCTCTTGTTTTTGCTGAGCTTCTCTCCTTCAACAACCATGGAGAAAGCCTACAAATAAGGGAGAAGAAGGTTGCTGAAGATGGGGGGTTTCCTTGGGCTCTCTAGAGCTCAACACTTGCCAATTTCTCATTGGCTTTGCCCCCACCATGACACCACATGACCTCAGCCACTCTCTCTCCTCAAGCTTCGTCCACAAGCTTGCCAATGGGTGCAAAATGTGGTGTGCCATGGAAGCTACGAATTTTGGACATCCCCCTCTTCAATCCATTCAATTCCATTCAATTCTCAAGCAAACCAATTCAATTGAAGCCCAAATAAATCAGCCATGGTGTCCTTGTCCCTCTTAGGATTTTTCCCGTAATATGATCCAACTTGCATCCCAAAGATGTGATCAAAACCGGCCCCTCGACTTTCCCGAACAAAAACGGCCTTACTTTGCTTTTCTGCTAAAAATCTCGGTTTGTAGAAAAATCTTCTGAGGATGAGTCGACGTTCCTAAAATGATTTGTGACATAACAGAACTTCCAATTTCTATAATCGAGTTCAATTTCTCGGTTAATTTCAATCTGGCGCGATATGAGCGCGTCCTAATCTACCGGGTAGCTTTTAGGAATTTTCAGTGCAATTGACCTATGGTTGATTATTTTCAAGCCACAACGTGCATCTTCAACACATTGGCGACTCTCTGTTGTCGTAGAAATCTCAAGGTTTCAAATACGAACACAGGGTACCAAAACGACAGAGAAATCGGTCTAGTGCCGATCAACAAGAATTGCGCAATTAGGTGGAATCACCCACACTGAATTACATGGTTCTGTTGAATCGACCTATCTCTAGTCTCTAATCGATCTGTGCCGTAATGACCCTTGTAGATTAGCACGGTTGAGCAGTCGGTTCTTAGTCGAATTCTCAAGTCTATTGCGTTTAGATTCCTTAACGGCTTCACCTGATAGACTAGTTATCTCGTGAGTGGCCAACTCAGAGAAGAAAGCTATAGACGCGAAGATGAAATGCCCGACTTATTAAATTGAAACCAGAATTGGAAAATCAGGATGTCACAACATGTTACCTACAAAGGGATTGACCGTGTGAAGAAAACTAAAATAAACATTATGCTTGGACAGTATGAAGCCTTTAGATTGAAGCCTGGAGAATCTATTACTGATATGTTTAGTCGCTTTATAAAGATTGTAAATGGTCTGGCTTATCAAGGTCAGCCAATTTCTGGACCAATGAAAGTCAATAAACTGCTGCGTGGACTTTCGAAAGACTGGAATCATGTGAAGACTTCAATTAGAGAAACTCAGAGGATCATGCCACTATCAGTTGATGAACTGATAGGCATTCTTCAGTCATATGAAGTGGAGTAGATAAATAATGAAAAAGATCCTAAAGGTAAGAAATCAATTGCTTTAAAGTCTAACATTGATTTTGATAATAGAGATTTAGATGATGATATGGACGATGAGGAGCTGCCGCTTATGATTAAGAAATTCAAAAAGCTAAATAGGAAGGGAAGAATATTCAACTGGAAAAGCAGAGCACACAGAATTTTCCGAAGAAACCAACGGATGAAAATGAAACTAGCAAGGATGTTATATGCTTTGAGTACAAGAAAAATGGGCATATCAGACCAAACTGTCCTCTGTTGAAGAAGAAGAAAGGAAAATCTAAGAAGTACAAAAAGCCTGTCGAAGTTGAAATTTGGAGTGACATCGAGTGCGAGGAAAGTAAAGAAGAGTATATGAACATATGTTTAATGGCTCATTCAGGAGACTCAGAATCAGAAATAGACACTAATTCAGACTCAGACAAAGAAATTGAGGTTAGCAACTTAGAAATTCCTATTAAAGTCTCTAAGTATATAAATAAACTTTGCCTCAGTCTTAAATCCTCTCTTAAAAGGATTTCTGAACTAAAAAAAGGAGAATTCTAAGCTCAAGCAACAAGAAGTTTTTTAGAAAGAAAAGTTTGAAAATCTGAATACAAATTTTGATAATTTGAAAGAAAATTTTGACTCTCTTTCAAAGGAAAATGCTATTTTCAAAAGAGATATTTCAAATATTACAAAAAGATTTTTAAAAGGATTCGAAGAATTGGAGAAAATCCTTTCAGCCTAAATACCCTATTTTAACAAATCCAGTTTGGGTATGACTTCAGAAATTGTTCCATTAATTGATTTTCCTAAAGTAAAAGAGAGAATTAAACAAAGACCTGCAAAGGGATTTTACAAAAGTCACTTTCAAAAGGTTTTTATAAAACCTGTTGATTGAAGTGCACTCAGATGTTCGAAGTGTAACAGCTCAACAAATTTCGAGAAAGAATGCCCCAAGGTTTGGAGACCGGTTGAGAAGGACTGGGTAAAGACCGTATTTAATACTAACTCTCTTGGACCCAAGAAACTCCGAGTACCAAATAAAATTTGAGTTTTTCTTTTGATCACAGGTCACTATTAAAAGAAAGAACAAATGGTATTTGAATAGTGGTTGTTTGAGGCATATGACAGGAGACTCAAGCTATTTCATAAAACTTGTTAGACTAAATGGAGGAAAAGTTTCTTTTAGAGGAAACAACAAAGGAAAAATTATAGGATGTGGAACTGTGAAGACTGGAAGCCTTACTATCAACAATATTTCCTTTGTGGAAGGTTTGAACTACAATCTACTGAGCATGAGTCAGCTTTGCGATACTGGTTTCAGAATAGTCTTCCAAGAAGGTATTTGTTCTGGAACAAGTCAAGACTTCTCTTAATCTTTTATTGGACGAAGGCATGGCAATATATACATTCTAGATGTAAACCAGAAAGTTCTCAGTGCCTTATTTCTATTCAAGATGAAGCAAGTCTTTAGCATCGGAAGCTTGGTCATGTTAATATGAAGCAAATTGCTAAAGTTTCTTCTAAGAAGCTGGTTCGAGGCCTTCCTAATCTGGCTTATTAGAAGTCTGATTTATACACTTCCTACATCTTGGGAAAACAGGTCAGAAGTTCCGTTAAACTTATAAATCAAGTTTCTACCAGTCGAGTTTTGCAGTTACTCCATATGGATTTTTTTGGACCAACCAAAACTCAAAGTATTAGTGGAATGAAATGTTGCCTAGTAATCGTGGATCATTACTCTCATTTCACTTGGATATGCTTTTTGGCAAGTAAGTCTGAAACCTTCTCTTGTTTCTTGAAGTTTGCCAAGAAGGTTCAGAATGAAAAGGGTTATGCTATTTCTAGCATACGAACTGACCATGCAAGTGAGTTTGAAAATTAGGACTTTACGAAATTCTGTAATGAATCTGGTTTTCAACATGTTTTCTCTTCTCCATACACTCCGGAACAAAATGGGGTTGTGGAAAGAAAAAACATATCTCTATAGGAGATGGCCAGAACTCTCTTAATAGAAAGCAAATTATCCTCTCGATTTTGGGCAGAAACAGTTTCTATTGCCTGCTATATTATCACCAAAGTATTCCTAAGGCCTATCCTAGAGAAAACCCTTTATGAAGTGTATAAAGGAAAGAAGCCAAATGTTTGCTACTTTCATGTTTTTGGCTGTAAATGTTTTATTCAGAAGAATGCAAAGGAACGATCTCAAAAGTTCGAGGAAAAATCAGACATAGGAATCTTCCTTAGCTATTCAACATCAAGCAAAGCTTACAGGGTTTTCAACAAGAAGACTCAATCTGTGGAAGAATCTATGAACATCAAGTTCCAGGATTATGTGAAGATTCAACTAGATCTGAGTCAACTTGAAGAATCTAAATCAGTTCCAGACTTTACAAAGTCTATTTCCCCCGAAGAGGTTCAAACTTCTAGAGTACAGACAAAACAAGAAGATTCAAACGAAATAGAGGATCAACAGACTCTTAGGCCAAATAGCAATTGGAAGCATAAGTCAAGTCATCCCAAAGAACTCATCATTGGCAACATTGATGAAGGAGTTCGCACCAGATCCAAAGCAAGAGAACACTCTAGTGCTTTAGCACTTGTTTCTAAAATAGAACCAAAAGGAATGGAAGAAGTATTGTCTTATGAAAGCTGGATAGAAGCTATGCAGGAATAACTCAGACAATTAAGCATCAATGATGTATGGGAGTTGATTCCAAAATCCAAAGGCAAATCTATTATTGGAACGAAGTGGGTTTTCAGAAACAAGATGGATGAAAAGGGAAAAGTGGTCAGAAATAAAGCAAGACTCGTGGCGAAAGGATACACACAAGAAGAATGGAATGACTATGACGAGACCTATGCACCGGTAGCAAAGTTTGAAAGGATTAGATTATTGCTTGGTTTTACTTGTTTCCAAAATTTCAGGTTATTCCAGATGGACGACAAAAGTGCATCCTCAATGGATTCATTCAAGAAGAAGTCTATGTGGAACAACCACCAGAATTTGAAGATCCAAGAAAACCAAACTCAGTCTACAAACTGAAAAAAAGGGATTGTATGGTCTGTAACAGGCGCCACGAGCCTAGTATGAAAAGTTGAGTAAGTTTCTAACTCAAAATGGTTTTGAAAAAGGAAATGTTGACACTACTTTGTTCATAAAAAGGGAAGAAAATTATTTTCTACTTGTTCTAATTTATGTAGATGATATAATCTTTGGTTCTCCTAATGAAAATCTCTGCAAGAAATTTTCAAGATCTATGCATGATGAATTCGAAATGAGCATGATGAGTGAATTGACTTTCTTTCTAGGATTGTAAGTCAGACAATCAAAGAAAGGTATATTCATTCACTAGGAGAAATATGCCAAAGATCTCATCAAGAAATTTGGGCTGGAAGAGGACAGAAACTCTTATGTCGAGTTCATCAAAACTGAACAAGGATGAAGGAGGGAAGAAAGTAGATCAGAAGCTATACAGAAGCATGATTGGTTCTTTTCTCTACCTTACTACCTCTAGACTTGATATTCTATTCAGTATGTGCATTTGTGCAAGATTTTAGTCTAATCCAAGGGAATCTCATCTAAGTGTTGTAAAACGCATAATTAAATATGTTGCGACTTCCCCAAAGCTGGGTCTATGGTATCCTAAAGGAGGAGACTTTGCCCTTCTTGGTTATTCTGATACTAATCTAGCCAGTTGTAGAATCGACAGGAAGAGCACATCTGGCACTTGTCAACTATTGGGACAATGTACGTTGGCTTGGTGATCTAACTGGTGTCTTGGTTCTTAAGAAAGCAAAGTATGTTGGCTTTATCAACAACAGAAGCAGAATATGTTGCTCTTGGAAGTTGTTATTCTCAAATTATTTGGATAAGACAACAACTAAAAGACTTTGGAATAGAAGAATCCTGTACAAAGATCAGATGTGATAACATAAATGCTATCAATCTCACCAGAAACCCCATTCTTCATTCAAGGGCGAAGTATATAGAGATTCAACATCACTTTATAAGAGATCATGTCCAGAATGGAGAGATTATGGTTCAATTTATTGATTCAAGGAATCAACTGGCAGACATCTTCACGAAACCGTTGGAGAAAAACTTATTTGAGTCTATTCGCAGCAAGTTGAATATTATTTCTCCTATCGATTAAAGTCTAAAGTTGATCAGACTCAGAATTTCAAAAAGCTACTTCAGTTAAGAATCTCTCGAATCTAGGTATTTTAATTTTTAGATTGAAAGGGCATGATTAACAGAATCGTCACTTGCCTATTTTATTTTTAGAAACTACTATTTTATTAGTAATTTTTGGATTTTGAATTTTAGCAATTACCTTTTAAAAAATTTGTTTAGAAAAGGCATTTTTCCTAATGATGCTTTGTATACCCCCTTTCGTTGTGGTGTTTCATTTTCTTTATATACTTTCTAGTATTTCTTTAGAGCACATATTTTCAAAATCCTAGAATACCAATTCTCTCTCTCTCTCATTTTTACTCTCAAAACTCTTATGCAAGTTTCTGTTAGAGAAAACTTCCTTATTTGTTTTGAGCTTATATTGTATTCGAAAGAGAGATAAATACTTGTGAGACCTTGAGGAAGTATAGTAGAGTCTCTACACTATGGAATCAAGGACGTGAAACTGTAATATCTCTTTTGGTTCTTAGTGAAATCCAGCCGGTGGGCTGTCAATGCGGGAGAGTGGACGTAGGCTTGGTCTAAGCCGAACCACTATAAAGTCTGTGTTTCAATTCTCTTTCCCTAAACTCTTTACTTTATCTTATAGTCTTATATATCTGTTTACTGTCTTTTATATCTTCCGTCTATTATTATCAAAAGACAAATTAAGCTATTAAGTTTTTGTGAAAATTGCCTTAATTGGTATCAGAGCTCGTGTACTCATTTAATTGAAGTGTTTTTACTTCTGAGTTAAAGATTTCATGGCTAGTATGTTGGCTCCAGGTTTGGTTGAAGGAAGCAATACCAGACAACCTTACTTCGACGGAAAGGAATACAGCATATGGAAAAACAAGATGAAAGCATTCCTGGAATGGATGTGGTATAAAAATGAATCATTCCTAAAGCTGCATCAGTTTCAGAAAGAGGAAAAAAGTTGCAGTTGCTAGCGAGATGACTCAAGAAGAAATAACCAAGAGACAAGCTCTTGATGCTAAAGCAATTTACTCCTTATATTGTGCATTATCTCCTACTGAGTATAACATAATATCCTCTTGTGAAACAACTAAAGAAGTCTGGGATAGGCTACACATTACCTATGAAGGAACTAATCGAGTGAAAGAAACAAGGATTAATATTCTACTTGGACATTATGAAGCCTTCAAGATGAGATAAGGAGAACCAATCACTGATATGTTTAGTTGTTTTACTGAAATAGTAAATGGTCTAAAGTATCAAGGATAGCCAATCTCAGAACCAACGAAGGTCAACAAATTGCTGCGTGAACTCTCCAAAGACTGGAATCACATAAAGACTTCAATAAGGGAAACACAAAGGATCATGCCGCTTTCTGTAGATGAACTAGTTGACACACTTCAATCCTATGAAGTGGAGAAAATCAATGAGGAGGAAGATCCTAAAGGTAAGAAATCAATTGCTTTGAAATCTAACGATGATTATGATGTTACAGAATCTAAAGATGATATGGATGATGAAGAGTTAACTCGTATGATAAAGAGGTTCAGGAAACTGAACAAAAAGGGAAGAAGGTTCAACTGGAAGAAACAAAGCACTCAAAAGTTTCAAAACAAATCTGCTGAGGATGATGAAGCTAATAAAGATGTGATTTGTTTTGAATGCAAGGAAAAGGGACACATCAGACCCAATTATCCTATGTTGAAGAAAAAGAAAGGAAAAGCTAAGAAATACAAGAAGGCTCTCAAAGTAGAGACATGGAGTGATACTGAATGCGAAGAAAGTAATGAAGATTATGCCAACATTTGTCTAATGGTAAAATCAGAATTAGACTCAGACTCTGAGATAGATACACACTTAGACTCAGATAGTGAAATCGAGGTAAGCAATCTAAAGATTCCTATTAAAGTCTCGAAATACATTGATGAGCTTTGTCTAAGTCTCAAAACCTTTCTTAAGAGGATTTCTGAGCTAAAAAGGGAGAATTATACACTGAAGCAATAGGAAAACTCTTGGAAAGAGAAGTTTGAAAATTTAGACAAAAGCTTTGTTGTTTTAAAAGAAAATGCAGACTCTCTTTCAAAAGAAAAATCTCTTTTAAAAATTGACATTTCAAGTATTTCAAAAAGATTTTCTATAGGATCTAAAAAACTGGAAAAGATTCTTTCAGTACAAAGACCTTACTTCAACAAGTTAGGCTTGGGAATGACTTTAGAAATTGTTCCTCTAATCGATTTTCCAAAAGTGAAGGAACGAATCAAACAAAGACCAACAAAGACTTTTTATAGAAATCATTTTCAAAAAGTTTTTATAAAACTTGTTGGCCGAAGTGCTCTCAAATGTTCAAAGTGCAACAGCTCAGAACATTTTGACAAAGAATGTCTTATGGTTTGGAGACCTGTTAAGAATGAATGAGCAAAGACTGCATATTGCACTAACTCTTCTGGACCCAAGAAAATATGGGTACCATAGAAAGCTTGAGTTTCTTTTTTAATCGTAGGTCACTCTCAAGAAAAATGTTAAATGGTATTTGGATAGTGATTGCTCAAGACATATGACTGGAGATTTAGGTTGTTTTATAAAACTTGTTCGAAAGAATGGTGGAAAAGTCTCTTTTGGTGGAAACAATAAAAGAAGAATTGTTGGATGTGGAACTGTAAAGATTGGAAGTCTCACAATCAACAATGTCTCCTTGGTGGAAGGACTAAATTACAATCTTCTCAGCATTAGCCAACTCTGCGACACTGGATTCAAAATCAATTTTCAAGAAGGAGTATGTTCGGGAACTAGTAAAGATTTTTCTCAATCCTTTACTGGACGAAGACATGGGAACATCTATCTTCTGGATATAAAACCAGAAAGATCTCAATGTCTTATTTCAATTACAGATAAAGCAAATCTTTGGCATCGAAAGCTTGGCCATGTCAATATGAAGCAAATTGCCAAGATCTCTTCCAAAAATCTTGTTCGTGGACTACCCAACCTGAAATATCAAAATTCTGACTTATGCACACTATGTGTGTTGGGAAAACATGTTAAAAGTTCTTTTAAACCAATAAATCAAGTTTCTACTAATCATGTTTTGCAGCTTCTGCATATGGATGTCTTTGGACCAACCAAAACTCAAAGCATTAGTGAAAAGAGATATTGGCTAGTAATTGTGGATGATTATTCTCGATTTACTTGGGTCTACTTTCTAGCAAGTAAGTCTGAAACTTTCTCTCACTTTTCAAAGTTTGCTAAGAAAGTTCATAATGAGAAAGGATATGCTATTTCAAGCATATGGACAGACCATGGAGGTGAGTTTGAAAATCAAGACTTTGCAAAATTTTGTGACGATTCAGGTTTTCAGCATGTTTTTTCTTCTCCATACACTCCAGAGCATAATAGAGTTGTGGAAAGAAAGAATAGATCTTTGTAAGAGATGGCAAGAACTCTTTTAATAAAAAATAATATTTCTTCTCGTTTTTGGGCTGAAACAATTTCTACAGCTTGCTATATTATTAACAGAGTATTCTTAAGGCCTATTCTGGAGAAAACTCCCTATGAGTTATTCAAAAGAAGAAAGCCAATTGTTTCTTACGTTCATGTGTTTTGTTACAAATGTTTTGTTTTGAAAAATGCAAATGATCGAACTGGTAAGTTTGAAGAAAAATCAGAGGAAGGAATCTTCCTTGGCTACTCAACCTCAAGCAAAGTTTATAGAGTATTCAACAAGAAGACTCAGACCATGGAAGAATCTATGAATGTTATATTTCAAGACGCTCTCCAAAATGAACTGATTCAAACTCACCCTGAAGAATCTGAATCTTCTTTACAACTTACAAAGTCTACTTCCCCTAAAGTGGATTAGACTTCTAAAGATCATCAACAAACTAAAGTTGAAGAATCAACTAAAGATCACCAATTTGTCAAACCAACCAACAACTGGAAGCACAAGTCTAGTCATCCCAGTGAACTTATCATTGGTGATGTTAATGAAGGGATTCGCACCAGATCTAAAAAGCAAGAAGAGTCTAGCGCCGTGGCAGTTATTTCTAAAATGGAACCCAGAAGCATAGAAGAAGCTTTAGTTGATGAAAGCTGGATTGAAACAATGCAAGAAGAACTCAGACAGTTCAGCATTAATGATGTTTGGGAATTAACTCCAAAACCAAAAGGCAAATCCATCATTGGAGCTAAATAGGTTTTCAGGAACAATATGAACAAAAAAAGAAAAATGGTAAGGAACAAAGCAAGACTCGTGACCAAAGGATATACGCAAGAAGAAGGGATAGACTATGATGAAACACGCACCAGTAGCCAGGTTAGAAGCAATTAGATTATTACTTGCTTTTGCCTGTTATAAAAATTTCAGGTTATTTCAAATGAACGTCAAGAGTGCATTCTTAAATGGATTTATCCAAGAAGAAGTCTATGTAGAACAACATCCTGGATTTGAAGATCTAAATAAACCAAACTCAATATTCGGACTGAAAAAGGCTTTATATGGATTAAAGCAAGCACCTCGAGCATGGTATGACAGGTTAAGTAAGTTTCTAATTCAAAATGGTTTTAACAAAGGGAAAGTGGATACTGCCTTGTTTATTAAAAGGGAAGGTAAAAACTTTCTACTTGTTCAAATCTATGTCGATGATATTATATTTGGATCACCTAACAAAAGCTTATGCAAGAAGTTTTCTAAGATTATGCAGGATGAATTTGAGATGAGCATGATGGGTGAACTCTCCTTCTTTCTCGGATTATAAGTGAAACAATTGAAGGAATGAATTTTTATTCACTAAGAAAAATATGCAAAAGAACTCGTCAAAAAGTTCGATTTGGAGAATTGGAAAAAGACTAAGATACCAATGTCAAGTTCTTCAAAGCTGGACAAAGATAAATGAGGAAAGAAAGTTGACCAAAAACTCTACAAGAGTATTATTGGTTCACTTATTTATCTTACTGCTTCTAGACCTGACATTTTGTTTAGTGTTTGCATTTGTGCTAGATTTCAATCCGATCCCAAAGAATCTCATCTAAGTGCTGCGAAACGCATCATCAAATACGTTACAATTACGTCAAAGTTAGGTTTATGGTATCCCAAAGAAGAAGACTTTACTCTCCTTTGATATTCAGACGCAAATCTAGCAAGTTGCAGAATTGATAGAAAGAGTACATTAGGTACTTGTCAATTGCTGGGAAACAGAACAATATCTTGGTTCTTAAGGAAGCAAAGCATTATGGCTCTTTCAACAGTAGAAGCAGAATATGTGGCCCTTAGAAGTTGCTGTTCTCAAATCTTATGGATAAAACAACAACTGAGAGACTTTGGAATTGAAGATTCATGCACCGAGATCAAATGCGACAATTAATCTTACAAAGAATCCAATTCTTCAATCAAGAGCAAAGCATATTGAAATTCGACATCACTTTATTAGAGATCATGTTCAAAATAGAGAAGTTATAATCCAGTTCATTTATTCAAAGAATCAACTAGCGGACATATTTACAAAGCCACTGGAGAAAAGCCTATTCGAGTTTATATGCACCAGACTGAATGTCACATCCTTTAACCATTAAAGTTTGAAGATGCTCAGACTCAGAGGTAAAGTCTAAAGGTACTCAGACTCAGAAGGGCAAGAGTTATGACTATAAGTTATTTTTGGTTCTAGTAATTTAATTTCTTGGAAATGTATGTTTACTTATCGCTAATTGATTGGAATTATCTTTCCAAGTTACGTTCTTGAATTAATAACACTTATTCATTTTTAAAAAGGCAGCTATTCAAAAAGGCAGTTATCTATTTTTCAAAAAGGTAGTTATTCATTTTCGAAAAAGGAAGTTATTATTTTCAAAAAGGTATTTCTATTTTTTCCTTTTCGTGACGTTTCGTTTACCTCACTCCATTTGCTTTATAAACTGTAGAAATCCGTCTTCTTCGTTTTTCACTCACAAACCCTAACTTACTCCCACTTGCTCTCACTTTCTCTGATGTTTAATCGAAAAAGTTTTCATATTTTTTAGCAAAGTTGTGAATTTCTCCCTTGAATCACAATGTCTTCAAGAAAGTCTTCGAGAATCGCAAGCAGGGCACCATGCCACATGCCTGAGGGTCTTACCCATTTCGACTTGACCGAGGAAGAAGATTCTTCTCCTCCACAGCAACCAAGTCAGCAACAACATTCTCAGCAACGTCAAACTCCTCCACCGACTCAACTAGAAGAAGAAATTGTGGAAGAAGTTGAACCTATAAGGACTCTTACTCCTAAGGTTGCTTTCAAGCTTTACTCTTGCTTAAGAAGGGGAGGTACTGTTATGTCATTGATTGATGAATTTTTAAGAGAGAGAGGATACAGAAATGAAACCATGTTCTTGCGTGACATGGAAAAGATGAGAATTGTTGAAAAAGGGTCGGCTGAAAAAGCATTTGCTAACTTTCCTAGCGACCTGTGTTTTGGTATGACTAATCAACCCGAAGGGCAGGATGGTGATGAATGAATGTTTACACATTTTCAGCCTAGATCAGGTGTGGCTGCAAATGTTGCAGGTGACAGTTCAAGTCTTTTTAGATCGAAGAATCACAAAAGGGTTTATTTAGACCTATTGAAGAGAGGGGTCATGAACCCTAGGAGTGTTGATTTTGATTTTCTTGATTCGGTGAAAGTCAATCTGTGAGAGAAGCTTGCTCTATTGCAATTGGAGAACTTTTGTTTTGAATCTACTGCTGCCTATCAAGAACTTACAGCCTATTTCTATTCGAATTTATCTTTTGTGGATGCAAACAGTTTCTCTTTCACTGTGAGGGATAAGGAGTTCATGGTGAACATGGATACTTTGACTGACCTAATTGGGGTGGAAAAAGGGTGTTTCCAACTAATTAGTGTATATGTTGCTCATGCTACTCTGTCATTGGTGCAAGACAGGATTCCCATAGGCAAGATATCCTACTCTAGGATGAATGCCACCAATATCTTACTGCGCAAAATCATGATCAACTGCATCAAGCCAAAATCGACATCCAAGACTGACGTGTCTCAATCTGAAGCAAAATTTATGCATGCCATCAATGTCAGTTACAAATTCTCTCTACCTCACACCATCTTGTTTCACATGTGCAAGACAGTGGTGAAAGATAAGGGACAACTCCCTTATTCTGCTCTTATTACGCGCCTTTTTAGACATTTCCACATTCACATTCCTGCACCTCTGTGTTTGACCAGCATTACTTTGATGGTGATTGGATTCAAAATGATCACCAGGATGCGACTGAATGAGTTTAACAAGGTGTTAGAGTGCATGAAGGAGAAGTCTCCAACTAAGGTGAAATTAGTTTCTATAGGGGCTAAAAGGAAAGGCAAGGAGCCCATGGGTGTTTCAGTAAAGAAGAAGAAAACTCTCATCTTGCAGGATGAAGAAGATGAGGATGAAATGACTCTTTCTGCCTTGAGGAACTTGAAAAGTTTCGTCAGTTTTCACGAGACTAGAGAAAAGACTGAGAAAAGAGATGCAGACAGAAGAGAAGATGAAAGAAGAGAAATAGAGGAGGAAGAAGAGAGAAGAGAAGAAGGGGAAAAAGGAGGAGGAAAAAGGAGAAGAGGAAGGAAGAGAGGAAGAAGTAGCTTGAGATGAATCTTTTTAGCCTACTTTGGCTGTATCCCTATCAAGCAATTCTTGAAAGACAAAGAGTGGAATTGCTGGTGAGCAAGCTCAAGAAAAACATCACTACCTTGCTGACGCAGAACAAGAAGAAGAATCCATCTCTCCTCCCAAAGGCACTTATTCATGGGGAGATGCAGTTAGATAAGGTGGATCAGCACCTGGACTTGATTCAGCTGGACCTAGTTCTACAATAGCACATTCAACAGATTTTTTGTGACTGTTAGAAATTCTACTGGATGTCAGGAAAAAGCAATATGCTATGAGTTATGAAATGCAGGTTTTCAAGAATGCTTTCATGTCCACTTCAGTGTCTCTACATGATCAAACAAATACCCTTAAGACGCAAGTGCAAGATCATGTGAAGGGTGAAGATTTACAACCGCTGAAGGAGACTATTGAAAAGCTTGAGAAGACAATGAATTCAATGGGAGAATTCCAGCTTGTTCGCCTACCCAAATAGCTTTGACTCTCTTCATTTTTAAACAACTCTTTTTATTTGTTCTTCACTTTTTGCTGTTGACAAAAAGGGGGAGAAGTTTGATGCAGATTTGATATTTGTTTGACTTTAGATTTCTGGATTTGTTTGGTTGTGGACTGTTTTGATTTGATCTTTTGATGCTTGCAGTTACTTAGGCCTTGTTAGTGATTATGGAAGAATAGTTGATTTGCAGGACTAACACGTTATCTGTGGTTGCAGAATTTTTGCTATTCATATCCTAATCCACTTATCTTTTATGAGATATCTTGTTTTGCTTAAGTGTTATTTTGCAGGAAAGTTTTTTTACCATAAAAAAGGGGGAGATTGTTGGAGAAAACTTCCTTATTTGTTTTGAAGTTGACAAAACGTTTCCATTAGTCTAGTTGAAAGACTCATAGACTCTATCGTCAAAGTCTGAAGACCTCCAGATTCTATATTCAAAATCTACTCTCATTGATATTTTCCAGACTGACAAAGAGAAGACTTATCCAAATGCAAGTACATTCTTAAGGATTTGGTTCGTACGGTTGCAGAAGATCTCACAGCTGGAGATAACACCTCGTGATCAATTATTCTCATCGAAAACAATTTGGATAATTTGATCTGTTGATTGGTGAAGTATACTTGGAAGGTTCTACTTATAGAAACCTAGATCCTGATTGTATGGGCGAGCAGGATTGGTGGGCTATCATCACATTCCTTAAATGAACTCGAGATCTCCTTAATTGATTCTGTCCGACGGTAGATTGGAAGAACTCCTTTGGAAGGTGCCAACGGATATGAAGGCACGGAGGAGTATATAAGGAAGATGCTCAAGTTATTCGAGTGTGTGCGTGATAGAAGAATTCTAAAGTCTGAAGCTCATAGTTCTTTGTTATTTCATTCGCTGAGCTTATATTGTATTCGAAAGAGAGATAAATAATTGTGAGACCTTGAGGAAGTGTAGTAGAGTCTCTACATTATGGAATCAATAACGTGAGACTATAATATCTCTTTTGGTTCTTAGTGAAATCCAGTCAGTGGGCTGTCGGTGTGGGAGAGTGGATGTAGGCTTGGTCTAAGCCGAACCACTATAAACTCTGTGTTTCAGTTCTCTTTCCCGAAACTCTTTACTTTATCTTATAGTCTTATATATCTGTTCACTGTCTTTTATATCTTCAGTCTATTATTATCAAAAGACAAATTAAACTGTTAAGTTTTTGTGAAAATTGCCTTAACACCTATTCACCTCCGTCTAGGTGTTCTTACTAGCCCTATCAGTTTCCACATTTTTAACTCGAACATGTCTTCGAAATCTTCCAAGTTTGCATCTATGTCGCACCAAAGGAAATCTTCTCGGATTGCTAGTCAAGGTCCTTAGAGCATGCCAAAAGGACCAACGCATTTCGATCTCACTAGTGAAGACTCTCCGCACAACTCTCCACAGAACTCTCCACAGAACCCTCCGCGCCAACCTTTGGAAGAGGAAGTTGAACAAGACGTAGTTCCTCTCCAAACTTTGACACCCCAGGTTCTTTACAAGCATTATGGTTCTTTGAAACAAGGTGGTACTCCAATGTCCTTTATTACTAGTTTTCTGAAGAGCCATGGACATGGGAACAAAACTATTTTCTTAAGAACCATGGAAAGGATAGGACTGGCACCAAAGGGTTAGGCAGAAAATGCTTTTCTGCATTTCAATACAATCTTAGATTTAGTTATGCGAATTAGCCTGAAAGTAAGGATGACGATTAGCGGATGTTTTTGTATTTTCAACCTAGGATGGGTGTGGCTACTGATGTTTCCAGTGAGAGAACGAAACTGTTTCGTTCTAAGGAGCATAAAAGGGTTTATGCTCAGATGTTGAACAGAGGGGTGATAAACCCTCGAACAATTGATTTTGACTTTTTGGACTTGATTAGGGTTAACTTGAGGAAAAATTTGGCCTTTCTTCAACTTGAGAAATTTTGTACTGAGACGGTTGTGGCTTATCCAGAACTAACAACATACTTCTACTCAAATCTGTCTTTCCTTGACCAGAATTGCATTCAATTTACTATTTGTGATAAAGCTTTTGTTGTAGATGTTGACATCCTGGCTGACATTCTAGGAGTGGAAAGATGTGGTTTTCGACCAATCAACATCTCCATTGATCAAGCCACTAGATTCCTAGTAAAAGACAAACTACCAAGTGGAGGTATAACTTACTCTTGATTGCCAGCCTCCAACATTTTGCTGCACAAAATTGTCATCAACTACATCAGACCCATGGCAGCCTCCAAAACAGATGTTTCCATATTTGAGGCAAGAATCATGTGGGCAATATGCAATGGGATGCGTTTCTCACTTCCTCATACTATCCTACTGCACATGTACAGGACAGTTATGAAAGACAAAGGCCAGTTGCCTTGCTCTGCCTTGGTTACAAAGCTATTTCGCCATTTTCAGATCCAGTTTCCTGCTTCTCTTTGTTCCAGAATTATTGCTCCTATGACAATAGGAATAAAGATGATCTCGAAAATGAGGCTGAAGGATCTAACAAAGGCCATTGAGCATTTATAGAAGGAATCCTCGAGCAAAACCAAGGAAGATCATGCTGTTGCAAGAAAGTGCAAAGGCAAGGAAGTGGTGCAAGAAACTACAAAGAAAATGAGATCACTTATCCTGCAGGACAAAGAAGACAAAGAGGATAAAGATGATCTGAGCATTTCTACCATTGCCCTAAGGAATCTTCAATGTCGTTTTGAGAAATCAAAGGAAATAGACGGAAGGGAAAGAGAAGCAGAAGAAGAGGAAGAAGAAGAAGAGAAAGAAGAAGAAGCAGAAGAAAAAGAAGAGGAAAGGGTGAGGATGACTCTGAGATTGTTGCAATAACATTATCAGAGGATTCTGAAGCAACCAAGAATGACCCTGCAAGAGTTTGAGCTTTGCCGAGTCCTGCCTAGGTTGAGTGTTGTCCCTCGATCCATCCTCACCTTAACCGAGCCACCACCTTGCCTTTTTAGCCAGCAACTAGCCAAGAACAGAGAGCAAACCAGTGGGTTTCCAGCAAGCATCTTGGCCTGTTTTGAGGTCGTTCCCGGCCCCGAAAGCTACGCTCGCTTTGTAGATAGTTGAGCCCCGTTGCATCCCCGTCGATTTGCACCGATCGGATTGCCGAACAAATGAGTTTAACTCACTAATCCTCGCTTAATAGGTTAATGACGCTTAAAGATTGATTAGATTAAGTTAAGTATGGTTAGGTGGTTAGTTAGATTAGATTAGTGAAATTTAATTAATTACCAATGCATGTTAGGTGGATAGTTAGTGCAATTAGGGCCTACATGAGCTCTAGTATTTATCTAGAGCGACTTGGAAATTTTCCGGTTTCGTTTCGGCGTTCATTTAGGCTTTTCCGGGCCTAAGTTGATTTATTGGCATTTATTTAATATTTTCAGTAATTATTTAATTATTTAATTATTTTCGGGAAATTAGACCGAGATAGCCAGTGACCAGAATTTTATGCTGATTGCAATGGTGCTCTCTGTTTATTTAATTGAGTACCTGATTATGCATATTGATTGTGATTAGTGTTTGTGGGTATTTAATTCCAAAAATGGACAATTTTAGTAATTAATTGGAGAATTACCGTGCGTCGGTCTACAGCGCCAAAACTCTATTTTGGGGCTGCTGAAAATAGTGGGAGGTTCAAAAGTGAAAACCTTGTATTTTGGCTAAGACCGGCCATATACCCACACACGTGTATTTTTATCGGGTATGATAAAAATAGGAAATTGATTGTACGATCAGAACATGATACTATATCAGCTTGGTGACTCTATATGTCATCTTGGAGAAAGGACGATATACTATACCAGCTCCATGACTCGATATGTCATCTTGGAGAAAGAACAGTATGCTATAGCGGCTCGATGGCTCTATATGTCATCTTGGAGAAAGAACGTTGTGCTATAACGGCTCGATGGCTCTATATGTCATCTTGGAGAAAGAACGTTATGCTATATAAGCTCGATGACTCGATAGGTCATCTTAGGTCATTTTAGAGAAGGAACAGTATTTTATATTGGCTCGGTGACTCGATATGTCATCTTAGAGAAGGAACAATATGCTATGATTTAGCCCTTGAGGCAAGCTACTATCTATTTTTTATCTTAGAGCAAGCTGTTCGCAAGGTGGTCGGACTTTATATATAGTATTGTTTTGACCAGGTGATGGTCCGATGACACGGAATCGACTAAGTCGATTGATCGATGATTCGATCTATGGTGATTGATTGGATGTCTATATGAATTGTAATGATTTGCAGGGAAGGACTGAGGCCAAGGCAAGTCCTCTAACCCGTGTTGTTCTTAGGTAGCCCTTAGGGCGTATTTTCTTCCTAATCGAGTCTTAGGGGATAGAACTCGCTGAGACGTCGTCTCATCCCGTTGTGGGATAACATTTAAAGCTCGTAGATGGCAGCCCCGCTGGAACATTTTGGGCAACCTAAGAAGTTCACCGAAACGAGTTACCACATTCCAATACATGGACACCCAGAGGGCCTTGAGTATGTATTGGTGAAGTCTACCATCTGGGTTGATGTGGGTGAACCCCAAAAGGTGCCCTATAAATACCAGTCGTGGTATCATCATTACAATAATGGATGAAGAGTAGGTTCGGTGCCGAAATCTGATGTACCTCTGTACGTTTTGGAGGTTGCCTTCGGGAAGGGAGCAGCAGATCTTAAGGGTGGATCAGTGGTGGATGGGAAGGATCCCAAGCTCGAGGGCGATTCTAACTCTCCGGTGTACTCAGCCGTGGGCTCCAACTAGAGTGAGGAGGAAGAAGAGATCGTTAAGGAGGAGGAGGACTCGGAGGAGGACCCAGAGGAGGATCCAGGGGAGGATTGAAACCCCACCCCTATCTGCAAACTTTGTTTTGTGAACTTGTTGTTTATGACCTGACTTAGTAGTTCGCCTTGTATATATATGCATTATGGTTTGCATTGTATATAAGGGTGGTTGTTTTTAAAGTTGAAATTTGGAGTCCTACTTTTCTATCCCATAGTTTTATTGTTTGGGGATTTTATATATGCTTCCGCATGTGCATTAAACTGAAAGGGTCGGCGATGCATTCTGGGACGTCGCTAATTAATCAACCGGTGAGGGATGGGCGCACGCTCGAGGATCGGGGCGTGACATCCCCATTTAAGTGGCATCAGAGCAATGGTTAAGGATTGGAGTGATAAGGTGCGATGGTTCATGGGATAGTGGTAGGAATGGCCTTTTAAATTTATGCTGGTGCATGTTTGTGATAGTTGATTGGTAGAATTGCTTGTGGTTGAGATCACTCTGTTTCTGATTCGGTGAGGAATTGGAAGCAGGCTTTAGTAGTTAAAGCTAAGCCATGAGTGATTAGGAGTAGTGAACTCCTAGTAAGAGGATCGTTAGGGCCGTGACCCGGGGTAGGACGCTAACCAGGGTTGGTACCCGAGGAGGCTGAGGTAAAGTGCCAGCACAGGCTAGCGCTAGTGGCATAGCACTGCCGCTGCTAATGCTGCTATTGCTGCTGCAACTGCTACCGCACCTGTTGCTGCACTTGTCGCCACACCTGTCGATGTTCCAATTAGGAACATAGTCGTAGATAGAGAGAGACCGATCCTTAAGCTGGTGGAGCAATTCTTGAAACAGAACCCGCCGAGGTTCACGGGTACCGGAGACCCTGAGGCCGCGTCTCTTTGGATACAAGACCTGGATAAGGCGTTTTCACTTCTGAGGTGCAATGAGGAGAAAGTAACCATGGCAGTCTACCAACTGCAAGATAACACTAATACCTGGTGGAGAGCCGCCAAAGAGACGATGTTTCCAGGAGGAGTGGTTCCGCTATTGGACGCCTTCCTCAAGGCGTTCAATGAACAGTACTTCTCGAGGAGCGCCGAAGAGCAAAAGATGGAAGAGTTTCAGCGTCTTCGTCAGGGGACGATGACCGTTGACAAGTATGGGGTCAAATTTGCAGAGCTCTCTCAATACACTCCAAGGTTGATTGAAGATCTAGAAGAAAAAGCCTGACGATTCAGAAATGGTCGTCGTTCTGAACTAAAGCAACCTCTGCTACCGTTAGATCTGACAGAATATCGAGAAGTCTATCATCGAGCCCATATGATAGAGAGAGGTTTGAATGAGCAAGCTGCCTCGTTTGGATTGAGGTTTAGCTCTCACAGAGAAGGGATTCGTCAGGGAAAGAGGCCCATGCCTAGAGGTAGATTCCAGATCCCGCCCAACAGGAAGGGTGGAGTTGGCATGCCAGGGCCAAGCAAGAATGATTTGTGTCGCGCTTGTGGAAGGCGACATTGTGTCAAAGTTAGGGAAAGAAAGATCACATGCCCAGAGTTAGTTTAGCAATCAGTGAATGCCATTGCAGTTATCAGAGGTAGATTAAAGAATGCTCAAAGCAGACAGAAAAGTTACACAGATAAGCATCAGAGACCATTGGAATTCCAAGTTGGTGATCACGTTTTTCTTAAGGTGTCACCAATGAGGGGTACTTCGCGCTTTAGCAAGAAAGGGAAAATGAGTCCGAGCTACGTAGGCACATTTGAGATTCTAGAGAGAATCGGGATCCTAGCGTATCGCCTTGCATTGCTGCCGAGACTAGCGTAAGTGCACGACGTCTTTCACATGTCGATGTTGAGGAAGTATGAGGTTGACCCGACCCACGTTCTTAATTTTGAAGAATTGAACGTGGACGATAGAGTGTTGTACGCTGAAAGCCCGGTTCAGATCATGGATCGAAAAGAACAAGTTCTGAGTACAAAGATCATCCCGTTGGTCAAAGTGGTCTGGCAACACCACGGCACTAAAGGATCGACCTGGGAGATTGAATAGTCGATGAGACAGTTGTACCCCCACCTTTTTGCTTAAGTATTGTAATGGTTAAAATTTTGAGGACGAAATTTTAATAAGAGAGGAAGAGTTGTGACATTCTGGATTTTTACTTCTGCTTTCAATTAAATTTATTTGGCCTTTCATCGATGCGCCTATAGTTCTATTCTCGGAGCTGATCACTTCTGAAATAACTAGACTATCTGGGGAAGTCACTAAGGGATTTTAATGCAATAAACTAAAGAATTCGATTAGGAATCGATTACTCGATCGTGCTAATTTGCAGAGATCATTACGGCACAGTTAAAAGTCAATTAGGGATCAGAGATAGGTCGATTCGACAAATATGTGTGGCTAAACGTGGGTGATTCCACTAAATTACAAAATTCTTGTCGACCGGCACTAGACTGATTTTTCTGTCGTTTTGGTACCTTATGTTCGTATTTGAATTCTCGAGATTTTCACGACAATCGGAAGTCATCAATGAGTTGAAGAAGTTCATTGTGGCTCGAAGAAAATCGACCACGGGTCATTTACACTAAAAATTTCTGAAAGCTACCTGGTAGCTTAGGTCATGCTAAAATCGTGCCAGATTGAAATTAACCGCAAATTTTAATCCAATTTCAGAAATTGAAAGTTTTGTCATGTCATGAGTCATTTTAGGAAAGTCGACTCAGTCTCCGAAGATTTTTCTGTAAACTGAGATATTTTGGGAAAAAGTCGAGGTAGGGTTGTTTTTGTCTAGGAAATTCCAAGGACCGTTTTTTATCACGAAATTGGGATGCAAGTAGGATCAATTGGCGAGGAAAAATACCAATTTGATCGATAATATGTCGGTGGGATTTTTAGAAGCCAAATTGGGTTAATTCAAGAAGGAAATGAAGTCCAATTAGAGGGAATTGCACCAAAATTCGTGTGCCCCCATGGCCATGACTTTTGGACCATCTCAAGTCTTCTAAAAGGGGCATTTTAGTCTGCAATTTGCTAAGGAGGCCACCTGGTATCGTAAGGTCATCCAAGGGGGACAAGAAGATGGAGTTGAAGGCTTGGTGGTCCCCCATAAAACAGCCAGTCCCCCTCCGCCTTTTCATCTCCCCAACCCATCGATCATCTCCCCTCCTCCTTGCTATTTTTGAACTCAGCAACCTAGCAAGCCAGCAGCCTTGCTGGATCGCCAACACACGCTATCACGTCACCGTAGCACCCCTCGTGTGCTCGTCTGCTCGTCGCACGCCACCATCGTCCCAGCCGCGCCATCTTGCCCATCTCATCCAACCAGTAGGTCACCAGGAAGCTGTACGTCACTCTCGTGGATGTCTGAATCGTCGCTAGCCACTAGAGTTGCCTGCCGAGCTTGCTGTAGCCGGTCCGCCACTCGCCTTCGCCGGTTTCCGCCTCAGCCAGCCACCAAAGCCACCTCTCTCGGCCCCAACCGTTGCCACCTCAGAATCAAAACCCCTAAAGATTTCCAGCACTATTCGAATCGTTTTTGGGCTGTTCCGGACCCCGTTTGGCGAGCCCGCTTTGGAGTTTATTGAGCCCCTTCGTGACCCCGTCGATTTGGTCCAAGCGGATCGCTTAACAAGTGAGTTTAACTAACTAATGCTCGCTTAGTAAGTTAATGACGTTTAAGGATTGTTTAGTTTAGACTAAGTGTGGATTATATGGTTAATTAGATTAGATTAGTGAATTAATTAGCCGATTGTGCATGTTAGGTGGTTAGTTTAGTGCAACTAGGGCTTAGACAAGCTCTAGTATTTATCTAAAGTGGTTCACAAATTTTCTGGGCTCGTCTCAACTTTTAATTAGGTTTTATAGGCCTAAGTTCTATTTATTTGCATTTATTAATTATTTTTAGTAATTAATTAATTATTTATTTATTTTCTAGAAGTTAGACCGGGATAATTAATGACCGGAATTTTATGCTGATGGTAGTGGTGTGATCTGTTTATTTAATTGACTGTTATTTTGTGCAAATTGATCGTGATTTGTGATTGTGGGTAATTATCCCAAAATAAATTAATTTAAAAATCACCGAGCGTTAGTTTACAGCGCCAAAAATGGATTTGTGGACTGTTCGAATTAGTGAGATTTTCAAAAGTGGAAATATTGTATTTTTGGCTAAAGCCGACCGTGTACCCATACATGATTATTTTTATTGGGAAGGATAAAAATTGCGATTTGATTTGATGATCTATATTACTATTTGAGGTAGCTTCTGGCGAGCATACTTAGTATACTATATCAGCATTTGAGGCAGCTTCTGGCGAGCATATTTAGTATACTATGTCAGTATTTAAGGCAACTTCTAGCGAGCATATTTAGTGTACTATATCAGTATTGAGGCAGCTTCTGGCAAGCACATTTAGTATGCTATATCAGTATTTGAGGCAGCTTCTAGTGAGCAATACTATCTATTATCAGCTTCAAGTGAGCAGTCTTGATTATGATCCAACTTTATAGATAGTATTGATTGAGATGACCGGGAAATGGTCTTGTTGATATGGAATCGACCAAGTCAATTGATCGATGTCTCAATCCGATGTGATGAATTGATTTGTTGACGTGATTCTATGAATTGCATGTTGTATTGATTTGGAGGATGGGACTGAGGCCAAGGTAAGACCTCCGACTTGTGATTGTGCCTAAGCAACCCTCAAGGCATATTTTCTTCCTAGTCGGGTCTTAGGGGGTTGAACTTGCTGAGACGTCGTCTCAACCCGTTGTGAGATAACATTTCAGGTCCATAGATGGCAGCTCCTCCTGAGCATTTTGGACAATCGAAGAAGATCACAGAACAGAAGTACTACATTCCGATTCATGGACACCCTAATGGGTTAGAGTACGAACTGGTGAAGTCTATAATCTTGGTTGATACGGGTCTACCTAAGAAGGTGCCCCATCAATACAGATTGTGGTACCGCGAGGATCGTAATGGACTAAGAGAGGGCCACATACCGGAATCTAAGATACCTCTGTATGTGATGGAGGTTGCTTTTGGAAAGGGCACTACAGACCTTAGAGGAGGTTCAGTGGTAGACCCGGTGGACCATGAGCTTGAAGATCCGAGATCTCCTGTGTATTCAGCAGTAGGCTCTAGTTGAAGTGTGGAGGGAGATGATGAAGAGGACAAGGACCCGTAGATATTTGGAAACCCCACCCCTGTTTTGCAGACTTTGTGTTATAAACTGGTTGTGTGTATGACCTGGCTTCGTATTGTAAATATAAGTGTGTTATGACTTTTGAAATAAAATCATGATCCTACTTTTCTATCCCATTGAATTGTTGCTTGGGATTATTTATTTACTTCCGCATGTGCATTAAAAAGAATGGATCGGCGATACATCCTAAGACGTTGCTATTTAATCGACCGCAGAAGGATGGGCACGCACTCGGAGGATCAGGGCGTGACAAATTCAACATGTAAAATGACACTCAAATGCAATGACGTGAATCTGTACTCAAACTTTGTAACATGAAAGTGCCAAGAAGACATTATTGCAAGATTTGATCTTTAAAAGACCCAAACAAGCATGACAAGATGCATATTTGGCAAGCCTTCATTTCAATATTAACTTCATAGAACGAGCATGATTTCAGCCATCTCAAAACATGCAAAAATCTTATGAAAAATGCCACATACAGAACATGCAATGTTGAACATTTGTCGTTAGAGTTCAAAACCTAAATATGATTGCATGAATCGTAGCAAAATGACAAAACATAGATGCATATCTAAGCTATTTATTATTGCAACAAATTTTCACCTTAATTCATGCAATCAATTCACTTACCAACATCAAGACTTTGCAAAGCATGTATCGACTAAACATGTACAGCATGTATTTCAACTTTTGTAAAGGATTTGAGACGAAACAAACTCATTTATGGACTCAGTTTCATCAAATCACAATCCGGATCAATGTAGGGCAAACTGTCCTATGTTCAGATCTAACTGATTTTGACCTAACAACTCATATCTAAAAATTCCCAAAAAAAAAAAAAAAAAAAAAAAAAAAGATACAAAATGTTCTCCACATAATTAATCAACTTTCATGAAGGAAAGTCCCTCTAAAACACAACACATAAATCAATACAAAAATAACAAAATCAAATATCAATAAGGAACAAATTGACCTAAGCTTAGATTTGAGTAGATTTAACTTTGTAAAATATGTCCAAAAATCATGAAAAAAAAAAATTACAAAACATGCACAAGACAATTTGGAACAAAACTAGTGAAGGAAAAATTATCCAAAAATCATCACAAGAGGCTACAAAAAATAATAAAATCTCATTTTGGAACAAGAAATAGAACCAAAAATCCTCTTAAACTACTGTGGAATTGCTCATCTTCAGAGGTATTTTTCGAGAGTCAAACGACACTCAATTTGGTTGTGCAACCTATCGTTTCGAAGTTTGAGACATGTATTATCTAAACCTAATAGGACTCGAGTTGAAATGAGGTCATTTTAGACCTCGTTTTGACCAAAACAGTAGATTAGTCCTAGGGCTATGAAATTGTAGATTTAGGCTCAATCAACTACAATCATTCAAGTTCTTCATTTAAAAGCACTCAATTGTAGCAAAACATCATCCAAATCCATCATATAGCATCTAATCATCATATATTTACTTAAGATTGAACCCTAGCTTTGGCCGGCTAATCCGGCCTCACTTCATGGAGTTCAAGACCGAGAAATTACCTTGAATTATGATTTAGTTAATTTTGATCGAAATTTTCGATAAAACTTCGATTAAACCGCCACAAAACTGCTAAGGAATAGATTCAGACGGCAAGGAACAGCTTCAAAAGGTGGCTGAACCACCTGTAGTGAAGGAAAATAGAATTAGTCCAAAACTGGACCAATTTGGACGTTGCCGAAGTAGATTGGGTCACCAGTGATTGATTGGCAAGTATCATACCACAATCTGGTGATGGAGAAACTTGGGGATAGATCGGTGAGATCTAGGGCAGGAATGCTGCCGGTGGGGGCTAGAACTGGTGGTAATGGCTTCGTTAGAGAAAATTCTGGTCAAACCGGCAAAGAGAGAGAGATATAGTTTGTTGGTGGCAAAGACACAGGAGAGAGAGATAGGAGAGATGCATGCATTTACGTAGAGAGAGAGATAGAGAGATAGATAGAGAGAGAGAGAGAGAGAGAGAGAGAGAGAGAGAGAGAGAGAGAGAGAGAGAGAGAGAGAGAGAGAGAGAGAGAGAGAGAGAGAGAGAGATTTCATGCATAATGAAGCCCCCCTAAAATGGAAGGAAATTTTTACTTATATACTCACTAAATTAAGTGATTTCGGCCGTTGATTCGATCCGACGGTTGAAATTTCAATCCAATGGCCAAAAATTGATTTTGAATGCTCCATTATGATCTTAATTTGTTGGGTAATTGAATTAGCGAGTTTGATTTGCAAAAACCCAAGCCAAAATCGAGAATTGCGTTAAAATGTTCAATTAAAGATTAATTTGTAATTTGATGAAATTCAAAGATCAATCGATAAAATTTTGGGAAATTGAAGATATAGAAGTGAAATTAACATTGAGAGGATCCCGAGACTAATCGCTGGAGGTCAGGAACTAGATGGCAAGGGGCTAAACCGGCTAGCCCCACCGGCAGCCGATTAGACTGGTCAAATTGGTTCAATTTGGTTCGGCTAGTTTCTGATTGATTCTTGATCGGTTTAGTCCACTTCTTGCTATTTCGTCCACTTGGGACCCCTAGAGGTCTAAAATTTATGCAATTTGGTCCTTAAAAGAAATTTTACCCCATTCAAGAAGAAATTGGCCAATTAAAGTACAATTAAGCTAATCAAACCTTATGAATGTGATCTAAGGGTCTCTTCTTGATCTAATTAAATGATTATCATGAAAACCAACAAGTCAAAACCATTGGTACTTTGAATTGGGCCTAATGGGCTAGAATAGCAAAATTTGCAATTCAATGGGCAAAATTGTAAATTAACTAAAATTGAACTCAATTAATGTCACAATTGCCTTATCTAATGAACTACCCATGTGTAAGATCACTTATCGCATTCAAATTGACCTTGAATCGAAGCACTGGAGCTTAGGTCAAAAATGAATCCAAGCCTAATATTAAAATTGGACCTAAATTTATTAAATTAAACCATAGCCATCAATCGGTCAATTCGAATTTTGATGATTGAAGCTAAATTGCTTGATTTTCTTACATTCGGGAAGATAAAATTCTTCATATTGATAAGTTTTGGTGCGAATTTCTCAAAATCGATTTTGGATTTGGACTTATTTTAAGGAAATGAGTGAGAAACAATTGTTCACTCGCAAGTTATAAATAATCGATTTTGGTCCCCCAATTAAGCCTCAAAACGACAATTCGCATTTTGACTCAGTAAATTTTGAATGCACAAGCAGGTTTTAGATAGCCCCTAAACCAATTGTCAAATAAGGAACTACACCTAATTATTATTAGAATAAAAGTATTTTTATTGTTGGTCGATTTAGAACCTAAAATTGAAAAATTCAGAAATCAAGATCTTTAATTGGATTTTGTGAAATTTTCGACACAAAATTTAATTGGCATTAAAAGAAATGTATTTGCGTTTTTTTTTTTCGATTTTTTTGTCAAATGTTTGACCAAAAATCAATCATTGAGTTGATTTTTCCTAAAATGTTGATTTTCTTTTTTATTATCAAATCTTTGAATTTTCAAGAAATTGATTTGGCAAAAGTGAAATTAAGGCTAAATGACATCTTTTTGGGCAAAAAGTCAATTTTTGATTCGATGTTGACTTTTGGTCAAAGGGTTGATCAAAAAGTTAACCTTAAAGTCAACCATTTGACTTTTTGGGTTTTTCTTGAAAATGAACTAAAAATTGCTTAAAAACATCAATACAAAAGAAAGAAATGAAAAACGATATTTTTTTGCCAAGAAATGGGATTCCATCGAGATCAGAAACCTAAATCTTGAGTGTAATTTTATCAACGATATTTTATCAACGCGTCAACTAAAAATCAGGCGTCAATAGCTACCTCTCTTTGAGTGTAACTTCGAAGAGGTTACACTCAAAGATAAAATTGATGCCCGCAATTTTTAGTCAACTCCACTTTGGGAATAGAAAATGATAGAGAAAATGACATTTGGTTAAGAATGCACCTGGACACTAAATAGAAAATGATAAAGAAAATGACATTTGGTTAAGGATGCACTTGGACACTTACCTTCACTCATTGGAGATTTTGGACTCATATTTGGGATTTTTCTCTCCATCTCTCTTGTGGAATGAAGAAAATGACGTTGTTAAGGAAAAAGGAAATATAAAACTTAAAATCGTGAATTCTAAGGATAACCTAGAACTTGAAGTCGAGGTTTCTAAGGACAACCTGGAACCTAAAGGTGAGGTTTCCTAAGACAACCTGGAACTTGACGCCAAGGTTTCTTAGGACAACCAAAAACCTAAAATTGAGGTTTCAAAGGACAACCAAGAACCTAAAGCCGAGGTTTCTTAGGACAACCTAAAACCTAAAGCCGAGGTTTCTTAAGACAACCTGGAACCTAAAGTCAAGGTTTCTTAGGACAACCTAGAACCTAAAGCCGAGGTTTCTTAGAACAACCTAGAACTTAAACTCAAGGGGGGTATGGTTTAGGGTGACAAAAAACAAAAAATAAGGGTATGGTTTAGGATTACCAAAAACCAGTTTACTGGGGAATACATATTTTGAAAAAGGGCTTCAAGATTGCTTGAAAGCCAATCTTGCGAAACAATATTGATTGTTAAATCCCTTCAGAGAGGATTTTAACAAAATGATATTTGATTTACCGCCTAAGGGTTAAATCAAATCTAGGTTAAATCAAATCTGCCAAATGGAAATAGCCTAATCAAAAGAGGTCTTTCACACTGGCTCTTAAAAAGGGTTTTTTTTCCCAACCATTGTTGTGGTGCTTAAATCTCACTAAAGAAGCCTCACTCAACCTATGTCCAAGGCTTTCGGAAATGTTCATAGTGAACATAATTCATTGATCAAAAGGTCTTTTGACAGGACCATAATGATGGCTTGGTCATGGACTTACACAAAGGGTATGCACTTTGAGACCAAGAAATGAATATTCAATTAATATCTTCATTAGGTTTACAAGTCAGGAATGTTGAAGATAAAATAAGATAGGATTGCTTCTACTCTTTCTCACGATAGCTCCTATATGAGATTCTTATTTCAACTCGAGCCATCTCAATCGGAAGAGACTTCTGATAGTAGTTGTAATGTTGGTTCGGGTGAGGCTTAACAAGGCTTGAAAAATTTTCAGATATTGAGGGGTTAAAAGTGAATGATTATCTTGACATCATTACCATCACACAACTTTTCAAAAATTTGACTCTTGAAATTTAACCTATCTCAAGAGTCCTTTTAACTATTTATCTTGAGACATGAGAGCTTCACTCTCTTTTCTAATGACATCGCTTGCAATACATATTTTCTTTTGTAAGGCTTTTCTTTTGTTTTTCAATGGATGGTCTTTTACATGACCATTGATTTTGTGTTTCTTTGCATTTTTCCATGGGCATTGGCCTTGCTTTTACCAAGGACACTACTTTTTCATGTCCCCTAGTTTTCACTCTCTTTTGAGCATCTAGGACTCTCGAGTGGTATTTACAAACATGACCAACATTCTCAATCTTGTTGGTAAATCACATGCCTTGCCCTAGTGTGCGGAGATAATCATCACATGGGGTTATGAAAGAATTGCATAAGACTCAAGTTGGCTAAGCAAAGGGTAATTATTTTTAAGGTAGTGAACAAAATGCTCTTCGTCACTTCGGGATGCTTCAAGCTTCGATAAGAAATCACCTGAAGCTAGCACAAGATGAATAATGCAAGTGAAAGCAATAAAATATTTCTTAATTTTATTCTCCACAATTTTCAACCAAGACCCCCTATTTTGCCCTCAATAGAGGGTTATTCTTGATAGGGTTATTTTGGAAATACTCCCTATTTAGCTTAAAGCGGATTGCAATGGATATTAATAGTGTTTGGGATTGAGAAAGAAAATGCCTTTATCCTCTCAAACCATGTATTCAATGTATGAACCCTATGCCCTAAGATATAATTCTTTTCACTCAATTCTCTCAAATAGTGTATAAGGACATGTTTAGCAAAGAGGTTGCCTCTCATATTTAACAATCCTTTCTGGGTTTTCCAAAACATATTTTAGTTTAATTCAACTCTTGAGAAATGAAAATGTACCGATTTTTTTTTTTTTGAAAAGACATGTTCCCTTGACCCTACTGGGGAGACTTTTGGAAACAAGGTTGAATAAAATTTGTGGACAGAACAGGCTTTGCTCAAACATAGGGGTTCACTTCTAGAGTTCTAGTTGCACTTCTAGAGTTCTAATTGATGCTTTCGGTATTCTAAAGGACAGGGTCACTTCAAAGCTTTAAAGAAGATGATTGACTTTTAGAGGCTTTGCATTTCTGAGATCAACCTCCTGTGGACAGGTAGAATCTTCTTCAGAGATCTTGCAAAATGAACAAACATGCAGATTTGACATGTATGCATGAGATGCAAGATGCAAATATCCTAAAGTGGCTCGGATTCAATCCAAAAGTGGCTCAAATGCCTTTCACTTTATTCATGGATAATACTTCTTGACAGCATCAGCATTTATAGGTCTTGACAATTCTTGGCCATCCATTTTTACAAGGATTAGTGCCCCACCAAGTAGCACATTCTTTACAATATATGGATCTTCGTAGTTCAGAGTAAACTTCCCACAAGAATCTGGAATGATAGGTAAGACCTTTCTCAAGACAAGATCATTGATCTCAAAATGTATTGGCCTAACCTTGTGATTGCACGACCTTGCGAATTGAAGTTCAGTAAGCAAACAAAGTATATGGTAACCGATCATGCCAATCACGATAATTTTCTACTGTTTTGGCTAAATTCTTCTTGATGTTCTTATTTGTCACTTCCATAGCTCCATTCATTTATGGGCTGTAAGGAGAAGATTCAAATGGCGAATGTGGAATTCTCCAAGTAATTCATCTACCACCTTCTCATTCAGGTTTGATCCATTGTCTGTGATAATTACTTCAGGAACTCCATATCGAACGATGATATCACGACGGATGAACTTTGCCATGCTCTTTGCAATGACGTGGGCATAAGAACTGGCTTCAATCTATCTGGTGAAGTAATCAATGGCCACTAAGATAAAACGTTATCCGTTCGATACTTTAGGATTAATTGATCCGATGATGTTGATGCCCCACATTGAAAAAGGCTAGGACTCGGACATTTGATGTAATTCATTAGGAGGAGAATTGATTTGTCTCCATAGACTTGGCATTGGTGACAACACCTCACATGTTGAATACAATCGGCTTCCATGGTCAACTAATAGTAACCAAGCCTCATGATCTTTTTTGCCAGGAAATGACTGTTCATATGAAGGCCACACTCTCCTTCACGTATCTCTTTCATCAGGAGCTTAGTTTCTTGTGCATCCACACATTTCAGTAAAACTAAATCGAAATACCTTTTATAAAGGGCTCCTCCACTGAGGAAGAATTTGGATGCTAACTTCATCAGGTATTTTCGATCATTAGCTTAACTCCCTTGGGGAAATTTTCCTTCTCAAATGTAATTCATTATGTCATAATACTAGGGTTAATCATCAAGTTCCTCTTCAATCATCAAGTAATAAGCAGATTTCTTCAAAACGTCAATTTACAAAGGATCAATACTCAAGCCATCGATTACTTGCAACGTTGAAGATAAAGTCACCAATGCATCAGCAAATTGATTTTATGATCTCGGCAGATAATCGAAAGAGATTTCATCAAATTACTTAACCAAGTCTTCGAGATATTATATATATTTACATCTCACGTTTGCCATTTGCCTCCTGTCTGGAGGATGATGAGTGCATAATCATTATAAACCTGAAGCTTTCTGACTTTCATATCGATGGCTAACTGCAGACCAAAGATGCAAGTTTCATATTCAGAAATATTATATATATATATATATATATATATATATATATTTTTTTTTTTATGACCCGGGAACCACCGTACAGCCGGCAACCGGTGACGTAAACCCAGGGGAGTAGAAATATAGTTGGTACAAGGGAATACCAACTTTGCAACTACTGGGCAATGTTTACCTTCTAGGGATATTAACACTACCCTAGTGCTAGAATTAGAAAAGTTAATAGCACCATCAAAATACATGATCCACTTGTCAGACGAGACCAAATAAATCCGTTCATAATTTTCATCCCAATCATTAGACTTCTTAGGATTTTTAGCTAACATATCAACCATAGCTCGCCCTTTTGACAGCCTTCTAGCTAGTTTCCACTATGAATCAAAAGAGAATTTACAATCTTGCGATCTCGACTTCTTAGTGAAGAGTCTCTTCTGCTCTCATAAAGTCACAATATAAGTCTCTCTCTCTCTTTTGAGTACAAATTTGAGCACAGTGTAAGGAATAACAAGTAAATGGAAGCTTCAAATTTTTGTATTCTTCTTTCACGCACACTATCGAATAACTGGAGAGGCCTCCTTAAATACTCCTTCATGCCTTCTCGACCGTTGGCACTTACCAAAGGAATTCTTCCAATCAACCTATTGGACAAAATCAATCAAGGAGATCTTGAGCCGTTTGAAGATTGTGATGAAAGCTCATCAATCATGTTCGCTCATACAATCAAGATCTTGGTTTCCATAAGTAGATTCTTTCCAAAATAACTTGCCTTTCGAAATGATTTGATGTTTCTAAATTGATTCCAATAAAGATAACCAATCTTGTAGGTGATATTTCCAACAGAAAACCATATATATCTTGTACGAATTGAAATCTTGAAAAAAATAATCTTGAGTTTGATTATGTCTTCATTCTTACATTCAGTCTGGAATTTGTCAGAGTGGGCAGACTTCTGTTGTAAGATAGACTTTGGCACAAAAGTCTGGCAATCTTCAAAATAGAACTTGGATAAGTTTTGCTAGAATCAAAACATCTTAGGAGTTTTCTCCAACACATGGCACTCATATGGTAGAGAAAAATTGGTTCATGATAGAGAATATCAATCGATCACTTTGGCCACAAAGTTGGAATGATTCACAATTCCTACTTGAATTTCTTGTATGACTACAATGAAGTCACGGTTCATAGCCTTTGAGTGGTACCGAGTTCACGTCTTGGATTGGTGCAGGGTTCCTCCATACTTGGTACTTGAGCAAAGCTTTGGGCTTAGGCTCGTTCATGATGTTGTTGATGAGGAAATTCATGATTTCATGGCACATGCATCATGTTTGAGCATAAAGTGCATAATTCCTGGCACATGCACAAGACTTGAGTACACCATTAAGAAGGGATCTATGCTTGAGCAAAGATAAGAAAAGATAAAAAAAAAAAATGGGGTTTGAGTCCCCGAATCCTGGCAAGAACTAGGTTCGAGTCCCAGAGGCTGTCATAAGACTTGGGTTCGAGTCCCGAGCACATTAACTGGGTTTGAGTCCCAGAAGCTGGAAAAAAAAAACCAAAAGCCTTGTTAAAAAAGCTCAAATTGAATTGGGTTCGAGTCCCAAGACGGCTCTAGGAAGACTTGGGTTTGAGCCCCGAGCACAAGAGAAAAACTAAAAAAGCATGTCATGCATGAGCAAGAAAGAAAGGCTATAATGCATATGCTTAAGGCATGCATCATGTGCACGAATGACTGCAAGAATTTTCATTCATTTGTGCTTGAAGCTTGGTTGCATCTTGCAATTGATTTGCTTTTGCCATGATTTGCACAAAATGATTGACTAGTGTTGATGATTGAATCAATGTTATATTCAAAGGCCAGAGGCTATTCTTATTGAGTATTCCAAGTACTCACCCCTGTTTCTTTTACAGGTACTTAGAACTATGGCTGCTGTGCATTTTGGTTACCTTGTAAGGATAGAAACTACTATGACAGGTGTATTCGACATAGATACTAATATTACTAATTGCAAGATATCATCCATCGTATGGATAGAAAAAGGCTTGGATGAGCTTGTCCCGATGCATTTCGAAGCATGGTGTAGGTTGTATGAGAATACTTGGATAGGACCTCTCCGTGGACCTGATAAGCTAAATCATAATCTTAGTGATGACGAGGATCCATCTTAGTGTTTGGACTAAGCTCATATGTATTAGCTAAGTAGTAGTAAAAGGGTTCCCAATTTTGGAGAGTACCTGCCGTAGCGAAGACAGTGATACCCTAAGCCACTTTTGTGTATAAGATAGGCTTGTAATCATCACTACTCATGTAATATATGAAGTATGTTAGTGTGTTGTGTTGGATAAAATTCTCTCAAAGTATTTTGAAGTTGACAAAACATTTTCATCAGTCTAGTCTGAAGACTTACAGACTCTATTGACAAAGTCTGAAGATCAAAGTCTGAAGCTAGCAAGACTCAAGACTCAAGACTTATATTTCAAAGTCTATTCTCATGGACAGTTTCCAGACCGACGTTTATTCTGATCTTATATGATCTTTCTTCTAACGGCTAGAGAATATCTTTCTACTGGATTCAGCACTAAAAGATCTTACTTTCGTATTCTAATATGTATAGATTCTCTAAAGATTTCGCAACTTATATTTGGAAGGATCTACTTATGGAAACCGAGATCCTGATTGTATGGGCGAGCAGGATTGATGGGCTATCAACACTTACCTTAAAGAGCTCGAGATCTCTCTAATTGATTCTGTCCAACGAGTTTATTGGAAGAACTTCTTTGGAAGGTGCCAACGGTATTGAAGGCATGAAGAAGTATATAAGAGAGATGCTCTAGTTGTTGAAGAGTGCCGGATAGAAGAATTCCAAAGTCTGAATCTCCTTTTGTATTTTGCGATATCATTCTTCGAGCGTTATATGTAATCAAAAGAGAGATCATATTGTAGTGAGACCTTGAGGAAGTGTAGTAGAGTTTTCTACACTGTGGACTCAAGAGTGTGAGACTGTAATCACTCTTTTTGATTCTTAGTGAAATCCAGCCGGAAAGGGCTGCCGTGCGGGAGAGTGGACGTAGGCTTGGTCTAAGCCGAACCACTATAAATCTGGAGTCTTGATTCTCTATCTCTAATCCTTTTATCTTTAACTGCTTTCATTTGCTACAATTGTTGGTTTTAAGTTATTAATCTCTCATTCGGATTAATTTATTAAAATTGCTTTAAAAACCTATTCAGCCCCCTCTAGGTGCTAATTCTAGTTCTAACAATTGGTATCAGAGCCTGTGTACTTGCTTATAAGAAGTGTCTTTACTTCTAAGTAAAAGATCTATGGCTAGTATGTTGCCTACAGGGTTGGTTGAAGGTCAAAGCAATACCAGACCTCCATACTTTGATGGAAAAGACTACAAAGATATGGAAAAATAAGATGAAGGCATTCCTAAGATCGAAAGATCCTTTGGAATGGGAAGTGGTTGATAAAGGAATCATTCCGCTGCTGCATCGGAATCGAGAGAGGAAAAGAAACTGCGATCCTATTCTTCGACTCAATAAGAAATCACCAAGAGAGACTCTTGACGCCAAAGCTATTTACTCTTTATATTGTGCTTTATCCCCTACCGAGTATAACATAATATCTTCTTGTGATACAAAGCAAAAGAAGTCGGGATAGGCTTCACATTACCTATGAAGGAACCGATCGTGTGAAAGAAACGAGGATCAACATTCTTCCGGGGACAATATGAAGTCTTTAAGATGAGATCAGGAGAATCAATAACTAACATGTTTAGTCGCTTTACTGAAATTGTGAATGGTCTTGAATATCGGGACATCCAATCTCGCAGGACATATGAAGGTCAACAAACTCCTTCGAGGACTCTCAAAAAAATGGAATTATATAAAAACCTCAATAAGAGAGACACAGAGGATTGCTCCACTCTCTGTAGACGAATTAGTTGGGACTCTTCAATCCTATGAAGTAGAACAGACCAACAAAGAGGAAGACTCAAAAGGTAAGAAATCTATTGCCTTAAAGTCTAATGACTATTCTCGATGTTACGACTCGAAGAAGATCTAGATGATGAAGAACGGCACTCATGATAAAGAGATTCGAAAGTTGAACGAAAAGGAAGGAAATTCAATTGGAAGAAACAAAATTCTCAAAGGTTTCAAAACAGGTCAACAGAGGAAGATGATTCTAATAAAGAAGTGACTTGCTTTGAATGCAAGAAAAATGGACACATCAAACCCAACTGTCCTCTGTTAAAGAAGAGAAAAGGAAAGATTGAGAAAAACAGGGAAAGCACTCAAGCGAGACTTGGAGTGATACTGAATGTGAAGAAAGTGACGATGATTATGCCAATATCTGTTTAATGGCAAAATCGACTCGACTCAGACCTTGATTGCACGGACTGCATAAAGTGAGCTCGAGGTAGGTAACCTGAAAATTCCTGTTAAGGTTTCTAAATATATTGATGAACTTTGTCTTAGTCTGAAAACCTCTCTTAAGAGGATCTCCGAATTGAAAAGGGAAAATTCTACATTGAAGCAATAGGATAAACTTATGAAAGAAAAGTTTGAAAAGTTGGAAAAAGATTTTGTTGCTGTGAAAGAAAACTCAGACATTATTTCAAATGAAAATAATCTTTTGAAAAATGATATCACTAACATATCAAAAAGATTTTCAAATGGTTGAAAAGCTGGATAAGATTCTTTCGATACAAAGACCTTATTTTGATAAGTTAGGTCTTGGTATGACTTCGAAACTATTCCACTAATTGATTTTCCGAAGGTAAAAGAAAGAATTAAACAGAGACCGGCTAGAATTGCTTATAAGAATCATTTCGGAAAGTTTTTGTAAAACCTGTTGGTAGAAATGCTTTGAGATGTTCCAAGTGTAAAAGCTTAGAACATTTTGAGAAAGAATGTCCTTTGGTTTGGAGACTGTTAAAAAGAGTCGGGCTAAGACTGTCTATTGTTCTAACACTTCTGGACCCAATATGGTATGGGTACCAAAAAGAGCTTGAATTCGTGTTAATTGCAGGTTACTATCAAAAAGAAGATTAAATGGTATCTTGATAGTGGCTGCTCAAGACATATGACAGGAGACTCAAGCTGCTTCATAAAACTTGTCCAGATAGACGGAGGAAAAGTTTCCTTTGGTGGTAACAACAAAGGAAGAATTACTGGTCGAGGAACAATAAAGATTGGAAGTTTGTCTATCAATAATGTTTCCTTAGTTGAAAGATTAAATTACAATCTGCTTAACATAAGTGAGTTGTGTGATTCTGGTTTCAAGATCAACTTTCAGGAAGAAACGTGCTCTGGAATCAGTAAAGACTTTACTCAATCTTTTACTGGTCGAAGATATGGAAATATATATCTTCTGGATCTTAATCAAGAAAGATCACAGTGCTTAATATTAGTACAAGATGAAGCAAGTCTATGGCACAAAAAGCTAGGCCATATCAGTATGAAGCAAATCAACAAGATCTCTACCAAGAAACTTGTTCGAGGATTGCCTATTCTCAATTATTCAAAGTCTGATCTATGTACACCATGCGTACTGGGTAAACGGGTTAGAAACTCTTACAAATCAATAAATAAAGTTTCCACTAATCATGTATTGCAGCTTCTGCATATGGATTTGTTTGGACCTACCGAACGAAAAGCATTGGTGGAAAAAGGTTAAATCGGTAATCGTGGATGATTACTCACGATTTACTTGGGTCTACTTTCTTTCAAGTAAGTCAGAGACTTTCTCTCTCTTTTCAAAGTTTGCTAAAAAAGTGCAGAATGAGAAAGGTCACACTATCTCAAGCATTCGTACAGACCATGGAGGTGAGTTTGAAAATCAAGACTTTACTAAATTCTGTGATGAATTTGGTTTTCAGCACAAATTCTCCTCTCCATATACTCCAGAACAAAATGGGGTTGTGGAAAGAAAGAATAGGTCTTTACAAGAAATGGCAAGAACACTTTTAATTGGAAATCAAATTTCTTCAAGGTTTTGGGCGTGTGTTTCAACTGCTTGCTATATTATAAACTGAGTGTTTTTAAGGCCAATTCTTGAGAAAACCCCTTACGAAATTTTTAAAGGAAAGAAACTAATAGTTTCTTATTTTCAAATATTTGGTTGCAAATGTTTTATTCTAAAGAATGCAAATGATCGTGTTGGTAAGTTTGAAGAAAAATCAGATGAAGGATTCTTTCTTGGTTACTCAACTACAAGCAAAGCTTTTAGAGTATTCAACAAAAAGACTCGGGATCGTGGAAGAATCAATGAATGTCAAATTTCAAGACTCTTCACAAGTTCAGCAAATTCGCATCGAAGATTCAGAATTTGCTCCGAGACTCTACTAGATCTAACTCCACCGAACGGTTACTAATTCGGAATCGGTGCAACAAACTACCGATGAAGAATCCACTCAAGAAGAAGATCAACAATCTATCGATCGACCAAGAATCGGAAGCACAAGTCTAGTCATCCTGAAGAACTCATTATTGGGAACATTAAGGAGGGAATTCGAACAAGATCCAAAAGGCGAGAAGAGTCTAGTGCTGTTGCTCTTATTTCTGAAATAGAACCCAAAAATATTGAAGAAGCTTTAGCTGATGAAAGCTGGATTGAAGCAATGCAAGAAGAGCTAAGACAATTCAGTATTAATGACGTATGGGAATTAACTCCCAAACCAAAAGGTAAATTAGTTATCGGAGCTAAATGGGTTTTTAGGAACAAAGTTGACGAAAAAGGCAAAGTAACGAGAAACAAAGCAAGACTCGTGGCTAAAGGATACACGCAAGAAGAAGGGATAGACTATGGTGAGACTTACGCTCCAGTAGCAAGGTTAGAAGCAATTATATTACTACTTGCTTTTGCTTGCTATAAGAATTTCAGGTTGTTTCAAATGGATGTCAAAAGCGCATTCCTGAATGGATTTATTCAAGAAGAAGTCTACGTGGAACAACCTCCTGGATTTGAAGATTCAAAGAAACCAGACTCTGTGTTCAGATTGAAGAAAGCTTTATATGGACTAAAACAAGCTCCTCGAGCTTGGTATGAGAGGCTAATAATGGCTTTTCTAAAGGAAAGGTAGACACTACTTTGTTCATTAAAAAGGAAGGTAAAAGCTTTCTACTTGTTCAGATTTATGTTGATGACATCATATTCGGATCATCTAATGAGACTTTGTGCAAGAAATTTTCTAAGTCTATGCGGGATGAATTCGAGATGAGCATGATGGGTGAACTATCCTTTTTCTTGGTCTACAAGTCAAACAACTAAAGGAGGGAATATTCATTCATCAAGAGAAATATGCAAAAGAACTTGTTAAAAAGTTCGGTCGGAAAATTGCAAAAAGACCGACATACCAATGTCAAGTTCCTTGAAGATAGACAAAGATGAAGCAGGGAAGAGAATCGACCAAAGTTATACGGGAGTATCATTGGTTCACTTCTTTATCTTACCGCATCCGGACTCGACATATTATTTAGTGTTTGCATATGTGCTAGGTTTCAATCGATCCTAGAGAATCTCATTTAAGTGCTGTTAAACGTATTATTAAATATGTTGCTACTCTTTGCTAAGATCGGTCTTTGGTATCCCAAAGAATGAGACTTTACACTTCTTGGCTATTCGGACGCAGATCTTGCAGGTTGTAGAGTTGAAAGAAAAAGCACTTCGGTACTTGTCAATTGCTTGGAAACAGGCGTATCTTGGTTTTCAAGGAAACAAAGTACCGTGGCTCTTTCAACGGCTGAAGCGAGAATACGTAGCCCTTGGAAGTTGCTGTTCTCAAATACCGTGGATAAAACAACAACCGCAAGACTTTGGCATTGAAGACTCTTGCACGAAATAAGATGTGACAACACCAGCGCAATCAATCTTACAAAGAATCCTATCCTACATTCAAGAGCAAAACATATTGAGATTCGACATCACTTTATAAGAGATCATGTTCAGAACAAAGAGGTCTTGATACAATTCATAGACTCAAAGAATCAACTGGCAGACATCTTCACAAAGCCACTTGAGAAAAGCTTGTTTGAGTCTATTCGCTCAAGACTCAATATACTATCTCTTGAAGAATGTTGAAGCTTAGACTCAGAAACTAAAGTCTGACAGAGCATCAGACTCAAAGGTTGAAGACTGAGAATACGAATCGACACGACTGTAAGTTTATTTATTTAAACTGTCATATCGATAAGGTAAGACTATCTGTTAATCTCTAATTAAGCTTATTAAGGCGGTTTTATTTAAAAAAGAGGTGGTTATCGATTTATTAAGGCAGTTATTTTTCAAAAGGAAATTTTTAGAAATTTCCAAAATATACGACGCTTGGTTTACCCCTCGTATCTGTTATCTTTTATACACTTCTTCTCCTTCGTTTTCACTTTACCTACAAACCCTAGATCAAAAGCTTTTCACTTCGTCTCAAAGCTTTTAACTTTCTTGCGACACAAGTGAGAAAGCTTCTCCAAAGAAAGCAACAATGTCGTATCAAAGGAAGTCATCCAGAATAGCAAACAGGGGACCACATGGATCTGGTGAGGGGCCTACGCACTTTGATCTCACTGAAGAAAGCGACTTTCCTTCTGAGCAAACTCCTCAACGATCTCAACCTCGAGGACATCGCCCTCAAGATGCAGAAACAGTTTTTGAAGATATTGAACCAGTAAGAACTCTTAAGCCTGCCTTTGTTTATAGGCTTTACTCTGCATTAAAGGAAGGAGGTTCTGCAATGACCCTCGTTGATGAATTTTTGAAAGAGAAAGGGTACAGAAATGAAACTCATTTTCTCATTGTCATGGATTGTTCCTGAGGGAACGGCTGTAAAAGCCTTTGCAAACTTTCCCAGTGACCCTAGGTTTGGTAGTATGAATCAGCCAGAGGGAAAGGATGATGATGAAAAGATGTTCATCCACTTTAAACCATGGATGGGTGTGGCTGCAAACCTTCGAGGGAAGAAGGATGAACCTGTTCCGCCTCGGACGGACATAGGAAGAAATATGAAAAATTGCTGAAGCGTGGGGTGATGAATCCACGGACGGTGGATTTCGATTTTCTGGACTTATTGAGTATAAATGAGAGAGAAGTTTGAAAAACTTCAACTTTATCGATTTCCTCTTCGACCGTGATATGGCACATTCCGAATTAACAGCGTATTTCTACTCCAATCTCAGCTTTATTGATGCAAACAGCTTTTCTTTCAGCGTGAGAGATAAATAGTATGTTGTTGATAAGGACATTCTGGCATATATACTTGGTGTGGAAAGAGGGGTTTTCCAATCAATCAGTGTGTCTGTAAGCCATGCTACTCTTGAACTTGCAAGAAACAGAATTGCAGAAGGTCGTCTCTCCTACTCCAGGATGAATGCAACAAATACTTTGCTGCACAAGATTGTGATCAACTGTCTGAGACCCAAATCAACATCCAAGACAGATGTATCCAACTCAGAGGCCAAGTTGATGTTTGCAATCAAGATTGGTCTTAACTTCTCTTTGCCGCACACCAACATATTTCACATGTACAGATGCATGGCAAAGGACAAAGGAAAACTTCCTTATGCTGCTCTCATCACTCGTCTCTTCAGACATCTGAACATTCAGCCTCCTCATATTCTCACTGTGAAGACTATTGGTAAATTGGTCATCGGGCTGAGGATGATTACCAAGATGCGTCTGAAAGAGCTCAGCAAGAAGCTGGAGCAATTCAAGGAAAAGACTCCTATCAAGTTCGGACCCGGACTCATCGGCCAAAAGAAAAGGGAAAGAACCAGTGGCTAGTTCTACCAAGAAGAGAAGGGCAATCATCTTGGAAGATGAAGATGATGAGGATGCTCTACCCATCTCTGCTCTTATTTCTCAATTTGCTGCATCTATTCCAGTTGTTCTAGAACATCAATTTGCAGAAACAGAGAAAGAGAAAGAGAAAGAGAAAGAGAAAGAAGAAGAGAAAGAAGAAGAGAAAGAGGAAGAAGAAGAGAAAGAAGAAGAGAAAGAAAAGAGGAAGAGGAAGAGAAAGGAAGAAAGAAAGAGGAAGAAAGAGAGGAAGAGGAAGAAGAAAAACTAGAACAAACAGATTCCCCAGCAGAAAAAGAGAATCTCCAACAGCCTGTCACTGAGGAAACTCCTCAGAAAGAAGAGTTCTTTTCTCCTCCGGAAGACATGGAAACAGGGGGAGATACGGACGAGAGAACACACCCCTCTTCTACGACTTTTAGAGAAGAAGATGCACAAACAGGTGTTAGTCGATCACCTCCTGCTGCTGAAGATGTTCATGCTGCACAGTTTCCTGAAGGAGAGGCATCATCTCCACATACTGAACTTCCTGCTGATATTCATACTGGCTTGACTCCACCATCAGACCGAGCTGAAGCAAGCAATCAGACTGACAATTCTGGAGATTTTAGAAAGCTGCTTGAAATCATCTGGGAACTAAAAGGCCCAAATCTATGCCATGAGGTATGAATTTCAGACTTTGCAGAATGAAAATCATGCAATGTTCATCACTCTGCATGATCAGCTTAAAGAGGTTCAGCGTCAGATTCAGGATACTGCAAAAAGCACTTCTCTCACCTAAGTACAGGAAGATTTGAGGAAGCTAGAAGCAACAGTCAAGTCTATGGAGGACTTTCAACTTATTCGCATTCCTCGTGCTCCTTGATTTTTTTTATGCTGACAAAAAGGGGGAGAAGACTTTGTGTGCAGATTTTCAGATTTTCAATCTCTCTCCTCAAACCAACCTCAAACCAAATCTTATCTTTTATAATTTTTGAGTTGTTATTTTGACTTTGACTTGACTTTTTTAAACGTGTGCAGTTTTTTGAATGTGTGCTCATTATGGCATTACTTTAAGCTTCTTAAATTAGAAAAAAGATAGTATTGTCTGTTTATGACTAATGAGGTTTCGGTGAATGCAGATCTATGTACAGGGTAAGTCTGTGTACAAGATAACTTCTACTATTTTTATTCTAATCTTTTATGAGATATCAATGCTTGCTTAAAAGTTGTTTTGCAGGGCGATGATATTCAAATCTGCATGAAAGTTTTGTCACCATAAAAAAGGGGGAGATTGTTGGATAAAATTCTCTCAAAGTATTTTGAAGTTGACAAAACATTTTCATCAGTCTAGTCTGAAGACTTACAGACTCTATTGACAAAGTCTGAAGATCAAAGTCTGAAGCTAGCAAGACTCAAGACTCAAGACTTATATTTCAAAGTCTACTCTCATGGACAGTTTCCAGACCGACGTTTATTCTGATCTTATATGATCTTTATTCTAACGGCTAGAGAATATCTTTCTACTGGATTCAGCACTAAAAGATCTTACTTTCATATTCTAATATGTATAGATTCTCTAAAGATTTCACAACTTATATTTGGAAGGATCTACTTATGGAAACCGAGATCCTGATTGTATGGGCGAGCAGGATTGATGGGCTATCAACACTTACCTTAAAGAGCTCGAGATCTCTCTAATTGATTCTGTCCAACGGGTTGATTGGAAGAACTTCTTTGGAAGGTGCCAACGGTATTGAAGGCATGAAGAAGTATATAAGAGAGATGCTCTAGTTGTTGAAGAGTGCCGGATAGAAGAATTCCAAAGTCTGAATCTCCTTTTGTATTTTGCGATATCATTCTTCGAGCGTTATATGTAATCAAAAGAGAGATCATATTGTAGTGAGACCTTGAGGAAGTGTAGTAGAGTTTTCTACACTTGTGGACTCAAGAGTGTGAGACTGTAATCACTCTTTTTATTCTTAGTGAAATCCAGCCGGTAAGGGGCTGTCCGTGCGAGAGAGTGGACGTAGGCTTGGTCTAAGCCGAACCACTATAAATCTGGAGTCTTGATTCTCTATCCCTAATCCTTTTATCTTTAACTGCTTTCATTTGCTACAATTGTTGGTTTTAAGTTATTAATCTCTCATTCGGATTAATTTATTAAAATTGCTTTAAACACCTATTCACCCCCCTCTAGGTGCTAATTCTAGTTCTAACATGTTGTATCTCACGTTCCCAATGTTATGTTGTGTCGGGGATTGTATGTTTACGCTTTCCACATGTGCATAAATAAGAAGCAAATGAATTCGAGACGGCAACAAAGCCTAGGATGTCGCAAATTAACCCGCAGCTCAACCTCTAAGTAAAGGGGGTTGTGACATGGGTATTGTAGGATTTAGCCCACACCCAATCTTTTTTCTTTAAACACATTAGAGAACCCTTATACTTATTAACTAACCCACCTCCTCCCACTTTTCCTATAGGAAACAATCACTTAGTTTGTTTTACAAACAAACCTCCAACAATTCCCCACTTTATTTGTAAAACAAAGATTTCAAAAATAAAAATTTTAAAAGCATACAGCTAAAATTCCGGTAAGATTAATATAGTACTTAAAGGTTTCTTTCGAGTTAAACATTTACTTAGTGCAAGTATCTTAAAACTCTTTCAAAGTGATAAGTAGCTCAGCTTTAAACTTATACTTTTAAATAATATAATCAGACATAACGCAAATATACTAACTTCTTGTTTCAGTGAGAAGTTCTATATTACTCCGCATTATTATGGCCTTGTCCTTGATCCTATCTCATGAGCTATTTAGAAAGCAACCCTGATTTTCGTAAGAAATGGCACCACTTTTAAGCTTATATAGGTGAAGTATCTACTATGCGTTTTTGTTACTATTAACTCACTATAAATTTGTACTATACTTCATTAACAATTCAATTCAATCGACAAAACATAACAGGCGATACTAACTTCTTATATCAGGGCTATGTCAATATTTAACAATCACGTTCAGTAATTTGCTCTTACCTATTAAACCTTGTAACTAGTGATATTCTAGAAAAAGGTCGGGTTACCATTAGTAGTTAATTCATTTAAAGGGTTTCAACCGCATTTCTTGTGAGGTCATTATTAACATATCTCTTGGTAAAGCATTTCTCAAGGGATCGGCTAGATTATTACTTTACCTCACATAGACAATTGTTATGGTATCATCTTTAATTAATTGTCTTACATAGTCATGTCTTAGACTAATATGTCTAGACTTATCACTATAGGTGGCCCGACTATCACAATGGATAGAAATAGGAGGCATGAGACTAGGCCATAATTTGATATCTGTGGCATCCGTATTTTTGCCAACCTTGGAAAAATAACGATATGTAGCGAATTGACGAAATTGTTATCGGGATTCGTCGTCGGCACTGATTTTGGACCCCGAGCCGTCTTGCCAATTTACTAAGTCGAAGACCTCGATTTTTTTTTATGCGCGCCATCACCACCACCCTCCCCTTAGACGGCCACACGAACTCACGGCCGCGCATCACGTTAAATAGCCCCTCCACGCAACAAATGAAGCTTGCGTCCATGCACATACAACAAATTGAAGGCCCACGTACAAGAAGTCAACCAAAGAAGCCCATTTGACTAAAAGCCACGTTGAATGGCTTTCCTCACGCTGCTCGAAGACTTAGATTTGTTGGGCCATGCACACGTAATGGTGGTGGTCAATTGAGGGGGGAATTGTTGACTAAGAGAAAGCCAATGGTGGCCACGTTGCTCCTCCGTGTCAACCAGCAAATGAAGACTTGGAAAAGAAAAACAAAATGTTGTGACCACGTCCTTGCATGGGGAACGCAAGGTGGCTTACGTCCAAGAGGAAGCTCGGCTGGTGGACACGCATGGGACGCCTGCCCATCGTTGCTGCAGCCACCGAAGCACTCTTTTGTTGACTGGTTTTCAACAAAACCAGTGACCAAAGTGGCAAACGGACGAGCAAGCCGAGAGAGAGAGGGCGAGCAGCGGGCGAGCGAGCGTAAGAGAGAGAAAGATTGAGCGAGAGAAATTTAAGAGAGAGCAGCGAGAAAGAAGGGAAAGGACCGCCCTCTGTCCGTGCGCTGCCGCCGTCAACACCGCTTGCTGCCGTTGAGCCGCACCACCGCACCGAACCCCTCGCCGTTAGCATCGTAGAACTTGAGGCAAGTAGAGTCCGTTAAATCTACACTTTATTTCTGTGGTTTACTTGCTGTGATGATGTGTGATGTATGGTGAAATTCGAATGGAGTAGAGGTGAGTATTTTTGAAGATGAAGTAGCTGTGTTCTAAGTCTTGTATTCTGTTTTCTGAAAAAACAGTTTGTCCTTTGGTGAGTTCGTGGGTTGCATGCAATGTTCTACTTGGAATTTCACTTCAACTTCTTAATGAAAGTTGTAGAGTACTTCCTGATGGTTAACATACTAAAATTTGAGACGAAATGGACAATTATTGAGTGACAAAACCCTTTTTCTTCAAAAAGACTAGATCTGGAAAACTGCTCTTTGACCTCTTACGATTCTGTTAATTTTATAAAATGTTCCAGTTCGAATTTGACTTCGTGCTCTTGATAAGATTTGTAGATAACATCTTGAGGAACAACATACTGAAATTTCAGAATAAATGAACCAGTAATGACTAAGGAAACGATTTTTCTTCAACACGGGTAGATCTGGAAAACGGTACTGAGAACAGGAAAAGTAAATCGATTTTAACTTTTAATTCAGAACGAATTGGACTTCGATTTCTTCATGAAACTTATACCTCTAGATCTTATTTACAACATGTCCAAATTTCATAATTTTATGATTTCATTTAAGGGTTCAATCGAAATTTTTTTCTAAACTGTGCATGGGTAAGGCTAAAAATCCCTTTTTCTGTGATGCATGGACCTATACGTTTTCTGTGAAGCTTTTTTTGGTAGGGTGTTCTGCACGAAAAGTGTTTCTTTAGACCTTATCTACAATGTGTTAAATTTTCAGAATTTATTTTCATCGTTTACAAATTTTTCAGAATTTTTCACAAGCAGAACGCATTCTGTTTAAAGCTGAAAACTGTTCTATTTAAAGATTATTTGATTTGTTATATAAATTGTGATATTTTGGGTTGTTATTCGTGCAATGATGTGGTGACATTCATGCATATCATATGACATCAAAATATTGATGGATTTTTATGAATTCAATAAAGTTTTCAAACTATTGCATGAAATGATATTTTTCCAATGCATATCATATGATTTTAAAAAGGCTGATTTCAACCCTTGGCATTTTTGCAATCAAATGTGAATTTGAAAAATGAGATATATGGAAATATGCATTGTGATGATGAGAAGGCCGCCGGAGGTGTGAGCCGACGATGCCCCGGGAGTGTCAGGATGCCCAAAGGATCGATGAGCCGATGCCTTGTGGATGCTCGGTGGCCTGAAATGGCTGAATGCTGGAGGATCCTCGGGAGTTTCGAGATGCCCGGCTGTATACGGTACGTAATTCCAGGGGGAATGCCTGGTGGTATGTCGGTACGTAATTCCGGAAGCCCTAGAGGTGTGTGCCGGGGGGATTCCTCGTGATGCTAGTTGGGATGCGAGATGCCCGGAGGTGTGTGCCGGATGCCCGGAGGTGTGTGCCGGAGGCTCCTCGCGATGCCAGGTTGGGTGCGAGCGATAAATGAGGGATGCAAACATTGGTCCCTGGAAGAAAAATGATGAGATCCTTGTGAAAGATAAAAATTGAAATTGAATCATGTGCATGGGTGTATGCATATGGCATGATGCATGATCTCGCTTATGAAAGTAAATTGATGCTATTTGACATTGACAATGCGATCATGAAGGCTTGAATGGATCTCATGGGGATGTATACATGATAGCATGGATGATATGAATCATGCGTATGTATGTGCATATGGCATGGAATGAACCTCATGGAAATACAAGCATGATTGCATGGTGGTATATGCATGGTGGTACGGTGAGATATACATGATGGCATAGTGAGATATGCATGACTGCATGGTGGTATATGCACGACCGCATGGTGATGTATGCTCGATAGCTTGGATGATATGTGCTTTACTCATGATATCTTGATTGTCTTACTTGTTGCATTGTGTAGTTTGATGGATCTTTACTGCTGAGTGGTTGTACTCACCCCGTTTGGGGACTAACATTTCAGACTAGATAAAATACCTTTGCTGCCACTGCCACCGGTAGATGGATCAAGTGGTTGGATATGACCGCGAGGAGGAGGATAGCAAAGGAAGGAACTTTTGGACGCTGACACTGAACAATGGACTTTAAGTATACGACTGTTGGAAAAGCTGTCGGTCATCTTTTGAAGTATAGCCGAGTATAGAAGACCTTGGCATGTTGATGTACCGACGAAAGATATCCATCTGCTTTATGTAAATAAACGCGTTCGGCTTTAACTTATAAAATGTTTAGTTGGTGTGCATTGTTTTTTGAATATAGGGAAGGGAGTTGATGGATGTGCTTCCGCCATATAAATTGCGCAAGGACCGGCCTAAAAGATATAAACCCCCAGGATTGAAAGACCTTTAGGTCGGAAAAGAGAATGGTAATCGAACAGTGGCGACCCTAACGGTTCGGGGGTCGTCGAGGGGTGCCACAGTATCCAACAACAAATTCCTAATTCATTTGGCTTCTTTCCTAGTTGTCGTTAAAGCAATGAATTCAGATTCCATCGTTGAGTGAGTTATACATGTTTGTTTCTTACTTGCTCAAGATACAACACCTTCACCTAGTATGAAAATCCATCCAGAAGTGGAATGCTCATCTCCCACACTTGTAATCCAACTAGCATTGGTGTATCATTCTAATACAGCCGGATAATTATTATAGAATAATCTTAAATTTTTAGTTCTCTTAAGATAACAAAAAATTCTAGTAATAGCTCTCCAATGTCCTATACTTGGATTACTAGTATACCTACTCAACTTGTACATAGAATAAGCAATATTAGGTTTAATACAATGCATCGCATACATTAAAGACCCTATAGTACTCGAATATTAAAGTTGTGCTATCGCTTTACCAATATTATAATTTAATTTAATACTAGAATCAAATGGAGTACTTATTTCCTTGAAACCAAGATGTTGAAATTTATTTAATAATTTTTCAGCATAATTACATTGGCTTAAATAATAACCTCCATTATGTTTCTTTACTTTAATACCTAATATGGTATCTACTTCACCCAAATCCTTCATTTTAAACATGGAAGTTAGATACTTGTCAGTCTCAATAATTCTAGTCATGTTAGTTCCAAAGATAAGCATATCATCAACATACGAGCACATTAAGACATCATAGTCTTTAGTGAATTTAGAGTATATACACTTATCAGCACTATTGTGGATGAAACCATTAGACAATATGACTGAATCAAATTTTTCATACCACTGCTTAGGAGCTTGCTTAAGCTCATAAAGAGACTTAATCAATTTATATACTTTCCTTTCATTTCCGAGAAGAACAAAACCCTCTGGTTGTTCCATATAAATTTCTTCATTTAAGTCTCCATTCAAGAAAGTAGTTTTTACATCCATTTGATGAACACTAAGATCATAAATGAAACCTAGAGCAAAAAGAATTCAAATAGAAGTTATACATGCAATAGGAGCATAGGTACCAAAAAAATATATTCCTTCCTTTTGTCTATACCCCTTGGCCACTAGTGTAACCTTAAAAGCTTAGATAGAACCATCAGAATGATATTTTCTTCTAAAAACCCATTTGCACCCAATAGACTTGGATCCTTTTGGTAAATATACTAATACCTAAGTATTATTTGACATTATTGAGTCAATTTCATCATTTACAGCTTCTTTCCAAGAAGAAGCATCTCTAGAAGACATAACATCATCAAAAATTTTAGAATCATCTTCTAAATTTAATACTGAAGGGTATTTATTTACCACATTATTACCTCTATCTCCTTCAACAAGGAAAACATGAGTAATAAAATTAGGACTTAATTCCTAGATCTAGTGCTTCTCCTCGGTCCAATCATGTGTTTAGAGTCATTCGTTTCTTTCTCTTGAGAATCTACTTGAGTTTCCATAGGTTTTGAATTATTTTCAATAATTTAAGAACCTAGAGAATATTTATTCTTAAAGAATTCAACATTTCTTCTACAATGACATTGGACTCTAAATCAAGAAGTCTATAAGCTTTACTATTTTAGGCATATCTAACAAAAACACTTTTTATAGCTCTAGGTTCGAGTTTTGCTCTCTTGGGGTCTAGTACTTTATAGTATGCCAAACACCTCACACTTTAAGGTATGACAAATTTGGTTTTTCTACCTTTCTATACTTCATAAGGGGTTATGTCATTTTTCTTGGAAGGTATTTTATTATGAATATAACATGTAGTAAGCAATACTTCTCCCCAAAGACTTATTGATAGCTTTGAGTCTGAAAGCATACAATCAACCATTTCTCCAAGAGATTGATTTTTCCTTTCAACCAAACCATTTTTTTGTGGAGTTACGGTGGCAACACATGATGAATAATACCACGTCCTTCACAAAATGAAGAGAATTCATTTAAGAAATATTCTCAACATTTATCTGAATGTAGAACTTTGATTTTCCTTTCTAATTGATTTTCTACTTCAACCTTATATTTCTTAAATATGGTAAATGCTTCATTCTTCGACCTCATGAGATAAATATATAAAAACCTACTTCAATCATCCACAAAGGTGATAAAATACCTTTCACTACCATGTGTTAACATGCCATTGAATTCACATATATCACTATGAACTAAATCTAATAAATTTGTATTTCTTTTAACACTGGAAAATGGTTTCTTAGTAAATTTAGACTTAGCACGTATATCACATTTATCAAATTCGCCATTGAAATTAATCAAGTCTAACTTCTTCATATTTTGCAAATAACGAATATTTATATGTGCCAACCTACTATGCCATAAAAAAAAGAAGACTCAATAACAGAAGCAAAACTAGTAATATTATTATTGACACTCAATTGATACATGTGGCATCCGTATTTTTGCCGACCTAAAAAAATTAACAATACGTCGCGGATTTGACAAAATTGTTATTGGAGTTCGTTGTCATCTACATTGATTTCGGACCCCGTCATGTCATCGTTTCGTAAAAAAATTCCCATATGTAATGGCCACGTTCTCTTTTATTTCTTGGGCCGGCCAACCATGCAACAAGAGAAGACTTTGGACCTTAATCTTAGTCAAGTTTCCTTTCTTTGAGTTAGTCAAATAAGGGGGAAATATGACTTGCATGGGGGACGTGCATGCGTGGGGTTGTCTCGGCCAAAGTAACTCCGAGCCTTCTCTTAATCGTCGACAAAATGGGGTCAACGAATCTTGGAGATTGTTGACCAAGAGGAAGCCAATGGTGGACATGTCCTTTGCATGAAGAAGTGAGGTGGTAGCGGCAAGTTAGGTGGGGGCTCTCACGCATGGACACAAGTAGATGGGCTGTCCGTTCCTTCTGCTACCACCGCAACTCACATGCATTGACTAAATTAGTCAATGAATCAAAGGAACAAAATGCTCTTGAATGTGAGCAAGAGAGAGAAAGAGCCGAGCAAAAATTTGAACAGAGAGAGAGCGAGTGAGTGCAGCGAGTGAGCGAGGGAAATGAGTGTGCGAGCAGCGAGCAAGAGTGAGGGGGGAGGAAGGAGACCGCCCTCTATCCGTGCGCGTGCGTTGCCGCCCTCGACACCGCTCGCCTTCATTGCCGTTGAGCTGCGCCTGTGACCCGCAAGCCTCCTAATTTGCTTGCCGTTGAGCTGTACGACTAGAGGCAAGTTGAAGTCTACTAATCTGTATGGTGTAGTGCTATTGCTATCTGAGGAAGTGTATTAATAGGTTTGATTGCTTGAGTTTGCTGTTGAATGGTGGTATGTAGAGTAGCTGAAACTGTTTTGGGGTTAAATGGTTGAGGAAACCTTGAAATTTTCTGGTTTACATGTGATTTTGGATTCTGATTTCACATTGATTTTAATATTGACAAAGCTTTGAAAATTCTATTTGTAAATGGTTTTGGAAAACCTCCCGACCCATGTTGAAATTTCTATGTACTGAGGCACTGTTCATCAACGTTTCAAAAAGAAAAGGAAAATGTTGTGGTGCCCTCGACATCTCAAATTTCTACATAAACTAATTTTGAAAATCTTGAAGTCGGGAGTGAAGGTTTGAATTACCAATGTGCCGATTTCAAATTACTTGTGTTTGATAACTCTCTTTGATTTTGGCCATGAGGCTCAAGTGCAACCCGAGAATCTATACATGAGTTTTCGAAATACATTGAAGGTTGGCTGTGGAAGTGGATTTATGAGTTGATTACCATGCTACTGGAATTTTGTGATTTGAGTTCATTTACATGGAAATGGCATATATTTTCAAAATCTGCTGTCGTTGTATTGATATGCCTTTGAAAATCTCAGTTTACATTGTTTAATATCATAAAGGGAGATTTTCAAGCGTCCAAAAGGAATTTCAAATGTGGTTGTTGTTTTAAAACTATTTTGGCATTGAAATCATTTGGTTGATATACCATAGCTGAGATATATGATTGATGCCATCGAACCCTCGAGTCGACGATGCCCCGGGAGTTGAGATGCCCATAGGTTCATAAGAATTGATGCCCTATGGATGTCCGAGGTCCGCAGTGCCCCAGAGGTACCCCGATAGTGTGACATCCCAAATTTCACCGGTATTCATTAGTGCAATTAAATCGTTAGGAGTTCGGATTATTTTAAATCGGGCCAAGAAGTGAACCCGATGGATCGTAAGGATCGAATGGGCTTGATTATTTAGAATTAGGCTTGTGAACTCGAGTGAAAGATTATGGGCTTAGATTGAGTGGGCCAAGGTTCGGGATTATTAGGTTCATAAGTTTAGTTTAGTGGGCCGAGTTGTTATAGATTAAGCCCGTTGGGCCAGAGATAAATAGTTAGGCCCGAGTGATTTTATTTTTAATTAAGTTCATAGATTATAGATAAGATAAATTGATTAATGATTTTAATACTAACATAAATTTCTTACTTTAGCATTCTCTGATAGATTCTTTTTAGATTAACATTAACTAGTTGATAAGTTATATATGTTATGATTTTGTGTAATTGAAATCAAGTAGAAACAAAAGAAAATTAATTGAAGAACATTAGCAACTAATGTTACAACTAATGAACCGACTAATAGCATGGATTAGAAACTAATTAAATCCGAGTGACAAATGGCGAAGGAGACCAAAGCTTGGAGACCACGACATTTCACTCTCTCGTTTCTTCTTGCATTCGACACCCACGGAATTCTCCATCCATAGAAGCTGAAAACAAGCAAAGAAATTGTAATCATTAGCAAATATAATCATTAGCCTAGCCTAGGGATTAGCTTGTAGATTTATTTCCACATAAATTTCGAAATTCCCTCTCTCTCTCCTCAAAACCGAGAAACCCATCTTCATCTTCTTCTTCTCTTCTCTCTTGGACGAGCAGTAAAGAACCAGCAACAAAACCAGCCATTTTTCCTCTTGCATGTGAGGTTTTGGTGCTGATCTTGAAGTGTTTTTGTGTTAGATTGATAGCTGAACAAAGGTAAGGAAAAATAGAAAAATTAAAGTTTATCCACCATTTCATCAAGAAAGCTTATGGATCTAACCAAGCTATGAAGGATATGATTTGTAGTTGTTGTTTTATGGTTAATCTGAGTTGAGTAAGAGATGGATTAGAGATAGAAGTCATTGCATGTTATATTTGAACCATGCATGTTGCGAAATTCAAGTATAAGTGTGCTGTCTTGTTAAATGAGGTGATGAGGAGTGGTAGTTTTATGTTGTTTTGAGCTTGATGAACACAAGAGTGAAGCTAGAAGTCTTTGCATGTTGTTTTTAAGTCTTGCATGTCTCGAAAACTTGATGAAAGTCGGCTGTTTCGTTGAGCGAAGTGATGAAATGGATGCCGAGTGTGTTGTTTTGGTAGAAATCGTGATAAGGGGCTTACGGATGCAACGACACTTTGAGCCGAGCTGTGAAATTGATCATTTGTTAGAGAAAGATATTCTGAAGTTGCTTTGAGTTGCTATGAGTAAGCATTGGAGTATTTTAGAAGAGACTGGTGGATAGATAAGTTGTTTCGTTGAGTTAGAAGTAAGAAAATTTGTGTATCTATTCTGTTCTAAGTGAAAATAGTTATGGAGTTTTCTGTTTGTGTTTAATTTTCTTTATGTATGTTAATAGAAATAAGAAAGAAACCATTCTACATGATAGAACATCTATAAGATCAAGTTATACAAGTAGCTATAACCATATGAATATATAAAAACGTAGAGATGGAAGTAAACTTAGTAAAACCAGTAAACTGTTTTGTGAGAAACGGTTGACCTTTACCGATTATGCGAATTTTCTGTATTTACCTAGTTAGAATTGGACTTCGAGTTCTTCATAAAAATTGTAGAACACATCTTAAGGAATAACGTGTCAAAATTTGAGATTAAATGAACAAGAATTGATTAGTAAAACAATTTTCTTAGTGGATATAAAATCTGGACGTCAGTACGGGGTATTAGTAAAGATTACAGCAATTGTTTTTCTCAATACAGTAAGATTCGGACTTAAGTTTCTTCACGAAAAATGTCGATCTATGTCTCTAATATAATGTACTAAAATTTGGTAATATTTCGACAAGAATTGATATACTTTCTATGTCCAAAACAAAAACTGTGCAATTAACCAGTAAACTGTCCTGATCCGAGAATTTATAATATATATTGTAATCTATATATTTAACTTGCAGGATGTACATAGAGTCTAATCAGTTCATAATAGATACTAGTCATGAAAGAATAGGCCTCATATATCAATTGAGATATCAATGCATATAGTATCATGCGAGTGCAACGTGTGCGGTGCATAGTACTTGATTATGGGATGAATATTTGTTCAGCATGGTATGGGACATGTCGTAATGGATTTTATCTTATAATTTGGACACGCACGTGTGCTAGGATCATGATAATTAGATACATAGTTAGATACTTTGGAGTCTTTTCTTTTGCATACGATAAATGCATTAATTAAAGGTGTGGTGGTGTGAAATGTGTGCTTAAGAGAGTGAATGAACCCATCGGTACTGAGATACCGGTGATGCCCCCGGAAGTTTGGGATGCCCATGTTGAGTGGTCTTGGATGCCTCGGTAGAGAGATACCACGATGCCTCGGAGTGAGATGCCCTTGTGTGTGATCAAGGATGCCTCAGCAGTGTGTGATACTGAGATGCCTTGGAGTGAGATGCCCCTTGCTATGTGGTCTTGGGAGGACCTCGGTTGTGTGATACCGGGATGCCTCATAGTGAGATGCCCATAATAGAAATATCGTGGAAGTCCGGATAACGTACTTTCTGGAAGTGACTCGATCAGGCTGGTAGAGTTCTAGTTATGACTGATTCGAGGGTGGATCATATGCACACTAAATATAATTCTATTTGGCGAGTTAGTTCATGCATTATTGTTGCATTGTATCTTGATGTGAAATTGATTTTGAAAAGGTAAATATGGAGATGGATGCATATAAGGTGATTATTTATGTGACGTATTAATATCAAATTTTTTATGTTCGCGACGACTATATTATTGTATCTGGAATTGCTTGGATTATGATTCCCTTGTAATATTGATGGTTGTGGATTGTTTAAGTTAGAGTTTTATTATGCTTTACTGGGCATAGTTTTGCTCATACCTTACATTTTTCAGATTGATAGTATGGATGTGCCGCCATTAGCTCGTTACGGTGTGATATCGAACATTGAGGTTACTTTTACCGATGTGTATGATGCTGATGTTGAGCTGACCTTCTCCAAATACGAGGCCACTATGTGGATGGATGATGGTAGAGCTAAGATGATCCCCATGAAGTTTGTTGCCTGGATTGTCAAGCATGATGGAGCGATGTTTGGCCCTATCCCTTTTAGCAATGATGGAGCAGGAGCTAGGACGGATGGCGCCTAGACGCCTTTGATCACGAAGAAGCTATCTAACTTTTGTTTCTTTTTACACGTGGGCTTGTGTGGGAACTCTTGAAGTAGACACCCTCACCCTCTTATCCCTGGCTTGTGTTGCGCCTTACTTTTGCTATAAATATGTTGTATATAAAGGCGATGAACATGGAAAGAGTCCAGGTTGATAAATTTTGTAGGCCCTGATGATGGTAAAAGAAATGAAGCTTCTTGAGATCTCATCTATGTGTATTAATACTTTGGTCTATATTAATCATCGGTAGAGTATTTATAGGATAACCTCATAGTACAAACTATAGATTTTAAATAATCCATGTTATACATGCTAACCTTCAATGGTAAATACTATAGATACCTAAGAAGGAGGTTTTGAGTTTAGGAAGATAATAATAATAATAATTAAAAATTTCCGCCTGCGCTTAGTACGTGACGCCCTGGGACGTCACGGAGAGTGTTGAGATGCCCGGTTGTATTTTGAATAGATGCCCGGAGGGTAGGGGTAACCATTTTCATGGCAAGGCCCGGCAATTCCTCGTGATGCCAGGTGGGGTGCGAGATGTCTGGAGGTGTAACGCAACACGCTCTAGATGCCCGGTTGTATTATGAATACATGCTCGGAGGCTTTCACGACGCCAGGTTGGGTGCGAATGCTTGGAGGGACGCAAACACTAGTCCTCTAGGATAGACGTAGGAAAATGCAAATGAACTGAGTTCTAAAATTAATGACCCTGCTGATAACTACGCCTGATTATGGGACTAAATTGTGTGGCATGAAATGGGATGTGTCATAACAGTTTGGCCCTATAATCGGGACCTGTGTGACTGAAATGGTGCATTCTGATTTTGAAACTACAATTGCCATTATTTTGAAAAGTTTTATCGATTTGATGCATACTCATTTTTTTAATTATATGTTTTGTCTATCTTGCATGGAATTAGATAGTGATTGCTTGCATGGTATAGCTTAGTAGATCTTCAACTGCTGGGTGGTTGTACTCACCCCTTTTTGGGGACTAACACTTCAGACTAGACGAGATGCCTCTTCAACCTGTACCTCCCAGCACATTTTATGGAGTCCTGGTTGATCTGCAATGGGAACGGTGAAAGCATCGTCATCCTGAGGTGTGAGGGCTGTCTTTCATACGAGTGCGGGTGATTGTAGTGTTCAACATCGGTCCTCCCGCCGGCCCCGTACTACAAGAGTACATTGCTGTTTTTGTCCATTGAGATGGACGCACGCTGGGGCAACTACCACCGCCACCAGCAGACGGACCGAATGGATGGGTGTGACCGTGAGCTAAGGTCAGCAGATGAAGGTTTTTTTGGACGCCGACACTGATGGATGGACTTATGTATATAACTGTTGGAAAAGTTGGGTATCTTTTGAATAGTAGCCGGGTATAGAAAACCATGGGATTTTGGTGTACCGACAATGATGTCCATCAAGTTTATGTAAATGAAAGTGTTCGGCTTTTTACTTATAAAAATGTTTAGTTGGTGTGCATCAATTCTGAATTTAGGAAATGGGGATGTTGGATTCGCTTTTGCTATATTTTCTGCGCAGGGACCAATGGAAAATATATATATATATATATATATATATATATATATATATATATATATATAAACCCCCAAAACTCATGGACTTGTCAAGTTTCTATAGTATCAGGGTACCAGATGTCTAGTTTAAAGAGTAAAGTAGTGATTGTGGCGACCCAAACGGATTGGGGGCCGTCGAGGGGTGCCACAACGGTTGGTATCAGAGCAAAGGTTTATTTGGAGTGATAAGGTGCCTCAGATGGAAATGAGGATATAACGATGCACGCTATAGGATACTAACCAAGGGTAGTTGACTAACTATGAACAACGGGTGATCGACTTTCACTCGTAGAATGCTGGTAACGATTGTGAGTTACCTTTGTGTGTCGGTAACATTTTATGTTACTTATGTGACTTTAGTACCCTTCTTTTTTTTTTTTTAAATTTATTACTTGACTAGTGACGTCGAGTCACTAATTATTCCTGAGGCAAATGTTTGGAAAACTGCAGGAATTAATGGTTCGAACAAGGAGCTCTCATCCATCAAGGGCTGAACCCTTTACTTCAAGGGCTAAACCCTGGATGGAAGATATCCTACAGGCATTGGCCAATATAGGAAATTGATGGAAAGACAAGCTCAGCAACAACACCAACAACCCGGAACGAAACGCCGTACTCAAGGACTGGTGGAACAATTCCTGAAGTTGAAACCACCTAAGTTTAGTGGAATGAGAAGTCCTGAGGAGGCGGAGCAATGGATTGATGGAATGGAACAGATTTTCCAGTTGTTGAACTATAATGATGCTGAAAAGATAACCTTGGTAGAGTACCAATTGGAGGGAAATGCAAAGTTTTGATGGAGAGCTTCAAGAGACATGATCTTTCCACTTGGTACTGATATCAACTGGGATGAATTTGTTAGAGCTTTCAATAGAAAGCATTTCTCTGACTGTGCCAGAGATAAGAAAATCACAGAATTTGTTCACTTAGAACAAAAGGAGCTAACAGTAGACTACTACGAAGTGAAATTTTCTAAATTATCTAGGTATGCTCCCAAGTTGATTGAGGATCGAGAGGAAAAGGCTAAGAGATTTCTAAAGGGGCTAAGGACTGATATCAGGAAACAACTAGTGCCTTTGAATATAAGAGATTATAATGAAATTTATGAAATGGCACAGTTGGTGGAACATGAATTGATGAGAGAGCAATCATAATTTGAAAGGCAATCGACCTTTAGTAATGTCCGACGAGGTAAAAGACCCTATACTAATCGAGGTCAGCCCTGCGAATCTAAGAAAAAGAGTAGCTTTGGGAATTTTGGAAAAGCTCGGAGTGTCCCGACTTTTGGAAAAATACCCTACCGGGGTAACATTTGTCAGAGGTGTGGTGGACAACAAGGACCAGAACCCTGTAGTGATTGACTAAAATGTTTTGGTTATGGGCAAAGAGGTCACTTTAAGAGAGATTGTCCACAAGAGAGGTCGCAGTCGAATGTCAACCTGATGCGACAACTGCAACAACCTGCTGCTAGACCAAATCTACAAAGGAATCCACAGAGGCCACCAGCACAAGGATGGGTGTACGCTGTCACCCAAGAGGAAGCGGAAGCTTCCAAAAATGTCATCTCAGGTATGATCTCTATAAATGACAAAAAGGCATATACGTTGTTTGATATAGGTGCTACGCATTCATTTATGTCTGAAAGGTATAGACAGTCGAGTAAGATAGAAACTACATCTCTTGAGATGCCTCTTTGTGTTTCTACACCATTAAAGAATGTGGTATTGTCTACACTGGTGTGTGAAAGATGTAAAATAACTATAGGGGGACGGGATATTGAAATAGACTTAGTGGTGATGGCTATGTATGACTTTGATGTCATCATAGGAATGGACTGGCTCCATAAGCATCAGGCTAAATTGGATTGTTATAGGAAAATAATCCAGTTTGTTTCACTTGACCGGTCTAGTTTTGAATTTTTCAAAGGTCAGATAAACCCCTTTATAGCTCTTATTTCGGTAGTAGAAGCCCATGCATTACTTAACGAAGGATGTCAAGGATACCTGGCAGTGGTAAAGGACTATACTAAGGAAGAGTCTAAGCTCGATGAAATTCGAGTGGTCAGGAAATTCCAGGATGTATTTCGAGAGGAACTGTTTGGGTTACCATTGGAACGAGAAATTGAGTTCAAGATTGAACTAATGCCTAGAACAGGACCGATATCGAAAAACCCATATAGGATGGCCTTGACAAAATTGAATGAGTTGAAGGTGCAGATACAAGAATTACTCGATAAAGGATTTATTAGGCCAAGTGCTTCTCCTTGGGGTGCACTGGTCTTGTTTGTGAAAAAGAAGGATGGGTCAATCCGTTTCTGTATTGACTTTAGGCAACTAAATCAGGTGACCATTAAGAATAAGTATCCCTTGCCTAGATTTGACCACCAATTTGACCAACTACAAGGAAGTTCGGTCTTTTCTAAAATTGATTTGAGGTCAGGGTACCATCAGTTAAGGATCAAGAGAGAAGACACTCCTAAGACCGCATTTAGGACTCGTTATGGACATTACAAGTTCCTAGTTATGCATTCGGACTAACGAATGCCCCGGCTGCATTCATGGATCTGATGAATAGGATATTTAAGCCCTATTTAGATCAATTTGTGATTGTCTTCATTGATGATATCCTGATATGTTCTAAAGGACCTAAAGAGCATGAGCGACACTTGAAGATAGTGTTGCAAACCCTTAGAGACCATAAATTGTATGCCAAATTCAATAAGTGTGAATTTTGGCTAGACCGGGTAATATTTTTGGGACATGTGGTGTCAAGAGAAAGAATTGCAGTAGACCCGGCGAAAGTTGAGATGGTAGTAAATTGGCCAAGACCGACAACGCCAACGGAAATACGGAGTTTCTTAGGACTGACGAGTTATTATAGAAGGTTTATTGAGGGATTCTCGCGACTTGCAGGTCCTTTGACTAAATTGACTTGGAAGAATGTAAAATTCGACTGGAATGGAGAATGTGAAATGAGTTTTCAGGAACTTAAAAGAAGATTGACCATGGCTCCAATTCTAACTATACCATCCGGATCTGATGGATTCACGGTATATAGTGATGCGTCTCACAAAGGACTAGGATGCGTTCTAATGAAGCACAGCAAGGTCATAGCCTATGCATCTAGACAGTTGAAACCTCATGAATTGAACTATCCAACCCATGACTTAGAATTGGCAGCTATAATTTTTGCCTTAAAGATATGGAGGCATTATTTGTGTGGGGAGAAATTTGAAATCTATACAGATCATAAGAGTTTGAAATACTTATTCTCGCAAAAGGAACTAAACATGAGAGAGAGGAGGTGGATGCAGTTGTTAAAGGATTGTGATTATGAAATACGGTACCATCTTGGAAAGGCAAATAAGGTGGTGAATGCTCTTAGTCGTAACTCGGCTATGGATATGGCCAGTATGAGAATAACATAATGGAATCTGTTAAAGTCTGTAGCAGACTCAGAGTTTAAATTGGAAGTAGACCACCTTATTGGTATGCTTACTGCATTAAGGATTGAACCGGGAAATATCCAAAAAATTAGGATTCTACAAGAATCTGACCCGGAAAATTGTGAAATTACAGAATGCTGTGTCTTTAGGAAGAAGACCAGAATTTCAAGTCTCTGAGGATGGAATAGTAAGATGCCATGGACAACTCTATGTTCCCGACAATGAAGAAGTAAAAAGGGAAATCCCGTCGGAAGCACATAGACGTAATTATAGTATTCATCTGGGTAGTACAAAGATGTACATGAATTTATGCCAACAATATTGGTGGAATGGCATGAAAGCGGATATAGCTAGACACGTCTCACGGTGTTTAACATGCCAACAAGTGAAAGTGGAACACCGCAAACCCGCAGGACTATTGAGATCGTTAGATATACCAGAGTGGAAATGGGATCATGTGACGATGGATTTTGTGCAAGGATCACCAAGGACATCAAGTGGTCACGACTCTATCTTGGTGATAGTAGATCGCTTGACTAAGTCTGTCCATTTCCTAGCAGTTCGCATAGATTATCCGATGGACAAATATGCTGAGACATATGTAAGCCAAATAGTACGCTTACATGGTGTCCCTGTAACTATCACGTTTGATCGAGATTCAAGATTTACTTCAAACCTTTGGCGAAGTCTTGAAACTGCCATAGGGACTAAGCTCCAATTCAGTACTACTTTTATCCGCAAATGGATGGACAAACGAAAAGAGTGATCCAGATGTTAGAGGACATGTTAAGAGCTTGTGTTATTGATTTTAAAGGAAGTTGGGATGAAAGGTTAAACTTGGTAGAATTTGCCTATAACAATAGTTTTTAGAAAAGTATAGGCATGGCTCTTTATGAAGCATTGTATGGTTGGACATGTAGAACCCCTATCTGTTGGGATGAAGTAGGTGAAAGGAAACTGACCGGACCTAAGTTGGTACAAAATTACTACTGAGGCTGTTGAGATCATCAAGAAAAGACTCAAGACAGCCCAAACCTAATAGAAAAGCTACGCAGATAAGCATAGAAGACCCTCGAAATTTAACGTAGGAGACCACGTATTCCTTAAAATATCCCCAATGAAAGGAATATCACGATTTAGGATGAAGGGCAAGTTAAGTCCCAGATTTGTTGGACCCTTTGAGATACTTGAAAGGATAGGAGATGTAGCTTATCGGCTAGCACTGCCTCCTAAAATGGAAGATGTACATGATGAGTTCCATGTATCAATGCTGAGGAAGTATCAGCCAGACCCTGGTCACGTACTTGATCATGAAGCCATCAAAGTGGATGAGAAAGTGAGGTACTTGGAAGAGCCGATCTGGGTACTGGATCGAAAGGAACAAGTCCTTAAGACAAAGAAAATTCCACTAGTTAAGATATTGTGGCAACATCACGATATGCAAGAGGCCACATGGGAAAGTGAAAAAGAAATGAGGCAAAGGTACCCTCATTTGTTTTACAATGTGGCATCCTAGAATTTTATGAAAATCCCTAAGTATGCCATGAGTCATGGATAGGCGATGGATGCGCCCTTATTGTATTTTTGTAGCCTTTTGATCCATGATTCGCAATGATATTTATGGCCAAGCTTTTAATGGATAAATTTTGGGAAAGAAAGTTCTATCTTTGACCATATGTAATATAAATTGGAACTTATGAATGATTGCAAGTGTATAGCCATCTAATTTTGCAATTTAGTACTTTGTTTTTAATAGGGATTTAGTTGGTTTTTAAAAAGGGTTAATTTTGGATTTAATTAAGCTTGGGTCATAGGCCCAAGAGTGTTGGCCTAAGATGGGCCAAGAGGGCTGGTCCATAAGCCCATAAAGGGCTGTTGTCGTGCAAAGGAAGAGGGGGAGGGGTGGGAGTCCAGTTGCATGCCTTCCCCCATTTGTCCCATGGTGGTGGCCAAGTGTCATCCCATGCAAAAGGTGATGATGGGTAATGATGGAGGAAGAGAAAATTAGGGGGAAAGTGGCCGGTTTAAGCAAGAGAGAGAGAGAGAGGTGGTCGCACGGTGGAGAGAGAGAAAGGAGAGTTCGTCTGAGAGAAAGAGAGGAGAGAAAGAGGAGGAAGAAAGGAAGAAGGGAAGAAGGAAGGAGGAGAGGCCGTGCATCGCCGTCCGTCGCCACCATGTGCTCGCCATTTGCTCGGTCTAGAGGCAAGTGGGATCCATGATCTACTCTTGCATGCTGTGTTTAGTGTATGTGTTTGATTTGTGATGATTTTCGGAGGTATAGGATGTGAAATATTGAGGTGATGAGTGTAGTACTCTAGTCTAGTTGTGGCACCCCCAAACCGCTAAGGTCGCCACAAATACCAATCACCCTACCTATTGCATACTGGCTACTTGTCTTTTATAAAAGGGGAGTTTTAAAGAAGGACCGAGGTTTATAGGCATTTTTTTTTTTTTAAAAGAGTTTAGCGCAGCTCATAGCGGAAATTAGAGGCGAGTCTCACCATCCCTCTACTCTCTTAAAGATGATACAATACACACCAACTACACATTGAAGGAAAACATAAAGCCAAACCACTTTTATTTACATTTTCAGGATTGACACCTTGGGTCGGTATAAACAAAAAGGAAACCAAGACTTTTCACTACGCTTGGCTACATCTCAAAAGAGATCATCGACCCCCTATAACAAACGTGTAAAACCTTCCATCTACAAGTGTTGGCTCCCTCTTCAAAAAGTGTCAGCTCCCTCTCCTCCCGCGGGCCATCACACCCAACCAAGTGCATCGGGCGGTGGCGGCGGCAATGTGACATCCCAAATTTCATTGACCTTCATTAGTGTAATTGAATCATTAGGAGTTCGGATTATTTTTAAATCGGGCCAAGAAGTGAACCCGATGGACCATGAGGATCGAATGGGCTTGAGAAATAAATGGGCCACACGAATTGGACTTGTGGATTCGAATGAGAGATAGTGGGCTTGGACTTGGTTTAAGTGGGCCAAGGTTCGGGATTCTTAGGATCGAAGGCTTAGTTTAGTGGGCCGGGATTGTTATGGATTAGGCCTATTGGGCTAGAGATAGATAAATTAGGCCCAAGTAATTTTTTTTTTTTTAGTCAAGATTTATAGATCACAATTAAGATAATTTAAATTAGTGATTGTGATACTAACATAGATTTTTGACTTTAGTGTTTTGTGATGGATTTCTTTTTGACTAACATTAACTATTTGATTTGCGGTATAGGTTACAATTTCGTGTAATTGAATTAAGTGGAAATGAAAGGGATTAATTGAAGGACATTATCAACTAATGTTATAACTAATGACATGATTAAAGACCTAACAAAGAAATTAAATTGCAAATGGTGAAGGAAACTCCTCAATTGAAGCCGCGACACACCCCCTCCTCTCCACCGTTTTCTCTCTCTCCACCACCCACGGTTTTTCCTCTCAAATCCATAGAACCGAATGACAACTTCAAGAAGATATAATCATTAGCTAAATCTAATCATTTCACTAACCTAGGACTAGCTTGTAGCTTGTTTTCCCCTCATAAATTCGAAATTCTCTCTCTCTCTCCTCAAGAACCGAACAAACTCACCTTCATCCTCCTCTCTTCTCTCTCGGACGGGCAGGGAAGAACCAGCAACAAAAGCCAGCCATTTTCCTCTTGCATGTGAAGTTTTGGAGTTGCTTTTGAAGTGATTTTGTGTTAGATTGTTAGCCGATCAAGGTAAGGAAGAATAGAACTCTAAATTGAAGTTTATCCACTACTTCATCAAGAAAGCTTGTGGATCTAACCAAGCTATGAGGAATATGAGATGTAGTTGTTGTCTTCCTGATTATTTGAGCTGTGTAAGTGATGAACTAGTTGTAGAAGTCATTGCATGTTATAATCGAACCTTGCATGTTGCGAATTGTAAATGTAAGTATGCTGTCTTGTGAAGAAAAGTGATGAGAAGTGATGGATTTGTGTTGTTTTGAGCTTGATGGACCTAAGAGTGAAGCTAGAGGTCTTTGCATGTTGATTTTAAGCTTTGCATGTCTCAAAAATTTGATGAGAGTTGGCTGTTTTGTTGAACAAAGTGATGAAGTGGATGCCGAGTGTGTTGTTTGGGTAGAAATCGTGATAAGTGGCTTGCGGGTGCAACGACACTTTGAGCCGAGCTGAGAAATTGATCGTTTGTTAAAGAAAGATAAGTTTTGAGTTGCTGTGAGTAAGCATTGGAGTATGTTCGAAGAGAATTATGGATAGATAAGTTGTTTCATTAAGTTAGAAGTAAGAAAAGTGAGGAATCTATTCGGTTCTAGGCGAAAATAATTATAGATTCTTCTGTTTGTGTTAAATTTTCTTTATGTATGTTAATAGAAATATGGAAGAACCATTTTACATGAAGGAACATATATAAGATTGAGTTATACACGTAATTATAATAATATAAATATATAAAAATGTAGAAATGGAAGCGAACTCAGTAAAGTCAGTAAACTGTTTTTGTGGTAATTAGTATGACCTTCACTGATTATATGAATTTTCTGTATTCACCTAGTTAGAATTGGACTTTGAGTTCTGAATGAAAATTATAGAACACATCCTAAGGAATAATGTATCTAAATTTGAGATTAAATGAACACGAATTGAGTAATAAAACAATTTTCTTAGTAAATGTAAAAGCTGGACGTTAGTATAGGGTAATAATAAAGATTACAGCAATTGCTTTTCTTAATACAGTAAGATTCGAAATTAAGTTTCTTCACAGAAGTTGTAGATCTATGTCTCTAGTATAACGTACTAAAATTGGTAATATTTTGACAAGAATTGATATGTTTTCTATTACCGAAACAGAAACTGTGCATTTAACTAATAATATGTCCTAATCCGAGAACTTATATATATATGCTGTGGTATATGATCGACTCATGAGGTATTTATATGTATCTAAAAAGTCTAATAAGCTCACGGTAGACATAGTCTTAGGCCACATACATCATTAGAAAAATAAGTGCATATAGTACCATTCGAGTGCAATGTGTGCGGTGCATAGTGCTTGATTATGGGATGAATATTTGTTCGGCATGGTATGGGACATGTCGTAATGGATTTTATCTTATAATTTGGACACGCACGTGTGCTAGGATCATGAGAATTAGATACCTAGATAGATACTTTGGAGTCTTTTCTTTTACATACGATAAATGCATTAATTCAAAGGTGTGATGGTGTAAAATGTGTGCTTAAGAGAGTGAAAGGACCCATCGGTACAGAGATACCGGTGATGCCCCCGGAAGTTTGGGATGCCCTTGCTGAGTGGTCTTGGATGCCTCGGTTGAGAGATACCGGGATGCCTCAGAGTGAGATGCCCTTGTGTGTGATCAAGGATGCCTCGGTTGTGTGATACTGAGATGCCTCGGAGTGAGATGCCTGTGGCACCCCCAAAACCCAGTAGGGTCGCCACAGATACTAAGCATTTAACTCTAAAAACATACACAATACTTATTTAGCGTTAGTGAAAAGGGAGTTATAAATTTGACCGAGGTTTAGGCATAAAACTCTTTTTTTTTTTTTTTGAAAAGGCTTTAGGATTTAGCGCAGCTCTCAGCAAAAAAATAAGAGGCGAGTCTCACCATCTCTCCGCTTCCTTAACGACGGCACAATGCACACCAACTATTGCAATTGAAAGAAAACACAAGGCCGAACCACTTTTATTTACATATATATTTTTACGAAGGGTTTTCACGGGTCGGTACATCAAAAGGTAGGCCAAGACTCCTCCATACGCTCGGCCGTCAACCCCAAAAAGGAACACTCGACCCACTATAATCAACGTGTATAATCCTCCCCTCGGACTGCTAGTGTCGGCTATATCTCAAAAAGTTGCAACTCCTACTCCTCACGCGCGGGCCATCACACCCACCCTGGTGCATCAGGCGGTGGGGGTGGCAGCATCCCCATCATCACTCCATTGCGGCGAACGTGGATAGACACGTACTCCTGAATGACCGGGCCCCCAGACAGGCCCACGTCATAAGTCACGATCGCGCGAACCCATATGAACGTCAGACCAGGAATGGCGGGACAATTGATCTCCATCAACTCGACCTCCACATCAGAAGGAAGGCCGTAAAATACTCCCCGCATGACGGTAGGGAGTGACATCGTACTAATCTGGAATGTTGGTCCCCGAAGGGGTGAGTACAACCACTCAGCAGGTAAAGGAATCCAACAACTACTCAATGCATCATACAATAAAATCATCACATCATACATGTCGTTCATGCATTCAAGCATACTTACCTCGAAGCTATGTATATAACATCATACATCATCATAACACGTACATATCATCAGGCCATGAATAATCATCATCGTATCATATCGTTTATGCATATCATCATCATCTCTTATATACATGTCATCATGTCATAGGTGATCATCATCATATCATGTCACATATATGCATATCATCATCATATCTTATATACATGTCATCATGTCATATGTGATCATCATCATATTATGTCACATATATGCATATCATCATCATATCTTATATACATGTCATCATGTCATAGGTGATCGTCATCATATCATGTCACATATGCATGATTCAATTTCCATTTTTAACTTTTAATTCGATCACCACATCACTCTTTCTCGGGATCATCAAATTTATCCCATACTTTTCACTCGCATCCCATCCTGGCATCGTGAGAAAAAAAACTCCGGCATTCAGCCATTCATGGCCACCGGGCATCCGGCACCCCCACATCTTGGGCATCTCGCATCCCAACTGGCATCACGAGGCATCCCCTTGGGCAAAGACCTCCGAGGCTTCCAGCACCCAACCATTCCGGGCATCCTGATACTCCTAGGGCCATCCGGTCATGTATCTCTATACATTCCGACATTATCATCCTCCACAAACAGCTCCCTCATTTATCATTGTTCATGTTTGCCAATTTAGGTCTTAATTTACCATGCACATGATGTAATGGTAAAACAAAATTACCTTCGTTCTTATACATGCATCATCAATCATTAATATACGTGCAGCAAAATGCAATCTCTCATAGCAATTAGATTCTTATGGAATGTATGCCGCTCAAAATAATTTACTTACCAAATTCATTTAGAATTTTATTTAAATTCCAATTTATCCTATTTTGCAATTATTTAAATTAAACATTCACACAAATCCCAAAATCATGAGATTAAAGCATATGATAATTTAAGACAATAAAATAGTGATTTCCTAAAGAAAAGCACATAGCAAATCAAGTTCTACACAAAAGATAATGTTCACAAAATAAACGCATGGAATCTCGGACAAAGGCAGAATGTGCAGTTTTCTAAGTAATTCAATTAAAATACCCAAACGACCCCCAAAAATTATGAAATTTTACCAGGTTATAGTTAAGACACTAAATTAGATTTTTCATGTAGTATTCTAGGCCAAATTTGCTTTAGATAAACTCCTATAGTCATTCGAAGCTACGGGTTAGATCATCGAAACGTCCAGGGTCCCTATGTCCGAAAGATTGAGGTTTAACCTACCTATCCTTCTTCGTTTTCTCTGAAATTTGGATATGTTTTACGTCTGGAGATCCCCTACAGCTTTCATGAAGAAACTTAAGCCAAATTTCCAAAGAATAACCTCCATATGAGTCCATGAAGTCTCGGGTGTCCTGTACCGCGTCTCCAGATTTACCACCTTCAAGAATGGGTCGATTTCCTAAGCTATACTTGTTCATTTTGCTTCAAATTTGAGTATGTTGATCTTTAAGATGTGCTCTACAAGTTTTATGCAGGAGTCGAAGAGATATTCTTGGTAAAAATCAACATGCAGCCACAAATCTACCACAAGGTCAGCAAGGTAGTTCCAGATCTAGATTCTCCGTAGGATGGGGTTTTGACCCCATAAATCTTCATCATTTTGCACGCAATTTTAGTATGTTGTATTTTATGATGTTAGCTACAACTTTCATGCAGAGATCCAAGTCAAAATCGAACTCGAAATATGCATGCAAGCTCCCACAAGATTCTGACTCCAGTGGTTCATGCGAAAACAGCAAGGTTCTTCAAAAATAAACCACACTAGCTTCGGTTCCTAGCTTCTAAACATCCAAAAATTCAATCATACATGCGAGACACACATGCAAGAGTAGAAATGGACCCTAAACTTGCCTCTAACTCAAATGGAAATGGCGGCACACGGCGGACGAACGGCGGCGAGCGGCGGCGACGGACGGCTCCTCCTCCTGTCTCGGCCTCCTCTCTCTCGCACACACACTCTCTCTCTCTCTCTCTCTCTCTTTGGGCGACACTCCCCCCCAAAACTGGTCACTCTCTCCTTTAATTTCCCCAAAAGGCAATCATTAGATTGCCTCCCCAAGGGCCAATGCATGTTTGGCCCCCTTGCCACTTGGCAAGGCCCATGAAATGGGCTTGGGCTTTGGGCTTTTGGGCTTTTGAGAGAAGTGGGCTGGCCACTCCTCCCCCCTCTTGGTCGACGGCAGCCCTCTTGTGGGCCTTAATGGGCCGGCCAACTTGGCCCATTAAGGTCCACTCTTGGGCCTAAGGCCCAATCAAATTACCTTCCCCTTTTTTTTTTTTTATCTTTCTTTTTAGGGACTTAATTACTAAATTCCACATAACCAAAATCCTATAATATTTTATCTATGGAAACTTGGTCTATAAAATGCATGGCCAAGCATAGACTATTCTCATTAATTTACCCTATAATCCAAATTTCAAATTAAATTAAGAACACAAGCACAAAACACATAGCCTTAAGAGAAAACTAAAGGCTAAAGCATAACCCATAGGTAAATTCATTACCTATTTAAGAGCTTTAAGACACCTTAAGGCTTGCCCCTAATTTCTGGGATGCCACAAATCTCCCCTCCTTAGAAAATTTCGTCCTCGAAATTAAACGTTACCCACGTCCTCAAATAGGTAGGGGTACTTTTCCTCCATCTGGTCTTCACTTTCCCATGTGGCTTCCTCCTTATCGTGATGTTGCCATAATACTTTCACCAAGGGAATCTTCTTATTTCTGAGAATTTGTTCTTTCCGATCCAGTATATGCACAGGTTCCTCAATATATCTCGCTTTCTCATCCACTTTGATGGCTTCATGATCGAGTATGTGACCGGGATCTGGTTGATACTTTCTTAGCATCGACACATGAAACACATCATGTAAATTTCCCAAATTAGGAGGTAGTGCCAAACGATAAGCCGCATCTCCTATTCTCTCAAGTATCTCAAAAGGTCCAACGAATCTGGGACTCAACTTTCCTTTCATTCCAAAACGAGATACTCCTTTTAACGGGGATACCTTAAGAAATACATGATCCCCTATTCTAGATTCCAAGGGCCTCCTACGCCTGTCCGCATAGCCTTTTTGTCTACTCTGGGCTGTCTTAAGTCTTTTCCTAATAATCTCAACAGCTTCAGTGGTATCTTGTATCAATTCAAGTCCTGTCAACCTTCTTTCACCTACCTCGTCCCAACAGATAGGGGTTCTGCATCTCCTCCCATATAATGCTTCATATGGGGCCATGCCTATACTTTTCTGAAAACTGTTGTTCTAGGCAAATTCTACCAAATGCAGGTTCTCATCCCATTTCCCTCTAAAGTCGATGATACAGGCTCTCGGCATATCCTCTAGACTTTGTATCACTCTTTCTGTTTGTCCATCTGTTTGAGGGTGATATGCGGTACTGAATTGAAGTTTTGTCCCTAAAGCATTTTGCAGACTTCGCCAAAAATTCGAAGTAAATCTAGAGTCTCAATCCGAGGTGATCATTACAGGTATACCATGCAAGCGTATTATCTAACTTACATAGATCTCAGCAAGTCTATTCATTGAATAGTTCATATGGACTGCTAAGAAATGGGCAGACTTAGTTAAACGGTCCACCACTACCCAAATTGAATCGTGGCCACTTGATGTCCTTGGCAGTCCTTGCACAAAGTCCATCGTCACATGCTCCCACTTCCACTCTGGTATGTCTAGCGGTCTTAAAAGTCCTGCCGGTTTACGATGTTCCACATTTACTTGTTGGCACGTTAAACATTGAGAAACATACTTAGCCGTATCCATTTTCATACCATTCCACCAAAATTGTTGATGCAAATTTCTGTATATTTTCGTACTACCTGGATGGATACTATACATGCTCTTATGTGCCTCCGACAAAATCTCCTTCTTTACTTCCTCGTTGTCGGGTACACAAAGTCGTCCTTGGCATCTTATCGCCCCATCTTCGGAAATTTGAAATTCTGGTCTCTTTCCTAAGGACATCACCTCCTTCACTTTCATAATCTCCGGATCAGATCTTTGCAGGGTCTTGATTCTCTGGATGATTTCCGGTTCGACCCTTAGGGCTTTAAGCATACCAGTAAGATTATCCACTTTTAACTTAAATTCCGAGTCTGCTACGGACTTGAATAAACTCCATTATGCTATTCTTAAACTAGCTATCTCCATTGCTGACTTACGGCTAAGAGCATCTGCTACCCTATTCACCTTCCTTGGATGGTATCGTATCTCGCAGTCATAATCTTTTAACAATTCCATCCACCTCCTTTGTCTCATGTTCAACTCTTTTTGTGAGAATAGATATTTCAGGCTCTTATGGTTCGTATAAATTTCAAACTTCTCCCCATATAGGTAATGTCTCCATATCTTCAAGGCGAACACTATAGCTGCTAATTCTAGATCATGCGTGGGGTAGTTTAGTTCATGGGGTTTCAGTTGTCTACATGCATAGGCTATGACCTTGCCATGTTGCATCAAAACACATCCCAATCCTTTGTGAGATGCATCACTATATACCTTGTAAAACCATCCGGTCCGAGGGTATGGTTAAAATTGGAGCCGTGGTTAACTTTCTTTTAAGTTCTTGAAAGCTCTTTTCACAATCCCCACTCCATTCAAATTTCGCATTTTTCCGAGTTAACTTGGTTAAAGGTCCCACCAACCGGGAAAATCCTTTAATAAACCTTCGGTAATAATCGGCCAATCCTAAGAAACTTCGTATTTCAGTGGGTGTGGTCGGTCTCGGCCAATTTATTACCATTTCCACTTTTGCCGGATCCATTGCAATTCCTCCTTTTGACACCACATGTCCTAAAAATGTTATCCGGTCCAACCAGAATTCACACTTGCTGAATTTGGCATATAACTTGTGGTCCCTTAGAGTTTGCAAAACTAACCTCAAGTGTTGCTCATGTTCTTTTGGTCCTTTTGAATAAACCAAGATATCGTTGATAAAAACAATCACAAACTGATCCAAATAGGACTTAAATACCCTATTCATTAGATCCATAAATGCCGCTGGTGCATTTGTCAATCCAAAAGGCATGACAAGGAACTCGTAATGTCCATAACGAGTCCTAAATGCAGTCTTAGGGATGTCTTTCTTCTTAATCCTTAGCTGATGGTATCCTGACCTTAAGTCAATCTTAGAGAAAACCGAACTTCCCTGAAGTTGGTCAAATAGGTCATCGATTCTAGGCAGAGGATACTTATTTTTAACGGTCACTTGATTTAGTTGCCTATAGTCAATGCATAAGCGCATCGACCCATCTTTCTTTTTCACAAACAGAACTGGTGCACCCCAAGGTGAAGCACTGGGCCTAATGAATCCTTTGTCAAGCAACTCCTGTAGTTGCACTTTCAACTCTTTTAGTTCCACTAGGGCCATTCTGTATGGGGCTTTCGATATTGGTCCGGTTCCAGGCATCAGTTCAATTTCAAACTCAATTTCTCTTTCCGGGGGTAATCCAGGCAACTCCTAAGGAAATACATCTGGAAATTCATTTACTACCCTAATTTCATCAAGTTTCAGTTCTTCCTTGGCACAATCTTTAACCATTGCTAGGTACCCTTGACATCCTTTGCCAAGTAACACATTAGCCTCTACCGCAGAAATAAGTGCTACTGATAGGTGGGTCTGACCATCTAAAAATTCACAACTGGACTGGTCAGGTAAAGCGAATTGGATTACTCTTCTATAACAATCCATTCTAGCCCGATACTTACGAAGCCAGTCCATTCCTAGGATAACGTCAAAGTCATACATGGCCATCACGACTAAGTCTATTTCCGTGTCTTTTCCTCCTACGGTTATGTGGCATCCGAAAATTTTGACGAACCTTAGATGCGCGATAGTCCGTAGCTAAGCGAAGGAGGTATCCTTCGGACTATGTCTTTTATATTATTTATGGGCATTGATTAGTATTGTTGTTGGATCGGTACGTTGTGTTTAGTAACGGTCCGGTCATTGCAAGAATTGTAATTTTTGTCGAGATCCTTTTTCTTGAAGTCATTGGTGAGACCGACCTTACTCGCTTTTTTTGCACTATATCGAACCAATTTCCCCATTCCGACACCGATTTTGGACCTCGTCGTACCCTCGTTATCATCGGCAATTACTTTAGACCTCGCCGATTTACGTACATGTTTTGTTAGATGACAAAACTATGGTCTTCTCGGAAATCTATCGTACGATCAAGCGAGACCGAGGTTTATTCCAAGTAATGTGTCAATGAGATATCTTTTATGCTAACTTTAGCCGTTCAACCCTTTAGACCACTATACTTTTGACCCCGAGATTTGCTGCCACGATCCCTATTTTGATGGCCAACAAGCGCATGCCTTGCGCCAAGCTACAGCCCATATTCACGCCGGAATGAAGAGCCACAAATGTTTCAATAAAATTTTCAATCAGCCCATGCATGAGGCGAGCATGGTATTCCACGCACAAGTTGCCATCAAGACCAATCTAGTCGACTATAGCAGTCCATTAACGAAGACACGTACATGTGACGGTCAACCGAAGGAAAAATCTTTGACCCTTGCAGCCACGTGACTCCATTCTCGGTGGCCAACAGAGAAGAAAACCGAGACAGCTGCTATCGATCGTGTCTTCAAGTGGCCAAGGAAAATTGCCACGTTTCCTCCACTTGTCCTCACCCCGTTTCTGCTACCGAGACCCTCCTCGATTGTTGACTGGTTTTCAACAAAACCAGTGACCAGAAAACAGCAAGCGGTCGAGCAAAACAGAGAGCGAGAGAGGAGACCGCATGCAAGCCACGTTCCCACTCACATATCCTCGCCTCCTCCACCTGTCCTCCATGCATGCATCCACCGAAAATCCCCCTCTTCGTTGGCTGGCTTTTAGCCAAAACCAGCAGCTAATCTGCTCGTGTAAGTGAGCTAAAGAGAGTGACCGAGCAGAACCGAGAGTAGAGGGAGAGAGAGAGTTCGAGGGAGGAAATTGGCGAGTGAGCAGCAGACGGGTGAACGGCGAAGAGGAAGAAGGGACCGCCTTCAGCCGTGCTCGAGCTGCCACCGCCGTCGCCGCCGGTCTTCGCCGCCGTTGAGCCGCGTTCGAAGACCCACGAGCTTCCTGTTTTGTTGTCGATTGAGCTTAGGAGTGAGGCAAGTAGAAGTTCATTGATCTATGTCTTGCATGCTGCAATTGTCTGGTGAAATGCTGGAAGATGTGAGAAAATGCAGGATTGGGAGCTGCATGTGGATTTTTGGATGAATGAAATGAAGATTGAATGCCAATCTGTGAAGGATTGAATGTGAAGTTGCTGTTTTGTGTTGGATTGAGCTTGATGAGTACTAGATTGGAGTTATAAGTCATTGCATGTTGCATTTGAGGCTTGCATGTTTCGAAATCTATGTGTGTGTAAGCTGTGATTGTCGAGTAAGGTAAGGAAATGGTTGCCAAGTGAAGAGATGTAGTGTATGTTGCAGTGAGTGAGCTTAAGGATGAGTATATGCTTGAGCCGAGCTATGGAAGGTTTCTTTGTTAAAGAAAAACCTATTGAAAGTACTCTTAGTTGCTGTGGAAAAGTCTTGAAGTGTTGTAACATAGATTAATAGAGAAATAAATGGTTTAATTGAGCTAGTAACGAAGAAAACCATATATAACGATTCTGTTTTAGAAAAATTTAGATAGGAAGTCTTTTTATTGCGTCGCCTTGATTTCTAAAGATGAAGATGAGGAATAGAATCATTTTATTTAAGATAACATCCGTTAGATTGAGTTTAACTCATAGTTATAGCTATATGAATACAAGAACATGCAGATAGAAGCAATTCTTTTTAAAACAGAAATACCGATTCCGTAGAAAACGGCCTGACCTTTGATGATTCTTCGAATTTTCTGTATTTACTTAGATAGAATTGGACCTCAAACCCTTGATGAAAGTTTTAGGGCACATCCTCATGAACAACATATCAAAAATTCAGAATAAATGAACAAGGAATGACTGCCGAAACGATTTTTCTATGAAAACACCAAATCCGGAAATTTTACAGAATATTAGCTAGGAATATCGAAATTTTGTCCTCGGTACGTAAGGAATCTGATTTGGTGTTCTTCATGAACCTTGTTCCTCTAGGTCTCATGGATAACGTGTCAAAGTTTCATAATTTTCTGAGTTCATTTAGGGTTATTCCAAAATTTTCATTAAAACTGCACATTTTGGTTTTTAAGCTGTTTTACTCCGACTTTGCTCAACTGATTTCAAAAGTGAATGCATCTTGACTTGTTATGTGACATGATGATACTGGCATTGGCATATCATGCAATATTGAGATGTGATGAGACTCAAGAGACATTTTGTCATTGCATTGAAAAGTGTTTTTGGAAATTAAGATGTTAAATTGCTACCATTGGACCCTCGGGTCAACGATGCCCCGGGAGTCGGGATGCCCAGAGGTTCGAATGAGTCGATGCCCTTTGGATGCCTGGTTGTATTATGAATACATGCCCAGAGGTTTTCCCCGGGAGTGTCGGGATGCCCGGTTGTATTATGATACATGCCCGAAGGGTGAGGGTTGTATTATGATGCATGCCCGGAGGTTAGGGGTAACCATGTCTATGGTCCCCAGTGATTCCTCGTGATGCCAGGTGGGGTGCGAGATGCCCGGAGGTGTGTGCCGGATGCCCGGTTGTATTTTGAATACATGCCCGGAGGCTTTCGCGATGCCAGGTTGGGTGCGAAATCCCATAAGGATGCAAACATTGGTCCTCTGGGGGGATAAACCCGTTTGAATGATAAAATTGATGATTCTACTAAGTGTGAGTGTGGTCTGGTTATAGGACTAAATTGTATGGCATGGAATGGGACGTGTCATAACAGTTTGGCCCTATGATCGGGACTTGTGTGACTGGACATGATGCATCTTGTATTGTTGGAACTGCACTGGTCATTGCACTAAAAGTTTTATGGTTCCGATGCATACTCATTCCTTGATGAACTGTTTTTGTCTATCTTGCATGAATCTAGATATTGATGGTACTGCACGATATAGCTTAATGAATCTTTTACTGCTGAGTGGATGTACTCACCCCGTTTGGGGACTAACATTTCAGACTAGACAAGATACCTCTGCTACCACCGCCACCAGCAGATGGACCGAGTGGTAGGATATGACCGCGAGAAGGAGGACAACAGAGGAAGGAACTTTTGGACGCCGACACTGATCGATGGACTTTAAGTATACGCTATTAGAAGAGATGTCGGTCATCTTTTGAAATATAGCCAAGTATAGAAAGCCTTGGCATTTTGATGTACTGACTGCTGATGTCCATTTGGTTTAAGTAAATAAAAGTATTCGGCTTTTAACTTATAAAATGTTTAGTTGGTGTACACTATTTTCTGAATATAGGGAAGGGAGTTGTTGGATACGCTTCCGCCATATAAATTGCGCAGGGACCAATCTAAAAGATCTAAACCCCCAGGATTGATAGACCTTCAGGTCAAGCAAGAGGAAGGTAAGCAAACTGTGGCGACCCCAACGGTTCGGGGGCCGCTTTGGGGGTGCCACAGGTTATCTTACATTTCTCACACACCAACATAGACAACACCTCATCCTCTAAAGGCGTAGAAACACAAAGAGGGGTTCCAAGAAAAGTCGTTTCAATTTCACTCAACAATCTATATCATCGGACACAAAAGAATGCGTAGCACCCGTATCAAACAATGCATAAGCCTTCTTGTCATTTATGTAAATTGTACCTGAGATGACGTTATTGGAAGCTTTCGCTTCCTCTTGAGTGACCGCATACACTTTTCCTTGAGCTGGTGGCCTCTGAGGATTTCCTTGTAAATTTGACTTGGCAGCACTCTGATATCCCTGTCGCACTGAGCCAGCACTCACCTGCGACCTTTCTTGTGGGCAATTTCTCTTAAGATGGCCCACTTGTCCACAACCAAAGCACTTCAGTCGTCCATTACAAGGTCCTGGGCCGTGCCGTCCATTGCACCTTTGACAAACACCAGGCTGATAGGGTGCTTTCCCTATATTCAGACCACTCCTTGCTCCCCCAGAATTTCCAAAATTACTCCTCTTCCTCGCATTCCAAGTTTGACCTTGACCAGAATAGGGTCTCTTACCCCTCCTTACATCATTAAAATTCCACGGTCTCTTAGACTCTGACCGCTCTCTTAACAATTCCTGCTCCACCAATTGTGCCCTTTCATAGATCTCATTGTAATTTCTTATGTTCAAAGGCACCAGTTGCTTTCTAATGTCAGTTCTCAACGCTTTCAGAAATCTCTTAGCTTTTTCTTCTTGATCCTCAATCAGTCTAGGAGCATATCTGGATAGTTCAGAAAATCTAGCCTCATACTGGTCCACCGTCAGTCCTTTTTGTTCTAGTTGAACAATTCTGAAATTTTCTTATCCTTGGCACAGTCAGAAAAATGCTTTCTATTGAAAGCCTTGACAAACTCATCCCAGTTGACATCAGTACCTGGTGGAAAGATCGTATCCCGTGAGGCTCTCCACCAAAACTTCGCATTTCCCTCTAGCTGGTACTCTGCTAAAGTTATTTTCTTAGCATCATTGCAGTCCAACAACCGGAAAATTTGCTCCATCCCATCAATCCAATGCTCTGCCTCCTCAGGACTCCCCATACCACTGAATTTGGGTGGCTTCAACTTCAAAAATTGTTCCACTAGTCCCTGAGTACGGCGCTCTGCTCTGGGTTGTTGCTGCGCTTGCCTTTCCATCAGATTTCCAATATTGGCCAATGCTTGCAGAATGTCTTCCATTCGGGGTTCAGCCCTTGATGAAGAGGCTTCAGCCCTCGGTGGACGATGACTTCCATACCGTAGCATGGTTTTCCTGCAGTTTCCAAGCATTCGCCTCAGGAATAATCTGAGACTTACTGCCTTCATTCAAAGCAACCACTACCACTACTAAAGTAACATATACATGTTACTGGCAACTTAAAATAAACTACTAAGGATCTACGGGTGAATACTCATCACCCGTTATTCAATTATTTCTCTTTATATCCTATGGTGTGCATTGTCAAAACTTCCCTCATTTGCTCAATGAGATCTCCTTATCACTCCGAACATAAACCTTTAGCTCTGATACCAACCACTGTGGCACCCCCAAAACCCGGTAGGGTCGCCACAGATACTAAGCATTTAACTCTAAAAACATACACAATACTTATTTAGCATTAGTGAAAAGGGAGTTATAAATTTGACCGAGGTTTAGGCATAAAACTCTTTTTTTTTTTTTTTTTTTTTTTTTGAAAAGGCTTTAGGATTTAGTGCAGCTCTCAGCAAAAAAATAAGAGGCGAGTCTCACCATCTCTCCGCTTCCTTAATGACAGCACAATGCACACCAACTATTGCAATGGAAAGAAAACACAAGGTCGAACCACTTTTATTTACATATATATTTTTACGAAGGATTTTCACGGGTCGGTACATCAAAAGGTAGGCCAAGACTCCTCCATACGCTCGGCCGTCAACCCCAAAAAGGAACACTCGACCCTCTATAATCAACGTGTATAATCCTCCCCTCGGACTGCTAGTGTCAGCTATATCTCAAAAAGTTGCAACTCCTACTCCTCACGCGCGGGCCATCACACCCACCCTGGTGCGTCAGGCGGTGGGGGTGGCAGCATCCCCATCATCACTCCATCGCGGCGAACGTGGACAGACACGTACTTCTGAATGACCGGCCCCCAGACAGGCCCACGTCATAAGTCACGATCGCGTGAACCCGTATGAACGTCAGACCCAGGAATGGCGGGACAATCGATCTCCATCAACTCGACCTCCACATCAGAAGGAAGGCCGTAAAATACTCCCCACGTGACGGTAGGGAGTGGCATCGTACTAATCTGGAATGTTGGTCCCCGAAGGGGTGAGTACAACCACTCAGCAGGTAAAGGAATCCAACAACCACTCAATGCATCATACAATAAAATCATCACATCATACATGTCGTTCATGCATTCAAGCATACTTACCTCGAAGCTATGTATATAACATCATACATCATCATAACACGTACATATCATCAGGCCATGAATGATCATCATCGTATCATATTGTTTATGCATATCATCATCATCTCTTATATACATGTCATCATGTCATAGGTGATCATCATCATATCATGTCACATATATGCATATCATCATCATATCTTCTATACATGTCATCATGTCATAGGTGATCATCATCATTTTATGTCACATATATGCATATCATCATCATATCTTATATACATGTCATCATGTCATAGGTGATCGTCATCATATCATGTCACATATGCATGATTCAATTTCCACTTTTAACTTTTAATTCGATCACCACATCACTCTTTCTCGGGATCATCAAATTTATCCCATACTTTTCACTCGCATCCCATCCTGGCATCGTGAGAAAAAAAAACTCCGGCATTCAGCCATTCATGGCCACCGGGCATCCGGCGCCCCCACATCCCGGGCATCTCGCATCCCAACTGGCATAACGAGGCATCCCCTCGGGCAAAGACCTCCGAGGCTTCCGGCACCCAACCATTCCGGGCATCCTGATACTCCCAGGGCCATCTGGTCATGTATCTCTATACATTCCGGCATTATCATCCTCCACAAACAGCTCCCTCATTTATCATTGTTCATGTTTGCCAATTTAGGTCTTAATTTACCATGCACATGATGTAATGGTAAAACAAAATTACCTTTGTTCTTATACATGAATCATCAATCATTAATATACGTGCAGCAAAATGCAATCTCTCATAGCAATTAGATTCTTATGGAATGTATGCCGCTCAAAATAATTTACTTACCAAATTCATTTAGAATTTTATTTAAATTCCAATTTATCCTATTTTGCAATTATTTAAATTAAACATTCACACAAATCCCAAAATCATGAGATTAAAGCATATGATAATTTAAGACAATAAAATAGTGATTTCCTAAAGAAAAGCACATAGCAAATCAAGTTCTACACAAAAGATAATGTTCACAAAATAAACGCATGGAATCTCAGACAAAGGCAGAATGTGCAATTTTCTAAGTAATTCAATTAAAATACCCAAACGACCTCCGCAAATTATGAAATTTTACCAGGTTATAGTTAAGACACTAAATTAGATTTTTCATGGAGTATTCTAGGCCAAATTTTCTTTAGATAAACTCCTATAGTCATTCAAAGCTACGGGTTAGATCACCGAAACGTCCAGGGTCCCTATGTCCGAAAGATTGAGGTTTAACCTACCTATCTATCCTTCTTCGTTTTCTCTGAAATTTGGATATGTTTTACTTCTAGAGATCCCCTACAACTTTCATGAAGGAACTTAAGCCAAATTTCCAAAGAATAACCTCCATATGAGTCCATGATGTCTCGGGTGTCCTGTACCGCGTCTCCAGATTTACCACCTTCAAGAATAGGTCGATTTCCTAAGCTATACTTGTTCATTTTGCTTCAAATTTGAGTATGTTGATCTTTAAGATGTGCTCTACAAGTTTTATGAAGGAGTCGAAGAGATATTCGTGGTAAAAATCAACATGCAGCCACAAATCTACCACAAGGTCAGCAAGGTAGTTCCAGATCTAGATTCTCCGTAGGATGAGGTTTTGACCCCTTAAATCTTCATCATTTTGCACGAAATTTTAGTATGTTGTATTTTAAGATGTTAGCTACAACTTTCATGAAGAGATCCAAGTCAAAATAGAACTCGAAATATGCATGCAAGCTCCCACAAGATTCTGACTCCAGTGGTTCATGCGAAAACAGCAAGGTTCTTCAAAAATAAACCACACTAGCTTCGGTTCCTAGCTTCTAAACATCCAAAAATTCAATCATACATGCGAGACACACATGCAAGAGTAGAAATGGACCCTAAAATTGCCTCTAACTCAAATGGAAATGGCGGCACACGGCGGACGAACGGCGGTGACGGACGGCTCCTCCTCCTCTCTCGGCCTCCTCTCTCTCTCTCTCTCTCTTTGGGCGACACTACCCCCCTCCCCAAACTGGTCACTCTCTCCTTTAATTTCCCCAAAAGGCAATCATTAGATTGCCTCCCCAAGGGCCAATGGATGTTTGGCCCCCTTGCCACTTGGCAAGGCCCATGAAATGGGCTTGGGCTTTGGGCTTTTGGGAGAAGTGGGCCGGCCACTCCTCCCCCCTCTTGGTCGACGGCAGCCCTCTTGTGGGCCTTAATGGGCAGGCCAACTTGGCCCATTAAGGTCCACTCTTGGGCCTAAGGCCCAATCAAATTCCCTTCCCTTTTTTTTTTTTTTTTTTTTTTTGATCTTTCTTTTTAGGGACTTAATTACTAAATTCCACATAACCAAAATCCTATAATATTTTATCTATGGAAAGTTAGTCTATAAAATGCATGGCCAAGCATAGACTATTCTCATTAATTTACCCTATAATCCAAATTTCAAATTAAATTAAGAACACAAGCACAAAACACATAGCCTTAAGAGAAAACTAAAGGCTAAAGCATAACCCATAGGTAAATTCATTACCTATTTAAGAGCTTTAAGACACCTTAAGGCTTGCCCCTAATTTATGGGATGCCACAATGCCCCTTGCTAAGTGGTCTTGGGAGGACCTCGGTTGTGTGATACCGGGATGCCTCGGAGTGAGATGCCCATAATAGAAATATTGTGGAAGTCCGGATAACGTACTTTCTGGAAGTGACTCGATCAGGCCGGCAGAGTTCCGGTTATGACTGATTCGAGGGTGGATCATAGGTACACTAAATATAATTCTATTTGGCGAGTGAGTTCATGCATTATTATTGTATTGCATCATGATATGAAATTAATTTTTGAAAAGGTAAGTATGGTGATAGATGCATACAAGGTGATTATTTAGGTGGTGCATTAATATTTAATTGACTATGCTTGTGACAATTATATTATTATGTTCTGAATTGTTTGGATTATGATTCCCTGGTAATATTGATGGTTGTGGATTATTTAAGTTAGAGTTTTATTATTCTTTACTGGGCATAGTTTTGCTCATACCTTACATTTTCAGATTGATAGTATGGACGTGCCGCCTATAGCTCGTTATGGTGTGATAGCAAGCATTGAGGTTACTTTTACCGACATATATGATGATGATGTCGAGCTGACTTTCTCCAAGTATGAGGCCACGTTATGGATGGATGATGGTAGAGCTGAGATGATTCCCATGAAGTTTGTTGCTTGGTTTATCAAGCATGATGGGGCGATGTTTGGCCCTATACCTTTTAGAAACGACGGTGCAGGAGCCGGGACGGATGGCGCCTAGACGCCTTTGATCACGAAGAAGCTGACTAACTTTTGTTTCTTTTTGCACGTGGGCTTGTGTGGGAACTTATGAAGTAGATACCCATACCCTCTTATCCCTGGTTTATGTTGCGCCTTACTTTTGTTATATATACGTTGTACATAAAGGCGAGGAACATGAAAGAAGTCCAGGTCGATAAAATTTTGTAGGCCCTATGATGTTAAAGAAATGAAGCTTCTTGTGATCTTATCTATATGAATTATATTAATTATCGTTAGTAGAGTAATTGTAGGATAACCCCATAGTACAAACTATAGATTTTAAATAATCCATGTTATACATGCTAACCTTCAATGGTAAATACTATAGATACCACTGAAGGAGGTTTTTAAGTTTAAGAAAGATAATAATAATTATAATTAAATTTTCCGCATGCGCTTAGTACGTGACGCCCTCGGACGTCACAGGCAACATCCCTAGCATCACCCCGTCACGATGGACATGGACGGATAGGAACTCCTAGATGACGGGCCCCCCAGCCAGGCCCACATTATACATCACCAGCACCCGCACTCGTATGAACACCAACCACGGGATGGTGATGCATACGTGCTCCATGCACTCGACCTCCACATCCGAGGGAAGGCTGTAAAAAGTACTGCACGAGACTGGAGGGAGAGGTATCTCTCTAATCTGAAATGTTAGTCCCCAAAGGGGTGAGTACAACCACTCAGCAGGTGAAGGATCCATTACACTACTCAATGCATTAAACAGAGCAATCATGGCAACATAGAGTACATATAGTTCATAAATATATCAATCATGTCTCAGCTTCTTGGTCATGCACATTACATCATACAGTCATGCATACATGTTACCATACCATGTGCACATATCACCATGCACTTATGCATGTTACATCATACAATCATGCATACATGTTACCATACCATGTGCACATATTACCATGCACTTATACATGTTACATTATACAGTCATGCATACATGTCACCACATTATGCATGATTCAATTTCAACTCATGTTTTTCAATTGGATCGTTGCATTTATCTTTCCCAGGACCAGTGATTGCATCCCCCATTTTATCGCTCGCACCCAACTTGGCATCGCGAGGAACCTCCGGCACACACCTCCGGGCATCTCGAAACTCCCGAGGACATCCGGCACACACCTCCGGGCATCCGGCACACTTATGCATGTCCGGGCATCTCGACACTCCCGGGGCATCGTCGGCTCACACCTCCGACGGTATCCTCATTACAATGCATGTTCTGATATATCTTATTTTCAATTCCACATTTGATGTAACAGTACCAATGATTGAAATCAGCCTTTTTGAAGTCATGTAACATGCATTGGGAAAAGTACCATTTGATGCAATGGATTTTAAAAACAAATCCTTCTTTGAGTTCATGAAAATTTACCAATCCTTTAATGTCATATGAAATGTATAAATGTCATCACATCATTGCACGAATAATAATCCAAAATATAATGATTTACACAACAATTTCAATAACCCATAAATAACACAATTTCTAGCTAAATCAGAATACGTACAATCTGTATATCACAAGAAAGAGATTTTTAGCCTTACTCATGCACAGTTCTTGAAAACATTTTTGATTAAATACCTAAATGACCTTCAAAATTTATGAAATTTGAACATGTGATAGTTAAGACATAAAAGCAGATACTTCATGCAGAACACTTCACCAAGAGATCCTCACATAATTAACTACAGACCACGCATCACAGCATTATTAATTATGTCCGTTCATCTTGCACAGTTTTTAAAACATTTATAGTTAAACACCCAAATAATCTTCAAAAATTATGAAATTTAACTATGTTGTAAGAAAGACATAAATAAAGATATTTCGTGAAGAGCACTTCCCCAAAAGAATTTTACACGGAACAGTATAAACCACACATTGTAGCATCACTAAGTCCGAACACATCCGATTGCACCGTTTTTAAGAAATTTTCGATTAAATAGGCATATGACCTTAAAAAATCATGAAACTTTACTATGTTGTAGTCAAGACATAGATAAAGATATCTCACGAAGAACACTTTTCCAAAAGAGATTTGTACAGAATAGTATAGACCATGCATTTCAACATCATCAAGTCCGAGTAGTCAGATTGCACTGTTTTCAAAACACCTTCGATTAAATAGGCAAATGACCTTAAAAAAATCACGAAATTTAACTATGTTGTAGTCAAGACATAGATAAAGATATCTCATGAAGAACACTTTTCCAAAAGAGATTTGTACAGAATAGTATAGACCATGCATTTCAACATCATCAAGTCCGAGTAGTCAGATTGCACTGTTTTCAAAACACCTTTGATTAAATAGACAAATGACCTTCAAAAATCACGAAATTTAACTATGTTGTAGTCAAGACATAGATAAAGATATATCATGAAGAACACTTTTCCAAAAGAGATTTTTACAGAATAGTATAGACCATGCATTTCAACATCATCAAGTTCGAGTAGTCAGATTGCACTGTTTTCAAAACACCTTCGATTAAATAGGCAAATGACCTTCAAAAATCACGAACTTTAACTATGTTGTAGTCAAGACATAGATAAAGATATCTCATGAATAATACATTTCCAAAAGAGATTTGTACAGAATAGTATAGACCATGCATTTCAAAATCATCAAGTCCGAGTAGTCAGATTGCACTGTTTTCAAAACACCTTCGATTAAATAGGCAAATGACCTTCAAAAATCACGAAATTTAACTATGTTGTAGTCAAGACATAGATAAAGATATCTCACGAGGACATCGAAGCCGAATTTCAAGTAGAACATAACATACAAGTCCCTAGAACATCCTAGGTCATGCCATTTTCTCAAGAACAGCCCATTGTACTAGAGTGTTACACTCATCACCTCCATATTTCACATTCCATGACTCCGAAAATCAATCACAAGCCAACACATGCACCAAACACAACATGCAAGAGTAGATCACGGATCCCACTTGCCTCTAGACCGAGCAACGGCGAGCACACGGCGGGACACGGTGGCGACGGACTCCTCCTCTTTCTTCCTTCTCGCGCACGGGCTGTCCTCCTCTCTTCTCCCTCTCTCGAAATCTCTCTCTCTCTTTCTCTCCCTCTCACGGACGACAGCCCCCTTTCCTTCTCTAATTTTCTTTCTTCCCTACAATGATTAGCTTGTAATCATTGCTAAGCATGCAAAGTGACACTTGGTAAGTCCCCTAAGCCACTTGTAAAATGGCATGCAAAAGAAAGGAGCCTCTCATGGGCCGGCCCCTCCTTCCGTTCCACTTGGTCAATGGTCCCATTGGGCCTTGTGGGCCGGGCCTTCACCGGTCGATGGGCGGGGGAAATTGTGGGCTGGTTTGGCCCAAAAATCAGCCCACTCCCTCCCCTTAAAATACTAATAAAGCTTTGTAACAATTATCCAAAATTTAAATCCATTAAATGTATAATCAAGAACAAAATTCTCATTATTAATTTATCCAATAACAGCTTGGCCATAAACTCATTGAAATTTGTAGATCAAAAGCTACAATATAACTTGATGGTGCTTCCATCACCTATTCTTAGACTCTAATGCTTCTAGAGATTGCCATGAATTTTGGGATGCCACACTAGTGGGTTGTTCTTGAGAAAGACAGGTTGACCTAGGATGTTCTAGTGACTTGCATGTTATATTCTATTTAAAATTTGGCTTTGACCTCTAAATCAAAGTTGTAGAGGACTCTTTGGAGTATAACATACTCACATTTGAGGCAAAACAAACAAGCACAAGTAGGTGAAACCGTCATTCTTTGAAGAAGATAAGATCTGGAAATTTTAACACCGACCTTTGATGAATGCATGGACGGTAAGGTAATCTGTTTGTTAAAATTTCACTTCAGTTTCTTAAGAAAAGTTGTAAAGGACATCCTTAGGTTTAACATATAAAAAATTTAGAGAAAAAAAACAAGAATAGGTAGGTGAAATCATGGTTTTTCGGAGATGGTTAGATCTGGAAATTTCGGTACTAGGAACAGAAGTTTTAACCGCCTTTAATTAATTACCTAAGACGAATCTGACTTTGATGTCTGCATGAAGTATTTAACTTATGGTCTTGGCTATCACATAGTCAAATTTCATAATTTGTGAAGGCCATTTGGGTATTTAACCAAAAATGTTTCAAAATCTGCGCAATCTGATGTGTTCGGGCTTGGTAATGTTGCAATGCGTGGTCTATACCGTTTTGTATGAGATTTTTTGGGAAAAGTGTTCTGCATGAAATATCTTTATTTATGTCTTGCCTACATTATATTCAAATTTCGTAATTTTTTCAATTCATTTGCCTATTTAACCAAAAATGTTTCCAAAACTGTGCAAGTTGAATGGACAGAATTAGTAGTGTTGTGATGCGTGGTCTGTATTGAATTATATGGGGATCTTTTGGGATAATGTTTTTCATGAAATATATGCCTCTATGTCTTAACTATCACATGTTTGAATTTCATAATTTTGGAAGATCATTTGGGTATTTAATAAAAAATGTTTCAAAAACTGTGCATGAGTAAGGCTAAAAATCCTTTTTCAGTGATATACGGACCTGTACGTATTCTGTGAAGCCTTGTTTGATAGGGTGTTCTTCACAAAATATGTTTTCTTAGATCTTATATACAGTGTGGTAAATTTTCAGAATTTACTTCCACCGTTTACTATTTTTTCCGGAATTTTCATGAACGGCATGTATTCTGTTTAAGCTGGAAATTGTTTTATTTACTTGTTATTGAAATTGTTATGTGAATCATGATATCTAGGATTATTACTCGTGCAATGATGTGATGACATTCATACATTTAATATGACATCAAAGAATTGATGGATTTTCATGAACTCAATGAAAGTTTTTTTTAACCATTGCATCAAATGATACTTTTCCCAATGCATATTACATGATTTCAAAAAGGCTGATTCCAATCATTGGCATTGTTACATCAAATGTGAAATTGAAAAATGAGATATATGAGAATATGCATTGTAATGAGGATACCGTTGGAGGTGTGAGCCGACGATGCCCCGGGAGTGTCGGGATGCCCGGAGGTGTGTGCCCGAGGTTCCTCACGATGCCAGGTTGGGTGCAAGCGATAGAAGTGTGGGATGCAATTACTGGTCCCGGGAAAGAAAAATGTGGTGATTCAATTGAAAAACAAGAGTTGAAATTGAATCATGCATAGTATGATGACATGTATGCATGGCTGTATGATGTAACATGTATAAGTGCATGGTGGTATGTGCACATGGTATGATGACATGTATGCATGATGTATGACGTTATATGTACAAGTGCATTGGTGGTATATGCACATGACATGATGACATATATGTACATACATATGGCTATTTTGAAGTAATATGCATGATTGAAAGGTGAGACATGTTTGATATGTATGAACTATATGTACTCTATGATGCCATGATTGTTCTGTTTGATGCATTTAGTAGTTTGATGGATCTTTTACCTGCTGAGTGGTTGTACTCACCCATTTGGGGACTAACATTTCAGATTAGAGAGATGCCTCTCCCTCCAGTCTCACGCAGTACTTTTTATGGCATTCCCTCTAACATGGAGGTCGAGTGCATGGAGCATGTATGCGTCACCATCCCTAGGTTGGTGTTCATACGGGTTCGGGTGCTGGTGATGTATGACGTGGGCCTGGCTGAGGGCCCGGTCATCTAAGAGTTCTTATCCATCCACGTTCATCGTGACAGAGTGATGCTGAGGATGCTGCCGCCGCCACCGCCCGATGCACCAGGATGGGTGTGATGGCCCGCGTGAGGAGAGGGAGCTGACATTTTTTTGAGATAGTCGACACTTCTCGATGGAGGGTTATACACGATCGATACAGGGGGTCGAGATCTCTCTTTTGAGTTGTAGCGAAGTTAGTGAAAAGCCTTGGCTTCTTGGTTGTATCGACCCAAGATGTCCATCCTAAAAATGTAAATAAAAGTGGTCCGGCTTTATGTTTTCCTTCAATGTGTAGTTGGTGTGTATTGCGTAATCGCTAAGAGAGTAGAGGGATGGTGAGACTCGTCTTTAATTTCGTTATGAGCTGCGCTAAACTCTTTTAAAATATATATATATATATATATATATATGTGTGTGTGTGTGTGCCTACGAACCTCGGTTCTTCTTTAAAACTCCCCTTTTTATCAAAGACTAGTAACCGGTATCCAATAGGTATCTGTGGCAACCTTAGAAGTTCGGGGGTGCCACATACAAGACGTAAGTGATGTCCAATTTCGAGGACGAAATTCTAAGGAGGCGAGAATTGTGGCATCCGTATTTTTGCCGACCTCGAAAAGTTAAAGATACGTCGAAGATTTGACAAAATTGTTATCGAAGTTCGGTGTCATCGGCACCGATTTCGGATCCCGTCGTATCATCATTACGTAAAAATTTCCCGTATGTAACAGCCAAGTTCTCTTTTATTTCTTGGGCCAGCCAACCATGTAACAAGAGAAGACTTTGGACCTTAATCTTAGTCATGTTTCTTTTCTTTGAGTTAGTCAAATAAGGGGGAAATATTGACTTGCATGGGGGACGTGCATGCGTGGTGTTGTCTCGGCCCAAGTAACCCCGAGCCTTCTCTTAATCGTCGACAAAATGGGGTCAATGAATCTTGGAGATTGTTGACCAAGAGGAAGCCAATGGTGGACACATCCTTTGCATGAAGAAGTGAGGTGGCAGTGGCAAGTCAGGTGGGGGCTCTCGCGCATGGGCACGAGTAGATGGGCTGTCCGTTCCTTCTGCTGCCACCGCAACTCACATGCATTGACTAAATTAGTCAACGAATCAAAAGAACAAAATGCTTGTGAATGTGAGCAAGAGAGTGAAAGAGCCGAGCAAAAATTTGAATAGAGAGAGAGGGAGTGAGTGCAGCGAGTGAGCGAGGGAAATTAGTGTGCAAGCAGCGAGCAAGAGTGAGGGGGAGGAAGGAGACCACACTCTGTCCGTGCGCGCGCGTTGCCGCCCTTTACACCGCTCGCCTTTGTCACCGTTGAGCCGCGCCCGTGACCCGCAAGCCTCCTGATTTGCTTGCCATTGAGCTGTAGGAATAAAGGCAAGTTGAAGTCTACTAATCTATATGGTGTAGTGCTATTCTTGTCTGAGGAAGTGTATTGATAGGTTGGATTGCATGAGTTTGCTGTTGAATGGTGGTATGTAGAGTAGCTGAAACTGTTTCCGGGTTAAATGGTTGAGCTAAGCTTGAAATTTTCTGGTTTACATATGATTTTGGATTCTGATTATACATCAATTTTAGTATTGACAAAGCTTTGAAAATTCTGTTTGTAAATGGTTTTGGAAAACCTCCTGCCCAAGCTGAAATTTCTATGTACCAAGGCTCCATTCATCAACGTTTTGTGGCATCTGAAAATTTTGACAACCCTCGGATATTCAACGGTCTGTGACGGGCGACGGAAGTATCGTTGGATTATGTCCTCGGTATCATTTACGGACACCGATTTATTTTCATCGTTGGACCGGTGAGCCTCGTTTAGTAATGGTTTGATTGTAGAATAAATTATAGCTTTGTTGGAAATCCTTTTTTTTTTAAGTCATTGGTGAGATCAATCTCATCAATAATTTTGCCGACCTTGGAAAAAGAAAATGTGATACATCGTGGATTGACGAAATCGTTATTGAAATTTATCATCGTCATTGTTGGAACCAGACATCACGTTAGGCGATGATCTTAGGATATACCTTCGTAGTCGTGCGTTGGTCGCGTCAAGACAATTCGATCATCACATAACCTATTGTTTCCTCGAAAGTTTCTTTGCGTAACGCCACCACTGAGACCAACATCTCCTAAAAATTGTACCTCCCTAGTCGAACGGCCATGCACGGCCATGCACGGCCATACAATTACGTGGAGCTACTTCTCTTCACACTTCAGCCCACGGTGCATAGCTCACGTCCATGCAATAATAGAAGAGATTGGCCACCATGCAGTCCATGCCCACGTCCCTTTTGATAGTCAACAGAAGGGAAATTGTTGACCAAGAAATAGATAGAAATCACCAGCCATTTCTTGTTACATTAGGGCCTGGTATGTTCGAGAATTTGAGTGTGAGGAGGCTGTGTAGATTGAACAAGGTGAGGAAAGGGTTGCCGAGGGAAAGGGGGTGGTCTAGTTTAAGATGTGTGAGTTTAGGGATGAATGTACGCCTTTAGCCGAGCTGTGGGAGGTTTTTCTATTGATAAGAACTTAATGAAAATGTTATTAGATGCTGTGGAAGATACTAAAAGGGTTGAAAGATAGATTTGTGGAGAAATAAATGATTTGATTGAATTAGGAATGAAGAAAATTGTATATGCCGGTTCTGTTTTGGAGAGATTTAGAGGGAGAGTCCTTGTAATTGTATCGCTTTGATTTATAATGATGAAAACAAGGAAAGAAACCATTTTATTTAAAGATTACATCCAATAGATGGAGTTTAATGTCTAGCTATAGCCATAAGAATGTGAAAACATGAAGATAGGAGTGAATCAATCGGAACCAGTCCTCTATTTTGGTAGAGGACAGCTCGACCCTTGATGATTCCGTGAATTTTCTGTAATTTTGTAGATAGAATTTGACTTCGATTCCTTGATGAAAGTTTTAGAGAACATCTTCATGAATAACATATCAAAACTTCAGAGAAAAAGAACAAGGTATGACCATCGAAATAATTTTCCTATCAAATTATCAAATCTGGAATTTTTCAGAATGATGGTTAGGAAGAAAATTGAGATTTTACCCTCAGTTCATATGGAATCTGACCTAGTGTCCTTCTTGATATTTGTTCCCCTAGGTCTTATTGATAACGTGTCAAAATTTCATAATTTTCTGAGTCCGTTTAGTAATTAATCCGGAATGTTTACCAGAACAGTGCGAATGTGGAAATTAAACTGTTTGTTTTGAATTTCCACAAAATTGTCCCATAGGTGAATGTATTTCGAATTGTTATGTGATATGATGGTGGTGATGGTGGAATCTTGAGACTGGTAGAGGGTCCACGAGACATCTTGTGTGGTATTTGAAGGTACTTTTGTGAATTAAAATGCTAATGGTTACCATTGAACCCTCGGGTCAACGATGCCCCGGGAGTCGGGATGCCCAAAGGTTCGAATGAGTCGATGCCCTTTGGATGCCTGGTTGTATTATGAATACATGCCCAAAGGTTTACCCTGGGAGTGTCGGGATGCCCAGTTGTATTATGATAAATGCTCGGAGGGTGAGGGTTGTATTATGATGCATGCCCGAAGGTTAGGGGTAACCAAGTCTATGGTCCCCAGTGATTCCTTGTGATGCCAGGTGGGGTGCGAGATGCTCGGAGGTGTGTGCTGGATGCCTGGTCGTATGTTGAATACATGCCCGGAGGCTTCCGCGACGCCAGGTTTGGTGCGAAATCCCAGTAGGACGCAAACATTGGTCCTCTGGGGGGATAAAACCGTTTGAATGATAAAATGGATGATTCTACTAAGTGTGAGTGTGGTCCGGTTATAGGACTAAATTGTATGGCATGGAATAGGATGTGTCATAGCAGTTTGGCCCTATGATCGGGACTATGTAACTGGACATGATGCATCTTGTTTGTTGGAACTGCACTAATCATTGCACTGAAAGTTTTATGGTTCCGATGCATACTCATTCCTTGATGAACTGTTTTGTCTATCCCGCATGAGTCTAGATATTGATGGCACTTCATGATATAGTTTAATGAATCTTTTACTGCTGAGTGGTTGTACTCACCCCGTTTGGGGACTAACATTTCAGACTAGACAAGTTACCTCTGCTGCCATCGCCACTAGCAGATGGACCGAGTGGTAGGATATGACCGCGAGAAGGAGGACAGCAGAGGAAGGAACTTTTGGATGCCGACATTGATCGATGGACTTTAAGTATAAGGCTGTTAGAAAAGATGCCAGTCAACCTTTGAAATATAGCCGAGTATAGAAGACTACCGCATTTTGGTGTACCGACGAATGATGTCCATCTGGTTTAAGTAAATAAAAGTGTTCAGCTTTTAACTTATAAAATGTTTAGTTGGTGTGCACTGTTTTCTGAATATAGGGAAGGAAGTTGTTCAATATGCTTCCGCCATATAAATTGCGCAGGGACCAACCTAAAAGATATAAACCCCCAGGATTGATAGACCTTCAGGTCAAGCAAGAGGAAGGTAAGCGAACTGTGGCGACCCCAACGGATCAGCGGCCGTTTCGGGGGTGCCACATCTAATGGTATAAGAGCTATGGTCTTTATGGAGTGATAAGGAGCCTCAAATGGAATTGAGGATAGAATGATGCACACCATAGGATACTAACCAAGGGTAGTTGACTAACTTTGAACAACAGGTGATTGATTTCACTCATAGATCTCTGGTGACTAGTGCGATGTGACTTTGTGTGTCAGTAACATTTTTATGTTACTTATGTGACTTGAGTGGTAACCTTATTTTCTGACCAATGACATCGAGTCGCAATTTATTCCTGAGGCAAATGGTTGGTAAACTGCAGGAAAATCATGGTACGAACTGGGAGTTCCCATTCTTCGAGGGCTGGAGCCTCTGCTCCAAGGGCTAAACCCCGAATGGAAGACATCCTGCAGGCATTGGCCAATATAGGAAATCTGATGGAAAGACAAGTGCAGCAACAGCCCGGAGCAGAACGTCATCCTCAAGGACTGGTGGAACAATTCTTGAAGTTGAAACCACTCAAGTTTAGTGGAATAGGAAGTCTTGAGGAGGCGGAACAATGGATTGATGGAATGGAACGAATTTTTCGGTTGTTGAACTGTAATGATGCTGAAAATATAACTTTGGCATGATACCAACTGGAGGGAAATGCCAAGTTTTGGTGGAGAGCTTCAAGAGACACGATCTTTCCACCAGGTACTGATATAAACTGGGATGAGTTTGTTAGAGCTTTCAATAGAAAGCATTTCTCTGATTGTGCCAAGGATAAGAAGATCACAGAATTTGTTCAGTTAGAACAAATGGAGCTGACGGTGGACCAGTATGAAGCAAAATTTTCTGAATTGTTTAGATATGCTCCCAGACTGATTGACGATCGAGAGGAAAAAGCTAAGAGATTTCTAAAAGGGCTAAGGACTAATATCAAGAAACAACTAGTGCCCCTGAATATAAGGGATTATAATGAGATCTATGAAAGGGCACAGTTGGTGGAGCGGGAATTAATGAAAGAGTAATCAGAGTCTAGGAAGCAATCGACCTTTAGTGATGTTCGACAAGGTAAAAGACCCTATCCTAGACAAGGTCAGCCTTGGGAATCTAAGAAAAAGAGTAACTTTGGGAATTTTGGTAAAGTCGAGAGTGGCCCAACTTTTGGGAGAGTACCCTACCAGGGTGACATTTGTCAGAGATGTGGTGGACAGCATGGACCAGGACCCTGTAATGATCGACTGAAATGTTTTGGTTGTGGGCAAAGAGGTCACTTTAAGAGAGATTGTCGAGAAATGGGTCGCAGCCGAATGTTAGCTCGGTGCGACAAGTGCAGCAACGTGCAGCTGGACCACCCCCACCAAGGAATCCACAAAGGCCACCAGCACAAGGACGGGTGTACGCGGTCACCCAAGAGGAAGCGGAAGCTTCCGAAAATGTTATCTCAGGTACGATTTCGATAGATGGATAAGAAGGCATATGCGTTATTTGATATGATTGACGCATTCATTTGTGTCCGAAAAATATAGATGATTGTGAGAAGTAGGAACCAAATCTTTAGATATGCCTCTTCGTATTTCTACATCGCCGAAGGACATGTTGTTATCTACGTTAACATGTGAGATGTGTGAGATAACCCTAGGGGAATCAGATCTGGAAATGGACTTGGTAGTGATAGTTATGTATAACTTTGACCTCATCGTAGGAATGGACTAGGTTCCGTGAGCAACCGACTAGGATGAATGATCTCTTGGAATAGTGACTACCCATGCGCCAAGAATAAAACCGTGAGGCTTAGTATGGGATAATTTTATCAAAGTAGCGCAGCGGGAGCATGGTTAAGCTTGTAGAATTCCTGTTTGTTGAAACGAAATGGGTAAAAGAAAAGCTACGCAAATAAGTGTAGAGGACCTTTAGAATTTAGTGTAGATCACATATTCCTAAAGGTATCCTCGATGAAAGGAGTATCATGATTCGAGATGGAAGGGCAAGTTGAGCCCTAAATTTGTTGGGCCTTTTGGGATAGGAGACGTAGCTTATCGGCTAGCATTACCTCCTAAGTTGGAAAATTTACATGATGTGTTCCATGTGTGAATGTTGAGGAAGTATCAGCTTGAACCTGAACACATACTCGATCATGAAGCCATCAAAGTGGATGAGAAGATGAGGTATTTGGAAGAGCCAATACAAGTACTAGATTGAAAGAAACAAATCCTTCGGACAAAGAAAATCCCACTAGTTGAGGTATATGGCGACATCACGATGTGGAGGAGGCTACATGGGAAAGTGAGAAAGAGATGAAGGAGAGGTACCCTCATTTGTTTAATGAGACGTAAGTGATGTTCAATTTCAAGGACGAAATTCTCTAAGGAGGGGAGAATTGTGGCATCTGAAAATTTTGACAACCCTCGGATATTCGACGGTCTATGATGGGCCGACGGAAGTATCGTTGGATTATGTCCTCGGTATCATTTACGGACACCGATTTATTTTCATCGTTGGACCGGTGAGCCTCGTTTAGTAATGGTTTGATTGTAGAATAAATTATAGCTTTGTTGGAAATCCTTTTTTTTAAGGTCATGGGTGAGATCAATATCATTAATAATTTTGCCGACCTTGGAAAAAGAAAATGTGATACATCGCGGATTAATGAAATCGTTATTGAAATTCATCATCGTCATTGTTGGACCCAGACATTAGGTTAGGCGATGATCTTAGGATATACCTTCGTAGTCGTGCCTTGGTCGCATCAAGTCGATCATCACATAACCTATCGTTTCGTCGAAAGTTTCTTTGCCTAACGCTACCACTGAGACCAACATCTCCTAAAACTTGTACCTCCCTAGTCGAACGGGCATGAACGGCCATGCAATTACGTGGAGCTACTTCTCTTCACACTTCAGCCCACGGTTCATAGCTCACGTCCATGCAATAATAGAAGAGATTGGCCACCATGCAGTCCATGCCCACGTCCCTTTTGATAGTCAACAGAAGGGAAATTGTTGACCAAGAAGCAGCTACGTTTCTCCTCCTAGGATGGCCAGCACACGAACCAAATCTTGGACCATGCATCAAATGAAGACACGTGATCTCCATTTCCGGTGGCCAGCGAGGAAGAAGCCACGCCAAGGGTCTTGATCAGCTGAAGCCACGTTCTCTCTCTCCCTCTTCGGTGGTGTCCAGCAAGTGAAGCCTCGCATGCAAGAAGACACGCCCTTGCATGCAGGGGCTGCACGTGGAAGCTGCAACCAAAATGTTGCTGCCACCAAATGCATGAGTCAACCAAGGAGAACTGCGACGATTATCTTCGTTTGGGAAAGGCCAAAACTCTTGACCATTTCTCTGCCCAACAACCGCACAACGGCACCGAGTGAGAAAGAGAGAAATCGCTTCCTCACTACGCCACCATCGACCCTGTTCTTAGTCCAAAACCCAGAAAATTTCCAATCCAAATCTGGGCTCCATCTCGCTCGCTCCTCACCGTTAGCCATCAACCTCCTTCGCCGCCCTTGAGCCGTACCACCACACCAAACCCTTCGCCGTTAACATCATAGGACCTAAGGCAAGTGGAAGTTCATTGATCTATGTCTTTGCATGCTAACATTTTCTGGTGAAATGCTGGTAGATGTGAGAAAATACAAAATGGGAAAGCTGCATGTTGAGTTGTTGGATGGTAGAGATGGAGATCGGATGCTGAAACGTGGGGGATTGAATGTGACGTTGTTATTTTGTTGTGGGATGGAACTAATCGAGTAATAGATAGAAATCACCAGCCATTTCTTGTTACATTAGGGCCTGGTATGTTCGAGAATTTGAGTGTGAGGAGGCTGTGCGGATTGAACAAGGTGAGGAAAGGGTTGCCGAGGGAAAGGGGGTGGTATAGTTTAAGATGTGCGAGTTTAGGGATGAATGTACGCCTTTATCGGAGCTGTGGGAGGTTTTTCTATTGATAAGAACTTAATGAAAATGTTATTAGATGCTGTGGAAGATATTTAAAGGGTTGAAAGATAGATTTGTGGAGAAATAAATGATTTGATTGAATTAGGAATGAAGAAAATTGCATATGCCGGTTCTGTTTTGGAGAGATTTAGAGGGAAAGTCCTTGTAATTGCGTCGCTTTGATTTATAATGATGAAAACAAGGAAAGAAACCATTTTATTTAAAGATTACAACCAATAGATGGAGTTTAACGTCTAGCTATAGCCATAAGAATGTGAAAACATGAAGATAGGAGTGAATCAATCGGAGCCAGTACTCTATTTTGGTAGAGGACAGCTCGACCCTTGATGATTCCGTGAATTTTCTGTAATTTTGTAGATAGAATTTGACTTCAATTCCTTGATGAAAGTTTTAGAGCACATCTTCGTGAATAACATATCAAAACTTCAGAGAAAAAGAACAAGGTATGACCATCGAAATAATTTTCCTATCAAATTATCAAATCTGGAATTTTACGGAATGATGGTTAGGAAGAAAATCGAGATTTTACCCTTGGTACATACGGAATCTGACCTAGTGGCCTTCTTGAGATTTGTTCCTCTAGGTCTTATTGATAACGTGTCAAAATTTCATAATGTTCTGACTCTGTTTAGTAATTAATCAGGAATGTTTACCAGAACAGTGCGAATGTGGAAATTAAACTATTTCTTTCGAATTTCCACAAAATTGTCCCATAGGTGAATGTATTTCGAATTGTTATGTGATATGATGGTGGTGATGGTGGAATCTTGAGATTGGTAGAGGGTCCACGAGACATCTTGTGTGGTATTTGAAGGTACTTTTGTGAATTGAAATGCTAATGGTTACCGTTGAACCCTCGGGTCAACGATGCCCCGGGAGTCGGGATGCCCAGAGGATCGAATGAGTCAATGTCCTTTGGATGCCTGGTTGTATTATGAATACATGCCCAGAGGTTCACCCCAGGAGTGTCGGGATGCCCGGTTGTATTATGATACATGCCCGGAGGGTGAGGGTTGTATTATGATGCATGCCCAGAGGTTAGGGGTAACCAAGTCTATGGTCCCCAGTGATTCCTTGTGATGCCAGGTGGGGTGCGAGATGCCTGGAAGTGTGTGCCGGATGCCTGGTTGTATTTTGAATACATGCCCGGAGGCTTTCGCGACGCCAGGTTGGGTGCGAAATCCTAGAAGGACGCAAACATTGGTCCTCTATGGGGATAAAACCGTTTGAATGATAAAATGGATGATTCTACTAAGTGTGAGTGTGGTCTGGTTATAGGACTAAATTGTATGGCATGGAATGGGATGTGTCATAACAGTTTGGCCCTATGATCGGGACTGTGTAACTGGACATGATGCATCTTGTTTGTTGGAACTGCACTAGTCATTGCACTGAAAGTTTTATGGTTTCGATTCATACTCATTCCTTGATGAACTTTTTTGTCTATCCTGCATGAGTCTAGATATTGATGGCACTACATGATATAGTTTAATGAATCTTTTACTGCTAAGTGGTTGTACTCATCCCGTTTGGGGACTAACATTTCAGACTAGACAAGTTACCTCTGCTACCATCGCCACCAGCAGATGGACCGAGTGGTAGGATATGTCCGCGAGAAAGAGGACAGCAGAGGAAGGAACTTTTGGACGCCGACACTGATCGATGGACTTTAAGTATACGGCTGTTGCAAAAGATGTCAGTCAACTTTTGAAATATAGCCGAGTATAGAAGACTACGGCATTTTGGTGTACTGACGAATGATGTCAATCTGGTTTAAGTAAATAAAAGTGTTCGCCTTTTAACTTATAAAATGTTTAGCATGTGTGCACTGTTTTCTGAATATAGGAAAGGGAGTTGTTGGATACGCTTCCGCCATATAATTTCCCAAAGTTACTCTTTTTCTTAGATTCCCAAGGTTGACCTCGTCAAGGATAGGGTCTCTTACCTTGTTGAACATCACTAAAGGTCGATTGCTTCCTAGACTTTGATTGCTCTCTCATTAATTCCCGCTCCACCAACTGTGCCTTTTCATATATCTCATTATAATCCCTTATATTCAGGGGGCATAATAATCAAGTAATTGAGATATTTATGTTGACTTGTGAGGGCATTTGTGGTCCCCCTCCTGCTGCAGCCATTTGTTCTTCTTCTTCCTTGGTCCTTGGTACCATTGTTGCTGTTTTTAAGCTAAGGAACCAGCAGAAGCCTTGGGCTGCCTTTTCTTTCTTCTTCATCATCCTTTCACCTCCTCCATTATTGAAGCAAGACCAAAGTATCACCACCAGCCTTGGACTAAAACAGCAAGCCCCCGTCAAAGCCAGCTCACTCGAACCAACAGCAACAGCTGGCGTTCTGATCCACGACCGGCAGCTTCGCCGTCGCTGCCAACTCCCCGTCGTTCCTCCAGTAGTTGCTGTCTTGACTAGTAGCTCCCTTAGTTGTGTCCAGCACCACCACCACCAGCCTATTCCAACCCCGCTCAACCCACAGTAACCCCGAGCAGCTCCAAGCAGCTCCAAGCAGAACCAAACCTCTAGCTCGAGTAGTGGGCTTGTTAGTTGTTTTTCAGTGCCTTCCAGGCCTCCTTTGGGGTCGCCGTAGACACGAGATCTCACCGCCTTCGCGTCATCGTCACCGTGAACCCGTCGGCTCGCTAATCCAATGATGTAATTCCCTAATCCTTGATTAGGTTGTTAATTGCACTTAGGAGGTTAGTTTAATGTTAAATAGCTTAGTCAGATTCATACTTAGTAAGATTAACCTTAAGATTGATTAGTGCTAATCTAGAATGGTTAGATTAGCCTTAAGATGAATTAGTATTAATCTAATTGGTGAGATTAGCACTAATGAGGAGGGGTTAGTCCAATTCAGTGGATTTTTCTTAGATCTGATTTTTGGACCCTCGCCGTTTGCCATTTTTGTGGATCGAAATGTGTTAAGATTTTGAGGTCTATTCCTTCTTGAAAAATGTTTTTGACATTTTCAGCTAAGACATATATATTACTGAGGATTCTTAGGGATTTAAAGAAAGAGATATCAGCTTTGTCATTTGCAAATAGAACCTCTATTTGTGCTGAAACTGGTGACCTTTTGGGATTCAAAGGATTTTCATCAACTCTTAGGGTTCAATTTTTGAAATGGTTTCTTCACAAAAGTTTTTTTTCACATCTTCTTGTTTGACATAGTTAAATTGCAAATCAAATGGACAAGGTTTGGGTCTCGAACCAAATTGATTTTGGAAAACATAATTTTCTGGAAATAGACACAGTTTATATACTGGATTGAGCGATTTACTAGGCTTAATCTAGAAAGATTTAGGTTAATGTGTCTTTCATGAAAAATGTTTTTTCTATATGTCCTTTAAAACATATTCAAATTCAGGAATTTTCTGAACTCTTTTGATTAGATTTCTAGATTTAAACTTGGAGACGCGTGAGTGGACTGTTTCTGCCGGTTAGGATTGGTTAGTAGTTTTGGTGATTGTTCTTGATGCTATGCTTGCTAAACCATGCCTATTTGGTGATGTGGTTGACCTGTGATATGCTTAGAAGTTATGCGTGATGATGCGCGAATGGTTGTGCGATGGTTGTGGTTTATTGTTATTGCTTTATGTGGCAACGATTGGAAGAGGGTGAGATGTGTTGAGAAAACCGAAAGTACTACACAACAGCGTGACTTCGTGGGAGCCACCTCTAGTACCTTGAGCTATTGCTTATTATAGTCAATAACTAAGTGTTGCACGATAGCGTGACTTCATGGGAGCCATCTCTAGTACCTTGAGCTATTGCTTATTATAGTCGAGAACTAAGTGCTACATGACAGTGTGCTTTGTGTGAGACACCTCTAGTACCTTGAGCTATTACTTATTGTGGTCAGGGACTAAGTGCCACACAATATCGGAACTTTGTGGGAGGGGGCACCTCTAGAACCTTGAGTCTGATATTGAGTTTGAACTTGAGTTAGATCTTGAGTTTGAGTTTGAGCTTGAATTTGAGTTTGAATATTGAGAGTGAATATCAGGTGTGGATTAAACCACCAATATGAGTTACCCGCGCCTGATTATGGGACGAAATTGTGTTGCACGGAATTGCACGGAATCAGGACTCTTGTGAATTGTTTTATGAGTGATATGATGTGTTCCAATTCTTGAATGCATTTACTGACTCTTGTGAATTGTTTTATGAGTGATATGACGTGTTCCAATTCTTGAATGCATTTACTGTATGCATAAGTATTTATGTGATGAACTAATGTGTAAGAAGGTGTTGAGGAGAGGTAAGTTCTGAGTGGTGCATGCTTAGGACGGCTTTGAGTGAATTTTCGTCCTAATTGGGGTTTAGAGTGTTGACTCACTAATATTTATTCGAACCCCGTCGCGGTTTACAATTTTCAAGTCCTTAGTATGGAGATATCAAAGGGTGTCGTGGAGGATCCCGAGCTAGAGTCGAAGGGATCTAGAGTAGAGATTGTTGGATAGTTCTTTTAGGGTAGACCTTAGTGTGGAGACTTGTAGGATTGACTTGGATTTTATATAAAGTGTGTTTATATGAAATTAGGTTGTCCTCCTTTTCTATGCCATGTTTGTTGTTGTCTGGGGTTTGTTTAATTTCCTTCCGCATGTGCATGAAATAAAAAAGGTCAGCGACGCGTCTTGGGAATGTCGCAATTTTTAGTCGACCAACGAGGGGTGTGCGCGCACCCGGGGTTTGGGCGTGACGACCTCCCCGACTCTCGTCAGGTGACGGGTTCTGATAGTGACCACACATACATCCATACTTGGCCAAGCATCCCGTGTTTTGCATCCAAATACCTTGTATTTAAATAATGAACTTGGACTTTTTTTCTTCGTATTAAAAATCTCTGTAAAATAATCGTGCGTGGTCACATATTTAAATCGAACCATCAAAGTTGGTACGCTCCCATTTCAAAATTGCACGATTTTATACAGTACATAAAATATTTTGGCGTAAAAAATCGACACCCAGTATTTTTATTTATTTAAATACCATAAAATCGTATTTTGCAATAATAATCAATAATCACCACAAATCACTCAATTGCACCAACTGAGGCTCATGGTGACGGCGACGCGAAGGTGATGAGATCCTGAGACTACGGCGCCACCAACGGAGGCTCAACCGAAGCTGAAAACAGCCCTATAGCTCACGACTAAGGGGTGGTTCTGTGGAGGAATGGCGGATGGAGATGCGGTGGTTGGACGTGGCTGGAGTTGGGATGGATGGTAGCTTAGGACGGGGGCCGTTGTTAGCCGGTGGCGATGTGGCTAGGCAGCGGACGAGTTGGCTGGACAGTAGCTCGGTGGAAGCTGCTGGTGTCGGATGAGGCAGGGCAGAGGCAATGAGGAGCTGTGGTGGTGGTGCTAGTGAGCTGGACCAGCGGACGGTGGACTGGAATGGACACGGACTGGGCTGGTCGCGTGGGAATGGAAGAGGTAGGCGGTTGGGGGAGCAAAGGTGAAGAAGAAGAAGAAGTAAGGAGGAAGATGAAGCTGGGCAGAGAGGGGTTCAATTGAGGTCCTTGCATGCATGGGGAATGGAGGGAAGAAAGAGAGAGAGAGAGAGAGAGAGAGAGAGAGAGAGAGAGAGAGAGAGAGAGAGAGAGAGAGAGAGAGAGAGAGAGGAGGGAAAGGAAGTCAAGAGCTTGGCTAATGAGGATCCAAGGGAAATATCAAGCCACTCAAGTGTTTTGGCCTCAAAGTCTTCAGCCAACAAAGTCAAGAGGCCCTCCAATGGCTTATTTGGTTTCATTTATTCACCAAATAAACCCTTTTGGCAGCCAAAAAGTCCATTAAATCTACCCATCCGAATTTCATCTTATTTCTTTTGTTGAAAACCAATTTTTCCGCAAAATTCTGGGCTTGATGGAATTTCTTTGAAAGATGAGACGACATCCAAAAAATGAATTTTGACATGCTTGAATGTCCAATTCCTGAAACCGAATTCAATTTCGTTGTTAAAATAGACCGAACGCGATTTTAGTACAATCGAACCTACAGAGTAGCTTTTAGGGATTTTATCGCGTTTGACCCGTGGTCGATTATTTTCGATCCACGTTTGTGTATCTCCGACTAGTAGGCAACTCTCAGTTATCGTAAAAATCGCAAGGTTTCAATCACGTGTCCTTAGTATAATTTCAATAGAAAATCGGGTTAGTGTGGTTCGACGTAAATTTCGCAATCATGCAGAATCACCTTCAATTACATGATTTTGTCGACCTATATCCGATCACTAAACGATTGTAACCTTGTCGTATTGACCCTTGCCGATTATCACAGTCAAACGATCGATTTCCGATCGAATTCTCAATTCTATTGCATTTATATCCCTTAATGACCTTGCTGAATATATTAGTTATGTGACATCCCAAATTTTCAATTCTGTTTTAAATTGAATAAATCAAGCCTTTCATCAATGCGCCTATAATGCTATTCTCAGAGCTGATCATTCTCAAGATAACTAGACTATTTGGGAATGCCATTAAGGAATTTTAATACAATAGACTTAAGAATTTAACAAGGAATCGGCTACTCGACCGTGCTCCTCTTTAGAGGTCATTACGGCGCAGTTAAAACTCGATTAGAGGTTAGAGATAGGTCGGTCCAACTGAAACGTGTGGCTAAACGTGGGTGATTCCACTAAATTACAAAATTTTCGTCGACCGGCACTAGTGATTTTTCTATCGTTTTGATACCCTGTGTCTATATTTGAACCCTCGAGATTTTCATGACAACCAAGAGTCGCCAATGTGTCAAATGGGTTCAATGTGACTTGAAGAAAATCAATCACGGGTCATTTGCACTAAATTTTTTTGAAAGCTACCCGATAGCCTAGGTTATGCTAAAATCGCGCCGGATTGAAATTAACCGCAAATTTGAATCCGATTTCAAAAATTGAAAGTTTTGTCATGTCACGAATCATTTTAGGAACATCAACTCAGCCTTCGAAGATTTTTCTACAAACCGAGACTTTTTGCGAAAAGGTCGAGGTAGGGTCGTTTTTGTCTTGAAAATTCAAAGGACCGTATTTGATCATGAAATTGGGATGTAAGTGGGTTCAATTGGTGAGGAAAAATACCAATTTGGTCGAGGACTCGATGATTGAATTTTTAGAGGTAAGAATGAGTGGATTCAAGGAGGAATCGATTGAATATCGAGCCAAACCCAACCAAATTCGTGTTCCCCCTTGTCTACAACCTTTGGACCACCTCAAATGCTTCTATAAGGGGTAAATTGGTATGGTTTTGGGGCTGTGCTGGCTAGCTGTGGTGGTGGACCGGTTAAGGGGGACATCAAGATGAGGATAAGGACTTGGCGGTTCCCACCACCCCACACCCAGTCTCCCTCTCCCCCTCAACCCGTTGAGCACTCCCTCTTGTTGTTTAAAGCTTAGAAATCCAAAAGCAGAAGCCAGCGACCGTTGCCAGCCTCGCCAGGCCACCGGACACCCGCCGTTCACCATCACGCACCTCCGCATTCTCGTCCGCTTGTCAGACTTACCTGCCGTCCCAACCCCATCATCTCGCTAGCTCGTGCGACCACTGGACCCTCAAGACTCCGTTCGTCACTGCTGTGATCGCTAGAGGCCCGCCGAGCTCCATCTAGTCCCTATAGCAGCCCTACCGCCCGCCGTTGCTGGTTTCCACCCCATCTAATCGATTGAGCAGCCCTTCTCTGCCCCAAAGTCAGCACCAAACAGAGGTTGAAGTTCCAGGGTTTCAAGTTGCTATTAGGCCCATTTTGGCCCACTTTCGAACCCTGTTTGCCAAGCACACTTTGGAGTTTTTTGCTCCTCGCCTCGTCCCCGTCAAATTGATCCAAGTTGATCAATTACCAAGTGAGTTTAACTCACTAATCATCGCTTAGTAATTTAATGACGTTTAAGAGTTTATTAGTTAGGCTAAGCATGGATTAGGTGGTTAGTTAGATTAGATTAGTGAATTGATTAATTATTGATGCATGTTAGGTGGTTAGTTTAGTGCAATTAGGGCCTAGACAAGCTCTAATATTTATCTAGAGTGGTTCGGAAATTTTTCGGGACCGTCTTGGCTTTCAATGAGGCTTTACGGGCCTAAGTTCTATTTATTGGCATTTATTAATTATTTTTCGTAATTATTTAATTAATTATTTATTTACCGGAAATTAGATTGGGATAGCCAGTGACCGGAATTTTATGCTGATTGCAATGGTGTGATCTGTTTATTTAATTGAGTTCTAATTTGTCCTTATTGGGTGTGATTTGTGATTGTGGGTAATTATCTTAGAAATTGATAATTTTGGTAATTAATTAGAAAATTACTGGTGTCGGTTTACAGCGCCAAAAATCTGTTTTAGGACTGTTGAAATTAGTGGGATGTTCAAAAGTGAAAGTGTTGTACTTTGGCTAACGCCAAACGTGTACCCACATACGGTTATTTTTATCAGGTATGATAAAAATGATGAATTGGTTGTATGGTTGGGGTGCTAAACTATATCAACCTACGGGCTCTCAGCGTAGCGCGAGTAGTATATCTTATTAGCTTAGAGCGAGCAATATTTATATCAGCTTAGAGTGAGCATTATTGGTATACTATATCAACCTAAGGGCTCTGATATGTCAGCTTAGAGGGAGTAGTATACTATTTATCAGCTTAACGCGAGCTATACTATTTATTATCTGCTTAGAGGGAGTAGTCCTGGCATGAGCGGACTTATTAGATAGTATTGATTTGGCCAACCGAGAGAAGGTCGTGATGACATGTAATCGACTGCGTTGATTGATCGATAGTTCGATCTGATTAGGTGAATTGAAATGATTGGTTGAGTTTTGAGATACTGACTTGCAGGAAGAGACCGAGGCCAAGGTAAGTCCTCCAAGCTATGATTGTGATTAGGCAGCCCTCAGGGCGTATTTTCTTCCAATTCGGGTCTTAAGGGGTTGAACTCGCTGAGACGTCGTCTCACCCTGTTGTGGGATAACATTTCAAGTCTATAGATGGCTGCTCCTCCTGAGCATTTAGGTAACTGAAGAAGTTCATAGAACAGAGTTACCATATTCCAATGCATGGGCACCGTGAAGGATTAGAGTACGTGCTGGTGAAGTCCATAGTCTGGGTTGATGTGGGTTTACCCAAAAAGATGCCCCATCAATACAGGGCATGGTATCGCAATTATCGTAATGGACAAAGAGTGGGCCCTGTACCAGAATCTCATATACCTCTGTATGTGAGGGATGTTGCTTTTGGAAAGGGCACGGTAGACCCTAAGGGTGGTTCGGTGGTGGACTCGAAAGACCCTAGGCTTGATGATCCAGATTCTCCGGTGTACTAAGCAGTAAGCTCCAGCTAGAGTGTGGAAGAAGGAGAGATCGAGGATGATGATCCGGAGTGGATTGAAAACCCCCACCCCTATTTGCAGACCTTGTTTTCTGACTGGTTTTAAGTAGGACCTAACTTTGGTAGTTTGTATTGTAATATAGACATTTTGGTTTTCAATGTATATAAGTGTGGTTGTTGGGTTTTAGTTCGAAAATTTGTGGCCCTACTTTTCTATCCCATTGTGTTATTGTCTGAGGATTATTTATATGTTTCCACATGCGTATTAAAATGAATGGGTCGGCGATGCGTCCTAGGAAGTCACTATTTAATCAACCAGTGAAGGATGGGCGTGCGCTCATGGATCAAGGCGTGACATCCTCGTTTAAGTGGTATTAGAGCAAGGTTGGTGTTTGGAGTGATAAGGTGCGATGGTTTATGGGATAGCTAGTACGAAAGGCCTTTGATTTATGCTAGTGCATGTTTGTGATAGATGTTTAGTAGATTTGTTTGTTTGTGTGGATCGCTCGAATTCCAATTCGGTGTGGAATTGGCAAGCAGGTTTCCTGAAGGACTCTGCAAGATGAGTGATTAGGAGCAGAGGACTCCTAGTAAGAGAACGGTCAAACATGCGACTCGGGATAGGATGTTGACTAGGGTCAGTACCTGAGGAGGCAGAGGTAAGGCGCCAACACAAGCTAACGTTAGTGGCGAAGTACCACCTCCTGTTGGTGCTGGGTTAGCAACCCCTGGTGATCCCAGAATGGAAGGGATCATGTAGGCGCTTGAAGCCATGAGAGACTTGATAAGGCAATAGGTCCATAATGAAGCCAATGTTGCTGCAGCTGCTGCTCCTGCCGCCGTTGCCGTCGTCGCCGGGCCCGCAGAAGTTCAGCATGAGAATGTGGTAGTGCAGAGAGAGAGGCCGATCCACAAGTTGGTGGAACAGTTCTTGAAGCTAAATCCACCGAGATTCAATGGTACTGAAGATCCAGAGACGGCATTTCTTTGGATTCTGGATATAGATAAGGTGTTTGCACTTCTGAGGTGTAACGAAGAGGAGAAAGTGGTCTTGGCAGTGTATCAACTGCAAGGTAACGCAAATATCTAGTGGAGGATCGCCAGAGATACAGTGTTTCTTGGAAGCGTGATTCCGATGTGGGACGCCTTCCTCAGAGCCTTCAATGATAAGTATTTATGAGTAGCGCCTGAGAACAAAAGATGGAAGAATTTCAATGTCTCTGCCAAGGGTCGATGATTGTTAACCAATATTAGGTCAAGTTTGCGGAGCTTTCTCAATATGCTCCAAAGTTGATTGAAGATCCAGAGGAAAAAGCTCAAAGGTTCAGGAATGGCCTTCGTCTTGAAATGAAACAATCGTTGATACCTTTGAATCTAAAGGAATATCGTGAGGTGTATAACCGAGCCTAGATGTTGGAGAGAAGTATGAATGAGTAAGCAGCCTCGTCAGGATCGAGGTTTCATTCGAATCAAGAAGGGATCCGACATAGGAAGAGGCCCATGATCGGAGGAAGATTTCAAATTCTGCCCAACCGAAAGGGTGGAATTGGCAAGTCAAGGCCAAGCTAGAATAGTATGAGTCACTTTTGTGGAAGGCGACATGGTACAGCTTCCAACCCTCGAAGACCGGGCGTTTGTTTGGGATGTCGCCAACAGGGTCACATGGTCAGAGATTGTCCTAGCAGACCAAGAGGACAACCGTAGTTGCTGCCGCCGCCATAGATTGGTCATATCAGAGGGTAAGCGCCTCGAAATGCATCGGAAGGTGGATAGCTCAGACCCCCAGTTCAAGGAACGGTGTATGCCATCACTGAAGGTCAGGCGGAGGCTGCGCCTGACGTGATTACAAGTATGGTTTCATTGAACGACCATCCTGCTTATGCTTCATTTGACCCAAGAATAACTCATTCTTTTATTGACGAGCAGTATGTTAAGCTGATAGGATTAAGTCCTATATTATTGGAGTCAGTGGTTAGCATATCTAGCTATTTTGGGTTGTTCTAGTTGCAAGTTAGTGATTGGTGAGCGAGAGGGGAAAATAGATCTATTAGTCATAGCCATGTATGACTTTGATTTGATAATTGGCATGGATTGGCTCACCAAGTAACAAACTAAGATGGATTGCTATCGCAAAGCAATTTAGTTTGACCCCTCAGAGGGCGAAAGCTTCGAGTTTGTCGGGAATGAAGGAGGACCCTCAATTACTTTGATCTCGTTAGAGGCAACCCGTTTGTTAGACGAGGTTTGTCAAGGTTACCTGGCAATTGTCGTGGATACGACAGTTGAGGAGCTGAAGATGGAAAACATCGCCATGGTACAAGAATTTCCAAATGTTTTTCCAAAGGAATTGCCAAGGTTACTGCCAGAGAGAGAAATCGAGTTCATGATCGAGCTAGCACCTGGAACAAAGCCAATCTCTAAGGCTCCTTACCGGATGGCGTTATTTGAGTTAAAGGAACTAAAGCTGCAAATGAATGAGTTGTTAGGTAGGTGATTCATACGTCCCAGTGTATCACCTTGAGGAGCACCAATTCTGTTCATAAAGAAGAAAGATGGTTTGTTCCGCCTGTGCATCAACTATCGACAACTCAATCAGGTGACGATTAAGAATAACTATCCACTCCCGAGGATCGACGACTTGTTCGATCAGTTGCAAGGAGCGTCAGTATTTTCAAAAATCGACTTGAGGAAAGGAAATCATTAGTTGAGGATTAGGAAGGAGGACATTCCAAAGTCAACATTTCGTACTCGATATGGTCATTATGAATTTACAGTAATGGCGTCCGGGTTGACGAATGCTCCAGCTGCCTTCATGGATCTGATGAATTGAGTGTTCAAGGAATATCTAGAACAGTTTGTGATCGTGTTCATCGATGATATTCTGGTGTATTCAAGAAGTGATGAGGAGCATGAGAGCCATCTGAGATTAGTACTACAGACTTCGAGAGTTCATTAGTTGTATGCCAAGTTTATAAAGTGCGAGTTTTGGTTAACTCGTGTTGCTTTCCTAGATCACGTGATTTCAGGTGAAGGAATCTCCGTAGACTCGAGCAAGATTGAAGCAGTGATCAAGTAGCCAAGACCAACTACCGTAACAGAAATAAGAAGTTTTATGGGATTGGCAGGTTATTACAGAAGGTTCGTGGAATGATTTTCAGCATTAGCATTCCCATTGACAAGACTCTTAAAGAAATAAGAGAAATTTGTGTAGACAGACAAGTGCGAGTGTAGTTTCCAAGAGCTGAAGCAGAAACTAACTATTGCACTTGTGCTGACCATTCCATCTAGCCCTGAAGGATATGAGATCTACAGTGATGCATCCTTCAGAGGACTGGGTTGCGTGTTAATGCAACATGGTAGGGTTGTTGCATACGCCTCTCGTTAGTTGAGACCTCATGAGTAGAATTACCCGACACATGACTTAGAACTCACAACAATTATTTTTTCTTTGAAGATGTGGAGACATTATTTATGTGGAGAAAGGTTCCAAATCTTCACTAATCATCAAATTCTCAAGTATTTATTCTTTTAGAAGGAGTTGAATACAAGACAGCGCCGTTGGATGGAACTTTTGAAGGACTACGACTATGATATTCTATATCACCCTGGAAAGGCGAATAAGGTCGCCAACACTTTGAGTCGGAAGTCTTCAGTTGCTCACATATTGGTGAAGGAGTGGAATTTAATCGAGAGAGCTCGAGATTTAGTGTTCAAGTTTGAGGTAGGCTACCTTTCAAATATTATGGCCACCCTCAGAATTGAACCGGATGTCCAGATCAGGATCAAGTTACTTTAGTCAACAGACGTAGATGTACAAAAAATTTTGGAAGAAGATACCGAGAAGAGAAAGGCTGACTTTCAGATTTCTGAGGAAGGAACACTAAGTTTCTTAGGACGATTGGTTGTACTTAACGATGTGGAGCTTAGAGAGGACATTCTATCCAAAGCTCATCATAGCAGTTACAGCATTCGTCCTAGAAGTAATAAGATGTATCAGAATCTGCGTCAACACTATTGGTAGTCTGGTATGAAGGTGGACATGTCAGCAGGTCGCCAAATGTTTGACATGTCAGCAGGTCAAAGCTCAGCATGGCAATCCAGGAGGACTTCTGCAACCTCTCGAGATCCCATAATGGAAATAGGAGCATATCACGATGGACTTTGTGACTGGCTTTTCGAGGAGTTAGAGAGGAATTGATTCCATTTGGGTAGTGGTCAATAGATTGAAAATGTTGGCTCACTTCATGGTAGTGCGAAAAGACCTGAGTTTGGATAGACACGCCGAGTTATACGTGCGTCATATAGTTTGTCTGCATGGAGTGTCAGTGACGATAACTTCAGATCGAGACCCGAGATTCACCGCTACATTTTGGAAGAGCTTGCAAAGTGCCTTAGGTATGAAGTTGCAGTATAGTACGGCATATCATCCTCAGACGGATGGCCAGTCTAAGAGGACAATTCAAACCCTCGAGGACATGTTGCGGGCTTGCATACTAGACTTCAAGGGAAGTTGGGAAGAACAGCTTCATCTGGTGGAATTTGCCTACAACAACAATTATCAACAGAGCATTCAGATGGCTCCCTTTGAAGCGTTGTATGGCAGAACATGCAGAACACCCGTGTGTTGGGATGAAGTTGGGGAAAGAAAGATTACAGGCCCATAATTAGTTCAGCAGTGAGTGGATGCCGTTGCAGTGATCAGAGGTAGACTAAAGACCGCTCAGAGCAGGCGGAAAAGTTATGCAGATAAGTGCCGGAGACCATTGGAATTCCAAATTGGTGATCACATTTTTCTAAAGGTGTCACAAATGAGGGGAACTTTGCGCTTTGGTAAGAAAGGAAAATTGAGTCCGAGGTTCGTAGGTCCATTTGAAATTCTAGAGAGAATTAGAACCCTAGCGTATCGTCTTGTGTTGCCGCCGAGATTGGCGCAAGTGCACGACGTCTTTCACATGTTGATGTTGAGGAAGTACAAGCCTGACCCGACCCACTTGCTTAATTTTGAAGAATTGGACGTGGATGACCGAGTGTCATACATTGAAAGCCCGGTTGATAGAAAAGAGCAAGTTCTGCGTTCAAAGACCATCCCGTTGGTCAAGTGGTCTGACAACACCACAGCACTAAATTTTCAATTCTATTTTCAATTGAATAAATCGAGCCTTTCATCAACATGCCTATAGCTCTATTCTCAGAGTCGATCACTCTCAAGATAACTAGACGATCTAAGAATGCCATTAAGGAATTTTAATGTAATAGACTTGAGAATTTGATCAAGAATCGGCTACTCGATTGTGCTCATCTTTAGAGGTCATTATGGCATAGTTAAAAATCGATTAGAGGTCAGAGATAGGTCTGTCTGATTGAGACGTGTGGCTAAATGTGGGTGATTCCACTAAATTACAAAATTCTTGTCGACCGACACTAGACTAATTTTTTTGTCATTTTGGTACCCTGTGTCCGTATTTGAACCCTTGAGATTTTCATAACAACCGAAAGTCGCCAATGTGTCGAATCGATTCCTTGTGGCTCGAAGAAAATTGACCATGGGTCATTTACACTAAAAATTTATGAAAGCTACTAGGTAGCCTAGGTCAAGCTAAAATCACGTCGGATTGAAATTAATCGCGAATTTGAATCCGATTTTAGAAATTGAAAGTTATGTCATGTCATAAATCATTTTAGGAACGTCAACTGTATTTGATTGTGAAATTGTGATGCAAGTGGGTTCAATTGGTGAGGAAAAATACAAATTTGGTCGAGCACTCGATGATTAAATTTTTAGAGGTCGGATTGAGTGGATTCAAGGAGGAATTGATTGAATATGGAGCCAAACCCAACCAAATTCGTGTGTCCCCTTGTCTACAACCTTTGGACCACCTCAAATACTTCTAGAAGGGATAAATTGGTCTAGTTTCGGGGCTGTGCTGGCTAGCTATGGTGATGGACCGGTCAAGGGGGACATCAAGATGAGGATAAGTCCTTAGTGGCTCCCACCAGCCCACAGCAAGTCTCCCTCTCCCCCTCAACCTGTCGAGCACTCCATCTGTCACACCCCGAACCTCGAGCACGTGCACATCCCTCTGTGGTTGATAGAATTTTGCGACGTTCCCAGGACTTGTCGTCGACCCTTTTTCATTTTATTGCACATGCGGAAGCGGATTCACTAATCCCCTGACAACATCATACATGGGATAGAAAAGCAGGACAACCAATTTCAAATCAAATACACTTTTATAAACACTTCAAGCTTATACAGAAGGTCTATGTCATAAAGAACTACTGAGCCACCTAAGTTCCTGACCCTTCCACTTCAAGCTCCTGGCTCTTCACACTAGGGACCTGAAAATGGTTATTCAATAACCAGTGAGATATAAATCTCAGCGAGTTCCACCCCTAAGCCCGGTTAGTACACCAACTCAACACAGGGTATCTATCTAGAACAACCCCACCACAAGCAACAACCAACAGTCGATTCGCATACAACATTACCTGGTATGCCATACCCTGCACGTTATAATTCAGCACGATACACGCAATGCACATGGCCATTAAATGATACATTTCATCAATCACATACGAGTCGCATCACAAGCGATCTCACCTAGCCATTGCCACACCCTGCACGTTATCGATTCATGCGTGCGTGCCATAAACAATGTGCTTAACTCCTGCATGACTGAAATCATAGATGCCATGATTCTCATGCATTCTTGCACATTATCACAGTTCATAAACACAATGCATATACTCAATGCATACAACAATTGAAATGCCTTACTCATCTCAGTCAATCACAAGGGTCCTGATTATATGACCAAATTGTTATGACACGTCCCATTCCGTGCCACACAATTTCGTCCCATAATCCGGCGCATCAATAACACTCAGCATGCGTTCCAATAGTTAATTACTACCACACATGGGCATAGCTTACTCACAGTTCGGCTATCTACTGGCGTTTAGCCAGGCATCGTCTCCCCTCCATGGAGCACGGCTTTGTCACTACGTCGACGGCATTCCCGAAGGAGCATCGTCTCCCCCCTTGGAGCACGGCTTCGTCACTACGTCGACGGCATTCCTGAAGGAGTATCGGTCCAGTCCACCCAGCCTCTACTGTGACCGGCATCCATTGCGCGGGCATCCCATATAGGGGCACGTCTAGCTCAATAGCTCAAGACGGTTCCTCATTAGCCAACACACGACAATTCATTATCGGCCCTGGATACTTTGCATTTCACTCAAATGCCTCGATTAAAATAGTAATCCCGGCCTCTTTTCTTCGTATTAAAAACATCCGCGAAAGTAGTCGTGTATGGGTACACGTCAATTCGAACCAGAAAATTGATACTTTCCTTTTTCAAACCCCACTGTTTGATATAATACTTAAAATCCATTTTCGGTGTCCAAACCCGACACCCGGGATTTTCTAAATACAATCCAATTTTTCCAATCACCACACAATTGCACAAATTATCATTCAATTCATGCAGATGTTTATGCAATAACACATCCAATCACTTCATAGGATTAAACCCACATGAAATTAGACACTTTTCATTCTCAGGTGAATAGTGTTTTGTGAACAGTAATTCATGAACAGTGCCTCGTGAATAGTGTTGAGTGAACAGTAAATTCCCATAATTTAATAAATGATAAATTAAACTCAGAAATCATTAAAATCATTAATTAAAACAATCAAACAATTAATTAATTAAAACAAGCTTAATTAAACACATAAGCACAATTAAGCAAATAAAGCAAGATTAAGCTAAACTAATCTAATCCATCCATCTAACCACCTATCTTAGGGCTAATATAACTTAACTAAATCACATAAACTAGAATTAAATCTAACTAAACCAACCCTAAGCAAGTTTAGGCACTAATCGAAGGATTAGGAGCTAAACTCACCCGTTAAGCGGGCCAGAGACACGAACGCGGCGGCGACAACGGTGGCTACACACCAGAACCTCTACCACGACGATCCAAGGCGGTCCCAAGCTCAACACAGCAATCACAGCTCGGACTCCCACTGAAAGCACTGAAAAAGAGCCCTACTAGAGGAGAAACTGAGTTGAACGGCTTGGCCGGAGCTCCGACGAGGGGGGGTTGGCCAGCAACCGGCGGCTCCCGAGGGTCTTGGGGGTCTTGTGGGAGGTTAGAGGGGGCAAAAGAAGGTCTGGAATGGGAGAAAAATGGCCGAAAACACGAAACAGTGCAGGCTGCAGGCGGACCGACGGACCGGCGAGAGGTAACTTCAAAACGGTGTACCGGATGAACGGCAGCTCCGTTCGGGGCCAGGTTGGGTTTGTTGGAACGGTCTGGATGTCCTCTTCGCAATGATATGTGGTTAGTTTGCTGATTCAACCGGGAAGACCACTTTTGACTCGAGTTTCCACCGAAAGGTCAGCTGGAGGAAAACTGTTCCAGACGGTCCGGTGACCGGTGGCTTACGACGGCCCTACAGGGCGGCCGGAGGCTCCTTCAGGCGAACGATGGGGTCCAGGAGAACGGTATGGATGTCCTGAAGATAACGGTGGGTGGCTCACTTGCGGATTCGTCCGGGGAGCCAACAATCAACTCGGATCTTTGGAGGATGGTCTGCTGGAACAGAAATTGGAGGAAGGAAATGAAGGAGAGAGAGAGCTCCGTCGAGATGGGGACCAAATGAGGGAGAGAGAGAGTGATGGGAGAGATGTCAAGGCCTCATCAATGCTTGCCCAACTCCCCATGCAAATCCCCCCACCTTCTCTCTCTTCCTTTGCTCTTATCCACTTGCTTTTAGGGGTAATTTGGTCATTTTCACCTTGCACAAATTACCAATCTAACCTTGGGCTGAAATTGGTGGATGGGCCTAAGAATTGGGCATGGCCATGAATAGTAATGGGCTTGGGAATTGGTTGGGCACAAATGGGCTTAAGTTTGGATCATGGGCTTGAAAGATGAATAGTTGGTTTAGGCCCAATGGGCTCAATTGCTTTCCTTAGGCCCACCTTGGTGGCTGTCCCACCTTGGGCCTAAGGCCCACATTGGCTTAGCTCGGCCCACTTCCTTGCGGGCTCGCTTTCTCGATCCGAAAATCCCTTTTTCAATTGCTCGGCTTCACTGGCTCTGTCGACTATTGAAGCGGCTTCATCCAACCTCCGTCCCGGACATTCCCGATAATTCGAAGTCCAGTCCTAAGTTCTCTTGCCATGTCAATTTCGCCCTAATGTCATTTTCGATATAACTCAGATTGACGGGTGGCTTAGACGATTCACGCATAACCGACTCGTGCCAAACCACGTTCAAGACATCTCGACGCACGGATGTCCTTGACTGCATGAAATTATGGAGGATAGATTCTTATTTCAAAGTACACGATCACTAAGGATCGACATAGGGTCGTTCGCGGGTTCGATAACGGTAAACGGAATCACCCGTCGTTCCATTATGTTCTGTCCGCGAATCGATTTCTAGTTGTCCGTAGAATTGGCCTGCCTATCTACAAGATCATCCTCACGCAAGTCTCACGGTCAAGTCGTTTTCCCAGGTCGAGTTCTTTAGTCGTACAAGTTCCGTCCTCATTAGCATTTCCCCTCAAGGTCAGTATCTCAAGAGTGATTAATTCCGAGTGAGATCAACCAACAATGCATTGAAGAAATTCACATTCATTCATCCCTTATAAGGCTCGAATTTCAGGATGTCACACCATCTGCCCCTCCCTCTTACTGTTTGAAGCTCAAAAATCTAAAAGCATAAGCCAACGACCGTTGCCAGCCCCGCCAAGCCACCGGACCACCGTCCTTCACCGTCACACGCCTTCGTGTGCCCGTCTGCTCGTTGAGCTCACCTGCTATCCCAGCCCCATCGTCTCACGTGCTCTTGTAACCAGTGGACCCTCAGGACGCCGTTCGTCGCCACCATGACCGCCGAAGGCCTGCCGAGCTCCATCTGGTCCCCGTAGCAACCCTACCGCCCGCCATTGCTAGTTTCCACCCCATACAATCAATTGAGCAACCCTTCTCGGCCCCAAAGTCAGCACCAAACAGAGGCTCAAGTTCCAGGGTTTCAAGTTGCTGTTAGGCCCGTTTTGGCCCATTTCCGGACCCTGTTTGGCAAGCACGCTTTGGAGTTTCTTGCTCCTCGCCTCGTCCCCGTCAAATTGATCCGAGTGGATCAATTAACAAGTGAGTTTAACTCACTAATCCTTACTTAGCAAGTTAATGACGTTTAAGGGTTGATTAGTTAGGCTAAGCATGGATTAGATGGTTAGTTAGATTAGATTAGTGAATTGATTAATTATCGATGCATGTTAGGTGGTTAGTTTAGTGTAATTAGGGCCTAGACAAGCTCTAATATTTATCTAGAGTGGTTTGGAAATTTTCCGGAATCGTCTCAACTTTCAATTAGGCTTTACGGGCCTAAGTTCTATTTATTGGCATTTATTAATTATTTTCCTTAATTATATTTAATTATTTTTTTATTTACCATAAATTAGACCGAGATTGTCGGTGACTGGAATTTTATGCTAATTGCAATGGTGTGATCTGTTTATTTCATTAAGTTCTAATTTGTACTGATTGGGTGTGATTTGTGATTGTGGGTAATTATCTCGGAAATTGATAATTTTGGTAATTAATTAGAAAATTACCGATGTCGGTCTACAGCGCCAAAAATCTATTTTGGGATTGTTGAAATTAGTCGGACGTTCAAAAGTGAAAGTGTTGTATTTTGGCTAAGGCCGACCGTGTACCCGCACACGAATGATAAAAATAATGAATTGGTTGTATGGTTGGGATGGTATACTATATCAACCTACGGGCTCTAATATGTCAGCTTAGCGTGAGTAGTATACCTTATCAGCTTAGAGCGAGCATTATTTTTATCAGCTTAGAGTGAGCATTATTGGTATACTATATCAACCTACGAATTATGATATGTCAGCTTAGAGGGAGCAGTATACTATTTATCAGCTTAGCGCGAGCTATACTATCTATTATCAGCTTAGAGGCAGCAGTCCTGGCATGAGCAAACTTACTAGATAGTATTGATTTGGCCGACAGAGAGAAGGTCATGATGACATGTAATCGACCGAGTCGACTAATCGATAGTTCAATCTGATTTGGTGAATTGAAATGATTGGTTGAGTTTTGTGATACTAACTTGTAGGAAGAGACTGAGGCCAAGGTAGGTCCTCCGACCTATGATTATGATTAGGCAGCCCTCAAGGCGTATTTTCTTCCTAGTCGGTTCTTAGGGGGTTGAACTCGCTGAGACGTTGTCACACCCCGTTGTGGGATAACATTTCAGGTCCATAGATGACTGCTCCTCCTGAGCATTTTGGTCAACCGAAGAAGTTCACAGAATAGAGTTACCATATTCCGATACATGGGCACCCTGAAGGAATAGAGTATGTGCTAGTGAAGTACATAGTCTGGGTTGATGCGGGTTTACCCAAAAAGGTGCCCCATCAATACAGGGCATGGTATCGCCATTATCGTAATGGACAAAGAGAGGGCCCTGTTCCGGAATCTGAGATACCTCTGTATGTGATGGAAGTTGCTTTCGGAAAGGGCACGGCAGACCCTAAGGGTGGTTCAGTGGTGGACTTGAAGGACCCTAAGCTTGATGATCCAGATTCTCCAGTGTACTCAGTAGTAGGCTCCAGTTGGAGTGTGGAAGAAGGAGAGATCAAGGATGATGATCCGTAGTGGATTGAAAAGCCCCACCCCTATTTACAGACCGTGTTTTCTGACTAGTTTTGAGTAGGACCCGACTTTGGTAGTTTGTATTGTAATATATACATTTTGGTTTGCAATGTATATAAGTGTGGTTGTTAGGTTTTAGTTCGAAAATTTGTGGCCCTACTGTCCTATCCCATTGTGTTATTTTCTGGGGATTATCTATATGCTTCCGCATGCATATTAAAATGAGGGTCGGCAATGCGTCATGGGATGTCGCTATTTAATCGACCAATGAGAGATGGGTGTGCACTCGAGGATCGAGGCATGACAAGTTAACTCTTGAGTGGCCAACTCAGAGAAAAAAGACCATGGGCGTGTCGACGAAATGCCCATTTCATATTATCGGGACGGGGTCGAATTTCAAAATGTCACAAGAGTCTTCTTAGACAAAATTTTCAGCACTAGCAGAATGCATTTCATATTTATCTGTCGGAGCTGTTGCATGCGTATTTATCATTAGTCAAGGATTGGAAAATCTTTACGGCATCTTGAATAAAAATGATTTAGATGATTTTATTCTTAATATAAATGGCCATTAACTATAGTCCACATGATTTTAGATAAGTTTCTTGTTGAGATAAATGGTCGTTGTGAAAATTGCGGTGGCTTCTTGACCAATGAAATGGCCAAGATGCCACGGCGCAATGGGAGGGGACTGCCCAGAATGCCGGGGATCTCCCCCATCCTGAGGTTGATCTTCGGAAGGGACGTGGAGATCTCCAAGGTTTTGGCCTTGCACATGTTCTTGATGGTCTTGTTGAATAAATGGGTGATATGGGAAGACGCATGCGGCCATTGTGGAAAGTTGAAACGGATCATATGATGGTGTTTGCACAATTGAAGATACGAAGACATCGTGGGTTAATGTGATTTGTTCTAATATTAAAGATCAAGCCTTGGAGGGCAAAGAAGATCGGACGAGCAGTGACGTTGAGTAATATACTCAGTTGCATCTATCGATGGACTCAAATTCCATGATTTGTGGTGGATTAAAAGTGGATAGCACCGAAATTGATTGTGCCGAAAAGCTTGAAATCGGCGAAAAATCGATCTTCTTTTGTTTTTCATTTATTTTTCAAATTCTCTATCATTATAATTGGATCGCCTTTTGTCCTGGTTATAGAAATCAATCCGTATATATGGTCATTGTCATCGATGGCTTTCTGTCCCAATTCCTTTCACCTGTTTTTTAGAGACAAGAGAATCGTCCGCATGAAGATTTAATAGATATAGCCTGTATGTGAACTAATGTCATAGCATATGTTGATGAACAATTTAAGAAACTACTAGTGTTTTCCAATTATTTTGGTTGCAAGACCATATGCTCGCATAGTTTTTTCAACTTTTTTCAACAATAGAGAGTCTTTTCCAAAGCATTTCGTGTAGGAGAGCAAGTTGCAAGAATGGAATGACTAACTTTAATGCAAAAGACAAAAATAAAAGTTGGGCCCAAAAGAGGTCTTGGTCTTTTTATTTTAGTTCTTCACCTTGAAAGTGCTAGTATTACCACCTAAAGGGGGGTTAATAGGTGTTCAAAAGAAATCTTGACAAATAAATGCGGAATACAATAAGTTATGAGCAAAGTCTGAATAAGGATCAGAGTCTAATAAACGAACCACCAAACTTCTGGTAGATGTTTAGAATCTGTTATGCGATGGAACAGACTTCTGAAATAACCTTTAAGTATGCAACAAACTTAAATAATAAGAGTTAAGAGAAGAGAAGGTTGCACACAAAATTTTAGTGGTTCGGCTTAGATTAAGCCTACGTCCACTCTCTCACGCTAACAGCCTTCTGGCTGGATTCCACTATATGATCAACAAGATATTACAACTTTGAGTGCAAACACTTAGTGGTAGATCACACTATCTCATTAAGTCACTCTTTTGGTATTTCTTTCACGATGACAAATGTTTAAGCTCACGAAAGATAAGTGTATGATCGAAGTTTGCTTAGACTTTGGAATTATAAATTCTACGCTCCGTCTCTTACTTGCTCATTGGTCATTGATCTCCTTAAATACTCATCCACTTCCAAACTAGCCGTTGGATAGTATCTGGAGATTCATCTTCCAATCTACCCATTGGACAGATCTATATCAAGAAGATTTAGTAACCATTGAATGACAGAAGTAGAATCCCAAATTGATTATGATTGCCCATACAAACAGACTCTTGGTTTCCATAAGTAGAGCTAATCCATTTAGAAAGTTCTTGTCTTCAAGATTCAATTGTCAATCAATTAGATTGAGTCAATCAAATCTATCTTGATGTAGAATCCAAATCAAATCACTAGTTATTATATGTTTGGCGCTTGTGTTACGTTCTGAACATGTTTCGTTCTAAATCTACTACATTCTGAACTTGTGTCTCGTTCTGGACCTTATCACGTTTTGGACTTAGGTCTCGTTTTGTATGTAAAGTCTGAGAGTGTTATGCCGGAAGTAAAGTTTGAGTGTCTTTTGTCCAAAATAGACTCTGAGTGTCTTCCGTCTAAAATAAACTTTACAATCTCGATATAAGTCTAAACATATTCTTCTTTAGAACATATTTAGCCTTAAGGTCTAGACACTGTCTAAATAAATTCAGTTTCAGCATAGAGTCTGTCTTCTGATTCTTCCAAATATAAACCTTGGTAATATCATTTACTCATTATATCATCTGCATAGCATATTACTCAACCATTATTACGTTAGTAGCATTTGATTTATTTTGTCATCTTTAAAATATCATAAGGGATTTCCCTAACAATCTCCTCCTTTTTTGATGATGACAAAACAATATATGAATATGCAGATGTGTAATCACACTTTCTAAAATATTGATAAATCAATCACTAAATTTTAGATTTTTAAAAACGTGATTTTTGAATAAAAAGAAAGCAAATAGATTGAGCATAATAATGTGTAGAAATATAATCACAGCTCAATAACTAATATCAACACATATGCATATTTATATTCTCTCCTCATTTTTTTCATAAACAAGAAGAGATAACAATGGAAATAGTATATGTAGAGAATATAAAACGATGACAAATATATCTCGCATGAAACACAATTTCCAAAAAAAATCAGCTTCTACAAGGTAAGTCGAATATCAAAGATTTATAATATAGCTCACTTCAATCATATATATCAGCAAATAACCAATAAAAATCACAGATGCATTATAAAATTCACTTACCATTTTTTTCGGTGATGATAATAAATATATTGAGCAAAGACCAAATGTACAAAAGATCACGGCATCAAAACATACACTCAATACGATAGATTATAATGAGTGGAAGGCTGCCAGGATGTAAAAGCCACAACCATGATAACCAACAAAAAAGGGAAGCACGGCAAGCACAAACGACGTCTAGGACAAACCCACAGCTAGGGAGGAGAAACCACAACAACCAGCAAAAGCCCCTGCTCCCAAAGTTTGAACATGCACCAACTAAAAGGAAGGCCGCTAAGGATCCCTAGAGAAGATGACCGGGTCAATGCCCCAGCTCGCTATAGTCTTCTATTCATGAAGTTGTCTTCAACATTCCTAAAAGTGATTGCCTTGTCTTTGACCACTCTGAAGAGATGGTTCTTCATAGCTGGGATAGCAAGAGGTTATTCTCTGAAAAGAATGTTCTTGTTTTTCCAAATAATATGAGATAGTGCTCCAAAGGAAAAACGAGCTATGCACTTATAAAATTCCTTTCCCATCAGCAAGGTGGTGGCCCAACGAAGGTTCTCCTCCCAAGACCTGTTACGCCAAGGCAAATTGCATCTTGCTGCCCAGAAGAAGGCAACCCCGACCGTGACACAACAACCAAAAAACAAATGGTCAATAGAATCCGGCACTTCATTGCAAAAGGTACAAGTACCACTCTCAATCTTGCCATGAGATAATGAAAGCGCCTGAGTGGGTAGCCTGCGCTTGGCCATAAGCCAAAGGTTAATCTAATACCTTGGTGTAATTGCGTTGTTCCAAACGAACGCATGCCAATGGACCCGATTCCTCTTCCGCCTGAAGGTCTCCCAAGTCGACACAATAGTGAACCTACCAGACGAACTCTCCAAACAAAAGCAATCCGAGTTATGAGAGAGGGTCGGGAGTGGAAGATCCCACGACTGAAGCACTAACCTGAGACGCTGCCCAGCATCAGAGAAGAGATTAGCCACTGTTGCCTGCCTAGAAATCCCGGAACTATAGATGATGGAATCCGAAAAGAATAAGTTGAGGGGGCCCCTAGGGTGCCGGTTGTTGAACCAAAGGGAGGCTGAGAGGCCATCCCTAATCCTCCAATAGAAGGCCTTTTGGACCTTAAATCTGAAAGATAAGATTTTCTTCTAAGCCCAAGAACAGACGGTGGGACTTTTTACAACACAAAAATTCTTAGACTTTAAAAAGGTGGAATGAATCCACCTGCACCATAAGGCTTCCTTATTTGAAAATAGGAGCCATATATGCTTCAGCATGACGGCCTTATTGCAATCCTGAAGCATCCGTGTACCAAGGCCTCCCTCCTTCTTCGGAAGGCACACATCCTCCCAGGTAACCTTAGCACCGGGCCTTTCCACAAGAATTGCCTAAGGACTTTCTTAATCTAGTCCAACACAACTGTGGGTAAAATAAAAACACTCACCCTCGTAATAATACGGCTGATGAGAACACAACAATCCACCTTGCTAAGCCTCGAGGTAATAATAGGAACCCCTAGGAATCGCACCGGTAAACTGCCTTCCTGGAAACCAAGATCGAGGAGAATCTGATTCCTTAAAGAAGGCGAACCACCAGCCAAAACGATCTCACTCTTGGAAGGATTTGGGCAAAGGCCACTCCAAGCCGAGAAGATTTGGAGGCCCTCTTTAAGGAGACTCACTAAAGTCAGGTCCGCCTCACAAAACATGAAAACATCCTCTGCAAAGAATAGATGTGAGAGATTCATCGCCTTGCATATCCAAAATAACTTAAACTCCAGCTTGGAAGAGCACCTAATAGAATTCCATATAGCACCTCCATAACCAAAGTAAAAAGTTATGGAGAAATAGGATCACCTTGGCGGAGGCTGCGACCACTTGCAAAGTACCCATAAAGTTCCTCATTCAAAGTAATGGAAAACATGGGCGTGCGCACACATGTCATAATAAGCCGAGTCACAGACACCGGAAAGCCAAAAGCAATGAGAACTCTCTCAAGGAAGTCCCAGTCGAGTGTGTCATAATATTTTCTGAAGTCTAGCTTAACCGCACACTTAGAAAGGTATGGTTCAAGGTGGAAACTAGCAAAAAGTTCCTGAGCCATCAAAATATTATCTCTGATCTGCCTTCCCTTTACAGAAGTGCTCTGAAACGGACTAATCGCACTCTTGAGAACAGCTGCTACTCGATTAGCAAGCATCTTAGCGATACACTTATAAATAGTGTTACAGCAGGCGATGGGCCTATAATCATCAACTGAAGTGGCATTGGGTACTTTAGGTATAAGCACCAGAATGGTGTTATTTATCTCCCTCGAGATTTTCCCCGAGACGAAGAAATCCATCACTGTTGCTGTGACCAAATGCTCAACCGTCTCCCAATTCTCCTTAAAGAATTCCACCGTAAATCCATCCGGTCGAAGGGCTTTACCCCTAGGTAGAGAAAAGAAAGTGTCCCGAATCTCCACCTCGGTGACCGGTCGAGTAAGAAATCTAACCCAGTCGTTCGACAGGATGTTGGATCATCTCCCGAATCTCCCAAATGGATGGCCCATCCTACTCCGCACGTGGCACCAAGAGGTCCTGGAGATGCTCCACAAAGCGTTGCTGAACTAATTGCGACTCGGTAATTTGATTACCCAAGGAATCCAAAACAGAGAGAACTCTATTATGCAATTGTCTCTTGTTTACATACTGATTGAAGAATTTGGTGTTGCGATCTCCTTCCTTGAGCCACCTGACTCTAGATTTCTGTCTGAAGAAGGACTCCTTACAAGCCTGAAGGTCAGCAAAGATACGCCGCTGGTCCTTCTCCAACTCAACAAGCTCATCTGAAAAGGGATCCCGCTTAAGATCGGTTTGCATTCTTTCTAAGGCGACCCTAGCTTCTGACTTCCTGGCAAAGATATTAGAGAATGAATCTCTATTAAGCTACTTGAGACGGAATTTGAGTGCCTTAAGCTTACGCACAAGCCTAAACATAGGTACCCCTTCCCCCGGGTCCTCCCAAATTCGTGTGACAATTGCATTGAACTTTGCATGCTTCAAAAATGAAAGAACTTGAATGGCTTCCTTCGAAGAATCAGGTTCAACATTTTAACCACCATAGGTATATGATCTGAGATACTTGGTGCTAGAAAGGAAGCTTCCAAGTAAGAGAAATCTAAGCACCACCTAGAGTTCACAAGCACTCGATCAATCTTCCTAGCCTTTCTAGAAGAACCTGAGGAAGTTGTCCACGTGTATTTGAAGCCAACATGCCTAAGGTCTTCCAATTCCGACTGCACCCAGCACTGACCAAAATCATCGAAGCAAGGAATCCAAGCATCAAAGCCACCTACTCTGTCGGAGGGATCTTTTATGGCATTAAAATCCCCCATCACTAGCCAGGCTGAATTCTGCAAAGCACTACTTTTAGAAATAATGTCCCTCCATAGCTGTCTACGGAGTGCAAAAGAGTGCTTCCTATAAACTATTGAAACACAACAGGCAATTCCCGAGTCCAACAACTTCAGAGTCCCATGAACCGCCTGAGTAGAAATAGCAGAAACTTCAAATCTAACCCGCAAAGGGTCCCAACCAACCCAATTCCTACCCTTAAGGGAGAACTCATTGTTGGCAATCCAACACTAGTCCCTCAACATTCACCTAGAAATGGAATTGAAGAGAGTCTGTGGCACATTTGTTTCCAATAAACCAACCAGCCACAATTGATTTAAATTAAACAAGTCTTCGGACCTCCGCCTGTCTACTAGGGTTAACAAGGCCCCTAACATTCCAACAACCTATGTACATATATACAAAAGATAAGCATCAAGGATTACCTCCTATTCGCAGGCTTGCGTCGAGAAATAGGTGGTGCCGCACGAGATGGAGGAGGAGGTGGGTCTAGAGATAGAGCTAGAAGCTTGTCCTGCATAGTCTCAACCTTCGAAGAAGTCGAAGGAGCCTTTAGCGACGGACACGGGGAGAGTAGGTCATCATCTAAACTCCCAACATGGTTGGACAAATCAGCCAACTCCTCACCGGGGGTAGGCGATACTCGAGTAGAGCCTTCGACAAGGCTGATGGAATCCTCCTCTTCAGCAAGAGAGGAGGCATCCTTCTTTGTGAGGATTTGCATCCCTCTTAGGGCCTTGCAAGTCAATGCAGAGGGCAAACTCCGCTCAAGAGCAGCAGCCTTCAGGTTGAGGGAACGGTCCTCATCACTTGAGACAGAAGGTGAGGCGGATAATAACTCCTTAGGAGGGATGGGCTTCTTATTCTTCCCCTTGACTTGTTTCCAAGACAACTCGAGATCACCAAGGCCGTCCGCCCCTCCTGGAACAGGGTCGGGCAGCCGGGGAGCAGAAGGGGAGAAAGAGGTGGTCTGACCTTGAGGCGAGGGGATCATCGGCCTTGGGATGGCTAGAGAGTCAGCACAATTATGACCAAAGGTCCCACATTTCAAGCATTAAACCGGTTTCCACTCAAATTCAATAGCAATTGAGCGCACCACCCCATTCAAGTTCACTTTCACCGAAGAGATCCTTGATTAGTTGGCTTGAATTTCAATGGAAAGCCTAGCAAAAGAAATCATACGCATTTGCTCCGTGCGTTGATCCACAAAAAGGGGTTTATCCATGGCACTTGCAATAGCATTTATCGCCGGAGCCAACCATAGATTGAAGGGGATATTCTTCAACCTTATCCACATTGGGACCATAAATTGCTTATCTTTCTTCAATTCAAGAAGCAGCTCCCATTGTTTCAAGATAAGCGGAACCTTTGCAACCGTAAGGGGACCTTCCTTAAAAATCTTCCTTCGGAATAGCGGATTGGTGATTTGAAAGAAATAGAACCCCTGATCGTTGGCCATGACCTCAACGAGCTTTGGTCCCTATGTGTGCTTCAACGAGTGCTCCGTGAGCTGGAAGGGCAACCTTCTCCCCACGTAATACCCAGTGAGGCACTCATGTCACTTGGGATCCACAGCCTTAAGAACTTCTTCAGCAAGGTTAACAACCGAGACGTCATCCTCGAAGGAAGGAGGCACATAGGACAGCTCGTATCCTTTTGCAGCCAAGCGAGAGATGTTCGCCCATGAACAAGCCGGAGGAGGCTTCGAAGTATGCTGTTATTGCGAGGCCTGAGGTCGTTTGGAGGCCGACCTCCTTCAACTATGCCCCCTAAACCGACCATTTCGGGCTGGAGCCAAAGAGGGGACTCTATTCTCCCACAACGTTGCGGCAGGGGTTTTGCCCGAAATCACAGAAGGCTGGGCTAAGTTCCGAGCAACAAGGTTCTTGCCCCTCTCATTAACAACACTAGGTTGGGCCTCATCAACTACAGCAACAACCGTAGCAGAAACAGAGGCCATAATAAACCAGCGGCCCTAACACACCCGCAAATCCTACTACAAAGAGGACATTGCAAGGAAGGGGCCTACCAGGGAAAGATCTTCAACGGAATGAAGGGAGGAACGGTCGACGCTTCCCTCTTCAGCCCTGGTGCCATAAAGAAGACGCGAACTAGCTCGACCAGGTAGCGGACAAACAAAGCAGTAACATCGTGCCTAGGGTTCACTAGATCTCGCACTAGAGGAAGAAAAAGCCAAATCGCCTCTATGAGAAGTTGGTGGGGGTGAGACGACCCTCACCACCAAATTTCAGCCGAAATGATCGGTTAAAGCCATTGGGAGAAGCAGAACACCAACATAACTGAACAATAGCTGCGTCCCATAGCTTGGGAGAACATAGTGAACAATACCCCGAGTTGGTCTCCTATTTATGTCGATTTTCACTTACCCTTTTTGTCACAATAAAATGATAATATCAATAAGAGATTTGTTAATGACAAATGGTAATAAAAGATGCACTAACTGGATTTTTTAGAACTTAACCAGTTTTGACACATTTACCTTTTTCTATCTCGTCCTGTATACCATCAACACTAACAACAAATCCTAAAAATACTAATTTGTTAGTAACAAACGAGCACTTCTTTAGATTAGTGTACAATTGCTCGGCCCTTAAAACCTGCAAGACAGCTCGCACATGCTCACTATGGTCATCAGGCCTTTGGCTATATATCAAGATGTCATCGAAATAAACAACCACAAATCGACCAATAAAAGCACACAAAACATGATTCATAAGTCGCATAAATGTGGTCGGTGCATTAGTTAATCCAAATTGTCACGCCACAATCCTCTTAGCGCGTGCCCATCCCTCTTTGGTCGATTAATTAGCGACATCCTAGGATGCATTGCCGACCCATTCGTTTTAATGCACATGCGGAAGCAAATAAATAATCCCCAGACAACACTCAAATGGGATGGAAAAGCAGGCAACAAGTCACAACAAAACAAGCCTTTTATAAACACTTCAAGTTTATACACAAAACGAGGCTGTTTACAAAATATCGGCTCAACAAAAAGGGAACCATCCTATGACCCACTAGTTAGACATGTTCACCGATTCTTCGATCTCCTCCTCATCAATCTCCGAAGCTTCGCGTCCTCCTCAACTGCCATCTAAGGACCTAAAAATGTGATTGCACAATGGAGTGAGACAACATCTCAGCAAGTTCACCCCCTAAGACCCGACTAGGAAAAAATACGCCCCTAGGGCTGCCTTAAGCACAAGCACAAGTCAGATGACTTACCTTTGCCTCGATTTCCTTCCTGCAAGTTAGTACAATTCATCAAATCACATCAATAAATCAACTCATCACACCCGATCGACTCATTGATCAGTCGACCCAGTCGATTGATGTCAACAAGACCATTACACGGTCATTTCAATTACTCAATCCAACTATTAATTATGGCCACACTCGGGCACGGCCTACTAAATGTTCAGCGGTGAATTACAGCCCAATGGGCACAGCCTGTTCCAAGTTCGGTGGTAAATTACGGCCCAATGGGCATGGCCATATTTTGGCGGTTAATTACGGCCCAATGGGCACGGCCATACTTCGGCAGTTAATTACGGCCCAATGGGCATGACCATACTTCGGCGGTTAATTACGGCCCAATGGGCACGGCCATACTTCGGTGGTTTTCTTGGTCTAACTCATAACATCACGCACACATGCGTCATCTCAGCTTCGATAGTCATCTTCCTACAACTATAAATCATTACACATTTTCACCATTTTTATTATACCTGATGAAAATAATCATGTGTGGGTATACAGTCGACCTTCTTCAAAATATAATATTTTCCTCTTGAAAATCCCACTAATTTCACTGATCCATAAACACATTTTTAGCGTTGTAAATCGACACCCGGTGATTTTCTAATTAATTAATGAAAATAATAAATTTTGGGATAAATACCCAAAATTACAAATCATACTCAATTTGCACAAAATAACGGTCAATTAAATAAACAGATCACACCAATATAATCAGCATAAAATTCCGTCACCGGCTATTCTGGTCTAGTTTCCGGAAAATAATTAATTAATTAAATAATTATAGAAAATAATTAATAAATGCCAATAATTCACACTTGAATGGGGTGGTTGACGGCTTGGAGGGGTTGTGCTCGGTTCACTGGAATTTTCAGAGGCTTCAAGGACTGGAAATAGGGGGTGCTCGATGGAATGGAGGAGAGGAAGGGGGAAGGGACCACTTTTGGCCTTCTTCTATCTCCTTTGTCCCCTTGACTTGGTCCCACCAAGCAAGGCTGGCTTCCACACCTTCTTTCAATCCATATGTTATTTATTGCTCTTTGGCATACTTGGTCTTAAATGCAGTTTTCCATTCATCACATTCTATCATCCTAATTTGATGATAGCCACTTTTCAAATCGATCTTAGTGAAAATGCAAGAGTCATGCAACTCATCAAACATGTCATCTAACCTAGGAATAAGATGTCGATACTTTACTGTATGTTATTAATTGCTCGGCAATCAACACACATTCGCCAAGTTCCATCATTCTTTGGCACCAACAAAACAAGGACGGCGCACGGGATAAGACTCTCTCTCACATACCCTCGCTCCAATAGTTCGCTAACTTGCCGCCAAAGTTCCTTTGTCTCCTCATGATTGCTTCGATATGTGGGTCGGTTAGGTAATGGCGCACCAGGAATCAAGTCGATTTGATGTTCAATGCCTCAAATCAATGGTATTCCTCTTCAAATTCCTGCAATAAAGACATAATAGGACTAGGCAAACTTGGGTCAAGATCGTTAGTAGAAAACAAAACCTCCCTGTACAAAAGTACAAGTATCAGTCGATCTAGAACTAAAGCTCTCCTCACCTCACTCGATTTTGCATAAAAATTATTTTGCCTATTTTATTTCCTCTTTTCCCTCGGTTTTTACCACAATCCTTCTCTCGGCCTCTCCTTTTCCTTGTGTCTCAGACACACCATGCAAGCCCTCGGATTTCTCACCTTTTCTCTCTCTCTCTCGGCTTCTCATTGTAACTTTAACTGATATTGATACACCTCACTAGGTGTCATTGGTACGAAGGTGTAAGTCTTTTGATTCATCACTAATGAATAATGATTAGTATACCCATCTTGATGTACATTTTGATCATATTGCCATGGTCTTCCAAGTAAGATATGACCCGCTTGCATAGGTACAACATACACTCTACCTCATCCTTGTATCTTCTTATCTCAAATGGAATTCGAACTTGCTTCGACACTTTCACCTCACCACTATCATTTAACCATTGAGGTCTATAAGGCCTAGGGTGCTTTGTCGTCTTCAAACCCAACTTATCCACCATAATACAACTTGCCACATTTGCACAACTACCTCCATCAATTATCATACTACAGATCTTACCATTCACCACGCATTTTGTATGAAACAAGTTATCTCTTTGTTGGTGATGCTCCTCCTCCTTTACTTGCACACTCAAAGAACGCCTAACCACCAATAAGTCTCATTTTATAGCCACTTCTACAACACTACAATCCTCCAATGGTGGCATCTCATCATCCTTTTCTTCCCTCTCACTTTCGGAATCAACATCACCATGTCCAGTCATGATCATCACCCTTCTATTAGGGCATTGATTCGCCATATGACCCTTGCCCAAACACTTAAAACATTTAATTTCACGAATTCTAGTGTTAGGGTTTTCGGTTAAACTTGAAGTCGGATTCATTCCAACTTTACCGTCCCTCTTCTTCTCCTTTGAGGTTTCGGTTTTGGTGTTGTTTCCTCTCCAATTTGGCTTCTCATCTCTCTTCCAATTGGATCTCCAATTCTAATTTGAACTTCCTCCACTCTTGTGATTTCGGTCCAACTCCAATTCCCGCTCAACTTTGATGGCTTTGTCCACCAATTCCTCCAATTCAACATAGTGTTGTAGCTCCACCACCCTTGCTATGTCTCAGCTCAAACCACTCAAAAATCTTGACATTGTGGCCTCACGATCCTCCACCACATTAGCACGGATCATAGCAATCTCCATCTCCTTGTGATACTCTTCCACGCTCTTATTGCCTTGTGTGAGATTTTATAACTTTTGAAACAAATCTCGATGGTAATGACTTGGTACAAAATGCCTCCTCATCACTGCTTTCATCTCATCCCACGTCTCTATCGGTCTTTCACCATTGTGCCTCCTACTAGTCACAAGTTGATCCCACCAAATTATAGCATAATCAATAAATTTAACAGCTACAATTTTTACCTTTTTTAGCTCGGAGTATCGTTGGCAATCAAATAATATCTCCATGCGTTTCTCCCACTCTAGATACATGTCGAGATCATTCTTCCCTTGGAAAGAAGGAATCTTCATCTTGATATTGCCAAGTTCATTATCTTCTCAGTGTCTAAACCCTCGAGCTCCATTCCATCTTCCAAATCGAGCATCTCGATCATCCTCCATGTCGGCCTCATCATCATCATAATGCCGCAGCCATCTATGTCGTGTTCTAGAGGCGTCTTGCTGATGTTGCGCCCTTCCTCAGGGTTGCTCTCAGTCACTATTAACCCTCATGCCATTCCCCATCATTCAGCCACTAATCTCCTTCACTATGGCCCTCAATTGCTGGATGCTTTCCACGAGCGCTTCATCCCTTCGTATTGAGTCAACCTCCCTTTGATTCATGCTTTCTTCACACAACATATTTTATACCTGCAAGTAAACGTTATTCACAAAAATCCTCGCCAATCGCTCCCCCACGTGTTTCTCTCAAGGTGTTTGTCACTACCCTCGTGTTTAACTCAAGTCTAGGCTTTTTTTCCTCAATTAAACTCACACACTCTTGCCTTTTCCCTCTCGTATTCCCTTTTCACAAGCTCTTTATTGGACTCAAAACCTGTCTCTTAACCCCCTTACGACAATCAATTCAGCAAGCAACAATCTCAATCCAACAAGTACAACTTTTGAAATTCCAATTGAAACGCAAATTACTACTGATTTTGTTTCAATTTGGTCCACTAACAAACGAGTCGCCTTCTTGATTTTGTTTTGTTCGGCTATTTTTTTTTTGCCAAATCTGTTTTTTTTTTCTTGCGCACTCTTTTGTGTGCGTTTTCCTTCTCTTCTTTCTTTTTGACGAACTCAAATACAATCTAAGATGCTGGGAAAAAAAATTAAAACTAACAGCAAACAATTACGTATGGAAGCACAAAAGCAATCGAATCCCTAAAGTGGCTAGAATCGAATCCCTAAAGTGGCTAGAATCGAAACCCTAGCTCAATAAATATCAAATTGCTGAATATAAACATAAAATTAAAGATAAATAGACCTTTTAGAAGCAAGCTCTGATACCAAATGATGTGAATTGTTGTGGAAAGATCGTTCTACAAAGGCCTGGATGGTGCGAATTGTGAACCTCGACCTCTAATCAAACCTGTGATTGACAATCTCGGTATGAACATGACCTGTTGACGAACGCATGTCAACCAACCAACGTTATAGACGCCACGAGCGAAAGAATTTGCTATCTCGCTCTATAAGTCGAATCGACCGCCACAAGAGAATCTTGATACGGTCAAGTCCTCAAAAAAACAGTAGAAGAGACCTCTCAATTCTTTTCCTCAAAAATAAAATATATCTGTCTCCCAAAGAAAGTCAGCCAATCCTTAATATAGGCCTTCTAGTTGCCACACAAACCCTAAAACCAACCCTAGAAATCTAATGCGTCATATTCTAGAAAATATCTAAACAAGAAGATAATTTTTTTGACTTGGTCAAATATTTGGTGACCAGATAATCAAATTGCATCGAGATTTCTAAGATTCTTCAAGATTCGATCCAAAGTCATCTCCATGCCAAAAATTACTCCAAGATTTACAAGATTCTTCAAGATTTGATCCAAGGTCATCTCCACGCCAAAGATCACGAACCATGACGCCAACAGGTTGCCTAAATTGCTTGGCCTACGCTCGAGTGATCGAACAAGTCGAAATAGACAATGGGTCCCTAGCACCTCCTCCTCGATATGGCTCGATGTCCACATCAAGGGGTGAATAGGTGTTCAAAAGAAATCTTGACAAATAAATGCAAAATAAAATAAGTTGCGAGCAAAGTCTGAATAAGGATCAAAGTCTGATAAAGGAACCACCAAATTTCTGGTAGATGTTCAGAATTTGTTATGCGATGGAACAGATTTCTGAAATAACCTATAAGTATGCAATAAGAAGAGTTAAGAGAAATGAATGTTGCATATGAAATTTATAGTGATTCGACTTAGATCAAGCCTACGTCCACTCTCCCATGCTAATAGCCCTCTAGTTGGATTCCACTATATGATCAACAAGAGATTACAACTTTGAGTGCAAACACTTAATGGTAGATCACAGTATCTCATTAAGTCACTTGTTGACACCAAAATTTTTACCCAAAAATCATTTACAAAAAAAATGGGAACTTATTTTTCCACAAAAATATTTGATGTCAAATTCTTGCATATAGATTATCTAGGTGTCTAGTATAGTTTTTTTTTTTGTTTTAAATGGAATATGTTTTTCCTTCAATTTTTTTTAAAAATTAAATATATAAAAAAAAAAAAAAAAAAGAAAAAGGTTGGGGCCAATGATCTAAATGTGACTAGCCAAGCCCGAGAGGTCAGATTGAAATTAAAATGGTAAATTGGGGCAAAAATGCAATTTTCAAAAGTTGAGGGACCAATTCGCAAATTTTGCAAAATTTTGCCCGAACCCTTAAATCATCATCTTGGTCACCAATTAAGTTGAAATTGAACTTGGGCCAACTCGAATCAATCAAATCGGGCCAAAAAGACCAAGTTTGTATTGAATTTGGTATTTTCGGGTAAGAAAATGGCCAACTTTGAGGGACTTTCTTGCAAAATTGGGTGGGTAAAATTGCGAAATCTAATCAAGATCTTAAACAACTATGCATGAGCTTGCTAATTGATCAAAAATCGCAGCCAAATTGATGGATTAAGGCACCTAAACCAGCTGACAAATCTTAGTCCACAAGTTGGTATGATTTCGGAGTTGCTGAGTAAGCAACTTGGTGGCCCCACCATATCCTCCTCACCTGCCCAATCAGCCCTATCTTTACACGTGATGAAGGCCATAATTAGTAGTGCAAGTGGACAAGAATTGGCCTAGGATAAGCTGCTGAAGGCACGGGAAAATCGCACCAAATCCGGACACTCAACAGCTGTAGAAGTTGGAAAAATTGGCTAAGTCAAAGAGTGGGTGAACTAGCTCAGTTGGCAGGCTTGGTAGGTAGACAAAAAGCCGACCAAGAGATTGATGATTTCGGTGGATAGCATCTATGAAGCAAGCTCTTTCAGGTCATGAGAGAGAGGAGACGAGAAGGAGAGGAGAGAGCACACGGTCGTCCCCCAAAGAGATCCTCAGAAGCAACTCCAGAAAAGTAAACCCAGAAATTCCAGACTAATCTTCGGGGAGAAAAGTACAATTTTCACAAACTTGCAGCCAACATTAGCCAAAACCTTCAACTAGAGAGTGCAAATTCACTCAAAGATCTTTCCAACCATAGGTCGTACGTCCCAAATGGAGATCGGGAAGGCCTCCTAAAGCCCCCCGAAAAACTACCCTCCTGGTGGGCCAAAGAAAGTCTGAATTTTTCTAAGTGTTGAGCCAGGTTGGTCACGAGTGAGGGAAAGTGAGTGTTTTTGAGCAAGTTGAGAGACAAATGAGGAAAGAAATGACTTACAAGACAAACTAGAATATATATAGTTTGGTTTTGTTTGAATTTGGCCAACAAGAGAGGTTCTGAAGCTTGATTTTGGAGGTTAATGAAAACCTTCGTTATCAGTTCTTTCTTTGCAGATCTTGTTTTCCAGTTGAAGAAGCCAACTTCCACGGCCCCCGATGATAATTTCTTGGTTTCTTGAGCGAAGAACCACTTGAAAAGTAAACTAAGAAGCAAGGTAAGCATCCTAGATGTATTTTCTTTCGAGTTTGAGTATGTTTTGATCATGAAAATCAAAAGGAAAACCAGCTCGGAAAACTGATTTTTGAGGCTGAAATCCTTCAAGAGTTTTGCAAGTGTGCTTCTTGGAGAGGTCGTTTTGATGTTTTTAGATGGGCCATTCTCTATGATTTTTGTTGCATTTGAAAGCTCATGTTACCTACTTTCACTCGGATTAAGTAGTGTTTCCCTTAGATTTTGCATGTGATAAGTGTCGGGGCTTGAACATGGGCAAGCAACCTGTTTGTTTGACCTGGGTTCAAACCTATATTTGTGAAATCATATCAAACCCGCATATTTGAGGATGATTTTAGCTTACTTCTTTTGTGTTTTAAGTTATGATTTTTGTCTAATCTTGCTCATTGCATGTGGTAGTATAATCTTGATACTTTATTTCCGCATGAGATTGCTTGTGGGTTGAGATTGAAGGCCACAAACATGGCCCGACGAAGCTGATTTGGGATGATTTGATGCACGCCAAGTGTTCGACGAAATGCGCAAACCAAGTTTCGATCTTCAAACGGTCGATTTGAGCTCGGTGCTTGTTATATTCATGTACTATGCAGTCCCATATTAGTGTAAATCGTCATATATCGGTTTAGGGAATTAATTTTAAATAAAAATTAAAAAATATGAAAAAATATGAAAATTTCAAAAAAATGATAAAAATGATGGATGATATCAAATTATGATAGAAATGACATCTAGGAAATTTTCATAATTTTAAAAGGTCATTTTCTTAATTTAATGATATTTTGGGATTTTATAACCATTTTTGTAAATAATCCATGTTGCGTAGATTTAAATTATCTAGAGTAGTTTCATGCATTTAGAGTAATTGCATGCACATTTAAATTCCCATTTTGCTCATAGGGGTCCTGTCCCAGGGCGTGATAATAAGGCTATGTAATATTATTTGCCCGACTTGTATCGGGTTTTCATTTTCCGCATTTATTTTTAAGTTATTTCATTTTCTTGGATGTTTACTTATGCACTGCTTTTCATTAATTTGAGTGTAAATTTCTCTTCTAAATTATGTTCTAAGGAAAACAAACCTACAAAAACATTTGCATGGATGCTTAGCGGTTTTATAAAAATTATAATTGGTAATCAAGATTGTGTGGCCATTTAGATAAACAACCTTCCAAGTTAGTGGTACCGCAATGGCGCCGATAGAAGCATTGGCGTAAACAAGTCCTCATTCTTAGAAATCTCTGGTTGCGTAGGAATCGAGACAACACTCCCACGTCTTGATTGATTTCTAGCTGACCCCAATAGGCTAGTGGCGACTCCTAGAAGTACATTGATTGTTAAGAATTAAAATTCAAAATCCAATGTCGCACGAGGTATGGGCTTGGGAGAGCTCGCGCCTAATTTAGAGCCGTTGGTCCGCCTCTTTAGGCAAATACCCCTAAACCATTCTTTCTTTTACCCCCGAACAGAAAAAAGAGGCTGTGACATCACTCTTTTAGTATTTCTTTCACAATCACAAACGTTTAAGCTCATGAAAGACAAGTGTATAATTGAAGTTCACTCAGACTTTGGAATTATAAATTCTATGCTCTGTCTCTTATTTGCTCATTGGTCATTGATCTCCTTAAACGCTCCTCCACTTCCAAACTAGCCATTGGATAGTATTTAGAGGATCGTCTTCCAATCTACCCATTGGACAAATCTGTATCAAGAAGATTTAGTAGCCGTTGAGTGACAAAAGTAGAACCCTAAATTGATTATGATCGCACATACAAACAGAATCTTGGTTTCCATAAGTAGAGCTTCTTCGTTTAGAAAGTTGTTGTCTTCAAGATCCAATTGTTAATCAATTAGATTGAGTCAATCAAATCTATCTTGATGTAGAATCCAAATCAAGTCATTAGTCGTTATATATTTTAGGCTTGTGTTACGTTCTGAACATGCTTTGTTCTGAATCTGCTACGTTTTGAACTTGTGTCTCATTCTGGACCTTATCACGTTTTGGACTTGTGCCTGGTTCTGTATGAAAAGTCTAAGAGTGTTCTGTCAAAAGTAAAGTCTGAGTGTCTTCTGTTTGAAATAGAGTTTGCATGTCTTCCGTCTGAAATAGACTTTACAATTTGGACATAAGTCTGAACATATTATGCTTCAGAACATATTTAACCTTAAGGTCTGGACACAGTTTGAATAAATTCAGCTTCAGCATAGTCTGTCTTCAGATTCTTCCAAATATAAACCTTGGTAATATCATTTACTCATTCTATCATCTGCATAGCATATTACTCAACCATTAAACACATTAGTAGTATTTAATTTATTTTGTCATCTTCAAAATATCATAAGGGATTTCCCTAACACACCTAACCGCACAAGTCAAATTATGGAGAGGGGAGGTCTTTCTATGTTAGTTCTTCACAAGTCCAGAGTGGGTCTTTTTATATTAGTTCTTCATGAGTGTGCAATGGACTTGAGCAAGTCCATAAAAGGCTTAACAAAGAGCAAGGGCTTGCCCTATAAGACTCTCGGGCATTTCTACCTCTTTGAGGTAGAAAAAGATCACAAAGGGGGATTAGGGGAGACTAGGGTTGGCAAGGGCCTGATGATAAATAAGGAATCTAATCATGGAGCCTGCCCTCAATGGAGGGACAGGCCGCGGTAAAAGCCAGACCGGGACTAGGTTTCCCCAAGCTGACAGAGGCTAATAACAACGGCCATAGGCAGTACTGTAATTACCTTCATTTCTTTCTTTTTGTCCTTCCTTTTAGATATAATATTTAGTGGCGTGGCCCAAAAAGACAACATCGTAAAAGTTAAACGATTCTCCCTTGCGTATTGGCTCCATTCAACACCGAGATAGAACCGCCCTCGAACAATGCCTAGAAGGCAAGGACAAATCACTCATCACCCGCAGAGGAAGAAATTATGACTCTTTAGAGCCAATAGGAGTAAATGGGGGTGGTTGTCAATGCCAGCAGGAAGCATGCTTGGAAGGTGAGGAATGATGGCTGGAACATAGCAACGACTGAGGAATTTCTTTTAGTCAATTCACTACCAGATTTTTAGTCAGGAGGAAACACCGAAGTTGCTTTTGTCTAGTGCTAGTGTCTTTATTGTCGTGATAGATTATTGGAAGTTTTCTTGTATTTCGCCGTCTTGATTATTGAAAGTTTTCTTCCAGTTTTCCTTTCTCTAATACACTGTTTAATTTAACTAGTCCCAATGGCCCAAAGAAAATAGGAAAAAAAAACAAAAAGAAGAAGAGGCAAGTGTACTTATTTCGGTGAGATTAACGTATTGGGAAGGGAAGACAAGAAATCCCCCTCAATTTTGCTGCAATTTGGAATTTATACGTATAAAAGAAATATCAACTCAACATCCACTCAAATATGCTCAAAAAAAGAGGGAAAAATATTAGAAAAGTCTTAAACTTATTACATTTACGCCAATTTTGTCATAAACTTTTTATTGGCACCAATTTAATTATAAATCTTTATTTGTGTCAATTTAGTCTTAAAGCTTTTAATCTAGTATCAATTTAGTCATTCCAGCTAATTTTGGCCAACTATTGCTAACGTGGACGTTGGCTGACCTATGTGGCACGGTCAACACCGGCATGAACAACTTTTAATAATATTTTAATAACTTTTTGAATTTTTTATTATTCGTTTTTCTTTCTTTTCTTTCTCCTTTTTTCCTTTTTTTGCCTTCTCCTTCCTCCAGCTGATCATTGGACTTTGATGATCGGCTAGAGGCAAGGGACCTCACTAGTCGTTAGTGAACTTGAAAAAGAGGAAGAATGCCCAAAATGTCGTGCAATCCAAAATTGCAAACGATATGTCAGATTGGGGGAGAGTTACATAAACTCCTTGGTTAAAGAAAAAATGTAAACCATCATTAAAAACAGAAGCAGGGAGGAGGATAATTAAATCTTTTTCATTATTAGTGAAAAGGATAACAGCAGCCCTATGATTATGTAAAGTTGCCGTAAATCAAAACGTAACAGTGAGCATATATTGCACTCATGGATTGTGGTTTGCAAGTGTCTACTTCACGGAGGCCATAGATCCAAGTTCTAAACAATACCCATGTATGCATCAAAAACAAATAAATAGGGAGATAAAATGAACCAAATTCACCCCAATTTTAGCAACACCTGAAAAATGCGAATGAACAATAGGGTTGCGATTGAACTAGGGTTGACTCTAGAAATCAGGGTTTGCAAACGCATAAAAGAGGGTCGACTCCAAAAGTAGAAAATGCAGAAATTGGTCGCTAATCAAATGTGAATGGGATGACAAAGAGGGAAGCAAAGCTAGGTCACAACAACAAAGATGGAGAGAGAGAGACTCGTTCTTAGGACGCGTCGCAGACCCATTCGTTTTAAACATATGCGGAAGCGAACTAATAAACCCCAGACAACAACCAAACATGGGATAGTAAAAGCAGGACAACATATTTTCTCAAAACATACTTTATAAACCCACTAAATCAACCTTGCAAGTTTATATACGAAATGTTCATCTCAAAAAAAGACTACTAAGCCATCTACTCTCTAGACCCTTCAATCTCGGGCTCCAAGTTCTCCATTCTAGGGACCTGAAAATTTCTAAACCATGATGGGATGAGATAAAATCTTAGCGAATCAACACCCTAAACCCTGATTAGGACAAGAATTCAATCAGAGGCAACCTAAACAGGCGTCACACACAACTTACCTCATCTCAGCACCTCCTGCACATTAGCTCATCACACATATCATATGCATACAGCAAACATATTTCATAACTGGAACACATTAATTCATATTTTCAACAATTACAGGGGTTTTGATTATAAGACCAAACCGTTATGACACGTCTCATTCTGTGCCACACAATTTTGTCCTATAATCAGGCGTGGCTATCTCAATCACTCAAGCATGTTCCATTTTTTACAGCCCATCGGCCATGGCCAACTCCCCAGTCGGTGGTCATCTGGCATAATTGAGCGTCGTCCCGCTCCGACAGGCACGACAACATTTAGAATCCCCGCCTAGACGGCATCCCATAAAGAGGCATCGGTCTGGTCTCCACCGCGACCAGCTTCCGAACCCCCGCTGGGCATCCGATAATATCGAGCATCATCCCCAAACTCCCGCTGGGTGATGGGTTCCGATAGTGACCACACACACATCCCTACTTGGCCAAGAACATTGTGCTTTGCACTCAAATGCCTCAATTTCAAATAATGGACTTGGCAAATTTTTCTTCTTATTAAAAATCATCCCAGTAAAATAATTGTGCGTAGTCACACCTTAAAACATGGTACGCTCTCATTTTAAAGTCCTACGATTTTGTATAGTACATAAAAGTATTTTCATGTCAAAAATCGACACCCGGTATTTTTCTAATTAAATACCATAAAATCATATCTTTGCAATAATAGTCAAAAATCATCATCAAGCACTCAATTGCATAATTTAGCAATCAATTTCACATACAAACACATCCTCGATGATCAGTGTAAAATTCCACTAACCGGCTATCCCGACACAATTTACGGTAATAAAAATTAATTATATAATTTTCGAGAAAATAAATTATTTTAATTTAAATAAACTAACCACGGTTAACTAACCATAACCCTAGTTAACTAACTAACCTCGGGTAGTTAATCCTAACCAAACTAACCCCTAACTAAACTAATCTAACCACCTAGTTCATTTAACTAAACTAACCAACTAGCTAGTTACACTAACTAAATTACACAAATCCTAATTAAGACTAAACTAATCCTACTAATTGCAATTAACTTCCTAATCCAATATTAGGGTGTTAACTCACCGGATTAGCGAGGCGACGGTTCCACGGTAACGGCAATGCAAAGGCGACCAAGACCCAAGCCTATGGTGTCTCCAACGGAGGCCCAGATGAGGCTAAAATCGGCCAACCAAGTGGTAGCCCTAAGCTAAGATTGGATTCTGTTAAAGGCTGAGGAGGGCTAGCTGGTCATGGGCAGACGCAATTGGAGCGATGAAGCGGACGCGGGGACGGCTGGCTCGAAGGGCTGGAGGTTGGCGAATGGCAGACGGTAGGTGAGCGGGCTATTAAGCTCAGGGTGAGCTAGGGCGGCCTTGGTGTCACAGGCTGGACTCGCGGGTTGGAGGCAAACAGGCGAACGAACACTGGACAAGCAAGGCAAGCTAGTTGATTCGGCGAGGGCTGGCTATGCTGGCTTGGTGGCTGGTTGGTTCTGTGTTGCAAAAAGGAAATGGAGATTGAAGAAGATGAAGAAGAAGAAGAAGAAAGGAAGAACAAGAAGCATAAGTTGTTATGCAAGGGGGGGCTGGTCGTACCAAGGAAGGAGAAGGGAAGGAGGGGGAACAAGGGGGAGAGGAAGTCCAAGCAAGAAACAATAGGGGCCAAGGGGAAATATCTATCACTTGAGTGTTTGTCTCCAAAGTCTTCAGCCAACAAAAGTCCAAGGGTCCTCTAATGGCTAATTTCCTCTCCTTTCTTCACCATTTAACTTCAATTTGATGGCCCAAAATGCCAAGGAAGTTGCCTATATGAATTTCTTCTTATTTTCCTTCAATTCCTCACCAAATCAATTCATTTAGGTGGCCAAAAAGTCAATGGCAGCAGCCCATACGAATTTCCCTTCAACTCTTCACATAACAATTCAAATTGGTGGCCAAAATTTCAACTAAAGGTGCCCCTCCGAATTTTCTTGATTTTTAATTTGCTGAATTCAATTTTTCCACCAAAATTCCAGGCTCGATGGAATTTTCCAAAAGATGAGATGAGATCCTAAAAATAAATCATGACACGCTCGAACACTCGATTCTCGAAATTGAATTCAATTTCGTGGTTAAAATAGACTGGACGCGATTTTAGCGCGACCTAATCTACCGAGTAGCTTTTAGGGATTTTAGCGCGTTTGACCCATGGTCGATAATTTTCGATCCACGTTTATGCATCTTCAACTTGTTGGTGACTCTCGATTGTTATAAAAATTTCAAGGTTTCAATTACGGATACCGAGTACATAATCAACATAAAATCAAGTTAGTGTTGTTCAATGCAAATTTTGCAATCATGTGGAATCACTCGCAATTCAATTATGTGTTTCCATCGAATCGACCTATATCTGATCACTAATCGATTATAACGGTGTCATATTGACCCTTGCTGCTTATCACGGTCAAGCAGTCGATTTTTGATCGAATTCTCAAGTCTACCACGTTTATATCCCTTAACAGCTTCACCTGATAGATTAGTTAACTCGAGAGTAATCAGCTCCGAGAAAAAGGACCATAGGCGCGTCGATGAATTGCCAATTTCATAGATGGGGTCGAAATTCAGGATGTCACAGTTACGATTGCGGCAACAAACATTCAACGGTGATGGCGAGGCTTCCAATGGCAACGAAACTCAAGCCAAGAGGATATGGAGAAGTTTGGCTGAGTCTGCACAAGTGTGAGACAGGGATGCGAGAGAGAGAGAACGCATGTGAGAGAGAGGGAGTGAGAGATTAGAAGTTCCAAGCTAAAAATTTATCTCGGAAATAAAAAAATGAAATTGTGTTACTAAATAGATTTATGTTCCAAACCTGTTTCGGGAATAGGAATAAAATAAAAAAAAAAAACAAAACAAAAGGTTTATCATGCGTTCCATAAGTTGTATAAATTAAAGAATTGCAACACTAATAGTACTTAGAACGTTTGGGCCAAAAGTTAAATAAAAACAGTAAGAGCATGAGTGTCCCATCATTAATTGTTTTTAGTTTTTGTTCTTTATTAAAGTCACACGTTAATAAAAAGTAAACTGCTGATGTGCTTGTGCAAAAAGAAAGCGTAATTTCTTAAAGCTTATAGGTAAGTGTATAGAATTAAATATGTCTCATATGTGGATTTGCAATAGATATAATGAGTCCAAATAGTCATAAACCTATCATATGACGCCAATTAATCATAAATCTTTTAATTGTGACTATTTAGTTCTAAATATTTTTGACAACTTGCCAACTTAATCCTAAATCTTTTGATGATTTGCCATGTTAGTTCATTTAACCAATTTTAGTTGAAAATCACTAGAATAGACACCAATCTTGCCATAGAGGATGGCTAATATTGACGTGGACAATATTTTACATTTTTTTAAAATTCTAAACTATTTTTAAATTTTTAAAACTTTCATCTTTTTCTTTCCTTTTCTTTTCCTTCTTTTCTTTCTTTTTTTTCCCTTCCTGCACTTGTTGCGGGGCATTGATGATGGCTTCCAAGTGTCGCCCTTGCTAACCCTCGCCTGTGGTAGTTCTCAGCTATCGTAGGGAAAATAATAATAATAATAATAATAAAATAAAAATATATAAATATATAGAAAAATATTAAAATTGCAAAAAAAAAAAAATGTCCACATTAACACCAACCATGTCACACCAAATAGCCAACGTCCTTATTAGCGATTTTATAGCAAAATTGATCAGAATGATGAAATTGACAAATCGTTTAGGGATTTAGGATTAAATTAGTAAATCGTTAAAATGTTTATGACTAAATTAGTATAATTGAAATGTTTATGACTAAATTAGTATAATTGAAATGTTTATGACTAAATTAGTATAATTGAAATGTTTAGAGCTAAATTAGCATAATTGAAATGTTTAGGGTTGAATTGACCTTTGTACAATAGGATTATAATTTTTTAGACAATTTTCCTTGATAAATTCAAACTGATGCAAACTGATGCTTCGAAGCACTTTTAATGACTGGCTGAAATATGGCATTCTTCATGAGTGACGCCTATGTTAACTTTGGAAAGTCGCATAGAGGGAGCCATAGGAAGATGCACGTGGCCCTTGCGGGAGAGGTGAAAGGATTGTGCGATGCGCATTAGCAAGATCACATATATATTCTAATTCTAGAGATCAAACCTTTGAGTGCAAAGAAGGCCCGACGGCTAGCGACTTTGAGTAATGTACTAAATTATATTTTACTGTGGGTTTGAATACTTCAATCTAGATTCAAATTCCATGACGTGGTGAATTCAAAGTGGGTAGCGTCTCACCTGATTGTGCCAAAAAGATTGAAATCGCAAAAATGGATATTTTTCTTCGTTTTTTTTTTTTTCAAAATGCTCCACCGATATGATTATATCACCTTTTTTCCTCCCTATAGAAATCAACCAGTATCAGTGGCCATTGTAATCGATCACCTTTTGTCTGATTCATTTTACATGATTTAAAGAGACAATAGAATCATTCATGCGAAGGCTTGATAGATGTAGCAGGATTATGAACTAACACCACGAAATATGTGGATCCAATTGTGACATCCTGAATTTTCGATCCTGTCTTGATAACATGAACTGGACTTTTCATCGATGTGCCTATGGTCCTTTTTCTCGTAGCTGAACACTCTCAAGTTAACTAATCTATTAGGTGAAACCATTAAGGGACATAAATGCGACGGACTTGAGTATTCGATCAGAAATCGACTGCTCGACCGTGATAATCGACAAGGGCCATTCGGCACCATTTGTAACATCCCGAAATTCGACCCCGTTTCGACAAAGTGAAATGGGCCTTTCGTCGACGTGCCTACAGTCCTTTTTCTCTGAGCAAATCACTCACGAGTTAACTAACCCATTGAGTGAAGCCGTTAAGGGATGTATCCGCGGTGAAAATCCCTAAAAGCTACTTAATTGGTTGGATTGGACTAAAATCGCGTATGATTGATTTTAACCACGAAATTGAACTCGATTTCGGGAATTGAATTTTAAGTGTGTCATAATTCTTATTTTTGGGAAATTGTCTCATCGTCCGTCAATTTATTGACGAGTCCGAAATTTCGAGAAAGAAATTATCGGAAAGAAAATCGAAGACCAGAAGAAAATAAAAAGAGAAAAGGAAAATAATTGTAATAATTGAAATAGTAAAATTGTTTTACTATTTAATTATTTTTATTTTTATTTTTCTTCCCTTCTTTTCTTTCTTTTTCTCTCATCTCCCCTCCCCCTTTTCGTGCGGACCCCCCCAACCGAACACCCTCCCCAAGCCAAATTGAATTTGGCCTTCTCTTCCTCTCTTTGACCAGTCAATGTCCTTATCCCTTCCTTTTTGTTCTTTTTATTTTATTCTTTCTCTTTTCTCTCTCCTCTCTCTCTTCTTCCCCATTTCCCTCGCACGTAACTGAACCCCCCACCATTTTCTTCTCCTTTCTTCTGGTTCGGAACCAGCAAAGCAGAAGAAGAAGAGCTCGCCGAAGCATCCGCCGCCCGCACCACTCACCACCGCCCGCGCACCGTGCCGCCCGCGCCCGCACCACTCGCCGTCGTCCACCCACGCCCGCGCGCCCGGCCATCCGCCCCTCTCCCGTGCGTGACCAGCCTCTGCCCAGCTCGGCCGCCGCCTCCAGCCGCCGCCGCACACCGCCCAGCCGCCGCCCTACCTCCCCGGCGTCCCCCCTCACCTCCACCGACCCTCCTCTCGCCCTCTTGGCCACCAGAAGCCCTCCGGCCAGCCCAATCCAGCAACCCACGAGTGGGTATTCCAGCGGCTTTAGGCCCGCTTTTGGGCCGTTGCCGAGCCTCAGAGTCGTGCCGTGCTTTGGAAGGAATCGACCCCCGCGCCCAGCCCGTCGATTTGATACCGATTGCACGCGATTCCGGTGGGTAACCACACTAATGCTTGCTTAGTGGGTTAATTATACTTAATTGGTTGGTTAGTTTATTTAATTAAGCTTAGGTGATTTGATTAGGGTTTATTAGTTGATTTTGATGCAAATTAGTCAAATTGAATGCGTAATTAGCAAGTAGACATAGTCTACTATTTATTGAGGGTAGCCCGGGAATTGTCCGACCCTCTATGCTGATGATCGTGGTGAAGCCCATTTATTTAATTGAGCTTTATATTCTGCTGAATTGAATTTATTGTAGTTATTTATTTAATTTTCGAAATTAATTATTTAATTATTTATTTTCCAAAAATTCAACTGTGATGGTCAGCAACGGGATTATTATGCTAATGATAGTGGTGAAGTCCGTTTATTTAATCGGGCTTTATTTTGAGCTAAATTGAATTTTTAATATTTATAATTTAATTTTCGAAATTAATTATTTAATTAATTATTTTTCTGAAATTAAGGATGAGTTGGCCGACGACTAAAATCTCGTACTGATTGTCGTGGCGCAGTCTGTTTATTTATTTGAGCTCTACGTTGTATGGAATTAATTAAATTGCTATATTTTAGGGATTTACCCTAAATTGTTTGGAATTGATTGAGATTGAATTGTTGTTTGGAAATTGGCCAAGTTTGTTTATCTAGCATTCTTATGCTTTGTTGAGTTGTAAAGTATGTGGAATGGTGAGAGTGAGTCGGAAGTACTTTGGCTGAGACAAATCAAGTATGAAGCATAGACAGGCGTGGTTCGGTGATGTGGAAGATCACTGTGTGAAAACGGCGCCATAAAGAATGCACGTAGACTGTCTATGACTTGTGGCAGGCATGGTTCGGTGATGGAGGAATATCACTGTGCGAAAACGGCGCCTTAAAGAACGCACGTAGACTGCCTATGAACCGTGACGGGCGTGGTTCGGTGATGTGGAAGATCACTGTGCGAAAACGGCGCCTTAAAGAACGCACGTAGACCGTCGGTTAATTGTGTCACCTTGGTGAACTTGACGCCTGAGAGCATTGATGCGGCTCTGTGACCGAGTACCCTATGGGAGGTTTTGTGGTGTGGAGTCAATGACCTAAAATGGTCCGTCTGACATGTAATCGACTAGTTCGATTGACTGATGATTTGATTGATTGTCCGTTGTGAATTATGAAACGTAGTATATAACCTTGAATTGCAGGTTGGATCTAAGGCCAAGGTAAGTCCTCTGACTCGTGCCGTGCTTAGGCAACTGAGTAGTGTATTGGCTCCCAAATTGAGTATTAGTGGGGTAGAACTCGCTGAGACGTAGTCTCATCCCGGTTGTGGGATAACATTTTAGGATCTCGATGAGGAGCTGAGGACGAGGAATCAGAGAAGGAGAACTCTGAGGTGAAACCTAAGGAGAATAATTTTTGGAAGAAGAAGATAGCACCAAGAGGGATCTTGAGTACGATCTGGATGGACTGAGATCCCATCTTCTTTTGTGAACTCCATTTTGATGTGAATAGAGTTAAGAGTAAAAGTTGTGAATAGTTGTGAAGAACTCTGGTTTGTGCTTTGTATAAAAGTTTGGTTCTAAATTTCAAATATGAAAAATATGGCCCTGCTTTTCTATCCCATTGTTTTATTGTCTGGGGATTTTCTTTATACTTCCGCTTGCGCATATTAAATTAACAGGGTCAGCGATGCGTCCTGGGACGTCGCTTTTAATCGACCAGGTGAGGGATGAGCACGCGTTCGAGGATCGGGGCGTGACATCCTGTTTAAGTGGTATCAGAGCGAAGTTTAAGATTGGAGTGATAAGGAGCGATGGTTCATGGGATAGTAGTAGGATGGCCTTTAAATTCATGCTGGTGCATGTCTGTGTTAGCTGAGTGCTAAAATTGTTTGTTGTTTGAATCGCTCTGTTTCTAATTCGGTGTTTAATTGGAAGCTGGTGTCAGTAGATTAAAGCAACACCATGAGCGATTAAGAGCCGAGAACTCCGAGGCAGAGGACCTTGTCCTTAGTAACTCAGGATAGAACACCTGTGAGAGGCAATGCCCGAGGCGGTCGTGGTAGAACGCCAGCTGTGGCTAGCGCTAGTGGTGAAGCACCACCTCCTGTTGGTGCTGGGGTTGCACCCCTTAATGATCCCAGGGTGGATGGGATCTTGCGTGTTCTGGAGTTAATGGGGAATAGAATGGATCAACAAGCTACTTCCATTGAAGTCGTTGCTCAGGCCGCCGCTACTGCCGCTGCTGCCGCCACCACTGGAGCCGCCCCTGTAGTTCCCCCTGCCGTTGCACCTGCCGCTACCGTGAACATTGAAGGTCCACCAGAGATAGTGGTCGCCGAAAGACCAATTCATAAGTTAGTAGAGCAATTTCTGAAACTGAAGCCACCTCAGTTCACTAGGACTGGAGACGCTGAAGCTGCTTCTTCTTGGATCCAGAAATTGGAGAAAACCTTTGCACTGCTAAGGTGCAATGAGGCTGAAGTAGTACTTGCAACTCACCAGCTGGAGGAAGTTGCAGATACTTGGTGGAAGACAACCCGAGGAATCATATTTCCAGATGGCGTTGTTCCAGAGTGGAACGCCTTTCGAGAGGCCTTTAATGTTTAATATTTCTCAGAAACTGCCAAAGAGGTGAAGATGGCAGAGTTTCAACATCTTCGCCAGGGTTCCCTAACCGTCAATCAGTATGAGGCGAAGTTCGCTGAACTGTCGCAGTATGCTCTTGAGTTAATAGCAAACCCAGCAAGCCGAGTAAGAAAATTCAGAGAAGGGTTCAAACCAGACTTGAGAAGTACATTGATTTCCCTGAACTTAAAAACTTACAATGACCTTTATGAGAGGGCTCAGATGATAGAGCAGCCTCATCTGGATCAAGATTCAATTCTCATAGAGACAACATCCGCTAAGGAAAAAGGCCGATGCTTTGGAACAAATTCCAAGACCCGCCCAACAAGAAGGGTAGATTCAACAGGCGAATGCATAATAGGGTTGATTCATGTCATGTGTGTGGAAGACGACACGGGACAGCTCCGTGCCCGGCTAGGACAGGAGCGTGTTATGAATGTGGCCAACAAGGTCACATCACAAGATATTGTCCGAAAAGGCAAGGAGGACGACCACAGCTACCACCGCCACCACCAAGAGGACAGATAAGAGGGTATGCCCCTCAGAACGTGCCACAAGGAGGACAGCAGAGACCCCCAGCTCAAGGAACAATTTATGCAATCACACAAGGTCAGGCAGAAGCTGCGCCTGACGTGATCATAGGTATGGTTTCGCTCAACGACCAACCTGCTTATGCTTTGTTTGATCCGGGAGCAACTCACTCCTTTATTGCTGAGCAGTATGTTAAGTTGATAGGAGTCAGTCCTATATTATTGGAGTCGACAATATGCATATCTACACCCCTAAAAGATAAGGTTATTGCTGCTTTGGGTTGTCCGAGGTGCAAGTTAGAGATTGGTGAGCGAGTGGGGAAGATAGATCTTTTAGTCCTAGCCATGTATGACTTTGATTTGATAATTGGCATGGACTGGCTCACCATCAACAAGCTGAAATGGACTACTATTGCAAGATGATTCAGTTTGACCCGTTAGAGGGTAAGAGCTTCGAGTTTGTAGGAAGTTGAGGAGGACCCTCGATTGTCCTGATCTCGTCGCAAGAAACATCTTGTCTATTAGACGAGGGTTGCCAAGGGTACCTGGCAACTGTTGTGGACACGACAGTTGAGGAAATGAAAGTGGAGGACATTTCAGTGGTGCAAGAATTCCAAGATGTCTTTCCAAAAGAATTGCCAGAATTACCGCCAGAGAGGGAGATTGAGTTTGTGATTGAATTAGCACCAGGGACAGAGCCGATCTCGAAAGCACCGTACAGGATGGCATTATCAGAGTTGAAAGAACTGAAAGTACAGATGCAAGAATTATTGGACAAAGGATTTATTCGTCCTAGTGCATCACCTTGGGGAGCACCAGTCCTATTTGTTAAAAAGAAAGATGGATCGTTGCGCCTGTGCATCGACTACCGGCAGCTCAACTAGGTAACCATTAAGAACAAGTATCCCCTCCCAAGGATAGATGATTTGTTCGGTCAATTACAAGGAGCGTCAATATTTTCAAAGATTGACTTAAGAATGGGATATTATCAGTTGAGAATTAAGAAAGAGGATATTCCTAAGTCAGCATTTTGTACTCGGTATGGTCACTATGAGTTCACAGTAATACCATTCGGGTTGACGAATGCTCCAGCTGCTTTCATGGATATGATGAACTGAATATTCAAGGAATATTTAGATCAGTTTATTATCGTGTTCATAGATGATATTTTGGTCTATTCGAAGAGTGATGAAGAACATGAGAATCACCTGAGATTAGTGCTCCAGACCTTAAGGACGCATCAGTTGTATGCTAAGTTTAGCAAATGCGAGTTTTGGTTGACTCGAGTTGCATTCCTAGGTCATGTGATTTCCGGAGAAGGAATCTCCGTCGACTCGAGCAAAATAGAAGCCGTGATCAATTGGCAGAGACCGACATCAGTGACAGAAATAAGAAGATTTCTGGGATTGGCAGGGTATTACAGACGGTTTGTAGAAGGTTTCTCAGCGTTAGCATCACCTTTAACTAAGCTCACAAAGAAAGATGAGAAGTTTGTTTGGTCGGACAAGTGCGAGCGTAGTTTTCAAGAGCTGAAGGAAAAGCTTACTACGGCTCCTGTGCTGACAATTCCATCTGGTCCTGGAGGATTCGAGATCTACAGTGATGCATCTTTCAGAGGACTGGGTTGCGTGTTAATGCAACATCGTAGGGTAGTTGCATACGCTTCTCGCCAGTTGAGACCTCATGAGCAGAACTATCCAACGCATGATTTAGAGCTCGCAGCAATTATCTTTGCCTTGAAGATTTGGAGACATTATTTGTGTGGTGAAAAATTTCAGATCTTCACGGACCATCAGAGTCTCAAGTATCTGTTCTCTCAGAAGGAGTTGAACATGAGACAGCGTCGATGGATGGAATTGCTAAAAGATTACGACTGTGATATTTTATCCCATCCGGGGAAGGCGAACAAGGTCGCCGATGCACTGAGTAGGAAGTCTTCTTTAGCCCAGATCTTGATTAAAGAGTGGAATCTAATTGAGAGAGCTCGAGATTCGGAATTCAAATTTGAGGTAGGCCATCCCTCAGAATTGAACCGATTGTCCAGGTCCGAATTAAACAACTCCAACCAGCAGATCCAGATGTACAGAAGATTCTTCAAGAGGACACTGAGAAAAGAAAGGTTAATTTTCAGATTGCTGATGACGGGACATTAAGGTACCGAGGACGTTTGGTTGTACCTAACAATGTTGAACTTAGAGAAAAAAATTTATCTGAAGCACATCGTAGCAGTTACAGCGTTCATCTTGGAAGCACTAAGATGTATCAGAATTTACGTCAATATTATTGGTGGTTAGGTATGAAGACAGACGTTGCCAAACATGTGGCCAAGTGTTTGACATGTCAACAGGTAAAAGCTCAACATTGCAAACCAGAAGGACTCTTGCAACCTCTTACGATCCCAGAATGGAAATGGGAGCATATCACGATGGATTTCGTGACTGGACTACCAAGAAGTCAGACAGGAAGTGATTCAATTTGGGTAGTAGTGGACAGACTGACAAAGTCGGCTCACTTCATTGCAGTTCGAAAGGACCTTAGTCTTGATAGGCACGTAGATCTGTACGTGCGTCAAGTGGTTCGAATGCATGGAGTGCCAGTTACGATAACCTTAGACAAAGACCCGAGATTTACTGCTGCCTTTTGGAAGAGCTTGCAGAGTGCTTTAGGTACAAAGCTTCAGTATAGTACGGCATACCATCCTCAGATAGATGGCCAGTCGGAGAGGATGATTCAGACCCTTGAGGACATGCTGAGGGCTTGTGTAATAGATTTCAAAGGTAGTTGGGAGGATCAGTTGCACCTGGTAGAGTTTGCCTACAAGAACAGTTACTAGCAGAGTATCGAGATGGCTCCATTTGAAGCGTTGTATGGCAGAGCATGCAGAACTCCAGTATGTTGGGATGAGGTCGGAGAAAGAAAGATAACAGGCCCAGAGTTAGTTCAGCAGTCAGTTGCCGTGGCAATGATCAGAAACAGATTGAAGACCACGCAGAGCAAACAGAAAAGTTACGCAAATAAGCGCCGAAGACCTTTGGAATTCCAAGTTGGTGATCACGTTTTCCTAAAGGTGTCACCATTGAGAGGAACTTCGCGCTTCGGGAAGACAGGCAAGCTGAGTTCGAGGTACGTAGGTCCATTTGAAATTCTCGAGAGAATAGGGACCTTAGCATATCGTCTTGCATTGCCGCCAAGGTTGGCGCAAGTGCATAACGTCTTTCACGTGTCGATGTTGAGGAAGTATGAGCCTGATCCGACACACATGCTCAATTTTGAAGAATTGGACGTGGATGACAGAGTGTCATACGTGGAAAAACCGGTCCAGATTGTAGACAGAAAGGAGCAGGTATTGCGTACAAAGACCATTCCGTTGGTCAAGGTGGTCTGGCAACACCACGATACTAAAGGAGCAACATGGGAGACTGAAGAATCGATGAGAGAATTGTACCCCCACCTTTTTGCTTAAGTTTGTAAGGTTTAAATTTCGAGGACGAAATTTTTATAAGAGCGGAAGAGTTGTGACATCCCGAAATTTGACCCCGTTTCGACAAAGTGAAATGGGCCTGTTCATCGATGTGCCTACGGTCCTTTTTCTTCGAGCGATCACTCACGAGTTAACTAACCCATTGAGTGAAGCCGTTAAGGGATGTATTCGCGGTGAAAATCCCTAAAAGCTACTTAATTGGTTGGATTTGACTAAAATCACGTATGATTGATTTTAACCACGAAATTGAACTCGATTTCGGGAATCGAATTTTAAGTGTGTCATAATTCTTATTTTTGGGAAATTCTCTCATCATCCGTCAATTTATTGACGAGTCCTAAAATTTCAAGAAAGAAATTATCGGAAGGAAAATCGAAGACCGGAAGAAAATAAAAAGAGAAAAGGAAAATAATTGTAATAATTGAAATAGTAAAATTGTTTTACTATTTAATTATTTTTATTTTTTTTTTCTTCCCCTTCTTTTCTTTTTTTTTCTCTCCTCTCCCCTCCCCCTTTTCGTGCGGACCCCCCCCAACCAAACACCCTCCCCCAAGCCAAATTGAATTTGGCCTTCTCTTCCTCTCTTTGACCAGTCAATGTCCCCCTTTTTATTTTATTCTTTCTCTTTTCTCTCTCTCTCTCTCTTCTTCCCCATTTCCCTCGCATGTAACCGAACCCCCCACCATTTTCTTCTCCTTTCTTCTGGTTCGGAACCAGCAAAGCAGAAGAAGAAGAGCTCGCCGAAGCAGCCGCCGCCCGCTCACCGCCGCCCGCGCACCACGCCGCCCACACCTGCACCACTCGCTGCCATCCACCCACGCCCGCGCGCCCGGTCATCCGCCCCTCTCCCGTGTGCGACCAGCCTCCGCCCAGCTCGGCCGCCACCTCCAGCCACTGCCGCACACCGCCCAGCCGCCGCCCTACCTCCCCGGCATCCACCCTCACCTCCACTGACCCTCCTCTCGCCCTCTTGGCCACCGAAAGCCCTCCGGCCAGCCCAATCCAGCAACCCATGAGTGGGTATTCCAGCGGCTTTAGGCCCGCTTTTGGGGCGTTGCCGGGCCTCGGAGTTGTGCCGTGCTTTGGAAGGAATCGACCCCTGCGCCGAGCCCATCAATTTGATACCGGTTGCGCGCGATTCCGGTGGGTAACCACACTAATGCTTGCTTAGTGGGTTAATTATACTTAATTGGTTGGTTAGTTTATTCAATTAAGCTTAGGTGATTTAATTAGGGTTTATTAGTTGATTTTGATGCAAATTAGTCAAATTGAATGCGTAATTAGCAAGTAGACATAGTCTACTATTTATTGAGGGTAGCCCAGGAATTTTCCGACCCTTTATCGGGCTTCAATTTGATATTTCGGGCCTAAGTGGAATTTTTGGCATTTAAATATTATTTTTCGAAATTAAATTAAATAATTATTTATTTTCCGAAAATTCAACTTGGATGGCCAGCGACCAGAATATTATGCTGATGATTGTGGTACAGTCCGTTTATTTAATTGAGCTTTATATTGTGCTGAATTGAATTTATTGTAGTTATTTATTTAATTTTCGAAATTAATTATTTAATTATTTATTTTCCAAAAATTCAATTGTGATGGTCAGCGACTGAATTATTATGCTGATGACAGTGGTGAAGTCCGTTTATTTAATCGGGCTTTATTTTGAGCTAAATTGAATTTTTAATATTTAATATTTAATTTTCGAAATTAATTATTTAATTAATTATTTTTCGGAAATTAAGGCTGAGATTGCCGACGACCGAAATCTCGTTCTGATTGTCGTGGCGCAGTTCGTTTATTTATTTGAGCTCTACGTTGTATGGAATTAATTAAATTGCGATATTTTAGGGATTTACCCTAAATTGTTTGGAATTGATTGAGATTGAATTGTTGTTTGGAAATTGGCCAAGTTTGTTTATCTAGCAGTCTTATGCTTTGTTGAGTTGTAAAGTATGTGGAATGGTGAGAGTGAGTCGGAAGTACTTTGGCTGAGACAGATCAAGTATGAAGCATAGACAGGCGTGGTTCGGTGATGTGGAAGATCACTGTGCGAAAACAGCGCCTTAAAGAATGCACGTAGACTGCCTATGACTTGTGGCAGGCGTGGTTCGGTGATGGAGGAATATCACTGTGCGAAAACGGCGCCTTAAAGAATGCACGTAGACTGCCTATGAACCGTGACGGGCGTGGTTCGGTGATGTGGAAGATCACTGTGCGAAAACGGCGCCTTAAAGAACGCACGTAGACCGTCAGTAATTGTGTCACCTTGGCGAACTTGACGCCCGAGAGCATTGATGTGGCTCTGTGACCGAGTACCCTATGGGAGGTTTTGTGGTGTGGAGTCAATGACCTAAAATGGTCCGTCTGACATGTAATCAACTAGTTTGATTGACTGATGATTTGATTGATTGTCCTTGTGAATTATGAAATGTAGTATATAACCTTGAATTGTAGGTTGGATCTGAGGCCAAGGTAAGTCCTCTAACTCGTGCGGTGCTTAGGCAACTGAGTAGTGTATTGGCTCCCTAATTGAGTATTAGTGGGGTAGAACTCGTTGAGACGTAGTCTCATCCCGGTTGTGGGATAACATTTCAGGATCTCGATGAGGAGCTGAGGAGGAGGAATCAGAGAAGGAGAACTCTGAGGTGAAACCTAAGGAGAAGAATTTTTGGAAGAAGAAGATAGCACCGAGAGGGATCTTGAGTACGATCCAAATGGACTGAGATCCCATCTTCTTTTGTGAACTCCATTTTGATGTGAATAGAGTTAAGAGTAAAAGTTGTGAATAGTTGTGAAGAACTCTGGTTTGTGCTTTGTATAAAAGTTTGGTTATAAATTTCAATATGAAAAATATGGCCTTGCTTTTCTATCCCATTGTTTTATTGTCTGGGGATTTTCTTTATACTTCCGCTTGCGCATATTAAATGAACAGGGTCGGCGATGTGTCCTGGGACGTCGCTTTTAATCGACCAGGTGAGGGATGAGCACTCGTTCGAGGATCAGAGCGTGACACCATTATAATTGATTAGTGATCGGATATAGGTTGATTCGATGGAAGCACGTAATTGAATTGTGAGTGATTTCACCTGATTGCAAAATTCGCGTCGAACGGCACTTACCCAATTTTCTGTCGATTCTGTACTCGATGCTCGTAATTGAAACCTTGAGATTTTTACGACAACCGAACATCATCTACGAGTCGGAGATGCACAAACGTGGATCGAAAATTATTGGCCACGGGTCAAACGCATTAAAATCCCTAAAAGTTACGCGGTAGGTTAGATTGTACTAAAATCACGTATGGTCAATTTTAACTACCAAATTGAACTCGATTTCGGGAATCGAACGTTCAAGCGTGTCATGATTTATTTTTAGGACCTCATCTCATCTTTTGAAGAAATTCTGTTGAGCCGGGAATTGTTGGGGAAAAATCAAAATCGGCAAAAAGAAATAGGAGGAAATTCGTATGGGCAGAATTAGAGGAATTTTGGGTTGCCAAATTGGTTTAATTTGTGGATAATTAAAGGGGAATTCGTATGGCAGCTTCAAGGGGATAAATTGACCACCAAAATGACTTGATTTGGTGAGGAATTGAAAGAAAAGAGATGAAAATTCGTATGGCTGTTGAAGGGGACTATTTTGGTCACCAAATTGGATTAATTGGTGAGGGATTGGAAGGAAAATTGCCATTGGAGGCTGCCTTGACCTTTGAGGGTTGAAGACTTTGTGGTTTGGGGCACTCAAGTGGCTTGATATTTCTCCAAGGTCCCCATTGGTTCTTGCATGGACTTTCTTGGCCCTTTGTCCCCCCTCTCATGCACATCCTTCCCCTTAGCTGAACCCTTCGCTTTCTTCTTCTTCCTCAGCTCTTCTTCTTCTCCATTCCTCTATTTTCCCTCTATGTTGTTGCTGCAGCATCCTCACCGCTTGACCAAAGACCTCCGTCCGCCAGCCGAGCAGCTCTCGCTTGCCAACCTCGCTTGGCCGCCTATAGCCCGCTCAACTAGCTCTGCCCACTCCAGCCGTCCACCTCGCGTCCCACTAGCCTTGATGCTAGACCGCCTCACGCCGTCTCCGCGTCCGCCTCACTGTTCCGCTAGCGCTGAGCCACCAGCCGCCCCTGGCCGACCATCCGCGCCTCATTGCTCACCCACGAACCTGCCAGCCGTATCCGGCCGAGCCAAGCCTGCAACCAGCCCCCTCCAACAGAACCGAAGCTCAGCTTTGGCTGAGACTTGGTTGGCTGTTTTCAACCTCTTCTGGTCCTCCGTGGATGACGTCGTAGTTATGGGATCTCACGGCCTTCGCTCCGCCGTCTCCGTGGACCCGTCGCCTCGCTAATCCAATGAGTTAATGCCTTAATCTTGGATTAGGAAGTTAATTGCACTTAGGGGGATTAGTTTAAGGTTAATTAGGATTAGTGTAATTTAGTTAGTGTAACTAAATTAGTTAGGATTAGTTACTTACCTAGACTAGTTAGTTAGGTGGTTAGTTAGGTTATCTATTTAGATTAATTAGTTAGCCTGGCTAGAATAGTTTAGTTAGTTCAATTAGGTTAGTTCGGTTAGATTAATTAGATTAATTAAGTGGATTAATTTAAATAAATTGTAATTTATTTAATCAATTATAATTAGCGTAAATTATGCCCGGATAGCCGATTAGTAGAATTTTACACCAATCGTCATGGTTGAAGTGATTTGTGAAATTGATTGCTAAATTATGCGATTGAGTTCTTGGTGATGATTTTTTTATTATTATTGTAAAAATATGATTTTATGGTATTTAAATAGAAAAATATCGGGTGTCAAGTTTTGACATCAAAAATATTTTATATAGTATATAAAATCGTGGAATTTTGAAATAGAAGTGTATTGCGCTTATTGATTCAATTTAAATGTGTGACCACGCACAATTATTTTACAAGATATTTTTAATATGAAAAAAATTGGCCAAGTCCATTATTTGAAATGGAAGTATTTGAGTGCAAAGCACAATGTTATTGGCTGAGCATGGATGTGTGTGTGGTTATTATCAGAACCCGTCTCGATGCGTTTACATGGGACGATGCCTGATTAAATTCAGATGCCTTTGACAACGGATGCCGGTTGAATGGAGGCTAGGTCGATGCTCCTTTATGGACTGCCGTCTAGATGTAGACGTTATTGTGCCCGACGAAGTGGGACGACGCCTAGTTATGTTGGATGACCACTGACTGTTGAGTTAGCCATGGCCATTGGGTCGTAAATAACTAGGACACACTTGAGTGATTGAGATAGCCGCACCTGATTATAGTACAAAATTTTGTGGCACGAAATGGGACGTGTTAAAAGGGTTTGACCTTATAATTGAGACCCCTGTGATTGATTAATATATGAAAGTGAGCTATTCCAGTTATTGATTATGTCCGCTATATGCATATGTATATGTGGCGTACTAATGTGTAGGGAGGTGCTGAGGCAAGGTAAGTTATGTGTGATGCATGTTTAGGCTGCCTCTGAATGAATTCTCGTCCTAATCGGGGTTTAGGGTGTAGATTTGCTGAGATTTTATCTCACCCCTTCATGGTTTAAATATTTTCAGGTCTTTAGATGGAGGTTCGTCACGTCCGTTTTGGGTGTTCATAGGAGGTGGAGACCGAGACTACTCTTCTCCCCATCCACGGGACCACCTGGACACGTGAGCTTGTGGTGATCACTCTTTAGGTTGATGAGGGCCTACCTCACTTAGTGCCTCATCGCTTCAAAATGTGGTACCTTAACAGGCTTAACGGGGTCCGAGAGGGTCCTTTGGAGGGTTTCGATGGGCCTGCCGTCGAAATCGAGTATAAGGAGGTACTCCACCCCATCATGGATATTAATATATTGGATGATATCGCAATGAACCCGAGGCCCGAGGCTGAAGGGTCCGGAGCAGAGGTAGCTGATCCTTTGGACATCGACATCCTAGATGGTGTCATGGTACACCCGGATCCCGAGTAGGTAGGGTCCAGGGTAGGATTGGCTTCGTAGCTTCTTTTGTGTGACATCCTGAAAATTTAGTTCTGTTTTCAAATGAATGAATCGGGCTTTCATCAACTCGCCTATAGTGCTATTCTCTGAGCTGATCACTTATGAGATAACTAGACTATTTGGGGAAGTCATTAAGGGATTTTAACGCAATAAACTTAAGAATTCGACTAGGAATCGACTTCTTGACCGTGCTAATCTGCAAGGGTAATTATGGCATAATCGAAAATCTATCAGAGATTGGAGATAGGTCAATTCGAATAAGATAGGTAATCAGAGTGGGTGATTCTACCAAATTGCAAAATTCTCGCCAGTAATTGAAACCTTGAGATTTTTACGACAACCAAGAGCTGCCAATAGGTTGAAGATGTACATTGTGACTCGAGATAAATCGATCACGGGTCAATTGCACTAAAAATTTCTAAAAACTACCCAATAAGTTAGGTCACGCTAAAATCGCGTCAGATTGAAATTAATGGCGAATTTGAACATGATTTCATAAATTGAAAGTTCTGTCATGTCACGATTCATTTAGAAATGTCAACTCATCCTTCAAAGAATTTTCGGCGAGTTTGGGATTTTTACGGAAAATTGATACTGACGATTTGGAAAACGAAGGGAAATTCGGATTGGCCGAATTGAGGGAAGTTTTGACTTCCAAGCCAAGCTATTTGGCGATGGGCACTTGCAGAAATGGTATGGGCTTTTTCTTCTACAAAATTGGACATCAAATTGAGGAATATGATAAAGAAATTGAAGCCTTAAATTTTTGAAATTCGGAGCATGATGGGGGGTGCAACTTTTGGGCATCAAAATTTGTTATTTGTGGGATTAAAATGTTGAGAAAGTATTAGGGGGCCATGAAGATAATCATGTGGACTTTGGGGACCAAATCAATGATGAAACAGAGATATTTTAATATGACTTTTCTCCTCTCTCTCTTTCTCTTTCCCCTCCCCTTCTTCTTTGATCGTCTACTTGCCGACCCCCTTCGGTTTCTGCACTTGCTCTTCTTTCATTTTCCTTTGAATCTGCAGCCCACACCCTCACAATTTCAACCCATCTCCACCGAATTCCCCTCCATTTCTCTTCGCCCATTTCTTCCCTACGCCCACACGTCCACGTTTCAAACTCCCCCACTCGGTCAACACCCCCACCAAAATCCCTCCAGGCATTGGTTTCGTTGATCTGCAGCTCCTCTCCACATTTGCAAAATCCCACTGAAGCAAGTTGCCGTTGCCAGCAGCGCCCCCTCTCCTTCGGCTTCTCTCCCGAACGACCATCTGTCCACCAAGTCAACCGAGTGGCAGCCCCTCCCTGAAGTTGACTCCACCATCCCGTGTCCTCTTCACTCGAAGTCGCAAAAATCCAGCCAACTTTGTGGCCGATTTTGGCCCAACCCAATCTCCGTTTGGCATCACCGCTTCAAAGTTTATCACTTGTCTTCGCGCCGCCGTCGCCATGGACTCACTGGCCCGCAAATTCGGTGAGTTTACCCACTAAACTCTACTTAGGGAGTTAATTATGCTTTGGGGGTAATTAGTTTAAGTTAATTAAGGTTTAGGTGGTTAGTTATATTAGATTAGTAATTTAATTATCCAATTTTGTATGTTAGGTTGTTAGCTTAGATCAATTAGGGACTAGACAGGTTGTATTAATTATCTAAATTGGTTCAGAAATTTACCGGGCCCGTTTCGATATTTAATTAGACTTTTTTGACCTAAGTTTACAATTATGGCATTTATTGGTATTTAATTAATTAATTTTGATAATTATTTAATTAATTATTATTTTCCGGAAATGAGACTGGGATAGCTGGTGACCGGAATTTCGTAATGATTGTAATGGTGTGGTTGGTTTATTTAATTGGATGCCATTTTGTGGAAATTGAGTGAGATTTGTAATTTTAGGTAATTATCCCAAAATTGAATAATTTCAATAATTAATTATAAATTACCGGGGCGTCGGTTTACAATGCCAAAAATGTTTTCAAATACTATATAAATAGTGGAATTTTCTAAAATAAAGATATTATATTTTTGGCTCAGGCCGACCGTGTATCCACACATGATTATTTTTATCGGGTACATTTTAACACAATGAAATTAGGCCAAGTTGAGTATTTAATCGAGGAGTTGATGTGCAAAGCACAAGATCCTTGGCCAGGAGTAATTTATGGTAGTTCAGCTTCGGTGACCAAGATTATAGCAACTTCGGTGAACATTATAGATATCAGCTTCGGGGAGCATTAACACCAATATAGATCTATATCAGCTTCGGTGAGCAATAATACTTTAGCATCTTCGATGAGCAAATATTATCTAGCACCTTCGGTGAGCAATAATTGATATAGCAGCTTCGGTGAGCAATATAAACATCAGCTTTGGTGAGCAATGATATAGGGATATACCTATCAGCTTCGGTGAGCTAGACCATCTATTTCAACTTAGGTGAGCAGGGTTCGAATCGATAGAGTTTATAGATGGCATCGATGGTATGGAGTCGAATGAGTCGACTGATTGATTAATGGTTGAATTGGATTGAAATGATTGGATGATTATATGAATTGTACTGACTTGCATGAAGAATCTAAGCCAAAGGTAAGTCCTCTGACTTGTACTTGTGCTTAGGTAGTCCTTGGGGCGTATTTCCTTCCTAGTTGGAGCTTAGGGGGTGAACTTGCTGAGACATTGTCTCACCCCATCGTGGGCTCAACATTTTCAGGTCCTTAGATGGCAGTCGTGGAGGACTCGAAGCCCCGGAGTTTGGGGAGGTGGAGATCGAAGGATCGGTGAAAGTGTCTAACTAGTTGGTCATAGGAATGTTCCCTTTTTCTTAAGCCGGTCTTTTGAAGACATGCCAGTATTGTATATAAACCTTTTGTGTTTATAAAAGGCTTGTTTTTTATGTGAATGATTTCCTACTTTCTTATCCCAAGCTTTTGTTGTCAGGGGATTTGTTTCGCTTCCGCATGCATATTAAAAATGAATGGGTTGGCAACGTGTCCTGGGACGTCGCATATTTTTTACCACTGAGGGATGGGCATGCGCTCGATGGTCGGGGCGTGACATTTTGAGTACAGGCTCCTGTATATAAACTGTAGGTTTGACCTGGTTTGTTTATATAGTATGGTTTGTGTTAAATGGCTTGTCTTTCTACTATCCTTGTGTTGATTGTTGTTTGCTATTTGTTCAATTCGCTTCCGCATGTGCATAAAATGTGGGTCAGTGAGGCGTCTTGGGGACGTCACAATTTAATCAACCGCCAAGGAATGTGCACGTCCCCGAGGTTTGGGGCGTGATACCAATTGAATGACTTAAGCAACTACTAAGTGTTCTCCAATAATTTTCGCCGCAAGTCTATCTGTCAGTATGGTTTTACCGTCAACTTCTTTTAGCAATAGTGAGTATTTTTTTGAAGTATTTCCTGCAGGTTTGAATGTAGATGAGAGCGAGTTATGGCAACAACAAAATCCCCAACTCTAATGCAAAAAATGAAAATTAAACATTATTGGGATCAAAAGAGGTCTTGGTCCTTTTTATATTAGTTCTTCGCTGGGTCTATAGGTAGTATAACTAATTCCTTTTTTTCTTTCCTTTTGTCCTTGCTTTTAGACAAACAATATTAATATCGTGGAAGTGAGGCACAACAACATGGACGTTCAGACAAAACCATATCATGTGGGTTGACTCCATTCAAGGGACAAGGCTTATAAGGCAATGACTGTAATAAGCACGAGCTAAGGAGGACTCTAGGTTGCACCGACACGCGATACGGACACGCGACACGACACGTGTTGCCGACACACCATTTCTTAAAAATAGAAAATTTCAAACATTATTTGGGACACGTCATATATTAAATGAATATTTTTATTTTTAATTAATTTGAGTCTAATTTATAAATAATTAATTAATTAAAAAAACCTACTATGAATTTACACTAATCATTCAACACTTTCGATAAGATTCTAGGTTTTTTTTTTTTTTCATTGTCTCAAATTTACTTTTATTTTTTCGAAATCCACCCCCAAACCCCTCGCCCAAACTCTCTTTTTTTCCCTCGTCTCTTTCCCCACCCCCAAATTTTTTCACTTTTTTTCCCTCCCCCACCACTTGACAACCCGTCACTTCCCCCTTCCTCCAACACACCATGTCCCTTTTTCATTCTTTTATTTTACTTCTCAAAACCCTAACAGCACCTTCTTCTCCTCCTCCTTGCCGCACGACGCCTATCTCTAAGAGCATCGAAGACTCGATCAAGAAAAGCACCAACATTTGCCAAAGGAGCGGAAAAGGGAGTAACCCAGAAAAAATTTCAGTGAAAAGGGATTGGAAAAGAAGGCGGCGTGGTCCAAGTGCGCTGAGAGGCTGGACACCGCCGTGAACTCCTCCTCCTCCTCCTCCCCCTTGCCGCCGCCACCGCCGCCCCACTCGACGATGACACCGCCCTCCCCCACGGGCGCCTCCCTCGTGAAGTTCCTCCTCACGGCCCTCGCCTTAGTCTCTACTCTTTCGCTGGCCATCTCTCGCTGTCACGGGCTCGCCTTCGCTTGCAGCCTCATCTCTGCTCCCTCGCCCTCACCTCCACTCTCCATTGTCTTTCAAACACGCGTGTCGAAATGTGTCAACAAAAGTTGACTACGTGTTGACAAATCCGACATGCAGTCAACGTGTATCCGAGCGTGTTGACGTGTCCGACATGCTCCGACACATGTCCAACACGAAACGGAAGCACATGTAATGTGTCCGTGTAACATAGGGAAGACTACAACTACAAGAAGTGAAAAGAAAAGGCCTCGCTTCTCTTAGGCAACGATTTTGCTAAGTCCAGGTCAACTAACCAATTTTGTTTTTCAAATTACATAAATTATATAAATTTAGTTGTAATTTCTTGTCAATAGAAAAAGGTGACTCCTGACTCCTCAGAGCGAATAGGAATGATGGGCCGGTTATTAAGGTCACTACTCTCTCTCGCGATCTCACACCGAACCACGTGTCAACCACTTCCACGCCTCCGCTTCTCCACCCCCATTTGAATGGTAGCTCACAATCTCGCCTCTTCTACGTACGCTTCTCCACCCCATTTGAATGGTAGCTCACAATCTCGCCTCTTCTACGAACGCTTCTCCACCCCATTTGAATGGTAGCTCACAATCTCGCCTCTTCTACGAACGCTTCTCCACCCCATTTGAATGGTAGCTCACAATCTCGCCTCTTCTACGTACTCATCTCCTGCATCAGACAATCGCTCTCACCTCTTGAAAAAGCAAAATGGGACACTTCTGGCTTTATTTCACAGCCATTCCTTTCTTTGTGGCTGGGTACTTCTTTGGTAAGAAGGAGAATAGAAGGATGCCGGAGCCTCCAGAACATATCATGTTGGAGCCACCAATTTCCAGCGATCAACAAGAGGATGTGGGAGCCTCTAGTTCCTCGTCCTCACCAGAACGAAGTTATTCTGCCCCTTCTTCTTCCGTTGACGTCCGTCAACAACAACAGGTGAATCTCGAGGGGATCGCTGACTCTCTGTTTCCTTGTGTAATTCATTGTCTGTGCGTATTCATGAGAGAGAAAAGACAGAATTCTGGTCGTTTTGCCAGTTCTGTTCCTAAATTAAGCTCACTTTCAGAGATTAAAATATACATAATAGTCGACTGATCTGCCTGGTTGACAAGGAAACCACTGTACTTTCCCCCGCCTCGACAGATCAAAATGAAACATTTTCTGGCTTTATTTCATGCCCATTCTTTTCTTTGTGGCTGGGTATTTCTTTGGTAAGAAGAAGATCAGGAGGATGCTGGAGTCCCCAGAACATATCATGTTGGAGCCACATACAATTTCTGGCGATCAACAGGAGGATGTGGGAGCCTCTAGTTCCTCGTCCTCATCAGAACGAAGTGATTCTGGCCAATCTGCTTCCTCTGACATCGTGAAGGGGGAGTACGACCCCATAGCCTGTCAACAACAACAGGTGAATTTCGAGGGGATCGCTCACTCTCCCTGTTTCCTTGTGTAATTCATTGTCCGTGCGTGTTCATGAAAGATAGAGAATTATAGTCGATTTGTCGGTTCTGTTACTAAATTAAGCTCTCTTTGAGAGACTAAAATATACATAACAGTGGACTAATCTTCCTGTTTGACAACGAAACCACTGTACTTTCCCCCGCCTTGACAGATCAAAATTAGACTCTTTCTGGCTTTATTTCACACCCATTCTTTTCTTTGTGGCTGGGTAGTTCTTTGGTAAGAAGAACAGGAGGATGCTGCAGCCTCCAGAACATATCAAGTTGGAGCCACATGCAAATTCTGGCTATCAACTAGAGGATGTGGGAGCCTCTAGTTCCTCGTTCTCACCAGAACAAAGTGATTCTGGCCCATCTACTTCCTTTGACATTGGGAAGGGGAAGTACGAAACCATCGCCTGTCGACAGCTGCAGGTGAATTTCGAGGGATCGCTCACTCTCTCTGTTTCCTTGTGTAATTCATTGTCTCTGCGTGTTCATAAAAGAGAAAAAACACAGAATTGTCGTTTTGTCATTTCTGTTACTAAATTAAGCTCTCTTCGAGAGACTAAAATGTACATAATAATCGACTAATCTTCCTGGTTGTCAAGGAAACCGCTGTACTTTCCCCCGCCTTGATAGATCAAAATTAGACTTCTTCTAGCTTTAATTCACACCCATTCTTTTCTGTGTGGCTGGGTACTTCTTTGGTAAGAAAAAGAATGGGAGGACCATCCCTGCCGGACAGCACGATCACGCAGGAGCCTCCAGTTCCTTGACCTCACCAGAACGAAGTGATTCTGGGCCATCTGCTTCGTCCACCTCTGTGATAGGAAATCATTACTATGTATTCTTGAGCTTTAGAGGTGCTGATACTCGCAGGGGCTTTGTTGATCACCTCTACCATAGACTCAAAGATGTGGGCCTCCATCCAAACTTTGTGTTCAGAGATGATGAGAACCTCCCCTTCGGTGGTGACATTGCTGCAGAACTAACCCGTGCAATCATACACTCTAAGGTTTCAATCCCAGTCATCTCGGTAAATTATGCTGCTAGCGAATGGTGCCTCCGTGAGCTTATTCAAATAATGGAGTGCAAGGAAAGTAGAGGGCAAATAGTCTTGCCCGTGCTTTACGATGTGGAACCCAAGCATGTGCGACACCTAATAGGGGACTTTGGAAACCTCTTCAAATCCCGTGAGCATCGTTTTGACATAATGGTCAAGCAACAAGCGAGGGAAGCCCTAAAAAAAGCAGCTGACTGCAGAGTATTCGAATCAAAGATATTTGCTAATGGGTACTTCATTTACCTTCTTTTAACAGATCCTTGATGGAGGATGATCCATTTCTATTTGTCATCCTTAATCATTGTTTTGTGGAACCTAAAAAAGTTCTCATTTGTTGTAGTTGTTTGACAGGTATGAAGGATTTACAGTAAAGCGGCTCGTAGAAATTGTCATGCGCAAGCAGCTAGAAGATTTTCGACCATGTCTTCCTGTGAACTTGGTTGGAATTGATGATCAAGTGGCTGAGATTATGAAATTGGTGGATACTACTGACCTCAAAACCCGAATTATTGGAATTTATGGGATAGGCGGCATTGGTAAGACAACTCTTGCTACAATCATCTATAACAAACTTCTTAACGAATTTCAGCATCACAGCTTTCTCAAGGATATTAGAGAAACTATCAGTCAAAAGGGTATGAAAAATGTGCAATATCGATTGATGTCAAATATCCTACAAATTCATGACCATCGAGTGCCTGATTCTGATATAGGAATTAGAATGATCCAATCCAGCTGCACACAAAATAAGGTACTCATTCTTCTTGACGATGTGGATTGTAAAGATCACCTCGATTATTTGATTGGAGGTTGTAGTTTCAAGTCGGGAAGTAGGATTATTGTTACATGTCAAGATAAGGCCATATTGGAGTCTGAATATGGATATGAAGTCAAAGAAATGAATGGTGAAGACTCTTTGCTTCTGTTTAGCATGTATGCATTTAAAGGGAAGCCACCTCCAAAAGAATTCGTGACTCTTTCTCGTGAAATCGTTGACACCACCGGAGGACTTCCCTTAGCTCTCGTGACTATAGGTTCATTTCTCAAAAATAGAAGTAAAGAAGAATGGGCTACTGTGGTGGAGCAAATGAAGATGAAACTTAACGATCGAGTACAACAACAGTTGAGGATAAGTTACGACTCATTGGAATCTGAGGAACAAAAGATATTTCTAGACATAGCATGTTTTTTCCATGGAACTGACCGAAGAGTTGCGACCTACCAGTGGGCTGATCTCAAACTCTACCCAAAATATGGATTGGAAAAAATGATTCAACGTTCATTAATAAAATTTAATGATAACAATGAGTTGAGAATGCATAATCAATTAAGATATTTAGGCAGAGGTATTGCCCATTCAGAAGATAGGAATCCTTGGCATTGTAGCAGACTATGGGACGAAAAAGCCACGAAAGTTCTTGGAGGCCAGGTAACTATTTAATGTCTAATGTTAGTCCCTCAAATTATTATTGTTATTGTTCTTTTTCTCTATATATTTGACCATTCTCAACGTGATGTTAGCATTTTCTTAGTAAAAGCTACATCCAATTTTGGCCTTTTTAGTTCATGAAATGTTTGCACTCACGACTCTTCCACGGGTCATATCTTGATGCATATGACATAAGCATGATGAGACTCAGAAAAGGGCTATTCAAATTTTTTTTATTATTAATATTGATATTTTATTGTTTTAGCAACATTTTCTAGCATTTCGGTACTAATTCTTCGCACATTGGCATCGCATAGGTTTGAAAATTTAATTATTCAAATATTATTCAAGTAAGATAATATTGTAAAACACTATAAAATGCACAAGATTTATGTAAAATTTGATGCATAATCATATTATTCAACCAAACCACAAATAATTTACTGTTGATCATTACTTTGTTGTCTTTCATTCAATCTTCCCAATATATATCAGCTAAATATTTTTTATATCAGCAAAATATTTTTAAGTACATTCATGTGAGGATAAATACATGGGTGAATAATTGTTAAATAAGATAAACAGTTACATGTTAAACTCATATATCTACTTAATTATTTTGTTTTTACTAAAATGCATCAACCTAGTTCCCGAAACACGTATTAGCCACCTTTTTTCACTCTTGAAATTTTATTTTTGTATGATATAAGTGATAGTCTCAATCTCCAAGAACGGAATACATTATTCTATCTTTAAGTTAAAAAAGTAATACGTGCAATTTGCACTTGTGCATGTTCTACTTTATTGCAAAAAAAAAAAAAAAAAAAAAAAACCGATTTTAGTTAAATTATATGCACCTAATAACTGTTGGCTGTCAACATAAGAGTTTCTTCAATTTGAAGCAACAAGATCTCATGTAGTGATGTTATATGCATGAAGAATTTTACAATCTGTTTTCTAGGATTTTTTATGCATGTTCACAATGGAAAGGCAATTTGATAATGTAAATGCACAATTACATACCCATAATAGAAAAAAAGAGTAGAGATTCAGCTTTAATTGTATTACTCAGTGAATGCTATTAATAATGGAAAAAGCACTTTGAAATATTTCATTTTTTTTAATAATCTAGAAATGTATAGTTATGTCATGAACATAATAGGGATAGTTAGTAACTTGAAACAACACTACATAATTTGGATGACTCTTACTTAATATTCAATAGAAAATTTTAATTTATCTTGTCACTTGTAGGACTATTAAATTTAGAAAATTATATTGAAAAAAAATTCACCTGTGAATTTAGCTTTTCTTTTATTATTACTTATACCAAATACTAGTCAAAGTAACAAATTACATAAACTAATGTGGGCAAATTTTTCAAGAAGTGCGATAATTTAGGTTTTTTTAGTTTGAATATTGAGCTCTGCATGTGAACAAGCAGCGATCGTGTTCATTCATATGAAAGATGAGAATTCACAGGATTTCAAGACGTGATGCAACAACACAGGGCTATTCTACCCAGCTCTCGTGTTATATATTGGTGTTCATACCTGAGGTATGATGGATCTAGTCATAGGTATTTTGAGCACGTAAATCAAGATTAATGAATGTCGTGTAAAATCAAGCAATAGTGTATTAAGAACAAAAGAAACTACATAGCAATTGAAATGTGAGTTTGTATATATATATTTTTAAAAAAGTAAATTTCAATGATCTGAAGCGTAAAGATAAAAAATTGAGAAATTAAATGACTGTGGGAAGTAAGATGGAATAGTGAAAGGTGAAAGAAATTATATTTTACTCATCTTCCATTTACCTGTCTTTAGTGTAATACAATATACACAACTATGTTGTGACGAGCAGGCGTTTCTTGGTATGGATTAATTGAGCCTTTTACGCGTGCACACATACGAAGATGAGGGAAAAAAACTATTGTTAGATTTTAGATGTTAGATTATAGGATGGGAGGAGCGGAGAAAAATGGATAAATAACTAATAAAATAAGATAACACGAAGAGCAAAAAAGGAATGATGGAAAGCAAAAAGTGGAAAATAGTAATAATCGCTTACTTTGATGCACTAACTCATCAATTCGATATGAGTGGGTGAATGCACAAATGCACCAGAAAATTCTTAAGATCAGGTTGAACTTCGTCTTGATCCTCATGGCAAACCTGCATAGAAAACATCTTACTATAGCAAAAATTAACCGAATCAATAGAACAAAGGGGATACACAACGTTTATTAAAGTTTATATTGTCAAAACTGTTAAATTTTAATCTTGCTCACTTCCATGGGACAATAATTTCGTTTTACAATTAACTCACCGTGGCATTTTGCATGCCGAATTGTGTAAGAACTAATAAGCAACCAGTCTTTCTTTTTTCTACTGTGATACAGGTCCAAAAGTAAAACTGTTGGGGTGAAAATAGAAACTCCAATAGATGGAAGATACCCGCTAGATCTCTCCTTTCATATTACCATCGCCTATTTGTAGAAGTTCATGTTATACTATAAGTGAAAAAGTAAAACTGTTGATGAAAATAGAAACTCTAATTGAATGATGACTGACAAGTAATGCGCTCATCTTTGGACTAGTTCAAGCTTTGAGTTTTGAGCTTGAATATCCAAAATTGAAAAGTCAAGTTCAACTTCCCTTCCCCAATTTCTTTCTACTCTAACAATCTGGGGTTTTAATAAGGAGAGACTTGGGGAAAGAGAGAGACCCCATGGGAACTGTAGAGGGTATGTAAGCAAAGGACAATAATCAACGTCAAAAGAAAGACTAATGAAATTCCCAATGCACTTCAATTCTTGTGCTTAAGTAATAGTAAATTTCTACTAAACCTACTTTTATAGGATTTTGTGCCTTAGTTGTTTTTGGCTGTAATGTGTTTATTTTATTAGTAACTTTTTTTTTTTTTTTTTTTATAAAGGAGAGTTTTTGTCCATAATTCTTTAATTAGTCAGGTGCGTTTTAATTTGAGAGACGGCTCTTTTCTTTTGAAATAAAGGGAGACTGCTTGGATTACAGAAAAATCGTCTATTTTATAAGAAATATATACACCAAGAGTTGCATTTCTGCAGAAAATGCTTTTTTTTTTATGTTAATTTATGAGTTCTTTAGGCTGTGCATTTTATTGAGAAGATCAATAGAATTAACTTCCTTCTTCACAAAAAAAAAAAAAAAAAAAAAAAAAAAAAAAAACAACGACTACTACTACGACCAAAGAATTCTTGTTTTCACTAAGCCATATGCCAAAACGAATGATATTTTGTCGAATGGAGAGAAAATGAGTTATCATGCTTTAGGAATGCTTTAATTATAATAATAAAGTATGATTACGTACTTTTCTGTTTCAAATGTTTAACGGTTACTTATATATTGCACAAGGACACCGTGTGTACCTTGGTGGTGGGAATACTAGGTAGTCGATGCTACATATTTTACAAAATTCAATTTCATAATAATCAACTGATACATAGACTACATTATAATAGGTCACATGTCAAAATCATTTTATTGTAAAAAATGCATTTATGATAGAAAATGCTGTTATTAATTCGATAAGCATTTACGTCAGTATAGCATTCTTAGATAGATAAATATTTTTTATAGATTATACATATACATAGTTAAGCTTAAAGTTGAAATGACAAACAGTTTTCAGAACTCTTATGTAATAATTCATAGAAACATTGTAAATCAATAATAAATGATGATAAACAAATAAAGTTCAAAACTGGTGAGTTTAGACTTATTGACACACATCAACTTATATCCAAATTAATAAATAAGGCAAATTTATGAAACAGTTTATATCCTACATTAGATAAAATTAGATAATCATGTTTTCTTCCAATTAATATGAAACAATTTGTCCTAAAGTCAAGGGAAGTGGGGAAAAATGAATTTTGTGGGACGTGGCTCAACCACAAAACTTCATTAGACCCAATTTTCTAAGTCTAAAGATAGTTTATTCATGCAATGATCGGTGAATGCCTTGTGGTGATATTTACAACCCACAATTTCTTGTAGGGGGAAAATGGATATATTGAGGCACTACATCTGGACGAGGATGGTTCAAGGAAGTTCATGAAGAAAGAGAGCTTTAGAAGAATGCTTAACCTGAAGTTCCTTCATGGGAGTGCAGTGGAATTTGCTGGAAATTTCAAGGAATCACTTTCTGAATTAAGATGGCTAAACTGGGAGAGATGTCCTAAGTTTCAAGCGACCGATGTTCATTTGGAGAAATTACTCATACTTGATTTATCAGGTGGTAACATTAGGAAAAATTGGAGAAAATGGAGTTCAATCAAGGTAAAGACAAGAAAAGCTTTCTCTTTTTTTGACATTTGGTGATACATCAATCAACTTCCAAAAGCTAACTTAAAACATATTTCTTTCTTATAGATGGAGAGGTTGAAAGTTCTCAATCTTTTTGGGTGCTCAGATATAAAGAACACCCCTAATCTCTCTATGTTTAATAGTTTGGAGATGCTAATCCTGGAAAACTGTGGGAAGCTGGAGCAGATCGACCCTTCCATTGGGGATGTTAAGAACCTTGTTTCCTTGAACTTGAAGTACTGTCGGAGTCTCAAGAAGTTACCTGCACAATTGGGTGAACTCAAAAAATTGGAGGAACTTGTCTTAGACGAGACTGGTATACAGGATATCCCTACATGTATAGGTACTTTGGTGAAGCTAAACATGCTTAGTGCTTATGGTTGTGAATCATTGGTTGGACTTGCCGACTCAATTTCCCACCTAGTGCATTTGTCGACCCTTGACTTGGGAGGTTGCTTCCAATTAAATGGACTTCCAAGTAGCATTGCATCCCTTGTGAACTTGCGGCGCCTGTCATTAGGCGGAAGGAATTCTCCATATGGTTGTGATGATGAGGGAGTTGATAGTTGTCTCTGTCATATCCCCTGTTCAATTGGGAAGTTGGAAGGGTTGACTGAATTGAACTTGACATCTGCAAGCATTCAGAAATTACCTAAATCCATTGGGGATTTGAAAAAATTGAAAGTTTTGGCCATTTCTAGAAATAAGAATTTGAGAAAATTGCCCAGTAGTATTAGCAAGTTGGGCGAACTGGAAAAGTTAGATGTCTCATACTGCAAGAGTTTGGAAGGGGATATTCCTATAGAGGGGTTGTCTTCATTGAAAATCCTTAGATTATGTTCAACATACATTTCTGGCCTTCCTGATGCAATGGGTAAGCTTACTTGTCTTGAAGAACTTAATTTGGAGGGCTGTCAAATGCTTCAATCACTGCCGGAAAGCGTCAGTAAGCTGCCTTGTCTTAAACACCTTGACTTGACTGAGTGCCAAGATCTTCAGTCATTGCCAGATCTTCCTGCCTGTTTAAGAGTTCTGAGAGTCACTTGTAAGCATCCCACATTACCTCAACTTTCTCATCTAATCTATTTAAAAGAGCTCACTGTCGAGAGTTGCAAATTGCTGAAATCCATGCCAGAGCTTCCTACAGGAGTATTGAAGCTTCGAGTCTCCAAGTGTGTTGAGTTGACAGAGTTGACAGGTTTGTCAAATTTGAAATTGTTGTCGGACTTACATCTTCCGTGCTGCCCTAAGCTGACAGAAATCAAGGATCTGAAAGCATTAAAATCCTTGGAAAACCTAGATGTATCTGGATGTGCGAAGTTGTCCAACTTTGATGGCCTTGAGCATCTAGAGTCTTTGAGATGGTTGAATATGAGTTCGTTTACGAGTTCATTATTGGAGACAGATGGTCCACCAGTGCATGATGATTTAGTTCAAGTTCGAGGCCTTGACAAATTGCAGAACTTGCAAGCGCTACGTATATGTGGCTGTCAATCCCTTATGACACCGGACCTTTCCGCATTAACACATCTGAAGCAACTGAGTGCTAGAAGGTGTTATAATCTACTTAAAATTAAAGGCCTTGAGAGATTGAAAAACTTGGAACAATTGGATTTCTGCGAGTGCAAATCCATTGAAACATTACCGGACCTCTCGTGCTTCAGTAACCTGAAAGAGTTGAACATCGGGCGGTGTTCGAAGCTTCATGATATTCAGGGCCTGGAGAAAGTCGCATTTGTGCAAAGATAGTAAAACGAGGGATTCAGCCACAAGGCCTCAGCAAATTGTCGACACATGTCGAAATTCGTAGATTTAGTGGAATGATGGGGTCAGTTTCACATGAACTTGTGGAGATCAGATAGCTACAGGAATCAAGGCTTTTAAACTCTAAAAGACGTTCAGCGATGCAACTTATGGGAATTTCATATGGTCATTGCACTACTGCTGCAGAGAAACGACTGGTTCCCTAAAATAATTCTCTGATGAGGCCAGTCACTTTGGTCTAATGTCGAAACGATTCAGGATTCTTTTCAAAGGTAAACAAAGCAGGTCACACTATTCATTTTCGAGATATATTGCCAATTTCATCAGCAATTCATTTGTGCTGTACTTTTGTGTTTAAGTTGTTCAAGTAAAGGAGACGCTGGTCTTGGAAGTTGACTCATTGCTTCAGAGGTGTCGTGCTCTGGATCACGGGACGAATTATGATAGGTCAGAGTGCCTCATCAAACATGATACTTGACTTGCCTTCAAATTCGATTCTCTTCATCCCTGGCATTTTATAATAAATCTGTGGATTACCAACTTTTTTAAAGTTTAATTTTTACAACTGTGCTGTTTCGGAATCAGACCCTCTTTCTTCCTGCAATGAAGATGCATCTCCATTACACATCATGCAGGAATTGACTAAGTTAAGATGTTAAAGATGTTAAAGATGTTTATTTATAAAAGGGAGGGAGACAGCAAAAAGCTAGAAATTGAAGCGTTGTCTGATGCGAACATATCCGAAAGAGAAGCATTAGATGTTAAAGATGTTTATTTATTATATTGTGCTTTATCTCCCACTAAATATAATTGTATTTCTTCTTATAAAACGATGAAATAAATATGTGACAGTTTACATGTGATGTATGAAGGAATTGACTAAGTTAAGTGTTGTACTTTAGCTGGTACGTCCATGATGGGATGCGATTGGACGCACCGTTTCAAGTTGAAACATTAAGATGGAAAGACACTAATGGAGGGGCACGAAGGGAAACGTATAAAAGCTTCCTGAACAGAACCGTTGGGATGGTTGTCAGATCATTTGCACCAAAATCTCTCTCCATTTCCATCATCAAATAAGAAGGCATTCCATTTCAATTTTGCAAGAACAGTTTGCATTTACGCCGTGGAAATCGGGTGCTTTCCTCGTGATCGCATCCAGACCAACGCGAGGTAGTGTTGTTCGCGATTGATTCGCAATTCAACGTTCGTTCCGGGGCTATTTGTTGTTTGCGCATCAGAATCAGGTAAGTCGTCTTCCGCTGACTAGAATTCCAACATTGGTATCAGAGCCCGGTCGTGATTTCTGCCTTGTTTTTCATTAAGTTTTCTCATTTACCATTTGATATTCAGATCAAGAGATTGTATTCTACACTGTTTGGATGTCTAATGGTCGGAATTGCCATCTGAGAAACTCAAAATCGAACCGAAGCGAAGAACGGATTAGGGGTCGCGTACACCCGTACGGTTTTGGCCATTTTTTGAACTAATTTTTTGGCCAAAATTAATTTTTGAATATGCAGGGTGAAAGTACTCGTCGAGACGAGTCCAACGGTGGGTCGAACGCCTCCGGAAGACGCCGGACGCGACCACACGCGCGGCCAAAAGTCGCTGCATGTGGGCGCCACGAACCTAAAGCGCTGGCTTGGCCAGCGCGTGCGCCACACGCGCCGGTCAGCGAACCGACAGGTGTGCGTCACGCGCCGGTCAGCGAATCGGCGCGTGATGACGTCACTGTGATGTCATCCAACGGTCAGTAACCGTTGGGATGACGTCACCGCCGGTGGTAGTTGGCCGGCCAGTCACAGGCCGATGACCCGACCCGACCCGTTGACCCGATCCGACTCGTTGATCGTTGACCAGACCCGTTGACCCAACCTGTTGACCGTTGACCGGTCAATGGTTGGACCAATCAGCGGTCGGATCGGTCGGACTGGTCGGACCGGCCAGGAGCCTTTGGGCTCGCTGGCGTGTGTGCCGCACGTGCCGCGCACTCAGGCGGCATGTGTGCCGCACGCGCCGCGCACTCAAGCGGAGCGTGGGGGCGCGTGTGAGCTCCGATTGGAGCGTGGTCGGTGGCATTGGGTTCGTATGGATGTCCTCTACACTGTGGCATAATTATTTTTCATTTTTGGATTTTATAAATGTATGAAAATGTGTAGGGAACCCTAAGTATGCGTATTTTTTAGGGTTTAATGCATAGTTTATTCATTTGTAGGTTGTATTTTCTTATGGTTTAGGAAATACAGTAGCTAGCTTGTGTGCAAATGATGTCATATATGCTGAGTAGAGCTTGGTTCGATGATTTCATGTATATAGTTTAATATACTTGCAATTTTCAAATTGCTAGAAATTCGAACAATGGTAGGAAATCCATTACATGTTGAATTGTGGTTTATGATTTGAGTTACTGCATGATTGTTATTTGTATATTGGTTTACATCATGCTATGTTTTTGTGTTAATGGAAAAATGTAGACATTACATGAGGTCATGTAATTATTTTTCCTAGTGGGAGTTCGTAGGTTGGTAGAATTCGAAAAAGTACTCACCTAGAACTCAAAATTTGTGTAAATTAAACTAATTAATGATAATAGAACAATCGTACATAGAAGTTGATTGGGAACATGGTGAACTTTTGTTTTTGTGTCTTTTGTTGAATTATCATTATTTTAGTTTGTTTTTGCTGCAAATTAAATATGTGTGTTACTCTAAAAAATGTGCTAGTATTGATTCTGCGTCTATTATGTCAATGTGTTATAGCAATTGATTATGGCATCGGCATCCAAGACCATTGTGGCTGACCTCAATAAGGGTGAGAAGCTGAACGGTGACAATTATGATATTTAGCACCGAAAAGTTCAATACATCCTTAAGGAGCAAGAGGTTTTGGAAATCCTCAACCACACCATGGATGAACCTGAGCATGGAACTTTAGCTCAACACAAGAGAGATCTAGAAGCTTATCAAGCTTGGAAAAAGAAGAATAGCATTGCTCGCATCACGTTGCTGAGCTGTATGCAGGATAATCTCTATCGCGACCTATTTTTCGGGGGGTGAACCACCTATGATTTGGCTAATGGATTGTTAAGCCTAGACTTAACTCGGGCTCTCCCAAGCCCATACCAATTCGCGACTTAGGTTCAAGTTCTTTAACGTGTAAATGATTTTCAATTAGGAGTCGCCACTAATCTATTTTTGGTGGGTCGATTAGAAACCCAAGTAAATCAACGGGAGGTTTACTTTACTCCTACGAACCAGAGACTATGGGAACGGGGATTTGGTTACATTAGATTTCTCTAATGCTCTTTCGGTACCATTCTTTATTTTTTTAAAATGTTTTCAAATGCAGCTTGGATTGATTTTAAATCTATTTCCCTAACATGTGAGGTGATTAAGCGAGTGCGCAAACCACTAATTTAACACTCAGATAAATAATGAATAAATTGCAAAAAACTTACCTTGAAGCAACGAAAGCATCTGCAATGTTAAATTAAAATCCACATTAACAACCCTAGATGTAGTTTCTAATTAACACGCAATTTTTGTTTTCACTTAATTGATGAAAATCATGCAATATGCAATGCAATATTAATTAAATGACCTAATTCTAATGACATGTAATTTCTAATTAAATGGGCCTAGTAAAAATACTAAATGGCATGCATCTCAATGAATTTAACCCTAATGACGTGCATATGATATTTTTTCTTTTCTTTTTCCTTAAAAAAATGCAATCTATCTAAACTTAAAATTAATTAGGAAGTAAAATTAAACATGCAATCTCACCCTAATATGCAATGACGTGCAAACTATGCCATAACTCTACATGACATATGCATGATGATTTTTTTGTGTTTTTTTTTTTTATAAAAAATTTGAAATTAAAATTGCCAAATAATTAAACATGCAATTCAAATCTAAAAAAACTAGCATCCTAAATGAATGCATTTTTTGGATTTTTATTTTTTTTAGAAAATTCGAAATAGATAAATTTCCTATCCTAGATATGCAATTTAATTCAAATATATCATCTAACCTAGATATCATCTAAACATGCATAAAAAAGAATCTAACTATTCTATCATGCAATTTTATCTAAGAAAATCAATTCTAATCTACATGATATGCAAATGCAAACTTTTTTGTATTTTTGGGATAAATAAAGCAATTAAAGCAAGATAAGCACCAAATCACTCAAGATCATATATTATCCAATCAATGCGAATAAGGAAATAATATCCAACATTCTTGAAATTTTGCGAATAAAACCGATGGGTTGATCTTAAGCCTTAATGATCAAAACATCAATTTCAAAGATTCCCGCTGAATCAATAATTCCATCTAAAGCCTTATAGATGGAAACACAGATTATATGCGGTTGCAAGTTAGGAAATATATCCCAATGAATATTATACCTCTTACCCAATTAGATATCAATCTCATCAATCTAGGCAATATGATGTTTAAATCAAATTAAGACTTCGAACGGCTGAATATCCTAATTAGATATCCCAATGAGAATTTTTACCTAATTGCTGAATATCCTTCCAAATTCAGACTTCGAACGGCTACTCGCGACGTGATATGGTGATGCTCGGCGCGGCTCAGGTCCTTGCGACTCACGGATGATGGTTTGGCATCGGTGCCTCGCTGGAAAATCTAATATATGGATATGCCTCCAAATCAGAATTTACCCACGGACGGATCACAAACGGTGGATGCGACGCGACGCACTTGCGAGGGAACCGCTCACGATAAGGTGGCTCACCAAAGGAGATCGTAGCGAATTAATATTTGGTCTTTTAGTCTGACCAAATAATCTCCACCGAGAGCTCTAAAGTCACTACCTTTTTGTCTTCAATCTCACGTATGCTTCTTTCTCAAGAACTCACAGTTAAGTCTCCATATTTTACCATGCAATAAGAGACAAATTCCACCGCTTCGGCCAAAAATCAAAACAACTCGCAATCTTTGAAGATGTACTCGTACGATGAATTCATGGCTGGGGACTTCTAGCTACAACAAGGAAAGAACTCAAATGTGGTGGGTTAGCTTTCTTGTCGTAAGTGTTGCGATGGTGCGGTGAGCAACTCGTCATTGAGTGGTGCTAGCAATATGGAGTCACAAGAGCAAGACAACAACCTCCCTGGCATGGCTTCATGAGCTGGTTGATAGCGGTGAAAGCTCGAGGAAGGGATGGCAACGGCTCATCGGGTTTGCCGAAGGACAAATATTGCTTGGAGAAAGACCTGCACTAATAAAAAATCAAATGAAAGCAAAATAACTGGATCGGTGGAGGTCTCGAGCACGTCAAGGACTACTTTGTTCACCGAAAAACCTGCGAAAATTCAACCAAGAATACAAAACTGGCGTTGGCTGCTCATGATATACTCTGGAAATCACCGGGCGCCCTGGATGTAGAGCTTGGGTGTAGCCAAGAAAGCCGCACGGCATCGGGACTGAAGGAAATCTTGTCGGCGGAAGACGACTTACTTGATTCCAATGCGCAAACAGCAAATAGTCCCGAATCGAACGTTGAATTGCGAACCAATCACGAACAACAATACCTCACGTTGGTATGGATGCAATCACAAGGAAAACACCCGATTTCCACGGCGTAAATGCAAACCGTTCTTCAAATTGATGATTGAATCCCGCCTATCTTCAAGATGGAATTTTGAGAGAGATTTTGGTGCGAATGAATTGACAACGCGTCCAACGGTTGTGTTCGGGAGATTTTATACGTCTCCCTTCGTACCCCTCCATTGGTGACCTTCCATCGTAACGTTTCAACTTGAAACGGTGCGTCCATTCGCACCCCATCATGGTCGTACCACCTGGAAGAACTACATCTCCCACTCGGACATGATGGGCCTGATAGCGCTCTATCAAGAATATAAGGCAAGGCAATTCAACATTCATCAACTTTACAGAACAATTCATACTGGCAAGTAAGCCGTGCGACCAGTGAGTACACCTGCACTTGGGAGCTCAAATTATGCACCTGTTAGGGATGACATAATGGCTACAACTCGAAAAAAAATAAAATAAACAACTGATGTCTCACAGTGCCCCAGACATATCTTGTTACATCAATTCAAGTATACATATCCCTTAAAGGCTATACTTGATTATTCTCTAAAACATCATGTATTTACAATTATATCTGCAACCACATAAGGCGATATAATTGGTCGACCAGTAAATACATGTGACAGATGTAAAACAACAATAGTCTTCCTTCGCACTTATGTCTCTCTTAATTTTAGAACAACTGCTTTCCTAGACACGTCCCATAGGCCATATCTATTCATGACCGCCCGTAACATGCTAAAGTAGCAACACTGATCTTTCATTTCGAGAACATAGTCGAAGTAACATAGGGCACGAATTGAGGTAAATTATAAATTACCTCAAGGGCTCACGCAATGAGTAAATAGGGATAATTTTACTCACCTTCCATTTTCGGTCGAACAATGCACATGTAGTATGAATTACATGCTATAGTGGATTTCTCTTTCTATAAGAGCGTATGTCATTTCTTAAATATATCCACTATACGGATCTTAGCCTAAACATAGTCACGTGCTTCTCACGTACTCATGTTTAACTCGAGTGCTATATTAGCTCGCTTTCTATAGCGCCAAATTAAGTACTCGCATCCGGCATCTTACAGGCATACATGATTGTGGGACTATCATGTTTGGTCTTAAATAAATCACAGACCTCATCTTGACTCCAATCAAGGCGACATATTTTATGTACTAGACTTGCTCTTCAGCATTTATTTGTACATAACGTCTCATCTCAACGTGCTAACTATAGCACTTGAGGCGATTGCTCGTGTGAGTAAGCCAATCATTACCTGCTGACATACTTTCCAATAATATATGTGTGCTTGTGCTAGTCTCATAATGGATTTGTACTTTTTAATAAAACATCAAGTCATTAATAAACAAACAAGTACAATACATATGTCCATAAATACATAAAACAATGATCCTCTACAATAACACATATCACATCCTACGCAAACCTAGTGACATCCCGTGGGTCAAAAATATGTCTCTAGGAATAGCCTTCGTAAACGGATCAGCAACCATTCTATTGGTTGAAATGTATTGTAGAATCACTTCTTTCTCGCGCTATAATATCTCGATGAAGTTATTCTTTATGTCAATGTGCTTCGTCCTTCCATGATACTTGGGATCTTTCACATAGGCAATGGCTGCTTGACTATCGCAATAAACCGTCACCGGTCTTGGAATCTCAAAGTGACGGTGGCTAAATTTTCAAAGAAACGTTTTAGCCATACTGCTTCTTGTACCGCGACAGTAACACGCAATAAATTCAGCCTCCATAGTTGACAAGGCTGTGCATGTTTGTTTCTTGCTATTCCAAGAAATTGCACATCCATTGAGCAAGAACGCATATCAGAAGTCGATTTACGCTCATCCGGTCTCCACCCCAATCAGCATGTGAATAACCTAATAGGCGTAAATCATTCCCTTGGTAACAAAGTCGATAGTCCATAGTGCCCTTCAAGTATCTCGGGATCCTCTTTTCTTGCTTTCCGGTGTCCGGACCGGGACTTGATTGAAATCGGCTCACCAATCCCACGGCATAACATATGTCGGGTCGAGTACACATCATAGCATACATCAAACTTCCGATCGCACTAGCGTAAGGAACAGTTTCCATTATTTTAATTTCTTCAGAGTCTTAGGACACATCTCGGTACTTAGGCCTTCGCCTTGCATGACAGGGGTATCAATGGGATTACAATGCTGCATATTGAAACGTTCAAGAATCTTCATAATATAAGATTCTTGTGATAAAGTAAGGAGTTTCCTTGATCGATCTCTTTCGATCTTAACTCCTAATAAATAAGCAGCTTCTCCCATGTCCTTCATTTCAAAATTGGAGGACAACCATTCTTTTATGGTGATTACCATAACCTTGTCATTTCCAGCCAACAGAATATCGTCCACATAAAGTGATAAAATCACAAATTTATCTTCAGACCGTTTGACATATACACAGTGATCCTCTTCGATCATCGTAAAACCATAAGTTGTTATGGCTCGATGAAAACGAAGATACCACTGTCTAGATGATTGCTTAAGGCCATATATTGAGCGATGAAGTTTGCAAACTTTATGCTCTTGACCTTTAGCTATGAAACCTAATGGTTGTTTCATATAAATTTCCTCATCTAGTTCTCCATTGAGAAATGCCGTCTTCACATCCATTTGATGTAATTCAAGGTCCAAATGTGCAACGATGGCTAGAATAAGACGTATTGAGGCAAACCTTACAACCGGTGAAAAAGTTTCCTCGTAGTCTATACCCTCTTGTTGAGTATAACCTTTCGCCACAAGACGAGCCTTATACTTTTCAATGGATCCATCCGCCCTTTGCTTAATCTTAAAAACCCATTTGTTTCCAATGGCCTTACGATTGGGTGGTAGATCAACCAAGTCCCGGACATGATTTGTCCTCATTGACTCCATCTCGTCTTCCAAAGCTTTTCTCCATTCTTCCTTATCTCGAGGATGAGAGAGCCTCTTGAACAGTCTTAGGCTCGGCATCATCTTTATGAGCAATCATAAATGCTTCCCCTTCAATCTCAAAACGACGACGAGGAATACTTTTACGATCACTTTTACGCAAATGAATTTCTCTTGAATTCAATTCGCCAGACGATGCTACAGTCCCACTAGGTCTTTCATGTTGAGGTAAATCTTCATTCCCCTCCATAACATTAGTGGGTGTATTATTAGGATCTTCCATCTCATATAATTGGAAATCCTTATCAATCTCACCTCTACTAGGAAAATCGTTCTCCAAGAACGTGACATCTCGTGACTCCTTTTCGGTCATACTTCCATCAGCTTGTTCACCTAAGAACACATACCCTTTGGAGTGTTCGGAATATCTTATAAAGATACATTTCTTCCCTCTAGGGCCTAATTTGCCATATTTATGGGAAGATTCATGAACATAAGCTGCACATCCCCATGGACGTAGACTACTTAAGTCTGGTTTTCTTCCAGTCCATAATTCATAAGGAGTGGAAGTGACCGATTTTGAGGGCACTCGGTTAAGTACATAGGCAGCAGTCAATAATGCATCTCCCCAAAAGGAGATAGGTAAATTTGCTTGCGCCATCATAGACCTAACCATTTCCAATAAGGTTCTATTCCTTCTCTCAGCTACCCCATTTTGTTGTGGAGTATAAGGAATAGTCAATTGTCTTACAATTCCCTTTTCATCACAAAGAGCTTTGAATTGCTCCGATAGATACTCACGTCCACGATCGGTTCTCAATGCCTTTATTGTTTTGTTCAACTGATTCTCTACCATCGTTATATATCGTCTAAAGCATTCTAATGCTTCGGACTTATGGGAGATCAGAAAGACATAACCGAAACGCGTGAAGTCATCTATGAAAGTAATGAAATATGAGGCTCCATGCCTCGCCCTCACATTCAAAGGAACACAAATGTCGAATGTATGAGTTGCAATGGAAATTCAGCTCTAGTCCCTTTACCGAATGGTTTTCTAGTTGTTTTTCCCGCTAGACAATGTTCACATACGGGTAGATCAACATTAGTGAGTGACCCTAAAAGGCCTTCTCTAGCTAATCTTTGCATTCTTTGCAACCCAATGTGACCTAATCTAGCATGCCAAGTATTTGCATCAGTCCCAATGTTATCGAAGACGCAATTAAAGAAAAACAACCATCAACATTAACATTGTACGATCATAGTCAATGTTTAACACCATAAAACCATTCAATACATGACCTGAACCATAATAAACTGTTCCATACAAAATATCAACACAATCACCATGGAAATTCAATACATAACCTAAGCTAAGAAGAACAACTACAGAGACCAAGTTTCATCGAATATTTGGAGCATAAAGGAAATCATGCAGGAATAGATTTCGACCACCACGCAAGATTAATTTGCATGTGCCGACACCCTTCACTTCAACTCTTGAGTTATTCCCAACATATATCCATCTTCTTCCAGGCGGTATTCGACGATACTCCACAAATGCTTCTCGGTCTCTAGCTACATGGTCCGTTGCTCCTGAGTCTACAGTCCACATAGGATGAGATTCAGCAAGCATTACAGTACTAAAAACAAAAGCATTACTCATAGTAATGGAGTAATAGGGTATCTTTTTCGGCTCGGTGCATTCACGAGCAAAATGACCTTGACTTGCCACAATTGTGGCACTCCATCTTGGCCTTGTCCTTCTTCCCACCACGCTTCTTGCGTCGGAAGGTCTTAGCCCTCTTGGGTCCCCGATCAGTCATCTTCCCTTTATTGTTGGGCGAAGGTTCCTCTTGCGCTTGAAGCCCGAAGCTTTGCGTGAACTCGTTTCAGCAACATAAGCACGGGTAGAGGATCTTGCAGCCTCTAGGCGCTCATCCTCTAATTCCAAATGACGCGCAATATCATCAAAAGTGACGATGTTCTCACTATGCGTCATATTGATCTTCATATGTTCCCAATTATCGGAAGAGACCTAATAACAGCCTGAACTTGCTGTTCATCGGTAAGGGAGTGACCCGCCGACTTCAGCTCACGGATCATGTTTGACATCTCCCGAAGATGTTGCCTCATTGTTACATTTGGGCGCTTTCGGAAAGTGTCAAACTTGATGGTGAGTCTCCTCAGCTTAGTGGCAGATGTACCCCCAAACTTATCCTTCAAGGCAACCCACATATCTTGAGCTTTATCATAACTTTCAAACCCACACATGAGATCATCTTGCATACAGCTCAGCAACGTGATGCGAGCAATGCTATTCTTCTTTTTCCAAGCTTGATAAGCTTCTAGATCTCTCCTGTGTTGAGTTGAAGTTCCATGCTCAGGTTCATCCATGGTGTGGTTGAGGGTTTCCAAAACCTCTTGTTCCTCAAGGATGTACTGAACCTTTCGGTGCCAAATATCATAATTGTCACCGTTCAACTTCTCACCCTTATTGAGGTCAGCCACAATGGTCTTGGATGCCGATGCCATAATCAATTTCTATAACACATTAACATAATAGACGCAGAATCAATACTAGCACATTTTTCAGAGTAACACACATTTAATTTTAGGCAAAAAAAACAAAATAAAATAATAGTAATTCAACAAAAGACATAGAAACAAAAGTTCACTATGTTCCCAATCAATTTCTATGTACGATTGTTCAATTATCATTAATTATTTTAATTTGCACAAATTTTGAGTTCTAGGTGAGGATTCCTTCGAATTCTACCAACCTACGAACTCCCACTAGGAAAAATAATTACATGACTTCATGTAATTTCTAAATCTTTCCTTAACACAAAACCATAGCGTGATAATAACCAACGTATAAACAACAATCATGCTTCAACTATACTTAAGAAAACTATTCAACATGTAATGGATTTCCTACCATTGTTCTAATTTTCTAGCAACTAGAAAATTGCAAGTATATTAAAACTATATACTTCATATCATTGAACTAAACTTTACACATTATATGTAACATCACTTGCACATAAGCTAGCTACTGTATTTCCTAAACTACAAGAAAATACAAGCTACAAATGAATAAACTATGCATTAAACCTAAAAAAAATACGCGTACATAAGGTTCCCTACACATTTTCATACATTTATAAAATCCAAAAATGAAAAATAATTATTCCACAGTGTAGAGGACACCCATACGAACCCAACGCCACCAACCACACTCCAATCGGAGCCTGCACGCGCCCCCACGCGCCGCCTGAATGTGCGGCGCGTGTGACGCACGCGCCACCGAGCCAAAAGGCTCCTGGCTGGTCCGACCGGTCACCGGTTCGACCGTTGACCGGTTCGACCGTTGACCGGTCCGACCGTTGACCGGTCAACGGTCAACGGGTCGGGTCAATGTTCGGGTTGGGTCAATGGGTCGCCGGCCGGTGACCGGCCGGCCAACAACCGCCGGCGGTGACGTCATCGATGACGTCATCCCGACGGTTAATGACCGTTGGATGACGTCACCGGTGACGTCGGCTCGTGTCGGTTCGCCCGCGCGCGTGACGTCACACGCCGGTTCGGCGAACCAGCGTGTGACGTCACGCACCGGTTCGCCCACTAGCGCATGACGTCACGCGCCGGTTCGCCGGGCGTGCGCAAAGCACGTGCAGCGCGTGGCGCCCACGCGCGCGGCTTCGGCCGCGCGTGTGGGCGCGTCCGGCGTCGTCGTCGGCGTTTGACCCACCGTTGGACTCGTCTCGACGAGTACTTTCATCCCGTATATTCAAAAAAAAAAAAAAAAAAAAAAATTTGGCCCAAAAATTATATCGAAAAATGGCCAAAACCGTACGGGTGTTCGCGACGCCGAGTCCGTTCTTCACTCCGATTGAAAATTCGAGTTTTCAGATGGTAATTCCGACCATTAGACATCCAAACAGTGTAGAGTTGATACTCTTGATCTCAATATCAAAATGTAAACGGGAAAATTCAATGAAAAACAAGGCAGAAATCACGATCGGGCTCTGATACCAATGAAGGAAATCTTGTCGGCGGAAGACGACTTATTTGATTCCAATGCGCAAACAGCAAATAGTCCCGAATCGAAGGTTGAATTGCGAACCAATCACGAACAACAATACCTCACGTTGGTCTGGATGCAATCACAAGGAAAACACCCGATTTCCACGGCGTAAATGCAAACCGTTCTTCAAATTGATGATTGAATCCGCCTATCTTCAAGATGGAATTTTGAGAGAGATTTTGGTGCGAATGAATTGACAACGCATCCAACGGTTGTGTTCGGGAGATTTTATACGTCTCCCTTCGTACCCCTCCATTGGTGACCTTCCATCGTAACGTTTCAACTTGAAACGGTGAGTCCATTCGCACCCCATCATGGTCGTACCACCTGGAAGAACTATAGGGACCACTGCTGAGCGAGGGACAGGGACTGAAGGAACCCCCGCCGACTGCTGAATTTTGCAGACAAGTCACGATCTAGGAGCCGTGCCAGATCTTGTGTTTCTCTCTATCTCTCCACGTTGAGAAATCGTGAATTTTTTATTCTTAGATCCAATCCCCCATCTGTGTACTCTCCCTGTTCTTTCACGTGTCACTTGCGAATCACACTAATGCATGGCAATAGCTTCTCAGCATCGTTGGGCAGCAGCAGATGACAGCAAGGACCCCGATGGCAACGACGAAGATCGGTGAAAGCATGGCCGTGAGGGTGTATGACTGATCGTAGCCTCCATCTCCTTCCTCTCTATTCACGTGTATTCTCTTGGTTGTGTTTTGAAATTCTGATTTGCTGGCCTCCACGATTTCTCCTCTTGGCCGTTTCTCTCTAAAGCTCTCTCTCTGTGCCATGTATTCGAAGTCCTCTTTTCAGAATTGTGGCCCTATGTATCGATTGTGTGGCCTCCTCGAAACCCTACGCGAAAAAACTTTTTTATAGGCTATAGATTAGGGTTTTAATTTCCTTTTCAAATCAACATCCGCGAAGATTTTTTTTCGCACGCGATATCACCTTTTTTATTCTCCACATATCCTTATTTGATCGCCTAAAAATAAGATTGCAACCCGATTTTCTTAAATTCCAAAAATCCACCGCAATATCATTTCAAATCTCCATTTAGGTAATTTTTTTCATTAAAAGAAAACGGGCTCGGGCCAATTTATTTGCTTTGCGGGCTTAGTCCGGTCTGCCAAATTGAAGCTCAGAACCACTAATTCCAACCCATCTGTCACCGGTCCAACAAATGCAAAAATAAATGTACCTAAAATTATATGCTATGCAATTAATTATTTTTTTTTCGCGATAAAATTAACCCTAATTTTTTAATGCAATAAATGACTAAACGGGTCGCCAAAATTTAGGTTTCAATAGTTGCCCCTCTTTGAAGGTGAGCTCGAAGAGGTTGCTTTCAAAGATAAATTGACTACCTAAATTTTGATCATGCACATGCAATGAATGATTTTTTGTTGGAATATGAATTCCATTTTTTAATGCAATTTGTATGATGCATGGAAATACTAATGCAAATGATAAATGAACTAACCTGGTGTCGCGACCCAATTTTTTCGAAGGTGAATCACCTAAAACTAGGTTAATGGATTACTAAGTCCGAAGACTTAGCACGGACTCTCCCAAGCCCTACCAATTGCGACTTGATACCAAGAAAATGACCCATTAAAACATGCAATTATATTTCAAATTGGAGCCGCCACTAACCAATTAGGGCTGATTAGAAACCCAGGTAAAGTATGGGAGAATAATTTACCTTTTACGAACCAAAGATTTAATGAATTCGGGGACATGGTTACGCTAGATTAATCTAACGCCCTTTCGGTACCTTAAAAAAATATTTTTGCAGGCAATCTTGATTAATTTTTAATTTAAGATACTAACATACAAATGGTGGTCATGCGGGTGCACAATTAATTAAATAACATTCAATAAATCAAAATGCTAAGAAATTATAAACTGCAACTTTATTAAAGTCCACTCTCTAAGAAAACATTTTTTAAAAAATGCTTATAAAAATGCATGCCCTAAACATGATTTCTAAATGACATGACACCTAACTTTTATTATTATGCAATCTTAATCTAAAATTAATATGCATGAATTTTACTTTAATGATATGTGAAATGCAATTTATATGGCCTAATTTGAACTATATGTATGCAATCTAATTTATACAATCCTAAATGTGCATATACTACATGACATGGGATGCATGACATAACAATTCTGTATGCATGTCCTTTTTGTGATTTTTTTTTAATGTATGCAACCTATACTAAATAATGATGATATGAAATGGGATTAATTATGAACTAATTTATTAATTAACCAAGAAAATAACTTTTGCGTTTTCTCTTTTTATTTATTTTTTATCTTTAAAATGACCGAATAATTTTTATTAAAAAATAACGTAATGATGCAATGCTGACTTTTTTGTTTTTTTTTATCTTTTATTTTATATTTTAAAAAAAAACTACATGATTGGGAATACTAAAAAAAGCATTAAACTATGACCCACTAATTAAAATGCAACATGTAACGTGCACATTATGAAATCTATATAACCTAAATAACATTTTTTTTTTTAGTTTTTTTTATTAAGAAAATTAACCTAATTCTACATGAATCTTAAAAAAAACTAAAATGTGTTGCTTAAAATGTAAAATGCGTATGGACCTAAATATCTAAATTCTAGATATGTCATGTGATCCATGATGTGTAATGAGCAACTAACGATAATGCCCCAAAATAAAATATCCATCCATGTAAATCAATGGCATATTATTTAAATGGGCATCAATAATGCAAAACAATAAGAATTTGCCATGAAAAGTCTAAATAATAAAAAATCTAAACCGACGTCTCGCGGCTCAAATTTTTTTATTATTATGACTTAATATGACAAATTTCCTAATAGGATAATGATAAAAATAAATCCAAAACAAATCAAGTTAGAATATATAAAAAAAAAAAAAACTATGAGTTCGAATACACGAACTAAATTTAGCCTAAGAATTTTACCTATTCAAGGGCACAGCTCTTTGTTGCTAATAAGAGCACATGCACAAAGAAAAATTAGAGAACAACCCCCAAGGAAAAATCACGTCGCGATGTGGGGGTGTTGCTCGGGCGTGCAGGAGCGGGCACAATTAGTGCGGGGCTGGTTCGAGCTGGCGGAATGGTCGCGAGCGTGGAGGTGTTGGTGACGGATGGATCGCGGACTGGCGGCGATATGGGGGCGCAGGCCGTAGTGGGCTTCGGCTTCAGACGGCGCCGGGCTCGCGGTGCGGGCTCCCGTGGGTCGATCGGAGACGCGTCGAGAGGACTTCGGCAGTGGCGCGGCTGTTGTGTTGGAGGCGTTGAGCTCCGAGTGGAAGGGACAGGTGGAGGCGAGTGGGCTGCGAGCTTCGGCGGCGCGGCGTCGGGTTGTGAGCGCGAGGACTTGCAGCGGTGGAGGGACTGATGAGGAAGAAGAACAGTGTTTCTTCTTTCTTTTTTTTCCTTTTATTTTATCTCCTCTGCTGGCCGCACGTCTACTCTCTGCTCCCTTTCACTTTTCTGCCTCTGACATTGACTTTTCTCTTTGACAGCTTTTCCTTTCCATCTTGTGTTGTTTCTTTGATTTTTTCAAAAGAAACGAATGAAGAGCCCCCAAAATAAATAAAAAAAACTTAGAAAAAACCCCCCAAAAGAAATTCTTTCCCCTACGAAGTGAAAATCCCTTTTGCTTTCATTTTCCCTCGACGAAGAGAAGTCGCCCCCTACGAAAGTAAAAATAAGGAGCCCCCCATTTAAGACCTCCGTGCTCTTCATTTATAGAGCCAAAACGAATCAAGTTTGTTTTTGCCGGTGGAGATTTTTACTCAACCACTTCACAAAGAAATGGCTCCAAAATCACCAACGTTGAATTTCGAATTTGAAATGAGGAGATATGTTCAACAACCAAATGTTTTATTATTCAAAAAGAATTTTCAAAATCTTCCTCCAAATGTTTTTATTTTATAAGTTACTTATTATCCTCTATTTTTATTTTGCAAAATAAGTCTAATCCTAAATGCAATGCTATGAAATGCTTAATGTAATTTTTATTAGGTGTCAACAGCTGCCCCTCTTTGAAGGGGATCTCGTAGAGGTTTCCTTCAAAGATAAATGACACCTAAAATTTAAACCATGCAAAATGAATATGCAAATGTTAATTACAACGAATTTTTAAAAAAAAAAAGAAAAAAGAAATGGACTCAAATAAATTTAACCCCTAATGCATGCCATGTAAATGCAATGATTTGGTCAGGAACATAGATCTCAATGTGTCTATGCCCAATGCGAATGCAAAGAAGAATACGTACCTGTCGTACTTATGAAATGATTTTTATGAGACCTAACAAACATCTGGAACTCTCTTCAGATAATTGAAAGGTTCAAAGTCTTTAGGGATCTGGAATTCTCATCAGATTCTAAGCACCTGGGAATTGCATCAAGTACTTGAAACTTCAAAAATCTAATTCTTATGTCAGATATTTGAAAACATTTACTAAACGTCTGGAAATCACATAAGATGTTTAGAAAGACAAACACTTGGAAATCACATCAAGCGTTTAAAAGTTCAAATATCTAGAATTCACACCAGACATTTGGAAACATTTTATAAATAGGTACTTGGAATTCTCATCAAATACAAAGATGACTGAACAAATTCAGGGTTTCAAAAACTTTTTTTTTTTTTGAGGAAAAATTCAATGAAGGTCCATGCATGATGGCTTTATCAAGCTTCCACCGGAAAAATTATCACCAGGACAATTTTCAGGTATAACGTGAGTCTCTTGGACATGCTAAATGAGACTTTTGGTGTGAAAAGGTTTTTTCACTCGCTCTCATTTAAGAAGGATTATTTGTCCCGACCATTGATGCGGGAATATATCACTCGATCTTATCATCATCTTGTCGACAAGAGTTCGAATTTTCTTACAAGCAGTACGACCTTACCAATCTAAGAGGTCTTTGTCAAGGACTGTAATGCAGGCTTGGTCAATGGCTTAACAAAGGGACTCTTCGAGTCAAAGCAATTGAAAGAATGATTCTGTAATCATCTCCGGGTTTACAAGTCAAGAACCCTGCAAAATGAGAAAGAAATAATCTTGCTCGCACTTCTTCGAGCAACGCTTAAAACATGTGAATTCCTGTGTTAACTCAAGTGCCCTAATTTGAAGAGACTTTGTAAGGGACGTAACATAGGCTGGGTTCATTGGTTGAGAAACGAAAGGATCGTTAGGCTCAAAGATGTGTATATGGGTGAAAGTTGGTGATCATCATGACATTGTCACCAGTTTTCTTCGCCACGGATTGTCTTCTTGATAGATTTATTTATTGGCTCAAAAGTTTATCACCTGATGCCAATGATTATTCAACTGGAGATCTTTTCTCAACATTTTTTCAAAGTCATTTTCTTTGATGATGGACATTGGTCAAGCACATTGCTTTTTTATGCCTCCAATTCATCAGTCATTTCTCTCTTTTTTCACGGGCATTGGCCTTGCTTTTACCAGGCACTCTGCTTTTTGATGCCCCTTAGTTCTATTTTGATTTTAGTTCTTGCGCACAATGCATGTGTCAAGTATACTTCAAATGACACTCGAACCTTCAAGGGTCTTCATTTGTCTCTTGCCTTGCCCCAGTGTGGGGGGTAATCATCAACTGGGCTTAAAAGAAACGAAATCACAGGCTCAAGTGGGCTATGCAAAGGATATAAGTGTGTAGGATAGTGAAAGAAATGCTCTTCGTCATCTAAGGCACTTAAATTATCATATGAATTCAATGTAATAGCACGACTTGAAGATTGATGCAAGTGAGAGCAAGAAAATTTCAATTCATTTTCCTCACTTCATGATGTCATTTTTATCTCCCAGTTGCCCCGATGTGGGGTGATTCTTGACAGGGGTAATTTGAAAAGAACATCCATAAGTGTATGGGCTCAAAATGGTTAAGCAATGGAACACCCGTAGTGTTTGGGATAGAGAAATGAACGCCTCTCGTCATTTCAGCTGTCGTACTTTTCGCAAGAAAATTCTTCACCTTGAAATACAAAATGTTTCCATACTCACCTCACAATATAGACAGGGGACGGTGTATGGGATTAGGCTTGCCTTTCACACCTCATTTAGCATGCTTAAGTAACTCGACATCTTTCGTTGAATTATCCATTTTGATAAATTTCAAGTGGAATTGACGAATTGCACAATATCATGTGAAAGCATTCTATAATAATAAATAGGGCATGCTCATAAAGTCAAAACTATTATGTGTCCATGTCTTGCCCTTCCTTTGTAAATGAGCTCATGTGTGCAGGGTTGCACCTGAAACATAAAGCAAATAATTAAAAGAAACAAATAGGGTAAATTAGATGCATGCTGAAAATTATTTTATTTTGAAATTTTTTTAAAGGGAACATGAAGAAGCCCAGCCTTCAAAATGAGCTCCTTGCCGTTTTCTTTTGGTAGGATTTCATCACAAGGGTAGTTTGGTGTACTTCAACATGCCCTTAAAACATGAAAATCTCCATGTATTTTATTGGATGAAAAGCAAATTACATTATTGAAATCAAGGAAATCCTAAAATTGAAAATGCAAAAATGCAAATACGGAAAGCGATAAAGACTCCTGCACAAAGGAGTGTGGAAATAATTAAAATTCTCCTACTCTCGAGCTTCATCGATGGCAAACGCTAAACGCTTCAGTCATTCCTTTGAGTGCGTCATCAGAGCTCTCAATCTTTGGAGGTGCGGGATCATCTATGCCACCCCATCCATCGGGATGATATCCCGTGGGTCGATGTAAGAGCTGGGAGGAGCCGAATACTTTACATAGTAATCGAACTTGCCACTTGGTTGCCCCAGGGTATCCATCACTTCTGTTTCCTCATGCATCATTTGAAATACGATGGGCTCAGCATCAAAATTGAGAATGGCATTCACAGCTTCTGGGTGGTCAGGGAGTGGGTTATTCTAGATGTTCGGCTATGCATTGCGGAATGAGACCACCTTGGCATCCAAAAGATTTTGGATTTTGTGTTGGAGCGTATAGCAATCATCAACAGAATGCCCTACCTCCCCCATATGATAAGCACACGTCTTGGACGGATCATAGTTAGGGAAACGCTCGAGATTAGGTCGCTTAGGCTCCTTAGCGAGTAATCCATTTTTTTGAAGAGTCGGCAAGATCTTGGACAATGGCTTAGGAAGAGGCGTAAATTGACGCCTGGAAGAGTTCTTCTGCTGGCCAAAGAATGGTCGTGCTCCTCCCTGTTGAGTGTTCGAAGTTGGGCGAGGTGCCTGAACATAAGCTGCATTAACCTCTGCTATAGGTTCCTTATCCTTCTTGGCAAAGACTCCCCTATATAAGCTGGTTTGATTAGACGCCCATCCATCACGCAAGGCTACTTCAATTCGCTCGCCAATAGGGACTAGCTGATTGAACGACTCGGCAATCGATCCTAACATCCGATTTCGATATTCAGGCGGGAGTCTTCATGAACAAATCCATCAGCTCCTTTTCAGTCGGCTCCGGAGTAATTTGAGCAGCTACAGTCCTCCATCTTGTGACATAGGCCTTGAAAGATTCTGTCTTCTTCTTCTCGGCGCGAAGTAAATCCTCTCGAGATGGAGTGACATCAATATTATACTTGTACTGCTTGAAGAAGGCATCAGTCAAATCCTCCCAAGTCTCTAGGAGATTAATCTTCTTCATAATATACCACTGGAGTGTCGGTCCTGTCAGGCTTGCTTGAAATTGCTGAATCATCAAGGGTATGTTATCAACATATGGGGTTATCCTAACCACGTAAGTCTGCAAATGGATCTTTGGGCAAGAAGTGCCATTATACTTTTCAAAGTCTGGCATTTTGAACTTCTTTGGTATCTTGATCTTTGCATAATGGGATAGATCAGTTGGGTCTTGGCTAAATGCACCCTGCAACTGCTTAAGTTTCTCCTCGATTTTCGCCAGGCGTTTTTCCTGCTTAGTCTTCGGTACAGCCGTTTGTATCACTTGTATCTCCTCATCAACAATGATTTGAGGCGTGTCAGTAGTTTTCTCCCTAGAGACATCATTAGAGCTTGATGGGCCACTTGTGGATATATTCTTGCCTTTATCTCTCGAATCAGCCATAGGAGCATGTTGTGGTAACATCACTTCAACTTGCGGAGGTGGCGGGGCAGTGTTTTCTTGGAGAGAATCTATTTGTTTAGAGAGCTACTCAAGGACATTCAGGACTTGCTTCATTTATGTTTCGAGGGCAACGACACGAGCTTGTTCAGCACCACGCATTTGTTCGGTGTCATCAGCCATTGTTACTCTAGAACGAGTACGGATTGGTGATCTTGGGTGAGCCGTGTTGTTACCTGTCAATGTAAAATAATACAGTAAGCATCATAACAAATGAGATTGGTTCATGACAACGGTCAATCGTTTATTTTATTAAGTGAAATCAAATCCCAAAGACATCAACTTAAAGCGTTAAACTATCTCCCTAGGAAATTAAATTCCTAAAACATCAATCTAAGAAATTGAAATAACATCCTAAAGCTAGAATTAAACTTCTAAATCTAGCGACTCTTTTCTATATACAATTAGGAGATCACAGTCTTCCGAAGCTTCTTGTTCTATCGAACCAACTTGGAAATACGAGCTTCCTTCTTTTCCACCGTTTCTTCAAGATTTTCAATTTGTGCTTTACGAGTGGGCTTCATGGTCACTTCAGGTATCACGGGAAGTAGAGCTTGAGGGATCTCGTGATGGTGGATATAATAATCCGAGGCATGAAAAATCTTATCTTTTCCCTTCAACCTTCTAGGCACCATTATCTTTTCCAGATGGCATTCCTTCCATGCATTTTCATGGCGTTCGATCTCATCGAGGTACTTGTGATCCTTGCGCACGAAGCGAGCTTGAAATAGGTCCATTCGGAGAGGAGGCGGGATATCTTGGAGCACTCGATACTGGAGGACCACTTTATAAGGATAGTAAGATGCTGCACTAGTGATTCCCATCAGTGGAACTGAATTATCTGTCTTGTGGGAGAAATGAGCCACGCTAACATGGAACCATTTAGCATACCATAGGAAGCCCTTGAGATCTGGATCTTTTAGAAAAGTTACCCAATCGGAAAATGACTTTCCGGTATACTTTTTCTCTAAGATTGAAAATCTCTTTATTGGGTGATTAGAATCATCAATTTCACCTCGACGCATGAAACGACCAAACTCCTTCATGTGAGAAAGAAACCAAATTTGTAAAAGTTCAGGAGAGGCATTCATGATTTTTCCTCCATTTTGTTTAAAACGGTTGAGGGACAAAAATGTCTCGGCCAAAATCATGTTTATAAAGTTCATGCTGGCGCATGCTTGTCTAACCACCCAAGCAATTGAAGGATTAATGGCATTTTGTCGATGAGGAAAGATTATAAATCCAAAGAATGCTAAGATGAATATCCTACCTTTTTGGCGCATAGAAGATTGATTTAAAAAATGATCGGCCAAAAAGGAGAATGGGCATGCATTACAGTTAGCTTTCAAAACTTTCTTAACCTCATCAGTTTTAATTCTTAGAAATTGAGATAAAATCGATGTGGGCTCCATACCAAGAGGTGGCCTAACAAGTTCAGTCTCAAGGGGCATTCCTATGATAACGCTATACTCTTCCAGTGTTGGAGTTAGCTCATTCTTACCAAAAATAAAAGTAGCCGTCTCGGGACACCAAAAGTGTGAGATAACTTGCAAAAATCCACTATGGACTCCAATATCTAAAAGGGGGATGAGCCGTCCCAGTATCGACTCCACATAATCTTGACCTTCTTTACTTAATTTATTCCACCACTCTTTGAGCTCAATCTTGGGAGTTGGAACGAATTGTACGTCAGTTTTCCCCATTGCATATAGAACAAGACTGACGACGAAACCTATTGTCATGGACCGACAAAATTACAATAAAGTAAATAAATTGCAAAGTAGGAGTTTATACAACTTACTTTTACTAGAAATGGATGACAATAACATAGACACACGCATGAAATGTGTGGCTCGATTTCTATCTAGATGGCTTAACAAAGTGGAGCTAAGGGGATGATCCAACCGTTGCAGTCTCGCATTAACGTGTCAGTTCCCCCAAATTCTGGCTTAGTCGAATGGAATGTCCAATAATCATGCAATCTCGTGGATATAGACAAACACATTTGACACCATGAAAGAAATTTCGGGGAAGAGAAGGTCAACCTCTACATAGCAATCTCGCTTTAGAGGAAGTATCCTTCTCAACACCATCCTAGAAATCCTATCGCAGCCCAGGTCCGGCTACAGGTCGTGTGTGCAATGTGTAGTGCTAAAACAATTTGAAAATCATGCACAACAATTTATAATACAAACAACACTTCAATATAGGGAAAAATAAATCATTCATCTTTACACCCTCCTACAAGACAAGGATTAGCAAAGACTACTCCCCTTATACCTCCCATCTGCAAGAAAATTTAACACCTTAAAAATGTTAGTGACATACCTGGTGTCCTTGCTGCCAAACAAAATATTTTTTTAAAAAAAAACAGGCCTATGTCCACTATGAGTTTTAACTCTAATTCCCCAGCGGAGTCGCCAAGCTGTCGCGACCCAATTTTTTCGAAGGTGAATCACCTAAAACTAGGTTAATGGATTACTAAGTCCGAAGACTTAGCACGGACTCTCCCAAGCCCTACCAATCGCGACTTGATACTAAGAAAATGACCCATTAAAACATGCAATTATATTTCAAATTGGAGCCGCCAGTAACCAATTAGGGCTTATTAGAAACCCAGGTAAAGTATGGGAGAATACTTTACCTTTTACGAACCAGAGATTTAATGAATTCGGGGACATGGTTACGCTAGATTAATCTAATGCCCTTTCGGTACCTTAAAAAAACATTTTTGCAGGCAGTCTTGATTAAGTTTTAATCTAAAATACTAACATACAAATGGTGGTCATGCGGGTGCACAATTAATTAAATAACATTCAATAAATCAAAATGCTAAGAAATTATAAACCACAACTTTATTAAAGTCCACTCTCTAAGAATTTTTTTTTTAAAAAATGCTTATAAAAATGCATGCCCTAAACATGATTTCTAAATGACATGACACCTAACTTTTAATTTTATGCAATCTTAATCTAAAATTAATATGCATGAATTTTACTTTAATGATATGTGAAATGCAATTTATATGGCCTAATTTGAACTATATGTATGCAATCTAATTTACACAATCCTAAATGTGCATATACTACATGACATGGGATGCATGACATAACAATTCTATATGCATGTTCTTTTGTGATTTTTTTTAATGTATGCAACCTATAATAAATAATGATGATATGAAATGGGATTAATTATGAACTAATTTATTAATTAACCAAGAAAATAACTTTTGCGTTTTCTCTTTTTATTTATTTTTTATCTTTAAAATGACCGAATAATTTTTATTAAAAAAAATAACGTAATGATGCAATGCTGACTTTTTTTTTTTTTTTTTTTATCTTTTATTTTATATTTAAAACAAAACTACATGATTGGGAATACTAAAGAAAAACATTAAACTATGACCCATTAATTAAAATGCAACATGTAACGTGCACATTATGAAATCTATATAACCTAAATAACATTTTTTTTAGTTTTTTTAACGTGCACATTATGAAATCTATATAACCTAAATAACATTTTTTTTAGTTTTTTTTATTAAGAAAATTAACCTAATTCTACATGAATCTTAAAAAAAAAACTAAAATGTGTTGCTTAAAATGTAAAATGCGTATGGACCTAAATATCTAAATTCTAGATATGTCATGTGATGCATGATGTGTAATGAGCAACTAACGATAATGCCCCAAAATAAAATATCCATCCATGTAAATCAATGGCATATTATTTAAATGGGCATCAATAATGCAAAACAATAAGAATTTGCCATGAAAAGTCTAAATAATAAAAATCTAAACCGACGTCTCGCGGCTCAAATTTTTTTATTATTATGACTTAATATGACAAATTTCCTAATAGGATAATGATAAAAATAAATCCAAAACAAATCAAGTTAGAATATAAAAAAAAAAAAAAAAAAAAAACTATGAGTTCGAATACACGAACTAAATTTAGCCTAAGAATTTTACCTATTCAAGGGCACAACTCTTTGTTGCTAATAAGAGCACCTGCACAAAGAAAAATTAGAGAACAACCCCCAAGGAAGAATCACGTCGCGATGTCGGGGTGTCGCTCGGGCGTGCAGGAGCGGGCACAGGCGGTGCGGGGCTGGTTCGAGCTGGCGGAATGGTCGCGAGCGTGGAGGTGTTGGTGACGGATGGATCGCGGACCGGCGGCGATATGGGGGCGCAGGCCGTAGTGGGCTTCGGCTTCAAACGGCGCCGGGCTCGCGGTGCGGGCTCCCGTGGGTCAATCGGAGACGCGTTGAGAGGACTCCGGCAGTGGCGCGGCTGTTGCGTCGGAGGCGTTGAGCTCCGAGTGGAGGCGAGCGGGCCGCGAGCTTCGGCGGCGTAGCGTCGGGGTGCGAGCGCGAGGACTTGCAGTGGTGGAGGGACCGATGAGGAAGAAGAACAGTGTTTCTTCTTTCTTTTTTTTCCTTTTATTTTATCTCCTCTGCTGGCCGCACGTCTACTCTCTGCTCCCTTTTCACTTTTCTGCCTCTGACATTGACTTTTCTCTTTGACAGCTTTTCCTTTCCATCTTGTGTTGTTTGCTTTTCCTTTCCATCTTGTGTTGTTTCTTTGATTTTTTCAAAAGAAACGAATGAAGAGCCCCCAAAATAAATCAAAAAAACTTAGAAAAAACCCCCCAAAAGAAATTCTTTCCCCTACGAAGTGTAAATCCCTTTTGCTTTCATTTTCCCTCGACGAAGAGAAGTCGCCTTCTACGAAAGTAAAAATAAGGAGCCCCCCATTTAAGACCTCCGTGCTCTTCATTTATAGAGCCAAAACGAATCAAGTTTGTTTTTGCCGGTGGAGATTTTTACTCAACCACTTCACAAAGAAATGGTTCCAAAATCACCAACGTTGAATTTCGAATTTGAAATGAGGAGATATGTTCAACAACCAAATGTTTTATTATTCAAAAAGAATTTTCAAAATCTTCCTCCAAATGTTTTTATTTTATAAGTTACTTATTATCCTCTATTTTTATTTTGCAAAATAAGTCTAATCCTAAATGCAATGCTATGAAATGCTTAATGTAATTTTTATTAGGTGTCACACCTTTGCCCCTCTTTGAAGGGGATCTCGTAGAGGTTTTGTTGACACTTAAATGTTTGCCCAAAAATCATTTCCAAAAAAATGGGAACTTGTTTTTCCACAAAAATATTTCAATTTAAATTCCTGCATATAGATTATCTAGGCATTTAATATAGTGTTTTAAATGGAATATGGTTTTCCTTGAAAAAAGAAATTAAATTAAGTATATAAAAAAGATTAAAAAAAAGATAAAAAAAAAAGAAAAAAAGGTTGGGGCCAATGATCTAAATGTGACTAGCCAAGCCCGGGAGGTCAGATTGGAATTAAAATGCCAAATTGGGGCCAAAATGCAATTTCCAAAAGTTGAGGGACCAATTCGCAAATTTTGCAAAATTTTGTCCAAACCCTTAAATCATCATCTTGGTCACCAATTAAGTTGAAATTGAACTTGGGCCAACTCGAATCAATTAAATCGGGCCAAAAAGACCAAGTTTGTATTGAAATGGGTATTTTTGGATAAGAAAATGGCCAACTTTGAGGGACTTTCTTGCAAAATTGAGTGAGTACAATTGCAAAATCTGGTTGCGATCTTAAAATACTATACATGAGCTTGCTAATTGATCAAAAAACACAGCCAAATTGATGGATTAAAGCACTCAAACGAGCTACCAAAACCTAGTCCACGAATTGGTCTCATTTCGGAGTTGCTGAGTAAGCAACTTGGTGGCCCCACCATATCCACTCAGCCGCCCATCCAGCCTGATCTTTGCACGTGATTGAAGACCATAATGAGTAGTACCAGTGGACGGAAATTGGCCAGGGATAAGCTGCTGAAAGCACGGGAAAATCGCACCAAACCCGGACACTCAACATCTGCAGAAATTGAAAATCTGACTTAAGTTAGAAAGTTGTTGAAGTAACCCTATTGACAGGCTTGGTAGGTGGACAAAAGACCGACCAAAACTCCTCTAATTCGGTGGATAAGATCACGGAAGCAAGCTCTTTCAGGGGGGAGGAGAGAGAAGACGAGAGGGAGAGGAGAGAGCTCACGGTCGTCCCCCAAAGAGGCCCTCAGAAGCAACTCCAGAAAAGCAAACTCAGAAATTCCAGACCGACCTAGAGAGAGAAAAGTGAGATTTTCATACACCTAAGGCAACAATTAGCCAAAACCTTCAACTAGAGAGTTAAACTTCACTCAAAGATCTTTCCATCCATAGGTCGCACATCAAAAATGGAGTTCGGGAAGGTATCCTAAAGCCCCCCGAAAAACTACCCTCCTGGCGGGCCAAAGAAAGTCTGAATTTTTCTAAGTGTTGAGCCCGGTTGGTCACGAGTGAGAGAAAGCGAGTGATTTTGAGAAAGTTAAGAGACAAATGAGGAAAACCATGAGTTCAAAATCAAAGTAGAATACATATAGCTTTGTTTGGTGTTTATTTTTCCAACAAAAAAAGTCATGGAGTCTAATTTTGGAGGTTAATGAAAACCTTCGTTATCAGTTCTTTCTTTGCAGATCTGGTTTTCCAGTTGAAGAAGCCAACTTCCACGTGCCTCCCGAGGATAAGTTCTTGGTTTCCTCGGCCAAGAACCACTTGAAAGGGAAAATAGGAAGCAAGGTAAGCATCCTAGATGTATTTTGGTTTAATTTTGAACATGGTTTGATCACGAAAATCAAGAGGAAAACTAGTCCGGAGGACTGATTTTCGAGGCGGAAATTTTTCTAAGTGTTGGAATCTGTTCAAGAGTTTTGCAAGTGTGCTTCTTGAAGAGGTCGTTTTTTATGTGTTCGGTTGATCATTCTCTGTGATGTTTGTTGCCTTTGAAAGCTCATGTTACCTACTTTCACTCGGACCAAGTAGTGTTTTCCGTAGATCTTGCATGTGGTGAGTGTCGGGGCTTGAATATGGGCATATAACCTGTTTGTTTGACTTTGGGTTCAAATCCAGATTTGTGAAATCAGATCAAACCCGCATATTTGATGATGATTTTAGCTTAGTTCTTTTGTGTTTTAAGCTATGATTTATGTCTAATCTTGTTCCTTGCATGTGGTAGTATAATCTTGATGCTTTAGTTCCACATAATATTGCTCATGGGTGAAGATTGAAGGCCGCAAACATGGCCCGTCGAAGCTGTTTTGGGATGATTTGATGCACGCCAAGTGTTCGACGAAATGCGCAAACCAAGTTTCGATCTTCAGACGGTCGATTTGAGCTTGATTATTGTGATATTCATGTGCTGCGTTACTCCATGTTAGCATAGATCGGTTTAAGGAATTATTATTAATATTTTTTTAAAAAAATAATAAAAAATATGAAAAATATGAAAATTTCAAAAATATAAAAAAATGTTGGATGTTATCAAATTAAGCCAAAAATGACATCTAGGAGATTTTCCTAATTTTATAAAGTCATTTTTCCTAATTAAATGATATTTTGGTATTTTAGAACCATTTTTGTAAACAATCTATTATGCGTAGATTAAAATTAATTAGAGTAATTGCATGCATCTAGAGTAATTTCATGCATATTTAAATTCCCATTTTGCTCACGGGGGTCCTGTCCCGGGGCGTGATAACAAAGCCATGTAATATTATTTGCCCGACTTGTATCGGGTCTTTCTTTTCCGCATTACTTTCAAGTCCTTTCAATTTCTTGGATGTTTACTTATGCACCGCTTTTCATTAATTTGAGTGTAAATTTCTTTTCTAGATTATGTTAGGATTAGTCTAGATATTAAAAAAAAAACTACAAAAACATTTGCATGGACGCTTAGCGGTTTTGTAAGGATTATAATTGATAATCAAGATTGTGTGGCCATTTAGATGAACAACCTTTCAAGTTAGTGGTACCGTAAGGGCGCTAAGAGAAACATTAGCGTAAACAAGTCCCCGTTCCTAGAAATCTCTGGTTGCGTAGGAATCGAGACAACACTCCCGTGCCTCGATTGGTTTCTAGCCGACCCCAATAGGCTAGTGGCGACTCCTAGAAATATTTAGGTTGTTAAGAACTAAAAAACAAAATCCAACGTCGCGCGAGATATGGGCTTGGGAGAGCCCGTGCCTAATTTAGGGCCATTGGTCCGCCTCTTTAGGCAAATACCCCTAAACCTTTCTTTCTTTTCCCCCGAACGAAAAAAAGGAGGTCGTGACAGCTTGGCGACTCCGCTGGGGACGTGGTTGCAAACCTTAGAGGACTTAAGCCGTAATAACTTGGTTGGTTGTTCACTAACATGGTCTTCATTTGATAGCGTGTGTCAAAGTCGCGTGGAAAACAAGGTTAGTTCGCTAACAATGTGTTAAATGTTTTTGTAGGTTTGGAGTAATAAGGGGTGGAGTGTTTGTTAACCCATTTCTTTTGCAGGGAGGTGTAGGAATGTATGTTTATATGGATGAAATTGAAGTGTTGTTTGGATATCAATTGTGGTGCGTGCCTTCATACTTGCACTACACATTTACACACACAACCCGTGATCTAAAACCCCAATCGCACTAGGAAGCCCATAGGAGGTGCCAAAAGATGGAACCCGTGCGGGGAATGACCCATGGTTATCCACTTTTGGTCCCGCTCATTATGATTAATGATAAAGAGAACGGTCCGACGTAAGTACGGAATGGGGAAAACTCTTTTGATCTAATCAAAATGGGGACTTTAAGCCTTTAGAATTCCACCTTTATGCGTCAAGCCTCACAAGTTTACATCCGCATGTCTATGTGATTAAAAAAAAAAATGTCTCTTCACCCACTGTAAGTACGATTTCTCCATCTACTTGCTCACTTCGGATTGAAATTTTCATTTTTTGAGATTCACGGAAATCAATTGAATGCCCTTGAAAATATAGGCTTGTCACTCACTCTTGATAAACAAACATTTCAAATGCATCTGATCTGGCCTAGATTAGAACATATGTTTTTGTTTAAATTTTCAAGTACAAACTCAAAGTCACATTTTGTATAGAAATTCTTCCAAGTCAAGATTACATTTTGGGGCATAGAATTAAAATCAAACTTTCAAGAAAATTCTTGGTCGCATTTTGAAATTCAAATAACATTTTGTGTATTGATTTCTCAAAATCACCTCACATTTGCATGAGTGAAATTACAAATTCATCTTTCAAAATCAATGCCCCATTTGTGTATGAAACTTTTGGAACAAAGTGGGCATTCAATTGATAGCCGCGGATTGATCTTTTAATGAAATCTCCTCTTACTAATAAAATCTTGATGAAATACCAAATTCTCGTAAGTGGATACTACGGAGAAGGTATCGTCGCCTTGATTTCATTGTAAGAGGTGGCTTTATTGAAAGATCAATTTTTCATTCATGTACTGACATTATCTTCATTTCGCAGGTCATGCGTGACAACTATTCCATGAACTCCTCTTGTTTGACCATGCCAAAAGTGGGACTTTAAAGCTAGGACGAGAATTGTGCTTATTATGCTCTTCTACGAAAGAGCTTCTTGTACTTTATCCTTGTCATTATTCCTATTAGGAACCGCATTTTGTGTTTTGGGTTTTGATTGTGGACCCAATCAAATGCTTTTGTAAATCATACAACTCACATTTTTTTAATAATGAAGTTAGAGTTCATAAAAGTTATATTCTTTAAAACAGTTGAAGTGTTTCAAACGGACCCTCTGGGTTGAGTTTTATGCCTTAGCTTCAAATTGTTTGAAAATGAGTTTCAAGAAGAACTTGCGCAATATTTTATCTCCTCATTTAATCGCTTTTGCAGGATGATCCGCAGAACGATGCTTTAAGGGGGTAAGGTTGTAATCATTTCAATAGGGATTTCTTGTGCAACAACTGACTCAGTCATCCATTTTTGTCAAACAGGCAAAATGACGATTTTGTTCAAGATTAACATTTACTTCCTCTGGAAAGACAAAAACAAGAAGCAACTGCAATCCCTACACTTCCAATGGTTTCTTGGCATCCAATCCTGTATGGAGATGATTATTTGTGGTCTACAAGACAACACTTCAAGATGTAGATGTACACAAACAAGAATCGGTCATCAAATGTTGCCCTCGAATAAAAGGTGGTAATCGTTTCAAGTTAAATTCAATTTATTTTAGGAATGACTTGTCCTTGTACTTTGTGCAGATTTTAGTGAGGCAAACTACTCGCAAGCAACAAGATTACATGGGGAGGACAACCTGGTCCAGAATCACACGATCTCTAAAAGAAAAAGGGTGTGTTCGTTCCAAAAGTCAAAACAACTCATTCATAAACTGACATAGCACCCATGCTTACAGATTGTGAAGTGGGAAATGCATTGACACAGCAAAAATGGCGAAAAATCACCTAGCCTAAAAAGGGAAATTTTAATTGGGGCAGATGGCCACAAAATGGATCGGGTGCACACAATGCCTGAGTCACCCGACTTCTAAAAAGGGAAAGATTCAAATGGAATAGACATTTGTCAAATGAATTACTATCAATCATGAGAGCAAATCCCTCTCCATAGCCAAGAAAACGGGATGGAACACAGTCATCAGATATGCCGTAAAAGGAAGTACACCATTCCTAAAATGAATTATGTCGAGTATGAAAATAACATATTCGTCTCTTTTTCCTTGCAGTTGATGAATGGGGCAAGTCACTTGAAGTAGAGTAACTCTCACCTGTGAAGCAAGATGAAACACAGTCAATTGATTCAGCACAAAAGGGGAGTATCATTCCTAAATTAACCCAATTCAATTTTGGAATATAAGTAATATGCACCATCTCTTGTAGGAAAAGGTGTACATTGACCGCTGGAGCAACACCTTATACCAAGAAGGCATGCTAAAGCCCAACTATCCAATTTGATGGAATAAATGGTGTAAAACATCCAAGGAGCAATGCCCTCACATGAAGCATCGGTATTCGAGGAACAAACTCGAGAAATTGACTGAAGCATAATCTATATGGACCAAGCAAGCATATGGAGGTAACACATGTCAAATTCACCTAACTTGGTGGAGTTCAAGAGCCAGTTCAATTAAATAAAAAAGGAAGTGCCCCATGGACACTACCGGCGCTTCGGCCTGGTGGTATGGGGAATGAATGAACGGGTCCGAGAGGTACGGGGTTCGATCCCCAGAAACGGCAACAAGGTTGCCATGTAAAAAAAAAAAAAAACTTTTTGCATCTCTTACTTTTGCAAAATGAGGAAAATGCTTGAACTAATGAGACCAAAGACTTGAGAATCTCTTCAAGTCTTAAAACAATAGGTTCATGTTGCTGTTTGCCGCCAAATGGTGAAACTGACCAAGGGTAATGTTGTATCGTCTCCAGTTTTACGATCCCTGAGGATTCATATACTAACACATTCCCTTTTGTTCTTTGTAGGGTCGCCTGACTACTAAGGCATAGGTAAGTACCCTTCTTCTCAAAATCAATTGGAAAATAAATTGAGAATTTTCATTGCAAGAAAGAACATTTAGTGTTTTTCTAGAAACAAGCACAAAAAAAAAAAAGAAGGAAAATGAAGAAACAAGTTTTCCACAAAGTTTGCAAAAATCTTCTTTACCTTTAAATTGTCCATCCACTCGGTGGATCACTCATTTGGAATCAAAGTTCTCTATGGAGATTAATCCACTCAGATGATCTCAACAAAAATGAAAGGCGATGTTGCTTATGCCAAGCGAGAAACACTTAGGATGAGGAAAGGCAACCCATTTCCAAACATGTCCTTTAAGCACTCTGAGATTCGAGTGAAAAAGAAAACCCATGTTGTTTAGGGTCAATGAATTCATTCGCAAGCGGTACATAGATCAAGATGATGAGAGGCATTTCTTTCATCTATCATGCACACCACAGGTGACAATAGTTAGCCCATTTGAGCCTTTTCATGTGAAGATTTTCTACAAAATACCCCTGTCAAGAACCACCCCACGATGGGGCAATTATGGAGATTTGGGTTGATATTATTTGGAGAGGAAAGATGAGAAAGGTTTCTTTGCTCTCACTTGCATAAATCTTTTTGTGGTAACTTCAGGTGAATTCTTATGGAAGCTCGAAGCATCCCAAAGTGAAGAAGAGCATTCTTTTCTCTACCCAAACACCGATACCCTTTGCTTAAACCATATTGAGCCTAACTATTCATTTCTAAAACCCGAGTGGTGATTATCTCCCCACATTGGGGGCAAGGCACATGATTTACCAATGCAACTGGTGTTTACATGAGAATATGGAAAGCATCTTGAAAGTCCCAAGAGCTCAAAAAGTTCAAAAGAACAAAAGTCAAGTGAAAATTAAGGGGCATGAAAAAGAAGTGTGCCTGGTAAAAGCAAGGCCAATGCCCAAAAAAAAAAAAAAGGGAGAGAGAGTGGAAGAAAAACAATTGCATCAAGAGAAATATCTCTATGAAAGCAAAAATGGCAAAAAAAAAATGCCTGCATTGAAAAGAAAATCATTGCAAATGCAAAAGCCATTATGTTAAGATGATTAGTCAAATGACTTTCGAGACAATTCGAATTTTAAAAGTCAAGTGCTTTAAAAAAAAAAAAAAAAGATGATATGGTAATGATGCCATGATAATCACCAACTCTCAAACCCCCATTTTGACAAAAAGTTCTAAGCCTTTTGAGCTAAGTCTTTTGAACCTTTCCCCGAACCAACATTACAACCTATTCCCGAAGTCTCTTCAGATTGGGATGATTCAAAGTGGAAATAAGGACTTCCCAAAGAAGATGCCGCTCGAAGAAGTGAGAGTAAGGTTGTCTTATCTCATCTCAAGGTTTCTTGACTTGTAAACCCGGCGAAGATGTCGATCGGTGATTAATTCATTTCATAGCCAATGATGCTTATCCATTGCTAAAACCATGACCAAACCTGCACTACGGTCCTTCTAAAAGACCTCTTAGATTGGTCAATGTGTACTTATTGCGAATGATTCAAAGCCTTGCACACTGGAAGACTGAGATTGAGTGATCAGTTTATTTCCCACATGAATAGATGGGATCAAATAGTCATTTTCTTGAGAATATGTGAGAAGCCCTTTCTGACTAGGGGTCCTTGCTTGGCATACTTAACAAACATTTCTCATAAGTCGAGGTCATTTCGACAAGGACTTTTCTCCCAAGAGAATTTGACGATTAATGATATCATCCGAGCATGATAACAGTTTCGTGAGTTTGTCAAGTGGTCGGGATTAGTTTGATTTGTTTATGCAATCATTGCCTTCTCATTACCGATACACTTTTGATATTGTTTATGATGACATGTGCTGAAATCGATCTCATCTAGTATGTTTTCGCTACTAGAATAGTTGTTATAATGGATTCTATTTGATGTGCAGTATCCATTTCAGAATATTCTCGAATGACAGGTTCCTCCAGTGAAACCACACAATTTCAAAGGGTTCATGGGTTAGCCTTAAACCATGCATTTTCAAAAGGTTCTTGGTTATCCTTAAACCTTGCAATTTCAAAGGGTTCATGGGTTAGCCTTAAACCATGCATTTTCAAAAGGTTCTTGGTTATTCCTTAAACCTTGCAATTTCAAAGGGTTTATGAGTTAGCCTTAAACCATGCATTTTCAAAAGGTTCTTGGTTATCCTTAAACCTTGCAATTTCAAAGGGTTCATGGGTTATCCTTAAACCTTGCAATTTCAAAGGGTTCATGGGTTAGCATTAAACCATGCATTTTCAAAAGGTTCTTGGTTATCCTTAAACCTTGCAATTTCAAAGGGTTCATGGGTTAGGCTTAAACCATGCATTTTCAAACGGTTCTTGGTTATCCTTAAACCTTGCAATTTCAAAGGGTTCATGGGTTAGCCTTAAACCATGCATTTTCAAAAGGTTCTTGGTTATCCTTAAACCTTGCAATTTCAAAGGGTTCATGGGTTAGCCTTAAACCATGCATTTTCAAAAGGTTCTTGGTTATCCTTAAACCTTGCAATTTCAAAGGGTTCATGGGTTAGCCTTAAACCATGCATTTTAAAAAGGTTCTTGGTTATCCTTAAACCTTGCAATTTCAAAGGGTTCATGGGTTAGCCTTAAACCATGTATTTTCAAAAGGTTATTGGTTATCCTTAAACCATGCAATTCCACAAGGTTAGTGGGACTGCCTTAAACCACACGGTTAGTGGATTACCTTAAACCACACGGTTAGTGGGACTGCCTTAAAACACATGGTTAGTGGGACTACCTTAAACCACAAGGTTCGTGGGACTGCCTTAAACCACACGGTTAGTGGTACTGCCTTAAACCACAAGGTTAGTGGGACTACCTCAAACCACAAGGTTAGTGGGACTGCCTTAAACCACACGGTTAGTGGCACTGCCTTAAACCACAAGGTTCGTGGGACTGCCTTAAACCACAAGGTTCATGGGTATATCCTTAAACCACACTTTTCAAAGTATTCATAAGTACATCTCTAAACTATGCTCTTTACATTAAGCTTACTTGCATTTTCATTTTACTATTAAAAAAAAAAAAACAAAACAAAAAAATTAGGTGTCACATTATCTTTGAAAGAAATCTCTTTGAGCTTCCTTCCAAAGAGGGGCAGTTGTTGACACTTAAATTTTGCCCAAAAATCATTTCCAAAAAATGGGAACTTGTTTTTCCACAAAAATATTTCAAATTAAATTCTTGCATATAGATTATCTAGGCATTTTATATAGTGTTTTAAATGGAATATGGTTTTCCTTAAAAAAAAAAATTAAATTAAGTATATAAAAAAAGATTAAAAAAAAGAAAAAAAAGTTGGGGCCAATGATCTAAATGTGACTAGCCAAGCCCAGGAGGTCAGATTGGAATTAAAATGGCAAATTGGGGCCAAAATGCAATTTCCAAAAGTTGAGGGACCAATTCGCAAATTTTGCAAAATTTTGTACAAACCCTTAAATCATCATCTTGGTCACCAATTAAGTTGAAATTGAACTTGGGCCAACTCGAATAAATTAAATGGGGCCAAAAAGACCAAGTTTGTATTGAAATGGGTATTTTTGGATAAGAAAATGGCCAACTTTGAGGGACTTTCTTGCAAAATTGAGTGAGTACAATTGCAAAATCTGGTTGAGATCTTAAAATACTATACATGAGCTTGCTAATTGATCAAAAACGCAGCCAAATTGATGGATTAAAGCACTCAAACGAGCTACCAAAACCTAGTCCACGAATTGGTCTCATTTCGGAGTTGCTGAGTAAGCAACTTGGTGGCCCCACCATATCCCACTCAGCCGCCCATCCAGCCTGATCTTTGCACGTGATTGAAGACCATAATGAGTAGTACCAGTGGACGGAAATTGGCCAGGGATAAGCTGCTGAAAGCACGGGAAAATCGCACCAAACCCAGACACTCAACATCTGCAGAAATTGAAAATCTGGCTAAGTAAGAAAGTTGTTGAAGTAACCCTATTGACAGGCTTGGTAGGTGGACAAAAGACCGACCAAAACTCCTCTAATTCGGTAGATAAGATCACGGAAGCAAGCTCTTTCAGGGGAGGAGAGAGAGAAGACGAGAGGGAGAGGAGAGAGCTCACGGTCGTCCCCCAAAGAGGCCCTCAGAAGCAACTCCAGAAAAGCAAACCCATAAATTCCAGACCGACCTAAAGAGAGAAAAGTGAGATTTTCATACACCTGAGGCAACAATTAGCCAAAACCTTCAACTAGAGAGTTAAACTTCACTCAAAGATCTTTCCATCCATAGGTCGTACATCAAAAATGGAGTTCGGGAAGGTCTCCTAAAGCCCCCCGAAAAACTACCCTCCTGGCGGGCCAAAGAAAGTCTGAATTTTTCTAAGTGTTGAGCCCGGTTGGTCACGAGTGAGAGAAAGCGAGTGTTTTTGAGAAAGTTGAGAGACAAATGAGGAAAACCATGAGTTCAAAACCAAAGTAGAATACATATAGATTTGTTTGGTGTTTATTTTTCCAACAAAAAAAGTCATGGAGTCTAATTTTGGAGGTTAATGAAAACCTTCGTTATCAGTTCTTTCTTTGTAGATCTGGTTTTCCAGTTGAAGAAGCCAACTTCCACGTGCCTCCCGAGGATAAGTTCTCGGTTTCCTCAGCCAAGAACCACTTGAAAGGGAAAATAGGAAGCAAGGTAAGCATCCTAGATGTATTTTGGTTTAATTTTGAACATGGTTTAATCACGAAAATCAAGAGGAAAACTGTTGGATTTATCTCAGTGCTGCTGTTTTCCGTCGTTGCTGTTTTTCCTCTTTTTTCCTCTGTTTTCCTCTGTTTTTTAATTAAAAAACAGCCAAGTTCATTTAGTTACGCATTAAGTGTTTTTGTTATTTTATAGGAAGTTAATAGCACGTTTGTGTGCAGTTATGTGTTGCACGTACGTGAGCAGTTCTACTTGTTATTTTAGTTGTGGTACTCGACAGTTTCTTTTGTACAAGACGTATGAAGTGCTATGCTCTGTTTTTTTCATCCTTTCTCTCCCTCGATCAACAGAGATGTTTTCTGTTTTGATTGTTATTTTTTGAGTTATAACATTGGTATCAGAGCATTTGAGGGATCTTAAGGGATTGTGAAGTGAGGGTAAGTGAGTGAAGATTGCTTCCAATCTGCAAAGAAAAAGCTGATGGAGGCAGGATTGAGTGGATTCTCTGCAATGGCTGCTCCAGTCTTTACTGAGGAAAATTATTAGGCATGGGCTGTCAAGATGACGGCATTCTTGGAGGGTCATGATCTATGGGAGGCTGTGGAGGATGATTATGAGGTTGATCCACTTCCAAATAATCCGACCTTAAATCAGATAAAGTACCATAAAGAGAGAATCACAAGGAAGGCTAAGGCAAAGTCTTGCCTGTATGCTGCTGTTTCACCCACTATCTTCACAAGGATCATGAGATGTGATTTCGCAAAGGCAATATGGGATTTCTTGAAGGATGAATACGAGGGAGATGAGAAGATAAGAGGAATGAAGGTGCTGAATCTCTTGAGGGAGTTTGAGAGACAGCAAATGAAGGATTCAGAGTCAGTGAAGGAGTACTCGATAGGCTGGTTGGGATAGCTGAAAAATCGAGTTTTAGGGACTGACTTGAAGGATGAAAGGCTTGTTCGGGGGAAGATCCGGTGTCTCTTCCAGAGAAGTTCGAAGCCACCATAGCTTCTCTGGAAAATACAAGAGACTTGGCTGATATAAAGCTTGCAGAATTGTTAAATGCTCTGCAGGCACAGGAGCACAGAAGACTGATGAGAAGAGAAGAGTTTGTTGAGGGTGCGCTACAAGCTTGAGTGAAGTCCAATGATGGAGGCAAAGGGAAGAAATGGATTCAGTCCAGAGAAAATGCTAGTGACTCCAAGTTTGTAGCAAAAGAAGGAAATTCTGGTGGGTCTAGCAAATGGAAGATGAACAAAAAGCCTTGTCAATACTGTGGTGGAACTAATCATCAGTTTTTAGATGTTGGAGAAAGCCCGATGCTAGATGCGAAGATGTCACAAGTTGGGTCACATGGAAGCCATCTGCAAAGAAAAAAATTACCAGCAAGCAGGAAAAGCACAGGTAGCAGTGAATGAAACTGAGGAAGAGCACTTGTTTGTAGCTTCCTTTTCTGAATCTTTTGTTGAGAAGGATGCATGGCTGGTGGATAGTGGCTATACCAATCATATGACTGGCAATTTGAAGCTGTTTAGAAGTCTAAACAAGTCAGTCAGGTCCAGAGTCAGAATTGGCAATGGACAATATATCGAAGTGCAAGGGAAGGGTATAGTTGCTATTGAAGGAAATCAGGAGATGAAGCTGATCAGTGATGTTCTCTTTGTGCCAAATATTGACCAGAACTGTTAAGTGTTGGTCAATTAGTTGAGAGGGGCTATAAAGTGAAGTTCGAAGGGAATGAATGTCTTATTAATAATGCAGATAGCAAAGAAGTGCTAAGAATCCCAATGAAGGACAAGAGTTTCATGTTCAAGCCACAAGAGATGCAACAAATGGCTTTAAAGTGCAAAGAAGAAAATGTAGAGCTATGGCATAAAAGACTTGGGCATGTTCACAGGAAGAGCATGTCGTTTATGCAGAAAAATAGCTTGGTAGATGACTTGCCAAGTTTGGAGGAGGAATTTCCACAGTGCAGAACTTGTCTTCTTGGCAAGCAAGCCAGATTTCCTTTCAAAGGAGGAGGCTGGAGAGCATGTGAAAAGCTGCAATTAGTTCACACAGATCTATGTGGACCTATGTCTGAGTCTTCTCTAAATGGTAGCAGGTATTTTATTACTTTCACTGATGATATGACTAGGATGAGTTGGATTTATTTTCTGCGAGCCAAGTCTGAAGTTGCTGATGTGTTTGTGAAGTTTAAAGCTTTAGTTGAGAATCAGAGTGGGAAGAAAATTAAAATGCTCAGATCTGATAATGGTTCTGAGTATACTGCTCACAAGTTTAAGTTGAATTGTGAGCAAGCAGGAATTGTGCAGCAGTTCACTGCTCCCTATTCACCTCAACAAAATGGGGTTAGTGAGAGGAAAAACAAAAGTATTATGGAGATGGCTAGATGTATGATGCAGGAGAAGAAGTTACCTAAGAAGTTCTGGGCTGAGGCAGCTAATACTGCTGTGTTTCTATTGAATAGATTGCCCACAAAGGCCTTAGAGAAGTCAACACCTTTTGAAGTCTGGCATGGTGTTAGACCTTCGTGAAGAATTTGAAGGTTTTTGGGTGTTTGTGTTACACTCATGTTCCGAAGTCAAGAGGGACAACTGGATAAGAAAGCGAGCTTGGAATCTTTATTGGGTATAGCCTTCAATCAAAGGCTTACAGGATTTTCCATCCCATGACAAGGAAGGTGACTGTGAGCAGAGATGTTATTTTTCTAGAGGAAGATGAGTGGAATTGGATGGAAGGAAAGAGTGCAGAACAGTAGCAGTTCGAAAAACAACCTGCAACAGATGTAGAGGTTGATGAAGTTATAGATGGATTGGAAGACAGTATGGATGATTTACCAGTGAGAGGCACAAGGTCACTTGCTGAAATCTATGAAAGAAGCAATGTGGCGGTGCTCGAACCATCTAACTTTGTGGAAGCGAAGGAGGATCGAGGTGGATTGCAGCAATGCGGGAGGAGATTGCAATGATCCGAAAAACCACACATGGGAGCTTGTTGACAGACCATCTGATAAGAATGTGATTGGGGTTAAGTGGGTGTTTAGAACAAAACTTAATCCTGATGGTTCTATCAATAAACACAAAGCCAGACTGGTTGTGAAAGGCTATGCACAAATATGGGGAGTAGACTATTCTGAAACATTTGCTCCTGTTGCACGACTTGATACAATAAGGCTACTGTTAGCTATTGCAGCAGAGAATGGGTGGCCTATATTTCAGTTAGATGTCAAGTCTGCATTCCTGAATGGAGAGCTTGAGGAGGAGATTTTTGTTGAACAACCTGAAGGATTCAGTATCAAAGGGCAAGAAGAGAGTGTATACAGATTGAGGAAAGCTCTATATGGACTGAAGCAGGCTCCAAGAGCTTGGTATGGGAAGATAGATCGATATTTGCAGAATTTTGGCTTTGTAAAAAGCTTAAGTGAGTTCACTCTTTATGTCAAGAAAGTGAATCACGGTGTTGTAATTCTGTCACTTTATGTAGATGATCTATTAGTGACAGGGAATGATATGGAATTGATAGAGAAGGTGAAGCAAGATCTATTTGCAGTTTTTGAGATGTCGACTTGGGAAAGATGGCTTATTTTTTGGGTCCGGAAGTCAAACAAGCTTCATATGAGATCTTCATTTGTCAGAAAAAATACATGAAGGAAATTCTAAAGAAGTTTCAGATGGAAGATTGTCGAAGTGTAAGCACCCCTATGGCTGCTAAAGAGAAGCTGCAGAAGAATGATGGAACAGATGCAGTAGATGCTTCTATGCATAGAAGTCTGATTGGGTGTCTCATGTATCTTACAGCAACTAGACCAGATATTCTATTTGCTGTGAGTGTTTTATCCAGGTTTATGAGTAGTCCTAGTCAGTTACATTTGGTTGCAGCAAAGAGGGTCTTGAGATATCTCAAAGGAACATTGTTCTTTGGTGTGAAGTTTAAGAAATGTCGAAGTTTAATTTGCAAGGATTTTCGATAGTGACCGGGCTGGTTCGGTAGATGACATGAAGAGTACGTCCGCATATTGTTTCACTCTTGGTTCCGCTTGTTTCTCCCGGAGTTCCAAAAAGCAAGAGATTGTAGCTCAGTCTACAGCAGAGGCTGAGTTTATAGCAGCTACTGCTGCTGCAAATCAAGCTTTGTGGCTGAAGAAGATAATGAAGGATTTGTGGTTGAATTCCAGTGATTGTATCGAAGTCAATGTGGACAATCAGGCTGCTCTAGCAATATCACAGAATCTAGTTTTCCATGGCAAAACCAAGCATTTCAAAGTCAAATTTTTCTTTCTGCGTGAGGTGCAACAAAGTGGTGAAGTTAAATTGGTCTATTGCAGATCTGAAGATCAGCTTGCGAGACATGTTCACAAAGCCACTTCAGGCTGGAAGATTTGAGCTGTTAAGAGAGAAAATAGGAGTTTGCAGAAGAATCGATCCAAGGAGGAGTTTGTTGGATTTATCTCGTCTGCTGCTGTTTTCCGTCGTTGCTGTTTTTCCTCTTTTTTCCTCTGTTTTCCTCTGTTTTTTTATTAAAAAAACAGCCAAGTTCATTTAGTTACGCATTAAGTGTTTTTGTTATTTTATAGGAAGTTAATACCACGTTTGTGTGCAGTTATGTGTTGCACGTACGTGAGCAGTTCTACTTTATTTTTAGTTGTGGTACTCGACAGTTTCTTTTGTACAAGACGTATGAAGTGCTATGCTCTGTTTTTTTCATCCTTTCTCTCCCTCGATCAACAGAGATGTTTTCTGTTTTGATTGTTATTTTTCGAGTTATAACAAAAACTAGTCCGGAGGACTGATTTTCGAGGCGGAAATTTTTCTAAGTGTTGGAATCTGTTCAAGAGTTTTGCAAGTGTGCTTTTTGGAGATGTCGTTTTTTATGTGTTCGGTTAATCATTCTCTGTGATGTTTGTTGCCTTTGAAAGCTCATGTTACCTACTTTCACTCGGACCAAGTAGTGTTTTCCGTAGATCTTGCATGTGGTGAGTGTCGGGGCTTGAATATGGGCATATAACCTGTTTGTTTGACTTGGGTTCAAACCCAGATTTGTGAAATCAGATCAAACCCGCATATTTGATGATGATTTTAGCTTAGTTCTTTTGTGTTTTAAGCTATGATTTCTGTCTAATCTTGCTCCTTGCATGTGGTAGTATAATCTTGATGCTTTAGTTCCACATAATATTGCTCATGGGTGAAGATTGAAGGCCGCAAACATGGCCCGTCGAAGCTGTTTTGGGATGATTTGATGCACGCCAAGTAATCGACGAAATGCGCAAACCAAGTTTCGATCTTCAAACGGTCGATTTGAGCTTGATTATTGTGATATTCATGTGCTGCGTTACTCCATGTTAGCATAGATCGGTTTAAGGAATTATTATTAATATTTTTTAAAAAAATATTAAAAAATATGAAAAATATGAAAATTTCAAAAATATCAAAAAATGTTGGATGTTATCAAATTAAGCCAAAAATGACATCTAGGAGATTTTCCTAATTTTATAAAGTCATTTTTCCTAATTAAATGATATTTTGGTATTTTAGAACCATTTTTGTAAACAATCTATTATGCGTAGATTAAAATTAATTAGAGTAATTGCATGCATCTAGAGTAATTTCATGCATATTTAAATTCCCATTTTGCTCACGGGGTCCTGTCCCGGGCGTGATAACAAAGCCATGTAATATTATTTGCCCGACTTGTACCGGGTCTTTCTTTTCCGCATTACTTTCAAGTCCTTTCAATTTATTGGATGTTTACTTATGCACCGCTTTTCATTAATTTGAGTGTAAATTTCTTTTCTAGATTATGTTAGGATTAGTCTAGATATTAAAAAAAAAAAAACTACAAAAACATTTTAATGGACGCTTAGCGGTTTTGTAAGGATTATAATTGATAATCAAGATTGTGTGGCCATTTAGATGAACAACCTTTCAAGTTAGTGGTACCGTAAGGGCGCTAAGAGAAACATTAGCGTAAACAAGTCCCCGTTCCTAGAAATCTCTGGTTGCGTAGGAATCGAGACAACACTCCCGTGCCTCGATTGGTTTCTAGCCGACCCCAATAGGCTAGTGGCGACTCCTAGAAATATTTAGGTTGTTAAGAACTAAAAAACAAAATCCAACGTCGCGCGAGGTATGGGCTTGGGAGAGCCCGCGCCTAATTTAGGGCCATTGGTCCGCCTCTTTAGGCAAATACCCCTAAACCTTTCTTTCTTTTCCCCCGAACGGAAAAAAGGAGGTCGTGACAGCTTGGCGACTCCGCTGGGGACGTGGTTGCAAACCTTAGAGGACTTAAGCCGTAATCTAATTCTTATGTCAGACATTTGAAAACATTTACTAAACGTCTGGAAATCACATAAGATGTTTAGAAAGACAAACACTTGGAAATCACATCAAGCATTCCTATAGGTCGATTAAATAAGTTGGGCTTTTCATTGACATGCCTATAGTTCTTTTCTCTGAGTTGGCCACTCACGAGATAACTAGCCTATCAGGTGAAGCCGTTAAGGAATATAAACGCAATGGACTTGAGAATTCGACTAGGAATCGACTACTTGACCATGCTAATCTGCAAGGGTCATTACGACACTGTCAAAATCGATAAGAGATCAGAGATGGGTCGATTCCACTAAGATATGTGATCAAAGTGTGGGTGATTCCACCTGATTGCAAAATTTTCGTTGATTGGCACAAGACTGATTTTTCTATCGTTTTGGGTACCCTGTGCCCGTATTTGAACTCTCGGGATTTTCACCACAACCAAGAGTCATGAAAATCATTATCAAAGAAGACTTTGACAAAATGTTCTATTTTTACATAGAAATATATTCGCTGAAAAAAGATTTCAGAAGATGTTAACCGTAAATGAGAAGATTGATTACGAAGAAAAAGAAAGAAGTATTGGTATTCACATATATGAGAATTATATAGGAACAAGAATAATCTTGGATTACCTTTTGAAAAAATGGTATATGTTTCTTTTGAGTAATAAGACTATTCCAATACTCGTGGAGAAAGAAACGTAATAAATGCAAAGAAGAGGCATCATTCACCTAGTAGCGAAGGGTTTGAACCAAGATTTCTAGATGGATGTGATAGGGTATTAGTACGTCCAACACATAACCTAAATGTGAAAATTTGTCCTCTAAAAAGGGAAATATGGAATGAATTGCTCGTAATTTATGAGATTTTGCTATTTCTTTCCTTTCTAAGGCAGATACTAATCTTAGGGAAAATGGAATTTCTACAATGACTACAAATCCCTTGGAGATAATTTGAGAATAAAAATTCTTGTTTTGCCCAAAAAATTGATTTTGGATAGAATCATTAGTTGAAAAAATCAAGGGATTTTGTTGATACATTCGAGTAATTAAACGTTCCACAATTATTGAACTAGATTTATTGTCATAACCTACATTTTCGAACAAAATCGATTTATTTAAACCATGATCATAAGCAAGTGCATAAATATACTCTCGAAAAAGAAGTGGGTATAGGAAGTCATGTTGTCTAGATCTATCTAGTTCTAAATATCCTTGAAATTCCTCCATTGGAAATTCAATTTGACTACAATGTGTCGAAGATGTACATTGTGGCTCGAAAATAATCGACGACAGGTCAATTGCTCAAAAATTCCAAAAAGCTACCCGGTAGGCTAGGTTACGCGAAAATCGTGCCAGATTGAAATTAACCGTGAATTTGAACCTGATTTCAGAAATTGAAAGTTCTGTCATGTCAAAATTCATTTTAGGAATGTCGAATCATCCTCCGAAGATTTTTCTGCAAACCGAGGTTTTCAGCGAAAATTCAAAGTAAGGTCGTTTTTTACCGGAAAATTCAGGGGACCATTTTTTATGACGTTTTTTTTTTTTTTTGGGATGCAAGTTGGTTCTATTGGTGAGGAAAATTGTGAATTGAAGTGTGGGCACCTTAGTGGTATTTACGGGCGCCAAATTGAATCAATTTAAGAAGAAATTGAAGTGAGATTTGGGGGAATTTATATCAAATTCGTAGGCCATGTTCTCCACCACCTTTGGACCACTTCATTGGCTTTTAAGGGAAGTTTATGGGTTTCCAAGAGGCTATGGAAGACATCCAAGGTTAGTGGGACCTTGCCAAGAGACAAGGAGATAGAATGGAAGCCAAGAGGGACCCCTCAAACTTTCTGCTGTCCCCTTCTCCTTCAGCAGAGCTGCATTCCCCATTAGAGACCATTTGAAGCTCCAAAAATTGTAGAGAATCCAGCCAAGCTCCCCCTAGCCTGTCGCAAGCTACCTTAAGTCGCCAGACCGTTGCGTCACCATCGCGCCCCCTCGCAAGCTCGCAGTAGTCCGCCGTTCGTCCCACCTAGTCCGTTGCTGTTCCACTCCTCCCGAGCTACCTTAGGCCACGTCAAGCTCCCTAGACTACCGTCCAGGTCGCCGGAGCAACCATCGTCGCCCGCCATCGCCCACCGTTGCCCTTGCTCACCGCTGTAGCCTAGCACAACTGTCCCTTGCCATTTCCAACCTTGGTTCCAGCCTGCTCAGTCGTTGGATAGAACCGAGCAACCCAGCCAGCCGTGGCCCTTCGTGGGCCATTTTGGGCCACTTCTGGGCCTTGTCGGGTGCCGCCGCTAGGAGATTTGTTGCTCGTCTCTGCGTTGCCGTCGTCGTGGACTCACTAGATCATGAAACCGGTGAGTTTACTCACTAAACTCTACTTATGGAGTTAATGATGCTTAATGATTGATTAGTTTAGGCTAAGTATGGTTTAGGTGGTTAGTTAGAATGGATTAACGATTTAATTATTCGATTTTGCATGTTAGGTGGTTAGAATGGCTTAATTAGAGACTAGATAAATTGTATTATTTATCTAGACAGGTTCGAAAATTTTCCGAGCCCGTTTCGGTGTTTAATTAGGCATTTCCGGCCTAATTTTTTTATTTATGGCAGTTAATTGCATTTATTTTATTAATTTTGGTATTTATTTAATTATCTCTTATTTTTCGGAAATTATATTGGGATAGCCGGTGACCGGAATTTTGTACTGATTGTAATGGTATGCTTGGTTTAATTAATTGAGTGTTGATTTGTGCAAATTGAGTGGAAATCATGATATTGGGTATTTATTCCAAAATTGTGTAATTTTGGTAATTTAATTAGAAAATACCAGGTGTCGGTTTATAACTCTAAAAAAAAATGTCTTTATGCACTATGTTAAATAGTGAAATTTTTGGAAAGAAAGATATTGCATTTTTGGCTCAGGCCGACCATGTACCTACACACGATTATTTTTATTGGGTAATTTTAACATGGTGAATTTTCAGCTTGTGAGAACATTTATCATAAGCTTGTGAGAGCCCATTTGCATGTCAGCTTATGAGAGCAGTATACTGTATCAGCCTATGTGCTTTCATACGTCAGCTTGTGAGAGCAGTATACCTTATCAACTTGTGTGAGTTGTGATCGTTTATTAGCTTGTGGGATCACGATCTATCTGTATCAGCTTGTGCGAGCTACTATCTATCTATATTGGCTTATGCGAGCTACTATCTATCTATATCAGCTTGTGAGAGCTATGACCAACTATTTCAGCTTGTGCGAGCAGTGGTCGTATCAAATCGATTGATAGATAGTACTGATTGATAAATGGTATCGATCATGTTGAATTGAGTTGATTGACTGAGTGGATTGATGATTTGAATTGAATTGATTGGTTGAGTATATAAACCGTATTGACTTGCAGGAAGGAACTGAGGCAAGGTAAGTCCTCTGTCTTGTGTGTGCATAGGCTGCCTTTAGGCGTATTTCCTTATTAGTTGGGGTTTAGGGGGTGAACTTGCTGAGATATTGTCTCACCCCGTCGTGGGCTTAACTTTTTAGGTCCCTAGTGTGAAGAACCTGGAGCTTGAGGCGGAAGGGTTAGGAGCATGTGTGGCTCAAAAGTTCTTTTTGGAGATAGACCTCCTATACTTAGACCCTAGAGTTGGCATCTGTTTGTAAACCAGATTGTTTATAAAAGCTGTGTTGATTGATTTGAAATTTGTTGTCCTACTTTTCTTTCCCACGTTTGTTGTGGTAAAAGGATTAGTAATTCGCTTCCGCATGCGCATTAAAATGAATGGGTCGGTGACGCATCCTAAGACATCGCAAATTTATCGATCACAGAGGATGGGCATGCGTTCGAGGATCGGGGCATAATATGCCCGCTTAGAGTGGTATTAGAGCTATTCGATAGTTGGAGTGATAAGGTGCAATGGTTTATGGGATAGTTAGTTGGAATGGCCTTTATTTTATGCTGATGCATGTCAGTGATAGCTGTTTGGTAGATTGTTTGTGGGGATCGCTCAAGAAAGCAGGTTTCTTTAAAGAACTTTCATAATGAGTGATCAGGAGTAGAGCACTCCTAGAAAGAGAACCATTGGACCTGCTACTCGGGGTAGAACGCCGACAAGGGTCGGTACCCGAGGTGGTTGAGGTAGAGCGCTGCCTCAAGCCAGCGCAAGCAGATTAGCGCCACCGCATGAAGGTGCTGGTGTAGCAGCACCTGGCGATCCTAGAATCGACGGGATCATATATGGCATCCAAAAATTTCATGGCAACCTCTAGATGCTATCCGACCTATTGAAAGGTGATGGAATTGTTATTGATTTATGTTATGGCCTTTCGACCAAAGAATTGTAATAGATTAAGGCCGAGTACTTTAATGGAAATATATCTCATGTTCATGGGTGATCGAGATTGTGCCATGGGAAAATTTTGTTCTTGACAAAGTCTTTTGGCCCTATTAATGTTACAAAGTCTTTTGGCCCTATTAATTTACAATTAGGTATTTTGTTATAAGTGGGGATTTGGGGTAGATTATTAAAGGAATGAGTGGGCTGATTTCTTAAGGCCCAAGACCAACCCACAGCCTCACCTTTCAACCGGCCCAAGACCGCCCCAAACCAGCCCACCACTCCCCATTGCTGGGTCGACCAAGGGTGGCCCAAAGCTGGTCCAAGGAGCCCCATGGGCTGTCGACCAAAGGAGGGAGAGGCCCAGTCTATTGAGGCCCACCATCTTGCATGAGGAAAGGCAAGTGGCGTGAAGGGTCCTCAAGTGGCTCTTGCATGCAACTCATGATTACTAGCTAATCATTGAAGGGAAGAAATTAGTGAGGGGAGGGGCGAATTTGGTGAGGAGCAACCGAGAGAGGGAGGGGGTGTCACACAAGAGAAGGAGAGAAAGAGAGAAAGGGAGAAAGAGAGAAAGGGAGGAGGAGAGTGAACCGAGAGAGAGGGGAAGCCACCGTGAGCCGTGAGGGGGAGGAGGAGACCGCCGTCGAGCCGCCTTGCCCCGCTGTTGTCTTGCTGTGTTTTCTTTGGATTTGAGGCAAGTAGAGTCCTTCGATCTACACCTTGTTTGCTGTGATTGTATGTACTGTGTGATTATGTATTGTGTGATGAATTTCAGAGGTGATGGAGGTGAGGATTTTTGAAATTTTGGAAGCAAATGCCCTAGTATAGTAGTCTGTTTTCTGGAAAATCAGTCCGACCTTTGGTGATTTCGTGAGCTGCATGCAACTTTTTGGTTGGAATCTTACTTCAACCTCTTGATGAAATTTGTAGAGGACATCTTAAGGAGTAACATATTAAAATTTGAGATTGATGGTTTTATTTAATTAATGTGATGGGCCTAAGTTGGCCCGTCCGCTCATTATGGGCCTAAAAGCCCGGCCCACAAGTTTAGGGCCCATGGATGGAGGGACACGTTGAAGAGTTGTAACTCTTGGGGGAGTATCTTTTACCGAAGGGACACGTCCTTAGGAGAGGATGTATTTAAGGGAGAAAAGAGAGGGAGGAACGCACCTTTTCACATAACGTACGTTCGTTCTCTCCCTCTCCTTCCAAAAGAAGAACAAGAGCAAAGAAGACGACTTCTTCTTCCCTTCAAGGCCAATTGACATCATCGGATAGTACGGGATCAGTCTTTCTTCTTCAAATCAACGTCGGTGTTTAGGCTGTGGCTAACAAGGTACGTTCGATATCGTGATGTGCCTTAGGATCGGTGATACATGTGATTTTCCTGGGCTCATCTTCCGCACTCATTTTAGGGGTTCGATTTAGTGTCGAATCCGGTTTCTGGGAGTCAGTAATTCCCAACATTGGTATCAGAGCCCTGTTCATGTTTTTCCCGACCCCTTTCATATTTATGGATGATTTCTTATTATTTTTTCATGAAATTAATCGGCCGACACCAATCTGGACAGAAAAATCCCGACACCCGAGCACTGTTCATCCATTTTTTCGAGTTTCTGTAAGTCAAAATCCATTTCTGAAGGCTTTGGATGGAAGGTCTCGTCGAGATGAACGCGACGAGTGGTGGAACGCCGCCAAAGGCCGCCGAACGCGCCCCCACACATGTGGGGGCACATCCAGCGCGAACCGGTGCCTTCGGCGCGTGCATCGCACGCGCGCGCGGAGCGGACCCGCGCACGTGCAACACACGTGCGTGGCATGTGCCCGCTACACGCGAGCCGCATGTGCCGTCGGTTCGTCCGACCAGCCCGCCTGGCCCGACCAGCCCGACCGGTCCGACCGGACCTAGCGACCGACCCGTTGGCCGTTGACCGTTGCTGACCGTTGACCGTTGACCATTGACGATCGTTGACCATTTACCGAAAAAAGAAGAAGGAATTTGTTTCTTTTTTTTTCCCAGTTGAGTCAATGTGGATTATATGTAATCCCTAATTTGTACTGCATTTGTTGCAGGTACAATGCCTCCACTTCAGTTACGCACGCCTATTCGCATAATTACCGATAAACAAAAGGAAAGGCTTTCTAGGTTGATAGCTGAACTGACTGATTATCGATGGGAGAGTGGTGACTTAATTGATCATATTCTTGAAGTCAACGGGAAGATACAAAAGGTCATATGGAATGGTCGTCCCATGCCACAGTCTGGGATGGTGCGATTTTTTATGAACACTCTTCCACAAGAATGGAAAGGAGTGTTGAATCGCATATGGGATGTCAACAAAGCCGCTTCATATAGGAGTATTGTGATGTCTTTTATAGATGATTATGATCTGATTGTTACAAAAGAAAAGATCAAGAAATTGAAGAAAAAATGATCTTTCCCAGTACACATTTTGAAGTGGTGTTAGTTGCTTTGGCTGGTCTTTATTTAGTGTGCTTTGTGGACATCTTATGTAATGTTTTCTACCTGATTGTTGTTTATGTAGCAACTAATATATTAGTTGTATTATGTGAAAGCATTATTATTATATCATTGTTGGATGTCAGATATTATTTTTTTCTGTTGTTGTTAACTAATGTGGGTAGTTCATAGAAGTTTTTTGTAGCTTCATAGAATTTATTTTGCATGGATAATTATATTAATGATAGTTTTTAAGTTAGGATTGTTGGAGGATGATTGGAAACATAGTGACATTTTGATTTTGAAACCTTACTTAAAATTATTAATTAATATGGGTTTGTGCAAAGTAGATGCATAAATGATAGGCATTAATTATTCGTGCGTATATGTCTGATGTGTTCAGATCAATGGCTTCAGCCACAAAGAGTATAGTTGCTGAGCTGAACAAAGGTGAAAAGCTCAATGGCGATAACTATGAAATCTGCCACATGAAAATCCAATATGTGCAGGAAAAGCAAGAGGCACTAGAAACTCTTAACCTTACCATGGTAGAACCTGAAGAAGGAAACACTGCGCAGCATAAGAGAGATAAGGAAGCTTTTGCTGCATGGAAAAGAAAGAACTCCCTTGCTCGCATTACATTGCTGAGTAGCATGGAAAATGATGTCATGCGGGAATTCAGGCGTTTTGAGAATGCTAAGGAGATGTGGGAAGCGTTGGCAGCAAGATTTGGTCATACTTCGGTGACCAGACTGAGACAGCTCACTATTAGGTTTGACTCTTATAAGAAGCCTCATGGTCAGACCATGAAGCAACATCTTAGAAAAATGTCAAACATGATCAATGAGTTGAAAGATGCTGGCCATGTCCTGAAGATGAGCAGCAAGTGCAAGCAGTGATTCATTCCTTGCCTCAGAGTTGAGAACATATGAAGGTGCACCTGACTCATAATGAAAATATCAAAACCTTTGAGGATGCTGTGCGTCATCTTGAGCTAGAAGAGGACCGCCTCTTGGCGGTTAAACCGGAAACTGAAATTTACCATACTGGTTCCAGCTCACATGGAGCTTTGAGCTCCAAGCGCAAACGTCCTAACTGGTTCAATAAAAGGAAAGGCAAGGGAGCAGGTCCTTCAGGGAAGAAACCTAAGCTTGACCAACATGAAAGAGGAAAACATCCTCGAGTGAAGAAGCTGACAAGGGTGAAGTGTTACAACTATAACCAGAAAGGTCACTATGCCCGCGATTGTCGCGAGCCAAAGAAGGTATACACCCCTTGTACTTTTGAGAACTTTGCTTATGTGTCAAGTTCTTTATTTTTGACTGAATCTAATCCTTTGTGGACTGTAGATTCAGGAGCGACAGACCATGGAGCGAAGGATAGAGAATCCTTCGTGGAGTTCCGACGAATACCAATTGGAACTAAGTGGATCTATGTAGGAAACAACTCCAGAGCAGAAGTAAAAGGAATTGGCATCCGTCAATTAAATATGCGTGGTAGACGCACTTTGTTCCTACATGATGTGTTGTATGCTCCGGAGATTCGTCGGAATTTAGTATCTATTTTAGTTTTGGTTAAGCTTGGTTTTAATATGAACTTCCATAATAGTGGTGTGGATTTGTATTTGGATACAAATTACTATGGTTGTGGTTATTTTTTAGATGGTTTTATTGTATTAAATGTTGACTATAGTAATGCCAATGTTTGTTATTCCCTTTTCACGTCTCCCAATTCATATGATAATGATGTGAATGTGTGGCATGCTAGACTTGGTCATATTGGCCAACAACGTATGAATAGACTAGCCAAAAAGGGCTTGTTAGGCAATATTGAAAAAGTCGATTTGCCCATATGTGAGCATTGCCTAGCAGGGAAAATGACAAGGAAACCATTTGGAAAAGGTAAAAGAGCTGAATTTCCTCTGCATTTAATCTATTCTGACGTCTGTGGTCCAATGAATGTGAGAGTAAGGCATGGGGCTGTTTATTTCATCACTTTTATAGATGATTATACTCGATTCGGATATGTCTATTTGATTTCTCATAAATCTGAAACATTAAGTTGTTTCAAAAGATTTATGAACTTGGTAGAAAATCAATTAGACAAGAAAATAAAAGCATTGAGATCCAATCGAGGTCGAGATATTTATCTAATGAGTTCAGAAAATTATGTGATGAAAAATGAATAGAAAGACAGTTGTCTATTCCATATACTCCTCAACAAAATTGTGTTGCGGAGAGAAGAAACATAACCCTACTGGAAATGGTTAGGTCCATGATGGCACATGCTAACTTACCTATCACCTTTTAGAGTGATGCGTTGTTAACTGCTGCCTATATACTTAACCGGGTGCCTTCCAAATCAGTTACTTCTACTCCATATTAGTTATGGACAGGTAGGAAACCGGACTTAAGTTTTCTTAAGCCATGGGGTTGTGCTGCCTATACTCATGAGCCCTCTCACAAGTTTGGGAAATTGGGTCCCAGAGGAAAGAAGAGTATTTTCATAAGATACTCCAAACACTCGAAAGGGTATGTGTTCATAGGTGAGCAGGAAAGTGGGAGTATAACTGAATTTGAATCACGGGATGTCACATTCTTAGAGAGTGAATTTCCTAAGAAGGGCGAAATAGGTGAAGATTACTCCCTATTTGAAACCTTGGATCAAGATAATGCTATTAATGGAATTCGTCCAAGTGGGAGTAATATGAGAAGTGATGAATTGAATTCAACTCATTCTCATTTACAATCACATGATGAGACGACATCATCATTATCTAATCCTAGTGGGAGCATAATGGGGAATGATGTGCAAAGTGTACAATCTCCCATACGGCGAACAAGTCGCAAAAGTATTCCCCGTCGACATTTTGACATTGAAGGGGAAATTTTTATGATTGCCCCACAAGATGAGGATGAGCCAAGAAATATACATGAGGCTCTAAGTTGCCCTAGTAAGGAAAAATGGATGCATGCAATGAGAGAGGAAATGGAGTCAATGAAGTCAAACCATGTTTGGGAACTGGTTGATCTTCCAAAAGGACGCAAATCTATTGGGAACAAGTGGGTTCTTAAAATAAAGCGTAAAGCTGATGGCTCGATAGAAAGGCATAAGGCTCGCCTTGTGGCGAAGGGGTATAATCAACATGAAGGAATTGATTATGAAGAAACATTTTCTCCTATGGTGAGATTTACCTCGATTCGCATTATTCTGGCAATAGTGGCTAGTATGGATCTTGAATTACATCAAATGAATGTAAAGACTGCTTTCCTCAATGGAGAATTAGAGGAAGAAATATATATGGAACAACCTGTTGGTTTCATTACAAAAGGCCAAGAAGAAAATGTATGTCGACTTTTGAAATAGATATATGGTCTTAAGCAGTCATCAAGACAGTGGTATGTATGTTTTCATAATGCCATAATAGCATATGATTTTACAATGATTGATGAGGATCATTGTGTATATATCAAAAGATCCAAAGATCAATTTGTGATCATATCATTATATGTTGATGATATACTAATTGCTGGAAGCAATATAGAGTTTGTTAATACTATTAAGAGTTGGTTATCTTCCAACTTTGAGATGAAAGATATGGGTGAGGCTGCATACATTCTTGGAGTTAAGATTTCAAGAGATTGTTCGAAGAGGTCGTTATCTCTTTCGCAAGAAACATATATAAATAAGGTTCTTGAACGATTTTGTATGCAAGATTGTAAACCCATAGACACTCCTATTGCAAAAGGTGAAGGATTGAGCCATAGACTATATCCAAGAACTCCATAAGAGAAGGAACAAATGAAACATGTTCCTTATGCTAGTGCTGTTGGGAGCTTGATGTACGCTATGATGTGTACAAGACCTGACATATGTTTTGCAGTTGGAATGGTGAGTAGATATCAATCCAATCCAGGTCAAGCACATTGGAAAGCCGTTAAGAGAATACTGAGGTATCTGAAGGGAACTGCTGATTACAAGCTGAATTACCAAGGAAAGGATCTGCGACTTGAAGGCTATTCAGATGCTGAATGGGGATGAGATTTAGATGAAAGGAAATCTACCTCTGGATTTGCTTTCTTACTGAACAATGGCGCCATATCATGGAGCAGTAAGAAGCAAACGTGTATAGCCTTGTCCACGATGGAAGCTAAGTTCATGGCATTATCAGCAGCGGTACAAGAAGGAGTTTGGCTTAAGAGATTTTTGGATCATTTAGGTGTTATTGAGAAAGCTGCACATCCATTATTGGTTAATTGTGATAGCCAAGTAGCTATAGCGTACACTAAAGATCCAAAATATCATGACAAGACCAAACATATAGATACCAAGTATAACTTTGTCAAAGATATGGTTGCACGAAAGGATGTGAACTTACAGTACATATCTACGCATAGAATGGTAGCAGATCCTATGACAAAGCCAATACCTAAAGATGTGTTTTGTGGTCACGTAAAATCTCTAGGATTGCGTAGAGTCTGATGTACTGAATATTGTAATTTCCTGAGTTGTTCACATTTAATGAATTTGTGTTTTCATCATTAATGCCTATGAATCTTTGTTTGATCTTTATGCATCTCAATGCTCAGTGCATTACATTAAGTTGAGAAAGTATGTCGGACAGATAAGAGATTAGCCCACTCACATGGGTAATCGCCTCTATTTACTGTGTGATAAATAGAGATGAGACGGTTTTTAAGCTTATTATCTAGGTGATAATCGAGAGCTCAAGCTTAAAATATATATGTCGCCTTAATTAAGTGTTAAGATGAGGACATGATATTTACTATGTCCGAAAGTAAAATACCCCACATATTTTATTTTATCTGTTTAAGATGCCAGATGTGAGTTCTGATGAATTTTGTGAATGAGTAGATATGTGAACTCAAGTTAGACATTAGGTATGTCTGAACTATCATCTGTACGGTATTGAAGGTGTAGACATACGCTCCATGGGAAATGAGTTGATACCGTAATACGTATTTCGTACTACGTATGCATGAGACGACCAATAAGAGTGGCAAAAGTTTGATCTCAACTTTTATGCCGTGTGACACTTTTGAGGAAAAGAGTTCCTCAATTTAGTGCCCTCATGACTCTTACTTATTCTCAAGATTTCTATTCAATGATTGCTATCTTAGGATGTTGCCAATGATCATGAATTGATTCGATCTAATGGGACATTTCTAGAAAAGCAAGTTGAACTGAAATTGAGAGTTTGAAGGAAAGAGGAAGATCGGATTTGGAGAATCACATTGTAGTTTTGTATTCACTGGTCGACCAATTATGACTGTCTTTGGGATAATCATAATATTGTGAATACAATATATATATATATATATATATATATATATATATATATATCATTGTTTAAAAGAGATCAAGAGAGATATAAATGTGATCGATAGATCTAGGGTACTGCATACTAAATCTACTCTGAATGTGATGCCCATTATGAGCTGCTATATATTTTTAATAGATGTATAGCAACGAGCTCTCAAAGTATGCTGGTCGCATGGACTATTCACCAGTATGAAAGTTGTAGAGAGGTAAAGAGGATCTTGTTCGGCCCACCATGTGCGAGTGGGAGATGGTGGTTTTATTTAATTAACGTGATGGGCCTAAGTTGGCCCGTCCGCCCATTATGGGCCTAAAAGCCCGGCCCACAAGTTTAGGGCCCATGGATGGAGGGACACGTTGAAGAGTTGTAACTCTTGGGGGAGTGTCTTTTACCGAAGGGACACGTCCTTTGGAGATGACGTATTTAAGGGAGAAAAGAGAGGGAGGAATGCACCTTTTCACATAACGTATGTTCCTTCTCTCCCTCTCCTTCCAAAAGAAGAACGAGAGCAAAGAAGACGACTTCTTCTTCCCTTCAAGGCTAATTGACATCATCGGATAGAACGGGATCAGTCTTTCTTCTTCAAATCAACGTCGGTGTTTAGGCTGTGGCTAACAAGGTACGTTTGATATCGTGATGTGCCTTAGGATCGATGATACATGTGATTTTCCCGAGCTCGTCTTCCGCACTCATTTTAGGGGTTCGATTTAGTATCGAATCCAGTTTTTGGGAATCAGTAATTCCCAACCGAGATAAAACGGACAAGTATTGGTTGGTGAAATGATTTTTCTTTGAAGAAACAAAGTCTGGAAACTGTTGTGCTGACCTTTAGTGATTTCGTGAACTGTAAAGCAACTTTGTAGTTGGAATCTCACTTCGACCTCTGGATGAAAGTTGTATAGGACTTCTTTGAGTTTAACATATCAAAATTTGAGAGGAAATGAACAAGTATAGGTCAGTGAAACCATTTTTCTTTGAAGAAATTGCATCTGGAAAACGTTACGATGACCTAGTGTGATTCTGAGTTTTATAAAATTATCCGGTTGAAATTTGATCTTGTGTCCTTGATGAACATTTTAGATGACATTCAGAGGAATAACATACTGAAAATTGAGAAGAAACGGATATGTGTAGGTTGGTGAAACGAATTTTTCTTTGAAACGAGTTAATCTGGAAAACTGTACCGAGAATAGGGAGAATTAAATCGACTATAGCTATTAATCTAGAGCGAATTTGATTTTGATTTCTTCGTGAGACTTTTACCTTTAGGTTTTACCTATAACATATCAAAATTTCAGAATTTTCGGAGCTGGTTTAGGGTTTATACCGAATTTGTGAATGAAACTGTGCAAAGGCGATGTTCTGAAATTTTAAAGGCTGTGATGTATGAACCGTACTGATTGTATGAAGTTCTTTTGATATTGTATTCTTCACGAAATATTCTCCTCTAGGTCTCATCTTTAGCGTGTTGAATTTTCAGAATTTATTAAGACCGTTTACTAATTTTCCTAGAGTTTTAACTAAAGGAGTGCATTCTGTTTTATTCGAAAATTGCTGTATTTTCAAAAATAAATTAATTGCTCTATGTGATATAATGTCTTGAGTGGTTGCTTTTGCTGCACATGTGATGAAATTTAGCATGTCATATAATACCAATAAGCTAGTTTAGACCTTTGACATTATTGCATCAAATGCCATGTTGAAAGTGAAACATACATGTGAATATAAATTGTGAAAATGATGATACCGTTGGACCCTTGAGTCGACGATGTCCTCGGGAGTTTTGAGATGCCCGGAGGTGTGTGCCGGATGTCCTCGGGAGTTTCGAGATGCTCGGAGGTGTGTGTCGGATGCCCAGAGGTGTGTGCCGGATGTCCTCGGGAGTTTTGAGATGCCCGGAGGTGTGTGCCGAATGCCCGGAGGTGTGTGCTAGAGGCACCTCACGATGCCAGGTTGGGTGTGAGCGATAAATGAGGGATGCAAACATTGATCCTTGGGAAGAAAGACGAAATGAGATCCGTTTTGAAAATTGAAAAAATTTGAATCATGTGCATGGGTGTGTGCACATGGTATGATGCATGATTTGCTTATGAAAGTAAATTATACTATATGATTTTGAGAATACGATCATGAAGGCTTGAATGGATCTCATGGGGATGTACCCAAGATTATGTATGTGCATATGGCGTGGTGATGTATGCGTGACCGCATGGTGATGTATGCATGACTACATGGTAATGTATGCTCGATAGCATGGATGATATGTACCTTACTCGTGACATCTTGATTGTTTTGCTTGCTGCATTATGTAGTTTGATGGATCTTTACTGCTGAGTGGTTGTACTCACCCCTTCGGGGATTAACATTTCAGATTAAAAGATGCCTCTGCCACCGATCGCGCGTGGTACTTTCTATGGCTGACTGTATGATGTTGAGGTTGAGTGCGCGAAGCATCTTTGTGTTAGTGTTCCTGGTCTAGTATTTATCCGAGTTTGTGCATTGGTTATGTACGATGTGGGCCTAGCTAGGGGCCCTGTAGTCCAAGAGTTTCTGTCCGTACATGTTCGACGTGACGGGGTGATGCTAGGGATGCTGCCACCGCCCGATGCACCGGGTTGGGTGTGATGGCACGTAGGACTGGTAGAAGCTAACACTTTTTGGATAGCCGACACTTGTCGATGTATAGGTGTACGTGTCTGATGTGGGGTTGAGTTTTCTTTTGAGTTATAGCCAAGCATAGTTAAAAGTCTTGGCCTTTTGCTGTACCGACCCGAGATGTCCATCATGAAAATGTAAATAAAAGTGACTCGGCTTTATCTTTTATCTTATGCGTAGTTGGTGTGCATTGCACTATTGTTATTGGAATAGAGGATAGTGAGACTCGATTATGCTTCCGTTGTTGAACTGCATTGGGACCTTTTCAAAAGATATATATATATATATATATATAATTGATCAACCCCCATGAACTATGGTTCCACTATAATTAAAAGGTATCTGACTGGTATGTAATAGGATAAGTGATTAGTACCTATGGTGACCCTAACGGATCGGGGGCCGTGCCGAGGGGGTGCCATAGTGGTTGGTATGAGAGCTAAAGGTTGTATGTGGAGTGATAAGGAGTCTCATTTGGAAATTGAGGAAGATAATGATAATGCACACCATAGGATTCTGACTAAGATTGGTTGATTAACTTTGAACAACGGGTGATGGGTATTCACTCGTAGATCCGTAGTCTGTTTTATGAGTTGCTTTTAGGTGCCGGTAACATGGTTGTGTTACTTATTTTCATAGTTGCAGTTGCTTTAAATGGAGACATTGAGTCACAGATTATTCCTGAGGCAAATGCTTGGAAACTGCAGAAAAATCATGGTACGAACTAGAGGTCATCATCCATCGAGGGCTGAAGCCTCTGCAGCAAGGGCTGAACCCAGAATGGAAGATATCCTGCGGGCATTGGCCAATATAGGAAATCTGATGGAAACACAAGTGCAGCAACAACCTGGAGCAGAACGCTGTACTCAAGGACTGGTGGAGCAATTCCTGAAGTTGAAACCACCTAAGTTCAGTGGAATGGGAAGTCCTGAGGAGGCAGAGCATTGGATTGATGGGATGGAAGATATCCTGCGGGCATTGGCCAATATAGGAAATCTGATGGAAACACAAGTGCAGCAACAACCCGGAGCAGAACTCTGTACTTAAGGACTGGTGGAGCAATTCCTGAAGTTGAAACCACCTAAGTTTAGTGGAATGGGAAGTCCTGAGGAGGCAGAGCATTGGATTGATGGGATGGAACAAATATTCCGGATGTTGAACTACAATGATACTGAGAAGATAACTTTGGCAGAGTACCAGCTGGAGGGAAATGCAAAATTTTGGTGGAGAGCTTCGAGGGACACGATCTTTCCACCAGGTACTGACGTAAATTGGGATGAGTTTGTCAGAGCTTTCAATAGAAAGCATTTCTTTGATTGTGCTAGGGATAAGAAAATCACAGAATTTGTTCAGTTGGAACAAAGGAAGCTGACAGTGGATCAGTATGAGGCGAAATTTTCTGAACTGTCTAGATATGCTCCCAGGCTGATTGAAGATCGAGAAGAAAAAGCTAAGAGATTTCTGAAGGGATTGAGAACTAATATCAGGAAACAATTGGTGCCTTTGAATATAAGAGATTATAATGAAATTTATGAAAGGGCACAGTTAGTGGAGCAGAATTTGGTAAGAGAGCAATCAGAGTATAAGAGGCAGTCAACTTTTGGTGATATTAGACGGGGTAAGAGATCCTATATAGGTCAAGGTCAGACCTGGGAATCTAAAAAAATGAGCAATTTTGGGAATTTTGGAAAAGCCAGGGATGGCCTGAATCTGGGAAAAGCATCTTATCGGAATGAAGAATGTCGAAGGTGTGATGGGCGACATGGCCCAAGACCTTGTAATGGACGGTTGAAATGCTATGGTTATGGACAGGTAGGACACCTTAAGAAGGATTGTCCACAAGAGAGGTTGCAGCCAAGTATCAACCCAATGCGACGAGTACCACAACGTACTGCTGGACCATATCCACAAAGGAATCCATAGAGACCACCAGCACAAGGAAAAGTGTATGCAGTGACCCAAGAGGAAGCAAAAGCTTCCAAAAACGTTATCTCAGGTACAATTTTCATAAATGGCAAGAAGGCATATGCATTGTTTGATATGGGTGCTACGCATTCATTTGTGTCTGAAAGATATAGACTGTTGAGAAAAATAGAAACTACATCCCTTGGGACGCCCCTTTGTGTTTCTACACCTTTAAAGAATATGGTGTTGTCTACGCTGGTGTGTAGAAAGTGTAAAATAACAATAGGAGGAAGGGATATGGAAATAGACTTAGTCGTAATGGCTATATATGATTTTAATGTTATCATAGGAATGGATTAGCTCCATGAGTATTGGGCCAAAATGGATTGTTATAGAAAAGTGATCCAATTTGTTTTACCTGATCAGTCTAGTTGTGAATTTTTGGGAGGTTAAACCAACCTATCTATAGCACTTATTTCAGCGATAGAGGCCCAAGCATTACTTGACGAAGAATGTCAAGGGTACTTGGCAGTGGTTAAGGATTATACTAAGGAAGAGTCTAAGCTCGATGAAATTCGAGTAGTTACTGAATTTCAAGATGTATTTCCTGAGGAGTTGCTTGGATTACCACCGAAATGAGAAATTGAGTTTGAAATTGAACTAATGCCTGGAACAGGACCAATATCGAAAGCCCCGTATAGGATGGCCTTAATGGAACTGAAGGAGTTGAAAGTGCAACTGCAGGAGTTGCTTGATAAAGGATACATTAGGCCAAGTGCTTCACCTTTGGGTGCACCAGTCTTGTTTGTGAAAAAGAAGGATGGGTCAATGCATTTATGTATTGACTATAGGCAACTGAATCGAGTGACCATTAAAAATACATATCCCTTGCCTAGAATTGACGATCTGTTCGACCAACTACAGGGAAGTTTAGTCTTTTCTAAGATTGATTTGAGATCGGGATACCATCAACGAAGGATTAAGAAAGAAGATGTTCCTAAGACTGCATTTAGGACTCGCTATGGACACTACGAGTTCCTCGTCATGCCTTTTGGATTGACGAATGCACCAGCTACATTCATAGATCTAATGAATAGGGTATTTAAGCCTTATTTGGATCAGTTTATGATTGTCTTCATTGATGATATCCTGATTTATTCTAGAGGGCCTAAAGAGCACGAGCAACACTTGAGGATCGTTTTGCAAACTCTGAGAGATCATAAGTTGTATGTCAAATTCAGCAAGTGTGAATTTTGGCTAGACTCGTTAATATTTTTGGGACACATGGTGTCAGGAGGAGGAATTGCAGTGGACTCGGCGAAAGTTGAGATGGTAATAAATTGGCTGAAACCGACAACACCCACTGAAATACGGAGTTTCTTAGAACTGGCTGGTTATTATAGAAGGTTTATTGAAGGGTTTTCACAACTGGCAGGCCCCTTAACAAAATTGACTCGGAAGAATGTAAAGTTTGAATGGAGTGGAGCATGTGAAAGGAGCTTTCAGGAGCTTAAAAGAAAATTGACCTCGGCTCCAATCCTGACTATATCATCTGGATCTGATGGTTTTACAGTGTATAGTGATGCGTCTCACAAAGGACTGTGATGTGTTTTGATGCAACATGGCAAGGTCATAGCCTATGCATCTAGACAGTTGAAACCTCATGAACTGAACTACCCAACTCATGATTTAGAATTGACAGCTATAGTGTTTGCTTTGAAAATATGGAGGCACTATTTATATGGAGAGAAGTTTGAAATCTATACAGATCATAAGAGCCTAAAGTATTTGTTTTCACAAAAGGAGTTGAACATGAGACAAATGAGGTGGATGGAATTGTTGAAGGATTATGATTGTGAGATACGGTACCATCCAAGGAAGGCAAATAAGGTAGCGGATGCCCTTAGTCGTAAATCAGCTATGGAGATAGCCAGTTTAAGAATGGCGAAATGGAACCTGTTAAAGTCTGTAGCAAACTTAGAATTTGAATTGAAAGTGGATCGCCTTACCGGTATGCTTACTGCATTAAGGATTGAACCCGAAATTATTTAGAAAGTTAAGAATATGCAAGAGTCTGACCCGGAAATTATGAAAGTGAAAGACACAGTGTCTTTAGGAAAAAGTCCAGAATTTCAAGTCTCAAAAGATGGAGTGGTAAGATGCCAAGGACGACTCTGTGTTCTCGACAATGAATAAGTGAAGAGGGAAATTCTGTCGGAGGCACATAGGAGTAATTATAGTATTCATTCGGGTAGTACAAAGATGTACATAAATTTAGTAAGCAATTTTGGTTGAATGGCATGAAAGCAGATACGGCTAAACATGTTTCTCAATGTTTAACATGCCAACAAGTGAAGACGGAACATTGCAAACCCACAGGACTATTGAGACCGTTAGACGTTCCAGAATAGAAATGGGAGCATGTAACGATGGACTTTGTGCAAAGATTGCCAAGGACATCAAATGGTCATGATTCGATTTAGGTGATAGTGGATTGCTTGACTAAATCTGCCCATTTCCTAGCGGTCCGCATAAACTATTCAATGAATAAACTTGCTGAAATATATCTAAGACAGGTAATACGCTTACATGGTATTCCTGTAACGATCACTTCTGATCAAGACTCTAGGTTTACTTCAAATTTTTGGCGGAGTTCCAAAATGCCTTAGGGACAAAGCTTTAATTTAGTACTGCCTTCCATCCTCAAACAGATGGACAAACATAAAGAATGATCCAGACTCTAGAAGATATGCTGAGAGCCTGTATTATTGACTTTAGAGGAAATTGGGATGAAAATTTGCACCTGATAGAGTTCGCCTATAACAGTAGTTTTCAGAAAAGTATAGGCATGGCTCCGTATGAAGCATTATATGGAAGAAGGTGCAGAACCCCTGTCTGTTGGAATGAAGTAGGTGAAAGAAAACTGACATGACCCAAGTTAGTGCAAGTTATTACATAAGCGGTCGAGATAATCAGGAAAAGACTTAAGACAGCCCATAACCGACAAAGAGACTATGCAGATAGGCGTAGAAGGCCTTTGGAGTTTAGTGTGGGAGATCACATATTTCTTAAAGTATCTCCAATGAAAGGAATATCTCGATTTGGAATGAAAGGGAAGTTAGGTCCCAGATTTGTTGGACCCTTTGAGATATTTGAAAGAATAGGAGACGTAGCTTATCGTTTGGCACTGCCTCCTAAATTGGGAAATTTACATGATGTGTTTCATGTGTCGATGCTAAGGAGATATCAGCCGGATCCTGGTGACATACTCGATCATGAAGCCATCAAAGTAGATGAGAAAGTGAGATACATCGAAGAGCTAGTGCATGTGCTGGATCGAAAGGAGCAAATTCTTAGGACCAAGAAAATCCCATTGGTAAAGATATTATGGTGACATCACGATATGGAGGAAGCCACATGGGAGAGTGAAGATAAGATGAAGGAAAAGTACCCTCACATGTTTCAAGAGACATAGGTAACGTCTAATTTCAAGGACGAAATTCTCTAAGGAGGGGAGAATTGTGGCATCCTAAAATTTCCTGGCAACCTGTAGATGCTATCTGACCTATGAAAAGGTGATGGAAGTGTTATTGATTTATGTTATGGCCTTTGGACCAAAGAATTGTAATAGATTAAGGCCGAGTACTTTAATGGAAATATATCTCATGTTCATGGTTGATCGAGATTGTGCCATGGGAAAATTTTGTTCTTGACCATGCTTTTATGGGTTTGATTTTTATGGATTAATGTTACAAAGTCTTTTGGCCCTATTAATTTACAATTAGGTATTTTGTTATAAGTGGGGATTTAGGGTAGATTATTAAAGGAAGGAGTGGGCTGATTTCTTAAGGCCCAAGACCAGGCCACAGCCTCACCTTTCAACCGGCCCAAGACCGCCCCAAACCAGCCCACCACTCCCCATTGTTGGGTCGACCAAGGGTGGCCCAAAGCCGGCCCAAGGAGCCCCATGGGCTGTCAACCGAAGGAGGGAGAGGCCTGGCCCATTAAGGCCCACCACCTTGCATAAGGAAGGGCAAGTGGCATGAAGGGTTCTCCAAGTGGCTCTTGCATGCAAGTCATGATTACTAGCTAATCATTGAAGGGAAGAAATTAGTGAGGGGAGGGGCGGATTAGGCAAGGAGCAACCGAGAGAGGGACGGGGGTGTCGCATGAGAGAAGGAGAGAAAGAGAGAAAGGGAGAAAGAGAGAAAGGGAGGAGGAGAGTGAACCGAGAGAGAGGGGAAGCCACCGTGAGCTGTGAGGGGGAGGAGGAGACCGCCGTCGAGCCGCCTTGCCCCACTGTTGTCTTGCTATGTTTTCTTTGGATTTGAGGCGAGTAGAGTCCTTCGATCTATACCTTGTTTGCTGTGATTGTATGTATTGTGTGATTATGTTTGTGTGATGAATTTCGGAGGTGATGGAGGTTAGGATTTTCGAAATTTTGGAAGCAAATGCCCTAGTCTAGTAGTTTGTTTTCTGGAAAATTAGTCCGACCTTTGGTGATTTCGTGAGCTGCATGCAACTTTTTAGTTGGAATCTTACTTCGACCTCTTGATAAAAGTTGGAGAGGACATCTTGAGGAGTAACATATTAAAATTTGAGATAAAACGGACAAGTATTGGTTGATGAAATGATTTTTCTTTGAAGAAACAAAATATGGAAACTAGAAAGCAACTTTTTGGTTGGAATCTCACTTCAACCTCTTGATGAAAGTTGTATAGGACTTCTTGAAGTTTAACATATCAAAATTTGAGAGGAAATGAACAAGTATAGGTTGGCGAAACATTTTTTCTTTGAAGAAATTGGATCTGAAAAACGTTACAATGACCTAGTGTGATTATGTGAGTTTTATAAAATTATCCAGTTGAAATTTGATCTTGTGTCCTTGATGAAAGTTATAGATGACATTCTGAGGAATAACATACTGAAAAGTGAGAAGAAATGGACATGTGTAGGTCGGTGAAACGAATTTTTCTTTGAAAGGAGTTAATCTCGAAAACTGTACCAAGAATAGGGAGAATTTAATCGACTATAGCTATTAATCTAGAATGAATTTGATTTCAATTTCTTCGCAAGACTTTTACCTCTAGGTGTTGCCTATAACATATCAAAATTTCAGAATTTTCGGAGCTGGTTTAGGGTTTATAAAGAATTTGTGAATGAAACTGTGCAAGGGCGATGTTCTGAAATTTTTAAGGCTGTGATGCATGGACCGTACCGAATTGTATGAAGTTCTTTTGATATTGTGTTCTTCACGAAATACTTTCCCCTAGGTCTCATCTTTAACATGTTGAATTTTCATAATTTATTAAGACCGTTTACTAATTTTCCTAGAGTTTTAACTAAAGGAGTGCATTCTGTTTTATCCGAAAATTGCTGTATTTTCAAAAATAAATGAATTGCTCTATGTGATATAATGTCTTGAGCGGTTGCTTTTGCTGCACATGTGGTGAAATTTAGCATGTCATAAAATACCAATAAGCTGGTTTAGACCTTTGACATTATTGCATCAAATGCCATGTTGAAAGTGAAACATACATGTTAATATAAATTGTGAAAATGATGATACCGTCGGACCCTTGAGTCGACGATGTCCTTGAGAGTTTCGAGATGCCCGGAGGTGTGCCGGATGCCTGGAGGTGTGTGTCGGAGGCTCCTCGCGATGCCAGGTTGGGTGCGAGCGATAAATGAGGGATGCAAACATTGATCCCTAGGAAGAAAGATGAAATGAGATCCTTTTTGAAAATTGAAAAAAATTGAATCATGTGCATGGGTGTGTGCATATGGTATGATGCATGATCTACTTATGAAAGTAAATTGATACTATATGATTTTGAGAATGCGATCATGAAGGCTTGAATGGATCTCATAGGGATGTACCTAAGATTATGCATGTGCATATGGCGTGGTGATGTATGCATGACTGCATGGTAATGTATGCTCGATAGCATGGATGATATGTACCTTACTCGTGACATCTTGATTGTTTTGCTTGCTGCACTGTGTAGTTTGATGGATCTTTATTGCTGAGTGGTTGTACTCACCCCTTCGAGGATTAACATTTCAGATTAAAAGATGCCTCTGCCACCGGTCACACGTGGTACTTTCTATGGGTTACCGTCTGATGTTGAGGTTGAGTGCGCGGAGCATATTTGTGTTAGTGTTCCTGGTCTGGTGTTTATCCGAGTTCATGTGTTGGTTATGTATGATGTGGGCTTGGCCAAGGCCCCTGTAGTCCAAGAGTTTATGCCCGTTCATGTTTGACGTGACGGGGTGATGCTAGGGATGCCATTGTCGCTACCGTCCGATGCACCGGGTTGGGTGTGATGGCACGTACGACTGGTAGAAGCTGACACTTTTTGGATAGTCGACACTTGTCGATGGATAGGTGTACATATCTGATGTAGGGTTGAGTTTTCTTTTGAGTTATAGCCAAGCATAGTTAAAAGTCTTGGCCTTTTGCTATACCGACCGGAGATGTCCATCATGAAAATGTAAATAAAAGTGACTCGGCTTTATCTTTTATCTGATGCGTAGTTAGTGTGCATTGCATTATTGTTATTGGAATAGAGGATAGTGAGACTCGATTATGCTTCCGTTGTTGAACTACACTGGGACCTCTTCAAAAAAATAAATATATATTTAATTGATCAACCCCCATGAACTATGGTTCCACTATAAGCAAAAGGTATCGGACTGGTATGTAATAGGATAAGTGATTAGTACTTGTGGTGACCCTAACGAATCGGGGGTCATGTCGAGGGGGTGCCACATCATATAGGCGCTAGTGACCCTTGGGAACTTGTTGGGCTAGCAAGTAGAGGACTAAGCCACCGATGTTGCCACTGTCACTGCCACCGCCAATGCCGCACCTGCTAAGGTCTAGCATGGAGATGTGATCTGGGAGTGAGCTGTTGCATCTGAGTTGAGGTTAGGATCCAGCAGAGATGACAATCGATTGGGGAAGAAGCTGATGTCAGAAGAAAGGTATTCACCCCTCCCAACCAGAAGGACGCATGTCGTGTCTGTAGGAAAAGACATGGATTTGCCTCGTGTTGTAAAAAGGCAAGGGCTTATTACCGATGTCGCTAGTGTGGCCACCTGATCAAAGATTGTCGCAAAATGCCAATGGGATCGCAGGTGCCACCACCCTCGATAGAACATAATAGAAGGAATGCGTCATAGAATACACAGTGTGGTTTTTGGAACAAGCCTCTAGTTCAAGGAAGGGTGCATGCTATCACCCGATGGGAGATAAAGGACTCACCAGATGTGTGTTGAGTTTGTAGAAGGAAGCATGGATCAATCTAATGTCCTGGTATAACGAGAGCATGCTATAGATATGGCCAGCATGACCATCAGGTGAGGGACTGTCCGCACAGGTTCTAGAGAGCGTAAGCACCGCTACCGCAAATAGGACGCCACTAAAATGGCGAAAGGGACAAGAATGAACCGACCATGCACCGATCAGAGGAAGAATGTTTTTGGGAGTGATTTTATCAGAGTAATGCAGTAGAGTTTTGGTTAAGTTTGTAGAATTTCAATTTGTTGTAATAAAGCTATAGAAAGAAGAATCACTAGCTAGAGTTGTACTTAACTTTTTTGCTTATGTATAACTTTGACGTCATATATGAAAAGAGTTGGCTCATGGAGCATCTAGTGGTAATGAATTGTTGTCATGAAGTAATCCAGTTTAATCCATTAGCATGTGAAAGTTTCGAGTTTATTGGGAATCGAGAAGGACCTTTGATTACCTTAATCTCGTCGCTTGAGGCAACCTGTTGGTTAGATGGGGGTTGTCAAGGTTACCTGGCAACTGTTGTGGATATGATAGTTGAAGAGTTGAAAATCAAAGATATCGCAGTGGTACAAGAGTTTCCAAATGTGTTTCCTAAAGAATTGACAGGCATACCGCGAGAGAGAGAGATAGAGTTCGTGATTGAGTTAGCACCCGAGACAGAGCCAATCTCTAAAGGCTACTTACCAGATCTCGTTGTTTGAGTTGAAAGAACTGCAGGTGCAGATGCATGAGTTGTTGGATAATGGACTCATACGTCCCAGTGCATCACCTTAGGGAGCACCGGTTTTGTTTTTGAAGAAGAAAGATGGTTCGTTGCACTTATGCATCGACTATCGTCAACTCAATCAGGTGACGATCAAGAATAAGTATCCGCTTCTGAGGAACGACAACTTGTTTGACTAGTTGCAAGGGGCGTCGATATTTCAAAAAATCGACTTGAGGACAGTGTCACGCCCTGATCCTCGAGCATGTGCCCATCCCTCGATGGTCGATAAATATGCAATGTCCCAGGATGCGTTACCGACCCATTCATTTTATTATACATGCGGAAGCGAAACAAATCCCCTGACAACAAAAGCTTGGGATAGAAAAGCAAGCAACAATTCACAACCAAACAAGACTTTTATAAACACACAGGTTTATATACAAAAGTCAGTCCATAAAAGATCGGTTCTATAAAAGGAACTGTCCTATGACCAACTAGCCAGACACATTCACCGATCCTTCGAATTCCACAGGCTCCGGGGGCGTCGGGTCCTCCACCACACCATCGGGAAGGTCAGCTGCACTCTCACCTAAAATGGAATCAACTACCACCGCAGGAATATCAAAACCCCAAAGGGGACCCACCCTGAATCCATTGGGTCCGTAGCGAAACCACGCACTGTATCGATGAGGCACCCTACGAAGTATGTCCTCTTCGACCCAGATGGTGGTCAACACAAGTTCATAGACCCAATAACTTCTGGGATCGGGGTAACTAAAAACCCGCTTGGTAACCCTCATTGGTCGACCAAAACGTTGTGGAGGAACCACCATCTACGGACCTCAAAATGTTGAACCCACGACGAGGTGAGACAATGTCTCAGCAAGTTCACCCCCTAAACTCCAATTAGGAAGGAAATACACCCAAGGGTGGCTTAGCCACACAATATAGAGGACTTTCCTTGCCTTAATTCATTCCTGCACGTCAATACAATTCATATTCAATCATTCCACAGATTAATCAATCAATTCAATTCAAGCCATCGATCAATCAAATCACTCAATTCAATACATTCAATACCATCTATAAACTCCATTGATTCAAACACTCCTCACCTAAGCTAAAATAGATGGTCTAGCTCACCAAAGCTAATAGATATATTCATATATCATTGCTCCCCAAAGCTGATATCTATATTACTCACTGAAGTTATTATATATCTATATTGCTCACCGAAGCTGCTAGAGTATTATTGCTCACAGAAGCTGCGATAGATTTATATTGCTCACCTAAGCTGAAATGACACTTAAAAACCACTTTCGGTGTCAACACCTGACACACGGTATTTTCTGATTAAAATACCAATACTTCACAACCATCACTCAATTTCACAAAATTGCATTCAATTATAGAAATTAAACACATCACTGTGATCAGCTTGAAATTCTATCGAGCGGCTCGCCCAATAAAGTTCATGGAAATATTAATTAATAAAATAATTAAATAAATTCAGGAAATTAAATTAATTTAAATATAAAATAATATTTAATTTAAATAAATAACACAATTAATTAAAAGTGTAATTATGCATACATTAATCTAATTGCATAATTAGACTAATTAATCCATCCATTAACCTAATAATTCATCTAATCTAATTAACATTTAAATAAACTAATCCAACCACCTAAACATGTTAAGCCTAATTTAAACACCCCATAAGCATAATTAACTCCTTAAGTAGAGTTTAGTGAGTAAACTCACCGATTTAGTGTTCCGGTAAGTCCGCGGCGACAGTGACACCAAAGCGGGTGACAAACCGGCTAGCGGCGACACCAACGGAGGTCAGGAAAGGCTTGAAAATGAGCCACGAAGATTGAAGACCCCCACTGGTTCTACTTCTGTTCTTGGCTAAACCAAAGAGAGAGAATCAGCAGCTGAAACAGCGAGGAAAGGCTGATCAGAGCTCCGGTGAGCGAGTGGTAGACAACCAACAGCACCTGGGGGTCAAGGGGGACTTGCTAGTGGTTGGTATGGGCAGAGGAAACATCGAAATGGGAGGAAAAAGGCGAAAATCGCGAAACAGTGTAGGCGGGCAAGGCTTTAGGCGGTCCGGCAAGCGGCAACTTTCAGCCAGCGAACGGGTCATTCGGCAGCTCCGTTCGGCGAGCGGCTAGGCTCATCCGTAAGGTTTGCCTATCTTGTGCATGGTAATGGGTGGCATGAAGGCTGATTCGCACAAGAAGCCATGTTTTAACTCAGGTTTTTGGAGAAAGGTCAGTTGGAGTAGAAACAGGAAGAAGGAGAAAACAAGGGGGGAAAAGAGGTCGACGGTGGCTTTGCGGGCTGCTCGACGGCAAGGGGCTGGCTCAGCTGGCTTCTTCTGGTTCTCTCATGCTTTTCCTAAGCCTCAACAATGGAGAAAGCCAAGCTTCAAGGAGGAAGAAGGGCTACTGAAGAGAGGGGGTCCCTAAAGGCATCTCTAGCCTTCAACATTTGTCCATTGCATTCAAGTGGCTGCCCCACCACTTGCTCAGCCATCCACAACCACTTTCTGTCTCCCAAAGCTTCCTCAACACACCACCCAAGTGGTCCAAATGTTCCTCCCCCCATGGCATACGAATTTTGCACATTTGCCCATCAAATTCCTTCAATTCCATTCAATTCCCTTTCAAATAAATCCAATTGAAGCCCAAATAAAACAGCCTAGGTGTCCACACTTAAACCATGATTTTTCCTCATTAATTAAACCAACTGGACGGCCATGGGTGCGTTAAAAAATGGTCCCTCGAATTTTCCCGATCCAAAATAACCTTACTTTGGATTTTTCGCCAAAAATCTCTGTTTGCAGAAAAATCTTTGGAGGATGAGTCGATGTTCTTAAAATGACTTGTGACATGACAGAACTTCCAATTTCTAAAATCGGGTTCAATTTCGCAGTTAATTTCAATCTAGCACGATTTTGGCACATCCTAACCCACCGGGTAGGTTTTTGGAACTTTTAACGCTTTTGACCCGTGGTCGATTATTTTCGAGCCACAAAGTTCATCTTCGACACAATGGCGACTCTCAGTTGTCGTGAAAATCTCGAGGTTTGAAATATGAACACGAGGTACCAAAACGACAGAGAAATCGGTTTAGTGCCGATCGACAAGAATTGTGCAATTATATGGAATCACCCACACTTAATCACACGGCTCTGTCGAATCGACCTATCTTTGGTCTCTAATTGGTCTATGCCGTAATGACCCTTGCAGATTAGCACGGTCGAGAAGTCAATTCCTAGTCGAATTCTCAAGTCTATTGTGTTTAGATTCCTTAACAGCTTCACCTAATAGGCTAGTTATCTCGTGAGTGGCCAACTCAGAGAAAAGAACTATAGGTGTATCGATGAAAAGCCTGACTCATTCAATTGAAGACATGATTGAAAAATCAGGATGTCACAACTCTTCCCCTCTTATAAAAATTTCGTCCTCGAAATTTAAACCATTACAATTCCTTAAACGAAAAGGTGGGGGTATAGTCATCTCATCAACTCTTCACTTTCCAAGGTTGCTCCTTCAGTGCCATGGTGTTGCCAGACCACATTGACCAACGGGATGGTCTTGGTGCGAAGAACTTGCTTTTTTGGATCCACAATCTGAACCAGGCTTTCCGTGTACGACACTTTGTTGTCCACATCTAAATCCTCAAAATTTAGCACGTGGGTCGGGTTGGGCTCATACTTCTTCAACATCGACATGTGAAAGAGGTCATGCACTTGCGCCAACCTTGGCGGTAATGCAAGACGATACGTTAGAATCTTGATTCTTTCAAGAATATCAAATGGACCTACGTACCTCGAACTTAGCTTTCCCTTCTTGCCAAAGCGGGAAGTATCCCTCATTGGTGACACCTTCAGAAAAACGTGATCACCAACTTGGAATTCCAAAGGCCTTCGATACTTATCGGTGTAGCTTTTTTGGTGGCTCTGAGCGGTCTTTAATCTGTCTCTGATGGCGGCAACTGCATCTACTGACAGCTGAACTAACTTTAGGCCTGTGAACTTTCGTTCTTCGACCTCATCCTAACACATTGGCGTTCTGCACACTCTACCATACAACACTTCGAAAGGAACCATCTGAATGCTTTGCTAGTAGCTATTGTTGTAGGCAAACTCGATAAGGTGAAGTTGTTCCTCCCAGCTTCCCTTGAAATCCACCACGCAAGCTTGCAGCATGTGTTCAAGAGTTTGAATTGTCCTCTCAGACTAGCCATCCGTTTGAGGATGATATGTCATACTGTACTGCAGCTTCGTTCCTAAAGCAGTCTGCGAACTCTTCCAAAATGTAGCTACGAATCCTAGGTCTCGGTCTGATGTAATCATCACCGGCACTCCATGCAGACGAACAATCTGATGCACGTACAACTTTGCGTGCCTGTCCAAAACAAGATCCTCTCGTACTGCGATGAAGTGAGCAGACTCTGTCACTCTGTCGACCACTAGCCAAATTGAATCATTACCTCTCTAACTCCTTGGCAAGCCTATCACAAAGTCCATTGTGATGTGCTCCCATTTCCACTCAGGAATCTCGAGAGGTTCCTGAAGTCCTCCTGGCTTACAGTGCTGTGCCTTTACTTGCTGACACGTCAGACACTTGGTGACATGCTTGGTGATGTCTGCCTTCATACCAGACCACCAATAGTGTTGACACGGATTCTAATACATTTTCGTACTGCTAGGATGAATGCCGTAACCACTATGATGAGCTTCTGACAAGATCTCTTCCTTGAGCACTGCATCATCAGGTACACACAATTGTCCTCCAAACCTTAGTGTTCCGTCCTAAAAAACCCGAAAGTCAGCATTCTTCTTTTCGGTATTCTCCTGCATAATCTTCTGAATCTCTAGGTCTGTCCACTTAAGCTTCTTCATTCTGATGTGCACTTCCAGTTCAATTTTGAGGGTAGCCATAAGATTCGAAAGGTGGCCTACCTCAAATTTCAAAACTTTATCTCAAGCCTTCTCAAGTAAAGTCCATTACTTGATCATCATATGCGCAACTAAAGACTTCTGACTCAGCGCATCTGCGACGTTATTCGCTTTTCTAGGGTGATACAAAATATCACAATCATAGTCCTTCAGGACTTCCATCCAGTGACGCCGTCTCATATTCAACTCCTTCTGAGAGAATAAGTACTTGAGACTTTGATGGTCAGTGATGATCTGGAATCTTTCTCCACACAGATAATGTCTCCAAATCTTCAGAGCGAAAATGATTGATGTGAGTTCTAAGTCATGTGTTGGGTGATTCAGCTCATGAGGTCTCAACGACAGGACGCATACGTAGCAACCCTACCATGTTGCATCAACACGCAACCCAGTCCTCTAAACAACGCGTCACTATAGATCTCGTATCCTCTAAGACCAGATGGAATAGTCAGCATAGGTGCTGTAGTCAGCTTTTGCTTAAGCTCTTGGAAACTACTCTCGCACTTGTCTATCCACACAAACTTCTCTTCCTTCTTCAGTAGTCGAGTCAATGGCGACGCTAAAGCTGAAAACCCCTCCACAAACCTTCCGAAATACCCTGCTAAACCCAAGAAACTTCTAATCTCTGTCACTGTTATTGGTCTTGGCCAGTTAATCACTGCTTCAATCTTAGACGGGTCCACAGAGATTCCTTCGCTCGAAATCACGTGACCTAGGAGCGCCACACGAGTTAGCCAAAACTCACACTTACCGAACTTGGTATGTAGCTCAAGATTCATTAGGGTCTGGAGTACCATCCTGAAATGTCTTTTGTGCTCCTCAGGACTTCTTGAATACACTAGGATATCGTTGATGAACACGATCACAAACTGATCTAGATACTCTTTAAACACTCTATTCATCAGATCCATGAAAGCAGCTGGAGCGTCCGTCAAACCAAATGGCATTACAGTGAACTCATAATGGTTGTATCGAGTACGAAATGCTGACTTCAGTATATCCTCCTTTCTGATCCTCAACTGATGATACCTTATCCTCAAGTCGATCTTTAAAAATATCGACGCTCCTTGCAATTGATCAGACAAGTTGTTGATCCTCGACAGTGGATACTTGTTCTTAATTGTAACCTGATTGAGTTGTCGATAGTCGATGTATAGACGCAATAAACCATCTCTCTTTTTCACGAACAGAACTGGTGCTCCCCAAGGTGATGCACTGAGACGTATGAATCCTTTATCTAATAACTCCTGCATCTGCACCTTAGTTCTTTTAGCTCTGCCAACACCATTCGGTAAGGAGCCTTAGAGATCGTCTCTATCCCGGGGGCTAACTCTATCACAAACTCTATCTCCCTCTCTAGTGGCAAACCTGGCAATTCCTTCGGAAATACATCCGGAAACTCTTGGACTACTGAGATGTCGTCAATCTTCAGCTCCTCAACTGTCGTATCCACGACAGTCGTTAAGTAACCTTGGCAACCCCTGTCTAACAAACAGATTACCTCAAGCGATGAGATTAAAGCAATCGAGGGTCCTCCCCAACTCCCAATAAACTCGAAACTTTCACCCGCTAACGGGTTAAACAGAATCGCCTTACGATAGCAATCCATCTTAGCTCCTTGCTTGGTGAGCTAGTCCATGCCAATTATTAGATCAAAATCATACATGGCTAGGACTATCAAGTCTATCCTCCCCTCTCGCTCACCAATCACTAACTTGCAACCAAGACAACCCACTGCAACTAACACCTTATCCTTTAATGGTGTAGATACGTTAACCACTGACTCCAACAATTTAGGATTCAATCCTACCAGCTTAACAAATTGTTCAGCTATAAAGGAATGAGTGGCGCTAGGGTCAAAAAGAGCATATGCAGCATGGTCGTTCAACGAGACCGTACCTATAATCACATTAGGCGCATCCTCAGCCTGTCCTCTAGTGATAGCATACGTCATTCCTTGAGCTAGAGGTCTATTCAGTCCACCCTGTGGTGCAATCTGTGGCACGAACCCTCTATTCTAACCCAATGGTGGTGGCAACAGTAACTGCTGTGGTCCTCTCGGCCTTCTAAGACAATCTCTGGCCAAGTGACCATGTTGGCTACACTCAAAACAAGCTCTTATCCTTAAAGGGCATGGGGCTGATCCATGTCGCCTTCCATAAAAGCGACACACACCATTCTGACTCGGCGCTGACTTTCCAATTCCACCCTTCCTATTGGGCAGGACACGATATCTTCCTCCTGTCATGGGTCTCTTCTCAAACCGATTCCCATCTCTATTAGATCCAAACCGCGACCCAGATGTAGCGGCTCGTTTGTTCTGATCCCTCTCTATCAGCTGGGCCCGCTCATAAAGGTCATTGTAGTCCTTCAGATTTAATGGCACCAGCGAGATTGTCACTTCTGGTCTGAGCCCATCTTTAAACCTTTTAGCTCGGTTTGCCGGATTCTCGACTAGTTCGGGGGCCTATTGCGACAGTTTAGCGAACTTCACTTCATACTGATCCACTGTCATTGTACCTTGGCGAAGGCGCTGGAATTTTGCTATCTTCAGTTCTCTAGCACAGTCATAGAAGTACTTGTTGTTCAAGACTTCGACAAAGGTGTTCCACTCCAGGACTACACCTTCTGGGAATACTATTTCCTGCAGCTGATAGGCTACAAGGACTACCTTCTCCGCCTCGGTGCACATCAGTAGTGCAAAGGCCTTCTCCAAGCCCTGAATCCATAGGGCTGTAGCTTCGGGGTCTCCTGCCCCAGTGAACTTCGGTGGGTTCAGCTTCAGATAATGTTCCACCAGCTTTTGCATTGGGCTCCCAACGACCATGTTCCCTGGCGGAACCTCAGCAGGTGTGGTGACAAGTGCGACAACAACTATAGCAGTAGCAGCGGCATTAGTGGAATTAGTAGAGGCTGCGAGAGCGGCGGCTGAAGCGGTGGCACTGGCAACTTGATTCTGGATTGCTGCTCCATCCGATTTCCCATCGTCTCTAGCGCCTACATGATCCTTTCGATCCTGGGATCACCAGGGACTACTACCCAGCACTGATTGCAAGCAGTGCTTCTCCACTTGCGCTGGCCTCAGCCTCCGCTCTACCACGGCCACCTAGAGTTCCAACCCTGGTCGACGTACTACCCCGAGTAACTGGACCCATGGTCTCCTTTCTAGGAGTCCTCTGCTCCTGATCACTCATGCTACAGGCTCTTTATAGACACTTGTTCTCTAATTCCAATACAAGATTAGAATTTGAGTGATTCACACCACACAAGCTATCAAACGGCTAACACTCACATGCACCAACGTGAAATAAAGGTCATTCCTACTAACTACCCAAGAACCTATCGCACCTTATCACTCCAACTATCGACCAACTCTAATACCACTTCAGGTGGGGATGTCACATCCCGATCCTCGAGCACGTGCCCATCCCTCGGTGGTCGATAAATATGCGACGTCCCAGGACGTGCCGCCGACTCATTCAATTTATTACACATGCGAAAGTGAAACAAATCCTATGGCACCCCTCGACGGCCCCCAATCCGTTAGGGTCACCACGGTCACTACCTTACTCTTTAAACTAGACATTTGGTACCTTGATACCATAGAAACTTGACAAGTCCATGAGTTCCGGGGGTTTATATATATTATATATATATATATATTTTTTTTTTCCATTGGTCCTTGCGCAAAAAATATAGCAGAACCGAATCCAACATCCCCCTTTCCTAAATTTAGAATCGAATCCAACATCCCCATTTCCTAAATTCAGAATCAATGCACACCAACTAAACATTTTTATAAGTAAAAAGCAGAACACTTTTATTTACATAAACTTCATGGACATCATTGTCAGTACACCAAAATACCATGGTTTTCTATACCCGGCTACTATTCAAAAGATACCCGACTTTTCCAACATTTATATACATAAGTCTATCAATCAGTGTCGGCGTGCAAAAAACCTTGCTCTGCTAACCCTAGCTCACAGTCACACCCATTCGTCAGGTCCGTTTGCTAGTGGCGGTGGTAGCGGCCCCAGCGTGTGTCCATCTCGACGAACAAAAATAGCAATGGACTCCTGTAGTACGGGGCCGGCGAGAAGACTAATGTCGAACACTACAATCACCCGCACTCGTATGAAAGACAACCCTCGCACCTTAGGATGACGATGCTCTGATCGTTCCCATTGCAAGTCGACCAGGACTCCATAAAATGTGCCAAGAGGTACAGGTAGCTGAGGCATCTCGTCTAGTATGAAATGTTAGTCCCCAAAAAGGGGTGAGTACAACCACCCAGCAGCTGAAGATCTACTAAGCTATACCATGCAAGCAATCACTATCTAATTCCATGCAAGATAGACAAAACATATAATCCAAAAATTGAGTATGCATCAAATCGATAAAACTTTTCAAAATAATGGCAATTGTAGTTTCAAAATTAGAATGCACCATTTCAGTCACACAGGTCTCAATTATAGGGCCAAACTGTTATGACACATCCCATTCCATGCCACACAATTTAGTCCCATAATCAGGCGCAGTTATCAGCAGGATCGTTAATTTTAGAACTCAGTTCATTTTCATTTTCCTACGTCTATCCCAGAGGACTAGTGTTTGCGTCCCTCCGAGTATTCGCACCCAACCTAGTGTCGCGAAAGCCTCCGGGCATGTATTCATAATACAACCAAGCATCCAGAATGTGTTGCGTTACACCTCTAGGCATCTCGCACCCCACCTGGCATCTCAAGAAATCGCCAGGGCTCGCCATGAAAATGGTCACCCCTACCCTCCGAGCATGTATTCAAAATACAACCGGGCATCCCGCCACTCCAAGGGTACCTCTAGGGCACTGCGGACCCTAGGCATCCATAGGGCATCGACTCTTACGAAGCTATGGGCATCCCAACTCCCGGGGCATCGTCGACTCGAGGGTCCGACGGCATCATCGTATTTCACAGCCATGGTATATCAAGCAAATCATTTCAATGCCAAAATAGTTTTAAAACAACAACCACAATTGAAATTCCTTTCGGATGCTTGAAAATCTCCCTTTATGATATCAAACAATGTAAACTGAGATTTTCCAAGGCATATCAATACAACGAAAACAGATTTTGAAAATATATGCCATTTCCATGTCAATGAACTCAAATGACAAAATTCTAGTAGCATAGTACTCATAAATCCACTTCCACGGCTAACTTTCAATGTATTTCGAAAACTCATGTATAGATTCTCGGGTTGCACTTGAGCCTTATGGCCAAAATCAAAGAGAATTATCAAACACAAGTAATTTGAAATTGGCACATTGGTAATTCAAACCTTCACTCCCGACTTCAAGATTTTCAAAATTAGTTTATGTAGAAATTTGAGATTTCGAGGGCACCAAAACATTTTCCTTTTCTTTTTGAAACGTTGATGAACGGTGCCTCGGTACATAGAAATTTCAGCATGGGTCGGGAGGTTTTCCAAAACCATTTACAAATAGAATTTTCAAAGCTTTGTCAATACTAAAATGGATGTATAATCATAATCCAAAATCACATGTAAACCAGAAAATTTCAAGGTTTCCTCAACCATTTAACCCCAAAACAGTTTCAGCTACTCTACATACCACCACTCAACAACAAACTCAAGCAATCCAACCTATTAATACACTTCCTCAGACAGCAATAGCACTACACCATATAGATTAGTAGACTTCAACTTGCCTCAACTCCTACAGCTCGATAGCAAGCAAATTAGGAAGCTTGCGAGCCACGGGCGCTGCTCAACGACGGCAAACGCGAGTGGCGTCGATGGCGGCAGCACACGTGCACGGATAGAGGGCGGTCTCCTTCCTCCCCCCTCACTCTTGCTCGCTGCTCGCACACTAATTTCCCTCGCTCACTCGCTGCATTCACTCTCTCGCTCACTGCGCTCACTCACTCTCTCTCTGCCTAAATCTTTTTGCTCGGTTCCTTCTCTCCTTCTCACATTCACGAGCATTTTGTTCCTTTCATTTGTTGACTATTTCAGTCAATGCATGTGGGTTTTTTGATGGCTACATGAGAGGAAGACAGATGGGCGGAACGTGGAGTTCAGCATGTCACTCAGTTGCCTACTCCTCCCCTTGCATGCACCAACGCGTCCATTGATGGGTGCCTCTTAGTCAATTGTTTTTCATTTGTTGACCGGCGAACGTGACTCCTTCATGGACTGTTCTCGATGGCCCTCTTTATCGCTCGAAGACAGGGTTGACGCAACTGTCCAAGATTCCTTCTTCGCTAGCCACCGAGAAGGAAAACTCGTGTCTTCATGGGGTCAACTATTTTCCTTTTTGCTCGACCACCACATATGCATGTACATAGCTGCAATTCTTGCATCGAGAAAGAACTTGACAAGGCTGCATGGTGATGGATGAGGAAGAACGACATGCAAGGTTGCTGTATAATCCTAGTCACATCTTCATTTGCTCGAGGGGTACACAATTAGATGGCTAAAATTAGCATAAAAGATATCTTGTCGACACATCTTATGGAATAAACCTCGGTCTCACTAGTGATAGTACGTATGGACAAGGCTATAACTCATTCGACGATCGAACCATTACTTAACGTGACCCATCGGTCCGATGATGATAACAAAACGATGTCCGTAGATGGTGTTAGTAGCATAGTCCGATGATACTTCCGTCGATCAATCACAGACTGTTCATGTTCGAGGGTCGCCGAAATTCTCGGATGCCACAATTCTCCCCTCCTTAGAGAATTTCGTCCTCAAAATTAGGCATCACTCATGTCTCATTAAACAAATGATGGTACCTTTCCTTCATTTCTCTCTCAGTTTCCCATGTAGCCTCTTTTATATCATGATGTCACCATAATATCTTAACTAGTGGAATTTTCTTTGTTCGAAGGACTTGCTCCTTTCGATCTAGTACTTGGATCGACTCTTCTAAGAACCTCACTTTCTCATCCACTTTGATGGCTTCATGATCGAGTATGTGTCTAGGGTCTGGCTGATACTTCCTTAGCATTGATACATGGAACACATCATGTACATTTTCCAGTTTAGGAGGCAGTGCTAGCCGATAAGCTATGTCTCATATCCTTTCAAGTATCTCAAAGGGTCTAACAAATCTGGGACTTAACTTGCCCTTCATCCCGAATCGTGATATCCCTTTCATCGGGGATACTTTAAGGAATACGTGGTCTCCTACGTTAAATTCCAAGGGTCTTCTATGCTTATCTATGTAGTTTTTCTATCGACTCTGGGCTGTTCTAAGTATTCTCCTGATGATCTCAACAGCCTCAGTAGTAATTTGTACCAGCTCAGGTCCTGTTAATTTTCTTTCACCTACCTCATTCCAGCAGACAGTAGTCCTACATCTCCTCCCATATAACACTTTGTAAGGAGCCATGCCTATACTTTTCCGAAAACTATTGTTATAGGCAAATTCTACCAAGTTTAACTTTTCATCCCAACTTCCTTTGAAATCAATAACGCAAGCTCTTAACATGTCCTCTAACGTCTGGATCACTCTTTTCGTTTGTCCATCCGTCTGCGGATGAAAAGTAGTATTGAATTGGAGCTTAGTCCCTAAGGCGGTTTGAAGACTTTGCCAAAGGTTTGAAGTAAATCTTGAATCTTGATCAAATGTGATAGTTACAGGGACACCATGTAAGCGTACTATTTGGCTTACATATATCTCAGCATATTTGTCCATCGGATAATCTATGCGGACTGCTAGGAAATGGACAGACTTAGTCAAGCGATCTACTATCACCCAAATAGAGTCGTGACCACTTGATGTCCTTGGTAATCATTGCAAAAAATCCATCGTCACATGATCCCATTTCCACCCTGGTATATCTAACGGTCTCAACAGTCCTGCGAGTTTGCGGTGTTCTGCTTTCACTTGTTGGCATGTTAAACACTATGAGACGTGTCTAGCTATATCTACTTTAATGCCATTCCACCAATATTGTTGGCGTAAATTCATGTACATCTTTGTACTACCCGGATGAATACTATAATTACTTCTATGTGCTTCCGACAGGATTTCCCTTTTCACTTCTTCATTGTTGAGAGCACAGAGTTGTCCCTGGCATCTTACCATTCCCATCCTCAGAGACTTGAAATTCCGGTCTTCTTCCTAAAGACACAGCATTCCGTAATTTCACAATTTTCGGGTTAGATTCATGCAGAATCCTAATTTTCTGGATAATTCCTGATTCAATCTTTAATGCAGTACGCAGACCAGTAAGGTGGTCTACTTCCAATTTAAACTCTGAGTCTGCTACAGACTTTAACAGATTCCATTATGTTATTCTCATATTGGCCATATCCATAGCCGACTTACGACTAAGAGCATCTGCCACCTTATTTGCCTTTCCAAGATGGTACCGTATTTCACAATCATAATCCTTTAACAACTCCATCCACCTCCTCTGTCTCATTTTTAGTACCTTTTGCGAGAATAAGTATTTCAAACTCTTATGATCTGTATAAATTTCAAATTTCTCCTCATACAGATAATGCCTCCATATCTTTAAGGCAAAAATTATAGCTGCCAATTCTAAGTCATGGGTTGGATAGTTCAATTCATGAGGTTTCAACTGTCTAGACGCATAGGCTATGAGCTTGCCGTGCTACATTAGAACGAATCCCAGTCCTTTGTGAGACACGTCACTATATACCGTGAATCCATCAGATCCAGATGGTATAGTTAGAATTGGAGCCGTGGTCAATCTTCTTTTAAGTTCCTGAAAACTCCTTTCACATTCTCCATTCCGGTCGAATTTTACATTCTTCCAAGTCAATTTAGTCAAAGGACTTGCAAGTCGCGAGAATCCTTCAATAAACCTTCTGTAATAACCCGCCAGTCCTAAGAAACTCTGTATTTCGGTTGGTGTTGTCGGTCTCGGCCAATTTACTACCATCTCAACTTTCGCCAGGTCTACTGCAATTCTTTCTCATGACACCACATGTCCCAAAAATATTACCTGGTCTAGCCAAAATTCACACTTACTGAATTTGGCATATAATTTATGGTCTCTAAGGGTTTGCAACACTATCTTCAGGTGTCGCTCATGCTCTTTAGGTCCTTTAGAATATATCAGGATATCATCAATGAAGACAATCACAAATTATAGCTGCACCTTCAACTCTTTCAATTTTGTCAAGGCCATCCTATATGGGACTTTCGATATCGGTCCTATTCCAGGCATTAGTTCGATCTTGAACTCAATTTCTCGTTCCGGTGGTAACCCAAGCAGTTCCTCAGGAAATACATCCTCGAATTCCCTGACCACTCGAATTTCATCGAGCTTAGACTCTTAGTATAGTCCTTTACCACTACCAGGTATCCTTAACATCCTTCGTCAAGTAATGCATGGGCTTCTACTACCGAAATAAAAGCTATAAGGGGGTTTGTTTGACCTTCGAAAAATTCAAAACTAGAGCGGTTAGGTGAAACAAACTGGATTATTTTCCTATAACAATCCATCTTAGCCTAATGCTTATGGAGCCAGTCCATTCCTATGATAACATCAAAGTTAAACATAGCCATCACCACTAAGTCTATTTCCATATCCCGTCCCCCTATAGTTATTTTACATCTTTCACACACCAACGTAGACAATACCACATTCTTTAACGGCGTAGAAACACAAAGAGGTGTCTTGAGAGATGTAGTTTCTATCTTACTCAACTGTCTATACCTTTCAGACACAAATGAATGCGTAGCACTCGTATCAAACAACACGTATATCATTTTTGTCATTTATAGAGATCATACCTGATATGACATTTTTGGAAGCTTCCGCTTCCTCTTGGGTGACAGCATACACCCGTCCTTGTGCTGGTGGCCTCTGTGGATTCCTTGGTAGATTTGGTCCAGCAGCACGTTGTTGCACTTCTTGCATCGGGTTGACATTCGACTGCAACCTCTCTTGTGGACAATCTCTCTTAAAGTGACCTCTCTGCCCACAACCAAAACATTTTAGTCGATCACTGCAGGGTCCTGGTGTTGTACACCACACCTCTGACAAATGTTGCCCTAGTAGGGTATTTTTCCACAAGTAGGGCCACTCCGAGCTTTTCCAAATTTCCCAAAGCTACTCTTTTTCTTAGATTCCCAGGGCTGACCTTGATCAAGATAGGGTCTTTTACCTCGTCGGACATTACTAAAGGTCGATTGCCTTTCAGATTCTGATTGCTCTCTCATCAGTTCCTATTCCACCAACTGTGCCCTTTTATAAATTTCATTATAATCTTTTATATTCAAAGGCACTAGTTGTTTCCTGATATCAGTCCTTAGCCCCTTTAGAAATCTCTTAGCCTTTTTCTCTCGATCCTCAATCAACCTGGGAGCATACCTAGATAATTTAGAAAATTTCGCTTCATACTGGTCTACTGTCAGCTCCCTTTGTTCTAATTGAACAATTTCTATGATTTTCTTATCTTTGGCATAGTCAGAGAAATGCTTTCTATTGAAAGCTCTAACAAACTCATCCCAATTGATATTATTACTAGGTGGAAAGATCATGTCTCTTGAAGCTTTCCACCAAAACTTTGCATTTCCCTCCAATTGGTACTTTACCAAGGTTATCTTTTCAGCATCATTACAGTTCAACAACCGGAGAATCTGTTCCATTCCGTCAATCCATTGCTCTGCCTCCTCAAGACATCCCATTCCACTAAACTTAGGTGGTTTCAACTTCAGGAATTGTTCCACCAGTCCTTGAGTACGACATTCCGTTCCGAGTTGTTACTGTTGTTGCTGAGCTTGTCTTTCCATCAAATTTCCTATATTGGCCAATGCCTGCAGGATATCTTCCATTCGGGGTTTAGCCCTTGAAGCAGAGGCTTCAGCCCTTGATGGATGAGAACTCCCAGTTCGAACCATGATTTTCCTGCAGTTTTCCAAGCATTTGCCTCGGGAATAATTAATGACTCGACGTCACTGGTCAAGTAATAAAAAAAAAAAGAATAAGGGTACTAAAGTCACATAAGTAACATAAAATGTTACTGACACACAAAGGTAACTCATAATCGTTACCAGCATTCTACGAGTGGAAGTCGATCACCCGTTGTTCATAGTTAGCCAATTACCCTTGGTTAGTATCCTATAGTGTGCATCGTTATATCCTCATTTCCATATGAGGCACCTTATCACTCCAAATAAACCTTTGCTCTGATACCAACCACTGTGGCACCCCTTGACGGCCCCCAATCCGTTAGGGTTGCCACAGTCACTACCTTACTCTTTAAACTGGACATATGGTACCCTGATACCATAGAAACTTGACAAGTCCATGAGTACTGGGGGTTTTCATCGTCCATATCATCTTCAAAATCTATAACATCAGAATCATCGTTAGATTTCAAAGCAATTGATTTCTCACCTTTAGGATCTTCCTCCTCATTGATTTTCTCCACTTCATAGGACTGAAGTGTGCCAACTAGTTCGTCTACAGAAAGCGGGCATGATCCTTTGAGTTTGCCTTATTGAAGTCTTTATGTGATTCCAGTCTTTGGAGAGTCCACGCAGCAATTTGTTGACCTTCATTGGTTCTGAGATTGGTTGTCCCTGATACTCTAGACCATTTACAATTTCAGTAAAACAACTAAACATGTTAGTGATAAGTTCTCCTGATTTCATCTTGAAGGCTTCATAATGTCCGAGTAGAATATTAATCCTTGTTTATTTCGCTCGATCAGTTCCTTCATAGGTAATATGCAGCCTATCCCAGACTTTTTTAACTATTTCACAATAAGATATTATGTTATACTCAGTAGGAGATAATGCACAATATAAAGAGTAAATTGCTTTAGCATCAAGAGTTTGTCTCTTGGTTATTTCTTCTTGAGTCATCTCGCTAGCAACTATAACTTCTTTTCCTCTTTCTGAAACTGATGCAGCTTTAGGAATGATTCATTTTTCTACCACATCCCATTCCAAAGGATCTTTCGATCTTAGGAATGCTTTCATCTTGTTTTTCCATATGTTGTATTCCTTTCCATCGAAGTAAGGTGGTCTGGTGTTGCTTTGGCCTTCAACCAAACCTGGAGCCAACATACTAGCTATAGATCTTTAACTCAGAAGTAAAAACACTTCAATTAAATGAGTACATGAGCTCTGATACCAATTGATAGGGCTAGTAAGAACACCTAGAGGGGGGTGAATAGGTGTTAAAGAGGTTTTTACAAAACTTAACAGCTTAATTTATCTTTAGATAATAATAGACTGAAGATATAAAAGATAGTAAACAGATATATAAGACTATAAATTATAGTAAAGAGTTTAGGGAAAGATAATTGAAACACAGAGTTTATAGTGGTTCGGCTTAGACCAAGCCTACGTCCACTCTCCCGCACTGATAGCCCACCGGCTAGATTTCACTAAGAACCAAAAGAGATATTACAGTCTCACGTCCTTGATTCCACAGTGCAGAGACTCTACTACACTTCCTCAAGGTCTCACAAGTATTTATCTCTCTTTCGAATACAGTGTAAGCTCAGGGAATGAAATAACAAAGAATTAGGAGCTTCATACTTTAGAATTCATCTATCATGCACATACTCGAATAACTTGAGCGTCTTCCTTATATACTCCTCCATGCATTCATATCCGTTGGCACCTTCCAAAGGAGTTCTTCCAATCTACTCGTTGGACAGAATCAATTTAAGGAGATCTCGAGTTATAAAAGGAATATGATGATAGCCTACCAATCATGCTCGCCCATACAATCAGGATCTAGGTTTACATAAGTAGAACCTTCCAAGTATACTTTACCAATCAACAGATCTAACTATCCAAATTGATTTCAATGAAAATAATTGATCACGAGGTGCTATCTCCAGCTGTGAGATCTTCTTCAACCGTGCAAACCAAATCCTTAAGGATATACTTGCATCTGGATAAGTCTTCTCTTCGTCAGTTTGGAAACTATCAGTGAGGGTCGACTTTGAATCTTGAGTTTGGAGGTCTTCAGACTTTGACGATAGAGTCTATGAGTCTTCATACTAGACTGATGGAAACATTTTGTCAACTTCAAAACAAATAAGGAAGTTTTCTCCAAAAATCTTCCCCTTTTTGATGGTGACAAAACTTTCCTGTTGATTTGAACGCTTTTGTCCTGCAAAACAACACTTAAGCAACACAAGATATCTCATAAAAGATAAGTGGATTAGGATATCAATAGCAACGATTTTGCAACCACAGAGAATATGTTAGTCCTGCAAATCAACTATTCTTCCATAATCATTAACAAGGGCTAAGTTAATGCGGGTATCAAAAGATCAAATTAAAACAGTCCACAACCAAACAAAACTCCAAAGTCAAATACAAACAAATATCAAATATGTATCAACTTTCTCCCCTTTTTGTCAACAGCAAAAAGTGGAGAACAAATAAAAAGAGTTGTTTAAAAATGAAGAGAGTCAAAGCAGTTTGGGTAGACAAACAAACTGGAATTCTCCCATTGAATTCACTGTTTTCTCAAGCTTTTCGATAGACTCTTTTAGTGGCTGTAAATCTTCACATTCACATGATCTTGCAATTGAGTCTTCAAGGCGTTTAACTGATTGTGTAGAGACACTAAAGTGGACATGAAAGCATTCTTGAGATCCTGCAATTCATAACACATAGCATATTGCTCTTTCTTAACATTTAGTAGAAGTTCTAGCAAAAGTCTGCTGTATGTGCTGTGGCAAAACTTGGTCCGGCTGAGTCAAGTCCAGGAGTTTTGAAAATGGAGGGATCTTCAACAGAGAGTCCACCGTGACTATGAGTGAATGCATCTCGTTTATCAACATCTCCCCCTGAATGAGTGCCTTTGGGAAGAGAGATGGATTCTTCTTCCTGTTCTACGTCAACAAGGGTGTAATGTTTTTTCTTGAGCTTGCTCACCAGCAATTCCACTCTTCGTCTTTCCAGAATTGCTCGACAGGGATACAGCCAATGTAGGCTCAAGAGATTCATCTCGAGCCACCTCTTCCTCTCTTCCTTCCTCTTCCTCTTCTCCTTTCTCCTTTTCTTCTTCTCTTCGTTCTTTTTCTTCTTCTTCTTCTCTTCTGTCTGCATCTCTTTTCTTAGTCTCTTCTCTAGTCTCGCGAAAGCTGACAAACTCTTCAAGTTCCTTAAGGCTGAAAGAGTCATCTCATCCTCATCTTCTCCATCCTGCAAAATGAGAGTTCTCTTCTTCTTTGTTGAAGCACCCATGGGCTCCTTGCCTTTCCTTTTAGCCCATGTAGAAACTGGTTTCGCCTTAGTTGGAGACTTCTTCTTCATGCGCTCTAATACCTTGTTAAGCTCTTTCAGTCGCATGTTGGTGATCATTTTGAATCCAATCACCGTCGAAGTAATGCTGGTCAAACACAGAGGTGCAAGAATGTGAATATGGAAATGCCTAAAAAGGCGTGTGATAAAAGCAAAATAAGGGAGTTGTCCCTTATCTTTCACCACTGTCCTGTACATGTGAAACAAGACGGTGTGAGGCAGAGAGAATTTGTAACCAACATTGATGGCATGCATCAATTTTGCTTCAGATCGAGACACATTAGTCTTGGATGTCGATTTTGGCATGATGCAGTTGATCACGATCTTGTGCAGCAAGATGTCGGTGGCATTCATTCTAGAGTAGGATATCTTGCCTTCAGGAATTTTGTCTTTCACCAATGACAGAGTAGCGTGAGCAACAGATACACTAATTGGTTGGAAACACGCTCTTTCTACCCCAATTAGGTCAGCCAAAGTATCCATATTCACCAAGAACTCCTTATCCCTTATAGTGAAAGAGAAACTGTTTGCATCCAAAAAGGATAAATTCGAATAGAAGTAGGCTGTGAATTCTGGATAGATAGCACTAGATTCAGAACAAAACTGCTCCAATTGCAAAAAAGCAAACTTCTCGCGCAGATTTACTTTCACTAAATCAAGAAAATCAAAATCAACACTCCTAGGGTTCATGACCCCTCTCTTCATTAGGTCCAAATAAACCCTTTTGTGATTCTTTGATCTGAATAGATTTGAACCATCGCCTGTAACATTTACAGCCACACCTGTTCAAGGCTGGAAATGTGTAAACATTCGTTCATCATCGTCCTGCCCTTCGGGTTGATTAGCCGTACCAAAACGCAGGTCACTAGGAAAGTTAGCAAATGCTTTTTCAACCGATCATTTTTCTGCAATTCCCATGTTTTCCATGTCACGTAAGAACATAGTTTCATTTATGTATCATCACTCTCTTAGAAATTCATCAATCAGTGACATAGTAGTGCCTCCTTTTTTCAAGCAAGAGTAAAGCTTGAAAGCAACCTTAGGATTTAGAGTTCTTATAGGATCAACTTCTTCCAAAATTTCTTCTTCTAGTTGAGTCGGTGGAGGAGACTAATGCTGTTGAGAAGGTTGTTGCTGACTTGGTTGCTGTGGTGGAGAAGAATCTTCTTCCTTGGTCAAGTCAAAATGGGTAGGACCCTCAGGCTTATGGCGCGGTCCCCTACTTGCAATTCTCAAAGACTTTCTTGAAGACATTGTTGTTTCAAGGGAGAAATTCACAACTTTGCTCGAAAAGATGAAAACTTTTTAGATTAAACAACAGAGAAAGTGAGAGCAAGTGGGAGTAAGTTAGGGTTTGCGAGTGAAAAACAAAGAAGAAGAATTTCTACAGTATATAAAGCAAGTGAAGCGAGGTAAACGAAACGTCACAAAAAGGAAAAATTAGAAATGCCTTTTTGAAATAATTTCCTTTTTCGAAAATGCATAACTGCCTTTTTGAAAATAGATAACTGCCTTTTTGAAAATGAATAAGTGCTATTAATTCAAGAAAGAAACTTGGAAAGATAATTCCAATCAATTAGCGATAAGTGACCATACATTTTCAAGAAATTAAATTACTAGTACAAAAATAACTTACAGTCATAACTCTTGGCCTTTTGAGTCTGAGCACCTTCAGACTTTACCTCTGAGTCTGAGCATCTTCAGACTTTAAAGGTTAAAGAATGTGACGTTCAGTCTGGTGCGTATAGAGTCGAATAGGCTTTTCTCCAGTGGCTTTGTAAATATGTCCGCCAGTTGATTCGTTGAATCGAAGAACTAGATCATAACTTCTCCATTTTGAACGTGATCTCTAATAATGTGATGTCAAATCTCTATGTGCTTTGCTCTTGAATGAAGAATTGGATTCTTTGTAAGATTAATTACACTGGTGTTGTCACATTTGATCTCGGTGCATGAATCTTCGATTCCAAAGTCTCTCAGTTATTGTTTTATCCATAAAATTTGAGAACAACAACTTCCAAGGGCCACATACTCTGCTTCTACTGTTTAAAGAGCCATAGTGCTTTGCTTTCTTGAGAACCAAGATACTGTCCTGTTTCCCAGCAATTGACAAGTATTGGATGTAATCTTTCTATCAACTCTGCAACCTGCTAGATCTGCGTCTGAATATCCAAGAAGAGTAAAGTCTCTTTCTTTGGGATACCACAGACCTAACTTTGAGGTAGTTCCAACGTATTTGATGATGTGTTTTGCAGCACTTAGATGAGATTCTTTGGGATCTGATTCAAATCTAGCACAAATGCAAACACTAAACAAAATGTCAGGTTTAGAAGCAGTAATATAAAGAAGTGAACTAATAATACTCCTATAGAGCTTCTGGTCAACTTTCTTTCCTCCTTCATCTTTGTCCAGCTTTGAAGAACTTGACATTGGTATCTCAGTCTTTTTGCAATTCTCCAAACCGAACTTTTTGACGAGTTCTTTTGCATATTTTTCTTTGTGAATGAAAATTCCTTCCTTCAATTGTTTCACTTGTAATCCGAGAAAGAAATAAAGTTAACCCATCATGCTCATCTCAAATTCATCCTACATAGTCTTAAAAAACTTCTTGCATAGGCTTTTGTTAGGTGATCCAAATATAATATCATCGACATACATTTGAACAAGTAGAAAATTTTTACCTTCCCTTTTAATAAACAAGATAATATCCATTTTCCCTTTGTTAAAACCATTTTGAATTATAAACTTACTTAACTTGTCATACCATGCTCGAGGTGCTTGCTTTAATCCATATAGGGTCTTTTTCAGTCTAAATACTGAGTCTGGTTTCTTTGCATCTTCAAATCCAGGAGGTTGTTCCACATAGACTTCTTCTTGGATAAATCCATTTAAGAATGCACCATTGACGTCCATTTGGATTAACCTAAAGTTCTTATAACAGGCAAAAGCAAGTAATAATCTAATTGCTTCTAACATGGCTACTGGTGTGTAGGTTTCATCGTAGTTTATTCCTTCTTCTTGCGTATATCCTTTGGCCACGAGTCTTGCTTTGTTCCTTACCACTTTTCCTTTTTCGTTCATCTTGTTCCTGAAAACCCATTTAGCTCCAATAATGGATTTGCCTTTTGGTTTAGGAGTTAATTCCCAAACATCGTTAATGCTGAACTATCTGAGTTTTTCTTACATTGCTTCAATCCAGCTTTCATCAACTAAAGCTTCTTCCATGCTTCTGGGTTTTATTTCAGAAATAAGTGCCACGGTGCTAGACTCTTCTTGCTTTTTGGATTTGGTGCAAATCCCTTCATTAATATCACCAATGATGAGTTCTTTGGGATGACTAGACTTGTGCTTCCAGTTGCTGGTTGGTCTGATAATTTGCTGATCCTTTACTTCAGTTGATTCTTCAACTTCCATTTGTTGATGATCTTCAGAAGTCTGAGCCACTTCAGGGGAAGTAGACTTTGTAAGTTCTAAAGTAGATTCAGATTCTTCAGGTTGAGTCTGAATCAGTTCATTTTGCACAGTGTCTTGAAATTTGACATTCATAGATTCTTCCACGGTTTGAGTCTTCTTGTTGAATATTCTATAAGCTTTGCAAGAGGTTAAGTAGCTAAGGAAAATTCCTTCGTCTGATTTTTCTTCAAACTTACCAGTTCGATCATTTGCATTTTTCAAAACAAAGCATTTGCAACCAAACACATGAAAGTAAGAAACAATTGGTTTTTTTTTTCTTTTGAATAACTCATAGAGAGTTTTCTCCATAATAGGCCTTAAGAATACTCTGTTAATAATATAGCAAGCTGTAGAAACTGCTTCAGCCCAAAAATGAGAAGAAATATTACTTTCTATTAAAAGAGTTCTTGCCATCTCTTATAGAGATCTATTCTTTCTTTCCACAACTCCATTCTGTTCTGGAGTGTATGGAGAGGAAAAAACATGTTGAAAACCCGATTCATCACAAAATTTTGCTAAGTCTTGATTTTCGAACTCACTTCCATGGTCTGTCCGTATGCTTGAAATAGCATATCCTTTCTCATTCTGAACTTTCTTGGCAAACTTTGAAAAGTGAGAGAAGGTTTCAAACTTACTTGCCAGAAAGTAGACTCAAGTAAATCGAAAATAATCATTCACAATTACTAGGCAATATCTCTTTCCACCAATGCTTTGAGTTCTGGTTGGTCCAAAGAGATCCAAATGCAGAAGCTGCAAAACACGATTAGTAGAAACTTAATTTATTGGTTTAAAAGAACTTCTAAACTGTTTTCCCAACACACATGGTGTGCATAAGTCAGAATTTTGATATTTCAGTTTGGGTAATCCACGAACAACATTTTTGGAAAAGATCTTGGCAATTTGCTTCATGTTGACATGACCAAGCTTTCGATGCCAAAGATTTGCCTCATCTTGAATTGAAATCAGACATTGCGATTTTTCTGGTTTTATATCCAGAAGATAGATGTTTCCATGTCTTCGTCCAGTAAAAGATTGAGAAAAATCTTTACTTGTTACCAAACATACTCCTCCTTGAAAATTCATTTTGAATCAAGTGTCACACAGTTGGCTAATGCTGAGTAGATTGTAATTTAGTCCTTCCACCAAGGAGACATTGTTGATTGTGAGACTTCTAATCTTTACAGTTTCATTTCCAACAATTCTTCCTTTGCTATTTCCACCAAAAGAGACTTTTCGACCATTCTTTTGAACAAGTTTTATAAAACAACCTAATTCTTCCTTGAGCAGCTATTATCCAAATACCATTTAACATTTTTCTTGATGGTGACCTGTAATTAAAAAAGAAACTCAAACTTTCTTTGATACCCATATTTTCTTGGGTCTAAAAGAGTTAGTGTAATATGCAGTCTTTGCCCATTCCTTCTTAACAGATCTCCACACCATAGGACATTCTTTCTCAAAATGTTCTGAGCTGTTGCACTTTGAACATTTGAGAGCACTTCGGCCAACATGTTTTACAAAGACTTTTTGAAAATGATTTCTATAAAAAGTTTTTGTAGGTCTTTGTTTGATTCGTTCCTTCACGTTAGTAAAATTAATTAGGGAAACAGTTTCTAAAGTCATTCCCAAGCCTCACTTGTTGAAGTAAGGTCTTTATACTAAAAGAATATTTTCCAGCTTTTCAGATCCTATTGAGAATCTTTTTGAAATACTTGAAATGTCAATTTTTAAAAGAGTATTTTCTTTTGAAAGAGAGTCTACATTTTCTTTTAAAACAACAAAGCTTTTGTCTAAACATTCAAACTTATCTTTCCAAGAGTTTTCCTGTTGCTTCAGTGTAGAATTCTCCATTTTTAGCTCAGAAATCCTCATAAGAGAGGTTTTGAGACTAAGACAAAGCTCATCAACATATTTCGAGACTTTAGTTGGAATCTTTAGATTGCTTACCTCGATTTTAGTATTTGAGTCTGAGTCTGTATCTATCTCAGAGTCTGAGTCTAATTATGATTTTTCCATTAGACAAATGTTGGCATAATCTTCATCACTTTCTTCGCATTTAGTATCACTCAATGCCTCTGCTTTGAGAGCCTTCATGTATTTTCGAACTTTTCCCTTCTTTTTCTTCAACATAGGACAATTGGGTCTGATGTGTCCATTTTTCTTGCATTCAAAACAGATCACATCTTTATTGGCTTCATCATACTTAGTAGATTTGTTTTGAAACTTTTGAGTGCTTTGTTTCTTCCAATTGAACATTCTTCCCTTTTTGTTCAGTTTCCTGAACCTCTTTATCATAAGAGCTAACTCTTCATCGTCCATATCATCTTCAGAATCTGTAACATTAGAATAATCGTCAGATTTCAAAGCAATTGATTTCTTACCTTTAGGATCTTCCACCTCATTGATTTTCTCCACTTTATAGGACTGAAGTGTGCCAACTAGTTCGTCTACAGAAAGCAGTATGATCCTTTGTGTTTCCCTTATTGAAGTCTTTATGTGATTCTGGTCTTTGGAGAGTCCACGCAGCAATTTGTTGACCTTTATTGGTTTTGAGATTGGTTGTCCCTGATACTCAAGACCATTTACAATTTCAGTAAAACAACTAAATATGTTGGTGATAAGTTCTCCTAATTTCATCTTGAAGGCTTCATAATGTCCGAGTAGAATATTAATCCTTGTTTCTTTCACTCGATCGATTCCTTCATAGGTAATGTGCAGCCTATCCCAGACTTCTTTAGTTGTTTCACAAAAAGATATTATGTTATACTCAGTAGGCGATAATGCACAATATAAAGAGTAAATTGCTTTAGCATCAAGAGCTTGTCTCATGGTTATTTCTTCTTGAGTCATCTTGCTAGCAACTACAACTTCTTTTCCTCTTTCTGAAACTGATGCAGCTTTAGGAATGATTCATTTTTCTACCACATCCCATTCCAAAGAATCTTTCGATCTTAGGAATACTTTCGTCTTGTTTTTCCATATGTTGTATTCCTTTCCATCGAAGTAAGGTGATCTGGTGTTACTTTGGCCTTCAACCAAACCTGGAGCCAACATACTAGCCATAGATCTTTAACTCAGAAGTAAAAACACTTCAATCAAATGAGTACATGAGCTCTAATACCAATTTATAGGGCTAGTAAGAACACCTAGAGGGGGGTGAATAGGTGTTAAAGAGGTTTTTACAAAACTCAATAGCTTAATTCGTCTTTTGATAATAATAGACTGAAGATATAAAAGACAGTAAATAGATATATAAGACTATAAATTAAAGTAAAGAGTTTAGGGAAAGAGAATTGAAACATAGAGTTTATAGTGGTTTGGCTTAGACCAAGCCTACGTCCACTCTCCCGCACTGACAGGCCACTGGCTGGATTTCACTAAGAACCAAAAGAGATATTACAGTCTCACGTCCTTGATTCCACAGTGTAGAGACTCTACTACACCTCCTCAAGGTCTCACAAGTATTTATCTCTCTTTCGAATACAGTATAAGCTTAGCGAATTAAATAACAAAAAACTAGGAGCTTCAGACTTTAGAATTCTTCTATCATGCACATACTCGAATAACTTAAGCGTCTTCCTTATAAACTCCTCCATGCCTTCATATCCGTTGGCACCTTCCAAAGGAGTTCTTCCAATCTACTCGTTGGATAGAATCAATTTAGGGAGATCTCGAGTTATAAAAGGAATGTGATGATAGCCCACCAATCTTGCTCGCCCATACAATTAGGATCTAGGTTTCCATAAGTAGAACCTTACAAGTATACTTTGCCAATCAACAGATCTAAATATCTAAATTGATTTCAATGAGAATAATTGATCACGAGGTGCTATCTCCAGCTGTGAGATCTTCTTCAACCGTACGAACTAAATCCTTAAGGATATACTTGCATCTGGATAGGTCTTCTCTTCGTCGGTCTGGAAACTATCAGTGAGGGTAGACTTTGAATCTTGAGTTTGGAGGTCTTCAGACTTTGACGATAGAGTCTACGAGTCTTCAAACTAGACTGATGGAAACGTTTTGTCAACTTCAAAACAAATAAGAAAGTTTTCTCCAACAAGTACAACCACCTAGCAGCTGAAGATCTACTAAGCTATACCATGCAAGCAATCACTATCTAATTCCATGAAAGATAGACAAAACATATAATCCAAAAAATGAGTATGCATCAAATCGATAAAACTTTTCAAAATAATGGCAATTGTAATTTCAAAATTAGAATGCACCATTTCAGTCACACAGGTCCTATTCCATACCACACAATTTAATCCTATAATCAGGCACAGTTATCAGCAAGGTCGTTAATTTTAGAACTCAGTTCATTTTCATTTTCCTACGTCTATCCCAGAGGACCGGTGTTTGCGTCCCTTCGGGCATTCACACCCAACCTAGCGTCGCGAAAGCCTCCGGGCATGTATTCATAATACAACCGGGCACTAGAGCGTGTTGCGTTACACCTCTAGGCATCTCGCACCCCACCTGGCATCACAAGGAATCGCCGGGACTCGCAATGAAAATGGTTATCCCTACCCTCCGGGCATGTATTCAAAATACAACCGGGCATCCTAACACTCTCGGGGTACCTCTGGGGCACTGCGAACCCTAGGCATCCATAGGGCATCAACTGTTACGAACCTATGGGCATCCCGACTCCCGGGGCATCGTCGACTCGAGGGTCCAACGACATCAATCATATATCTCAGCCACGGTATATCAACCAAATCATTTCAATTCCAAAATAGTTTTAAAACAACAATCACATTTGAATTTCCTTTTGGATGCTTGAAAATCTCCCTTTATGATATCAAACAATGTAAACTGAGATTTTCCAAGGCATATCAATACAACGACAGCAGATTTTGAAAATATATGCCATTTCCTTGTCAATGAACTCAAATCACAAAATTCCAGCAGCATAGTAATCAACTCATAAATCCACTTCCACGGCCAACCTTCAATGTATTTTGAAAACTCATGTATAGATTCTCGGGTTGCACTTGAGCCTCATGGCCAAAATCAAAGAGAGTTATCAAACACAAGTAATTTGAAATCGGCACATTGGTAATTCAAACCTTCACTCCCGACTTCAAGATTTTCAAAATTACTTTATGTAGAAATTTGAGATTTCGAGGGCACCAAAACATTTTCCTTTTCTTTTTGAAACGTTGATGAACGGTGCCTCGGTACATAGAAATTTCAAGTTGGGTCGAGAGGTTTTCCAAAACCATTTACAAACAGAATTTTCAAAGGTTTGTGAATACTAAAATCGATGTATAATCAGAATCCAAAATCACATGTAAACCAGAAAATTTCAAGGTTTCCTCAACCATTTAACCCCAAAACAGTTTCAGCTACTCTACATACCACCATTCAACAGCAAACTCAAGCAATCCAACCTATCAATACACTTCCTCAGATAGCAATAGCACTACACCATATAGATTAGTACACTTCAACTTGCCTCAAGTCCTATAGCTCAACGGCAAGTAAAATATGAAGCTTGTGGGCCACGAGTGTGGCTCAACGACGGCAAATGCGAGCGGCATCGATGGCGGCAGCGCGCGCGCACGGATAGAGGGCGGTCTCCTTCCTCCCCCGTCACTCTTGCTCGCTGCTTGCACACTAATTTCCCTCGCTCACTCGTTGCACTCACTCTCTCGCTCGCTGCACTCACTTGCTCTCTCTCTGCCTAAATCTTTTTGCTCGATTCCTTCTCTCTCCTACTCACATTCACGAGCATTTTGTTCCTTTGATTTGTTGACTATTTCAGTCAATGCATGTGGGTTTTTCGATGGCTGCACAAGAGGAAGACAGATGGGCGGAACGTGGAGTTCAGCATGTCACTTGGTTACCGGCTCCCCACTTTGCATGCATTGACGTGTCCATTGATGGGTGCCTCTCGGTCAATTGTTTTTCATTTGTTGACCAACGGACGTGACTCCTTCATGGGCTGTTCTCGATGGCCCTCTTTGCCGCTCGAAGACACGGTTGACGCAACTGCCCAAGATTCCTTCTTCGCTGGCCACCGAGAAGGAAAACTCGTGTCTTCATGGGGTCAACTATTTTCCTTTTTGTTCGACCACCACATGCGCATGTACATAGCTGCAATTCTTGCATGGAGAAAGAACTTGACAAGGCTGCATGGTGATCAATGAGGAAGAACGACATGCAAGGTTGCTGTATAATCCAAGTCACATCTTCATTTGCTCGAGGGGTACACAATTGGACGGCTAAAATTAGCATAAATGATATCTTGTCGACACATCTTATGGAATAAACCTCGGTCTCACTAGTGATAGTACATAGGGACGAGGCTATAACTCTTTTGACGATCAAACCATTACTAAACGTGACCCATCGGTCCGATGATGATAACAAAACGATGTCCGTAGATGGTGTCAGTAGCATAGTTCGACAATAATTCTGTCGATCAATCACGGACCGTTGCATGTTCGAGGGTCGTCGAAATTCTCGGATGCCACAAATCCCCTGACAACAAAAGCTTGGGATAGAAAAGTAGGCAACAATTCATAACCAAACAAGCCTTTTATAAACACATGAGTTTATATACAAAAGTTAGTCTACAAAAGATCAGTTCTCAAAAAGGAACTCTCCTATGACCAGCTAGCCAAACACATTCGCCCATCCTTCGCACTCCACAGGCTCCGAGGGCGTCGGGTCCTCCACCACACCATCGGGAGGGTCAGCTGCACTCTCACCTAGAATGGCATCAACTACCACTGTAGGAATATGAAAACCCCTAAGGGGACCCATCCCGAATCCATTAGGTTCGTAGCAAAACCACGCTCTGTATTGATGAGGCACCCTACGAAGTATGTCCTTGTCGACCTAGACGGTGGTCAACACAAGTGCATAGACCCAATGACTTCCGAGATCAGGGTAACTAAAAACCCGCTCGGTAACACTCATTGGTCGACAAAAATGTTCTGGAGGAACCACCATTTACAAATCTGAAAATGTTGAGCCCACAACAGGGTGAGACCATGTCTCAGCAAGTTCACCCCCTAAACTCCGATTAGGAAGGGAATACACCCAAGGGTGGCCTAGCCACACAATACAAAGGACTTACCTTACCTAAGTTCATTCCTACACATCAGTACAGTTCATATTTGATCATTCCATAGATTAATCAATCTATTCAATTTAAGCCATCGATAAATCAAATCACCCAATTCGATACTTTCAATACCATTTATAAACTCCATCGATTTGAACACTGCTCACCTAAGTTGAAATAAATGGTCTAGCTCACCAAAGCTGATAGATATCTATATTGCTCACCGAAGCTGTTAGAGTATTATTGCTCACCGAAGCTATTATAGTATCATTTCTCACCGAAGCTGCTATAGATCTATATTAGTGTTATTGCTCACCGAAGCTGCGATAGATCTATATTGCTCACCTAAACTAATTAATGCTCATCTAAGCTGAAATGGGACTTAAAAACCACTTTCGGTGTCAACACCCAACACCCTGTATTTTTTTATTTAAATACCAATACTTCACAACCATCACTCAATTTCACAAAACAACATTCAATTACGAAATTAAACACACCATGCGATCGGCTCGAAATTCTATCGAGCGACCCTCTCGATATAATTCCCAGAAAATATTAATTAATTAAATAAATAAATAAATTCTGAAAATTAAATTAATTTTAATATAAAAATAATATTTAATTTAAAAAAATAACATAATTAATTAAAAGTCTAATTATGCTTACATTAATCTAATTGCATAATTAGACTAATTAATCCATCCACTAACCTAATCATTCATCTAATCTAATTAACATTTAAATATACTAATCCAACCACATCAACATGCTTAGCCTAATTTAAACACCCCTTTAAGCATAATTAACTCCTTAAGCAGAGTTTAGTGAGTAAACTAACTAGTTTAACGTTTCGGTGAGTCCACAGCGACGGCGACCCCAACGCGAGCTACAAACCTCCTAGCGGTGACACCAACAAAGGGCGAGAAAGGCTTGAAAACGGGCCACGAAGATTGAAGACCCCTGCTAGTTTGGCTTCTATTCTTGGCTGAACCAAAGAGAAAGAATCAGCAGCTAAAACGGCAAGGAAGGGCTGATCGGAGCTCCGGCAAGTGGGTGGCTAGCAACCGACGGCACTTGGGAGTTAAGGGCGACATGCTGGTGGTTGGTATGGGCGGATGAAGGGTTAAAATGGGAGGAAAAAGGCGAAAATCGCGAAAAAGTGCAGGCGGGCAGGGCTCCAAGTGGTCCGACGAGCGGCAACTTCCGGCCGGTGGATGGGTCGTCCGGCGACTCTATACTACGAGTGGCCAAACTCATTCGTACAGTTTGGCTATCCTATGCATAGTAGTGGGTGGCATGAAGCGTGATTTGCATGGGAAGTCAACTTTTAATTCGAGTTTTTGGAGAAACGTCAGTTGGAGCAGAAACATGAAGAAGGAGAAAATAGGGGGGAAAAGGATGTCGACGGTGGCTTTGCGGGTTGCTCGACAGCAAGGGGTTGGCTCAGTTAGCTTCCTCTGGTTCTCTCAAGCTTTTCCTAAGCCTCAACAATGGAGAAATCCAAGCTTCAAGGGGGAAGAAGGGCTATTGAAGAGAGGGGGTCCCCAAAGGCTTCTCTAGCCTTCAACACTTGTCCATTGCACTCAAGTGGCTACCCCACCACTTGCTCAGCCATCCATAGCCACTTTCTCTCTCGCAAAGCTTCCTCAACACACCACCCGAGTGGTTCAAATGTTCCTCTCCCATGTCATACGAATTTTGCACATTTGTCCATCAAATTCCTTCAATTCCATTCAATTCCCTTTCAAATCAATCGAATTGAAGCCCAAATAAAATAGCCTAGGTGTCCACGATTATACCATGATTTTTCCTCATCAATTGAACCAATTTGATGGTCATGGGTGCACTCAAAAATGGTCCCTCAAATTTTCCCGATCCAAAATAACCTCACTTTGGATTTTTCGCCGAAAATCTTTGTTTGCAGAAAAATCTTTGGAGGATGAGTCGACGTTCCTAAAATGGCTTGTGACATGACTGAACTTTCAATTTCTGAAATAGGGTTCAATTTTGCAGTTAATTTCAATATGGCGCAATTTTAGCGCGTCCTAACCTACCAGGTAACTTTTAGGAACTTTTAACACTTATGACCCATGGTCGATTATTTTTGAGACACAAAATTCATCTTCGACACATTGGTGACTCTCGGTTGTCATGAAAATCTCAAGCTTTTAGATACGGACATAGGGTACCAAAATGACAGAGAAATCGGTCTAGTGCCGATCGACAAGAATTGTGCAATTAGATGGAATCACCCACACTTAATCACATGGCTCTATTGAATCAACCTATCTCTGGTCTTTAATCGGTCTGTGCCGTAATGACTCTTGCAGATTAACACGGTCGAGCAGTCGATTCCTAATCAAATTCTCAAGTCTATTGCGTTTAGATTCTTTAACGGCTTTACCTGATAAGCTAATTATCTCGTGAGTGGCCAACTCAAAGAAAAGAACTATAGGTGCATCGATGAAAAGCCCGACTCATTCAATTGAAAACAGAATTGGAAAATCAGGATGTCAAAAACAGGGTATCATCAGCTGAGGATCAAAAAGGAGGATATACCGAAGTTAGCAATTCGTACTCGATACGGCCATTTTGAGTTCACTGTAATGCCGTTTGGTTTGACGAATGCTTTAGCTACTTTCATGGATCTAATGAACCGAGTGTTTAAAGAGTATCTGGATCAATTTGTGATCGTGTTCATCAATGATATTCTAGTGTATTTGAGGAGTTTTGAAGAGCACGAGAGGCATTTAAGAAGGGTACTTTAGACCCTGAGGATTCATGAGTTGTATGCCAAGTTCAATAAGTGCGAGTTTTGGTTGACTCGTGTAGCATTTCTAGGTCACGTAATTTCAGGCGAAGGAATCTCCGTGGACCCATCCAAGATCAAAGCAGTGATCAACTGGCCAAGACTGACTACATTGATAGAGATTAGAAGCTTTTTGGGCTTGGTAGGGTACTACAGAAGGTTTGTGGAAGGATTTTCAGATTTAGCTTTGCCGTTGACTCGATTACTGAAGAAGGAAGAGAAGTTTGTGTGGACAGACAAGTGCGAGTATAGTTTCCAAGAGCTTAAGCAGAAGCTAACTACCGCACCTGTGCTGACCAAGCCATGTGGTCCTGGAGGGTACGAGATCTATAGTGATGCATCATTTAGAGGACTGGGTTGCGTGCTGATGCAACATGGTAGGGTTGTTGTATACGCGTCCCGTCAGTTGAGACCTCACGAGCTAAATTATCCAACGCATGACTTAAAACTCTCTGAAGATTTGGAGACATTATTTGTGCGGAGAAAGATTCCAGATCTTCACTGACCATCAAAGTCTCAAGTATCTATTTTCTTAGAAGTTGAATATGAGACAGCGTCACTGGATGGAACTTCTGAAGGACTATGATTGAGATATTCTGTATCACCTTGGAAAAGCGAATAGGGTTGCAGATGCGTTGAGTCGAAAGCTTTCAGTTGCACAGATGATGGTTAAGGAATGAGTTTTACTTGACACAGCTCGAGATTCGGTTTTCAAATTTGAGGTAGGCCACCTTTCGAATCTTATGGCCACCCTCATAATTGAGCTGGAAGTGTAGATAAGGAATGAGACATTTTAGCTGACGAACCTAGAGATTCAGAAAATCCTGCAAGATGATACTAATAAGAAAAAGGTTGATTTTCAAATTTCTGGAGACGGAACACTAAGGTTCCGAGGATGATTGTGTGTACGTGATGATGTGGACTTAAAGAAGAGATCTTATCAGAAGATCATCGTAGTAGATACAGCATTCATCCTGGTAGTACGAAGATACAACTTATCATATCAAAATCTGTGTCAACACTATTGGTGGTCTAGTATGAAAGCAAACATCGCCAAGCATGTCGCCAAGTGTCTGACGTGTCAGCATGTGAAGGCAGAGCATTGTAAGCCGGGAGGACTTCTACAACCTCTCAAGATTCCCGAGTGGAAATGGGAGCACATCACAATGGATTTTATGACAGGCTTACTAAGGAGTTAGAGGGGAAATGATTCCATTTGGCTAGTGGTCGACAGATTGACGAAGTCAGCTCACTTCATTACTGTACAAAAGGATTTTGATTTGGACAGGCATGCAGAGTTGTACGTGCGTCAGATTGTTTGTTTGCATGGAGTGCTGGTGACGATTACATCAGACCGAGACCTGAGGTTCATAGCTACCAGTAGAGCATTCAGATGGCTCCTTTTAAAGCGTTGTATGGCAGCGCATGCAGAACGCCAGTGTGTTGGGATGAGGTCAGAGAACGAAAGATCATAGGCCCAGAGTTAGTCCAGCAGTCAGTGAAAACAGTTGCCGTTATCAAGGACAATTTAAATACCGCTCAGAGCTGCCAAAAAAGTTATGCTGATAAGCATCGAGGCCATTGGAATTCCAAGTTGGTGATCACGTCTTTCTGAAGGTGTCGCCAATGAGGGGTACTTCACGCTTTGGCAAGAAGGGAAAGCTGAGTCCAAGGTACGTAGGTCCCTTTGAGATTCTGCAAAGAATCGAGATCATAACGTATTGTCTTGCATTGCTACCAAGGTTGGCGCAAGTGCATGACGTCTTTCATGTGTCGATGTTGAGGACGTATGAGCCTAAATCGACTCACGTGCTAAATTTTGAAGAATTAGACGTGGACGATAAAGTGTCGTACGTAGGAAGCCCGGTTTAGATTGTAGATCGGAAGGAGTAGATTCTGCACACCAAGACAAACCCCTTGGTCAAAGTGGTCTAGCAACATCATGGGACAGAAGAAGTAACATGGGAAAATGAAGACTCGATGAGACGACGATACTCCCACCTTTTTGTTTCGAGATTTGTAAAGGTTTAAATTTCGAGGATGAAATTTTTATAAGAGGGGAAGAGTTGTGAAATCTTGATTTTCATCAGGCTTTGTTTTCGATTAAATAAGTTGGGCTTTTCGTCAACGCGCCTATAGTTCTTATCTCTGAGTTAGTCACTCACGAGATAACTAGCCTATCAAGTGAAGCCATTAAGGAATATAAATGCAATAGACTTGAGAATTCAAGTAAGAATCGATTGCTCGACCGTGCTAATCTGCAAGGGTCATTACGACACTATCAAAATTGATCAAAGATAAGAGATGGGTCGATTCAATTAAGATATGCGATCAAATTGTGGGTGATTCCACCTAATTGCAAAAATTTTGTCAATTGGCACTAGATCGATTTTTCTATCGTTTTAGGTACCCTACGCCCGTATTTGAAACCTTGGGATTTTCACGACAACCGAGAGTCGCCAATGTGTCGAACATGTACATTGTAGCTCGAAAATAATTGAACATGGGTCAATCGCTCCAAAAATTCCTAAAAGCTACCCGATATGCTAGGTCACGCTAAAATCGCGCCAATTGTACATGTCACGATTCATTTTAGGAACGTTGATTCATCCTTCGAAAAAAATTTTGCAAATCGAGTTTTTCAGCGCAAATTCAAAGTAGGGCCGTTTTTTACCAGAAAATTCATGGGACTGTTTTTTATCACGTTTTTTGGATGGAAGTTAGTTCTATTGGCGATGAAAAATGTGAATTGAAGTGTGGGTTGTTGGGGTTTCATGAATCATGTATAGGTAAAAATTAACAAAAGTACGCAGCGGAAACAAAGATGAAATATTTTTACATGATTCTCCGAAGGCATTGTTCATGCGTTTTAATAAAAAAATCTGAATGTAAAAGAGAGTTACACGAATTACCTCTCGAAGCGTGCTTTAAACGAATTGGTTCGGATGTTCTTCAGTTCGAGTCCCACAAACATCAGACCTCTAGTTCAGACACACCAACAACAAACGTTGAACGGAAGAGAAAACTATCGGATAATCACCACTTTGATCGTGCTAGCAATCTCGTGAAGACAATCCATTGTATCATTGATGTTTTAGTCACGGCCTAAACTAGAGAGAATCTCTCTTTCTCTCGTGTCTCAAAAACACAAAACAAAACACCCATTTTTCTCTATTTTTTTAGCAGCCCATTCTTATGTCCCTCGTTCAGCATTTTAAATAAAAACAAAACTGATCAACAACGGTTGCTAATCGATGGACGATCAGCAACAGTTGCTGATCGTCCGCTGATGCACGAACGATCGTGCATGAGCAAACCGCTCATGTGCGATCTTGTGCATGATGGTCAGCGGTTGCTAACCATCCATGCTTCGTGCATAATGGTCAACCGCTGACCGTTATGCTTCGTGCATGTGCACGAATTCATGCACATGAATGAAGCTTTAATTTTTGTAATTAGTTATTAATTAATTAATTAAGTAAACAAATCATTAATTAATTAATTAAACGAATAAATAATTAATTAATCAATCCCTTTTTAAAAAAAATAAAAAGAACATCATCTTTATATGTACAATTCGGAATAAAATAACATATATTCACTTTGGGCATGTATGTGGATAATATGCAAATAGGCTCGTGACTATATTACAAATTAAATTAAATCTAATTTAATTTAATTTCAAATTGACTCAATTCGATTGTAGTAATTGCAAACACATTTGCAATTATATTTCTCTCTTGTTCCACGTTATCCTAATTGTTTATGGTGTGTGACATCCCTAGGTTCATCACTAAGCTGGTAGTAAGACTTGTACTAACACATTAGTACTCCCAAAAGAATTAATTGTCCCGATTAATTTTTGGGTCCTACAAGTCACGATTGACATCTAGCAATATGTCATGGCTACCCAGATAGTGTGAATGCTTGAAGAACATAATGAACCTGTCAGTTTTGGCTATAGTGTAATTCAATCCCTCTGTCTTATTATGTCCCGATCAAACAAAGACCATGGAATATTTGTCAAGTTATTAATTCGATCATGCACAAATCTAATTAACATGCATTTTATGTGAGACATAAACAATTTATTCTTGGTTACAACCCCGGCCGAGGATTTCAATGCAGTGTCATAATTAGATCACATAGGACATCATTATTATGCCTTGCATTTAACAATGAGACAGATTCCATATTGTGCACATGTGTAACTTCGTATATGAACAAACTATGACCATCAGGTATAAAGATGGATCAACGACTCGGCATTATGTGCACCCGTGAACCATAGTTGTTCCACACACAAGTTAACACCGTGCCTCAGGTCTAAGGATTATTTACACAAGACCAAAGTATGAACAATTAGACATTGACTACGCTAAAAGCTTGCATGTCGCTAATCGTTCTATATGCGTCACGTTCAGTGAACTTGTCTAATACAAACACTCGTGTTCTTAACTCAGGCATCACAATACCCAATGACTTGTGACTATCATTCCCTTAAGTATCCATGTGGCACCCCCAAAAGCCGATAGGGTCGCCACAGATACTAAGCGTTTAAATCCAAAACAAAAACAACTTCTTTACGTTAGTAAAAAGGGAGTCATAATTAAGGGCCGAGTTTTAGGCGTAAATTTTTTTTTTTGTTTTTTGAAAGACGACTTAGAGATTTGCACAGCACATAGCGAAAATTAGTGGCGTGTCTCACCGTCTCTCTACTTCCTTAGCAATAGCACAATGCACACCAACTACACAGTTAAAGATAAACACAAGGCCGAACTACACAGTTAAAGATAAACACAAGGCCGAACCACTTTTATTTACATTTTAAGATGGACATCTTTGGGTCGGTAAAGCCAAAAAGGAAAACCGAGACTTTTCACTAAACTCGGTTATATCTCTAGTGAGATCGTCGACCCCCTAAAAGTAACATGAAAGACCTTCCATCTAAGTGTCGGCTCTAACTCCAAAAAATGTCATCCTCCCTCTCCCTCGCTCATGGGCCGTCATGCCCAATCAGGTGCATCGGGTGGTGGTGGCGGCAGCATCCCCAGCATTTGTCCGTCGCGCCGGACATGGATAGACAAGAACTCCTGGATGACGGGGCCCCCAGCCAGACCCACGTCATACATAACCAGCACCCGGACCCTCAGGAATACCAGCCCAGGGATAGTAACGCAGATGTGCTCTAAGCATTTCACCTCCACGTCGGTCGGAATGCCATAAAAAGTGCCCCGTGTAACAAGAGGGAGAGGCATCATTCACTAATCTGAAATGTTGGTCCCCGAAGGGGTGAGTACAACCACTCAACAAGTAAAGGTCCAATGACCACTCAAAGTATCAAACAGTACAGTCATAGCATAGCATGTCATTGTAAGTATACATACATAACTTACCTTGAAATCATACACATGTCATCATATCTCACATACATGCATCATCATGTAGTCATCATCCTCATCATGCATTCATGCATTCATGCATTCATCATTATCACATCACATGTGCCATCATACCATAAGTGCACATACATCCATACACTTATCATTATTAATGCATATGTCATCATATCTCACATACATACATCATCATATAGACATCATCCTCATCATGCATTTATGCATTCATCACCATGAGATCCATAGTATGCCATTTAAGTATGCACACATAACTTGCCTTGATATTATGCACATATCGACATCTCTCACATATATGCATCTACTTACATGCAATATGCCATATGCATACATCCATGCACATGATTCACTTTCAATTCTTAACTTTCATAAGGATCTCATCAATTTTTCTCCCTAGGGACCAATGTTTGCATCCCAAAATTTATCGCTTGCACCCAACCTGGCATTGCGAGGAACCTCCGGCACACACCTCCGGGCATCTCGAAACTCCCGAGGACATCCGGCACACACCTCCGGGCATCCCGACACTCCCGGGGCATCGTCGGCTCACACCTCCGACGGTCATTCATATCCTCATACCTTTCTTTTCCAATTCCACACTTGAAATTTCTAATGCAATTGATTCAATTTGTTCTTTTGAAATCATGTAGTATGCATTAAAGAAATTTCCCTTTTAATTAAATAAGATCTTTCTTTGAAATCATGTAAAAAATTTTCCTTTTCTTGAATGACATATGAAATGCATGAAAGTCATTACACCACTACATGAAACAAATCCAAAGTCTCATAATTCACATAACAATTCATACGGACCACACATCATAGCATAGAAGTAACCATACAATCCAATATCATAGGTTTCAAAAATGTACAACATGTACAGTTCTCATGTCACATTCAATTAAATAGGCAAACGACCTTCAAAAATTCTGAAATTTAACTATGTTGTAGTTAAGACATAGGTAAAGATATCACATGAAGGAAATTTCTTCAAAAGAAATTTTCACAGAATAGATATAGGTCATGCATTCCTACATATACAAACCCGTAACACACAGTTTGCACAGTTTTCACATAACAGTCCATTAAATAAGCAAATGGCCTTCAAAAATCATGAAATTTGAGTATGTTATATTTAACACATAGAAAAATATGTTTCATGAACAGCATTTCTTCAAATAAAGCTTGTACAGAAAGTTATAGGCCATGCATGTCAAAGTTCTTATGTCCGAAGTACACGGTTTGCATAATTTTCACATCACAGTCCATTAAATAAGCCAATGGCCTTAAAAAATCATGAAATTTGAGTATATTGTATTTAACACATAGACAAAGATGTTTCATGAAGAGAATTTCTTCAAATAAAGCTTGTACAGAAAGTTATAGGCCATGCATGTCAAAGTTCTTATGTCCGAAGTACACGGTTTGCACAATTTTCACATCACAGTCCATTAAATAAGCAAATGGCCTTCAAAAATCATGAAATTTGATTATGTTGTATTTAACACATAGAAAAATATGTTTAATGCAGATCATTTCTTCAAATAAAGCTTGTACAGAAAGTTATAGGCCATGCATGTCAAAGTTCTTATGTCCGAAGTACACAGTTTGCACAATTTTCTCATCACAGTCCATTAAATAAGCAAATGGTCATAAAATCTCATGAAATTTGAGTATATTGTAGTTAACACATAGAAAAATATGTTTCATGAAGAGGTCGAAGAGAGATACTTGATGAAAATCAACATGCAATCACAAATCTAACGCAAGAACAAAAAACAGCCCTAGATCTAGTGTCTCCGTAGGTGGAGAGTTTGACCCCCTAAATATTCATCATTTTGCACCAAATTTTAGTATGTTGTAGTTTAAGATGTTAGCTACAACTTTCAAGAAGAGATCAAAGTCAAAATCGAACTCAAAACATGCGTACAAGCTCTCACAAGATTCTGACTCAGGGGTTATACACGAAATCAGCAAGCTTTTTCAAGAACAAACCACACTAGCTTCGGTTCCTTACCTCTAGACACCCAAAGATTTAACCACACATGCAAGAGTAGAGGTTGGATCCTAACTTGCCTTAAAAAAAAACGAAGCAACTCCGGCACACGAACGGCGAAGGGGAAATGACCGGACGACGGGCGGCGACGGCGACTCCTCCTTCCCCTCTCTTCCTCTCTCGGTTTCTCTCTAAGCCTCTCTCTCTCCTTTCTCCCTCTCTCTTCGCACGACACCCCCTCCCCCTAAACCGGTTGCCTTTTCTTCTTTTTGCTTTTCTTTCCCCCTAATCATTGCTTAATTGACCTCAAAGCATGTGTGCCAAATGGCCTTCACACTAGGACACTTGGGGGGGGGCATGCATCCGAATTTCCCCCTCCCCCTCTTCGCTCGGTCGAAAGGCCCAATGGGCCTCATGGTCCTGGCCAAAATGGCCCACTTTAGGCCCTCTATCCATGGGCCTAAAGTCCAAACCAAAATTTATCTTTTACCCTTTTTACTTTTAGCAAAAACCCCTAAATTCCCTCTCTTAGTGATTCCAATTTCCAATCTCACTAAGTCAAAAACTTGTAACTTTTAATCTATAGGAAAGCAAATCTATGTGAAGCATAGCCAAGCATAAATTTGTCTTAAAAAAAAAAATCTATAGTACGAATCTTAAAAGATTTCAAGAACATAGGCGAATAACACTTAGTTTTAAGGGAAAGGTTAATAGTTAAAGCATAAACCATAGGTAATTTCATTACCTAAATATAGGCCTTAACACATCTTAGGGCTTGTCTCAAATATTTGGGATGCCACAATCCAATACTTAATGGTGAAGTTATGAACACATCGGTCTCAACAGGATTATTAATATCCACTTAATAATCCATCGATCGGGAACGATTTAAAGATTCAATCTAACTATGAACCCGTCACACATATTCTTGACGTCTCAAGAATAGGTCTAGTTGCAACTGATCTTATGGAATCATTCATAAATATAAAATAATTGGACATATGAATGAATACGTCATTGCCATTAATTAAATAATAATAATGATAGTACAACTGAAATACCTAATATGTAACTATTACATAGTAGCTTTAGGGCATATATCCAACAATCTCCCACTTGCACTAAAGCAACTTGTCTGGTACCTCAAACCCATTTTGTCAATAGGTCTTTCAAAAGAAGACTGAGGTAAGGCCTCAGTGAAGGGATCTGCCACGTTTTCTATTGATGCAATTTTTTGCAAGGCGATATCAGCTCTCCCAACAATTTCTCTGATGAGATGGATGCGTCTCTCAATGTGCTTGGACTTTTGGTGAGACCTTGGTTCCTTAGCTTGAGCTATCGCCCTATTGTTGTCACAAAACAATGTAATCGGTTGCTCAATTGAAGGAACGACTACAAGTTCAAAAATAAACTTCTTCATCCAAGCGGCTTCCTTTGATGCTTCAGAAGTAGCTACATACTCTGCCTTAGTGGTGGAATCGGCAGTTATGCTTTGTTTGGAACTTTTCCAACTAACTGCACCACCATTGAATGTAAAGACAAACCCAGACGTAGACTTATAGTCATTAGGATCTGATTGAAAATCGGAATACATATAAGCTACAACTTTAAATTCTCCTTCTCCATATATGAAGAATAAATCTTTAGTCCTTCGCAAGTACTTAAGAATATTCTTGACTGCTATCCAGTGCTCTTCTCCGGATCGACCGATATCTGCTAGTAATACTTACGGCATGCGCAATATCAAGTCTAGTACATAGCATAGCATACATTATGCTTCCAATAGTGGATGCATATGGTATCTTCGCCATCCGCTCTCTTTCTGCAAGAGTGTTGGGACACATCTCCTTAGAAAGATGGATTCCTTGCCTAAAAGGCAATAATCCTCTCTTGGAACATTGCATGTTAAAACATGTTAAAACTTTGTCTATGTACGTAGACTCTGAGAGGCCAATCAATCGTCTTGATCTATCTCTATAGATCTTGATACCTAAAATGTAGGTGGCCTCTCCTAAATCTTTCATGGAGAATTTCTGTGACAAGAATAGTTTTATCGATGATATCATTGGTACATCATTTCCAATCATAAGTATATCATTGACATACAAAACTAGAAATGCAATTGCACTCCCACTGATCTTCTTGTATACACAAGGTTCATCCGGATTTTTTATGAAGCCAAACGATTTGACTACCTCATCAAAACGGATGTTCCAACTTCTGGAGGCTTGTTTGAGTCCATAAATGGATCTCTTAAGCTTACACACCTTTTGTTTATCACTATTGGATTCAAAACGTCGTGGCTGTTCCATATAGATGTCCTCATTGAGGAAACCATTTAGAAAAGCCATTTTGACATCCATCTGGAATATCTCATAATCAAGGTGTGCAACTATAGCCAACATAATCCGAATGGATTTTAGCATGGCCACAGGTGAGAAAGTTTCATCATAATCAATTCCTTCTTTCTAACGATATCCTTTTGTAAGTTCCAATTTGACCTTCAGCATTCATCTTCCTCTTGAAGATCCATTTACAGCCAATTGGTATAATACCATCAGGTAGGTCAATTAAGGTCCAAACTTCATTGGAATACATTGAATCCATTTCGGATTTCATGGCTTCTAGCCATTTACCAAAATCGATGTCCGACATTGCCTACTCATAGGTTTTAGGATCACTAGGTTGATCACTATCATTCACAATGAATAATGGTTCAACCGAGTGTCTATAACGAGCAGGTGGGCGAGACGTTCTCACACTTCTCCTAATAGGTTGTGTAATAGAAGCCCCCATTGAATCGGAGATTGGTATCTGAACTCGGTTGTTTGGTACTTCATTATTTTCTTCTTGTAAGACTATTTTCCGCCCAGCACCACCTTCTTGGACGAACTGATTCTCCAGAAAAGAAGCGTGCTTGCTCACCAAAATTCTTTGGTCTAAATGAAAATAGAAATAATATCCAAGAGTTTCCTTTGGATATCCAATGAAGCGACCTTGTTCAGATCTTGCCTCCAATTTTTCCATTTTTAGCTTTTTCACGAGAGCAGGACAACCCCAAATCTTAATATGAATAAGACTAGGTTTCCTACTATGCCATATCTCATAGGGTGCAGTTGGAACGAATTTGGACAGCACTCTGTTCAGTATATATACAGCTGTCTCAAGGGCATATCCCCAAAGGGATATTGGCAAATCAGTGTAACTCATCATAGATCGCACCATATCTAATAAAGTACGATTTCTTCGTTCAGATACACCATTATGTTCTAGAGTTCCAAGAGGTGTCCATTGTGATAAAATGTCATTCTCTTTAAGATAGTCCAGGAATTCAGTACCGAGGTATTCACCTCTTCAATCCGATCGAAGAGCCTTAATACATTTTCCTGTTTGTTTCTCAACTTCAACCTTGAATTCCTTGAACTTTTCAAATGATTCAGATTTATACTTCATGAGGTATAAATAATCATACCGTGACTGATTATCGGTAAAGGTAATGAAGTAATTATAACCACCTCTAGCAGTTTCATTAATTGGTCCACATACATCTGTATGTATTAATCATAATATGTCAGTAGCTCGTGCACTTTGTCCCACAAAAGGTGCTTTGGTCATTTTTCCTAGAAGACATGCCTCACAAGTTGAGTATGACTCAAAATTTGATGGATCAATATACCCATCATTACTCAACTTGTTAATTCTGCCTTCTCCAATATGACTTAATCAAAGATGCCAAACATACTTTTTATTTGGACCGTCTCTAGGGCGCTTATTAGTTATGGCATTTATATTAATTCTATTTTGCTTATTGACATCGGTAATCGCATTACCGAACATTGTAATGGTATAAAGATTATTGGTTAATAAGCTAGAGCCAACACATCTTCTATTATGATAAATAGAACATAAATCATCAGCAAAAGAAAATTCATAATTCTCTTTACCCGGACGAGGTATAGAGATGATGTTCCTAACATCATTCTTATAATGCAAATAGTTCTTTAAAACCAATACATGTTCAGAAGGCAAACATAAACGAAAAGTCCCTATAGCTAACGCAGCAACTCTTGCTCCATTAGCAAATGTTAGGACAATCTCATTTTGCCATAGCATCCTGCTTATTTCCAAATTCTACCAAGACATACAGATATGTGAAGTTGCAGCAGAATCTAGAACCCATGAGCTGGATACAGATAATGATCGTATTGTTTGATGCATTGAGTGGTTGTTGGATTCCTTTACCTGCTGAGTGGTTATACTCACCTCTTCGGGGACCAACATTTCAGATTAGTACGATGCCACTCCCTACTGTCACGTGGGGTGTATTTTATGGCCTTCCTTCTGACGTGGAGGTCGAGTTGATGGAGATTGATTGTCCCGATGTCCCTGGTCTGACGTTCATACGAGTTCGTGCGATCGTGATGTATGACGTGGGTCTGTCTGGGGGCCCGGTCATTCAGGAGTACATGTCTGTTCACGTTCGCCGAGATGAAGTGATGATGGGGATGCTGCCACCCCCACCGCCTAATGCACCGGGGTGGGTGTGATGGCCCGCGCGTGAGGAGTAGGAGTTGCAACTTTTTGAGATATAGCCGACACTAGCAATCCGAAGGGGAGGATTATACACATGAAAATAGTGGGTCGAGTGTTCCTTTTTAGGGTTGACGGCCGAGCATAGGGAGGAGTCTTGGCCTATCTTTTGATGTACCGACCCGTGAAAACCCTTCGTAAAAATATGTAAATAAAAGTGGTTCGGCCTTGTGTTTTCTTTCATTGAAATAGTTGGTGTGCATTGTGCTGTCATTAAGGAAGCGGAGAGATGATGAGACTCGCCTCTTATTTTTCGCTGTGAGCTGCGCTAACCCCTAAAGTCTTTTCAAAAAAAAAAAAAAAAAAATCTTACGCCTAAACCTCGGTCTAATTTATAACTCCCTTTTTACTAACATTAAATAAGTATTGTTTATGCTTTAGAGTTAAATGCTTAGTATCTGTGGCGACCCTATCGGGTTTTGAGGGTGCCACACAAACTTTGACATAGAGTCTGAGCGTATTCAGACTTTGACACAAAAGTCTAGAATTCTTTAGAATAGACTTTGGATAAGTTTTGTCATCTTTAAAACATCGAAGGAGTTTTCTCCAGCAAGTCATCCCAAAGAACTCATCATTGGCAATATTGACGAAGGAATCTGCACCAGATCTAGAGGAAGAGAAGAGTCCAGTGCTCTAGCACTTGTTTCTGAGATAGAACCAAAAAGTGTAGACGAAGCCTTATATGATGAAAGCTGGATAGAAGCTATGCAGGAAGAACTCAGACAATTCAGCATCAACGATGTATGGGAGCTAATTCCAAAACCCAAAGGCAAATATGTGATTGGAACAAAATGGGTTTTCAGGAACAAGATGAATGAGAATGGAAAAGTGGTGAGAAACAAAGCAAGACTCGTGGCAAACGAATATACACGGGAAGAAAGGATAGACTATGACAAGACTTATGCACCAGTAGTGAGGTTAGAAGCAATTAGATTATTACTTGTTTTTGCTTGTTATAAAAATTTCAGGTTATTCCAGATGGATGTCAAAAGTGCATTCCTGAATGGGTTCATACAAGAAGAAGTCTATGTGGAACAACCACAAGGATTAAAGATCCAAGAAAGCCAGACTCAGTCTACAGACTGAAAAATGCCTTATATGGACTGAAGCAAGCACCTCAAGCCTAGTATGAGAGGTTGAGTAAGTTTCTATCTCAAAGCGGTTTTGAAAAGGGGAAGGTTGATACGACCTTGCTTATAAAGAAAGAAGGAAAAGATTTTCTACTGGTACAAATTTATGTAGATGATATTATTTTTTGTTCTCCTAACGAAAGTCTCAACAAGAAATTTTCAAGATCTATGCAAGATGAATTCAAGATTAGCATGATGGGTGAGTTAACTTTCTTTCTGGGATTGCAAGTCAGATAATCGAAGAAAGGTATATTCATCCACCAAGAGAAATATGCAAGAGATCTCATCAAGAAATTTGGGTTGGGAAATTGCAAGAAGACAAAGATACCAATGTCAAGTTCTTCGAAACTAGACAAGGATGAAGAAGGGAAGAAAGTAGATTAGAAGCTATACATATAGATTAGAAGCTATACATAAGCAGATCGGTTCACTTCTTTACATAACTACTTCTAGATCTAATATTTTATTCAGTGTTTTCATCTGTGCTAGATTCCAGTCTGATCCCAGGGAATTTCATCTAAGTGCTGTAAAACGCATCATTAAATATGTTGCGACCTGTCCAAAACTAGGTCTGTGGTATCCAAAAGAATGAGATTTTACTCTTCTTGGATACTCAGACGCTGATTTAGTAGGTTGTAATGTCGATAGAAATAGCACATCTGGCACTTGTCAATTGCTGGGAAATATGTTAGTATCTTGGTTCTCAAGGAAGCAAGTGCTATTAATCTCACCAAGAACCCAATTCTTCACTCAAGGGCAAAGCATATAGAGATTCGACATCATTTATAAAGGATCATGTCCAGAATGGGGAGATTATGATTCAGTTCATTGATTCAAAAAATCAGTTGGCAGTCATCTTTATGAAGCCCCTGGAGAATAATCTATTTGAGTCTATTCGAAGCAAACTAAATATTATTTCTCCTCTGGAGTAAAGTCTTAAGTTGGTCAGACTCAGAATGTCCAAAAGCTACTTTAGTAAGAGAATGTCTCTTCAATCCAAGTATTTTAATTTTAGTATGTAATTTCTAAACAGCTACGAATCATTACTTGCCTATTTTAATTTTAGAAGTTATATTTTTCTTACTAAAATGCAAATTTTGAATTTTTGGCAATTTTTTTATTTTCCGTTTATTTCGAAAAGGTAGTTTTCTTTTTCCTTATGATGGTTCGAATACCTCTTTTCTTTGTGACCTTTCATTTTCTATATATACCCTCTTGTATTTCTTTTGAGCACTTCATTTCAAACCCTAAAATACAGTCTCTTTACTCTCTCGTCTTTACTCTCAAGTTTGTTCTGCAAGTTTCCATCTTTTTCACTCGAACATGTCTGTGAAATCCTCCAAGCCTGCAAATATGTCTTACCAAAGGAAATCCTCTCGGATTGCTAATCAAGGTTCGAGAAGCATGCCAGAAAGATAGACTCATTTCAATCTCATTAAGAAAGTCTCTCCGCGCAACTCTCCACAGCAATCTTTACAGAATTCTCCACAGCACTATTCACAGAATGTTCCATGCCAACCTCTAGAAGAGGAAGTCGAGGAAGACGATAAACCTCTCAGAGACTCGAGACCCTAGGTTCTCTATAAGCATTACACTTATTTGAAGTAGGGTGGTATTCCTATGACTTTTATCACTAATTTTCTAAGAGAAAAATGGTATAAGAACGAGACTTTGTTCTTAAGAACGATCGAACAATTGGGTATAGCGTCGAACTGATTGGCAGACAAAGCCTTTCTCCTTTTTCCTGCAAACCCTAGGTTCGGTTCTAATCGTCTGGAAAACAAGGATGACGATGAGAGGTTTTATTCGAATTTTCAACCCAGAATTGGTGTTGCTACTGATGTTCCTGGAGAGAGAACGAGATTGTTTCATTCTAAGGAACATAAAAAGGTTTACACCCGAATGCTAAAGAGGGGTGATGAACCCTCGATCTGTCGATTTTGACTTCTTAGACTCCATCATGGTTAACTTGAGGTTGAAGTTAGCCTTCCTTCAACATAAGAATTTCTATACTAAGACGACTATTGCATATCCAGAGTTGACAACATTTTTCTATTCGAATCTATCTTTTCTTGACCAGAATCGAATTCAGTTTACTGTGAGTAATAAAGACTATGTGGTGGATGTTGACACATTGGCAGATATTATTGGGGTGGAAATGAGTGGTTTTCAACCAATAAGTGTCTCATTTGATCAACCAATGAGATTTCTTGTCAAGGACAGATTACTAGAAGGAGGCATCACATATTCTAGACTGCCAGCTTCAAATGTTTTGTTGCACAAAATTGTCATTAATTGCATCATACCAAAGGCTGCATCAAAAACAGATGTTTCCAAATTCAAAGCAAGACTCATGCTTGCTATCTGCAATGGGATACGTTTTTATCTACCTCATACTATCCTGATGCACATGTACAGGACAGTTATGAAGGATAAAGGACAGTTACCTTATTATGCGCTGGTTACGAAGTTGTTTAGACATTTTCAAATCACATTTCCTACCTCACTTTTCTCTCGAACTGTTGCTCCTATGGTAATAGGGCTGAAGATGATTTCAAAGATGAGGTTGAAGGATCTGAATAAGACTATTGGGCGCTTGAAGGAGTCCTCAAGCAAAACCAAGGAAGATTCTGCTGAAAAAAAAAATAAAAATAAATAAAAATAAAAATAAAAAAATAAAAAGGCAAGGAAGTTGTGAAAGAACCTATAAAGAAGAGAAGATCACTCATCCTGCAAGACGAAGAGGATGACGATGATCTTACAATTTCTGCCATTGCCTTAAAGAATCTTCGAGGTTTTGTTGGTTCTGAGAAACCATTGGAAAGAGAAGAAAGGGACAGAGAAGAAATAGAGACAGAAGAAGAAAGAGAAGAATCAGTAAAAGAAGAAAAAGCAAGAGATGAAGAAGTAAAAGGTCATGAGGATGACTCTTATGAGGTGAAAATTGCCATATCTTTATCTAAGGATTCAGAAGCAACTTGAAGTGGAATAGTAGGAGTACGTATAGAGAAAGAACATTACTCTCATTCTGAACACAAGAAAACACAAGAAGAAGGAATCCCTTCTCCACCTGTAGGCACAGAAATAGGCGGAGCTGTTGAGAAAACAGGGATTTCTTCTCCTCTTTTTGCGAGTGATGGTATAAGTCAATCTCCTACACACCCATAAGATGTCTATGCTTCTCAATTTCTTGAAGCTAATATTGAAGAATCTACTCCGAGTCATGGGGCTAGACAAGTTGATGTTCCCTCGTCTTTGAACTCTCCACGAACTCAATTCGCTGAAGCTAGTGCACAGACTAAACCAAATGCTGACTATCCAAGGATGATGGAACTCCTTTTGGAAGTTAAAGCTCAGCAATACGCCATGGAGATTGAGATTCAGAAACTTCACACTGCATTGAGATCCTCTTCTAATTTTCACACTAGAAAGGTACAGTCCTTAGATACTTAGGTACAGACTTTGAATCAACAAGTATCTCAGACTGTGGCCAAGAATGATAAGACTATTCAAATTCTCAAGACTGTTCAAACTCAAGTCGAGAATGTTCATCACCAGTGCTAGAAGGTTGAGGAGGCAGTGTAGTCTATGGGGGATTTCTAACTAGTTCGACTTCCGCAACAACCTTGATTCTTTTTATCTCTCTTCTATTTTGACTTTCTCCACTTTTTGCTGTTGACAAAAAGGGGGAGAATGTGCAGATTTAAAACTTTTGCACTTAAGTTAACTTTTTGCAGATTTGATTTGAGTTTGTTTGATGTTCTGAACACTTATACTGTGCAGCAACTTTCGTGGTGATGTTTATTGATATGGATGTTTAAATCTTGATGTGTGTATAATTTTTTCAAGATTAACATGTTTTCTGTGGTTGCAGAATCGTTGCTATCCAGATCCTTAACTAACTATTTTTATAAGATATCATTTACTGCAAAGAGTTATTTTGTAGGTTATAAATCTCTAAATCTGCAGGGAAGTTTTGTCACACTAAAAAAGGGGAGATTGTTGGAGAAAACTCCCTAGATGTTTTGAAGTTAACAAAACTTATCCAAAGTCTATTTTGAAGAATTCCAGACTTCTATGCCAAAGTTTGAAGACTTCCTGACTTTGTGTCAAAGTCTGCTCATTTTGACAAATTCCAGACTAATCGCAAGTGAAGAATGAAGATTTATCCAGATACGATAAGGGATTATCTTTCTTTCTTCAAGAGTTCGGTTCGTAAAGGTTATATATGGCCTTATGGATGGAAATCACACCTACGAGATTGATTATCTTTATTAAAATCAATTTAGATACATCAAATCCTTTTGGAAGACAAGTAAATTTGGAAAGAATCTACTTATGGAAACCAAGATCTTGATTGTATGGGCAAACAGGATTGACAGGCTTTCATCACAATCTTCAAACGGCTCGAGATCTCCTTAATTGATTTTGTCCAATGGGTTGATTGGAAGAATTTCTTTGGAAAGTGCCAATGGTCGAGAAGGCATGAAGGAGTTCTTAAGGAGGACCCTCCAGTTGTTTGACAGTGTGCGTGAAAGAGAAATTCCAAAGTTTGAAGCTTCCCATTCTCTTGTTACTTCTTACACTAAGCTCAAAATTGTACTCAAAAGAGAGAAACTTATAGTGTGACTTCGTGAGAAAGTAGTAAAGACTCTTCATTGTGAAGTCAAGATCGCAAGATTGTAAATTCTCTTTTGATTCATAGTGGAAACCAACCAGAAGGCTGTCAGCGTGGGAGAGTTGACGTAAGCTTGATTTAAGCCAAACTACTATAAATTTTATGTTCATATTCTCGTCCTTGAACTTCTTTATTTTGTTCGTAGTTCTATCTAACTGCTAAAGTCTGAACTCGCTCAAAGTCTATTGTCCTTCAAACTCAGTTTCAAAAGTAAAATATTTTCACTAATCTTTGCAAAATTTGTTTTCACACGTATTCACCCCCTCTAGATGTTTATACTAACCCTTACATCTGCAAGTTCATCCGAATACTAAGGGAAATAGTACTTAGCTTAAAATCTAAGTATCATTATCATAACACAAATTTCTAAATATTACATAATTATAAATGCGGAAATTCTAGATGTCACATGCGCTCAATAATAAAATGGATGAAATGGGCTGACCGAAATGTTGAGGAAGCACAACAGAATCAGCACATACTGCTCTCTCTTTTTGATAAGCATATAGTAAATGATATTCTAGCTATACCTCTCTTAACTACACTGATGGAAGACAAACTAATCTACACACACAACCAAGCAGGAGGCTATGTTATTAATAGTGGCTATAACCAACTTCAGGACATTGAGACTAAGCATGAAGCTAATCAAGCCTCATTGTCCTACCAAACTCCAAAAGCCTTCTAGACTAAGGCATGGAACCGAAAGACTCAACCTAAAGTAAGGGAGTTGACGTGAAGTGTGTGCCGAAATGCCCTAACCACAAGAGAAAACTTGTTCAGAAGGAAGATAGTACCTGTGTCGACATGCCTTTTTTGCGAAAAGGAACCTGAAACTGTCAAACATCTGTTCCTTCTTCGTCAAAGGACAAAACAGATAAGATTTTTTTTTTGTCAGTACAAAACAGAACACAACACAACACACAAAACAGATAAGATTAGCCCATAAGATCGGCATTCGGATTCAAATTAGGGAGTTAATTGAATTGAAGGATGGCTATTGAAGTTGGTAATCACTTAAAGGCCCTTATCTTTCAAACTGATCGCAGTCATTTTTTAGCACACTTGGACATAAAGATATTCCTCTTACCAGATCCTGCAACAACAATGGTGTTTATCATGGCTATGCATATGAATCTCTCAAAATGAAGTGGCCGAGAATCAGAGAAGAGAAAACCCAAGACACTTACCTATAACATGGAAACCACCGAGTCCTCAAGACATCAACAGAACTTTCCATGAAGGATCTTCCGAAGTTTCCATGGTGTGCGTCGGTAGTGATTTGGAGGGGAAACTAATTGATGGGTCTACGATAAACTAATTAATGCCCCCTTTTTCATGTAATTGGGCCCATACTCAGTGAATGAAAAGCTCGTTTATGACCAAAAAAAAATTTGTTAACGCTAATTATAGAAAATTTTTAGTTTATAAAAATAAATTTCATAATGAAAGAAGATACAAACTTACTAATTTGTTGACATAATTGTAAATTTATTAGAGTTCTCTAGTAAAATTTGAGAAAAAAATTGGTTGCTAATTTATTCATTGGAACATTGGTAAAATCATTTTAAGGTTTGTAAAATTAGATAAGGCACTGTGACCTTTCTTAACACCCCCATCCATAATTCAACATTCGTTTCGGGGTTAATTGTTGCTTGCGCATTGGATAAAGGTAAGTCGTCTTCCGCCGACTTGAATTCCATCATTGGTATCAAAGCCCGGTCGTGATTTCTGCCTTGTTTTTCATCGAATTTTCTCAATTACCATTTGATATTGAGATCAAGAGTAAGAAGTCTACGCCATTCGCATGCTTATTATTCGAAATTACGATCTGAATCGTCAAAAACAAATCAAAGTGAAGAACAGGTTCGGGGCGTGTACACCCGTACGGTTTTGGCCATTTTTTAAAATATTTTTTCGGCCAAAATCAATTTTCAAATATATAGGGCGATAGTATTCTTCGAGACGAGTCCGGCGATGGGTCGAGCGCCACCGGAGGAGGCCGGACACGCCGACACGTGCGGACAGAAGCCGCGGCACGTGGGCACCACGTGCTCTACGCGCTAGAAGAGCCAGCGCGTGAGCGTCACGCGCGCATCACAAAACGGCGCATGTGACGTCACGGATGATGTCATCCAACCGTCGATAACCGTTGGGTGACATCATCGCCGGCAACGGTTGGCCGGCCGGTCACCAGCGGCGGCAATAGCCCCATGGTGTGTCCGTCCCTTTGGACATATAGGACTACAAACTCTTGATACACGAGACCCGAGGGAAGGTCGGTGTCAATCGTTAGTATCATCCTTATCCGGATGAAAGTAAGTCCTAGCATATCAAGGTCAGAATGCTCCGATTGTTCCCATCGCAGATTCATAGGAATGCCATAGAAGGTACTGGAAAGCGCAGGCAGCAGTGGCATTGCTATCACTCTGTAATTTGTTAGCTCCATGAGGAGTGAGTACAACTACTCAGCAATCAAAGTTCTACTAAACTATATTACGTAAAACTATCATCATATGATTCCATGCAATCCAAAATAGGGCACACAGCCAAAGCAATGAGTGTGCATAAGTTCAAAAGAATCTCAAACAACACAGTACAATAAAACATGCAGATGTTTAAAACTCAGTTTATCACGACTCACTACCACCATCTTCCAGAGGACCAGAGTTTGCGTCCCTCCAGGCATATCACACAGTACCTGGCATCACGAAGGCCTCTGGTTCCATATTTCAGTCACCGGGCATCCGGAGCGTGTTACCTCACACCTTTAGGCATCTCGCACCTCACCTAGCATCACGAGGAACCTTCGGGGCTCACCATGTCAATGATGTCCCCAGGCATCCGGAATGTGTTACGTTACACTTCTAGGCATCCCGCCTTCTGGGGAACCTCCGGGGCTTACCGTGTTGATGATATCCCCAGACTTCCAAAGGCATCGCCATCACGATCCTCTAGGCAACCCGACACCAAGGGCATTGTCGTCCCAGGGGTCCGATGGTGTCAATAACACATCAACCATGGTGTAGCAGTCAAATCAATTTAATGCCACAACGTTCCTGTACCGACAATATGTGAAAATTGCTTTGATTTCAAAATTCCAGATCATAGTATAAATCAAACATGATGAAATCTCAAGGGCGTATCAAATCCCTGTTGGTAAAATCTTTCATAAGGTCTCAAGTGCAAATACCCAAATAATTCGAAGAAGTTTTCTATCGTTCCACCCCGATCAAAATCCGAAATTTACAGGCGTGGATTTAAAATATTTTCGCGTTTCAAAACTTGGAATGTACAGGTGATGATTTTCACCAAAACCATAAGCATTTCTTGAAATATTGGAAACCACAGTTCGGCGGGTCAATAATATTAGTCCGGACGTGAAGATATTTGAAACTAAAAACTTTGAAATACCAAAACCGGTACGTTCATGAGTCCCAACACAGAATTCTTTTTCAAACAGCTCATAGTCGATCCCACGACTTCCAATTCACAACCTGATACGAGTAATGTAGCATAAAGTTAGTGTTACGGGACGCACTTCATCAAGCAGCATCGGGATTACACGATATAGGTTAGTAGATATCGACTTGCCTTCAATTTGGGGGCGTCGACGGCGAGCTGGACTATGCAACGATGGGCGGGGACACGACTGGTGACATGCGGTGAGACGGTGAGGAGATGGGTGGTGCAGCGGTCGTCGGTTGTGAGCGGCAAAGTACTGGCGAGAGGGTGAGAGCATTCTAAATTATCTTTGATGCGGCTACCACTGGGATAAAGAAGAAAGGAACACCGAAGAAGACAGAGCCGAGTGACGAGAGGAAGGAAAATGGTCTTCTTCAGCTCGTTTTTGTTCTCCCGCGGGTTGACAATTTCAGTCAACAGTCTACTCTCCTTGGTGGTAGTGACGAGCATGGACAGCTCGAAGAATCGTGGCCGTCCTTGAGACTTCAGCTGCCGCTCATCTTGCTGCATGCATGAGCGTGTCCCGTTCCATGTAGAAGTCTTCCTCCGCTGGCCACCGAAGGGAAAAAAGAGCGGGGCAGCTGGGTGTGGCAACACTTGCTCAACCTTGCATGCATGCAGAACGTAGCTGTCGTAGGCTCTTTCTCTCGATCAACGTCCTCCCTTTTGTTGACCATCAGAGGGCGCATGCATAACCATGCGTGGGTAAAATCTTCAGTTCTTCTTTTGTTGACCTCCATGGACGTGAGCGTGGCCTTCTTCGCCAGCATTGTCGAAGCCTTTATTTCCCTTTTTGCCGTTCAGCTGTGGAGAACCGGCCTTGATTTTGCATGGGAATGCATGGTCTAATGTGACTGAAGTTTCGGAAGTCTACGTCTCCGCGTGTATGAAAAGCTCACTTGGTAAGGTATCAATGCCGAAGATGTTAGCCTTGCGAACGACGTCGCGTGAATAAATTTCTAGATGAGGTGCTATCGCGAGAACGTGACGAAACGTGACGTTTCGATACGGTGAGAGTGGTGACGAAACGGCATGCACAAGTTGTGCCGACAACGTAGTCCGATGACAAATTCGTTGACCCGTCATGAACCGTTATGTACTCGAGGTCCGGCAAAATCCGAATATCATATTGGATATTTAGCATATGCCTAAATTCAAGAACTTGCTTTCTAAGTTTTGGCCTTCTAGAATATTCCACCAAGTTCTATTCTTATTGGTCCACCTAAGCCCTTGTGTCATTTGCTTATTCCCCAAGGAAAATCTTGAGCCATCATTACCAAATCTTCAAGGGACACCTGGATGATTCATCCTTGCATTTAATGAGGTGTTCTAGAATCTTCTATTTGTCTTCTCTTGATTGGTCCATGTGTACGCCACCCCTTTCTTGCCCATCAAGGATATCTACAACTTCATCATTACTTTTGAAAAGTCAAAACACACATCACCCCCTTCATTAATGAGGGTGTTATAGAGTTTTCTTCTATTTTATCCTTTACTTCATTAAGAAGGCGGTCTAGAGAATTCTACCATCCAAGTTGGTTCCGAGGCTGGAGAAGGAATCATTAGGTACACCTCGAAAAATCGAATCACGTAACCCGAGGTTTGGCCATCACGCCCTATGCTCGCCCGAACCGTTCTTTTGGACGGTCGGTCGGCCTAAAGGGTCTCCTTTGGTCGATTCAAGACAAATCCTAAGGCTACCCATGGCCTAGCACTAAGCCAAGATACTTATGGACCTTAGAATTAGTGATGGAATAGCCGGGTCTATCCCTGAGCTCATTCCGATCGGTACCCGATCACTCGTATGGTTCATGGTCAGTGCATTATCAATCCATGATTGGACATCACCAATTCAAGATTCCTTTCCGATCACTAATAATTAAATAGGGAATGATGCATTTTTTATCGGAAGATGATAGCATTTGATCAAGTCGGATTGTTCATGTATCAGTGCATAGCCGGGCGGAATCTCCCGCGGCCGAGCACCATGACCGATCATGACCATCTGCCGATCCAAAATCATCTCATGACCAATACTTGTGATCAAAAAGTCATCTTATGAACTGATAATCCTATCCCATCAGTATGGTTGGTAGAAAATTCACAGCCAACACCTCGACTAGTTCATGACCAGTCGGTCGGTCGGTTGCTCGGTCGAACCATGACCGATCCATGATTCCTTGGCAATCAAACTGATCGATCCCGAGCCAATGGCCCATGATTGATCTTTTTTGGACATTATAACTAATCCTCATGGGGTCAGAATCGAGGATGTTACAATTAAATTATGCACGTGTATCATACATCATAAATATGGGCATACAAAATACGTATGTATCATGAAATCACTTCACAAGTATGCATGTAACTCACAAATACCTCACAAGCACTTTCACCTCGAGAATCACATACTACCCCATAATATTATGCTATCTCGAGTCTATTTAGTTAACACACATAACCGAAACCCTTCGGTTCTTCCAGAAACCTTCGGGACATCGTCTCGACCCATCGAGCACGGCATCCGAAAACCTTCGGACATCCTTTCGGGCATTGTTTCGTAACCATCATTGCAAACAACATCCAAAATCCATCAGGCATCACCCCTTGACATCTCTCAATGGCGACATCATCCCCCGAAATCCTTTGGTGATGGAATCCCTTGTGTGACCATACGGATTAAGTACACAACTGGTTTTATCTTCCATTTTCGTATAATGAATGAGTGCCCCAAGGGCATGCCAAGCAATAACTCATGGCCTATCGGAAACACGTCGATAAAATATGTTGAGCATGAAACGAGAATCGTGGCCTGACTCGTTACATTCATGCACCGGCCTAAGTCAAAACCATATAAGACGATATGCCTTAATATTGCTGAACCAAGAGACGGATTCAACCCAGTGTGCTTCCACGCACATCCAAGAACCAACACGAATCTCTTTTCGAAGGTTCGGGGTGTACTCAAGCATTGACCATGAAGACTATATATATATAGTCTTCCTCTAATAAACAACTACAAAACATTGCAACCACATCATAGGTAGCATCACATAGAGACAACACATCCAACAATAACCACCAATCATAATAACTAAACCTAGACAACAACAATAGTTGGACGACATATAACAATCACGAAACCACTTTTAATGAACAAAAACAAGTCTTGTGAGCAATACTAAACAACATCTCATAAGGGCTACACAACAATCCATAGTAACTAAGCCTAGGCAACGGACGGTGGTAGACGGTCCACATATAACAACCATGACGATTACTTTCGACCAAGCATTAACATAAGCAAAAACGGGCTGTTTCCACTAACAACAACATTCTGGGCAATCTCTACAATCACATAGTCATTCCTCGCCTATTCTTGAACCTCATAATTCAAGGAACTCATGAACAAACCATACAAAATTAACACATGAAACTACTCTACCTAGGATAGCTCTAACATTACCAAAACCGAACCAAAATTCAAGTTACGTAACACAATGGCTTAGCCGACATTTAGGGAATCTACTTACAAAAATCGAGACATGGGCTAAACACGGATGACAAACGAATGGTGGCATGAGGGACGACGGCGGACGATGGGAACGGTGGGTAGCGGCACAGCGACAATGGCGGCAACGGCAGGCAGCAATGGTGATGAGCGGCCAAGAGACGGAGAGAGAGAGAGAGGCATGTGACAGAATGGAGAGGGGTAAGGGGGTTCGGCCAAGTGAGGGAAGAGAGAGGGGGCCTATTTAGCACTAATTGCATCGTCAATTATTGTCCTAAGCCAATATTGGCTTCTTGGCTTGAGGAGCAAGAGTCCATCTCCTTCTCACAAGTGTCCAAACCTATTCTTCAAGTTTCCAAGGCCAATTAAAGCTCTAGTTCAAGAACAACTAGTCTAGTTGCATCAACCAAACTTGTTCCTCCTCCTTGTCTCCTCCTAAAGTGGCGCCCAACCCTCCTTCCAATGGCCACTTGGTTTTTGTCTCAATTTAATCTTAAGAAGCTAAATTGGTATTACCTCAATTACTAAAGTCTATATTCTTAAATTAGCACAAGTTTCTGCTTAATGTGCTTATGGGCTAATTAATATAATCTCAATTGGATAGGAATGTCTTGAGAACATCTACAATCGATACCCGTAATCAAATCAGGGTCTGTGGCTAAGTTTCAATCGTAAATGGCCTTAATGCGTCTGACATGAATTTGGGTGGCATTGACAGAGCTCGCTCGACCAGACTTGAACTGAGTTTGATGCCTGTTCAGGGTTTTACGTGTGACTTTTATTTGAGCCTAGTCGGTCCATGAATGATCATCTGTTGTCATGTAATCGAGTAGGATCAATCAACTTGCCATGGATTCACGATTGTATGGAATTGAATTAGGATCGTTCACGAATGGTATATTGATTGTGTGGTGTTACCCGCTACCAGTAGACACTCAAGTTGAATCGATCTATACTCGTCCATTGATCAACTTGTAATGGCACGTGATCATCCACAGCGATCCTTATGGTCGAACGGTCTTTTCATGGTCGACTGCTCCAGTCCATCGCAACCTTGATCCTGAGTCGTCTTGCCCCTAATAAGCTAGTTGGCTCGTGAACAATCCCTGTGATTGAGTCATGGCCTATCCTCGTTACTAGCGTACCGATCCTTAGTCCATTCCTCACGGCCAAGATAGGGGTCTGAATCAAGGATGTCACAATTAAAGAGGAGCCTATATGACCCATTGTGTGATAAGGCCGCCAGTTATTAGGAATACCAAAGCTTCAGGATTAGAAAGCATTTGGGAGCATGAAGATAAGCATGGAGACGGTTCCAAGGATCGGTATTAATAATAAGGATAAGGCGAAGCAGTCATCGGTGCCGTACCGAAGTCTCCAGAAGCAATTTGAATTTGAAAATCAATAACTACCAAGGAGCAGTTATTCATAGATTGGACTATAATTAGCCAAAGAGGCAGAATTGTAGGGACCTTTGGACAAATCCACAATCACAAGAACAATTGTCTTTTGAATATTTCTTTCATTTATCGCACGTTTACTTTTTATCGCGCATTTATCACCTGCTTATCCTTTACTTTATTGCCAATAGTGTAGAACTTTTCACTTCCTTTCGGAAACTAAACACAACCTTATCCTAATAACAAAAAGCTGAAGACTTGCCGCTTCGGTGAAAGATATTCGCAAGGTAACACTTTCCTTGCAAACATTTTTTTGGTACACTTGGTGGGACAGATTGTATTATATTTCTAGGAGGTGTCCATGGCAAAAACAAGGAATCAGGAGACAGGTACCACCGTTGGCGAGGACAACCAATCCCTATAGTGTGTAAGAGAAAGACTTATTTATCTTGAGAGTTCCAGCCAGGATGCAGATCCAGTTGATGATGTCAATGTCGGTGTGAATTCTGGTGATATCCTTTGGAATCTTACCAAGGAGCAGAGGAGGCCTTTAGCCCCAAATTCGGCAATGGTGATCACAATGAGAAGGATGTTTGAAGAACAAAAAAATGATTTGACCTATTATATGGCCAATCATTTATCTAGAATTCTTATTCCTTTTTTCACTAATTTGGTAACCAAATTTGCTTCAAGGTTCAGGACACCAAATAAAGTGAATATGGCATTGCAAGGCCAGGCTGATTTAGGGTCTTCACCAATTCCTACCCTTACTTTACCTAACACTGGTGGTGGTTTGGGTCAGATGTAGCCAGTTTGAATATTGCAAAGAACTGAGAGTGCAAATGATAAGAATGAAAGTTCACAAGGAGATCGAGTGGGCCTAAGTGGCTCAGCGAATCCTATTACTGGCACATCAGTAGGTGTGGTAGGAGAATTTGTAGCGGTAGCAGCAGGAACTACAGGCGTTAAGTTCTTGACTTGATTGGAGGGATCGGCTAATAACGCTATCATCTGCGCCATTTGGTTCTCCATGTTAATGATGCGAGTGCAGATATCTTCATTCTCCGTCCTGGCTTGGTGACAAGTACGTATGATTGAACATTTCTCAACCGAGTATTTTTTGAAAATAAAAGAGCTCAAATCAGTACATGAATCAAGAAAAATCAAGAAAATACAAAATCTTGTCAATTTTATATTTTCTTGAGACGAAATAGTAATAAGAAGCATATATAACCCCAGTATCATATTGTGGCATCCTAGGATTCCTTGCCAATCTTTAGGGATGCTCTAACTCATGTCTTGCATTAAGAATTTTGGCCAAGCTTTTGGTGAACAATTATTTGATAAGGAAAATTCTCTTTTTGGCCATGTGGATTATGGATTGGAATTTATCTAGATAGGTCAAAATGTTTTGGTGAATCATATTTCCAATTAGGAGTTTTTAAAAATTAAGGTTAGGTAAATTAAAAGGATGGGGATGGGCTGGACAATTGAAAGCCCAAAACAGCCCATTGCCCCACCCCTTTCTCGACCGGCCCACGAAGCCAAGAAGGGGAGCTGCCGTCGGCCCATGGCTGGCCTCAAGCCCAGCCGAAGATGGAGGCCCATCTTGCATGAAGAAGACCATGTGTTCCCTCCTAGCTGCCAAATGGTTGCCATGCAATTAGTATTCATAGCAAATGATTAAGGGGAAGAAAATTAAGAGAGATGAGTGACCGGTTTTGAGAGGGGGAGAGAGAGAAAGTTGTCGAGAGAGTGAGGAGCCGAGAGAGTGAGGGAAACCGAGAGAGAGGAGGAGAAGGCCGTGCGAGGAAGAAGTCCGCCCCCTCGTCCGTCGCTCGTAGCCGCCCGTGCGTCCGTCATTCACCGCCGTTGTGCTCGCCGTAGCTTGGTTTGGAGGCAAGTTAGATCCTGTGAAGCAGCTCTTGCATGTTGTGTCTAGAATATGCTATTGAATGGTGATGAATTTCGGATGTCTAGGGTGGAAGAAACAAAGTTTTGAATGTGTTGTTTTGAAATAGTAAGCTGTTCTCGAGTAAACCGTCTGACCCAGAATGTTGTAGCTGCTTGCATGCGATGTTTGAGTCGAAATTTAGCTTCAACTTCTTCATGAAAGTTGTAGATAACGTCTTAAAGTATAATCCATATTCTGCTCAGTGGGATTCGACAATGAGTTTGAGTCAATGATTGGAAAACTTCTTTTTCCCGATCTTAATTCACCTAGAAATTAAGGAACTAGGGTCCTAGTTCAACCAGAGAGACCCGAATTATACTAAAATTTGAGACCAAATGGTTGAGTTTTGAGGGGTAAAACCCTCCTTCTATGAAAGGATTAGATCTGAAGGCTGTTTCGTCGACCTCTTGGTGATTTCAGGTGTTGCATGTGACTTTTTACTGAGAATCTCACTTCAACTTCTTCACAACAATTGTAGATAACATCTTGAATATTAACATACTCAAATTTGAGGTAAAATGAACAAGTATAAATGGATGAAACTCATATTTTTCGGAGAGACTGAATCTGGAGATTTCGGTAACCACTTTAGTAGGAATGCATGGCCAATACTATTCTGTACGAACCTCTTTTGGAAAAATTTCCTTCATGAAAAATCTTTATCTATGTCTTAGCTACAACATAATTAAATTTCATGATTTTTAAAGGTCATGTGCCTATTTAATTGACTGTGATTTGAAAACTGTGCAATCTGTGTATTTCGGACTTGATGATGTTGGAATGCATGGCTAATACTATTCTGTACCAATTTCTTTTGGAGAAGTGTCCTTCATGAAACATCTTTATCTATGTATTAACTACAACATAATTAAATTTCATGATTTTTGAAGGTCATTTGCCTATTTAATCGACTGTGATTTGAAAACTGTGCAATCTGTGTATTTCGGACTTGATGATGTTGGAATGCATAGCTAATAATATTCTGTAAAAATTTCTCTTGGAGAAGTGTCCTTCATGAAACATCTTTACCTATGTCTTAACTACAATATAGTTAAATTTCATGATTTTTGAAGGTCATTTGCCTATTTAATCGACTGTGATTTGAAAACTGTGCAATCTGTGTAATTCGGACTTGATGATGTTGGAATGCATGGCTAATACTATTCTGTACAAATTTATTTTGGAGAAGTTTCCTTCATGAAACATCTGTATCTATGTCTTAACTACAACATAGTTAAATTTCATGATTTTTTAAGGTCATTTGCCTATTTAATCAACTGTGATTTGAAAAATGTGCAATCTGTGTATTTTGTACTTGATGATGTTGGAATGCATGGCTAATACTATTCTGTACGAACCTCTTTTGGAAACATTTCCTTCATGAAACATCTTTATCTATGTCCTAAATACAACATAGTTAAATTTCGTGATATTTGAAGGTCATTTGCATATTTAATCGATTGTATTTTGAAAACTGTGCAATCTGTATATTTTCCGAATTGATGATATTGGAATGCATGGCCTATACTATGTTGTGATGCGTGATCTGTATGAATTACTGTGTGAATCATGATACTTTGGATTATTATTCATGCAATGGTGTGATGGCTTTCATGCATTTCATATGACATTAAAGAAATGATGAATTTTCCATGATCTCAAAGAAAGATTTCATTTAAACCATTGCATCAAAGGACATTTTCCCAATGCATATTGCATGATTTCAAAAGAGTAATTTAAACCAATTGCATTGTAAATTTCAAATGTGAAATTGGAAAAGAGATGTATGAGAATATGGACGACCGTCGGAGGTGTGAGCCGACAATGCCCCGGGAGTGTTGGGATGCCCGGTGGTGTATGCCGGATGCCCAGAGGTGTGTGCCGGATGTCCTCGAGAGTTTCGAGATGCCCGGAGGTGTGTGCCGGATGCCCGGAGGTGTGTGCCGGATGTCCTCGGGAGTTTCCAGATGCCCGGAGGTGTGTGCCGGATGCCCGGAGATGTGTGCCGAAGGTTCCTCGCGATGCCAGGTTGGGTGCGAGCGATAGAAATGCGGGATGCAATTACTGGTCCCGGGAAAGAAAAACATGAGTTGAAACCGAATCATGCATGGTATAGTGACACGTATGCATGATGGCATATGTAACATGTATGAGTGCATGGTGATGTGTGCACATGGTATGGTGACATGTATGCACAATTGCATAATATGACATGTATAGGTGCATGGTGATATGTGCACATGGTATCGTGTCATGTATGCATAACTATATGATGAGTGTACTAGTGCATTGGTAGATTTTTGCACGTGATATGGTGATCTATATGTACACATAGCTACCTTGATGTAACATGCATGACCGAAAGGTGAGATATGATTGATATGTATGCTCTATATGTACTCAATGTTGCCTTGATTGCTCTGTTTAATGCATTGAGTAGCGTAATGGATCTTAAAATTGCTGAGTGATTGTACTCACCCCTTTGGAGACTAATATTTCAGACTAGAGAAATGCCTCTCCCTCCAGTCTCGCGTGGCACTTTCTACGGCATTCCCTCGGATGTGGAGGTAGAGTGCATGGAGCACATTTGTGTCACCATCCCTGGATTGGTGTTTTTGCGAGTGCGGGTGCTGGTGATGTATGATGTGGGCTTGGCTGGGGGCCCCGTCATCCAGGAGTTCATGTCCGTCCATGTCCAACGCGACGGGGTGATGCTAAGGATGCTGCCGCCGCCACCGCCCGATGCACCTGGCTGGGTGTGATGGCCCGCAGGAGGAGAGGGAGCTGACACTTTTTGGAGAGGGAGCCAACACTTGTAGATGGAAGGTCTTACACGTTTCGTTATAGGGGGTCGATGATCTCTTTTGAGATATAGCCAAGCATAGTGAAAAGTCTTGGTTTCCTTTTTTGTTACACCAACCTAAGATGTCCATCCTGAAAAATGTAAATAAAAGTGGTTCGGCCTTATGTTTTCCTTCTATGTGTAGTTGGTGTGCATCGTATCAGTGCTAAGAGAGTGGAAGGATGGTAAGACTCGCCTCTAATTTTCGCTGTGTGCTGCGCTAAACCCCTTTAAAAAAAAAAAATGCCTTTTACAACTTCTTTTTTTTAAAGACTAGTAACCAGTGGTGCAATAGGTAGAGCGTTTGGTATCTGTGGCGACCTTATCGGGTTTGGCGGTGCCACACATATAACATCCTCTCATCAAAATTTCTTCAAAAGAAATTATAGAATTGAAAAGGACGACGTCAAATATTTAATTCGGACGCCCCTTTTCTAAAAATTACATGAGAATGAAAATCTTCATGAATCTTTTATTGATCACATCGAATAATTACAAGGTGTTGGGAATTACTGATTCCCTAAAACGAATTCGATATTAAATCGAACCCCTAAAAAGAATGCGGAAGACGAGCCCAAGAACAAACAAATATGAATCACCGATCAAAGGCACACCACGGGATCAAATGTACCTTTTGTCCACAGACTAAACACTGATGTTGCAATTCGAAGAGGAAATCGAGCACTATTCTTCAGAGGAGAATTATTTTCTTTGGGAGAAAGCGGTAGGAGAAGACGTGATGAAAACCAAGAGAGCGTATTCTCTCGTTCTCAAAAATACGTAACTTCACTTCTGTTGGAATAATTACTTCTTAGATTTTCCTTTATCTATTATAACTTTCTCCATGGGCCCTCAACTCACGGGCCGGGCCCATGACGGGCCAACTCAGGCCCATCAAAAGGAAAAAATCCATCATCTCCCACTTGCACATGGTGGGCCAAAACTAACATGGGCGGACGGGCCCTACTTAGGCCCATCAATTGAAAATCCATCAACTCCCACTTGACATGGTGGGCCGAACAGAATCCTCTTTTCCTCACCGCAACATTCATACTGGTGAATAGTCCGTGCGACCAGTATACTTTGAGAGCTCATTGCCATACATCTGTTAGGAATATATAGCAGCTCATAGTGGGCATCACATTCCAAGTAAATTTAGTATGCAGTACCCTAGATCGATCGATCACATTTATATCTATCTTGATCTCTTTTCAACAATGATATATATATATATATATATATATATATATATATATATTGTATTCACAATTATGATTATCCCAAAGACAATCATAATTGGTTAACCAGTGAATACAAAACTACAATGTGATTCTCCAAATTCGATCTTCCTTTTTCCTTCAAACTCTCAATTTTAGTTAAACTTGCTTTTCTAGAAATGTCCCATTAGATCGAATCAATTCATGATCATTGGCAACATCCTAAGATAGCAATCACTGAATAGAAGTCTTGAGAATAAGTAAGAGTCATGAGGGCACTTAAATTGAGGAACTTTATTCCTCAAGAGTCTCATACGGCATAAAAATTGAGATCAAACTTTTGCCACTCTTATTGGTCGTCTCATGCATACGTAGTATGAAATACGTATTACGGTATTAACTCCTTTCCCATGGAGCGTATGTCTACACCATCAATACCGTATAGATGATAGTTCAGACATACATAATGGCTAACTTGAGTTCACATATCTACTCGTTCACAGAATTCATCAGAACTCACATCTGGCATCATAGACAGATAAAGTAAAATATGTGGGTTATTTTACTTTCGGACATAGTAAATATTATGTCCTCATCTTAACACTCAGTTAAGGCGACATATATAATTTAAGCTACGAGCTCTCGATTATCACCTAGTTAATAAGCTTAAAAATCGTTTCATCTCTATTTATCACACAGTAAATAGACGCAATTACCCGTGTGAGTGGGCTAATATTTTATCTGTTTGACATACTTTATCGACTTATTATAATGCACTGAGCATTAAGATGCATAAACATCAAACAAAAAATTCATAGGCATTAATAATGAAAAAACGCAAATTCATTAAATGTGAACACTTCAGGGAAATTACAGTATTCTGTACATCAGCCTCTACGTAGTCCTAGAGATTTTACATGACCACAAAACACATCTCTAGGTATTGGCTTTGTCATAGGATCTGCTACCATTCTATGCGTAGATATGTACTGTAAGTTCACATCTTTTCATGCAACCATATTCTTAACAAAATTATACTTGGTATCTATATGTTTGGTCTTGCCATGATATTTTGGATCTTTGGTGTACGCTATAGCTGCTTGGCTATCACAGTTAACCAAAAAAGGATTTGCAGCATACCCAATAATACCTAAATGATCCAAAAATCTCTTAAGCCAAACTCCTTCTTGTACTGCTGCTGATAATGCCACGAACTCAGCTTCCATCGTGGACAAGGCTATACACGTTTGTTTCTTACTACTCCATGATATGGCGCCATTATTCAGTAAGAAAGCAAATCCAGAGGTAGATTTCCTTTCATCTAAATCTTCTCCCAAATCAGCATCCGAATAGCCTTCAAGTTGCAGATCATTTCCTTGGTAATTCAGCTTGTAATCAGCAGTTCCCTTCAGATACCTCAGTATTCTTTTAACGGCATTCCAATGTGCTTAACCTGGATTGGATTGGTATCTACTCACCATTCTAACTGCAAAACATATGTTAGGTCTTGTACACATCATAGCGTACATCAAGCTCCCAACAGCACTATCATAAGGAACATGTTTCATTTGTTCATTCTCTTGTAGAATCCTTGGACACAGTTTATGGCTCAATCCTTCACCTTTGGCAATAGGAGTATCAATGGATTTACAATCTTGCATACAAAATCGTTCAAGAACCTTATTTATGTATGTTTCTTGCGAAAGAGATAATGATCTCTTCGAACGATCTCTTGAAATCTTAACTCCAAGGATGTATGCAGCCTCACCCATATCTTTCATCTCAAAGTTGGAAGATAACCAACTCTTAACAGTATCAACAAACTCCATATTGCTTCCAGCAATTAGTATATCATCAATATATAATAATATGATCACAAATTGATCTTTGGATTTTTTGATATATACACAATGATCCTCATCTATCTTTGTAAAATCATATGCCATTATGGCATTATTGTGGCATCCAGAAATTTTGACAACCCTCGAATATGTGACGTTCCGTGACAGGTCGACGGAAGTATCGTCAGACTGCGTCATTTGTACCATTTATGGACACCATTTCGTCATTGTCATTGGACCAAAACGTTACATTTAGAAATGGTTCGATCATCAAAATTTTCCTTATGTAATGCCGTGATCGAAACCCTCTTCCACCTGCTTGTATACCCTACTAACCCAAAACTCTCGTGCACATTTGTTTCGATGACCCTACACGACCATGCACGGCCATGCACTCCCACCCAGCTATACTTCTCCAACTTGCATGACCCCGTGAACTTTCCATTCGGTGGTCAATCAAAGGGGGGAACATTGACCCATGCAGCCACGATAAACGACGTCACTCCATGCTGCAATTGAAGAAGACTCTAGATTTTGTGGCCATGCATGCGTGCATTTGGGTGGTCAATGGAAGTGAGCTGTTGACCGAGAGATGGCCAACAACAGCCACGTCGCCCACCCACTCGGCTGCAAGCAGAAACCCACGCCCATGCATGCTCGTGAAGAATTCATAAAGCTGCGTCACTCCTATGCAGCCGGTCAACCATGCAAGGTTGGTTGATTCTGCTGCCACGTACCGCATGAGGTGGGAGTCGACCAGCTGAAGCCACGTCTTCAGCTTTGTGCGCTGGCAGAGGAGGCCCCAAAGGATGGCCACGATACTGCCACACGTCCTTTGCTCAAGCAACTGAGGGAACTCCTTGCAAAGTTGACCGGTTTTGTCAACAAACCGGCAACGAGAGAGAGAGAAAGCGAGAGAGCAAGAGAGAGAGTGAGAGAATTCGTGAGTGAGCAGCGAAGTGGGTGAACGGCGAAGAGGGAGAAGGGACCGCCTTCTGCCGTGCTCGAGCTGCCACCGTCGACGCCGCTCGCTGCTGTTGAGTCGCACCACCGCACTGAACCCCTCACCGTTAGCATTGTAGGAATTGAGGCAAGTGAAGTCCTAAAACCTACTCTTTGCATTGCTGTGTGTATGTGTAGTAGATGGTAAGTCTTGGTTGTGGTAGATGGGATGAAATTTCGGAGCTATGGAGAGGGATTCGTTGGTCATGCGTGTTGTTTCTGGAAAGACCAGTTTGACCATCTTTGAGTTTGTGTGTTGCATGTGACTTTTTAGTCGGAATATTGTTTCAATTTCTTCATGAAAGTTGTAGAGAATACCTTGAAGAACAACATACTAAAATTTGAGACAAATTGGCTGAGTTTTGGGGGGGTAAAACCCTCATTCTACGAAAATGTTAGATCTGAAGCTGTTTTGTTGACCTCTTGGTGATTTTGTGTGTTGCATGTAACATTTTACTGAGAATTGTACTTCGACTTCTTCATGAAAGTTGTAGAGAACATATTTAAGATTAACATACTCAAATTTGAGGTAAAATGAACAAGTATAACCTAGTGAAATGATTTTTCTTCGGAAGACGTTAGATCTGGAAATGTTGTACTGAGCTCTAGTGACTTCGTGGACTATAAGGTGACTTTCCTTTGAAAATATCACCTTGATCCCTTAATGAAAGTTGTTAAGGACTCCTTGAAATACAACATACTCAAATTTGGGATAAAATGAACAAGTATAAGTGGGTGAAATCCTTATTTTTCGGAGAGACTGAATCTGGAGATTTCGGTAACTACCTTTGTTGCAATGCATGACCTATACTATTCTGTGAAGACCTCTTTTGGAAAAATGTTCTTCATGAGATATCTTCATCTATGTCTTGAATACAACATATTTAAATTTTGTGATTTTTGAAGGCCAATTGCATATTTAATCGAATGTGTTTTGAAAACTGTGCAATCTGTCTACTCGGACTTGATGATGTTGAAATGCATGGTCTATACTATTCTGTGCAAATCTCTTTTGGAAAGTGTTCTTCATGAAATGTCTCTATCTATGTCTCATCTGCAACATAGTTAAATTCCATAATTTTAGAAGGTCATTTGGGTGTTTAACTATAAATGTTGCAAAAACTGTGTATGAATAAGGCTAAAACTCTTTTCTTGTGATATACGGATTTTAAGTATTCTGATTTAGCTGGAAATTGTATAATTTATGGGTTATGGAAATTGTTATGTAAATCATGATGTGATGACATTCATACATTTCATATGACATCAAAGGATTGATGAATTTTCATGAACTCAAAGAAAGATTTCTTTTTAAAATCATTGCATCAAGTGATACTTTTCCCAATGCATATTACATGATTTCAAAAAGGGCTGATTCCAATCATTAGCATTGTTACATCAAATGTGAAATTGAAAATGAGATATATGAGAATATGAATTGTAATGAGGATACCGTCGGAGGTGTGAGCCGACGATGCCCCGGGAGTGTCGGGATGGCCGGAGTGTGTGTGCCGGGCATCTTCGGGAGTTTCGAGATGCCCGGTGGTATACGATACGTAATTCCAAGGGGAATGTCTGGTGGTATGTCGGTACGTAATCCCGAAAGCCTTGGAGGTGTGTGCCGGGGGATTCCTCGTGATGCCAGTTGGGGTACGAGATGGCCGGAGGTGTGTGCCGGATGCCCGAAGGTGTGTGCCGGAGGTTCCTCGTGATGCCCGGTTGGGTGCGAGCGATAAATGAGGGATGCAAACATTGGTCCCTGGAAGAAAAATGATGAGATCCTTGTGAAAGATAAAAATTGAAAGTGAATCATGTGCATGGGTGTATGCATATGGCATGATGCATGATCTCGCTTATGAAAGTAAATAGATGCTATTTGATATTGAAAATGCGATCATGAAGGTATGAATGGATCTCATGGTGATGTATGCTTGATAGCATGGATGATATGAATCATGGTGGTATATGCACATATGGCATGGAGACATATGCATGAATGCTTGATGATAAGTGCATGGTGGTATATGCACATATGGCATGGTGATATATGCATGGCTGCAAGGTAAGGTATGCTTGAATGCATGAATGATATGTGCTTTGTTCATGATACCTTGATTGTTCTGTTTGACGCATTGAGTAGTTTGGTGGATCTTTACTGCTGAGTGGTTGTACTCACCCCTTTTGGGGATTAACATTTCAGACTAGATAAGATTCCTCTACTGCCACTGCCACCAATAGATAGATCAAGTGGTTGTATATGACCGCGAGGAGGAGGATAGCAAAGGAAGGAACTTTTGGACGCCGACACTGATCGATGGACTTTAAGTATACGACTGATGGAAAGGATGCCAGTCATCTTTTGAAGTATAGCCGAGTATAGAAAAGCTTGGCATTTTGATGTACCGACGAAAGATATCCATCTGCTTTATGTAAATAAAGGTGTTCGGCTTTAACTTATAAAATGTTTAGTTGGTGTGCATCATTTTCTGAATATAGGGAAAGGAGTTGTTGGATACGCTTCCGCTATATAAATTGCGCAGGGACCGGCCTAAAAGATATAAACCCCCAGGATTGAAAGACCTTCAAGTCAAGAAAGAGAATGGTAATCGAACTGTGGCGACCCTAACGGTTCGAGGGCCGTCGAGGGGTGCCACAATTATGAAAACGTATATACCATTGTCTCGATAACTGCTTTAGCCCATAGATCGATTTCAAAAGTCGACATACTTTTCCTTCTTGGCCTTCCATAATGAAACTAGTGGGTTGTTCCATATATATTTCTTCCTCTAATTCTCCATTAAGGAAATCAATCTTTACATCCATACTAGTCACTATTGCCAGAATAATGCGAATTGAGATAAATCTCACCACAGGAGAAAATGTTTCTTCATAATCAATTCATTCCTATTGATTATACCCCTTCGCCACAAGGCGAGCCTTATGCCTTTCTATCGAGCCATTAGCTTTACGCTTTATTTTGAGAACCCACTTGTTCCCAATAGCTTTGCGTCCTTTTGGAAGGTCAACCAGTTTCCAAACTTGGTTTGACTTCATTGACTCCATCTCCACTTCCATTGCATGCATCCATTTTTCCTTACTAGGGTAATTTAGAGCCTCATTAAGATTTCTTGGCTCATCTTCATCTTGTGGAGCAACCATGAAAGTTTCCCCTTCAATGTCAAAACATCGACGGGGAATATTTTTGCGACTTGTTCGCCGTATGGGAGATTGTGCACTTTGTACATCATTCCCCATCATGCTCCCACTCGGATTAAATAATGACGATATCATCTCATCATGTGGTTGTAATTGAGAGTGAGTTGAATCAAATTCATTATTTCTCATGTTACTCCCACTTGGACGAACTCCACTATGTTCATTATCTTTATCCAAGGTTTCAAATAAGGAGTGTTCTTCACCTATTTTACCCTTCTTAGGAAATTCATTCTCTAAGAATGTTACGTCCCGTGATTCGAATTCAGTTATACTTCCACTTTCATGCTCACCTATGAACACATATCCTTTCGAGTGTTCAGAGTATCTTATGAAAATATTCTTCGTTCCTCTGGGACCCAATTTCCCAAACTTGTGAGAGGACTCATGAGTATAGGCAGCACAACCCCATGGCTTAAGAAAACTTAAGTCCGATTCTCTACCTGTCCATAACTCATATGGAGTGGAAGTAACTGATTTGGAAGGCACCCGGTTAAGTATATAGGTAGCAGTTAATAACGCATCACTCCAAAAGGTGATAGGTAAATTAGCATGCGCCATCATGGACCTAACCATTTCCAGTAGGGTTCTGTTCCTTCTCTCCACAACACCATTTTGTTGAGGAGTATATGGAATAGACAATTGTCTTTCTATTCCTTTTTCATCACATAATTTTCTAAACTCATAAGATAAATATTCTCGACCTCGATCGGATCTTAATACTTTTATTTTCTTTTCTAATTGATTTTATGCCAAGTTCATAAACTTTTTTAAACAACTCAATGCTTCAGATTTATGAGAAATCAAATAGACATATCCAAATCGAGTATAATCATCTATAAATGTGATGAAATAAATAGCCACGTGCCTTCCTCTCACATTCATCGGACCACAAACATCAGTATGAATTAAATGTAAAGGAAATTCAGCTCTTTTATCTTTTCCAAATGGTTTCCTTGTCATTTTCCCTACTAGGCAATGCTTACATATAGGCAAATCGACTTTTCAATGTTGCCCAACAAGCCCTCTTTGGCTAGTCTATTCATATGTTGTTGGCCAATATGACCAAGTCTAACATGCCACACATTCACATCATTATCATATGTATTAGGAGACGTGAGAAAGGAATAACAAACATTTGCATTAACATAGTCAATATCTAATACAATGAAACCATCCAGAAAATAACCACAACCATAGAAATTTGTATCCAAAAATAAATCCACACCTCTATTATGGAAGTTCATATTAAAACCTAGCTTGACCAACAATAAAACAGACACTAAATTTTGACGAATCTCCGGAGCATACAATACATCATGTAGGAATAAAGTGCGTCCACCATGCATGTTCAGTTGGCAGGTGTCAATTCCTTTTACTTCAGCTCTAGAGTTGTTTCCCACATAGATCCACTTAGTTCCAGTTGGTACTCGTCAAAATTCCACGAAGGATTCTCTATCCTTCGCTAAATGGTCTATCGCTCCTGAATCTACAGTCCACAAAGGATTAGACTCAGTAAAAAATACAGAACTTGACACATAGGCAAAGTTCTGAAAAGCACAAGAGGTATATACCTTCTTTGGCTCACGACAATCGCGAGCATAGTGACCATTCTTGTTACAATTGTAACACTTCACCCTTGTCAGCTTCTTCATTCGAGGACGTTTTCCTCTGTCATGTTGGTCAACCTTTGGCTTCTTCCTTGAAGGACCTGCTCCCTTGCCTTTCCTTTTATCGAACCAATTACGTCTGCCCTTAGAGCTTGAAGCTTCATGTGAGCTAGAACCAGCATGATAAATTTCAGTTTCCGACTTAGCCGCCAAGAGGCGGTCCTCTTCTAGCTCAAGATGACGCATTGAATCCTCAAAGGTTTTGATATTCTCATTATGGGTCAGGTGCACCTTCATATGCTCCCAACTCTGAGGCAAGGAACGAATCACTGCTTGTACTTGCTGCTCATTAGTCAGGACATGGCCAGCATCTTTCAACTCATTTATCATGTTTGACATCTTTCTAAGGTGTTGCTTCATGGTCTGACCATGAGGCTTCTTATAAGAGTCAAACCTAATAGTGAGTTGTCTCGGTCTGGTCACCGAAGTATGACCAAATCTTGCTGTCAACGCTTCCCACATTTCCTTGGCATTCTCAAAACGCCTGAACTCTCGCATGACGTCATTTTCCATTCTACTCAGCAACGTAATGCGAGCAAGGGAGTTCTTTCCTTTCCATACAACAAAAGCTTCCTTATCTCTCTTATGTTGCGCAGTGTTTCCTTCTTCAGGTTCTACCATGGTCAGGTTAAGAGCTTCTAGTGCCTCTTGCTCTTCCAGCACATATTGGATTTTCATGTGCCAGATTTCATAGTTATCGCCATTGAGCTTTTCACCTTTATTCAGCTCGGCAACTATGCTCTTTGTGGCTGAAACAATTCATCTGAACACATCATACATATATGCACGAATAATTAATGCCTATCATTTATGCATCCATTTTGCACAGACCCATCATATTAATGAACAATTTCAAGTAAGGTTTCAGATTAAAAAAGGTCACTATGTTTCCAATCATCCTCCAAAAAATCCTAACTTAAAATTATCATTAATATAATTGTCTTATGCAAAAGGAATTCTATGAAGCTACATAAAACTTCTATGAACTACCCACAGCAGTTAACAATAACAGAAAGCAAATAATATTTGACATCCAATAGAATAATAATGCTTTCACATAATACAACTTATATATTAGTTGCTACATCAACAACAACCAGGTAGAAAACATTACATAAGATGTCCACAAAGCACACTAAATAAAGACCAGCCATAACATCTAACACCATTTCAATATGTGAACTAGGAAAGATCCTTTTTTCTTCAATTTATTGATCTTTTCTTTTGTAACAATCAGGTAATAATCATCTATAAAAGACATCACAATACTCCTATATAAAGCAGCTTTGTTGACATCCCATATGCGATTCAACACTCCTTTCCATTCTTGTGGAATAGTGTTTATGAAAAATCGCACCATCTCAGACTGTGGCATGGGACGACCATTCCATATGACCTTTTGTATCTTCCCGTTGACTTCAAGAACATGATCAATTAAGTCACCACTCTCCCATCGATAATCAGTAAGCTCAGCTATCAACCTAGAAAGCTTTTCCTTTTGTTTATCGGTAATTACGCGAATAGGCGTGCGTAACTGAAGGGGAGGCATTGTTCATGCAACAAATGTAGAACAAATTAGGGATTACATATAATCCACATAGACTTAATTGGAAAAAAAGAAACAAATCCTTTTTTTTTTTTTGGTCAATGGTCAACGGTCAATGGTCAAGTCAACGATCAAGTCAACGGTCAGTTAACGGTTAACGGGTCGGAGTCAACGGGCGGTCAGGTAGGACCGGACGGACCGGTCAGATGAATTGACCGGCACATGCCACGCTCGTGCACGGCTGACGTCACGATGACGTTAGCTGGCACGTGCGTCGCACACCCCTGGGCCAAAAAGGCGCTCCGACGAGCCGTTTCGCGCGCGTGTGCGTTGCACGCACCTAGGCCGAAACGGCGCATCCGACTTGCCGTTTTGCTCGTGCGTGCGTCGCACGCGCCTAGGCGAAACGGTGCGTTTGACTCGTGCCTCTGCGGGGATGACCCCCGTTCGTTCTAGCCACGCGTGGTGGCGCGTCCGATGGCCTCCGGCGGCGATCCGCGACTCGTTTTTCTCGTATCGACGAGACCTTCGACCTTGCACTATCAAAAACGAATTTCAACACAAACTCCCCTTTTAGTTTTCTCACATCGTATGGCGTCACTTTGTAAAGTATCGGAAATACTATTTGTCCTCTACTTTTCTTGGCCTTCATTATTAGGATGAGCTCGCAGAGGCACCATTCACTGGAAGCATAATTTTCTGAGATAACAGGGATTGAGATCTTTGAGTGTGTGACTGCATCATAAGTGCACTGGGAAAGTGATCTCCAAAGGGGAGATTTTCTTCATCTCTGAACACTAACTCTGGCGGCATGGCTCTTACATTTACAAGTGCTTGATAGAGGTGATCAACGAAGCCTGTACGAGTATCTGGGCCTCTAAAGCTCAGGAATCATCGTACTTATATTCTGTCTTAGAGGTCAACGGACTACGTGCTCCCAGATCGGCTTCTCCAGAGTTACTTGCTTCTGAAGTGGCCGACGAGTCAGATGGACCAAAGCTGCAATGATCTGCATAGTTACTTCCGGCTGGGGAGATCAACAAACCAGATGCTTCTTGTTCTGCAGAATCACTTTCGTCTGGAGAGGTCAACGGGATAGATGGATCAAATTTCCAACGTTCTGCAAAGTTAATATCTTCTGGAACGGTGGCTGTCGAAGCAGGTGCTTCGAGACCGGTTTCTTCAGCTGGACGGATCAGCAGGTTAGTGGCAGTTGGAGAGGCTCCAGAATCTGAAAGTTGTGCATCAGCGTTTGTGCTTGCACCCTTTTTCTTCTTGAGAAAGACATACGCAGATGCACAGAGACAAATGGATGCGAGAAAACGCCTGAAAGGTTCATTGACGGGGCATCCCATTTTGCTCTATTAAGGCAGGAAAACACAATGATCTCCTTATGCACCAAGATAGTTTTTTTAGCACGATATGGTTACTTATCTCTGTTCCGCATTTGCAGTGTCGCTGGTAAAGAGGGAAAAAAGGGGCAGTGGGAGCTGAAGTCGGAGGATGACTATTAAAGTCTCTCAAAAGTCTTTTTAATATAGTGTGAGATCAAATACAGTATGGTAAGTTGGGGGAATCTAGACGCTTTGGGTTCGGAGAACTTGAAAGCTATCGGTCATCAGAGTCGTCCCTCTGTACGACAGGAAAACGACACAAATGCCTTGCTGTTGCCCCAGAAGAAAAGCAAGTTGGACTGGACTAGCGGTACTGTTTTTTTTTTTTTTTGGGTCGGTGGACTAGCGGTACTCGCTTACTGCACAGCTTTCTGAACGAGTCTGGATGGATGTGAACATGAAATGGTTGACCAGTTGTTCCGAGAGACTCCTGCACATTACCGCTTATTAAGCGATTAACTAACGATTCATTGACTAATAGCAGTATATTCTAATGCTTACAGTTGTCTTTGCCTTCTTGGAATCAAATAATGCTTACACGCTCATTGCCCTCTTTGGTCTGACGTCATGGCGTTTGTCTATAGCATTATTAATCTTTCCCGAGCCAAAAGTAACACTCGGATTTTATTTTGTTTTTGGTCAGAAAAATATTCCTGAGTTAGCGCATAAAGAAAGAGACTAATTCTCGACTTGTAGCCTGGACAACTACTTGAGGCAATTACAATAGTGAGCGGCTTTATCTTATGTGACACATCGAATTTAACTCATTCGAGATATTATCCACTTTGACCCATATCATACAAATCTTCACACTTTTGTTCTTTGGCGTACAAGTGAGCATTTTCCTAAAAGATCACCAATTTCGATAGTACTCCTACCCAAGCACGCTTGCCGATATGTTGAAAGGGGCACGGTCTCCCCCCAATCAATATGTAATTCTATTCATTACAAACCTGGCAGCTTCCGTATGATTGGTCCTCGAACCATACACCAACTGAAGGATACTATATTATGACATCCTAAATTTAATTCATCCGAAGCACTTTCTTAAGAGGTTATCCATCCTCGTAGTTCTTTCACTTGAGCACATTTAACTTTAAAGTTCCAAAACTAGGCATTGTCTTTATGTTAAAAGGCGCATTCGATTTATTCCCACTCTTTTCGCCATCTTAGAAGCTTACTAGGAGTCACTCATTATCCAGGCCCTCATGCCACGGCGATCACTCCCCACCCTCATTGAACCTGGTTGTTACAAGTTGTGTTCACTGAGTTGAACTAGCCTGAGCTGGTTTTATTCTCAATTATTATCATACAAAAAATTTCTGAATCAAGCCATGACCCAAAGAAGCTCTAGTCCAATCAATTTCACCCCCGAATTTCAAATTTTTTTTTAAAAAAAAAGCCTAAGTACATGAAAAAAAAGAAGGAAAAAAAAAAGAAGTTGGGTGCAAAGGTAAAATTTCATTATTGTTCTATGAAATTCACTTTGATTGCCCTGCAGTTGCATCTAGAGATGCTCTTTATTTGTGATGTCTCTGTAATTTATACTGAGCTATTATGTTCCTGTGTTTGCTAATTGTTTTCTTGCGACCGCCGAAGTCATTGTAATCATTTGTATGAAACTGATATTGAGAAGGGAAAGTGGTAGTTGCAAACTGGATGCATGACAACTGCCTATTTCTGTTCCAGAAACAATTTTTCTATTCCAGACCTGTTTCTGGAATAGAAATCCGTTTAATAAACTTATTCCGTTTTTCTATTTCTGGAATAGATTTTTATTCCAGAAATAGGTTTGGAATAGAAATCAGAAATAGAAATTTTCTGCTTCTCTATTTTTGAAATAGAAATGAGAAATAAAAAAATTTCTCATTGTTCGTCAATCGGTCCTTCATCCGTTGCCGCCGACCACCGTCCGTCGATTCTTTGGTCACCCCAGTGGTCGCCGCGCGCTACGGTCGCCGCGCCGCCGCCCACTGCCCGCCGCCGCCGATCTACCGCCATTCAAAAGGAAGAAATTTTGTATCGTTATCAAACAAATTTCTATTTTTAGAGTAGAAATTTTGTGTCGTTATCAAACGGTTATTTTTGCTTAGAAACTCTTCTAGAAATAGAAATAGAAACTATTTCTGGAACAGAATAGTTGTCATGCGTGCATGTGATGGATATTCTGCCTTCAATGAAACTCGGCCAATGAAAAACTTAATAAAGAGACCAAAAAATTTGCAGTGTATCAAAGTTCATACTGTAGCACTTTAGCATGAGTTCCGTCCTAAAAAAGAGAAAAACAATTTAGAATGAGAACATTCAAAACCTGCGAACTGCGACATTCCATTAACAAGTGCATGGGGAATATCGATGCTATGAAAATTCCTGCTAAAAGTGTTTAATAAGGAATTGATTCCATGTCAAATGCATTGACTATACATAAAAGAAGTCGGTTCGTTAGAAATTGTAAGGCATTCATGATTTGGTTAATTGATCAGTGCCTTAAAAGTTTAAAATCACTCTTTAAAGACGCAAATACTTTGTAAAATCATTGTTGGGGATAGTTACTGATTCATCCAAATTGTATCCTTCCTTTATATTTTTATTTTTGCTTAAGCCATATTCTAGTTTCAGTTCCTATCATGATTTTATCCCGGAATTAGAGAAATCGAGGATTATATCAAATTTTTGTCTTTTCCAGGCACTGTTGCTAATGAGAAAACCAAATTCAATTGAAGAGTTACTAAAGAAAATAATAACGCGGAAAATTTTGTTTGAGCAATTTCTATATATTCAATAAAGAAGAGTACATGGGCATGTTTATAAACTTTAAAAAATGACTATTTGTAGTTACAGAATATTGCAATATCAATCACAATTAATTAGGATTAATTAAAGTTTTGTTTTTTTGTGGAAAAAAATGATTTGGAAAAAAATTTCCTTAAAATATTTACTTACATCATTTACAAAATGAATGATCAGAAAAAAATTTCATTGTCCACGAAAATATATAAACATAAATTATTGTTGAAAATGAAAAATTTTCATTGATTAATTATCAGGAAAATATTTTTCAAATAATTTATTTTTTGTTAAATAAATTAGGGAAAAAGCCACCAAAAACCTCAAACTTTGCCCAAAGTGACAAATTTACCCCAAACTTTTTTTTTGTGACATAAAAACACTAAAGTTTGCTAACCATGACACATTTACCCCAAACTTTTATTTGTGATACAAAAACCCTGAACTTTCATTTGTGTGACATATTTACCCCAAATCATAGGGGCATTTTGGTCTTTTTATTTTTTTGACATTTTTTTGTTTTTTCTTTGTTTTTTCTTCCCTCCGCGGGCGTCCGGCGAGGGCCGCCCTCGCCGGCGTCGAGCGAGGGCTCCGCCATGGCCAGTGGAGGGAAGAGAGAAGAAATTTTTTTTTAAAAAAGTAAAATAAAAAATAGAAAAAATAAGACAAAAATGCCCTTAATGGGGTAAATGTGTTACAGTTTGCAAAGTTTGGGGTTTTTCATGTCACAAAAAAAGTTTGGGGTAAATTTTTCACTTTGGGCAAAGTTTGGGGTTTTTGGTGGTTTTTTCCCAATAAATTAAGCCTAAGAGAAATAATGCACAATCTTGAAAGAAATGCAGAATCAAGGCAAATATATCTCTATAAGCTACAATTTTTAAAATGAGCGAAATGTACTAAGTTTGCTCATGGTAATAGGATTATCCACAAAGAGACAGCTTACATTTGTGATTAATACTTAATGAGGAACATAAGTCGATCTCTTCCTCCATAATATTTTTTTTTTCCATAAATTGGTCATAAAGCATTGAAAAGCGAGGGGTCTTTGGAACATTTCTTTTCCCCCATTTGAGAAGACACACGATCTACTGACCATTTAGGGGTGCATGGGAACGTTTCTGTTCCTTGATTTTTCTGTTCTTTTGCTAGCTGGAGTAAAAAAATTATAGAAATTCGTTTGGTAGCGCCAATTAATTTTTCTATGCCCCGGAATAGAAAAGTGGCCAGGAAATAGATATGGAATAGAAACAAGAAATTTAAAAAAAAAAAAAAAGTAGTTTCGATCCAGGGAACAATTTCTAGAAATAAACCATTTTGTTCTTTTCTACTTTTCTTTTGATCTTCTTCCTTGCAGTGGTTGCTACCTTTGCCACCCATGACCACCACCAACCAACCACCAGCCACCTACGGCCCTCGCTGCCCAACCGTCGGCCACTTCCACCGCCGACTGACCGCGCATTCTTATGGATTGTACCAAACACATTCCTATTCTTTTTCTATTCCGAGAATAGAAATTTTGTATAGTTACCAAACACGTTATTTCAATCAGAAATTGTTCAAGTGAGTAGAAATAAAAAAGAACTATTTCTAGAAAGAAATTGTTTATCGAAATAGAAATATTACCATTTGCACACTTATTTGCATAATCTATACACAAATTTAAGCTCAAATAAAAAAACTGGTCAAATGACAAAAAAATTCCTCAGCCGTTAATAACATAATTGACGTAATTTGAAAAATGAGCTAGTCGATTGACCTCAACTTGGCAAAGTCTATAGGTCATTGTCTTATTAGGTATTATCCTTTGAATGATCCTTCCAAATGGGCCACTCCGTTTTGCTTCTAGTAGTCTTCCTCTCCACATGCTTAGTGGTTGCCTTTTAGGGATTATCCCGTGACAGTTCCATCTCGGCGCCGAATGGAGTCAATATGCACGGGAGGATTGTACCACGAATCCGAGCAAAAGGGAAATGTGGGAAGTTGTATGGAGAGGAAAAAAAAGTATTCACTTCATTCATTTCTGTATCTATTACAAGGATTTGTATATTATACAAGAAGACTCAATAAAAAAAGTAAATAATTTTTTCTAATCTTTCTAGTCCTAAAATAACCACAACCCTTATCAATTATAATCAATACAAATCCTCAATCAGATCCTAGATCTTCAATCATATCTTCTTTCAACACTCCCCCTCAAGCTGGTGGCTTGTATATATCCAAGACACCTGGCTTATTTAGAAGATATGTATGCTATCTCCAACAAAGAGGTTTAGTGAATACATCTGCAGGCTGCTCCGTGGTTCTGATCCCTCTCGTTTCGATGATGCCTTCTTTGATCTTCTCTCGAGTAAAATGGCAATCAACTTCTATATGTTTTGTCCTCTCATGTAGTACGGGATTTGCTGCAAGCTTGAGTGCTTAATCATTATCACAAAAGAGCAATGTTGGACCCTTAACTTGTATCCTAAGGTCCAGAAGTAAGCCTCGTAGCCATACCACCTTACAATTAGTCTTTGCCATAGATCAATATTCAGCTTCTACTGATGATAACGATACAGTGGATTGCTTCTTTGTCTTCCATGAAAGTAATGACTCCCCAAACTTGATACAAAAACCACTAAGGACATGTGGCATAGTCCGCATCGCAATAGGCTGTCATCTCCATATTGCACTTTCTAGAGAGGAGTCTCCCTAGTCCTGGACATTTCTTCAGGTATTTCACTACCTTTAGGGATGCATTCATGTGTGACTGCTTTGGACTGTGCATGAATTGGCTAAGAGTCTATACTGCATAGCAAATGTCTGGCCTAGTCATGGTGAGGTAGATAAGTTTTCCAACAAATCTCTAATAACTTGTGGATCCTTCAATAATAGATCATCAAAGGAAGATATCCCAGCATCATAATCAACACTGGTCAACTTGGTATTCTGTTCAATGGGAATAATTGCTGGTTTACACCCTGATAATCCTGCTTCTAATATAATCTCCATCACAAATTTTCATTGACTAAGGGAAATCTCTTGATCAGAACAAGCTATCTCTATTCCAAGAAAATATTTAGGTGACCCTAAATCTTTGATGTGAAAAGAGGAATGTAGATACTCTTTAAGCTTCTTTACAGCGGAATCATCATTTCCCATGATAAGTATGTCGTCAACATAAATCATCAAGTAAATGGACGACGTACCTTTTGCCCAAGTGAATAAAGCATAATCATGCTTGGACTGCTTGAACCCAGCTCCTGTAAGTGCAGTAGTGAACTTGGCGTACCACTGTCAAGAAGCCTGTTTAAATCCACAAAGAGATGGGAAAATGTCACAAATGGTCCCTGAAGTTTTATGTAATGTTCAATTTCGTCTCTGTACTTTTAATTGACTCAGTTTGGTCTCTGAATTATTGATAAATGTCCGATCTAGTCCATGACTATTTGAAAATCGATCAATTTTGTCCTTCCGTTAACTTTCTGTTAGTTAAAGTTAACGGAATGGGGGCATTTTGGTCTTTTTATGTTTTTAATATTTTTTCTTTTTTTTTTCTTCTTCTCTCTTCCCTCCACCAGCCATGGCGAAGTTGGCGGAGGGAAGCTGGCATTTGGTGAGGGTCGCCCTCGCCCGACGCTGGCAAGGACGAGGGGTGTCCTCACTAGATCTGGCGAGGGTTGCCCTCGCTAAGTTGCTGGGTTCGTAGGTCGCGCCGTGGCGAGCGTAGGGCTTGGCGCCGAGGTTGGAGGAGATCGTGGTGGTGCCGATGGAGGCAGGCCAAGGAAGTACAGACTTGGTGGAGGAGCCATGAGGTCGGCGTCCTCATCTTGTGGCCTCATGCAGCGGGGCTCGGCAAGCCGCGGCATGGGGAGGCATCGAGGTCCCTCCGATGGAGGGGCAGCCCTCACCGGCATTGGGCAAGGACGGCCCTCACTGGACGCCAGCTTCCCTCCGCCATGGCCGGCGGAGGGAAGAGAGAAGAAGAAAAATAAGAAGAAGAAGAAGAAGAAGAAAAAAATAGTAACGGAATGACTAAATTGAACCTTTGCTAATAGTTCAGGGACCAAATTGAGTCAATCAAAAGTACAAGGACCAAATTGAACATTACATAAAACTCTAGGGACTAATTGTGACATTTTCCCTAAAGAGATTTGCGGAAACGATATACCTTAGATTGCCCCTGTCTCCGTAATCCTTGTGGAAAATCCATGTAAATTTCTTTTTCCAGGTCACCATGAAGAAAGGCATTGTGGACATCCATTTGATGCAGTGACCAGTTGCGAAGAGCAGCAACCAATAAGAAAGAACGAACCGTGACATCCTTGGCTACCAGAGAAAATGTTTCATGGTAGTCAAGACCTTCTCACTGTGTGAAGCCCTTGGCCAACAACCGGGCCTTATATCGTTCCACAGAGCCATCTGCTCTGTATTTGATCTTATAGACCCATTTACATCCAATGGGCTTGCGATTAGGAGGTAATGATACGATATCCCAAGTGTGATTGTCAATAAGGGCTTTAAGTTTTGCCTCCATTGCCTTTTGCCAACGTTGATCATGTATAGCCTGATTATAACTAGAAGGCTCTCTTTTCGCAGAAATTCAGCTAATGCAACATAAATGATCTGATGACAATCGGTCAAAAGACACATACAAGGAGATAAGATAACGAGTACTTGACGATATTGATGAAGAATAGACATAATCTTTGGTCCAAACTGGTGGGCGAGTGATTTGACCAGATCTTCGCGGTGGCTCATCTAGCACCTCCAAAGATGATTCTTCAATACTTGTAGGTTGTATGGAATTTGTCTCCTAAAGTTCCTGTTCCATGAGATGTTGCTCAACTGAATTTTTAGTAGAGAGCTCATCGGGTGGTGAAGGCGATACTGTATCCACTATCTGATGTCTTGGGGGAGAGGTAATAAGATACGACTTTCCAGAAGATAGATCTTCTTCCGACAAGAATCGATGATTAGTTCCCATATCATTTGCAGACATAGAAGTGGTATCTCGGAAAGGAAAAATATCTTCATGAAAAACCACATCCCTGCTGATAAAAAATTCCCGGGTAGACTGTTCATAAACTCGATAACCCCTTTAAAAGTTGGGATATCCCATGAAAATGCACTGGCGAGCACGAGGGCCCATTTTATCCCAGGGGCCTACTATAGTTACATAACAGAGACAGCCAAACACTCAAAGATGACTCAGATCTAGTTTCCTTCCATACAATAATTCAAACGGAGTTTTGCCTTCTAGAATGCGTGATGTCATATAATTTATCGGGTATGCTGCAGTGACCACACAATCTCCCCAAAAATTTTCTGATATAGATGCCTGGAATTTAAAAGCACGTGCCACTTCTAAGAGATGACGGTGTTTTCGCTCAACAACTCTATTTTGCTGTGGAGCATAAGTGCAGGTACTTTCATGCAAAATTCCATTTGAGGAAAGACAGGAAGTACATTCACCATTGAAGAATTCTCTTCTGTTATCAGTGCAGATGTGACGAACTGATTTTCCAAACTGAGTTTTGGATAAGGAAAGGAAGATTCTAAGGTGAGAAAGAACTTGACCTTTTGATTGTATAAGGAAAACCCAAGTGGCACGTGAGAAATCATCCATTATTGTAAGAGAAAATCGTGAACCATCAATGATTCAATGTGTGATATGGTCCCTAGACTTCAGCATGAATTAAAGAAAAAATGCCGCCTACTCAAGTTTTACTGTTTTGAAAAGGGGCACGAGTTTTTTTTGCCAAAGGGCAAATGGGACATTTAGGACAATGGAAAGAAGTAGTGTCACCCAATCTTTGGTGATGAAGAAAATTTTTGTCATTGGCAACAATGTTACACAATGGTTTATTGAATGCATCGGAAGATAATTTAAAATTGCTTGGAAGATTGATCCAAAAATATAGTCCTTGACATATTCTACCCAAGCCCATCAGTTTGCCAGTCGAAAAGGCCTAAAATAGACATTTATCAGAGTCAAAAGAAACATGACAAGAATTTTCTTCACAAGCTCGAGAGACTGATATGAGATTAAAATGGAAAGTAGGAACATAAAGGACATTTTTAAGAGTGATGAGTGGACTAACATTCACGGTGCCAGTCATTCCAACATGTGTGGTGTTTCCATTCGGAAGTTGTACTGATATAGGAAATGATAATTTCTTGATGTTGGAAAAGAATTTTGGATTGCAGACAATGTGATCACTAAGGCTGCGCATGACAAAATTTCTGAAACATAAATTGATTTCTGGCCAGAAATCAATTTCTCAATTTCTATATCTCGAACGAGTTTCTGAGCAAAGAACCCGTTTGATAACGACTCAAAATTTCTATTTCTGAAACAAAAATCCGTTTGATAACATAATAAATTTCTATTTCTAGGAATAGAAATTGATTAGATAATAACATAGGAAATCCTCAAATACAAAATAATAGTTGAAATAATACTAAAACAACATAGGAAATCCTCAAATACAAAATAATAATCGAAATAATACTAATACATTACAAAAGTTAAAAATACAATTTCATGGAATTTCCGGCATATTATTATCCCTTGCCATTTTATTGGCAATGGTTTTTCTAAGCATATTTATTTGATTTCCCTCCTTGGTCAATGTATCATTTGCAAGCTCATCTTACATAGGTTCAGACAAGTACTGCGAAAGCATGAATATGAGTGCCATCAATAGTGCCTATACAACCTTATCATTTTATCAAAGACTAGTATTATACAAGATTATCAACAAAATAAAATTGATGGTGTAAATGAATATATGAGAATTCTACCTTGAAGTAACATTTATGGTTAGGAACCAATCGGGAGAAGGTCGGTTTATTTTGATTCTCGAATTAAATCAGTCTAGTTACTCATCCCTAATTTCTTTATTGTTGCTCAATGAACCTTTAATGGCCATTGCATAGCAAAGAGAGAGATTCTCTTGAATCTTTTGCCTTCGAATTAAAATTCTAATTATTTTGATTTTACAAGAATTTTGAATCCGTAAAGAAACGAGGTTAAATTTCTAGGCACGTTTTTTATTCATCTATTACGTAAGAACTTTTTCTTCAACTAGCCATGCTCGTGCCTTTTCTAGGAGGAAAGAGCCCCATTGTTTTTAAGTAAGAATTTGAAAATTTTGGTCGTTTTTAAAATTGGGGACCCATTTGATTGCCTTTCATCCTAAAGAGGAAGTTATCAAAAAAAAATTTGAAAAAAAAAATGAAAAAAAAACACGACCAAAATAAGAAAAAGAAAATTAACAATAATTTGTGAAGTTGTGGTTATAAGTGAATTAAGTTAGCAAGAAAGCACAAGGTTCTTCTATATGGTTTGATTTCAGGTTCTTATTTCTATTTCAGAAACTGAGAAGTTAAAAATTTCAGCTTCTGATTTCTTCAATTTTTCTATTTCTGGAATAGAAATCTGTTTCAGAAATAGAGAAATCAAATTGCGTTACCAAACGGATTTCTGTTCCAAACCTGTTCTAGGAAACAGAAAACAGAGAAACAGAGAAATCGAGAAACATAAATTTTGTCATACACCCCCTAACTCCTGTATCAATAATCCATGCATCCTTCGAAATCGAGTTCATCAGACAATAAGAAATACCTGTGAAATTCCCTGCCTTGTCAGAAGCATCCAATTTCTTTAGAGCTTCCATTAGCTCCTGATATTCCCCATAAGTAATTGACTTGTCTGTTGATTTACCCGACACCTGAAAAATAGTTGAAAACTTCCCCTTTTCTTTTTCGCCAGGTTTACCATGTAGTTTCTAGCAATTTTCAATTGTGTGGTGCAGGCGTTTACAATATTCACAATATAGCTTACCCTTTCCTTTTTAGTTGTTGTTTTTTGTGACTGAGGAAGGCCTGCTTACCGCATGGGCTGTCGGATGCCATGAGAAAATGACCTCGTGGGTCGTCAAGTCCAGCGAAGAAATGGCCTCGTGGGCCATCTAACCCATACATATTTGTGCCACGTGGACCGTTGGATTCAATCATCCTGCCACTCCGTGAGCCGTCAGATCCAGCGGCTCCAAATATTGATCAGGAGTCGTCTGATCGATCGAAGAAATCGTGGACATCCGTCGCTTTATGATATCCTCTAGGGTTTTCTCCATGAAACCCTAGATTGAGTCCGCAACTCTCTCTTCCTCCCGTGGCTCTTTGTAACGGGCGAGAGAAAACCTTCGCCGCCAAAGCCACGCTCTCGCCATCCTTCCCATGATTTGCTACTCTCTATTGGCTTTCCTCTTGGATAGCAAGCTGGTAGATGTGGCCAAGGCTTGGCATCGACTCCATGGTTAAAATCTGCGATAGAAACGAAAGGTAAGATTCGTTCAATATGAGGAGAAATCTTGTTGCTTTCTCCCTGTCCTGCATCTTTTTGTACTGCTGTAAAATCGATTCGGGCCAGTCGAACTTCTCTTCGGCCGCTTCCTGTTCATTCCATAGACTCGAAAGTTTATTAAAAATCACAGCAACAGTCATGTTTCCTTGCTTTAAATCCGAGATCTGTTGCGTCAAATTTGACTTGATCTAATTTTCCATACATCTCCTTGATGTTTTCCCACATTTGTTTCAAGTCCTCCGTCGGGGGAAGACCGGCCGCGACCTCGGAAGCAATGCAATTTTCGATCCATGTTCTGACTAGTTGATTGCATTTCTTCCATAGTCACGTCATTCGATCGTCGGATGGAATCAGAACCGTTCCGTCAATAAAACCCTCTTTATCTTTCGTTACCAGTGCGCGCCGGAACTCGTGTGACCAACTCGAGTAATTCTCTGGTCCGGTTAACTGCTAAGCAACAAGCTTTAGTTCTGGTCCGTCAGCATTAGTTGTGAAAAGAGGGTCGCCGGGCTCCGGCCGGCCGTTGGCAGCGAAGATTTGGTATGGGAGAAACCCTGGCGGCAGATTCAGGTAGGGATTTGCTCCTAAACCTGATTCGCTAGATCTAGTTATATGACCCGCATTGGAAAAAAACGAACCCGGGTAGGGATTCGTTCCCATACCCGGTTCGGCTGACCCACCTGTTTGCTGTGAGCTGGTGGTTATGCCTGCCCCCTTGCTAGTTGGTGGGCCTCCATCAGTCTGCACACCATTTCGATATCCCGGCAATGATGTATTTGCGCCCGGCCCATAGTACCAAGGATATGGTACCCATTGGTAAGGTTGGCCCGAATAGGACTGCCCCAAATTGAACTGAGCCGGAGCAGGTGTCCACTGTGCACGCTGAATTTGACTCTGCAGCTGGATCTGCTCCTCGGACACAGCAATAATTGTCGAGGATTCTTGGATCTGCGAAGCTTGTGGCGTCGTTTCTCCTGCGGACTGATCACCGAAAGATGAGGTAAGTGTCTGTGGGTTTGTCATGATGACGACTTTTCTAAAAAAAATCTGCAACAACTCTATTTTGCAAATTGGTTTTTTTCTTGGCAAAGAACGAAGGCTCAAGGAAGAATTCTTGCTTGAGGCTGTTCTATTTTGCAAGTGTCGAAAAAAAAAAAACGGAGGCAATTCAGAGAGAAGTTAGGAAGCTATGCCAGGATCAGAAGATGCTCTGATACCATATCACGAATCCGAGCAAAAGGAAAATGTGGGAAGTTGTATGGAGAGGAAAAAAAAAAGTATTCACTTCATTCATTTATGTATCTATTACAAGGATGTATATATTATACAAGAAGACTCAATAAAAAAAGTAAATAAATTTTTCTAATCTTTCTAGTCCTAAAATAACCACAACCCCTATCAATTATAATCAATAAAAATCCTCAATCAAATCCCAGATCTTCGATCATATCTTCTTTCAACAGATTGTTTAACGTTTATGTCGTTGTCCTTTTGGACGTACGAAGAAATAATATAAAAAGACCAAGACCATCATTGAGCCTAATTTTCTTTGTTTTATGCATCGGAGTTTGCCATCCCACCGTCGTCATAAGTAGCTCTCATCTATATTCAATCTTACACAAGTTCTTTAAAAAAGACTCGCTAGCGCTGAAAGAAGTCGATGATAAAACCATTTGAATAGATAAACATTTCTCATGCTCGGCGTCGCATATCAACCGCCCACTTTACATATATCTGACAAGAGAGATTTATTGTATCTATTTAATATCTATGCATGAGACATATTTGATTTTATAAGCTCTAAAACTTTTTCCTTTTTTTTTTGTACAACCACATCAACGGTCTACTCTTTATTAACCTACGAACTTTAATGAGCAACAAAAAAAAAAAAAAATGCAATAGCTATCACCATAGTAATATTACCATCACACTAGTCTTTAGACCGTGCAATGTACCAATGAAGAACTAATATGAAACGACTCCCTTGCAATTTGCATGTGCAGAAAGGTGTAAAACTAATATAAAAAGATCAATTTGTCTTATTAGCTATTATCCTTTGAATGATCCTTCCAAATGGGCCACTCCGTTTCGCTTCTAGTAGTCTTCCTCTCCACATGCTTAGTGGTTGCCTTTCAGGGATTATCCCGTGACGGTTCCATCTTGGCGCCGAATGGAGTCGATATGCATGGGAGGATTGTTTAACGTTTATGTCGTTGTCCTTTTGGACGTATGAAGAAGTAATATAAAAAGACCAAGACCATCTTTGAGCCTAACTTTCTTTGTTTTATACATCGGAGTTTGCCATCCCACTGTCACCATAAGTAGCTCTCATCTATATTCAATCTTACACAAAGTTCTTTAAAAAAGACTCGCTAGCGCTGAAAGAAGTCGATGATAAAACCATTTGAGTAGATAAACATTTCTCATGCTCGGCGTCGCATATCAGCCGCCCACTTTACATATATCTGACAAGAGAGATTTATTGTATCTATTTAATATCTATGCATTAGACATATTTGATTTTATAAGCTTAATTCTAAGCTCTTAAAATTTTTCCTTTTTTTTTTGTACAACCACATCAACGATCTACTCTTTATTAACCTACGAACTTTAATGAGCAACAAAAAGAAAATAAGGAAAAAAACGTAATAGCTATCACCATAATAATATTACCATTACACTAGCCTTTAGACCGTCCAATGTACCAATGAAGAACTAATATGAAAAGACTCCCTTGCAATTTGCATGCGCAGCAAGGTGTAAAACAAATATAAAAAGATCAAGACCTCCTTTGAGCCGTTTTTTTCCCTTCATGAGAGCTAGTTATTCGATCATGGCCATAAGTTGCTCTCACTTGTATTCGACTCAACACTAAATGCTTTTAAAAAGAGTCACTATTGCTTAAAGTTGATGACAAAACCATACGAGCAGATAATCTTGCAGCCAAAATAATTGGAAAATATTGGTAGCTTATTAAGTTGTTCATATATTCCATGGCATTAGTTCCCTCATTGGCTACATCTATCTAACCTTCACATATTATATCTAGAAACGGGTAGGAATTGGGCGAGAAGACCATCCCTGACAATGACAATACGTACTAGTTGATTTCTATAATCATGACAAAAAGGCGATCCAGTTGTATGACATGAATAATTTCTTTTTGAAATAAGAAAAAGAAAAGAAAAAAATAGAAAAAAATTCAGAATTTTTTTAAATGTAAAATTTATCCATCACTCGATGACTTCACGAAATTCTTTCTTGAGTTAACCAATCCCCAACACTAGTATGTGTTAGTTGGGGGGCCATTTGTTTAACCAAGCTTCATGTAAGCAATTTCCGAATAAAATAAGTTAAGATAGATTATCTTGGCAAATCATTAAAAAGTTTAAAATTAAATTAGCCAACTTGAAAATCTTATAACTAAATTGGTATCTATACGATATATTCATGACTTTAAATAATTATCCCTCACTGAAAGTCACTACCCATTTGGCCTTCTTTGAACTTGATGGAATTCTAGTCGGCGGAAGATGACTTACCTGATTCCAATGCGCAAACAGCAAATAGCCTCAGAACAAGTGTTGAATTACGAATCAATCACGAACAACACTGCCTCACGTTGGTCTAGATGCAATCACAAGGAAAACACCCGATTTCCACGTCGTAAATGCAAACCGTTCTTGCAAATTGATGATGGAACTCCTTCTTTCTTGACGATGGAATTTTGAGAGAGATTTTAGTGTAAAATGATCTGACAACTACTCCCAACGGTTGTGTTCGGGAGATTTTATATGTCTCCCTTCGTACCCCTCCATTGGTGACTTTCCATCGTAACGCATCAAGATGAAACGGTGCGTTCCGTTCGCACCCCATCATGGACGTACCAGCTGAAAGAACTACATCTCCCACTCGAACATGATGGGCTTGATAGCGCTCTATCAAGAATATAAGGCAAGGCATTCAACATTCATCAACTTTACAGAACAATTCATACTGGCAAGTAAGTCGTGCGACCAGTGAGTACACCTGCACTTGGGAGCTCAAATTATGCACCTGTTAGGGATGACATAATGGCTGCAACCCGAAAAGAAAAATAAACAATCGATGTCTCACAGTGCCCCAGACATATTTTGTTACATCAATTCAAGTATACATATCCCTTAAAGACTATACTTGATTATCCTCAAAACATCATGTATTTACAATTATATCCGCAACCACATAAGGCGATATAATTAGTCGACCAGTAAATACATGTGACAGATGTAAAACAACAATAGTCTTCCTTCGCACTCATGTGTCTCTCAATTTTGGAACAACTGCTTTCCTAGACACGTCCCATAGGCCATATCTATTCATGACCGTCCGTAACATGCTAAAGTAGCAACATTGATCTATCATTTCGAGAACATAGTCAGAAGTAACATAGGGCACGAATTGAGGTAAATTATTAATTACCTCAAGGGCTCACACAATGAGTAAATAGGGATAATTTTACTCACCTTCCCTTGTCGGTCGAACAATGCACATGTAGTATGAATTACATGCTATAGTGGATTTCTCTTTCTATAAGAGCGTATGTCATTTCTTAAATATATCCACTATACGAATCTTAGCCTAAACATAGTCACGTGCTTCTCACGTACTCATGTTTAACTCGAGTGCTATATTAGCTCGCTTTCTATAGCGCCTAATTAAGTACTCGCATCCGGCATCTTACAGGCATACATGATTGTGGGACTATCATGTTAGGTCTTATTATAAACAAATCACAAACCTCATCTTGACTCCAATCAAGGCGACATAATTTATGTACCAGACTTGCTCTTCAGCATTTATTTGTACATAACGTCTCATCTCAACGTGCTAACTATAGCACTTGAGGTGATTGCTCGTGTGAGTGAGCCAATCATTACCTGCTGACATATTTTCCAATAATATATGTGTGCTTGTGCTAGTCTCAGAATGGATTTGTACTTTTTGATAAAACATCAAGTCATTAATAAACAAACAAGTACAATACATATGTCCATAAATACATGAAACAATGATTCTCTACAATAACACATATCACATTCTACGCAAACCTAGTGACATCCTATGGGTCAAGAATATGTCTCTAGGAATAGCCTTCGTAAATGGATCAGCAACCATTCTATTGGTTGAAATGTATTGTAGAATCACTTCTTTCTCGCGCTATAATATCTCCGATGAAGTTATTCTTTATGTCAATGTGCTTCGTCCTTCCATGATACTTGGGATCTTTCACATAGGCAATGGCTGCTTGACTATCACAATAAATTGTCACCGGTCTTGGAATCTCAGTGACAGTGGCTAAATTTTCAAAGAAACGTTTTAGCCATACCGCTTCTTGCACTGCAGCAGAACACGCAATAAATTCAGCCTCCATAGTTGACAAGGCTGTGCATGTCTGTTTCTTGCTATTCCAAGAAATTGCACCTTCATTGAGCAAGAATGCATATCCAGAAGTCGATTTACGCTCATCCAGGTCTCCACCCCAATCAGCATCTGAATAACCTAATAGGCGTAAATCATTCCCTTGGTAACAAAGTCGATAGTCCATGGTGCCCTTCAAGTATCTCAGATCCTCTTCACTTTGCTTTCCAAAGTGTGCTTGACCGGGATTTGATTGATATCGGCTCACCAATCCCACGGCATAACATATGTCGGGTCGAGTACACATCATAGCATACATCAAACTTCCGATCGCACTAGCGTAAGGAACAGTTTCCATCACTCGATTTCTTCCGGAGTCTTAGGACACATCTCAAGTACTTAGGCCTTCACCTTGCATGACAGGGGTATCAATGGGATTACAATGCTGCATATTGAAACGCTCAAGAATCTTCATAATATAAGATTCTTGTGATAAAGTAAGGAGTTTCCTTGATCGATCTTTTTCAATCTTAACTCCTAATATATAAGCAGCTTCTCCCATGTCCTTCATTTCAAAATTGGAGGACAACCATTCTTTTATGGTGATTACCATAACCTTGTCATTTCCAGCCAACAGAATATCGTCCACATAAAGTGATAAAATCACAAATTTATCTTCAGACCGCTTGACATATACACAGTGATCTTCGATCATCGTAAAACCAAAAGTTGTTATGGCTCGATGAAAACGAAGATACCACTGTCTAGATGTTTGCTTAAGGCTATATATTGAGCGATGAAGTTTGCAAACTTTATGCTCTTGACCTTTAGCTATGAAACCTAATGGTTGTTTCATATAAATTTCCTCATCTAGTTCTCCATTGAGAAATGCCGTCTTTACATCCATTTGATGTAATTCAAGGTCCAAATGTGCAACGATGGCTAGAATAAGGCGTATTGAGGCAAACCTTACAACTGGTGAAAAGGTTTCCTCGTAGTCTATACCCTTTTGTTGAGTATAACCTTTCGCCACAAGACGAGCCTTATACTTTTCAATGGATCCATCCGCCCTTTGTTTAATCTTAAAGACCCATTTGTTTCCAATGGCCTTATGATTGGGTGGTAGATCAACCAAGTCCCAGACCTGATTTGTCTTCATTGACTCCATCTCGTCTTCCAAAGCTTTTCTCCATTCTTCCTTATCAGAGGATGAGAGAGCCTCTTGAACAATCTTAGGCTTGGCATCATCTTTATGAGCAATCATAAATGCTTCCCCTTCAATCTCAAAACGACGACGAGGAATACTTTTACGATTACTTTTACGCAACTGAATTTCTCTTGAATTCAATTCGCGACGATGCTACACTCCCACTAGGTCTTTCATGTTGAGGTAAATCTTCATTTCCCTCCATAACATTAGTGGGTGTGTTATTAGGATCTTCCATCTCATATAATTGGAAATCCTTATCAATCTCACCTCTACTAGGAAAATCGTTCTCCAAGAACGTGACATCTCGTGACTCCTTTTCGGTCACACTTCCATCAGCTTGTTCACCTATGAACACATACCATTTGGAGTGTTCAGAATATCTTATAAAGATACATTTCTTCCTTCTAGGGCCTAATTTGCCATATTTATGGGAAGATTCATGAACATAAGCTGCACATCCCCATGGACGTAGACTACTTAAGTCTGGTTTTCTTTCAGTCCATAATTCATAAGGGGTGGAAGTGACCGATTTTGAGGGCACTCGGTTAAGTACATAGGCAGCAGTCAATAATGCATCTCCCCAAAAGGAGATAGGTAAATTTGCTTGCGCCATCATAGACCTAACCATTTCCAATAGGGTTCTATTCCTTCTCTTAGCTACCCCATTTTGTTGTGGAGTATTAGGAATAGTCAATTGTCGTACAATTCCCTTTTCATCACAAAGAGCCTTGAATTGCTCCGATAGATACTCACGTCCGCGATCGGTTCTCAATGCCTTTATTGTTTTGTTCAACTGATTCTCTACGATCGTTATATATCGTCTAAAGCATTCTAATGCTTCGGACTTATGGGAGATCAGAAAGACATAACCGAAACGCGTGAAGTCATTTATGAAAGTAATGAAATACGAGGCTCCATGCCTCGCCCTCACATTCAAAGGACCACAAATGTCAGAATGTATGAGTTGCAATGGAAATTCAGCTCTAGTCCATTTACCGAATGGTTTTCCAGTTGCCTTTCCCGCTAGACAATGTTCACATACGAGTAGATCAACATTAGTGAGTGACCCTAAAAGGCCTTCTCTAGCTAATCTTTGCATTCTTTGCAACCTAATGTGACCTAATCTAGCATGCCAAGTATTTGCATCAATCTCAACGTTATTAGAAGACGTAATTAAAGAAAAACAACCATCAACATTAACATTGTACTGATCATAGTCAATGTCTAACACCATAAAACCATTCAATACATGACCTAAACCATAATAAACTGTTCCATACAAAATATCAACACAATCACCATTGAAATTCAATACATAACCTAAGCTAAGAAGAACAACTACAGAGACCAAGTTTCGTCGAATATCTGGAGCATAAAGGACATCATGCAGGAACAGGTTTCGACCACCACGTAAGATTAATTTACATGTGCCGATACCCTTCACTTCAACTCTTGAATTATTCCCAACATATATCCATCTTCTTCCAGGCGGTATCCGACGATACTCCACAAATGCTTCTCGGTCGCTAGCTACATGGTCTGTTGCTCCTGAGTCTACTGTCCACATTGGATGAGATTCAGCAAGCATTACAGTAGTAGAAACAAAAGCATTACTCAAAGTAATGGAGTAATAGGGTACCTTTTTCGGCTCAGTGCATTCACGAGCAAAATGACCCAGCTTGCCACAATTGTGGCACTCCATCTTGGCCTTGTCCTTCTTCCCACCACGCTTCTTGCGTCGGAAGGTCTTAGCCCTCTTGGGTCCCTGATCAGTCATCTTCCCTTTATTGTTGAACTGAAGATTCCTCTTGCGCTTGAACCCCGAAGCTTTGCGCGAACTCGTTTCAGCAACATAAGCATGGGTAGAGGATCTCGCAGCCTCTAGGCGCTCATCCTCTAATTCCAAATGACGCGCAATATCATCAAAAGTGACGATGTTCTCACTATGCGTCATATTGATCTTCATATGTTCCCAATTATCAGCTTAGTGGCAGATGTACCCCCAAACTTATCCTTCAAGGCAACCCACATAGCTTGAGCTTTATCATAACTTTCAAACTCACACATGAGATCATCTTGCATACAGCTCAGCAACGTGATGCGAGCAATGCTATTCTTCTTTTTCCAAGCTTGATAAGCTTCTAGATCTCTCCTGTGTTGAGCTGAAGTTCTATGCTCAGGTTCATCCATGGTGTGGTTAAGGGTTTCCAAAACCTCTTGCTCCTCAAGGATATACTGAACCTTTCCGTGCCAAATATCATAATTGTCACCGTTCAGCTTCTCACCCTTATTGAGGTCAGCCACAATGGTCTTGGATGCCGATGCCATAATCAATTGCTATAACACATTGACATAATAGACGCAGAATTAATACTAGCACATTTTTCAGAGTAACACACATATTTAATTTCCAGCAAAAACAAACTAAAATAATGATAATTCAACAAAAGACACAGAAACAAAAGTTCATTATGTTGCCAATCAACTTCTATGTACGATTGTTCAATTATCATTAATTAGTTTAATTTGCACAAATTTTGAGTTCTAGGTGAGGACTCCTTCGAATTCTACCAACCTATGAACTCCCACTAGGAAAAAAAATTACATGACCTCATGTAATTTCTACATCTTTCCTTAACACAAAACCATAGCATGATAATAACCAACGTATAAACAACAATCATGCTTCAACTATAATTAAAATTGCAATTCAACATGTAATGGATTTCCTATCATTGTTCTAATTTTCTAGCAACTAGAAAATTGCAAGTATATTAAAACTATATACATGGCATTATCGAACCAAGTTCTACACAGCATATTTGACATCATTTGCACACAAGCTAGCTACTGTATTTCCTAAACCACAAGAAAATACAAGCTACAAATGAATAAACTATGCATTAAACCCCAAAAAATATGCATACATAGGGTTCCCTACACATTTTCATACATTTATAAAATCCAAAAAATAAAAATAATTATAACATAGTGTAGGGGACATCCATACGAACCCAACGCCACCGACCACGCTCCAATCGGAGCTCGCACACGCCCCCACGCGCCGCCTGAGTGCGCGGCGCATGTGGCGCACGCGCCAGCGAGCCAAAAAGCTCCTGGCCGGTCCGACCGTTGACCGGTCAACGGGTGGGGTCAACGGTCAACGGGTCAGGTCGGGTCACCGGCCGGCCAACTAGCGCCGGCGGTGACGTCATCCCAACGGTTACCGACCGTTGGATGACGTCACGGTGACATCATCACGCGCCGGTTCGTCGACCGGCGCGTGACGCGCACCCGCCGGTTCACGTACCGGCGCGTGTAGAGCACGCGCTGGCCAAGCCAACGCTTTAGGCGCGTGGTGCCCACGCGCAGCGGCTTCTGGCCGCGCGTGTGGGCGTGTGCGGCGTCGTACTGTGGCGTTCGACCTACCGTTGGACTTGTCTGGACGATATCTTTCACCCCGTATATTCAAAAAATAATTTTGGCCAAAAAATTATATCGAAAAATGGCCAAAACCTTACGGGTGTACGCAACCCTGAGTCCGTTCTTCGCTTCGGTTGAAATTTCAAGTTTTTCAGATGGCAATTCCGACCATTAGACATCCAAACAGTGTAGAATTGATACTCTTGATCTCAATATCAAAAGTTAAACGAGAAAATTCAATGAAAAACAAGGCAGAAATCACGATCGGGCTCTGATACCAATGATGGAATTCTAGTCGGCGGAAGACGACTTACTTGATTCCAATGCGCAAACAGCAAATAGCCCCGGAACAAGTGTTGAATCACGAACAACACTGCCTCACGTTGGTCTGGATGCAATCACAAGGAAAACACCCGATTTCTACGGCGTAAATGCAAACCGTTCTTGCAAATTGATGATGGAATTCCTTCTTTCTTGACGATGGAATTTTGAGAGAGATTTTAGTGTAAAATGATCTAACAACTACTCCCAACGGTTGTGTTCGGGAGATTTTATATGTCTCCCTTCGTACCCCTCCATTGGTGACTTTCCATCGTAACGCATCAAGATGAAACGGTGCGTTCCGTTCGCACCCCATCATGGACGTACCAGCTGAAAGAACTACAGAACTCAAAGGCTTGATCTCTAAAATTAGAATAAATCATATTAACAGGCGATGTCTTCATTTCGCTCACATCTTCAATTATGCAGATGTGCATCCCACGATTCGTTTCAACCTTCCACAAGGGCTCGGCACGTCTTTCTACGTGCCCCATCTATGCAACAAGTCTATCAAGGTCCTATGCAATCCAACACTCAGAGATCTCCTTGTCCCTTCCAGAGATCAACCTCAAGATAGGGGAGATCCCTTGCCTCGTCGGCGGCCCCTTCCCATTGCGTTGTGCCACCTCGGCCTCGTTCATTGGTAAAAAAGCCACCACAATTTTTCAGAATGACCATTTATCTCATGAACAATATTATCTAAAATAAATTGTGTGGACTTTAGTCAATGACCATTTATGTTAAGAATAAAATTAGCTAGAATCGTTTTCTTCCAAGATGCCATCGCAATTTTTTAAAATTCTTTGACTAATGAAAAGTATGCATGCAGCAGCTAGGGCAGTTAAATGTGAAATGCATCCTGCTAGTGTTGAAACTTTTGTCTTAGAATTTAGAAGACTAGTATATGAGAATTTCACATTTTCACATGAAGTTTGACTAGCTAAAGTGGATAAATTATATAAAAATACCCTGTTCACAGCCAACCGCTACTTGAGTCATTTATAACGGTGGCACTCTTATTTTGTTGTCGAATGGAGTTAACCGGCTGTTCACACTTAAATTTTGCCTATATATTTAGGCCTTAACCGCATAGAAAATTAGAGATCCGAGAGAGAGTGTCACGCCCCGAACCTCGAGCACGCGCACATCCCACTATGGTCGATAGAAAAGCGACTTCCCAGGACATGCCGTCGACCCATTCATTTTAATTACACATGCGGAAGCGGAAAAATAATCCCCAGACAAAACTCAATTGGGATAGAAAAGCAGGATCACATTTTCAAAACCAACCACATACTTTTTTATACATATCAAACCAGTTCGATTACAGGACTAGTCTACTAACAAAAGATCTATAGAAGATCAGTCCTCAAAATTTAAACTGTCCTAAGACCAGCTAGATAGGTCCATTCGCTAGCTCTTCAGTCGGGATCGGCGAAGTCAAAAATCCTCTCAGCGACCCACACTGGTCTACCAAAAAGCTATGGAGGATCCGCCATCTAGGGACCTGAAATATTTTCCCCAAACCGGGATGAGACAATGTCTCAGCGAGTCCTACCCCTAAAACTCGATTAGGAAGAAAATAAGCCCTGTGGTGCTCTAGCCACACAAAGTGGATGGAGAACTTACCTCGCCTCAGTCCATTCCTGCACGTCAGTACAATTCGAACATTTCTCAAATCAAACAATTGATCCAACGATTCAATTCAATCATACCATCAATCTTTCCATTCCACTCCATACTATCTATCATTTAATACCGTCTATCAAACCAGTCGTTAATACGACATATGCTCTCCAAAGCTGTAATATATAGACGGTAGCTTGTTCAAGCTATATAGATAGATAGCTCACCAAAGCTGTAACTGATATAGTAATCGATTCAAACTGGCCATACAAACCAATCCAATCGATTCAAACTGGCCATACAAACCAATCACAGTGTTAGAAGCTAACACCGGGTATTTTCAAGTTAAATACCAAAACTTCTCCAATTTCATTCAATTCCTCACTTTTGGAATAATTAACCATAATCATCCTTTCCACTCAATTTCTCAATTAAACAAGCAATTGGCACAAACTGACCGCACTACTGCGATCAGTGCGAAATTCTAACGACCGGCCATCCCGGCAAAATTTTCAAAATTATTAAATAATTAAATTTAATTCCGAAAATTCAATAATTAATTATTATATTATAATAATATAAAATTATAAAATAATATTTAAAAATTCGAAATAATTAATTAATAAATAAAATAATTAATTAGGGCTTAAACTAGATTACACTAATTTAAACATACAATTAGCCCTAATTAAACATCCATTAAACTAATCATACAACTAATCTAATTTACATTAAAATAATCTAATCTAACCACCTAAACCTAATTAGACTAATCTAAACACCCCTTGAGAATGATTAACTTGCTAAGCGAGGTTTAGAGGATAAACTCACCGGTTTTGCGCGCCGGTGAGTTCACGGTGACCACGACACCAAAGGGATCGATAAACCCCAAAGCGGCGTCACCAACGGAGGCCAGGAAGAGCTTGAAAATGGGCCACGACGACTGAAATCCCTTGCTGGTTTTCTGCTTCTGTTCTTGGACTGCAGAGGCTGAACCGGTGGCTGAAACAGCGAGGAAACGGGCCGATCAGAGATCCAGCAAGCGGGTGGTTAACAACCGGTGGCTCCCGGGGGTCAAGGAAATCTTATTGGAGGTTGGGATGGGCAAAGAAAGGGTCGGAATGGGGCGAAACAGCAAGAAAACGCGAAACAGGCGGAACCAGGCGAGTCCAGGCGGTCCGGCGGGCCGTTCCTTCGCGCGCAATTTCGGGAGGCTACAGGGCTCCTTTTGGGGAACCGTTAGGTCCTACTGAACGTTTTGGATGTTCTCTTCGCGATGGTGGGTGGAGCGTTGGCTGATTCGACTGGGAAAATTACTTTTTACTCGGATCTTTGGCAAAAGGTCGGCTGGAGCAGAAACTGGAATGATGGGAAAACAGAAGAGAAAAACGACGGGCTTGGCTGGTCCGGTGGGTGTGCGACGGTGGGGCTGGCTCAGCTGGTTTCCTCTGGTTCTCTTGAGCTTCTAAACTCTCTCAACCATGGAGAAAGCCATGAAATAAGGGAGAAGAAGGTCTGATGAAGAGGGGGCTCCCCTTGGGCTCACAAGCCTTCAACACTTGTCCAACTCTCCTCACTCATGCCCCCACCACTCTTGGCCCTCACCCTCAGCCATTTTCCTCACCTTAGCTTCCTCAAGAAGCTTGCCAAATGGTCCAACAAGTTGTGTACCATGGGGGCTACGAATTTTGGACATTTCTCCCTCAAATCCTCTTCAATTCCAATCAATTCTCAATCAATTCAAATCAATTGAAGCTCAATTAAATCCGCCCATGTGTCCTTCTCTCTCTTATGACTTTTTCCCATCAAATGATCCAACTTGCATTCCGAAGATTCGATTAAAAACGGCCCTTTGACAATCCCGAACAAAAACGGCCTTACTTTGCTTTTCCGCCAAAAATCTCGGTTTGCAGAAAAAATCTTCTGAAGATGAGTCGACGTTCCTAAAATGAATTATGACATGGTAGAACTTTCAATTTATGAATTCAGGTTTAAAATCACGGTTAATTTCAATCTGGCGCGATTTAAGCGTGTCCTAATCTACCGGGTAGCTTTTAGAAATTTTTAGTGCAATTGACCCGTGGTTGATTAATTTCAAGCCACGATATAAATCTTCGACACATTGGCGACTCTCGATTGTCGTGAAAATCTCGAGGTTTCAAATACGGACACAAGGTACCCAAAACGGCAGAATAATCAGTTCAGTGCCGGTTGACGAGGATATTGCAATAAGGTGAAATCACCCACGCTCTAATCACATATCTCAGTCGAATCAACCTATTACTGATCTCTGTTCGATTCTGACAGTGTCGTAATGATCCTTGCAGATTAATACGATCGAGCAGCCGATTCATGGTCGATTCTCAAGCCTATTGCATTTAAATTCCTTAACGGCTTCACACGATAGACTAGTTATCTCGTGAGTGATCAGCTCGGAGAATTGAACTATAAGCGCGTCGATCAAAAGTCCGTCTCATTTAATTGAAAACAGAATCAGAAATTTGGGATGTGACAGAGAGAGATTGACGTGCCGAAAGAGAGTGAGAGAGAGGGAGTGATGGAGCCTTGGCCATGCGTGAACCCCTGTCCGACGACGAGCTCTTCTGGTCGACATCCTCAAGCTGAACCGGTAAGCCCCTTTGTTTGCCCTGTTCAGACCCTGTCTTGGGCACGCCGTGAGCTTCGGCCCCGCCGGTTCCCCGTTGAGCTGGTATGTATTCTGGTTTGCTTGTCGAAAGTTCCGGTCCAGATTTGAGTCTCGGTCGAGCCGACATCTCTCGTTCCTCTAGCTTATTCCACCTGTTCCATAGAATGCTTAAGTGAGACCTGATTTTCGTCCTCCCACTTTTGGCCGAAATCGAGTCGTCCATGCACGTTGATGTTCCAGTAGTGTTGGGCGGCCTTAGGTGTCGGTCGTGTAGCCGTTCACCACGTTCCCATCGTCGTTGTAGTTTGTTCAGTGTTTGGCCGTGGTATGGCTCTCGGCTGGCGGTGGGGAGGTAGGCCTACGAGTGGCATTCAGAGTGGACGACGCTGGTTGGTGACACCGTGGTGGCCTGAGCGCCGGCAAAGGCTCCTCTAAAAAGGGCAGTGCTGTTTTGGTGAGGGAGTTGCAGGGAGTTCGGTGAGGGAGGGGTGTCGCAGAGAAGAAGAAATTGAAAAAAAAAAAAAAAAAGGTTTTAATTAGAAGCGGGTCGAATTAGGGTATGCCAATCGGGTTAGCAGGTTGGACCAGACTCAATCAAACCCCTTTTCCTGAATATAATAACAACAACAACAACAATAATAATTTTAATTAAAAAAGAGAAAAGAGCATTAAAAATATAAAATATTAAAAATCATAAAGTAGGTTTAAAAATTCGAAAATTCATAAAAATGGGAAAATTCATAAAAAACTAAAATATTTAAAAAAATTCATAAAAATTCATAACGAATGACATCTACATTAATAATTTCCAGCCTAAATTAGCCAGATGGACTTAATTGATAAAACATGAAAATGTTTAGAACTAAATTAATCCAATTAAAATGTTTATGACTAAATTAATGTCAACACAATAAATTTAGGACATTTTTAGTACTTTTCCCTTACATATTATATAGAATTAATCAATTTTCTTGCTCTGCTTACTACAATAAAATTGTATCTTGGTTGGTAAATCATTCATTTCACTTGTAACTTGCTATCTTCACTGCTAATTTTTCACTTTAGAGGTAAAATTTTAAAGATGTTGATAATTTAATGACAGCATTTAAATTTTGTAAGTTAGCTGACATTCTTCATAAATTACCATCACAATACTTGAACAACAGGTTGCTAGTTACATGATTTTACCTTTATCAATTAGAATTTACTGATCGTATTATAAATTTACTGGATAATGGACCAAGTTCAGACTTTGGCAAACGGAACATTAGAATTTTGCCTAGGTAGCCATCAATCAGAGAGCTAGTTGGAGTGATCAAACTGATCTACACCGATAAATTCAAGGTGATCTTATGATGGTTCATATCGGCCGGGTCGGGTCAGAGCATGTGTGGTTCGGGTTGCCTTGTTGTACCCCTTATAAAAAGCCAAGGGGAAACGCAAACAATACTTTATTTCTGCCGTCTGCTATATTTAAAACATTTTGTGTTCCCGCTCTAATTGTTTATTACCTCTTCGTCTTCCGTGGTTCCTGGTTAAGGCCCTAGAGAAGAAAAGGAAAAAGATATCACTTTGACATTTTTGTTTTTCCCCAATGGATAATGACCTTGGAATTGAAAAATCGGGTTGAAGACACTGAACGCGAACGTATGATTTTCTTCCAGGAAGTTTTCGTCACATCTAAATCTCAGTCAAACTCAAACCAGCTGGGTGATTTGGGAGATTTATCAAGCAAACTGGCACTTGCATTATCTGTCTCTGGAATGAGGTTAAAAATGGAGGCATGATGTTAAATTGCTGTGTCTGTACAGATCCAACGACGCTTCGAGAATGGACAGAGATAAAGATTCTCCGTGCGTAAAGAAATTCTCTTTCCTTTGCCTTTTGTTTCTGAAACAGAATTCTGGGTTCGTCAATTGGTGAAGAGACAATGCATTTTGCATTGACTTTTACTGCTAATCCACGTTCTTGACAAGTAGTATGTCTTTTTCTTGATCTGCAGATTCAGCAATGGACTGTATTTGGCAAACTTGGCTGTCATCGAATCTTGTTCAGGATTCATGGAATGCGATATCCGAACTTGAGCAGCAAATCAACCAAAACTTCCTTTTGCGTTTCATAAAGAGGGTGTTGCATGTAGACATAAAATTCAAGATGCGGAAGCCAGGATCGATTATAGACAAACCTCCAGCCATTGTTTGTAATCACGTTTGTCTGAAAAACCTGAAATCAAAGAAAAATTGGGGACTCGCACTATTCACCCAATTCACTCTCGTACTGATGGTGTATTCTGAATGAGAGAGTTTGTGTTAGACATTGTCATCACCTGTCAGAAATGAACGTACGTTCCTATTTTATACATCGTCTTCCATCAAGACGATTACCAAATGGGCGGTTGTCACGAAAGGGTACGAAGCGTGGAAACACTTCATGTTGAACAGTCGCAACCTTAAGAGAAAATGTGGATCTAAAATGTGGGATCACCAAAAAATAAATAACATTCTCCCACTTGATCCCATCATTTTCATCAAACAGATTATCCAACTAATTCCACGAAAACTTTATGCTTAAAGAAAAGAAACAAAACACATGGATCATGGCAACATGTCCTCTAAGAGTGAGTAATATCTTCCATGTATCACAATGCATCTTATTTCTTTAATGTTAGCCTATATGTGACAACATATCTTAATGAATAAACCCCATGTTTATTCCAACCAAGGTTAAATGTTATTCTCATAAACAACAAAATGTGTACACCAAAATTGAGAATCAACATTACAACTACATAAGAGTTTCATACAACAAAAATCGTTCATACGACGACAAATCACATGATGGGACCTATTCCCATACTAGTTACATGATCCTTATACTTCATTGGTGGCATGCCTTTAGTTAAAGGATCGGCTATCATCAATTCAGTACTAACGTGTTCAATGACCACTTTATTCTCCTTAATACGTTCCCTTATGGCTAAATACTTAATGTCGATATGCTTACTTCGACTGCCACTTTTGGCATTTTTAGCCATAAAAACCGCAGCTGAATTGTCACAATATATTCTTAATGGCCTAGAAATAGAATCAACAATTCTAAGCCCAGCAATGAAACTCTTCAACCATACACCATGCGAGTTAGTCTCAAAACAAGAAACGAACTCAGCCTCCATAGTGGAAGTAGCAGTCAAAGTCTGCTTGGCACTTCTCCATGACACGGCTCCGCCAGCTAACATAAAAATGTATCCAGATGTTGATTTTCGTGAATCAATGCAGCCCGCGAAGTCCGCATCCGAATAACCAATCACTTCCAAGTTGTCAGTCCGTCTATACATAAGCATGTAGTCTTTGGTACCTTGAAGGTATCTCATGACTTTCTTTGCAGCTCTCCAATGGTCTAAACTTGGATTACTCTGATATCTTCCCAACATTCCCACAGCAAAAGCGATGTCAGGTCGAGTGCAAACCTGAGCATACATCAAACTTCCGATAGCAGAAGCATATGGGATGTTGTACATTTGTTCCCTTTCTAAATCGTTCTTCGGGCATTGGTTCAAATTGAACATGTCATCCTTCACAATGGGTGCTATACTTGGTGAACAATCTTTCATCCGGAATCTCTCTAGGACCTTATTGATATAGGTTTCTTGAGATAGTCTTAAAATACCTCGAGGTCTATCTCTATGGATCTTAATGCCAATGACATAAGATGCCTCACCCATATCCTTCATATCAAAACTCTTAGAGAGAAATTGTTTCACCTCATGTAGCAACCCTTTATCATTGGTTGCAAGTAGAATATCATCCACATATAGCACAAGTAAAGAAATTTTGCTCCCACTGACCTTCTGGTATATACATTGATCCATGACATTCTCTACAAAATCGAATGAAGAAATGACATCATGGAACCTTAAGTACCATTGGCGGGAGGCTTGTTTCAGGCCATATATAGATTTCTTAAGCTTGCACACCAAATGCTCACCTTTACTAGAGGGGAATCCTTTAGTTTGTTTCATGTAAACCTCCTCCTCTAGTTCTCCATTGAGGAACGCCGTTTTCACATCCATCTGATGTAATTCCATATCAAAATGGGCAACCAATGCCAAAACAATACGAAGAGAATCTTTCTTAGATACAGGAGAAAAAGTCTCCGTGTAATCGATTCCTTCCTTTTGAGTGAATCATTTGGCAACGAGTCTAGCTTTATATCTTTCAATGTTACCCAATGAATCCTTCTTAGTTTTGAAGACCCATTTACAACCAATGGCCTTCACACCATCAGGTAACTCAACCAAATCCCAGACTTCATTAGATGCCATAGAACTCATCTCTTCCTTCATGGCATTGTACCACAAATTGGATTTATCACTATCCATGGCTTGTGAAAACGTTTCAGGATCATTCTCAGTTCCAATATTGTAGTCAGACTCTTGTAAATACGCAATATAATCACTAGGAATACCCGATTTCCTTATTCTAGCAGATCTTCTCAATGTTGCATCAACATTCTCTTGAGGAGTGTGTTGCTCAACTGGTTGTTCAACAGTTTCTGGTAATTGCTGAACAACTGGATTTACTAGATCAATATCAGCAGGTTGTGGAACTTCAACAATTGGTTGTTCAATAGCCGGCTGAACTGAAGGGGCATTATGAGCAACAACCAACCTTAAACTTGAGGTGGAAGGTTGAGTGTCTGAATGATCTTCCTTAGGAACAAGGTCCTTCGATTGATCGCTCCCACTAATCAAGTCATTTTCAAGAAATTTAGCATTTCTTGATTCCACAATCCTAGTGGTATGAGATGGACAATAAAACCTGTATCCCTTGGACCTTTGGCATATCCAATGAAATACCCACTTATGGTCCTTGGGTCCAACTTCTTTTCTTGTGGATTGTAAACTCTCACTTCAGACGGGCATCCCCAAACGTGCACATGATGCAAACTCGGTTTCCAACCCTTAAATAACTCAAAATGTGTCTTTGGGACAGCCTTGGTCGGAACTCGATTTAATATGTACACTGCCGTCTTAAGTGCTTCAGTTCACAATGATTTAGGAAGTTTGGAGCTGCTAAGCATACTTCGCACCATGTCCAATAAGATCCGGTTTCTTCTTTCCGCTACGCCGTTTTGGTTCGAAGAACTAGGCATAGTATATTGGGCAACTATCCCATGCTCTTGAAGAAACCTTGCAAATGGACCAGGTGCTTGTCCATCTTCAGTGTATCTACCATAGAATTCTCCACCTCTATCTGATCACATGATCTTAATTTGTTTACCGCATTGTTTCTCTACTTCCGTCTTAAATACCTTAAAGGCATTTAACACTTCATGCTTATTATGAATCAAGTTGAGATACATGTAACGTGAGTAATCATCTATGAAGGAGATGAAGTATTTATGACCACATGAGTCCATATCCGGACTACAAATATCCGTATGTATGATTTCTAATATTTCTGTACTCCTCTTGGCACCTTTCTTAGACTTGTTGGTCTGCTTTCCCTTTATGCAATCCACACAAGTATCACAATCAGTAAAATCTAAAGTACCGAGTACTCCATCATTTACTAATCGCTTAATTCTTTCTATGGAGATATGTCCCAATCTCCGGTGCCACAACATAGAGGAATGTTCTTTCATAATACATCGTTTCATACCAGCTTTATCATGAACATGCATCGCATCATAATAGGCATTGTCTTGTAAATTAATTCAAAAAAGACCATCAGACAAAGTACCACTCCCAACAATTTCAGATTTAAATGATAAACAGAAGTTTAAATCTGAAAAGTTAAAAGAGTATCCCAAAGGTACAAGTCTTGAAACTAAAATTAAGTTTCTAGAAAAACTAGGAACATAAAAGGTCTTTTCCAAATTCAAAATAAAGCCACTATTGAGAACTAGTCTACATGTCCCAATAGCTTCCACATGCGAACGCATCTTGTTTCCTGAATAGATGCTTTGTTCACTTCCCATTGGCTTCCTGTGGTTTTGAAAACCCTGTAAGGAATTTGAAATGTGGATTGTAGATCCAGAATCAATCCACCAGGTGTTGTGACTTACATCAGTCATATTAGATTCATAACAAACACAAGAGATTGGATTACCTTTCTTCTCGAGCCAGGCCTTAAATTTGACACAATCCTTCTTCATATGCCCATTCCTTTTACAGAAGAAACATTTGGATTCTTTCTTAATGTCAGCTTGGGGAGGTATTTTACCTTTTCCCTTATGCTTGCCATGGCCCTTATGCTTTCCTTGTGTTGCCAAATGAACACTTTCTCCCAATTCCATAATCAGTCTCTCTTCTTCTTGAACACACATGGTCATGAGTTCATTAATTGACCATTTATTCTTATGTGTGTTGTAAGAGATCTTGAAAGGTGCATATTGTTGTGGGAGAGTGTTCAGAATATAATATACAAGAAAGGAATCAGATATCTCAACCTCAAGGTTCTTAAGTTGAGCTGCTATGTTCCTCATTTGCATGATGTGCTCACGCACACCTCTAATACTAGTGAGCTTCAATGATGAAAACTTCATAATCAGGGTCATGGCATGCGCCTTTTCAGAACTCTCAAACTGCGCATCTATGGCCTCCAATAAAGCCTTAGCATTGCTATGCTGAGCAACCGAACCACGAATACTAGGAGATATTTTAGCTCTTATAAACATCGCACAAATGCGGTTGGACCGCTCCCATTGGTTATAAAGAGCTATCTCAGTTGAAGTGCTCGAATCAGTAGGAGCAGGTGGTTCGTCTTTCCTTATAGCATAGTCAATGTCCATCCACCCCAATTGAAGAAGAACTGACTCCTTCCATACTTTATAATTCTCACCATTCAATATGGGAACATCAAACTTAAATTCAGAGAAATTCACAGGTTGCGAAACTGCATATCAAATAATCATGCTTATGTCACAAAATTTGAGGCAAATATACATAAATAATGTTTTACCAATGTAAACAAGTCACAATATGAATCACATAACATAAAAACTACCTATGGGCTAAGTTTTTAATTTAAATAGATTCATAATTACTTCATGAAGAAACTACCATATTGTATACCTTTTCTTAATCCCTGTGGATAAATTAAGAAAAATAATATGATATTTCATCCTAATTAATCATATTAATACAATGAAAATTCCCGTGGGATAAAATTCATCATATTAATATAATTAATTACAATTAATGTCGATTTCTAAATATGATCTGGAAGCTCTTAATATATAATTTAATTAATTAAAGATGATGTGGCTACTCTCTAATTAATTAAATATATGAATCATTGGACATTTAATTTCATGCATAAAATACTCATAAAAATGCATGAAATGACATAATAAATAAATACATCAAGGGCAGAACAGTAAATAAATAACTGGGCCAAGGGCAAAATTGCAAAAACATGAAAAATTTGGGGCAAAAGCGTAAAAAAGGAACCGCGGGGAAAATCGACAGGCGCGTGCCAAGCACGCGCTCGTGTCCGCGTCAAGCGCGTAGTCCGCACGCATGCGGGCACGCGCCTGCAATTGCCGTGCAGTTCCGCGTGCGTGGGCCCCACGCCAGCGGTTCGCACGCGCGTGGATCCCACGCACGCAGCAGTTGCACGCGCGTGAAGGCGCATGGCGCGTGGGTTCCACGCGTGGCGCGTGGGTTCCACGAGCCTGCAACTGCAGCGCGCGCGTGGACCCCACGCGCCTTCTTCCCCGCGTGACCGAAGCCATTTCTTCGTCATTTTCGCCGGTTTTCGCCGTTTTCAGCCACGATTCGCCGCCGTTTCTTCTCCGGCAGCCCATCCCAGTCACAATAAAATAATGGGTTTTGAAGAGCATGTCGGCACGACCACATGGATTCAAATTCCGGCAAAAATGATGTAGAAATTAGCCCCAAATCATAAGAAACTTTCCCAAAAGACAAATCCTCAACCACCGCGAGTTCCGCCGCCCGATTAGCCTCCGGCGAACACCGATATGCCGAAATAACTCATGGCTAATGTTCCTCATGGCGGTGTGACCGTGTGGGTCCAAAATCAAGAGGTGGGTCGCCGGAATTTGCCCGGAATTTGCGAGTTTCTCTCTTGGCCTCAAAATCCCGAGTTACTGTTCATCTCTAAAATGTCCAAAAAATACACCAAAAATCCGAGAAAAACAAGGCAGAGGCAAACATGCTCTGATACCAAATGTTAGACATAAAATTCAAGATGCGGAAGCCAGGATCGATTATAGACAAACCTCCAGCCATTGTTTGTAATCACGTTTGTCTGAAAAACCTGAAATCAAAGAAAAATTGGGGACTCGCACTACTAACCCAATTCACTCTCGTACTGATGATGTATTTTGAATGAGAGAGTTTGTGTTAGACATTGTCATCACCCGTCAGAAATGAACGTACGTTCCTATTTTATACATCGTCTTCCATCAAGACGATTACCAAATGGGCGGTTGTCACGAAAGGGTACGAAGCGTGGAAACACTTCATGTTGAACAGTCGCAACCTTAAGAGAACATGTGGATCTAAAATGTGGGATCACCAAAAAATAAATAACATTGCCACCACTTGAACCCGCAACCTTCTGATCAGATGGTGACAATCCCGTAATAATCAAAGAATTTCACTACCTGAACTACAATATCATTGCCTTTGTCACCTCACCAGTTACTACAGGCCGTCTTCAAGAAGAAAGAGATTTGGTTTCCTCAGCAGAGATACCTAACTTTCAGTTCCTATGCTCCAAAAGAAATCCAACTTTTCGCATAAACAGAGCTGCAATTACTTTGTTCAACTCTCTTCAAGATGAGCTTTCTCAACTGAGAAAAAAGGTTGCAATTTTATCCATTCTCTTGAGTTATCCATTCTGGTTATTACTTTTTATCTGCTGTAAGATCATATATGCATGTATCTAGGAATAACTACTTACAGAAATTGTTGCTGAAGTAGACATGCTAATAATTGCTCTGATTGAGGAATTTCTAGTTGTTCACCACTTATGATTAAGCTTATGAGATGAGGAGTGAAGCACTGTTCTGCTATGGAAATGCCTTTTCTCGTTGTTTTGAGCAGAGTTACAGAATTGAGGAATGGATCATCAAATTAGTACTTTCATCCTATTAATTCATGAATCCTTCATTGAACTGAATTATATAATTGCGTGGAGGTTCATTTCATTTATTAACCGTTCATATTTAACTTATCTGAATGACTGCATCTGGCACGTGTAAGTTGAGAATATGAATTGATGCTTATTCTGCTTTAATGCAGGTTGTAACTTCAGCCAAGTCTGAGGACTCTGTCCCCTATATCATTACCGGACACCGTTTGGGTGGATCCATTGCATCCCTTTTCACGTTATGGCTTCTAAAACAAACGAAGAGCATCCCCCTTTGTATCATTTTCGGTTCCCCCCTCCTAGGCGACAGTGCCTTCCAAGAAGCCGTATCACAATATTCAACATGGAATTCGTGCTTTTTGCATGTAGTTCATAAGGACGATTCTTTCCCTACACTATCCATTTGCCCTCCCATCACTAACCCAAGTCCATACAAGCCTTTTGGTACTTTCCTTTTGTGTTCTGAGTCAAGTGGTGCCTACTTTGAAGCCCCTGAGTCCGTCATGGAGCTGCTGCTGTCAAAAATCGGCGTTGGAGATGAAGAGTCCCAAAGAGTCAATTATAAAGATGTCATTGGATGTCTCGAGCAAAGATTAACTCTCGGTGACCGTTTGAGCTTGAATGGGCAAGAAGTAGATTCATATGAAGCAGGGGTTACTACTCAAGTCACAGCGGTCGGCCTCAAGCCAATTCAGGTATCTTGAATTGACCTTCTTCTCATGGTTGCATTCCATCATGGGGGAGTACGCTTTGTAGCACATTGTTGTGTCGCTCAGAACTAAAAGGATCTCCTGATTTTGCCATGCTGACCACTTTTTTAGCAAACTAAAAAGCTGAGTGACTAGTTCAGAACTTCAGCAGGGAAAAAAAATGAAAAAAGAAACTTGCGGAAGTTGTAAGCTCCTAAGTGCGACGAATGTTCTCCAAATTTTATTTTAATTGACTTGTGGTAGTTTTTTTTTTTTTTTTTTTTTTTTTTTGAATTTATAAAGTTTGAATAAATAAGGCTAGTTATTTGGTTTTGAAAAAGACCTTTAGTGGAATAGTTGGGACAAGCCGAGGAAGTAGTATCACGAAACGTGATTTTCACAAGATTTGATGCATGGGAAAGAGGCTGCAGACTTTCCTAGAAGGCCAATAACTGAAATTTTGCCAACATATCATATTCTAGAGTTACCTTGATATTTACATGCATTCCAGAAATATCTATGCATGCTTGACTATTCCAGAAATTTGGATCAATATCTTAACAAGCGGACTCTCATTGCAATGAGTCGATGACAGCAGCAGGATGATGGCACTGATGCTTCGATAGGGAACATAGTAAAGCATGAACGAGGAGTAATAGTATCACAAAAAGAGGCATTTGATCCTGCCAAGAAGTTGGACCAAATGAAGGTGTGTCTGGCTTATTTGGAGTGGTACATGAAGGTATGCAAAGCCAATGGCCAGAGTCCTGGTTACTATGACAGCTTCAAAAATGCAGGAGAAAGACGCGACAGTGGAATTGATAAGTACAAGACAATCCTCACGAATTACTGGGAGCGTGTAGTCAACGAAGCGGAGAAGAAGCCTCACTTATCGGGCACGCGACTGCGGCCCCGTTGGCTCTACGGAGGGACAAACTACCGGAGGATAGTCGAACCTCTGGACATAGCGGAGCATTACAAAAGAGGCCGAAAAGATTACATAAAACGAGGAAGATCCAAACACTACATTCTGCTGGAAAAATGGCTAAAACAACATCAGGAAGAAAAAGGCAGGGAGCGGGCCGGGCCTTTGAATTCGAAATTGGAAAACATTGAGTCTTGCGTGACGGAGGACTCGTGCTTTTGGGCACGAGTGGAGGAGGCGATCCGGTCGTGCAGATTGCTGGACAGTGGAGGATCACCTGACGGTTCCGAAAGAGAGAAGTTAGTCAAGTTCGAGAAGGATGTTATGGACTTGATCAAGGATTACGCGGTTTCGCCGGACATCTTTTTGGAGAAGAGCAGCTATATGCAATGGTGGAGGCAGTATGAGATGTTGGGACTATCTCACAGCTCGCAGTCACAACTTGTTGGTTTCATGAGGAATGACCCTTGCAAGAATTATATGGGAGGTTCGCTAAACGTACATCTACCTAGTACCTCTGAGTCGGGTGCTACATCGACACGAGAGCCCATCGTCCTCTTCGCGTCCTTATCTCGGCCTTTTTCACTTTTCCTTCTCTTTTTCCTTTTCCTTTTCCTTCTCCTTTTCCATTTTCTAGTTGACTATCTACAAGAGCATCTATTTTGATGCGCACTTGATGAGTCTCGGCGTGCAGGTTTTGATCACAACATCAATTTTATGAGAATGGGTTTATGTAATCTGTGTTCTTATAAAAACAATCATTTAGTTTTAATCTTAAAAAATTAATATGTGATGAATGATCATTCAGATGTGCAATCAATAATGTGACACTTAATGATCAAAAGAGGTAAATAAATTACTGCAAAAGATTAATGAACCTGAATGACTAAGCAAGCAATAGCATAGCATCACTACAATCAAATGTAACAAGCATTCTGCAAACTTTGATTATAAAGCAGATAACGATATGACATATGTATTTCCTAATTATGACTTCTTAATGCAATTATGCAAAGACAATAGTGTTGACATCTAAATTTTAACTATTAGTACCTAAATTTTGACGACCCCATTTAGTTATTTACTGCATAGAAAATTATAAATCTGCCTCGACCTTAAACAAAAATATTATTAATTTGCATTTATGAGCATTTTAATAGTGCTAAGCCCACATAAACTGCATTCTAATTGGATTGCGTTTGAATGGGTTTAGGTAGGGAGGCTTTGAGCTCAACTAAAATTTTGAGACTAAGCCCATAGGGACATGGAATTTGTCCAAGCCCATTGTAGACCTATAGTGACTGAAATTTGCATGTGCATTGCACATGGCGAGTGCTGAACTGGAAAGATTACATTATATGATCAGAGTTGGAGGAAACAGAGACCTTGTCCTTGGGATATTAATTATATAGAGATAAAGTGGAAGGTGATATCTTAATTTCCTCAGTTGATTTTGATATACTCTTTTGATTCAAAATTGGAAAGTGACATTTTGAGAAAACACCTAATCTTATACCTAAATAAGCACTATTTTCTCTCAAAATCAAAGGACAAACACGTTAAAAGAGAAACACATTAGGGGTTCACATTAGAGATTTAACAATATAGAGAGAGGCTCACGATACAAAAGAAATGACACGCGATAAGGAGAACAAGCTCTCCCTCCTCCAAGGTTGCTATTACCATCCCATCTCCTGCCACTGTGCGCTGCCTTGCCTCCGCACCATTGCTGTTGAACTTCACACTGCTCCACCCGATACCAGAAGCAGCACCTCCAGCTTCCCCGACGAACCCCCAGGTTTCCCAACGTCTTCGTACAGCAAGCGTCGCCTGTTAGAGCAATAAATTGTTTACCCGACCTTTCTCGGGGGGATGCGCTGACCTTTCTAGAGCATTTGTTTGTTGGTGCTTGATCTTCATCAAGGATACCGAATGGTACCCGACCTTTCTTGGGAGATGCGCCGACCTTTCTCAGGGCATTGATTTGTGGGGTGCCTGATCTCTGTCAAGGACACTTGTTGGTACCCAACCTTTCTTGGGAGATGCGCCGACCTTTCTCAGGGCATCGATTTGTGGGATGCCTGATCTCTATCGAGGACACTAGTTGGTACCCAACCTTTCTCAAGAGATGTGCCGACCTTTCTCAGGACATCTATTTGTTGGGTGCCCGACCTCTGTCAAGGACACCAGTTGGTACCCGACCTTTCTTAGGGGATGCGCTGACCTTTCTTAGGGCATCTGTTTGCTGGTGCTTGATCTTCGTCAAGGACACTAGATAGTACCCGACCTTTCTCGGGGGATGCGCCGACCTTTCTCAGGGATATGTTTGCTAGTGCTTGATCTTCGTCAAGGACACTGAATGGTACCTGACCTTTCTCGGGGGATTCGTCGACGTTTCTTAGGGCATTTGTTTGTTGGGAGATACCTGGACATTTATAGGCATTTGAAAGAGTATATGGATATTCACAAGTACTAACCTGAAAGATATTTGGGCCTTTGCAAGCGTCGAATGGGTACTTGGATGATCACAACTACGAATTCTAAAGGGTGCCTGGGCATTCACAGGCGTTGAAGGAGTACTTGGATGATCACAAGTACTAGATGCTAGAAAATACCTGATTACTTGCAGGTATCGAAATAGTACTTGGATGATCATAAGTACGAACTTTGAAGGATGCCTGGACGTTCGTAGGCATCGAAGGGGTACTTGGATGATCACATGTACGAATTTCTAAAGAATACCTGATTGCTTGCAGGTATCGAAAGAGTACTTGGATGATCACAAGTACAAACTCTTGGAGGATACCTGGACGTTCGCAGGTATTGAATGGATACTTGGAGGATTACAAGCACGAACTCTTGGTAGATGGAATATCGAGGACGTACCTTGGATATTTGTGAAGGTCTCTCACCTTCTAGTAGTTGGGAATATCGAGGACGTACCTCACATATTCATGAAGGTCTCCCACCTCCTAGTAACATAAACTTGAATGTAGCACGAGGCTTACCTGGATGGCCGCAAGCGCTCAGAAGGGTTGGAAAACCTGGATGGTGGTAGGTTTTTGAAAACAATGGGATACTTGAGCAATCACGAGTATTTATACTATGGGAACAAGCCGAACAGGTCGAATGTCAAGAAAAGGAAGTATCCGAACGGTGGCCGGTACTCAAAGACAATGGGATACTTGGACAGTCACCAGCATCCAAACTTTAAAGACAACTCGAACAGGTCGAGTGTCAATAGAGGGAGCACTTAAGTAGCGGCAGGCACTCAAAATTAGGGGGAAACCTAGACAGTCGCAAATATCAATACTCTAGGGACAACTCGAACAGGTCGAGTGTCGATAAGAGGGAGTACCTTGACAGTGGTAGGTACTTGAAGACAGGATTTTTGAAATAACGGTAAAGATATGTTTACCTGATGACATCTCTGCTCTCTGAAAGTATGTTTGCTATTTGCACAGTATGCACACATGATTATATATGCTGTAAATTCATGAATTTAAATGTGATTCATGCATGACAATCTTGTTAGTTTTGCATCATTCAAATTCTATTGGGGAAGATTTTGAACGACAAGCTTCATTTAGAATGTAGATGTCTTGAGCATGCCAGATGAGGGACTTTTAGTCTAAAAGGAGTTTCCGCTCACTCTCAGGGGAAAGGCTATTTTATCCTGACCATTGATGCAGGATTTATAAGGACCACACTATCTCGCTGTCATCATGTCAGCAGGGGTCCGAATATTCTCGCAAGCGATATGAATTTATCGATATGAGAGGTCCTTGCCAAGACTGTGATGTAAGCTTGGTTAACAGCTTATCCAAGGAGGGCCATTAAGGTCACAGCTCCGTGAAAAAGATGTCGCATGATCATCATCAAGTTTGCAAGTCAGGAACTCTGCGAAAAGAGATAGAATAATATTGCTCGTACTTCTCTGAGCGATGCTTTTAGACATATGAAATCCTACGTTGATTGAAGTGCCCTAGTCTGAAAAGACTTTTACAATGGGACGTAGTGGGCTTTACTCATGTGTAAAATGGTGAGAGCTGGTGATTGCCTTGGCATTTGTCACCGGTCTTTCTTCTCACTGTTAGATGGAGGCTCTATCAATCGAACAACAACAACAACTTTTCTTGGGAATACAATTGACTGTATTTTTTGGCTGGGGGGCACTGGCCTTGCTTTTACCAGGCACACTGCTTTTTCATGCTCCTAGTTTTTATTCCAATTTTTCATTTATTGGCATTGACCTTGCTTTTACCAAGTACACTACTTTTTCATGACCCTAGTTTTTTGTTCTTGTTGCTTGAGGAACTAATCCAGGCTAGTTCAAGCAAATGCCGTTGTTAGACTCTTAAGTCTTCATCTTTAGCTGGCGCTTTAGGTTATACTGCTTGAATGGCAATAACTTCTGTCACGCCCCAATCCTCAGGCACGCGCACATCCCTTACCTTGGTCGATTTTAAATGCAATATCCTAGGACTACGTATTGTCGACCCTTTCTTTTTTTCTTTTTTTTAATGCGCAAGCGGAAACATATAATAAATCCCTAGACAATAAAACATTGTGATAGAACAGTAGGACTAAATTTTAAACTCTTAAAAACCTTCACTCTTATAAACAATGTGAACTATTCAATTTAATTCACATTAAGCCAGTTTAAAAATAAGGTCTACAAGCAGAAGTGGGGTTCTACAAGCTACGGTCCCCATCATCCTCTTCATCATCCTCCATACTCCAACTGGAGCCTTCAGTAGATTGCACCGAACTTTCGAGATCTTCAAAATCCAAGTCTACTGCATCTAGGGACCTGAAATGGTTATTCAATAACCAATGAGACAACGTCTCAGCAAGTTCTACCCCCTAAGACCCGATTAGTAAACTAATACACCTCAGGGCTGCCTATGCACAACATGAGTCAGAGGACTTACCTTGGCCTCAAATTCCACCTGCATATTAGTATAGATCAAATAGGCACCCAAGTAATCACATCACAGATCGAAGCATCGATCAAATTGACCTAGCCGATTACATACCAACAAGACCACTCATCGGTCATTTCCATTCAATCAATCAATTCACAACATCATATCAAAGTAATGATTAATCGACTTAGTCGATTACATGTCAATCAGATTATACATTCCCCACGATGTTTATTTAGTCACCGAGCACACATGCATTCTCTAAGGCATTAGTTCACCAAAGTAATGCATCAAATCACCGAGTCCACGTGTCTCTCCCAAGATGCCTCACTTAATTCCATGGGCCCACGTGCATTCTCTAAGGCACTGGTTCGCCAAAGTGATGCATCAATTTATCGATCCCATGTGCCCTTTTAGATGCCACTCTCAAGATTCAATGGCTTTATGGTCCCACCCGACCCGTCCAAGATTCAATGGCTTTACGGTCCCACCCGACCCTCTCAAGGTTCAATGGCTTTATGGTCCCACCCCACCCTTTCAAGATCCAGTGGCTTTATGGTCCCACCCGACCCTTTCAAGATCCAGTGGCTTTATGGTCCCACCGGACCCTTTCAAGATCCAGTGGCTTTATGATCCCACCCGACCCTTTCAAGATCCAGTGGCTTTATGGTCCCACCCGACCCTTTCAACTGTGGCCAACGATATTGCACCTCATATTAAATTCCTCAATTTCATAATATTTTGGCCTAATTTGTTTTTTTTTTTTGGTAAAGAATTTTGGCCTAATTTGTTGGTATCAAAGATACTCGATAAAATATCGTGTGTGGGTACACGATCGGCCTTAGCCAAAAGAGAATAATTTCCTTTCTATAAATCCCACCATTTTCTGAAGTCTACCAAAACATTTTTGGCATTGTCAACCGATGCCCAGTTATTTTTCGATTACTAACCAAAGATTATTCAATTTAGGAATAAATCCTTAAACCACTCATAAATCAATTTAGTACAAAATAAAGCTTAATTAAATAAACAGACTGCACCACGATCATCAGCATAAAATTCCGGTCACCATCCATCCCTAGGTTGAATTTCCGGAAAAATAAATAAATAATTAATTAATTTCGAATATTAAATAAATAAATATTAAAATTCCAATTTAGGCCTGTAATGCCTAATTGGAAGCCGAGACGAGCTCGGAAAATTACCGAGACTCGTTCAATAAATAACATGGCATGTCTACTTGCTAATGCCTATTTCTAACCACCTAATTGCATTTAATTAAATTTAACCAACCCTAAGTATAATTAGCAGACTAAGAAAGCATTAGTGAGTAAAACTCAATTGGCAAAGCGAAGATCGGGACATTGCGATGACGACCCAACGGTGGCCGAACTTGGGCTGACTTGCTTCAAGGGCCCAAGATGGGCTGAACTTGCTGGGCCTTGCTGAAACTAAACTAAACTGGGCTTCAAGTTGTGGGCTTGAAGATGGGTCAAAAATTGGGCTTGGGCTGCTGCGAACTGGGCCGAATTCCAATAGGCTAAACTGCTGGACTTTTGGGCTTCAAATGGATTGAGAATGGGCTGTTCGGCTTGGGCCGAACTGCTGTTCACTTAGGCTGTGATGTGGACTGCAATTGGGCTGCCGAATCAAGTTTTGCTGGGCCCAAAAGACATGCTGGATTAACTGAAACTTGCGACAGAATTCATGGATTGGGCTGCAGATTTGGGTCGAAGGAAGAAACACGTGGGCTACTCTTTGGCCTGTTGACCGCAAGCGAGAGAGGCAGCAGGTGGGCGGCTTCACTCGGGGAGACTTCGCTAGCCGAATTTCTGCTCGTGAAGCCGAAATGACTGATTCGGTTAATAATAGACCGAGGGACATCAAGATTGACTTGCTTCGTGGAGGTGAGAGGAAGTTCGGTGGGGCAGGTGTTGGCGTGGAGCTGCAGCAGGTGAAGACAAAAGCTGGTTTGATTCATTAAAGACAAACCGAAGTGGAGCTGCAGCATCGACGTGGAGATGAGATGATGATGGATGCTGATGATGGCACAAGCAAATTCGGTGGATGGGCAGAGCTTCGATGGACGCTGGTCAAACGGAGAATTCACTGGTGGAGCAAAGGAGGAGGACACACGGCAGCTGGTCTTCGATCGGTGATGCTGGCAAACGAAGGGCAGAACAGAATGGAGAAGTAGTTGTTGGCGACGTGGGTAAGCTGCAGGGTCGTCATTGCTGGCGTCGGGGGTGGTCAATGGTGAAAAGAAATGTTGGCGGTTGACTGGTGTACATTCCTTCGCTAGCGTGAGGCAGTAACGGCGGAGAAGATCAACGAGAGTGAAGCTGCGGCGTTGATTGATGGGTGCGGCCAAACAAAAGAGAAAGGGATGGAGGTTTGTGTGTGTCGGCCAAATGGGTGTGAAGTGCCGCAAATGGATAAAAGAAATTAAATAACGAGAGAGAGAGAGAGAGAGAAGATGAGGTGTGTTGGTAAGAGAGGATGTGAGAGAGATGTAGATAAGCTTAACTAAAGTCAAGATAAGGTGAGAAGGAAAAATGGGGCACGGCGGGCTGTCGGTGGGGTGTTTTGCACGCAAGACGGAGAGAGAGCGTGCGCGAGTGAGTGGGGCATTCGGCCAAGGGAAAAGAAGAGGATAATTTAAAAGAAATTATCCTAAAACCAACAATTCTTGTCCCATTTGCTTTTGTTTAGTCCAATTTGATAACTAAAAATTCGCAAGCCAAGGTACTTGATCCTTGTTTGCTTTCTTGTATCAAATTTCCCTCGACCAATTAATCTCGGGCAACAAAAGCGGCAAATTTCTTCAATTCCGAATTTTAATTCATTTTTCTTCAGAATCCGATTTTATGAACAAACAATTTCGGTTGAGGTCCAATTTGAAATCAGAAAAAACCCAAACAATTTCCATTCACTGATTCACTTATACCAGATGCCAAAAGTCTCTTCAAATTGGCCGATCCGAGTTTCCACTCATTTTCCGCATCGTCCGCAACGATTTTCCGTAAAAATTCTGAACTCCATGGAATTTTTCCGAAAGACAAGATGACATCCTATAAATAAATCGTGACATGCTCGAACGTCCAATTTCCAAAACCGAATTTAATTTTGTGGTTAAAATCGACCGAACACGATTTTAGTCCAATCCGACCTACCTGGTAGCTTTTAGATATTTTACCGCGGTTATATCCCTTAACGGCTTCACCCAATAGATTGGTTAACTCGTGAGTGATCAGCTCAGAGAAAAAGGACCATCGGCGCGTTGACAAGATGCCCATTTCATATATTCGGAACGGGGTCGAAATTTGGGATGTCACAACTTCTGTTTTGCCTTTATGTGATGGTGAAATTACAGACTCAATTGGGTTGTACAATGAATACAAGTGCGTAGAGAAAGAATTGCTCTTCATCATTCTATGGCACTTAAATTAACACGAGTGTTCATATGCAATAAAGACACCCGAAGATTGATGCAAGTATGAGCAAGAAAATTTCTATACCTCTTCTTACCTTTTGATGCTGCTTTGCCTCCGATCTGCCCCAGTGCGGGGTTGTTCTTGACAGGGGTATGACATAAATTTCATCAGTGTATGGGGCTTAAAGGGGTGAGCATTGGATAACTTGGTAGAGAAACGAATTGCCTCTCACTGTTCTAGTTATTGTACCATTCGCGAGAGAACTCTTTACCCTGTTGACATGGAATTTTCTGCACTTATCTCACAAGTGTATGGATAGAGGACTGTGTGTAGGATATGGCTTGCCTTTCATCATTCTGACGCGCCTCATCCAGCATGTTCAATCAATCTTGTATTCTTTATTTAGCTGTCTATTATGATAATCCTTAGTAGAATCAGTGACTTAGACAGAATCATTATGCAAAATTCATTTGGAAACGGCATGCGGCATTTTAAATATGATGGAGCTTGTACTCTCAAAGCGAATGGTTTTTGCTCAAAAAAGACCTTATTGGCTGATTTAGGGGTTAACAGACTGGTGTTTCCAAATATGTTAAGTTTTGAACATCAAAAGGGTTATTCACAAAGGGTTATTTACAAATGGGTGTTGATGGGTTGTCCCTAATGAATAGGGAGATGACACAAGAAGGATCAGCCGGGGTTGGGAATTTGATCCTTGATCTGATGAGCGCTTCTGCTTTTGCCCCTGCAAGAGAGAAGATGAAAATGGATCAATCAACAGAGCCAAAATTAAAGGTGAATTGAGGCCCGAAGGATCTCTGTTATTTGCTTTGGCGATACTTGAGAGGTCATTTTGCTTGGGAGAGCTTATCAGGGTCTGACATGCCTCTCATTGATTTGTTTTCTACATCTTTGACGATTAGGTGATCCTGTAACAAACAAGAGAGAATGTATCGGTCATGAACTCTTTCAAGAGTCGAATAACTGGAAGCGATACAAGTTTACCCTTCACTGGTTTGCGGATGATTGGGTGGACCTGAAGTGAGAGAGGGATACGAAGTCCTATGTCCCTTGCTTCGTTAGGTCAATTATTCTTTAAATTGGCTCTCGAATGACATGTCATTTTACATGAAGTTAGGTGAATTTGATGCGGGTCATTTCCATGTACTAGCTTAGCCAGTATTGATTTGCCAAACCTAACCATCAAGTTTGGCTCTTGAATCCCGATGCTTCCTGCCGATAGGGAAAATATGTCAAAAGCGAGCTTGGAGAGAAGGAGTATTAGAAACGATACCAAGTTACCCTTCCCTAGAGTTTGTATTTGCTGACTCCTAGGGATATTTGAATGTCGATGGCAACCTTTTGTCTTGACACAATTCAACGTCTCTTTGATTGGTCATCCTCATTTGCGGTTATGTATGCATGGTTGATGTTTGTTGATTCATCTTCAACACCCTCCTTCTTGTGGAATTTTTCTTCTGCTTTTGATCGCATGAACATTAGCAGCATTGGGCAAAGTCATGTACCTCAGGTTTCCATGGAATCCTATACTTCTTGGCTCGTCAAAGTTGGAAGTCCCATGAACTCATGACGCCCATTTTTGAAGCAGGATGATCATTTCTGTTTGCCCTCGCTTTCTTAGAAGGGTGTCTTTGAATTTGGGCGAGTTCACACGATGTGCCAGCTTTAAATGCCTCCTATCACACTAAGTCAGAGGATATGATATTTTGAGACACAAAGTGAGTGAGTCAAAAAGACAAATTTAACATCTTGTTTTGATAAAAAAAAATTTGGTAATGAAATATTTTTGTTTTCAAAAGCATGTATTTGGGGGGGAGGAAGCATGAGGGAACCTAGCTCTTAATATTTTCCTTGGATGATATTTTCTTTTCAAGGTTGGATAGCATCACTAGGCTGGTTTGGTGTGTCTCCTCATGCCCTCAAAATATTTTCAACTTTATTTAATAGGTGGATTTACATTTTGGAAGAGTGATTTCAAAAGTTAGTTCCTCAAATGGAACTGATGTTGAAAACAAAACAAGCCAGACTTAAGAAAAATGTACAGGTTCCCACATAGGGGAATATGCAAGGAAATTAAAAAGGGTTCTTCTTGAGTGGGCCTACACCCATTTTCCCTGACGGTCCTTCATCGATGGCGCCCATGAAAAGGTCTCCAAACATGATGGTCATGTCATATGGCCCTTCTTTCTTTGTTCCTAAGGGCGGTACTTCATTGTCTGAATAATACCCGGCCTCTACTAACCCTTGATAAATGTCAGTGGTATGTGCTTCGACATTTATGATCTGACTAACTTCAGAATTGAATACCGCGTTTACTTTGTCGGTGTGATCAGGGAGCAGATTGCTCTGGAATGAGAAAGCTTTAGTGTCTAATAGGTTCTGGATTCAATTCTTGAGGGTGAAGCACTCATTAGTCGAGTGCCCCACTTCTCCCATGTGACAGTCGCATATCTTTGACGGGTCATAGTTGGAAAAGCTTTCAGCGTTGGGTCGTTTTGGCTCAATCGAAAGGAGGTTCTTCTTCCAAACTGCCGGTACTTGTGATGGAGATCCAGGAAGAGGAGTAAATTGTCTCTTGTTGCTGTAATGCTAGGACGGCTGACGGCTAGTGGTCTGTTGCTGTCATGCGCTTGTCTAAATTGTTGGAGGATGATTGTAGGTCACATTGACATCTACTAGGGGTTCTTTATCTTTCTTCATGCTGAACCTGCCCGTGGGTGCAGGTTCAGTGAACCAACCATGCTTCAACCCTATCTTGATTTGTTCCCCTACTGGAATGAGTTGATTAAACGATTCGGTGATCGTGGTTACCATTCGATTGCGGTACTCGTAGGGGAGAGTTTTGATAAACATCTTCTTAGCTTGAAATCGGTTGGTTTATGACTGATTTGGGCGGCCAGATTCCTCCATCTAATAGTATATTCTTTGAACGATTTGTGCTTTTTCTTTTCAGTACACTAAAGATGCTCACGAGAAGGGGTATTGTCCATTATGAACTTATACTGCTTGAGGAATGCCTCACTCATTTCACTCCATGTTTCAAGTAAGTTCATGTTCTTCATGATGTACCACCTCAGGGTCGGGCCTACTAGACTTGATTGGAACAACTGGATCATTAATGGTGCATTGTTAACGTATTGGGTCATTCGAACCAAGTACATTTGTAAATGAGCCATCGAGCAAGTCGTGCCATCGTACTTCTCAAACTCAGGCATTTTGAATTTTTTTTTGGCATTTTGACCTTGGAATAAATGGAGAGGTCCATCAAAGTAAGATCTTGGAGGCATTGTAGTTGTTTCAGTCTCTCCTCAAGCTTTTTGAGACATTTGTCATGCTCAGTTTTAGACAAATTGTCTAGCTTAGCTTTCTCAATTGCGATTTTGTGCGGATTATCCTCCAATTTGGGAGTGTTATCGTCGGTATCTCCACCTTGATCACCCCTAATGGAGGATTGTGGTAACAATACCTCGATTGAGGCTGGGGCGGGAGTAAGTTTGCTTTGGATGGAGTCTATATACTTTGAGAGTTGTTAAAGCACGTTGAAGACTTGCTTCATTTCGCTTTCCATGACCGCAACACGGCTTGGTACATTCTCTTCGGTCATTCTTGCTCTTGCTTTTGAGCGAGTCTGGATCGGCGAACGTTGACGTTCCGTGATTACCTGGCCATGAATAAACAAGCATGTGTGAAGACAAGGCATAGATAGGGAGTCAGTCCATGATGACGACCTAGTCGTACTCTTTTTGTTTATTCATGAAAAGGTAGAGGATTTCCTAAGCATGGATTGAAAATGGGCATGTGACATATTAGCATGGACTAAAAAGATATTCAATTTGAAGAAAGCATGAATTGCAACAAATTTTGAAAAAGACTTCTATCCCTTTTTCGAGGCAAATGAAAATTCTTGCGGAAAAGAACTTTGTAACATGCTTGAGAAAAAAAAAACATCAACTGAAAGTAATTTCTTTTGCAAAGGTTTTTTTTTTTTTTAACTTTATGGCAATTACTTTAGAATTAAAACAACCATGGTATCAAATCCTAGACTAATCATGGACCACTTAATATATACAGGAAGGTAAGTAAATCGCAAAGTACACGCAAAAAAACTTACTTCACGCGAGAAAATTGATGACAATTACATAGACATGCGCATGATATGTGCGGCTCGATTTCTAACTAAGAAGGTTTAGATAAATTAAAAGGGTGTCTGCCCGTCGCAGTCTCGCGTTGGCAGCATACCCTCCTAACCTCGGCTCTACCTAAAAAAATTCGGAGAAAAGAAAGGCAACCTCTAAAACGTAGTCTCACATTCGAGGTTGTATCTTTCTTAAGACCATCCTAAATATCCAATGGCGGCCCAGGTCGGGCAGCCAGGTTGTGTGTGCCATGTGTAGTGCTAAAACAGTAAAGCATGCACAACAGTTTATAATCACAAAACATTCTAAAAAAAAAACCTCTTTGCTACTGACTTGCATATTAAACAAAAACAAGTCAGTAAACTATTTAAACAAGATAAAACGGCTTAAGTCCTCAAGTGTCCCCCGCGGAGTCGCCAAGCTGTCGCAACCTTTTTTTTTTTCAGCGCCCACTGGGGCGAGCGCCTTGCAGAGGCTAATGGTTCAGCTATGTCTATTAGGCTTAGCCCGAACTCTCCCAAGTCCACCATTTCACGACTTAATAGTTCAAGTTTTAAGTTAATTTCAAAATGAAGTCGCCACTAATCAATTTAGGGTAGAAACCCAAGCAAAGTATTGGGAGAAATACTCGCTCCTGCGCAACTAGAGAAATTAAGATTGGGGACTTGATTACACTAGTTAATCACTAATGCCATTTTAGTACCTAATCTTGTTTAAACCCTAAGGCCTTTTGGATTTTTGAGAGATTTCCTATGCATTTGTGGAGGAAAAACATTTTTTTTCTTTTTCTCATTTTTTGAACATAAAAAGCATTTTTTGGATTTTTTTTGGAAATATAAATCATTTTTGGCTTTTTCTGATTTTTTTGGGCTTTTTTGGGAAAATACGGATATTTTTAAAAACATTATTTTATATTATAATATTAAAATGCCCCAGGTCGGACTTCCGAGCCTAGCCCGACCCGGGTCGTCTACTCAAGACCCGGGCGGTCCTATGTCACAGGCCCGGCCTGGATTAGTTTTTAAAGGGGTGGCCCATATTTCTTATTTTCAAAAATGGCCCGATTGGAGCCCAAGGATCAAAAGTCCCACCGTGAAGCCCTACATGAAGCCAAGACTGACCGGGCTTGACTCTGCCCGCGCAGCTAAACCCTAGGGGATCAGGTCCTGAGCCCAACCCGGTTGACCCGGCTTCACAACTGTCGTTGTTGTCTCTACAACATAGTGACTATGAAGCCTACAGCACAACGATCGCGAAGCCACCATCAGTCTTGCCTCATTGTGGGGCTCCGACGGCGGTTAGGGTGATGCGGTGGACGGCAGCTAGGTCGACGGCGACAGAGGAGTTGCCACCTGATCTGGCGGTGACAAAGGTGTGCAACGATAGTGAGGCGGCGACCACAGGGAGTGACGTCAACTACTGGACGATGACGGTGATGCGGGACAAATCGGCTGTAGCGACCAGCGTCAGGCCAGGGGACTTCTGGGCGACCAGGCTTGTGACTGGTTGACGGGGCGGCTGGCTGCAGTGAGCAGCTCGGCGAGATTTGGTGTAGCAGTGGCGTCGGGGCATAGGCTCACCTCTGATCTCCTCTTCTCCCCTCCGACTCCAATCTCTTCCCTCTCCCTCAGATTTGGGCTTGCGAGCGCTCGGGCCTCCCCTGAAGTTTCTCAAGGGAAGCTTGCGACGCTCACCAGCTTTCAATCTCTCTCTGTTTGTTGTGTCTCTAGCCTTCGTCGGGAGGGGCCTTTTTAGAGGCGAAGGGGTGCCGGTCAATGGGGCTTTGGCCACCGGTCGGTGCACGCCAACCGGGCCCTAGGTGCGGCCGAACCGGTGTCCACTCTAAGCTACCCACCTGCGTGTCCCGTCGCTGTTAGTCTACTCTTCCCCTTTTCGTCATAGGCTATCCTCGAGCGCGTCGTTATTGCTACACGTGCTCTGCAGAGGCGAAGGAGGAAGGAGGAAGGACGAAAAAGAAGGGGGAAGAAGGACGAAGAAGGAAGAAGAAAGGGAAAAGAGGCCAGGTCACGCGGGCCGGGCCATGGGGGCCTAGGCAAGAGAGAAGGAAGGGCTAGGCTCGTAGGCCCAACCCTCCTTTGGTTGCTTTTTTTTTTTCTTGTTTTTGTATGTTTTTTGTTGTTTTATCTTGTTATTATCTATTATTTATTATCCAAAAAAGGAAAAATACATAAACATAGAAACTAAGGCCTAAATGAAAACCTAATCAAAATTTAGGTGTCATCAGTACACGGTCGGTTTGAGCCAAAAATGAAATATCTTTCTTTTAAAAAATTCCACTATTTATATAATGTCTAAAAAAGTTTTTGGTGTTAAAAACAGACGCCCCGGTATTTTCTAATTAAATATCAAAATTACTCAATTTTGGGGTAATTACCCAAAATTACAAGTTCCACTCAATTTGTACAATATAGCATTCAATTGCAAAAACTAAACACACCATTGCAATTTTCGGAAAATAATAAATAATTGAATAAATACCAAAAATAATTAAATAAATACAATTAATTACCAAAAATACAAACTTAGGCCGGAAATGATAATCTAACCACCTAAACGGGTCTAGAAAATTTTTGAATCTATCTAGATAAATAGTACATCCTATCTAGTCCTTAATTAATATGATCTAACCACCTAACATGCATAAACAAATAATTAAATCACTAATCCATTCTAACTAACCACTTAATCCATGCTTAACCTAAACTAATCACCCTTTAAGTGCATTAAATCCCTAAGTATAGTTTAGCGAGTAAACTCACCGGTTTAGCGATCCGGTGATTCCATGATGACGAAGACGCAGAGGCGGGCAACAACTGAGCCTACGGTGACACCAATGGAGGACTGAGCGGGCTTGAAAACGGGCCACGAAGCTTCACAACCCTTGTTGGCTTCAGTTATTGACTTGGGTCGAAGGAGACAAAACCAGTGGCTGAAATGGTGAGGAAGGACTGGCGGAGGCTGCAACTGGCCAGGCAGAGGCGAATGGCAGCGAATGGGGGCCTGAGGTGGTCAACGGTGGCCTGAGGTGGCTCGGGGACACGGCTAGGTGATGGGACAGGCGGGATGAGAGGACGCAGCTCGCAGGGCGTGACGGGCATGTGACTGTAGCGGGAGGCTCTGGCGGTGGTTGACAACTAGGGGAGGGAGCTACTCTGTTTCCTCTGGAATTTTTTAGCTTCTAAGACATAACAACAAAGCATCAAGTGGCTGTTTGAAGAAGAAGAAGCCAGCTCAAGAGAGGGGGACTCATTTTTGCCTTAAAAGTCTTCACCCTTTATCCAAACACTCATGGCAAGACCCCACCATGCATGACTGTCATCCAAGGCCAACTTGCAACCCTCAATCTTCCTTAGCAAGCCAACCAAGTGGTCCAAAATGTTGATGGACCCTTGGCCTACGAATTTTTGGGCCAATCTCCCGCAAATTGAATCAATTATCCTTCAATTGGATCCAATTTGATGTCTATAAATCTAGCCAAGGTGCCATCATCCCATTCAACATTTTCCTCGTCAATTTGTCGAACTTGAGTCCCAAAAACAGCCCTCTGATTTTTCCAGTCCAAAATACCCTTACTTTGAAAATTTACCAAAAATCCCGAATTGTCGAAAAATTTTCGGATGATGAGTTAACGTTCCTAAAATGACTCGTGACATGACAAAAATTTCAATTTCTGAAATTCGGTTCAAATTTGCGGTTAATTTTAATTTGGCGCGATTTTAGCATGATCTTATCTATTATGTAGCTTTTAGGAATTTTTAGCGTATTTGACCCGTGGTTGATCATTTTCAAGCCACAACGTACATCCTCGACACATTGGTGACTCTTGGTTGTCGTGAAAATCTCGAGGTTTTGAATACAGACATAGGGTACCAAAATGACAGAAAAATCGGTCTAGTGCCGATCGACAAAAATTTTGCAATTAGGTGGATTCACCTACACACTAATCACATACCTTTGTTGAGTCGACCTAACTCCGATGTCTAATCGATTTTTAACTGTGCCGTAATGACTCTTGCAGATTAGCACGATCGAATAGTCGATTCCTAGTCAAATTCTCAAGTCTATTGTGTTAAAATTCCTTAACGGCTTCACTTGATAGACTAGTTATCCCGTAAGTGATTAGTTCAGGGAAAAGAACTATAGGCGCGTCGATGAAAAGCCTAACTTATTCAATCGAAAACAGAACCTGAAATTTAGTATGTCACAAGTTGCCACCACCGCTGCCGATGGGTCAAAATAGGGGGTTTGCGCCGCAGAATGCATCACAGGGTGGATTAAATAGACCTCTAGCGTAAGAACGAGTGTACGCCATCACTAGAGGACAGGCAGAGGACTCGCCTGATGTGATTACAAGTATGGTTTCACTGAATAACCATGCTACATACGCTTTATTTGATCCTGGCGTGACTCATTCGTTTATAGCTGAACAATTTGTTAAGCTGGTAAGATTGAGTCCTGAGTTGTTGGTGTTAATGGTTAGCATATCTTGTGACATCCTGATTTTCAAGTCTGTTTTCAATTGAATGAGTTGGGCTTTTCATCAATGCGCCTATAGCCTTTTTCTTTAAGTTGGCCACTCACAAGTTAACTGATCTATCAAGTGAAGCTGTTAAGGAATTTTAATACTACAGACTCGAGAATTTGACTAGAAACCGACTACTCGACTGTGCTAATCTGCAAGGGTCAATACGACATTATCAAAATCGATCAAATATTAGAGATAGTTGATTCGACTGAGATATGTGATCAGTGAATGGAGATTGCAAAATTCTCGTCGAACGACATTGGACCGATTATTCTGTATTTTCTGTACCTGTGTCCGTATTTGAAACCTCGAGATTTCCATGATAACCGAGAGTCACCATATGTGTCGAAGATGTACATTGTGGCTTGAAAATAATCAACCACGGGTCAAATGCGCCAAAAATTCCTAAAAGCTACCCGGTAGATTAGGACGCGCTAATCGCGCCATATTAAAATTAATCGCGAATTTAAACCCGATTTCAGAAATTGAAAGTTCTATATGGTCACAAATCATTGTAGGAACGTCGACTCATCCGCAGAAGATTTTTCTGCAAATAGAGATTTTTGGCGAAAAATCAAAGTTAGGCCGTTTTGGATCGGAAAATTCGTAGGCCCGCTTTTGGTAGCATTTTTGGGATGCAAGTTGGTTCTATGGACAAGGAAAAATGTGGATTTAAGTGTGGACACATTGGATGAATTTATGGGCTTCAATTTGGATTGAATTGAAAGAAGATTGAATGGAATTGAATGAATTGAAGAGGGAAATGTGCAAAATTCATAGACCGAGGGGTGTGCAACATTTCAGCCATGGTGGGAGGCTTCTTGGGGAAGTTTTGTGAGGGAAAAGAGGCAAAGGATAGGGCTGAGTGGTGGGGACAAGTGAGATGAGTGTGTGGGGATAATAGAGAAGACTTTGAAGGCAAATGGTGGACCCCCTCTTCAGCAGACCTTCTTCCTTCTTGAAGTGTGGCTTTATCCATTGTTGAGGTGTTGAGGAAGCTTTAAGAACCAGAGAAAAACCGCAACTCATCCCCCTTGGCTGTCGCACGCACGCTGGAGCCACCGTCGACCGTTTTCCTCCCCTGTTTTCTCCTTCTGCCAGTTTCTACTCCAGCTGACCTTTCGCCAAAAACTCGAGTTAAAAGTTGTCTTCCCGAATGAATTAGCTCACGCTCCACCTACCACCGTGACCAACACATCCAGTCCGTATCGGAGCACCTCATCACTCGGCGGAACGATTCTTCGGCCATCCTGTCCGTCGGTGAGAAAGAATCGGCCGCCAGACTGCTTGGTTCCACCCGATTCTACCTGTTTCGGCTTTGCAACTTGTTTCTCCCCATTCCGATCCTTGCTTCACCCATCCCAACCACCAACAAGTCCCTCTTGACCCCCTAGTGCCGTTGGTTGCCGATCACCCCCTCACCGGAACTTTGATCAGCTCGTCTTTGCCGTTGCAGCAGTTGGTTTCCTCTCTGCAGTTCAACCAAGAATAGAAGCCGAACTAGCAAGACTTTAGGACTTCATGGCCCTTTTTCGAGTCCTTCCCAGCCTTGGTTGGTGTCGCCGCCAGGAGGATTGTCACCCACCTTGGTGTCGCTGTCGCCGTGGACTCACCGAAACGCTAAACCGGTGAGTTTACTCACTAAATCTTACTTAGGAGGTTAAATATGCTTTAGAGTTGTTTAGATTAGTTTAAGTATGGATTAGTGATAATCTAGAATGGTTAGATTAGCCTTAGAATTGATTAGTGTTAATCTAATTAGTGAGATTAGCACCTTTGAGTATGGTTTAGTCGAATTCAGTGGTTTTTCCTCATAACTGATTCCTGGACCCTAGCCGTTTGCAATTTTTTAGATCGAAATGGGTTGTGAATTTGAGGTCGATTCCTTGTTAAGAAATGTTTTAGACATCCTCAGCTACAACATATATATTTCTCAAGATTTTTAGGGATATAAAAGAATGAGATATCAACTCCATCATTTGCAAACAGAACCTCAGTTTTTGCTGGAACTGGTGACCTTTTGGGATTCTAGGGGTTTTTATCTATTCTTAGGGTTTAAATTTCAAAATGGTTTATGCACAAAAGTTGTTTTTCACATCTTCTAGTTTAACATACTCAAATTTCGGATCAAATGAACATATTTTGGAGCTCCAACCAAACTGGTTTCGGAAAATAGACTTTTTGGAAAACGAACCCAATTTTGGTACTCGATTGAGCGATTTATTGGGCCGAATCTAGAAGGATCTAGGTTAAGGTGTTTGCATAATTTTTTTTTTTTATTTGTCATCTACAACATATTCAAATTTTGGAATTTTCCGAGTTCGATTGGTTAGGTTTATGGATTTAAATTTGGAGACGCGCGAGTGGCCCAGTTTCTGCCAATTAAGATCGATTTTAATTTGGTGATGATTCTTGATGCTTTGCTTGCTTTAATTAGTTTTTTTAATGACTTGTGAATTTAATTTATTAGTTATTTAATTTGGAAAAATTATTGTTCATGCGAACATTATTCACAAAACACTATTCACGAAACACTGTTCACGAAACATTGTTTACATGCACTATTCACCCGAGAAGGAAAAGTTTTCTAATTTCATGTATTTTGATCTTATGAGGTTATTTAAGTGTATACATGCATGGGCATCCGCATGAATTGAGGTGATTTGTGTTGTGTAGAGGGAACCCGATAGGTTGTGAGCAGGAAAAGTGCCAAGTGCTACACGATAGCAAGAGTACGTGTGAGTTACCTCTAGAGCCTTATACTATTGCTTATTGTAACCAAGGGCTAAGTGTTACATGATGACTTGAGTCGCATGGGAACTATCTCTAGAGCCTTGTAGTATTATCATGCATAGTGAAGGGCTAAGTACTACACGATATTAAAACTCATGTGAGTCACCTCTAGAGCCTTGTACTATTGCTATTTGTGGTCAAGGGCTAAGTACTACACGATATTGAAACTTGTGTGGGTCACCTCTAGAGCCTTGCACTATTGCTATATGTGGTCAAGGACTAAGTACTACACGATGTCGAGACTTCGTGTAGGTAACCTCTAGAGCCTTAGACTATCGTTTATTGTAATCAAGGGCTAAGTGTTACGTGGCAACTTGAGTCACATGGGAACTACCTCTAGAGCCTTGAGTTTATTTATTGAGTGGGGATGTTGAGTGGAATTGGAAATTGGATCATTGAGAGTGAATATTGGGGGTGGATTGAACCACTAACATGATTTAACTACGTCTGATTATGAGACGAAATTGTGTGACACGGAATGGGACGTGTCATAACGATTTGGCCTTATAATCGGGACTTCTGTGTTTGATTGGTTTGATAGTGAGATATTCCAATTGATGAGTGCATTAATTATATGCATTTGTGATATGAACTGTGCTGATGTGCAGGAAGAAAGTGAGGCGAGGTAAGTCCTCTGTTCTCATTGCGTGGTTGTGTGGCTAGAGCGCCTTGAGGCGTATTTCCTTCCTAATAAGGGTTTAGGGGGTGGACTTGCTGAGACATTGTCTCACTGGTTATTGTATAACCATTTTCAAGTCCTTAGATGGTGGTCATGGAAGACTGAAGCCCCAGAGTTTGGGATGGTGGAGTCTAAAGGATCGGCGTATGTGACCTACTAGTATGTTGTAGGACAACTTCTTTGAGAATCAATCTTTTGTAGGCTTTTGACCAGACTCGTTTGTACCTTAACCCCGTTGTTTATAAAAGTGTGTTTTTGTGAAATGTGCGCTACTTTCCTATCCCATGTTGTTTGTTGTCAGGGGTTTAATGTTTCGCTTCCACATGTGCATTAAAACGAATTGGGTCGGCGACGAGACCTGGGAACGTCGCATTTGTATCGACCATTGAGGGATGGGCACGCGCTTGAGGATCGGGGCGTGACATATCTACAACTTTAAAGGACAAGGTGTTAGTTGTGTTGAGTTGTTTTGGTTGCAAGTTAGTGATTGGTAAGTGAGAGGGGAGGATAGATTTGTTAGTCCAAGCCATGTATGATATCGATGTGATAATTGGCATGGACTGGCTCACCAAGTAATAAGCTAAGATGGACTGCTATCGTAAACCGATTCAGTTTAACACGTTAGAGGGTGAAAGTTTCAAGTTTATTGGGAGTTGAGGAGGACCCTCGATTACCTTAATCTCATCGCTTGAGGCAACCCATTTGTTAGACGGGGGTTGCTAAGGTTACTTAGTGACTATCGTGGATACGACAGTTGAGGAGCTAAAGATTGAGAACATCATTGTAGTGCAAGAATTTTCATATTTGTTACCAAAGGAATTACCAAGCCTGCCGCCAGAGAGAGAAATAGAGTTCGTGATCGAGTTAGCACTCATGACAGAGCCAATTTCTAAGGCTTCTTACCGGATGGCGTTGTCTAAGTTGAAGGAACTGAAGGTGCAGATGTAGGAGTTGTTGGATAAGGGATTCATATGTCCCAGTGCATCACTTTGGGGAGCACTAGTTATGCTCGTGAAAAAGAAAGATGGTTCGTTACGTTTGTGCATCGACTATCGCCAACTCAATCAGGTGACGATCAAGAACAAGTATCCACTGCCGAGGATCAACGACTTGTTTGACCAGTTACAAGGAGCGTCGATATTTTCAAAGATTGACTTAAGGACAGCTGAGGGTCAAAAAGGGTGACATACCGAAGTCAGCGTTTCGTACTCGATACGGCCATTATGAGTTCACCGTAATGCTGTTTGGCTTGATGAACGCCCCAGCTACTTTTACGGATTTGATGAACCGAGTGTTCAAAGAATATCTAGATTAATTCGCGATCGTGTTCATTGACGATATCCTAGTGTATTCGAGAATTTCAAAGGAACACGAGGGGCATTTGAGGATGGTACTCCAGAGCCTGAGGAGTCATGAGCTATACGCCAAGTTCAGTAAGTGCGAGTTTTGGTTAACTCGTGTGGCGTTCCTAGGTCACGTGATTTCAAGTGAAGGAATCTCCATGGACCTAACTAAGATCAAATCAGTCATCAACTGGCCAAGATCGACTACCATGATAGAGATTAGAAGCTTTTTGGGTTTGGCAGGTTACTACAGAAGGTTCGTGGAAGGATTTTCAATGTTGGCGTCGCCTTTGACTTGACTACTGAAGAAGGAAGAGAAGTTGGTGTGGACAAACAAGTGCGAGTGTAGTTTCCAAGAGCTTAAGCAGAAGCTAACTGCCGCACCTGTACTGACCATACCATCTGGTCCTAAAGGATACAAGATCTATAGTGATGCGTTGTTCAGAGGACTAGGTTGCGTGTTGATGCAACATGGTAGGGTTGTAGTATATGCGTCCCGTCAGTTGAGACCTCATGAGCTGAATAATCCAACGCATGACTTAGAAGTCCTAGCGATCATTTTCGCTCTGAAGATTTGGAGACATTATTTGTGTGAAGACAGATTCCAAATCTTCACAGACCATCAAAGTCTCAAGTACCTATTCTCTTAGAATGAGTTGAATATGAGACAACGTCGATGGATGGAACTTCTGAAGGACTATGACTGTGATTTCTTGTATCACCTTGGAAAGGTGAATAAAGTAGCAGATGCGCTAAGTCGAAAATCTTTGGTTGCACATATGATGGTCAAGGAGTAGATTTTACTTGAGAGGGCTCGAGATTCGGTTTTCAAATTTGAGGTAAGCCATCTTTCAAACATCATGGCCACCCTCAAAATTGAGCCAGAAGTGCATATCAGAATCAAGACACTTCAGCTGATCAACCTAAAAATTCAAAAAATCCTGCAAGAGGATACCGAAAATAGAATGGAGAACTTTCAGATTTCTAATGACCGAACACTAAGGTTCCGAGCATGATTGTGTGTACCTGATGATGTAGAGCTTAAAGAGAAGATCTTGTTAGAAGCTCATCGAAGCAATTACAATATTCATCCTACTAGTAAGAAGATGTATCAGAATCTGCGTCAACACTATTGGTGGTCCGTTATGAAGGCAGATATTGCCAAGCATGTCGCCAAGTATCTGACATGTCAGCAAGTGAAGGCACGTCATTATAAGCCGGGAGGACTTCTGTAACCTTTCGAGATTCCCGAGTAGAAATGGGAACACATCACAATGGATATTGTGGCGGGCTTACCAAGGAGCCAGAGAGGTAATGATTCAATTTGGGTAGTGGTTGACAGATTGATGAAGTTGGCTCACTTCATCGCCATACGAAAGGACCTTGATTTGGATAGGCATGCAGAATTGTACGTGCATCAGATTGTTCGTCTACATGGAGTGCCGGTGACAATTATATTGGACCGAGACCCAAGATTGACAGCTGTCTTTTGGAAGAGTTTGCAGGCTGCTTTAGGAATGAAGTTGCAGTACAGTACGGCCTATCATCCTCAAAAGGATGGCCAGTCCGAGAGGACGATTCAAACCCTCGAAGACATGCTGCGAGCTTGCGTGTTGGATTTCAAGGGAAACTGGGAGGAACAGCTTCATCTTGTCAAGTTTGCCTACAACAACAGCTACTAGCAGAGCTTTAGATGGCTCCTTTGGAAGCGTTGTACGGTAGAGCATGCAGAATGCCAGTGTATCAGGATGAGGTCGGAAAACAAAAGATCACAGGCCCAGAGTTAGTCCCGCAATCAGTGGATGCAGTTACCGTCATCAATGACAGATTAAAGACCGTTTAGAGCCGCCAGAAAAGTTACGCTGATAAGCGTCAGCAGACAAAGGAGAATTGCAGACATTCCAATGGGAGAAATACAACAAGAAATCCATTTGTGCATTGATAATTTGTGTTTGAAGCGTGAAATGGTCAAAACTTATCTCCTAAACAAAAGAGAACTTGACAAAGCTTGTTCTTGCTAGATGTTAAAGATCAAATGCTCGAAGAAAGACTGTGATGGTTCTTATGGAAAGTCTTCTAGGAAAAAGAAACACTTTAAGAAATTATGGATAAAGACATCCATACATGGAGCCAAGCACTTTCAAAAAAAGAAGAAATGGCGATTCCTTCGCAAAAGGAAATATCGTTCAAAACAATCAGGCCATAAGAAATCAACCCAATGCTTCATTTGCAACCAAAAAGGGCACTTTGCCAAAAACTGTCCACAAGAAAAAAAAAAAGGTCATAATAATTTGATACATCATATAGAGAAAAGACAGGTATTTCACTTGAAAATGCTGATGTCGAATCACTGTCATCGCTCTTATAAATACTATAGCTAATTGCTCAATCCTAGACACTAAAGTTCTTCCTGAAGAATATTGGACTTCCTGTGTTTGATATTTTAATTCTGCCTAACGAAATATTTTTTATACGAATGTGAGGACAACTCCAGTAACTATTCAGTTTTTTCCCCAATGTTCCATAACAACAAAAATCTTTGGATCCAGTCTTCCCAATAAAGATTTGATCATTGGTTGGGGCATTATGACTTAGATTTCTCAGCTTGGCATCATTCCTTGAAAATGTCTTAAATATAAGGACCAATTCTCTAAATTTGTCAATATCCAAAGACTTTTTTCCATCCAGATGAGTCTGTTAGACCCGATCATGTAGAAGTTGTTAGAATCCTATTCATAATCCCATTCTAAATTTTCCCAAAAGTGTTCTCATCCTTTATGCAAAAATCCAGAATTCTTTATTTGCCTTCCTTTTAAGAAAAATGAAGACATCAATCCAACCAAGGCAAGTCATATGGGAAGGAACCCAGAACATTTGGTTACTGCTCAGAAGGAATGCTCAGAACTACTACAATAAGGTCTTATTGAAATTTCAAATTCTCAATGGGCTTGTGAAGCCTTCTATGTCAATAAGTGAGCCGAGTAAAATAGAGAAAAAATGCGACTGGTAATAAATTATCAACCCCTTAACCTTTTCCTTCAAGATGAAAAATTTCCTCTATCTTCCAGAAATTCCCTCTTTATCGAATTATTGAAAGCCCATATTTACTCCAAATTTGATCTCAAAGCCAGATTTTGGCAATTAGGCATCCATCCTGAAGACAGACCCAAAATAGGGTTTTGTATCCCAAACCAACATTTTCAATGGAAAGTTCTTTCTTTTAGCCTAAAAGTGACACCATGCTTATTCCAAAATGCTGTGTCAAATTTTCCAACCAATCTTGTCAAGTGCAGCAATATATATTGATGACATTCTGCTCTATAGCCCTGATGAAGAATCCCACTGCCAACTTCTTGTGTAGTTTGCAGAATTCGTGAAAAAAAACATGGGATTATGCCCTCTCAAAGGAAGATGAATATTGCCTAGACAGAGATTGAATTTCTCAGTATGCAACTTAACAAAGGGACATACTATCTAGGGCCACACATTGCTTAGGAATTGTTGAAATTTCCTAAAGAGAACTTTACAACAAAGTAAGTTCAGCAATTTCTTGAGATAATTAATTATCTCAGAGACTTTGTTCCAAACATTGCCAAATTGTTGATCCCACTACAATCAATGCTGAAGAAGAATCCCCCAGAGTTTCCAAGGCAATGGATTCAATAGGTATATTCTCATGTTGATTATGGAGTTGTTCGTCTTATGAACCCCATCATCCTTGGCTCTTGCCTCAACCCCTTCAAATTTTCGTAAGTCAAACGCCTCTAAGATCGACTACCTCTATGAAGTCTCCCTTAGTGGTGTAACCAAGATCTCTGAAACACAACTTCCTCTTATGAACCCTTATTATGCTTTTGCTAAACCCACCTCATCATTTTCCCTCATCCACTCCATCCGACAACTCATCCGTAAGACTCCAAAGGAAGTAAAGGAGTACGTACAGTCCTCCAAGTTCGATCAACATCCCATCCCTGCCACCGAAAAGGAGTACTTTCTTACTCTTCAAATTCACCTAGAGTTTCCAAGGCAATGGATTCAATAGGGATATTCTCATGTCCATTATTGAGCTGTTTGTCTTGCTCTTGCTTTTCATGGTCGCAAGGGCTTACCAGTCGTGGCAAGAATAGCATTATTGGATACTTGGTTCTTGGAATACCAGCATGCTTGCATTGGTACAATCCAAACCACTTTAAATGCTAGAACAGTTTTTGTCAGCCTATATCCAAACTTCAACATCGCTCTTTCAAACCACGGTTACTTTCTTTTCTAAAAGTCCAAGTCTAGCTCACCGGAGCTCCTCGAACTACTGACTCTGTTGCAGCAACATTACACTACCAGATCGTTTATTGAGTGTAGGATCATGCATTTGACCTGAATTTCCATAATGGGAATGAAGATGCTTTATTCATCTCCACGCAGAATGATCAAGCATCCTGCATTCATGTTCTTAGACAAATACCAAAAAAAAAAAAAAAAAAAAAAAAAAAAAAAATTGGCCAAGCTCCTTTTGGAGACTTGGATCACCAACTATGAAAAGTTGCATCAAAACATGGAAGGCGGAGTTAGTTTCCTGCAGGTATGCCTTCCCACAGTGGGCAAACCTCTCTCATTCAAGCCCTTTAGGGACAGCCTTTTAGTAGAAAACCATTCTGACCTTTTGTTCAGAGCTTAGAGACACTCGGAGATGCCAGGATGGTAACATTTCTAACAATCTGAGCTGTATTTCTTAGAGGATCCTACCAGGCTGGAGAAGAAGATTGAGTTTTAGAAAGCCATCGAGAGTTTTACACAAAACATTCACTTTACTTCAGGGGACTCTGCTCAACACATTACATCTTCATTGCCTTTTATAGGCTGTGGGAGGTCATACACAAACAAGGATCATGCTCATGGGTCTTGAAACAAACAGAGGCTCCGGAAACTTTCGATAGGGAATTATTTGGGTGATATAAATAGTGACAATGAACAATGATTTCCCTAGCCTACTGCTACAGTAACGTTACAGTGACTTGCAATAAATTAGTAGTCTCATCCATCACGAGCATTATAGTCTTAGTCTGAGTCATCTGAACTATGCATTAACAGAAGATGTTCTTCATACTTTTGCTCAAGTCCTGCAAGTGAATCTGGTGAGAGAATTTGATTTGACAAGGATGCTTCCTCTTGGTTCTGGGAGGAGCCTGTAGTGTTGGTAGGAATTTCTGGCTGAGGCTAATTGGATGGCTGAGCATAGTAGGATGTATCCATGCTTTGAGATAAGGACAAAGGTCCTTGATCATAGGGGTCTTGAGAAAGAGGACCTCCCCATTTCACATAGGGGTCTTGAGAGGACTATGCAATGTCTTATGTGTCTGTCATTTCATGCTCCTGTGATGATGTAACTTGTTTGAAATCCTCAAGTGTTTCCTTAACTTTTGGTGTGAGACTATAATGATCCCATGCAGTGGGTACATTATAGTTCCATACATCTTCAAGGATGGTTTTATTTTCCTGGCACAAGATTCTTTGGAGTTCTTGGAATTGGTGTTCACAACAACCAATAGATCCTGGAAAGGATTTGTACATCCGAGCTTCTGTAAAGTGCGATTGAGGTTTGTAGGATGTAGAACCTATAGCCTATGGAGCATCAGTGATGCTGCCATTGTTTCTTACAAAAGCCCATGGACGTTGGAAAACCAAAATAGTGTGAACTTTAGGGTTTGGTTGGATGGTTCTCAATGCTTGTTGTATGAGTTGCCTCCAATGAGTAGGAGGATAAAACCAATTGAAGAAAGCTAAGAGGTTCCTGTCATTTTCCTTTTCGATGTTTCGACTGAGTCCAAATACCCTAGTGAGGTTGGCAATGAATCTTCTGGTTGGAATTTCAATGGCTATTAAGTACTTATTGGTTAAGTACCATAGTAACCATCGTAGTTGATCAGGGAAGTCGTCTTTCTTCTAGATTAGAGGATGTATGAATGGATAATCCGAATTTAATCCAAAAGGATAAAGAATCGAACCTCCATGGTGTCTGAACAGATCTGTGTGACATTGCCACATGACGTTTTCCAGATTTTCAAATGAGGTTGTAATTTTGGACTTGTTCAACAATCTCCTGGGGGTATTGCCAGCTTGGCCAATCTCGCATTCTTTTAATCTTATACTCTTCATTGTGATCATGAGTATGGAAGGCACACCTCATGATGTGCATATTGATTTCTGCTGATGCTTTTAGTCTGGACAAGAAGTCAACAAGCATATTCTTTTTTTCCGGCAATGTGTTTGGTTTCAAAAGAGTACTTTGAAAATCATTCAGCCCATCGAAGCAGTTGGGAATTTGGAATCTACTTCTGTACCATAATAACCATCCCAGTTGATAAGGGAAATCATCTTCCTTGCAAATTAGAGGATGTATGAATAGATAATCCAAATTTAATCCAAAAGGATAAAGAATCGAACCTCCATGGTGTATGAATAGATCTATGTGGCATTGCCACATGACGTTTTCCAAATTTTCAATGGGGCTGTCATTCTGGACTTGTTCAACAACCTCCTAGGGTATTGCTAGCTTCACGAATCTCGTATTCTTTCAATCTTATACTTTTCATTGTGATCATGAGTATGGAAGGCACGCCTCATGATGTACATGTTGATTTCTGCTGATGCTTTTGGTCTGGACTAGAAGTCAGCAAGCACATTCTTCTTCCCGGCAATGTGTTTGGTTTCAAAAGAATACTTTGAAAACCATTCAGCCCATCGAAGCAGTTGAGAATTTAGAATCTGCTTCTATTTGAACTTGGTCATCTAAGGAAAAGATGTCATGTCTAGTTCTACCAGGAAGTGATAGCCGATGAGATGGAATTCGAACATTTTTATTCCATTTTTCACCGCCAAGATTCATTTGAAAGTGGAGTGATAATGCATTTCAGCTTGGGAAAATTTTCCATTTTTGTAGGCACACAGGGGCCTCTTACCATCAATTTCTTCGAACAAGATGGCTACTTAGTATTCATCACTAGTGTCAGTCTGGAGAATTCTCTTTCTTGTTGAGGGGATTTGTAATGGAGGAAGAGTCTGCATAATCTCCTTAAGTTCAACGATTGCTTTAGTCTGAGATTTTCCTCAAGGTGGGGAATTCTTCTTCAACATTGATTGTAGTGATAACCAGGGAAGACAGAGTCAGTTTCTTGCAAGTATGCCTTCCCAAAGTGGGCGAACCTCTCCCGTTCAAGCCATTCAGGGACAACCTTTTAGTAGAAAACCACTCTGACCTTTAGTTCAGAGCCTAGAGACACTCAGAGATGCCAAGATGGTAACATTTCTAACTATCCGAGCTGCATTTCTCAGAGGATCCTACCTGACTGGAGAAGAAGACTGAGTTTTAGAAAGCCATTGAAAGTTTTACACAAAACACTCACTTTACTTCAAGGGACTCTACCCAACACATTACATCCTCCTTGCCTTTTATAGGCAGTAAGAGGTCATACACAAACAAAGACCATGCTCACGGGTCCTCAAACAAACCAAGGCTCCGGAAACTTACGGTAGGGAATTATTTGGGTGATATGAATAGTGATAATGAATAGTGATTTCCCTAACCTACTACTACAGTAACATTCAGTGACTTGCTACAGTGACTTGCAAGAAATTAGTAGTCTTGTCCGTCACGAGCATTGTAGTCATAGTCTGAGTCATCTGAACTATGCATTGCCAGAAGATGTTTTTCATACTTTTGCTCAAGTCCTACAAGTGAATTTGGTGAGAGGATTTGATTTAATGATTATGCTTCCTCTTGGTTTTGGGAGGAGCCTGTAGTGTCGGCAGGAATTTCTGGCTGAGGCCAATTGGATGGCTTAGCATAGTAGGATGTGTCCATGCTTTGAGATAAGGACAAAGGCCCGTAATCATAGGCGTCTTGGGAAAAATGACCTCCCCATTTCGCATAGGCGTCTTGAGAGGATTGTGCAATGTCTTATGTGTCTGTCATTTCATACTCTTGTGATAATGTATCTTGTCTGAAATCCTCAAGTGCTTCCTTAGCTTTTGGTGCGAGACTATAATGATCCCATGCAGTGGGTACATTATATTTCCATACATCTTCGGGGATGGTTTTATTTTCCCGGCACAAGATTCTTTGTAGTTCTCAGTACCGTTGCTCACAACAACCAACAGGTCCAGGAAATGATTTGTAAATCCGAGCTTCTGTAAGGTGCAATTGAGGTTTGTAGGATGTAGTACCTATAGCCTGTGGAGCATCAGTGATGCTGCCATTGTTTCTTACAAAAGCCCATGGACGTTGGAAATACTAAATAGTGTGAACTTCAGGAATTGGTTGGATGGTTCTCAATTCTTGCTATAAGAGCTACTTCCAATGAGTGGGAGGATAATACCAATTGAGGAAAGCTAAGAGGTTGCTATCATTTTCCTTTTCGATGTTTCGACCGAGTCTAAATATCCTAGTGAGGTTGGCAATGAATCTTCTGGTCGAAATTTCAATGGCTATTAAGTACTTATTGGTTAAGTACCATAATAACCATCGCAGTTGATCAAGGAAGTCGTCTTCCTTTCAGATTAAAGGATGTATGAATGAATAATCCGAATTTAATCCAAAAGGATAAAGAATCGAACCTCCATGGTCTTTGAACAGATTTGTGTGGCATTGCCACATGAGGTTTTCCAAATTTTTTAGTGAGGCTGTCATTATGGACTTGTTCAACAATATCCTGGGGGTATTGCCAGCTTCACCAATCTCGTATTCTTTCAATCTTATACTTTTCATTGTGATCACGAGTATGGAAGGCACGCCTCATGATGTACATGTTGATTTATGCTGATGCTTTTGGTCTGGACAAGAAGTCAACAAGCACATTCTTCTTCCTAGCAATGTGTTTGGTTTCAAAAGAATACTTTGAAAACCATTCAGCCCATCAAAGGAGTTGAGAATTTGGAATCTGCTTCTGTTTGAACTTGGTCATCTGAGGACAAGATGTCATGTCTAGTTCTACCAGGAAGTTATAGCCGATGAGATGGAATTCGAACATTTTTATTCCATTTTTCACCGCTAAGATTCCTTTGAAAGTGGAGTAATAATGCATTTCAGCTTGGGAAAATTTTCCACTTTTGTAGGCACACAGGTGTCTCTTACCATCAATTTCTTCGAACAAGATGGCTACCCAGTATTCATCACTAGTGTCAATCTGGAGAATTCTCTTTCCTGTTGAGGGGATTTGTAATGGAGGAAGAGTCTGCATAATCTCCTTAAGTTCAACGACTGCTTTAGTCTGAGATTTTCCCTAAGGTGGGGAATTCTTCTTCAGCATTGATTACAATGGGATTAGCAGTTTGGCAATGTTTGGAACAAAGTCTCCGAGATAATTAATTATCTCAAGAAATTGCTGAACTTGCTTTGTTGTAAAGTTCTCTTCAAGAAATTTCAACAATTCCTGAGTAATGTGTGGCCTTAGATAGTATGTCCCTTTGTTAAGGTGCATGCCGAGAAATTCAATCTCTGTTTGGGCAATATTCATCTTTTTCTGAGAGAGCATAATCCCATGTTTTTTCACGATTTCTGCAAACTGCCCAAGAAGTTTGCAGTAGGATTCTTCATAAGGGTATAGAGCATAATATCATCAATATATATTGCTGCACTTGACAAGATTGGTTGAAAAATTCAACACATAGCCTTCTGGAATAGGGATGGTGCCACTTTTAGGCCGAAAGTAAGAACTTTCCATTGAAAATGTTGGTTTGTGATACAAAACCCTGTTTTGGGTCTGTCTTCACGACGGATGTCCAATTGCCAAAATCCGGCTTTGAGATCAAATTTGGAGTAAATATGGGCTTTCGATAATCCGGTAAAGATGGAATTTCTGGAAGGTAGAGGAAATTTGTCATCTTGAAGGAAAATGTTAAAGGGTTGATAATTTATTACCAGTCGCATATTTCCTCTATTTTGCTCGGCTCGCTTATTGACATAGAAGGCTTCACAAGCCCATTGAGAATTTGAAATTTCAATAAGGCCTTGTTGTAGTAGTTCTGAGCATTCCTTCTAAGCAGCAACCATATGTTCTAGGTTCATTCCCACATGACTCACCTTGGTTGGATTGATGTCTTCATTTTTCTTGAAGGGAAGGTGAACAAAGAATTCCGGATTTTTCCATAAAGGATGGGAACATTTTTGGGAAAATTCATAATAGGATTCTGAACAAGATTCTAACAACTTCTGCATGATCGGGTCTAACAAACTCATCTGGATGGAAAAAAGTCTTTGGATATTGACAAATTCAGAGAATTGGTCCTTATATTTAAGACATTTTCCAGGAATGATGCAAAGTTGAGAAATCTGAGTCATAATGTCCCAACCAATGATCAAATCTTTATTGGGAAGACTGGATCCAAAGATTTTTAGAGTTATGGAACACTTGGGAAAAAATTGAATAGTTACTGGAGTAGTCCTCACATTCATAGAAAAAGTAGCTTCTGAGGCAGAATTAAAATATCGAACACAGGAAGTCCAATATTCTTCAGGAAGAACTTTAGTGTCTAGGATTGAGCAACTAGCTCCAGTATCTATAAGAGCGATGACAGTGATGGGTCTAGCAAACTTTGAAGTGAATATTTTCACAGGGAAATGGGGACAATGGAGTTGGCTTGAAAATATGTTAGGGCTTTATTCTGGAGAAGTGAGGGATATGTGAAAAAGGTCTTCAAAATCTGAATCTGAATCGGAATCAGTTTCAGTGGAAGTTTGGTAACAAGGAATAACACAAAGAGTTTGTTCTGATGGTTCTTCTTCCACAGAGAATAAAGATTCAACATCATCATTTTCAAGTGAAATACCTGTCTTTTTCTCTATATGATATATCAAATGATTCTGACCTTTTTTGCCTAGGGACAGTTTTTGGCAAAATGCCCTTTTTGGTTGCAAATGAAGCATCGAGTTGATTTCTTATGGCCTGATCAGTCTGAACAATCTTTCCTTTTGCGAAGGAATCGCCATTTCTTCTTTTTCCGAAAGTGCTTGGCTTCATGTCTAGATTTCTTTATCCAGAATTTCTTAAAGTATTTATTTTTCTTGGAAGACTTTCCATAAGAACCATCATAGTCTTTCTTAGAGCATTTGATCTTTAACATCTGGCGAGAACAAGCTTTGTCAAGTTCTCTGTTGTCTGTGAGATAAGTTTTGATCATTTCACGCTTCAAACACAAATCATCAAAGCACAAATGGATTTCTTGTTGTATTTCTCCCATTGGAATGTCTGCAATTCTCCTTTGTCTGCTGAGAAAAAGATCTCTCAACCTGCTAGGACAATTCTTTAGGGATGGAAGTCAGAAAAACTTGTTTCAGATTTGGGTAAGCTCCAATACCATAGAAAAGCTTGAGCATTTCCCGATAATGTTTATCGAGATGCCTTTTCTGGAGAGAGCAGCATTTTCTCTCAAATAATTCTCTCCTTTTGTTCTCATGGAGGTCAGAAGGTTTTCCAATGAAAAAATGGTATAGGAGGGTAATGGCATGGCTAAAATCTTGTGAGAGTAGAATTGAAGTTGGTCTTGTTCTGTTACCAATTGCCACCAATGTTTGAGGCTTCTTGTGAACCTTGTGACAAAGCCAAAATGGACATCATACTTATCTTGATTGGTAAGAGCTTGGGCATTTAACCAAGTATGAAATTTCTTGAATCTTTCTGGCCATTTAGAATATGGAATATCATCAACAGTGAAAAACTGTTTGGAGGATGAGGTAGACACATTCTGAGAAGAGTTGCTTGGTTGAACATCTTTTTGTTGAAAATGATTAGATTCCATGTCTTGATTTGGAGGATCGGCCATGAATATTGATGAAGTTACTAGCACAATAGGGAAGGAATCAATATCAGGTATTGAGAAGGATGAAGAAGATGGAAGGGATACTCATCCTAACTAAGTATCAGAGTTAGTTGGAAAAGCCGCATCTACCAAATTTTGATCCTTTGCAGTGACAGGATTAGCCGCTTCCTATTTGCTCAAATCTTTCAAGAATCATTTTAACGGATTTGATAGCATCATTTGGCTTGGCTTGTCTTTTATAACAAGTGGGGATTCTTCAGGCATCTTCTCATTTCCCTTTTCTTTTTCTTTTTCGATCCAGTTCTTTGAGAAGATTCTGCATATCTACCACATCTGCCTTATCTTGTCTGATAGGAACATCTATGAGGGCAGTAAAGATAGACGTCTGCAGTGGAAGTGAATGCTTTGTTCGCAACGTAGTTGGAAATGGGTTGAAAGGATTTAACCTTCCTTATACGAGGAGTTTGATCTATCTTTTGAGTTTTCATATTTCCTCCTTGGGGCTTTCAAGATGATGATAGCCCAAATGTTGTTCGGATTCCAAGGCATGAAGCCTCTTCTGGAAGTGCGAAAGCATCTTCTTGGTGGTTTCATCATATCTTCGAAAATCTTGTTGCACATTCACAATTTTGGATTCGATTGCTTTGAAAGCATTGTTGTGTGCTAAAAGTATCTCTAATTGCCAATTCAAGATAGCTTTAGCGACAAGAGTCCTTTTTTGTCTTCCATGTTCATCCACATCAGTGGGGGCGGGTATTCTGGGAACATGTCGGTATCTGTCTTGTGGATCAATGAATTCTTCTGGAGCAGGGAATGAAAGTTGCGAGCTTTCACGTGTGAGAGGAGAAAAATCTGCCTCTCGGAACATAGAAATGGAAGAGCTAGGTAGTACTGTTTGTGGAGTCTCAAGTGGGTAGGAATGCTTTTTCACCCATTTTAATATTGGTTTATAAAATGGGGAAATGGCTGGTTTTTTTCTGAGGAGAAGATGATGGTGGTGGATCTGGTGAAACGGACTGTGAAGCAGTGAACTCTGGTGGTAGAGTTGGAGCATAAGAAACCATAAATTGGAATTTATCACACTCACCAAGAGTATCAACGGAAGAGTCTCTGTTCAAGTACCTTTGGTACATAGTATCTTTTGACTTTTTGTGCTTACTTTGGGGTTTTGCATTTGGGTCTACTTCGTTAGGAGAATTTGTACAATAGAAACATTAACAAAAAGGATCCAGAAGCAATGACCATATCGGTCCTTGTAGTAATGGACATGGTTTCCATTACTTTGGAAATATTGAACAATCTTCTTAGGGTCTGGCTCATAAATTGACTCAGGAATGCATGGTTCAATCATGAAGAGAGTTTGGAAGATAGAAGGACTTTCTTCCTTTTCTTTGCCAAATTTAATTGAAACAGTGCCATCCTTCTTTTCGACAAATTCAAAGTCTGAAGATTGGAAAGGCTTGTTGTTTTGATGCAGCTTTTCATAGTTGGTGATCCAAATCTCCAGAAGGAGCTTGGCCAACTTTTCTTTTGGAATTTGTCTAGGAACATGAATGCATGATGCTTGATCATTCTGCATGGAGATGAATAAAGCATTTTCATTCCCATTATGGAAATTTAGGTCAAGTGCATGATTCTACACTCGATAAACCATATGGTAGTGTAATGTTGCTGCAACAGAGTCAGCCGTCTGAGGAGCTTCGGTGAGCTGGACTTGGACTTTTAGAAAAGAAAGTAACTAGGGGTCTGAAAGGGCGATGTTGAAGTTTGGATATAGGGTGACAAAAACTGTTCTAGCATTTAAAGTCGTTTGAACTGTGCTAATGCAAGCATGCTGGTATTCCAAGAACCGAGTATCTAATAACGCTATTCTTGCCACGACTAGCAAGCCCTTGCGACCGTGAAAAGTAAGAGCAAGACGAACAGCTCCATAATGGACATGAGAATATCCCTGTTGAATCCATTGCCTTAGAAACTCTGGGGGAATTTGAAGAGTAACAAAGTACTCATTTTTTATGGTAGGGATGGGATGTTGATCAAACTTAGAGAATTGGACGTACTCCTTTACTTCCTTTGGAGTCTGGCAAATGAGTTGTCAGATGGAGCGGATGGGGGAAAATGATGAGGTGGGTTTAACAAAAGCAGAATAAGGGTTCATAAGGGGAAGTTGTGTTGCAGAGATCTTGGTTTCATCACTAAGGGAGACTTCATAAAGGTAGTCGATCTTAGAGGCGTTTGACAAATGAAAATCCAAAGGGGTTGAGGAAGATGGGGTTGAGGTGAGAGAAATAGGTGCTTCTAGTACTTTTGGATCAGTCGTGATGTGAAGAAATCTTCTCAACACTGGATTCACCTACTGAGTGCATGGAAAGGATCTTGTTATAAATGAAACCATGGCTCTGATACCATTGAATGGACCTAGGCTTAGAACTAGGGAAGACAGAGTCAGTTTCCTGCAGGTATGCCTTCCCCTAGTGGGTTCCAAGTTGGTGAGCATGTCTTTCTGAAGGTGTCACCAATGAGGGGTACTTCGCGCTTCGGCAAAAAGGGAAAGCTGAGTCTGAGGTATGTAAGTGTGACATCCTGATTTTCAGGTTCGGATTTCAATTGGATAAGTCGGGCCTTTCATCAACGTGAATATAGTGTTTTTCTCTGAGATGGCCACTCATGAGATAACTGACCTATCAGGTGAAGCCGTTAAGGGATTCTAATGCAATAGACTTGAGAATTCGACCAGGAATCGACTACTCGACCGTGCTAGTCTGCAAAGGTCATTGCGGCATAATTAAAAATCGATCAGAGACCAGAGATAGGTCGATTCGACTGAAATGGTGATCAAAGTGTGGGTGATTCCACCTGATTGCAAAATTCTCGTCGATCGGCACTAAACCGATTTTCTGTCGTTTTGGGTACCCTGTGTCCGTATTTAAAACCTTGAGATATTTCACGACCACCGAGAGTTGCCAATGTGTCGGATGGGTTCATTATGGTTCAAAGAAAATCGACCACGGGTCAATTATACCAAAAATTCATAAAACCTACCCGGTAGGCAAGGTCACACTAAAAGCGCGTTTGATTGAAAATAACCGCGAATTTGAATTCGATTTTAGAAATTGGAAGTTCTGTCGTATCATGAGTCATTCTAGGAACGTCAACTCACGTTTTGAGGAAATTCCGGTGAGTTCGGGATTTTTACGGAAAATCGTTGCGGACGATTCGGAAAATAAACGGCAACTCGGATTGGCAAATTTGAAGAGACTTTTGGCATCTGGTGTAAGTGAATCAGTGAATGGAAATTGTTTGGGCTTTTTCGAATTCAAATTGGACCTCAACCTGGATTTGTTTGTTCGAAAATCGGATTAGAAAAATGAAAGAGAATTGATTTGAAGGAAATTCGTGAGATGAAAGAACCGACTCATCTCGGTCTTCATTGAGACTTCAAATTGTGCAATTGGTAAAGGATTGGACCCCGGGATGACCAATTGTATTGATTAAATTATGACTTTAATTTGTATTATTTTCTTTTTTCTTTGAGCCGCACCCTTCATGCACGAACCCCTCCTCTCACGCACGTTTTCCTTATTTTCTTTCTCTCTTGGCCGACCTTTTCTCTCTCTCCTCCCCATCCACTCGTGCGGCCAGCTGCACCCCTCAGTCTCCTACGTTTCTTTCATCTTTTTCATTTGACTTTAGTTGCTCTTATCCTTTCATTTCCCCTCTCAAGCGACAACTTCCTGCCCTTTTTATCTTTCGAGTTTATTTGTCTCTTTTATCTTTCTCTCTCTAGCTCACCATCACGGACGGTCACTGCTTCTCTCTTTCTTGTTTTTGGATTGCCCTCCCTTTCTTTCGCACAAACTGCCCAAACAAAACCCACGCCCATGAAGTTCTCCACCGAAGCCTCCTGTTTCTTCATCTTTCTTCTCTCTTCGTGTCTCCATCCAACTACACGAAGACAAGCCAATTGTCCAGCTCATGTCACGCTAGCCCACGTTCCAGTCAACTGTGCCATCCCTTCCATCGGTTTGTTGACCGTAAACCCCCCTTGTCCATTTCAATTTCACCGAAGCTTTCATCCCCGTCTTTGATGCCAGCGTGCGTCCCTCAACAAGTCAACCTGCTTCAAGCAGAATTCCGAGGGGCTGACTTCGCTGCCATCTCGCTCGTTCGTGTCTTCGGTTCCAGCGTCCGTCGAAGCTGCTTCCTCTTTGTGCAGCTCGACTCCAGCGGAGCCAGCTCGTGGACTCTGCCTAGCAAAGCCCTCAATCAAGCCCAAGTGAACTTCAACTTCAGCCCGTTAACTTCATTCCGGTCCAGTCTAGCAGTCTTCAGCCCATTAAGTGATTCTTCAGCCCAGTTCCGCGAGGCCCATCTTCAACAGCAATTTGGGCCTAGCAATTCTTTTGCTGTTCGGCCGAGCAACCCAGCCCAAGGTGATTTAATTCAATTGAAGCCCGCGAAGCGAAGCCCAAGCCCATAAATTTCTGTGGGCTTGCAAAGCTTTTGCGCCAGACCCAAGTGTCGGCCGCCATCGCGGTGATTCGGTCTCCGCTTTTAACCAAGTGAGTTTTACTCACTAATGCTTTCTTAGTCTGCTAATTATACTTAGGGTTGATTAGATTTAATTAAATGCAATTAGGTAGTTAGATTAATTTAGATAAATTAAATTAGAGACTTAATGATGCATGTTAGGTAGTTAGAAATAGCCATTAGCTAGTAGATGCGCTATATTAATTATTGAACGAGTCTCGGTAATTTTCCGGGTTCGTATCGGCTTCCAATCAGGCATTACAGGCCTAAATTGGATTTTTAATAATTGTTTATTTAATTTTCGGAATTAATTAATTATTTATTTATTTATTCTGGAAATTCAGCCGAGATGGTCGATGACCGGAATTTCATGCTGATTGTCGTGGTGCAGTCCCTTTATTTATTTGAGCTCTACGTTGTATGAAATTGATTTAAATTGTGAATTTTAGGATATGTTCCTAAATGGTTGTTTTTAATTATTTGATGGGGAAATGTTTGAGTATCGATTGTCAGTACCGATGGTGGAGTGGTGATTCAGTGTGGCATCTAAAAGGGCACGTGGGCTCGGTGAATTGATGCATCACTTTGACGAACGAGTGCCTTAGAGAATGCACGTGGCCTCGGGCATCGTAAAATGGGCATATGGGCTCGATGATTGATGCATCACTTTGGTGAACTAGTACCTTAGAGAATGCACGTAGCCCTAGGCATCGTACAAATGGCACGTGGGCTCAGTGATTTGATGCATCACTTGGCGAACTAGTGCCTTAGAGAATGCACATGGGCCCATGGAATTAAGTGAGGCATCTTGGGAGAGACACGTGGGCTCAATGATTTGATGCATCACTTTGGTGAACTAGTGGCTTAGAGAATGCACGTGTGCTCGGTGACTAAATAGACATCATGGGGAATGTATGGTCTAATTAACATGTAATCGACTAGTTCGATTGATCAATAATTCGATCCATATGGTTTAAATGGGTGCTGATATTAAATTGTACTGACTTGCAGGTGGAATCTGAGGCCAAGGTAAGTCCTTTGACCAATGCATGTTTAGGCAGCCCATAGTGTATTGGTTTACTAATCGGGTCTTAGGGGGTAGAACTTGCTGAGACATAGTCTCATTGGTTATTGAATAACCATTTCAGGTCCCTAGATGTAGCAGACTTGGATTTTGAAGATCTCGAAAGTCTGATGCAATCTACTAAAGGCTCCAGTTGGAGTGTGGAGGATGATCAAGAGGAGGACGAGGATCTGTAGTTTGTGGAACCCCACCCCTACTTGTAGATCTTGTTTTTAAACCGACTTGAGTTGAATTTGAGTTAATAGTTCACTTTGTATATATGTGCACTGGTTTGCAATGTATATAAGTGTGGATGTTTTTAAAGGTTTGAAATTTAGTCCTATTGTTCTATCCCAATGTTTTATTGTCTGGGGATCTAATATATGCTTCCGCTTGCGCATTAAAAAGAAAGGGTTGGTGATACGTAGTCCTGGGATATCGCATTTAAAATCGACTCAGGTAAGGGATGTGCGTGTGCCTGAAGATCGGGGCGTGACATCCCTTTTTTGTGGTATCAGAGCAATGGTTAGAGGTTGGAGTGATAAGGTGCGATAAGTCTTGGGATAGTAGTAGGAAAGACCTCTAAATTCATGCTGGTGCATGTCTGTGATAGTTGATTGTAGCTTGTTTGTGAGTCACTGAAATTCTAATGTGGTATTGGAATTAGAAAACAGGTTTCTGTAAAGAGCTTGTAGTATAAGTGATCAGGAGTTGAGAAATCCTAGTAAGAGGACGGTAGCCTCTGTGACTTAGGAAAGAACGCCGACAAGGATCGATGCTCGAGGTGGTTGTGGCAATGCACCGGCTTATGCCAGTGCGAGTGTAAAAGTACCACCGTGGGTCGATAGTGAGAGTGTAGCAGCGCCGAGCGATCCTAGGTCCAGCAGGCTCGTTCAGGCACAAGTTTTTCCAAGGAGCTTGTCGAACCAGTAAGTCGAGATCAAGTCGCTATTGTTGCCACACCTGCCAAAGTTCAACATGGAAATGTGATCTGGGAGTAAGACGCTGCATTCGAGTTGAAGTTTAGATTCAGTAGAGATGGAAATCAATTTGGGAAGGAACCTATGACCGGAAAAAGACATGCTATTTCGCCCATCAGGAAAGGTGAGATAGGCAAATCAACATCGGATCAAAACGTTGTGTGTCATGGAAGACAACATAAATTGGCCTCGTGCCATGTTAGGACAGGTGGTTGTTCTGATCGTAATCAATAGGGTCACTTGGCAAGTGACTGTTTTAGAAGGTCGATGAGACCGTAACAGCAATTGTTGTCACCGCGGATGAGATCGCAAGTGCCAGTATTGTTGATAGGAATGATCAGCGGGAGTGTGCCGTAGAACACGCCACGGGATTTTTGGGATAGACCCCAGAGCAAGTAAGTGAGCATGCTGTCATCCGACAGGAGATAGAGGACTCACCAAGTGAGTGCCAAAAGTATGGAAGAAATGCATGGATTAATCATGTGTCCGAGAATGACTAGAGAGTGCTTTGATGGTAGTGAGCACGGCCATCAGATGAGGGACTATTAGTTGGAGTTCAAGAAGAACACCAACACTCTTACTACTGATAGAACGTCACTAGGATGGCCAAAAAAAAAAAACAAGGGAACATGAACGGAACCAACCATGCTTTATTCAATAGAAGAATGTTTTGAGGTGATTTTATCAAAATGGTGCTAGAGAATGTTGGGGATGCAACTACGGAATTTCAGTGGTATGTCAAGGCTGTAGGAAAAGAACCACTGACTAGAGTTGTACTTGATTGGCCGTTGGTGCATAACCTTATCGCCAAGTGCGAAAGGAATTAACTCCTGGAGCGTCTTGTGAAGATGAATTGTTATAGTGGAGTAACCCAGTTTATTATAGGAGCAGGTAGAAGTGCTGAGTTTTATTGAGAGTCAAGAAGGGTCCTCGACTTCTTTAATCTCGTCACTTGAGGTGATCCGTTTGTTAGACGGAGGATGCCTAGGTTACTCGGTGACTATAATGGATAAGACAGATTAAAGAACTAAAGATAGAGGAGACCTCAGTAGTCCAAGAATAACTAGATGCATTGTCACAAGAATTATCAGGCAGTTGTCAGAACAAAAAAAAAATAAAAAAATAGAGAGATAGAAATTGTGATCGAGCTAGGACCCAGAATAGAGCCACTTTCTAAGGCTTCTTACTAGTTGTCATTGTTTGAATTGATAGAACCAAAGGTGCAGATGTGAGAATTGTTGAATAAGGAATTATGCATATCAGTGTATTGCTTGGGAAACATCAATTTGTATGTGAGAGAAAGAAGAATGATTCATTGCAATTAAGCATCGACCATCATCCACTCAGATAGGTGATAACCAAGAACAAGTGTTCATGGGTGAAGATTGATGAAGTATGTGACCAGTTACAAAAGTGTCGATACTTTCAAAGGTCAACTTCATAATAGAGCACCATCAGTTGAGGATCAGAAAGAATGATGTATTGAATTTAGTACTTAGTCCTTGAGATGGTCTTTACGAGAGTATTGTAAAACTGTTTGGCTTGACGAACACTTCAGCTTGCTGTCATAGATTTGACAAATTGAGTGTTCGAAGAATATCCAGATCAGTTGTGATCATGCTTTTCAATGATATTATAGTGTATTTGAAGAATGCTAAGGAGTACGAGAGACATCTGAGAAGAGCGAAAGAATTTCCGTGAATCCAATCAAGACCAAAACAGTTATCAGCGAACCGAGACCGACAACAGTAGCAGCGAACAGAAGCCTTATGGGTAGGACATATTACTACAGAAGGTTCGTAGAAGAATTTTCACCATCAGTATCGTCCCAGACTCAATCTCTTATGAAGGAAGAGAAATTCATAGGAATAGACAAGTGCGAAGATAGTTTACAGAGCTTAAGCAAAAATTGGCTACCGCACTTGTATTGACCATTCCATTTGGCTCTAGAAAGCACAAGATCTTTAGTGATGTGTCTTGTAGAGGACTGGGTGCGTACTGATACAACATGAGAAGATTGTTGCATACACGTCCCGCTAGTTGAGACCCAACAAATTGAATATGAAAATGGTGTGGTTAATCAGAACTTTGGAAGGACTAGGATGGTGATATCTAGTGTCACTCTGGAGGAACGAAAGAAGTCTCTGATGCATTGAGTCGAGAATCTTCATTGGTGATTATACTGGTTAAAGTATGGACCTTACTTGAGAAAGTTTGAAATTCGATTTTCAAATCTAAGGTAGGCCACCTTTTGAATTTATGGCAACTCTCAAAATTGAACCGAATATTTAGACAAAAATAAGATATTTCAGTGATAGATCAGGATACTCAGAAAATCCTATAAGAGGATACTGAAAAGAAAGAATATGACTTTCAGACTTCTGAGGATGGAACACTCAAGTTCCGAGAATGATTGAGTGTACTTGATATTGTAGCACTCATGTAAGAAACATTATCAGAAATTCATCGTAACAGTTGCAATATTTGATCAAACAATTCAGAGTATGCCAGAATTGGCGTCAGTTCAATTGGTGGACCGTTATGAAGATAGATATCGCCGGATAAATTGTGAGTGTCAAAGATACTGATAAGTGGAAGTTGGATAATGAAAGCCGGGAGGACTTTATCCATCACTCGAGAGAGTCCCGATTGGGAATGGAAGTATGGCATGATGGAAAGTCATGACAGGCTCAGTAAGGAATCGGGGGAGTACCGATCCCATTTGGGGTTGTGGTTGACAGATAGATGGAGCCGACTCACTTCGGTATAGTACAAATAGATCTCAATGTGAATGGGTATACCGAAGCGTGTGTGTATCGGATAATTCATTGGCATGGAGTGCCGGGGATGAATTATATGTCAAATCTGGATCAAAGGTTACACGTTTGACAGAGCTTCTGGATGGTTCTTATTAGAGCTTGTAGAGTAGAGTATGCAGAATTTCAGTTTTGAGAAAGATCACAGACCAAGGTCAGCTCAGTAATCACTGATGGTAATTGCCGAGATCAGTGTCGTACATGGAAAGCCTAGATCAGTGGGTAGTTCAGAAAGGGCAGATTATGTATACTAAAATGGTCCCCTTGGTTAAAGTGGTCTGACAACGCCACGAGATTGAAGAAGCAATCGAGAAAAGTGAGACTTGATGAGATGACAATAACCCCAACCTTTTTATTTGAGGATTGGTAAAGGTTTAAATTTCGAGGACGAAATTTTTATAAGAGGGGAAGAGTTGTGACATCCTGATTTTCATATTCGGATTTCAATTGGATAAGTTGGGCCTTTCATCAACGTAAATATAGTGTTTTTCTCTAAGATGGCCACTCATGAGATAACTGACCTATCAGGTGAAGCCGTTAAGGGATTCTAATACAATAGACTTGAGAATTCGACTAGGAATCGACTGCTTGACCGTGCTAGTCTGCAAGGGTCATTGCGGCACAATTAAAAATCGATCAAAGACTAGAGATAGGTCGATTCGACTGAAATGGTGATCAAAGTGTGGGTAATTCCACCTGATTGCAAAATTCTCGTCGATCGGCACTAAATCGATTTTCTGTCGTTTTGGGTACCCTGTGTCCGTATCTGAAACATTGAGATTTTCACGACCACCAAGAATTGCCAATGTGTCGGATGGGTTCATTATGGTTCGAAGAAAATCGACCACGGGTTAATTACACCAAAAATTCCTAAAAGTTACCCGGTAGGCAAGGTAACATTAAAAGCGCGTTTGATTGAAAGTTCATTTGGTTTCAGAAATTGAAAGTTCTGTCGTGTCATGAGTCATTCTAGGAATGTCGACTCACGTTTTGAGGAAATTCCGGTGAGTTCGGGATTTACGGAAAATCGTTGCGGACGATTCGGAAAATAAACGGAAACTCGGATTGGCCAATTTGAAGAGACTTTTGGCATATGGTGTAAGTGAATCGGTGAATGGAAGTTCTTTGGGCTTTTTCTAAATTCAAATTGGACCTCAACTGGATTTGTTTGTTCAGAAAATCGGATTCCGAGAAAAATGAAAGAGAATTCAGATTTGAAGGAAATTCGTGAGATGAAAGAACCGACTCATCTCGGTCTTCATTGAGATTTCAAATTGTGCAATTGGTAAAGGATTGGACCCCGGGATGACCAATTGTATTGATTAAATTATGACTTTAATTTGTATTATTTTCTTTTTTCTTTGAGCCGCACCCTTCATGCACGAACCCCTCCTCTCACGCACGTTTTCCTTATTTTCTTTCTCTCTTGGCCGACCTTTTCTCTCTCTCCTCCCCATCCACTCGTGCGACCAGCTGCGCCCCTCAGTCTCCTACGTTTCTTTCATATTTTTCATTTGACTTTAGTTGCTCTTATCCTTTCATTTCCCCTCTCAAGCGACAACTTCCTGCCCTTTTTATCTTTCGAGTTTATTTGTCTCTTTTATCTTTCTCTCTCTGGCTCACCATCACGGACGGTCACTGCTTCTCTCTTTCTTGTTTTTGGATTGTCGTCCCTTTCTTTCGCACAAACTGCCCAAACAAAACCCACGCCTATGAAGTTCTCCACCGAAGCCTCCTATTTCTTCATCTTTCTTCTCTCTTCGTGTCTCCATCCAACTACACGAAGACAAGCCAATTGTCCAGCTCATGTCACGCTAGTCCACGTTCCAGTCAAATGTGCCATCCCTTCCATCGGTTTGTTGACCGTAAACCCCCCTCGTCCATTTCAATTTCACCGAAGCTTTCTTCCCCGTCTTTTGATGCCAGCGTGCGTCCCTCAACAAGTCAACCTGCCTCAAGCAGAATTCCTAGGGGCTGACTTCGCTGCCATCTCGCCCGTTCGTGTCTTCGGTTCCAGAATCTGTCGAAGCTGCTTCCTCTTTGTGCAGCTCGACTCCAGCAAAGCCAGCTCATGGACTCTGCCCAACAAAGCCCTCAATCAAGCCCAAGTGAACTTCAACTTCAGCCCGTTAACTTCAGTCCGGCCCAGTCCAGCAGTCTTCAGCCCATTAAGTGATTCTTCAGCCCAGTTCTGTGAGGCCCATCTTCAACAGCAATTTGGGCCTAGCAATTCTTTTGCTGTTCGGCCCAACAACCCAGCCCAAGGTGATGTAATTCAATTGAAGCCCGCGAAGCGAAGCCCAAGCCCATATTTATGTGGGCTTGCAAAGCTTTTGGGCCCGGCCCAAGTGTCGGCCGCTGTCGCGGTGATTCGGTTTCCGCTTTTAACCAAGTGAGTTTTACTCATTAATGTTTTCTTAGTCTGCTAATTATACTTAGGGTTGATTAGATTTAATTAAATGCAATTAGGTAATTAGATTAATTTAGATAAATTAAATTAGAGACTTAATGATGCATGTTAGGTGGTTAGAAATAGCCATTAGCTAGTAGACACACTATATTAATTATTGAACGAGTCTCGGTAATTTTCCGAGCTCGTCTCGGCTTCCAATCAGGCATTACGGGCCTAAATTGAGCGGAATTTCGTGCTGATTATCGTGGTGCAGTCCGTTTATTTATTTGAGCTCTACGTTGTATGAAATTGATTTAAATTGTGAATTTTATGATATGTTCCTCAATGGTTGTTTTTAATTATTTGATGGGGAAATGTTTGAGTATCGATTGCCAGTACCGATGGTGGAGTGGTGATTCGGTGTGGCATCTAAAAGGGCACGTGAGCTCGGTGAATTGATGCATCACTTCGGCGAACGAGTGCCTTAAAGAATGCACGTGACCCTGGGCATTGTAAAATGGGCACATGGGCTTGGTGATTGATGCATCACTTTGGTGAACTAGTACCTTAGAGAATGCACGTGGCCCCAGGCATCGTAAAAAGGGCACGTGAGCTCGGTGATTTGATGCATCACTATGGCGAACTAGTGCCTTAGAGAATGCATGTGGGCCCATGGAATTAAGTGATGTATCTTGGGAGAGACACGTGGGCTCAATGATTTGATGCATCACTTTGGTGAACTAGTGTCTTAGAGAATGCACGTGTGCTCGGTGACTAAATAGACATCATGGGGAATGTATGGTCTAATTGACATGTAATCGACTAGTTCGATTGATCGATAATTCAATCCATATGGTTTAAATGGGTGCCGATATTAAATTGTACTGACTTGCAGGTGGAATTTGAGGCCAAGGTAATTCCTCTGACCAGTGCATGTTTAGGCAGCCCATAATGTATTGGTTTACTAATCGGGTCTTAGGGGGTAGAACTTGCTGAGACGTAGTCTCATTGGTTATTAAATAACCATTTCAGGTCCTTAGATGTAGCAGACTTGGATTTTGAAGATCTCGAAAGTCTGATGCAATCTACTAAAGGCTCCAGTTGGAGTGTGGAGGATGATCAAGAGAGGAGGACGAGGATCTGTAGTTTGTGGAACCCCACCCCTACTTGTAGATCTTGTTTTTAAACCGGCTTGAGTTGAATTTGAGTTAATAGTTCACTTTGTATATATGTGCACTGGTTTGCAATGTATATAAGTGTGGATGTTTTTAAAGGTTTGAAATTTAGTACTATTGTTCTATCCCAATGTTTTATTGTCTGGGGATCTAATATATGCTTCCGCTTGCGCATTAAAAAGAAAAGGTCGGCGATACGTAGTCTTGGGATATCGCATTTAAAATCGACTCAGGTAAGGGATGTGCGCATGCCTGAAGATCGGGGCGTGATAGTAAGTCCCTTTGAGATTCTAGAAAGAATAAGGATTCTTGCGTATCGTCTTGCATTCCCACTGAGGTTGGCGCAAGTGCATGACGTCTTTCACGTGTCGATGTTGAGGAAGTATGAACCTGACCCGACCCACGTGCTAAATTTCGAAGAATTAGACGTGGACAAGAGAGTGTCATACATGGAAAGACTGGTTCATATTATGGATCGTAAGGAATAGGTTTTGTGCACCAAGACAATCCCGTTCGTTAAAGTGGTCTGGCAATACCACGGCACTGAAGGAGCAACCTGGGAAAGTGAAGATTCGATGAGACGACTGTACCCCCACCTTTTTGTTTAAAGATTTGTAATGGTTTAAATTTCAAGGATGAAATTTTTATAAGAGGGGAAGAGTTGTGGCATCCTGGTTTTCAGGTTCTGGTTTCGATTGAATAAGTTAGGCCTTTCATCGACATGCCTATAGTTCTTTTTCTTGAACTGATCACTCACGGGATCACTAGTTTATCTGGCGAAGTCGTTAAGGAATCTAAACGCAATAGACTTGAGAATTCGAACAGAAGTCGACCGCTCGACCATGCTAATCTGCAAGGGTTATTACAACATTGTTAAAATCGATCAGAGATCGGAGATAGGTCAATTTGACAAAGGTATGTGATTCGTGTGTGGGTGATTCCACTTAATTGTAAAATTTCTATCGAACGACACTAGACCGATTTTTCTGTCATTTCTGTACCCTGTGTCCGTATTTGAAATCTCGAGATTTTCATTACAACCGAGAGTCGCCAATGTGTCGAACATGTACAATGTGGCTCGAAAATAATTGACCACAAGTCAAATGCGCTAAAAATTCCTAAAAGCTACTCGGTAGGTTAGATCACACTAAAATCGCATCAGATTGAAATTAACCACAAAATTGAACCTGATTTCAGAAATTGAATGTTCAGTCATGTCAAGATTCATTTTAGGAACATTGACTCATCCTCCAAAGACTTTTCGGCAAATCGGGATTTTCGGCAAAATTTCAAAGTAAGGTTATTTTGGACCGGGAAAATAAGAGGGCCATTTTTGGTCGCATCTTTGGCTGTCAAGTTGGGTCAATTGACGAAGAAAAATCATAAGAGGGACGATGGTACCTTGGCTGAATTTTTGGGGCTTCAATTGAATCAAATTAAGGGAGAATTGAAGGGGAATTGAATGAATTGAGTGGCAAATGTTCAAAAATTCGTAGGCCAAGGGGGAGACAACTGTGGCACCCCCAAAACCCGATAGGGTCGCCACAGATACTATGCGTTAAGAATTTAAGGCAAAAACAACTTAAATGACGTTAGAAGAAAGAATTGCAATTTAGGCCGAGGCCTAGGCGTAAACTCTTTTTTTTTTTTTTTTTTTGAAAGGGCTTAAGGGATTTGCGCAGCTCACATCGAAAATAAGAGGCGAGTCTCACCATCTCTCCGCTTCCCTAATGACAGCACAATGCACACCGACTATTTTGATTGAAAGAAAACACAAGGCCGAACCACTTTTATTTACATATATATTTACGAGGGGTTTTCCCACGGGTAGGTACAACAAAAGGTAGGCCAAGACTCATCCATACGCTTGGCCTTCAACCCAAAAAGGAACACACGACCCCCTAAAAACAGCGTGTAATATCCTCCCCTCGGACTGCTAGTGTCGGCCATATCCCAAAATGTTGACAACTCCTACTTCACGCGCACGGGCCGTCACACCCATCCCCGGTGCATCAGGCGGTGGGGGCGGCAGCATCCCCATCATCACTCCGTCGCGGCGAATGTGGACGGACACGTACTCCTGAATGACTGGGCCCCCAGATAGACCCACTTCATAAGACACAATCGCGCAAACCCGGATGAACGTTAGACCCGGTAGGGTGGGACAGTCGATCTCCGTCAGCACGACCTCCACATCAGACGGAAGGCCGTAAAATACTCCCCGCGTGACGGCAGGGAGCGGCATCGTGCTAATCTGAAATGTTGGTCTTCGAAGGGGTGAGTACAACCACTCAGCAGGTAAAGGAATCCAATCACCACTCAATGCATTCAAACAATACGAGCAATTACATTATACATGTCATCCATGCATTCCAGCGTACTTACCTCGAAGCCATATATGTATCGTCATACATCATCATCACAATCATAATACGTGCATATCATAGGCCATGAATGTTCATCATCATCATACCATATCATCCATGCATGTCATCATCATATCTTATGTACATGCCATCATATCATTATATCATAGGTGATGATCATCATATCATGTCACATATGCATGTCATCATGCCATATCTCCCATGCATGTCGTCATCATATCATATCTACATGCCATCATGTCATCATATCATTATATCATAGGTGATGATCATCATATCATGTCACATATGCATGTCATCATGCCATATCATCCATGCATGTCATCATGTCATATCTCCCATGCATGTCACACCTACATATCATCATGCCATATCTCCCATGCATGTCACACCTACATATCATCATGCCATAGGTAGTCATCATCATGTCATGTCACATATGTATGATTTAATTTCCACTTCTAATTCTCAATTGATCATCACATCACTCTTTCTCGGGATCATCCATCCCATACTTTACACTCGCGCCCTATCCAGGCATTACGAGAAGAACCTCCGACATTACGCCATTCATGGCCACCGGGCATCCGGCACCCCCACATCCCGGGCATCTCGCACCCCAACTGGCATCACGAGGCATCCCCTCGGGCAAAGACCTCCAAGGCTTCCGGCACCCAACCATTCCGGGCATCCTGATACTCCCAGGGCCATCTGGACATGTATCTCTATACATTCCGGGCATCCGGCACCCCCCATCCCGGGCATCCTGGTACTCCCAGGGCATTATCATCTGCCACAAACAGTTTCCTCATTTATCATTGTTCATGTTTACCAATTTAGGCCTCAACTTAACATGGCACATGATGTAATGGCAAACAAAATCACTTTCATTCTTTGATCTATGCATGCATCATTAGTCATTAACATACGTGCAATAAAATGCAATTACTCATAGTAATTTGATCCTTATGAAACATATGCCACTCAAAACAATTTACAAACTAAATTCATTTAGAATTTATTTAAATTCCAACTTATCATATTTTACAATTTTATATAAATTAAATAATCACACAAATCCCAAATTCATGCAATCAAAGCATATGATAATTTAATACAATGAACTAGTGATTTTCTACAGAAAACACATAGCCAATCAATTTCTACACAAAAGGTAATATTACAAAAATTACCGCATGGAATCTCGGACAAAGCAGAATGTGCAGTTTTCTAAGTAATTCAATTAAAATGCCCAAACGACCTCCGAAAATTATGAAATTTTACCACGTTATAGTTAAGACACTACATTAGGTTTTTCATGAAGAAATCTAGGCCAAATTCATTTTAGATAAATTTCTATAATCACACGAAGCTACTGATCAGATTACCGAAACGTCCAGGGTCCTATGTCCGAAATATTGAGGTTTGACCTACCTATCCTTCTTCGTTTTCTCTGAAATTTGGATATGTTTTACTTCTAAGGATTCCCTACAACTTTCATGAAGGAACTTAAGCCAAAATTCCAAAGGATAACCTCCATATAGGTCCATGAAGTCTCGGGTGTCCCATACCGCGACTCCAGAATTTTCATCTTCAAGATCAGGTTGGTTTCCTAAGCTATACTTGTTCATTTTGCTTCATATTTGAGTATTTTGATCCTTAAGATGTGCTCTACAAGTTTCATGAAGAAGTCGAAGAGAGATTCATGGTGAAAATCAACATGCAGCCACAAATCAACCACAAGGTCAGCGAAATAGTTCCAGATCTAGAGTCTCCGAAAAATGGGGTTTTGACCCCTAAAATATTCATCATTTTGCACAAAATTTTAGTAAGTTATAGTTCAAGGTGTTGGCTACAACTTTCATGAAGATATCCAAGTCAAAATCGAACTTCAAACATGCATGCAAGCTCCCACAAGATTCTGACTCCAGTGATTCATGCGAAAATAGCAAGCATCTTCAAGAACAAACCACCCTAGCTCCGTTTTCTTACCTTTAAACACCCAAAGATCAAATCAACATGCAAGACCACACATGCAAGAGAAGAGTTGGATCCTAACTTGCCTCAAACACCAAAGAAAAGGGCGGACGAACGGCGGCGAACGGCGGCGAACGGACGGGCCTCCTCCTCTCTCGGCCTCCTCCTCTCTCTCTCGCAATCTCTCTCTCCCTCCTTCCTCACCGTGCGACACTCCCTTTCCTCTCTCTCTCTCATCCGGCCATCCCCCTTTAATTTCCCCAAAAGGCAATCATTAGATTGCCTCCCCCAAGGCCCAATGCATGGCAAGCCTTCTTGCCACTTGGCAAGGCTCATGCATGGGCTTGGGCTTGGGCTTTTGGGCCTCTTGGCCCTCTTGGGCCGACGGCACCTCCTTGTGGGCCTTAATGGGCCGGCCACTTGCCCATTAGGGTCCACCCTTGGGCCCAAGGCCCAATCAAATTTTCTCTCCCTTTTTTTTTTTTTTGAATTTCTTTTTAGGGACTTTAATTACTAAATTTCACCTAAACAAAATCCTATAATATTTTATCTATGAGAACTTAATCTATAAAATGCATGGCCAAGCATAGACTATCCTCATTAATTTACCTTATAATCAAAATTCAAAAACTTAAATTAAAACACAAGCACAAAACACAAAGCCTTAAGAGAAAACTAAAGGCTAAAACACAACCCATAGGTAAATTCATGACCTATTTAAGGGCTTTAGGACACCTTAGGGCTTGCCCCTAAATTCTGGGATGCCACAACAACATTTTGGACCATTTGGGAAAGCTTCTACATGAAATTTGGTGTTGAAAATTGGCCATGGATGACAGCCAAGGGTGGTGGGGCTTTGCCAATGAGTGTTTAGATAGTATGTGAAAACTTTTGAGGCAAATTGGGACCCTCCAACCTTCAGCGGTCTTTTTCTTCAACCTTAGGCCACTTTATCCATTGTTGAAGCCACTTAGGAGCTCAAAATTACGGAGAGAAACCAAAGAGAGCCCCCCTGCCGTCGACCACCGCCTGGAGCCGCCGGAGCTACCCACTCACGCCCGCAAGCCTGTCACACCGCCAGCAAGCCCGCGTGCTCATCCCACTCGTCTTGTGCCCAGCCACCGTCTCCCAAGTCTATGTTCGGCCCGTCGCAAGTCACCAGGCTGCCATCCAGGCCACCAGAATCGCCGTCAAGCACCGCATAGCCTTGCTACAGTCTCCGCCGCCCGTCCCGTGCTATTCCAGCCCAGCTAGCAGCCTCCTATAGCCGTGACTAGACACTAAAGCCCAGCCCAGCCGAGGACTTCAAGGCCTATTTTCAAGCTCGTTCGATTCTCCGTTGGTGTCGCTGCAAGCTCGAGAGTCGCTCACCTATGCGTCGCCGACATCATGGACTCACCAGATCGCTAAACTGGTGAGTTTACTTGCTAAACTCTGCTTATAGAGTTAATTATGTTTAAGGGGTTATTAGTTTATGCTTATTAGGGATTAAGTGGTTAGTTAGTATGGATTAGTGATGTAATTATTCAATTGTGCATGTTAGGTGGTTAGAATAGACTAATTAGGGACTAGATAGATCATGTTATTTATCTTGATAGTTTTAGAAATTTTCTAGGCCCGTTTAGGTGGTCAATTTATCATTTCCGGCCTAAGTTGGTATTTTTGGTATTTAATTGCATTTATTCAATTATTTTTGGTATTTATTTAATTATTAAATATTTTCCGGAAATTATACTGGGATAGCCGGTGACCGGAATTTCGTGCTGATTGAAATGGTGTGCTTAGTTTATGCAATTGAGTGTTAAATTGTGCAATTTGAGTGGTGATTGGAATTTTGGGTATTTATTCCAAAATTGTGAAATTTTGGGTATTTTAATAAAAAAATATCGAGCGTCGGTTTTAACACCAAAAAATGTTTTTAGGCACTATATTAAATAGTGGGATTTTTGAAAAGGACGATATTGCATTTTTGGCTCAGACCGACCATGTACCCACGCATGATTATTTTTATCGAGTGTTTTTAATATGAAGAAAATAGGTCAAGCTCATTATTTTAATTGAGGAATTTGTGTGCAAAGCACAATGTCCTTGGCCAGGATTGATTGATTGTGTGATGGTTAAGTGAACCCATCCCCGATGTGCGTCGGTATATCAGCTTGTGTGAGCAATAATCTATGTCAGCTTCTGTGAGCAATAATCTATGTCAGCTTGTGTGAGCAATAATCCCTGTCAGCTTGTTTGAGCAATAATCCATGTCAACTTGTGCGAGCAGCAATTCATATCAGCTTGTGCGAGCAGTAATCCCTGGCTACGTCAAAGGACCGATGTGCGTCGGTAGTTCATGCTTGTGTGAGCAATAATCAAATTGGAATGTGTGGTCGATTGAGTTGATTGAATGGATGGATTGATTAAGCGATGGTATTGATTGGATTGATTTCTTGAGTATATGGATTGTATTGACATGCATGAGGGAACTGAGGCGAGGTAAGTCCTTTGTCTTGTGTGCATAGACTGCCTCTAGGTGTATTTCCTTCTTAGTCGGAGTTTAGGGGGTGAACTTGCTGAGACATTGTCTCACCCCGTCGTGGGCTTTAACTTTTCAAGTCCTTAGATGGCGGTTCCTCCAAAATGTTTTGGTTGGCATATGAGGGTTACCGAGTGGAGTTTTGACTACCTTGTCCCCGGGGGTCACTCGGTCTATGAACTCATGGTGACCACCGTCTGGGTCGATGAGGGCCTACCTTAGAGGGTACCCCATTGATTTAGGGCATAGTTTCATCACGGATTCAATGGATACAGAGAGGGTCCCCTCTAGGGTTTTGAGATCCCCGTTGTGGTAGTCGACGCCGCTCTAGGCGAGAGTGCAACTAACCCTCCTGATGGTGCTGTGGAGGACCCGAAGCCCTCAGAGCCGGTAAAGACCGAAGGATCGACGAATGTGTCTGAATAGTTAGTCATAGGACAGCTTCTTTTGAGAGCCGGTCTTTAGTAAACTCTTGTTTTTAGACTAGTGTTGTATATAAACGGGTGTTTATAAAAGTGTTTTGGTTGTGAAATTGTTTTCCTATTTTTCTATCTTGTATTAATTGCTGTCAGGGGCAATCGTTCGCTTCCGCATGTGCATTAAAATGAATGGGTCGGCGACGCATCTTGGGATGTCGCAATTTTATCGACTACCGAGGGATGGGCACGCACTCAAGGTTCGGGGCGTGACATCTACTATGTCCAACATGGTGATATAAGTCTTTACGGGACAACTAAAATGCACAATAGCCATAATTCTAAGTATTTGTAAAAGAAACAGGGGTAAGTACTTGGAATACTCAATAAGTATAGCCTCTAACCTTCGACTAGAACATCGCTTCGTCATCAACACTAGTCAAAACATTTCATTCAAACTGTGTCGAAGGCAAATCAATTGCAATGATGCAACCGTGCTTCTTGCACATGTAAATGGCAACTCTTGCAACCATTCATGAATGTGATGCATGCCATGAGCTCATGCGTTTTTAGCCTTTCTTTCTTACTCATGCATGCCATGCTTATTAAGCTTTCTCTTATGCTCGGGAGTCGAACCCAATTCAATTCAAGCTTTTATCTAGGCTTCTGGCTTTTTGCCAGCTTCTAGGACTCAGACCTAGTTAATTTGCTTGGGACTCGAACCCAAATCTCTTGCTAGCCTCTGGGACTCAAACACAGTTCTTGCCAGGATTTTGGGGACTCAAACCCCGTTCTTATCTTTTCTCATCTTGCTCCAGCATTAATCCCCCTTCGAGGGCGTACTCAAACCTCATGCACAAGCCATAAATTATGCATTTTGTGTTCAAACATAATGCACGTGCCATGAAATCATGAATTTTCTAATCAACAACTTCATAAACGAGTCTAAGCCCAAGGCCCCGCTAGACTAACAAACATAAAGGAACCCCGCACCAATCCAAGACGTGAACTCAGTATGTCTCAATACCAAATCACATCTTATGGCTATGGGCGAACCTCGACTTGTACCGAACAAAAGCGATGAACCATGACTTCATTCCGGTCACGCAATAAAACTCAAGTACATGAATAAAGTCATAGAATACATCAACACATACAAACATCAATCCACCTACCCTCGGCTTGTTTGAGAGAGAATTTCCTAGGGTTGAAGATGTCACGAATGTTACTGGAGAAAGGAAGGAACTACACTTACCTGGATAAACCTCGAACTAAGACATGAACTACAAAGGAAGGGCAGCTTGCTTGAAGGTCGAAGAAGGGAGAGAGAGGTGTGAGGAAGGAGGAGGGGCGTCCAAGAAGAGAAGGAAGGAGAAAGTGGATGGCAAGGGTGAGAAATGAGGAGGAGCGCTCCTATTTATACTCTTTGGTGCCATCATTATTGGGTCACACAATCCATTCTAAATTTTCCAAGTGGCTCGCCTATGGTCCTTGGGTGGCAAGCCTACTTGTCCAATGATTATGCCTTAAGAATGAGTTGGTATGGCTAAAAAGGTCTCGCTTGGCAATCTAACCTATAGACGTCATCAACGATGGCTCGTTTTTCGCCTTTTCATTGGACCACTTGTACCCCGCATTGATGGACATTTAATGAAGTTTGAAGATGATGGCATCAAAGTTGCCAACTCGGCATCTAGATTCTAAGATTATTAATGAGGGATTGTCATCCTTTTCTTGATGTTAAAGATATTTTTGACCTCATCATGGCTTTTGAAAATTCAAAGGACACTTCATCCCTTTCATTTAATGAGGGTATTCTAAAGTCTTCTTTAGTTTGTCTTTTTCTTCCTCAAGAAGGTTGTAACATCCTGATTTTTAACCCTGTTTTCGACTATATAAAATGGGCTTTCTATTGACGCGCTTATAGTCTTTTTCTCTGAGCTAATCACTCACGAGATAACTAATCTATCAGGTAAAGCCGTTAAGGAATCTAAATGCAATCGACTTCAAAATTCGACTAGAAATCGACTGCTCAACCATGCTAATCTACGAGGGTCAATACAGCATCGTCAAAAATCGATTAGAGATTGGAGATAGGTCAATTCGACTGAGGCATGTGATCAGAGTGTGTGTGATTCCAGCTGATTGCAAAATTCTTGTTAAACGACACTAAACCGATTTTTCTGTCGTTTCTGTACCCTGTGCCCATATTTGAAACCTCAATATTTTCACGACAATCGAGAGTGGCCAATGTGTCGAAGATGTACAATGTGGCTCGAAAATAATCGACCACGGGTCAATTGCGCTAAAAATTCCTAAAAGTTACCTGGTAGTTTAGGTCACGTTAAAATCGAGTCTAGTTAAAATTAACCATGAAATTGAACTCAATTTCAGAAATTAAAAGTTCTGTCATGTCACGATTTATTTTAGGAATGTTAACTCATATTTTGAAGAATTTTTAGTGAATCCGAATTTTTGGCGAAAATTCAACTTTGGGTGATTTTGGACTGGGAAAGTCGGATGGCCATTTTTGAGTGCGTTTTTAGCTGTTAAGTTTGATCACTTGGCGAGGAAATTGTAGAATTTAGTGTGGACTTCATTCTTGGCATTTTGGCCATTGATTTGAGGCCAATTGAAGGAGAATTGATTGGAAATTGAAGTTGGATACTTGGAAATTTGTATGCCTTGGTAGGGTGCAACATTTCAAAACCTAAAGTGGCTTGAGGAGGAAGTTTGGAAGGGAAATTGGCTGTGGATGAAGCTGAAGACTTTTGGGGAAGCTACTCAAGTGTTTTGAGATCTTTTGGATGAGCATTAAAGGCTTTGTTCCCTCCTTTCCAGCTGCAGCCCCACCTTATTCTTCTCCTCAGCATTTCCTGCTTCATTGTTGCTGAAAACATAAGCCAAGAACCAGAGAAAACCAGCAGCAGCCCATTCGAGGCCTGCAATCATGAACCACCCCCCATCCAAGCAGCTACTGCTGCCCGAGCTTTGTCAGCACGTCGTCCCGCTCGCATGCCTGTCCGGCGCATCCTGTGCGTCCCCCGCTGTCCTGAGCTCACCTAGCCACCGTCTCAAGCCATCAAGCCATCTCCGTTGCCCGTTGCCGCCGCTTGGTTGCCCATAGCCATCCCCGTTGTCGTCCGCCTCCCGCCTACCTCGACCAGCCACCATAACCATTTGGTTCAGACCTTGGACAGAGCTGAAATCTCAGCTGTGGGCTGAGACTTCATGGTCCGTTTCTGGCATTTTCCAGACCTCTTTAGGTGTCGCTGTAGGCCCGTGTTTCACTCGCCTCCGCGTTGTTGTTGCCGTGAACTCATCAGCTCGCAAATCCGATGAGTTTACTCTCTAAACTCTACTTAGGGAGTTAATTATGATTAGGGTAGGGTTAGTTTAGTCTAAGAGTGGATTAGGTATTTAGATTAGTGCGATTAGTGGGTTAGTTGATTAATTAGACTAATTATGTGGTTAGATTAGATTAGTTAAGGATTAATTAGATTGCATGATTTATCTAGCTTAGTGTATTATTTTTCTAAGTCCAATTAGGTGGCTAGATTAGTGTATTTAGCTTAATTAGGCATTTATTTAATTAATTTTGCAATTTATTTAATTATTAATATTTTCCGGAAATTTTACCGGGATAAGCGGTCGTTAGAATTTCGTACGATTGTTGTGGTGTAATCAATTTATTCAATTGAGTGTTGATTTGTGCAATTGAGTGATGATTGTTGATTTTAAGTTATTATTTCTCAAATTTTGGATTTTTGGTATTTAATAAAAAAATATCGGGTATCAGTTTTTAACGCAAAAAATGTTTTTAAGTACTATATAAAATAGTGGAATTTTTAAAAAGGAAAGATATCCCTTTTTCTAGTTCGATCTGACCATGTACCCACACACGATTATTTTACCAGGTGTTTTTAATATGAAGAAAATAGGCCAAACACATTATCTTAACTGAGGCATTTAAGTGTAAAGCACAATGTCCTTGACCGGGATTTGATGGTTATGATAACCCGTCCTTGATGTGCGTCGGGTGGACATTGCTCCTATATGGAATGCCCCTAACAACGGATGCCGAATTGCAGTAGAGGCCGGATCGATGCTCTTTCGGGAATGCCGTCTCGGGGTAAAAGTTGCCGTGCTCAAGGGATGAGACGATGCCTGGTTACACCAAAAGACCACCAAACGTCGAGTAGGCCGTGCCCATGGGGCAATAATTAATTGGAACACATGAATGAGTGTTCTAACAGTGCCTGATTATATGACAAAATTATGTGGCACGGAATGGGACGTGTCATAACGGTTTGGCCTTATAATCGGGACCCCTGTGATTAATTGAGATATGAGTGAAACGTTCCAATTGATGTGTGCATTTACTATATGCAGCTGTTATATGAACTATACTGACATGTAGAGAGGTGCTGAGGCGAGGTGAGTCTTATGTGATGTGTGGTTAGACTGCCTCTAGGCGAATTTCTTTCCAAATCAGGGTTTAGGGCGTGAACTCGCTGAGACATTGTCTCACCCCATCGTGGGTTTAACTTTTCAGGTCCCTAGATGGAGGCCTGTCCAGTTCGTTTTGGACAGCCGTGGGGGTTTAGCGAGCAAAGTACCGACGTCCCTGTCCTCGGGAGTCCTTGGCTCCATGAACGCATCGTGACCACTATCTGAGTTGATGAGGGCCTACCATAGTGTGTACCTCATTGATTCAAGGCGTGGTTTCATCATGGGCCTAATGAGGTACGAGAAGGTCCCCTTCAGGGTTTTGACGTACCCACCGTTGAGGGCGACGGGGTAGCTGATCCATTTGATGGTGTTGTGGTGGACCCAAAGCCCCTAGAGCCTGTGAATGAGAAGCCTAATGCCTAGATGGCTTAGCTTTCTCTCTCTTTTTGGTGTAGACTCTTTTGTAGATAAACTAGTTTGTTTATAAAAGTATTTTTTGTTTGAAATTATTGTCCTACTTTTCTATCCCATGTTTCTTGTCTAGGGATTGTTTATTTCGCTTCCGCTTGTGCATGAATCAATTGGGTTGGCGACGCGTCCTGGGAACATCGCAATTTAGTCGACCGCCAAAGGATGTGCGCCCGCTCGAGGTTTGGGGCGTGACAAAGGCAGTTCAGAGAAATCCGTCATCTAAGTTGGTTCCGGAGTCAGAAAATGGATCATTAGGTACATCTCAAAAAACCAAATCATATGCACCTGAGGTTCGGCCATTGTGCCCCATGCTCACCCAAGCTGTTCCCTTGGACGGTCGGTTGGCCTAGAGGTTCGGCCCATTGGTCTGCACCTTGGCCGACCCTATGGTCAGCACGGTTGCGTCTGTCCAAGTTTAGGACTAGCTCTTCGGCTAGTCCCTAGCCTATCGCCGAGCCTACCGCGACCAATTATATTATTTTCAATCCTTGGTCTTTTGGTCGGTTTAAGGCCAATATTAAGGCTATCCATGGCCTAGCACTAAACCAAGACACTTGGGGACCTTAGAATTAGTGACAGAATAGCCAGGTCTATCCTAGGGCTCATTCCGATCTGCACCCAATCCATCCATATGGTTCATGATCGATGCATTACCGATTCACAATCGGACATCACCCATTCAAGATTTCTTTCCGATCACTAAGAATTAAATAGGGAATGATGCATTTTTTATCGGAAGAAAATTCCATTTAATCGAGTCGCATTGTCCATGTATTGGTGCATAGCCAGGCGAAATCATCCACAGCCGGGCACCATGACTAGTCGGATTGACCCATGACCATCCACCAATCCAAAATCATCCCGTGATCAATTATTGTGATTCAAAAGTCATCTTATGAGATGGTGATCCGATCCCATTGGTATGATCGGCAGACAATTCACTGCTGACCCCTCTGCCAGTTCGTGGTTGGTCGGTCGATTGGATCATGATCAATCTGTGATTCCTTACCGATCAAACTGATTGATCCCATGGCCAATGGCCCATGGTCGATCCATTCAGGATCTTATGACCGATCCTCACAGGGTCGGAATCGAGGGTGTTACAATATTACTCTCTATTTGCATAAGAACATATTCATGTCATGTCAAGGATTAAGAATCTTTCTTAGTGACTGGTGACATATAATGACATGCAATGTACTTCGAAAGCATTTTGATCCATTTTCATTCCCACCAGGATCACGAGCCAGATGATGCTGATGCATCACATTCACGTGGGCGACCAATTTCCCGAAGATTTGTTGAAATAAGACAGAAAACAGTAAGACATCGACACGAAAAGCCCCATGCTAAACTGAAAATACTAATGCGAGATGGGCACTCTCAATTGAATATGATAATAAAAGAACATGATTTCTCTCACCAGGATTCAAAGACACATCAAACTATTGTGCAAATGATAATAAAAGAACATGACATGTATCTTCCAAGTCAATTTGTACTCCTGAAATTGCCAATGAGCTTTTCCCATGTCAAGGTCACAGTTGTTGTTGGAAGTCCTCGCTTTTGATGCGGCACCAAATGAGCTCTCAACAAAATTAAAAATCATATGTATGGCTCCTCCCACTTCATTTCAGTGCCATAAGCAGCTGGGTGATACCCGAACTCCGAAGATTTTTTGTCCCCGCTATCAGCCTAGCTAAAAATGGTGCACATTTCTAGCTGAAACCACAGTTATTGTAGGAGTGGCTTCAGAGGCAGCTGTAACAAAACACTCTGATTTGAGCTGTAGTTCAAGAAAAGATGGCATGAAGAGATCTAGATCAGCTTTCAAACATTAAAGGACTTAAGCAAATCACCTTTCTAGCCATCCATTGATTACTTGTCATTTTACCCCAAAAACATGGAAGCAGTACGGTTGATTTAAGGACTTCCTCCATACTTCTGGTTTGGATCTTACACTGTTATCCACAATACAATGGGAATCCTCTGTTCTTTTAAAGCCTCTGGGGTGTAGACATCATCATCACCAAAGTAAGAAATTGCGAATGATGTTAAGGTACGAATTTGCAAAATGACAATCAAAGGCATGAAGAAAAACAAGGAAAGAGTGGCTACATGATTTGTACTGGGTTTCGACCATTGATGACAATACTTTCACCTTGATCAAGGCCATGTTTCTGCCTTCAGAGAGAGCAATCTTCACCTTGGCATATTAAGCGACGAACAAAGTTTGAAACAGATCCATGGAGATTCATCATCTTGACATTTGTGCCCTAGCTTTGAGAAAATGCAAAACGTGTTTATGGTACCTTCATTGCCTACTTCCATGACCAAATAATGAGTTAATAAAATGCAATCAAGATCACATATGCGTTAGTAGTTTCCAGAATCCATCGGATAGTGAATTTCTCTACTTCATAGAAGTTGGAGAGAAGTGTTACTTTATTTACACAAGCACAGATTGATACCACGTCGAGAATGAAAAATCTAATACTATTTGACTAAAGACATCAAATATCCTTTTGCAGGCATTCTGACCTTTTTTATTCATATCATGATCATGAGCCAGATAACAGTGAAGCATTACGCTTACTTTGCTCAAACAACTTCCTCCAGTTGCTGGAATTAAGACAGGAAATAATAACATGTCAAAGAAAAGCCCCGTCCAAACTAAAAAATACTAATGGAAGAAAGTAATCTCCACAGCAAAACGGCACTATACCTGCTATATTTTTTGTTTAGTAGGAGACGTCAGCGATCCCCAGAATCAGATCTTTGTCATTCTGCCACAGAATTGACTCTTCTTCGTAATTCTGTCACGCAAAGCAGGGTTCTGAAGTCAATCTTTTTGGTGTTGCTCGCATCAAATTGTATCCAGTACTATCAAACGTTGGATCCAACAATAGCCCGCAAAATTTCAATCAGCTTCTTGATGTTTCTTCACTAAAAGATCATGGTCTGTCATCTGGTAAAAAGTCTAGTACTTTCTTGAGTGACTTGCACCCATCCTTATCAAAGTACTCCAGGAATTTACTATGGCAGTGAATTTCAACTAAGCTTTCGCAATTCTTAACAATCAACACCTTCAAATGATCCGACTTTGAAAGGTCCAATACTTGAATGTGCTTGCACCCAAAGATATCCAACACTTCCAGGGATCCCAATTTTTCAAGGCCTTGTATCGCAGGTAGATTATCTATCTTTCCATCATGGCTTTGCGGGTCCGAGTATCTCAACGACTCTAAATCTTCAAAGTCTTTGAGGTTGGACAACTCTGTGCTTGTGGATAAGTCCAACTTTCTTAGGCAATCTAAAGCTTCCACATCCAATCACTCCAGCCCATAGCATTGCAAGAGCTCTAATTCCAACAAGAATTTCAACTCGCAAAGATTTGACAACTCTTTCAATTTGGGACATTTCCAAACACGGAGCTCTTGTATGCGGGAGGGAAGCTTTGGGATGCTTTGAAGAGACATGCAAGAGTGGAGGGTGAGATTCTTCAGATGACTTAGGTGAGAGAGCGATGGAAGCTTTTTTCTCAGACAGGTGAGCTGCAGGGATGATAAGCTGGAAGGAGGTTTTGGCAATGACCGAAGCTCACTACAGTAAAGTAAATCGAGGTGGTCGAGAGCAGAAAGCTCACGAAGTTCGAGAGTAGTACGCTCATGAGAGTCTTTTAGCAAGCGAGAAATTTTTGCACTACCTAAACGAAGAGTGCTTAGGGAACGCAATCCACCTTTATCAAGATGAATTTGTCCTTTCAGTTTATGGCAGCCTGAGGCATCTAACTCTTGGAGGCTTGTCAATTTTCCAATAGCGCTCGGTAACTTTTCTATCTCGCTATGAGAAATCCTCAGAATTTTCAACTTCGTCAGTTCCCCAATGGAGTCAGGTAATTCCTTAATCCTCGTGGATGACAAGTCTAGCTCAACCAATTCTCCCAACTTTTCAATTGAGGAAGGGATCTTTCTCAATATGTAGCAACGCTCTAACAACAAGCGCTGCAATTGCCCAAGGGCCTCGAAGGAATTCGGAAGTTCTTCTAATTTTTTGCAGGTGTTCAAGTTCAGGGTCGACAAACTTACCAAACGGCTTATTGAGCTGTGAACTCTAGTCAGTAGACGACAACCCACGGCACTAAGCGTCTTCAGCTTCTCCAGAGATCCTATACTTGCAGGAATTTCTCGTATATCAGTCTCGTCCATGACAAGTTCCTGTAAATTTTCTAGTTCGTCCAGTTGTTCAGGTAACTTCTCAAGACTCCCACAGTACCTCAAGTTCAAGGAAACAAGGCGCTTGACATCTCCGATTGAAGGGTGGAATTTCTCCAAATTCTCACAACGTTCCAAGATTAGCATCTCTAAACTTCTAAACTCAGAGAGATTGGGGGTGCTCGTTAACCGTGAGCACCCCGAAAGATTGAGAACTTTCAGCTTCTCCACCTATAAGAGAGAAGCATGTTTCAAAATTAACCGTTGGAATAGAATGATGTATTGTCAAATTTAATAAAAGAGAAAACGTTTCTTCTTTTTACCTTGATTGAACTCCATCCTTGCCAATTTTCACTGATAAAACCCCCTGATAAATCAAGTATTAGTAATTTCTGTAAAGGAACATCCGTTGCCTCGGAAGAGTCAGAACACATCTTCCACTCTAGCTATCTTAATTCAGAGAGTGAATCCTTGAAATTTCCAACAAAATTCACTTTACTCAGATGAAGGTATTTCAGGTAAGACATTCTTTTAAAACTCTTTCGCTTAATGAACATGCTTGAGCCATTTTCTTCCAGTCGTAGTGCTTCAACATTTCTATTTTCCACCTACAAAATAAAAATAAAAATTGAGGATAGTAAATATCGAAACATGGCATTCCCCAGTCCCGACATGAATGAAGTGTCATTAAACAAGGAATAGCATATCGCCCAACCGCCAGTTGTTAGCATACATCTGCATGTTATTGTGACTAATGCATTATCTCTGCATCATAGATACATAATAATGTACTATGTCAATTTTCACTTGTATGCACAAATTTTAATTATCTCATGTAAAAATCCTACTTGAAAGTAGTGTCGGTTTCTTATAAGTTTTGAGATTAAATTCTGTAACAACTGGAGCATTGACTGCTAAGTACTCCCTCCACCAAACTACATATGGTGTCCCTTTGCAATATTTGAGAACCGTTGCACTTTTGGACCAAAAAGGAGTACCTAATCGGGTTTGTTACTAGCATTTGTGCATTCATAAAGCATCACAACTTATTTCCTCCCCGTTCATGAAATATTGTTCATTTTGGCATATGGCTGAATGGAAACGAGAGTGTTTGGTCCTTTTTTTTCTCTAGAAGGACAAGTCTTTTTGTTTTTATTTCTTTTTCAGTAGATGATTTTTGTGCAATCCAAGCAGTGTCTTTTCGTTTCATTGAAAAAAAGAATAAGACTTTCCATAATTGACAGAAACTCTCTTTCTCTAAAAAGTGGTTATTAGTAAAAAAAAAAAAAAACATTGCCACCAATAAAAATACACATTATTTAGTGCACAAAAGCCTATAAAAATAGGATAACAAAAAGTTGCTATTACTCAAGCACAATAATGATGTGCATCTATATTGGGAATTTCATTAGTCTTTCTTTTTATCTTTAGGCATTGTCCTTTCTTTATGTACCCTTTTACGATTCCATATGGGTGTCTCTCTCTTTCCGCAATTAACTCTTTATTTGCATATTGCGTGACAAAAAGTTTCCGGAAATCCTAGATTGCTATAGTAGAAAGACATTGAGGAAGGGAAATTGAAGTTGACTTCTAAATTTTGGATACTCAAGCTCGAAAAGGTCAACACTAATCCTAAGATGAGAGTACTACTCAGTCAGCCATCCATCATTCAATTTGCGCCAATTGAATGATATTAAGCAGGTAGTCTTCTATTTATTAGATTTTTTTGTTTCATCCCAACAGTTATACTCTTTTTTACTTACATCGTATTATCATTTGAAATTTCACATCATTTGCAAAGAGCTGATAATGAAAAAGATTGACTTTTTCTTTCGCATTTTTGCATGCGAAATAGCATAGGGAGTTTCAGTACGCATGATTGCAAAACCAAAATTATTGTCTCATGGAATTGAGTGAGATTAAAATTAAATAATCTTGTCGATCTAATACTTTAATAAACGTCAATTATCTTCATGTATTTGCTATGTTCTTTGATTTGTTCAACTTTGCTATAGTGGAAGAAGATGCTTTTGGTGACGGTTTGCCATGAGAATCAAGATATAATTCAGCCTGATCTTAAGAATTTGTTTATGCATCTGTGCATTCTTCCATTCATAGAAAAATCTATGAATTGGTATTTGTTTTTTCCTCCGGTCCTATAATCATATCAAATCGAACATCCAATATATTACGATAGTATTTTTTTTCCATCTTCTCTTTGTCCATGTGTGTGCCCGTAAAAGGTTCTATTAATTCTTACGAAGAAAGGCTCGCTTGTTAAAGAATAGAGGTGGATATTGAATTAAACTAAATGCAAATAAATTGGAGAAGAGTAGTATATAGTTTCCTTCACCTTTTCCTACTCCATCACTTACTTCCTTCCAGTCATTTTTTTTTTTAAAATTTGATCTTTACTTTTCAATTCTTCATCGAAAATTAATTTGTATAAACATGTGCAAAATCATGTTTCAGATTTTACTTAGTTTATTTTGGTCGTCATATAACGTTGTTTGATTTTGCACAACAAAAATTAATTCTGAATTACGTGCTCAAGATACCTATGACTAGCTCTGTGCACAACACGGGTACAAACATCAGTATACAATATGAAAGCAGGGTAGAAAAGCCTTATGTCGTTGCATCAAGTATCGAAATACTGTGAGTTCTCACCTTTCATATGAATAAACAAGATATATCCATGTACACATGCAAAGCTCATAATTAAACCAAAAACCTTAATTATGCCACTTACTCAATAATTAATGTATCTTGAACAGTCTTCCAATATATTATGAAATTTGTTAACTATAACTTGGTCTACGTGACAATAAAAGATAAGCCAAATTCGCAATTGAAAATTTTAATTTTAATTTTTTAGGTGTATCATTCCTATAAGTGACAAGATGGATAAGAATTTTCCATTAATAACATAGTGAGATTCATCCAAATTATGTAGTGTTGTTTCAAGTTGACTAACGCAATCAAGTTAATCACATAATTATACATTGTTAGATTATTCAAAAAAAAAATGATAGATTTCAATTTGCTTCTTCAGCTATGATCATAATATTCCCCGGGTAATACGATTAAAACCAATCTTTTTAATTTAATTTCTATCATGCATTTACATTATCATATTGCATTTCCGTTGTACACATGCATTAGAAAAACTAGAAAACAAATTGCACATATTATTTATACATATAGAATCACTACATAAGATTTTATTACTTCAAATTGAACAAATTGTTAAGTCAACAGCAAATAATTATTAGGTACAAATAATTTAGCTGGAGTCTTTCCTTTTTTTTTTCTTTCCCTTTTTCCCATATATTCGGTGATGATCAATGATGTAATTTTTGTTATTTGGTCGAAAAATATAAATTAATCGACATGAAATTATAGAAAATTTTTATGCATTTTTTATAGTATTTTACAATATTTTCTTACTTAAATGATATTTGGACAAGTAAATTTCCGAAATTGGGCGACGCTAGGATCTTCGACTTGCAAAATAGTAAGAAGCAGCACCAAAACTGCTAGAAAATGATGTTAAGACGGCAACAGATCAATACAGATAGAGTTAATAATATACAATTGTTAGTACCCCTTTTCTGAGCCACTTAATTATGCATCAAGTGATTACCTGTGGAATAGTCACGAGGGCAAACTTTTCATGAACCAAAGGTCAAAACTGGATGTAGCTTTTGCCAAGAAAATGCTAACCACATGTTGATACTACTCAAAGATTTAGAGTGAAAGAAGAATAAGAATAATAATATGATGGACTACCATTAGAGAACATGGGAGAGGCCAAAAGTAGACACGATTGTTACCTTGCTTCATTGAATTGTTATAGCTTCCTCGCCCCATTGTCTGCTACAATTCCAAGGCTTCTTATCTACTGGACGGGCAATAACTCTACCTAGATCTCTTAATTGATCATGCATTCTCAACTCATTATTATCATCAACATTTATTGAGGAACGGTCAATCAGCGCTCTCAATCTGAAATTTGGGGAAAATTTGAGATCATCCCACAAGTAGGTGGCAATTCTTTTGTCAATTCCAATGAAAAAACATGCTATGTCTAGAAACATTTGTTGTTCTTCATATCCTAATGAATCGTAACTTATCCTCAAAATTTTTTGTACATCCTCACTAGGCACGTTCCTCAATTTTTCCAGTTTCTCTATCCATATGCTCTTAGGTTTTCCTTTGAGAAGTGAACCTACAACCACAAGAGCTAAGGGAAGCCCTCCCGTGGTTTCAACAATATCAACAGAAAGAGCCACAAATTCTGTTGAAGGTTGTTTCTCTTCAAATGCATATCTATTAAAGAGAAGCAAAGAGTCTTTGAAATTCATTTTTTGGAGATGATGTCCTTCATATTCTGACTTCAAGAGGGCCTTATCTCGACATGTAATAATGATTTTACTTCCCAACCCGAAATTACAACCTCCAATCAATTTATCGAGGTGGTCTTGACACTCCACATCATCAAGAAGAATAAGTACCTTCTTTTCTTGACAACTATTTTGGATCATGTTAATCCCTCTCTGAGAATCACGCACTGTACCAGCAGGACTTTTTGTTATATCTGAGATTAGTAGAGATTGAACATGCTCTATGCCCTTGCTTTGAATTGTTTCTCTAATATCCTTGAGAAAGCTGCGATACTCAAAATTGAGAAAAAGTTCTTTATAGATGAACGTAGCCAGAGTTGTTTTACCGATGCCGCCAATCCCATGAATTACAATAGTTCGATTTTTGGAAGGACCAGTACTAGCCAATCTCATAACCTCAGTCACATGATTATCGAATCCAACCAATTCCCCGGGAAGAGGTGGTGAAAAATCATGTTGCATCCTGCACTCTATTTCTTCTATGAGTTTATTTACTAATTCTGCTTCATGCCTGTCAAACAACACGACATATGGGAACTTATTAATGGCTCCACAAAACAAGGATTAAGGATGATAAATATAAATATTCTTCTTTCGTCAAGGATATATTAAAAGAAGGTAAACCACGTACCCACTTGCAAATTTGTCTGATTCGAATATTCTAAGAGCAACTGCTTCTCTGAGCGCTTGCGGCCCTTGTTCCTTGACATCCTCTTCCTTAAAACGATGCTGACGGGATTGGAAGGCCTTTCCAAACTTCCCCAATAGGTCTCGCACCTCATAGGGTTTCACCTTGTAAAGCACAGGCAAGACTACTTGTCCAACTCTTTCCTTGCAATCCATTATCTTCATGAGCTCGCGGAGGCAATATTCACTAGCAGCATAGTTTTCCGAAATGATGGGGATTGAAACCCTAGAGTGCTCGATTGCATTGATAAGATTTTCATCAATGTTCTCGCCGAAAGCGAGGTCGTTATCATCTCGGAACACGAAGTTTGGATGGAACTGCAGGCCCACGTCTTGAAGTTTATGGTAGAGGTGATCGACGAAGCCATTGCGAGTATCAGGGCCTCTGAAGCTCAAGAACACGTAGTAATTGTTTCCCTTCTCAGAGGTGGACGGAGCAGATGGCTCAGAATCCTCGGATTGTCTGCAAGGGACGGTCCTCCCATTCTTCTTCTTACCAATTAAGTACCCAGCCACAAAGATAAGAACTAGTGTAAAATAATGCCAGAGAAGTCTCATTTTGCTCTTTCAAGGTGGAGGAAAGTACTGTAGTTTCCTTGTCACTAGAAAGATTACTCGACTACAACAGATAGGTTTTAGGAGGAAATGATTCCTGGACTATCTCTGCGCCAAATTTATAGCGTGGCTGATAAAGAGGAAGAAGGGAAAGCAGGAGGCAATGCATGATTACTCGACTTTTATGTATACTTTAATCTCTTAAAATACGTTGGTCGTTTCATGTACTTCATGTGTTCACACTTGGAATCTGGCAATGCCTTCAAATTGACTAAAAACGACAGTCGTTGCCCATCATTGCTATTGGCTGTCAGGAGTCACCATTTCTTTATTGTGAAGTAATTACAATGAACTAATATAATTGATGTAATTAGAAAATAAACTGGTTAACTGAGCTGGACTCAGCAAAGTCGTTGCCTTTTAAACATTATCCAGTGAATGATCATTCCATTCACTGCTCCAAGTAGGCCTTTCCTTTTCACTTCCATTAGTCTTTCTCTGTGCGATCTTAATCATTGCCTTCTAGGCGTTATCCTCGAGAGTTTGTGCTTCAAAAAGGAGCAGAAGGAGCAAGCCTTATGTGCATCTGGGGCATATGAGCCCCTTTCACCTCAGCCATTAGATCATATGAGTGTCCATATTATTTATTGGCTGATAGAAAGTAGGTTCACATGTTATAAGTAAGTGCAAGAGTTTTAGTACTAAGCCTTGGCGACTACTTCAGGCAAAATACAACTGGCGGCAGTTCTTTCTATGTGTTCTCATCGGAAGCTATTGGTATTTGGAGAACACTCTCTGTTTAATTGGGAAAGACCGTGAAGAAGCCTTCTTGTTCCCGGGGAGGAAAAAAAACAAAAAGTCTAGTTGAGCTGGACTTACTTACCAAAATGTCAAGATTTTTGAATGAGTTTGGACGCATTTAATCCATGCATGGTTCGATTAATTGTCCCGAGAGGCTTCTTCTCAGGAGAGCGTATGAAGTGATTAGCCTGAAAGCAATATTAATCTCATGCTTACAAGTCTTTGCCTTCTTGTGGACCTCGGCCCTCAATTTGCAGTGAGAAAATGCTCATCTATCCAGAGGAGAAAAATGGACAAATTAATTAAAAATTGAGTAGATTCAGTCATAGCGTGAGAGGCTCGACCAGTGAAGTGAAATCCCTGAGATTCGACCATGTCTTTCGTAAAATACTTTTATCTTGTCTAGTTATATGGAGATGCTTGGTACTAGTAAATTAATCAGTTTTTACTACAGCCAAAAAACATCGATGATTTATTGTTCCAGCAGAGAGCACCTGATTTTGCATTTCTGGAAGACCGAAAGAGACTTGTCACCAAATTTAGATGGCACCGAGTCCACGTTCTAAAAACTGCGCATAGCAACAAGAGCTACTGAATCTACGGCAAAGCAGACTGTGAGTGACAAAAATAAGAAGGAAAGGACTTAATACGAGGAAGAGAATCAACATTAGCCTAAACAATATATACAACAATTGTTGTTCCTTATTGAAGAAAAGCTAGCGGTAGCCAATTTGGTATTTCCTCGACTAAAGTTTTGATAGTTAATCGACTCAAACTTATTCCTATTGGCTCTCAGGAGCCAGCGTGATTAGTCCTTGCCTTCTATCTTGGCGCTGACTGGAGTCAACACGCATGGGAGGATGGTTCAGGACATTGATTCTTATATCTAAAAGCAAGGAAAAGAAACAAAGAAACAAAGTGACAGCTATACTGCCTGTGGACCCATGCCATGCACGCGTGAAGAACTAATATAAAAAGACCAAGACCTCCTTTAAGCCTAATTTTTTTCAGTTTGCATCCGAGTTAGTCATTCTATTATCGCCATAGCTTACTTTCATTTTTATTCAACCATGTAGGGAATGCTTTGAAAAAGACTCACTGTTTGCTGAAATTAGTTAATGATAAAGCCATCCGACCAAATATATATTTCTCATGGAGAATGCCCCATACCGACCACCCACTGAAAGTGCTTTACAGCACCACTTTACATTTATCTAACAAGAGACACTCATTGAATCTATTCTAGACTACATGAGACATGTTTGATTTTAGAAGCATAATTCTAAACCCTTGATAGTCTTCAGCAAGTAATTTATGATAGTGAGCGCCGGCCATACCATGTAAAATAGTCGACTTTCATGTTAGCTATTTCTAACCAAAATTGGTCAAATGAACTACATTGACAAATTATGAAAATGTTATGAAAGGTATACGACCAAATTGGCATAAGTGAAATAGGTTTAAGATTTTTGTGTTAATTTTCTCAATTATTAAATGACTTGAAGCAGCATTAATCGTGTGCATAGAATAGGCTTCTTAGGGACATCCTCGATTTACAGTAAGATGCCTTTCGCGGATTGCTGTAATGAGGAATCAATTGGAACTACTTGACACAAACATAGCTTGTGGCAATTCTATCTTGGTTCCGTATGAAGTCAACAAACCTAATATGATTTTGTTATCACTAGGACAAATCGCCATTTCACTTCTAAATCTTCAACCTTTTCAATTGATCTAATGTAAACACCTTCACATGAAAATCCAATCAAGTCCTCCTCGCCATTTGTAGCCTGAATTTACTGACAGAGTCTAGTCATCATTGGCCGTCCTATGTGGGATATGACATGGACAACTTTACTCTCTGCTCGTCCTCAACACTCATCTCCCATGCTTACCAAGCTCGTGGTGGTCGAGATCTCGGTGAGCACGATGGCAATGGTCGAGCCTCCTGACCTCGGTGAGCTTGGTCATTGCTTTAGATCTCAGGGAGCCCTTTGTTTTCTTATCTCGATTACAAAAAGGTCTTCTGTGAGCAAATTCTACAGATTTTTTAGAGAACCAAATAATGAGCTGTGCCAGCTGTTGGAGTTGTCGACCATTGATTGTGCCCCAGTCATCCATAGATTGTGGAAGTTCAGTGTAATTTCATTTCATCGACAGCGAGGGTAAGCGCTCCATGTTCATTGGTCTGAGAGATCCACAGATTTCGGCTACTCCAGATAAATTATAACCAGAAAGGAATAAAATAAAATAAAATAAATGGAAAAGAGGAAGATCAGAAAGTTAAGAAAATTTTGCAAAACAACATCGTTCAAAGTAAAATTGTCTCTTGGCAAAAAAAAAAAAAAAAAAAAAGAAGTAAAATTGTCTACGTCAAATTGCGGACAGTGATGTGTAGGATGGCCAGTAATAACTAGACTATCACATTAGCAATTTTGGCGAGATTAGGCTGGGAGGATTTGATTGCATTTGCATTCAAAGGTCTACAATCACACGTGATTAATTGAATGATTTGTGATTGAATCGAAATCCGTATAATTTTTTACGACCAAAATAACAGTTTTCTAATTTATCATTTACGCACCAGGAGTGTAGTTGGCTCACACGCATGGGAAAACCGTTTGATGTTTATACTGTTGAATTTCCAAGCCACAAGTTTAATATTGGTTCTACAGGTGAGTAAAAAAAAGAAAGAAAATAAGGCAATAGCCATATTTTCAATATATTATACTACCTTTATACTAGCCTCTTGACATCCTGAACGGGGAAGGACTTACTAAATAAATAACAGGAAATATACTCATCTAGTGGTTAATTATTTCTTTTGATTGCTCCCTAGTGGCCCTTATCACCGGCCCTTCCTCCCTATTGGCTCTTAGGAGTCACCTTTTTCTATTGAGAAGAATATACAATTGAATTGATATAATTCTTGTAATTAGAAAAATAAAATTGGTTAGTTGACCTAGACTTGGCAAATTGGTTGCTTATGAGAAGTGAGCCATTCCCTTTCACTTATTGTAGTTGGACTCTTTCCAGCATGTGCTTATTATGGTCATCTCCTTCTCGACCTTATCCCGTGAATGTACTCGACCGACAAGATTTGATTTTGTTTGAGCGGTCATATTGTTGTCCTTTATGTCCACGACATTACTATTCTTTATCTAAAATTAAGGACAAAGTGAAAGAAAAGAAGGTACAAGCTTTACTGCCTATGAACCTGATGAAGAAATAACACAGAAAGACCAAGACCTCTTATCGCCCTAATAATTTATATCTTTTACTTTTTTGCATCAGAGTTGGGGATTCGATCGTTGCCAGAACTCGGTTTCATCTATATTCAAACATGCAGGAAATGCTCGAGAAAAAACTCTCAATTGCTAAATGAAGTGGATGGTAAAACCATACAAACAAATGGACTTGTTGTCAAAATAATTGGAGAACACTCTCAAGTGCTTAAGTCGTTCAATTGGATTCACATATTTCGTGGTTGTCACGACCAATTTTTCAGGTGCACCACCTAGGGTTTTGCTAATGGATTGCTAAGCCTAAACTTAGTTCGGGCTCTTCCAAGCCCATACCAATTTGCGACTTATGTTCGAATTTCTTAACATGCAAATGGATTTTATCTAGGAGTTGCCACTAATCTATTTTTTGGTGGGTCGATTAGAAACCCAAGTAAAGTAACGGGAGTTTTACTTCACTCTTATGAACCAGAGATTATAGGTACGGGGACTTGATTACACTAGATTTCTCTAATGCCCTTTCGGTACCATTCTTTTATTTTTCAAAAATGCTTTTGCAGGCAGCTTAAATTGATTTTAAATCTATTTCCCTAACATGTGAGGCAATCATGCGGGTGCGCAAACCACCAATTTAACACCCAAATAAAGCAGTAAATAAATTGCAGGACTTACCTCATAACAACAAAAGCATATGCATTGTTAGATCATAATTCACATCAACAATCCTAAATATGATTTTTAATTAACAAGTAATCACTCAATTCTTTTGTTTTCACTTTATTTAATGAGAATCTAGTCTATATGCAATGCAATGCTTCTAATCTAATATGAAATGATATAGCATGGCAATATGACTTAAACTATATGACATGAGTAAAATATTTTTTTTGTTTTCTTAATGAACATGCAATAATTAAATATGCAATCTAAATTAACAAAATGACCTAATCTTAATGACAGGCAATTTCTAATTAAATAAACCTAGTAACAATCACTAAATGACGTGCATCTCATAAACTTAATTCTATATGACGTGCACATGATTTTTGTTTTCCTAATAAAACTGCAATCTATCCTAATATGCAATGATGTGCAAAGAATGCGCTAATTCTAATTTTCTTTTTCTTTTATGAAATTCGAAATTAAAATTGCCAAATAATTAAACGTGCAATTCAAACTTAAAACTAACATCCTAAATGAATGCATTTTTTAGATTTTTATTTAAGGAATTGAAATAAATAAATTTCCTATTCTAAACATACGAAATAACCTTAAAACAAGTAATATCCTAACATGCATCTAATCTAACTCAAATGTTTTTTTTTTTTTTAGTTTTTCTTTTATGGGAGCAGTCAAATAAAGGCATCAAGAACAGCACGGCAATAAATCCAGCAAAATATCATCCATGTCCATTTAATTTTGGAAATAAATTGACGAATCGTATCTTGCACATGAGATCAGATTGGCCAATTTTAGACAAAATCACGAATCGTATCTCGAGCGTGAGATCGGATTGGTGACTTTTCCGTGCGATTGCAGGTCGTATTTCGAGCATGAAATCGAACTTTCAATCATATGCACATTGCAAAATTAGGAAGATTTCCTAATTTAGAAGGCTACTCGAGTTGTGAATATCATGGCATATCGGGAATTTTCATCATGTGCACCAATGAATATATCAAATAAGGAAACAATATTTTCAGAAATTAAAATAGATAAAATTTTTACCTATCCCAAATATTTGCTTCCAAATTTGGTCTTCGAACGGTGGCAAGCGTTATGCGCAAGGCGACGATGCTGCACGGCAGTGTGATTGGCGGGGGTGCTTGGCAACGTATCGTCTATTCTTCCCTCAAAATCTGTAGCCGCCACCCTTCTAACCTCTTCTTAGACTACTCGCCGGAAACTATTCTTTTGCTTGCATGAAATAAAATTATAAAACCTGTAACGTTACTAGCAAATCTGGAAAAAACACCTAAAAGAATAAAAAAACCATCGAAATTCTTATGACTCCTCTTTGACCGTAGACTTCGGGGCGAGTGGTGATGTCCAGAGAGCACACTTGCGCTTGAGTTTGGCTTTTGTGGATGAGCCTGGTCAACCATAGACTCCACTGTCCCTCTGCTACGTCCACATATATGTGTCCGTGTGTTGTAGAATGCAAAAGTGGAAAAAGACGTCAATATGGTGATGATCAAAATGTGGGATCATTTATGAGACTATGCTTAAATAAATAAATAGAAGACATGGCGAGATTTTAATCAAAGAAGAAGCCAAGGAGTGAATCGCATATCCCATTCTGCATGTGTCGTGTTCCCTTCACGTTTCCGTGCTGAGTGGGGGTTCATCAGGAAGCAGCAAGCGTCTCGGGGGAAAATTGCTGGCGCCAATATGCTTGATTTATCTCAAGGAACACCAGGCTTCGTCAATGGGGGTTAGATCAGATCGGATTTCGCCGAGAAGGGACGCCGCAGCTCTTCGTGTTGTTGATGTTGTGGGAGTCCGTAATCAAAACATACATCTTCCACTTGAAGCGGCTTTGAAACTGGCGTGTGGCAGCACCAAGGAGAGAAAAAAAACTCTTCTCTTTTTCTATTCTCTCTTTTAGCAATACTTTTTGTCTTCTCTGCCGATCAATGGAACCTGCAAGAAGACAAAAAAACCTTTTTGCTCTCTATTATGAACGTGTATTTTGGCTGCCCATTCTCAAACTGTGAAGCCCTCTCTCTCACGAAGTGATAAAAAAGAGGTTCCTCGAAGAAAATAAAACCCGTGATGAAAAGAAAGAGTCCCCTTTGTGCGGCCGTATATTCAACGAGTGTGGCCTCTCGAATTTCTCCATACGCGGTCCCTTTTATACAAGTGAAGCACTAAATTTTTTGGCCAATCTTCCATATTTTTCCTTTCCTTTTGGCTCACGCATGAGATTCCCTTTGATTATGTAATATTTCTTATTTTGAGTTAAAGAATATATTACTCAATATATGCCCCACGTGAAATATTCTTTTTTGTATTTTCCAAATATTTCATCCGAAAATTTCCTTTCCGCCCAAAATATGTCACCCCAGCGTATATTAGCTGAATATGTGAAAATCCCACCTGAATCAATGCTCACCGTCGGTTTAATGCTAAATGCAAAATAAATGCAAAATAAATGCACCTAAAATCTTTATGCTATGTAATTAACTATTTTTTTAGGGATAAAATTAACCCCTAATTTTTTAATGCAATAAATGACTAAACGAGTCGCCAAAATTTAGGTGTCAACAGTGGCAAAGCGTTACTTCCTCTTCTTACTACATCTATCAAGCACCATTGGTGTTAACAGAGGAGAGGGCACATGTCAACTCCTTAGAGGCTCCCCCTCCATGCACCAAAATATAACATCATCGATTACCATACGGTGGGACATGTTTCCTATTATTCAAGTCATGCCACCAATTGACGGGCAACGAATATTGACACCACCCATATTTAAATGTAGTAAAGCTTGTATGTATGTGACATTCATAACACTAATATCTATAAAAGGTATGATTGTCAATTTCCTCCAATGAAATACATAGGAATATCATTGATGATTAAATGCAATGACATTGCTTAGCAACAAAGAAAATCATTTGAAAGATAAATCACGTACAAAGTAAAATTGTTTATGTCAGATTACAAGCCGTGATAGTGGGATGGCAAGTGTGACTTGACCATCACATTAGCAATCTGGGCAAGATTTTTTTTTTTTTTTTCTTGTCTGTAATTTAGGCAAGATTAGGCCACGAGGATTTGATTGCATTTTCATTCAAAGGTTTAGGACCACATCTGATTAATTGAACGATTTCCGATTGAATTGAAATTCATATAATTTTTTACGATCAAAATAACAATTTTCCTATTTATGATTTACGCACCAGGAGTTAAATTGGTTCGTTCGCATGGGAACAGTTTGATATTTTTATTGTTGAATTTTCTGGCCAGAAGGTTAATCTTGGATTTATAGGTGAGGAAAAAAAAGAACGAAAATAAGGCAGTAGCTATACTATGAATATATTATATTACCACTATACTAACCGCTTGGCCCCATGGCCCTCTGAATGGGGAAGGACCTATCAAATAAATAACAGGAAATATATTCGTTTAGTGGTTAATCGTGGCCTTAATCACCAACCCTTCCTTCCTATCGGCTCTCACGAGTAAGCTTTTCTATTGAGAAGTGTTAGAAAAATCCTCTTAAGGTATTTTGAAGTCGACAAAATATTTCCATCAGTCTGGTCTAAAGACTTGCAGACTCTACTGGCAAAGTCTGAAGACCTCCAGACTCAAGTTTCAAAGTTTGCTCTCATGGACAGTTTCCAGACCGACAAAGTTAAACTTCTACTCTGATTATATCTAGTGTGGTTTTGACTTCAACGATTAAGGAATATCTCACGACTGGAATTAGCACTTCAAGATCTTCTATTCGTATTCAAATAATCTAGATTATGTAGATCCACAATTTATACTTGGAAGATTCTACTTATGGAAACCAAGATCCTGATTATATGGGCGAGCAAGATTGATGGGCTATCGTCATATTCCTTGAGGAGCTCAAGATCTCTCTAAATTGATTCTGTCTAACGGGTTGTTTGGAAGAACTTCTTTGGAAGGTGCCAACGGTAATGAAGGCATGAAGAAGTATTTAAGGGAGACGCTCAAGTTGTTCAAGAGTGCCAGATAGAAGAATTCCAAAGTCTGAATCTCTTTGTTGTTTTGTGATCTTATTCTTCGAGCTATACTTGTAATCAAAAGAGAGACTGAAGTTTGGTGAGACTTTGAGGAAGTGTAGTAGAGTCTCTACACTGTGGAATCAAGGGCGTGAGACTGTAAATTCTCTTTTTGATTCATAGTGAAATCCAGCCAGTGGGTTGTCCGTGCGGGAGAGTGGACGTAGGCTTGGTCTAAGCCGAAGCACTATAAACTTGGAGTCTTGATTCTCTATCCCTAATCCTTTTACTTTACATTGCTTTCACTTACATCAATTATTGTTTTTCAATCTCTTAGTTTGACATCCAATAAAAAATCTATATATTCTATCACACTTTATAAAAATCTTTTTAATCACCTATTTACCCCCTCTAGGTGATCGTACTAGTTCTAACAATTGGTATCAGAGCTTGTGTACTCTTTTATTAGAAGTATTTTTACTTCTGAGTTAAAGATCTATAGCTAGTATGTTGCCTACAGGGTTAGTTGAAGGTCAAAGCAACACCAGACCTCCATACTTTGATGGAAAAGACTATATCATATGAAAAAACAAGATGAAAGCATTCTTAAGATCGAAAGATCCCTTGGAATGGGAAGTGGTAGACAAAGGAATCATTCCTACTGCTGCATCAGAATCAGAGAGAGGAAAAGAAGTTGCTACTCCTATCGAGATGACTCAAGAAGAAATAACCAAGAGACAGACTCTTGATACTAAAGCCATTTATTCCTTATATTGTGCTTTATCCCTACTGAGTATAACAGAATATCCTCTTGTGATACAGCAAAAGAAGTCTGGGATAGGCTTCACATTACCTATGAATGAATTGATCGAGTGAAAGAGACAAGGATCAATATTCTTTTGGGACAATATGAAGTATTCAAGATGAGATCAGGAGAATCAATAACTGACATGTTTAGCCGTTTTACTGAAATTGTGAATGGTCTTGAATATCAGGGACATCCAATCTCAGGACATATGAAGGTTAACAAACTGCTGCGTGGACTCTCTAAAGACTGGAATTATATAAAGACTTCAATAAGGGAAACACAAAGGATTACACCACTCTCTGTAGACGAATTGATTGGAACTCTTCAGTCTTACGAAGTAGAGCACATCAACGAAGAAGAAGATTCAAAAGGTAAGAAATCTATTGCCTTGAAGTCTAATGACTATTCTGATGTTACAGACTCTGAAGAAGATCTAGATGATGAAGAACTGACACTCATGATAAAGAGATTCAGAAAGCTAAACAGAAAGGGAAGAAACAAAGCTCACAAAGGTTTCAGAACAAATCAACTGAGGAAGATGATTTTAACAAAGAAGTGACTTACTTTGAATGCAAGAAAAATGGACACATCAAACCCAACTGTCCTCTGTTAAGGAAAAGGAAAGGAAAGTCTGAGAAATACAGAAAGACACTCAAAGCAGAGACTTGGAGTGATACTGATGTGAGGAAAGTGATGATGATTATGCCAATATCTGTTTAATGGCAAAATCCGATTCAGACTCAGACCTTGAGACAGATACTGACTCAGACAGTGAGCTTGAGGTTAGTAATCTAAAAATTCTTGTCAAAGTTTCAAGATATATTGATGAACTATGTCTTAGTCTAAAAACCTCTCTTAAGAGGATCTCCGAATTAAAAATGGAGAATTCTACATTGAAGCAATAGGAAAAATTTTGGAAAGAAAAGTTTGAAAAGTTAGATAAGAACTTTACTATCTTGAAAGAAAACTCAGACTCTGTTTCCAAAGAAAATACTCATTTGAAAAATGATATTTCAAACATATCAAAAAGATTTTCAAATGGTTCTGAAAAATTGGATAAGATTCTTTCAATACAAAGACCCTACTTTGATAAGTTAGGTCTCGGTATGACTTCTGAAACTATTTCACTAATTGATTTCCCAAAGGTAAAGGAAAGAATCAAACAAAGACTAACAAAAGTTGTTTATAAAAATCATTTTCCGAAAGTCTTTGTAAAACATGTTGGCCGAAATGCTCTAAAATGTTCAAAGTGTTAAAGCTCAAAACATTTTGAGAAAGAATGCCATTTGGTTTGGAGACCCGTTAAAAGGGATTGGGCAAAGACTATTTACTGCTCTAACTCTTCTGGACCCAAGATGATATGGGTACCAAAGAAAACTTGAATTTTTCTTAATTGCAGGTCACTATCAAAAGGAATATTAAATGGTATCTAGATAGTGTCTGCTCAAGACATATGAAGAAGATTGAGGTTGCTTCATAAAACTTGTCCAGATAAATGGAGGAAAAGTCTCTTTTGGTGGTAACAACAAAGGAAGGATTATTGGTCGTGGAATAGTAAAAATTGGAAGTCTATTAATCAATAATGTCTCCTTAGTGGAAGGATTAAATTACAATTTGCTTAGCATAAGCCAATTGTGCGATACTGGATTCAAGATCATTTTTCAGGAAGGAACGTGCTCAGGAATCAGTAAAGATCACTCAATCTTTTACTGGATGTAGACATGGAAATATCTATCTTCTGGATGTGAACCAAGAAAGATCACAATGCTTGATATCAATACAAGATGAAGCTAATTTATGGCACAGAAAGCTTGGCCATACTAACATGAAGCAAATTGCCAAAATCTCTTCCAAAAAGCTTGTTCGAGGATTACCTATTATCAATTACCTAAAGTCTTATCTATGCACACCATGCGTACTGGGAAAACAGGTTAGAAATTCTTTTAAACCAATAAATAAAGTTTCCACTAAACGTGTACTACAGCTTCTGCATATGGATCTGTTTGGACCCACAAGAACTCAAAGCATTGGTGGAAAAAGGTTCTGCCTAATAATAGTTGATGATTATTCACGATTTACTTGGGTTTACTTTCTGGCAAGTAAGTCTGAGACTTTCTCTCACTTTTCAAAATTTGCTAAAAAAGTGCAGAATGAAAAATGTCACACTATTTCAAGCATTCGTACAGACTATGGAGGTGAGTTTGAAAATCAAGACTTTGCTAAATTTTGTGATAAATCTGGTTTTCAGCATAAATTCTCCTCTCCATATACACCAGAACAGAATGGGGTTGTGGAAAGGAATAATAGGTCTTTACAAGAAATGGCAAGGACTCTTTTAATTGAAAGTAATATTTCTTCACGGTTTTGGGCTGAAGCTGTTTCAACTGCTTGCTATATTATTAATAGAGTGTTTTTAAGGCCAATTCTTGAGAAAACACCTTATGAAATTTTTAAAGGTAAGAAACCAATTGTTTCATATTTTCAATTATTTGGTTGTAAATGCTTTATCCTGAAGAATGCAAATGATCGAGTTGGTAAGTTTGAAGAAAAATCATATGAATGATTCTTTCTTGGTTACTCAACTGCAAGAAAAGCCTACAGAGTATTCAACAAGAAGACTCAAACTGTGGAAGAATCAATGAATGTCAAATTTCAAGACTCTCCACAAATTCAGCCAAATCAGACTGAAGAATCAGAATCTGCTCCAGACTCTACTAGGTCTACCTCCCTTGAAGCAGTTCAAAATCCAAAAACAGTACAACAAGTTGTTGATGAAGAATTAACTCAAGAAAAAGATCAACAACCTATCAGACTGTCTAGTAATTGGAAGCACAAGTCTAGTCATCCCGAAGAACTCATTATTGGAGACGTTAATGAGGGAATTCGAACAAGATCCAAAAGGTGAGAAGAGTCTAGTGCTGTGGCGCTTATTTATGAAATAGAACCCAAAAATATTGAAGAAGCCTTAGCTGATGAAAGCTGGATTGAAGCAATGCAAGAAGAGCTCAGACAATTCAGCATTAACGACGTTTAGGAATTAACTCCTAAACCAAGAGGTAAATCTGTTATTGGAGCTAAATAGGTTTTCAGGAACAAAGTCAATGAAAAAGACAAAGTGACAAGAAACAAAGCAAGACTCGTGGCTAAAGAATACACGCAAGAAGAAGGGATAGACTATGACGAGACTTACGCTCCTGTAGCAAGGTTAGAAGCAATCAGATTATTACTTGCTTTTGCATGCTATAAGAATTTCAGGTTATTCCAAATGAACGTCAAAAGCGCATTCCTAAATGGATTTATTTAAGAAGAAGTCTATGTGGAACAACCTTCTGGATTTGAAAATTCAAAGAAACCAGACTCAGTGTTCAGACTGAAGAAGGCTTTATATGGATTAAAACAAGTTCCTCGAGCTTGGTATGAAAGGTTAAGTAACTTTTTAATTCAAAATGATTTCACTAAAGGAAAGGTAGATACTACTTTATTCATTAAAAATGAAGGTAAAAGCTTTTTACTTGTTCAAATTTATGTCGATGATATTATATTTGGATCATCTAATGAGACTTTGTGCAAGAAATTTTCTAAGTCTATGCAGGATGAATTCGAGATAAGCATGATGGGTGAACTATCCTTCTTCTTTGGTCTACAAGTGAAACAACTGAAAGAAGAAATCTTTATTCATCAAAAAAAATATGCAAAAGAACTTGTTAAAAAGTTTAGTTTGGAGAATTGCAAAAAGACTGACATACCTATGTCAAATTCTTCGAAGCTAGATAAAGATAAAGGAGGGAAGAAAGTCGACCAAAAACTATACAGGAGTATCATTGGTTCACTTCTTTATCTTACTACATCAAGACCTGACATATTATTTGGTGTTTGCATATGTGCTAGGTTTCAATCGGATCCTAAAGAATATCATCTAAGTGCTGCTAAACGTATCATTAAATATGTTGCAACTACTGCTAAGATTGGTCTATGGTATCCCAAAGAAGGAGACTTTACTCTTCTTGGTTATTCAGACGCAGATCTTGCAGGTTGTAGAGTTGATAGAAAGAACACTTCTGACACTTGTCAATTACTTGGTAACAGGGCAATATCTTGGTTTTCAAGGAAGCAAAGTATAGTAGCTCTTTCAACAGCTGAAGCAGAATATGTAGCTCTTGGAAGTTGCTGTTCTCAAATACTTTGGATAAAACAACAACTACAAGACTTTGGTATTGAAGACTCTTGTACCGAGATCAAATGTGACAATACCAGTGCAATCAATCTTACAAAGAATCATATTCTTCACTCAAGAGTAAAACATATTGAGATTCGACATCATTTTATAAGAGATCATGTTCAGAATAGAGAAGTCTTGATACAGTTTATCGATTCAAAAAATCAACTGGCAGACATTTTCACAAAGTCGCTTGAGAAAAGTTTATTTGAGTCTATTCGTTCAAGACTCAACATTTTATCTCCTAAAGACTGTTGAAACTCAGACTCAGGAACTAAATCTGAAAAGGATTAGACTCAAAAGTTCAGACTTAGAAGACCAAACATTACGACTGTAAGTTATTTCAATTCGTTTAAACTAATATCTCGAAAAGGTAAGACCGCTTGTTAATCTCTAATTGATGTTATTAAGGCAATTATTTTTTGAAAAAGATGGTTACCAATTTGTTTAAAAAGGCAGTTATTTCGAAAATGCATTTTTATTTTTATTTTTCCTTTTTGTGACGTTTCATATACCCCGTATCGTTTGCCGTTTATACAGTTCCTCTTCCTCTTCTCATTTTACTCAAAAACCCTAGAGCACAAATTTTCACTCTTTAAGATTTTCCTTCGAAAGTTCAACTCTTCAAGTTCTCACCTTTCTTGCGATACAAGTGTGAAAATTCTCTCAAAGACAATGACAATGTCACATCAAAGAAAATCATCCAGAATAGCAAGCAGGGGACCACAAGGTTTGCGTGAGGGGCCTACACACTTTGATCTTACCGAAGAAGGAGACTCTCCAAGTAGACAAGTGCATCAACATTCTCAACAACGCACTTCTTCTCCCGCTAGATCACATGTTCGTAACCCTCAACTTGCAGAGGAAAACATCATTGAGGATGTAGAACCAGTAAGATCTCTTAAGCCATCATTTGTTATAGGCTTTACTTTGCTCTGAAAGAAGGGGGTTATGCAATGACGTTTATTGACGAGTTTTTGAAAGAAAATGGCTAAAAGAATGAGACTCATTTTCTAATTGTGATGGAACGTTCGGGTGTTGTTCCTGTTGGAACAGCGGCAAAGACTTTTGCTAACTTTCCAAGTGATCCACGATTTGGTGGTGTCAATCAGCCTGAAGGGAAAGATGATGACGAGAAAATGTTTGTGCATTTTAAGCCAATAATGCGTATGGCTGCAAATCTTCGAGGAAAGAGGGAAGAATTGTTTCGATCGGAGGAACATAAGCATGATTATGCTAAGTTGCTAAAGCGTGGGGTTATGAACCCAAGAACTGTGGACTTTGATTTTCTCGATCTGTTAAACATCAATCTGAGAGAGAAGTTTGAGAAACTTCAACTTGATCGATTCTGTACTGAGAGTGAGATTGTTCATTCTGAATGGACTGCTTATTTCTACTCCAATCTTAGTTTTCTTGATGCAAACAGTTTTTCATTCAGTGTGAGGGATAAGGAGTATGTGGTTGACACAGATACTCTTGTTGACGTTATTGGTGTGGAAAGAGGAGCTTTCCAATCTATTTCTGTGTTTGTTAGCCATGCAACTTTGGAGCTTGCAAAAGATAGAATCGCGGAAGGACGCCTCTCCTATCTGAGGATGAGTGCATCAAACATTCTGCTTCATAAAATTGTGATCAACTGTCTCAGACCCAAGTCAACATCGAAGACAGATGTCTCCATTTCTGAAGCAAAATTGATGTACGCCATCAAGATCGGCCATAAGTTTTCCTTGCCTCATACCATCATGTTCCACATGTATCGGTCTATGACAAAGAACAATGGCAAACTTCCTTATTCTGCTCTCATCTCTCGTTTATTCAGACATTTGAATATTCAGCCTACCAATATTATGTGTGTGAGAACCATTGATCAAATGGTAATTGGGCTGAAAATGATTACAAATATGCGTATGAAAGAACTCAGCAAGAAGCTAGAGCGGTTCAAGGAGAAAACCCCTGTCAAAGCCAGACAAGACTCATCTGCTGCAAAGAGAAAAGGAAAAGATCCTATGACTGGTCCTACCAAGAAAAGGCGAGCAATCATCTTGCAAGATGAAGATGATGAGGATGACATTCCTATCTCTACTTTTGTTTCACAGCATCTTGTTCCTGAGTCAGCAGAACAAGAACATCAAGTTGAAGAAGAAACTGAGAAAGGGAATTAGGAGAAGGAATCCATGCAGACAGAAGAAGAAGAAGAAGAAGAAACAGTCAGAACAGACTCATAGATATAGCCAGAAGAACAACTAGCATAAGAAGGTAGTGAAGGTTCTCCAGCAGAAAAGGAGGATCAAAGACATCTTGACATTGAAGAAGCATCTCAGCAAAAAGAATACTTCTCTCCTCCAGAAGGCATTGAAACAGGGGGAGATGTTCCAAGAGAAAGTATTCCTCTTTTAACCTTTACTAGTGCAAGTGTCAGTCATTCTCTTGCTGGTGCAGAGGATGCCTATGCCTCTCAATTTCCTGAGGAAGATCTTGAGGCAACATTTCCAAATGTTGATCTTCCTGCTGATATTCGCTCCACTGGCTTTACTCCACAATCTGACCATGCTGAAGCAAGCACGCAGACTGAACATTCAGGAGACTTTGGAAGACTACTTAAAATTCTTTTGGAGCTCAAAGGCTAGGTCTATGCTTTAGGATGCGAATTTCAGACTCTGCAGAATGAGAATCGTGCCATGTCCATCTCCTTGCAAGATCAAATTCAAAATATTCATCTTCAGATTCAGGCAACTGCCAAAGGCACAGCTCTTGCACAACTGCAGGAGTATTTGAAGAAGCTGGAGGACACTGTCAAGTCAATGGGAGATTTTTAACTTGTTCGCATTCCTCAAGCATCCTGACTTTTTCACCTTTTTATGCTGACAAAAAGGGGGAGAAGTTTTTGCAGATTTTTATTCCAACTTTCAACTTTTGAACATACTTTGGATTCAATATTTTGCTTGGTTGTGATTGACTTTATCTTTTGTTTGGTTTTGAGCTTTGGATTGCTTGCTTATTATTGCAGTACTTTAAGCTATTAAATTAGATAACGATAACTGATAAATATCTGTACATGACTAACTTGTTTTATGTGGATGCGGATCTGTGTACATGACAACTTTCATTATCTTTATCCTAATCTATTATGAGATATCATTGCTAGCTTAAATGTTGTATTGCAGGGCAATAGTATCCAAATCTACATGAAAGTTTTGTCACCATCAAAAAGGGAGAGATTGTTAGAAAACTCCTCTTAAGGTATTTTGAAGTCGACAAACATTTCCATCAGTCTAGTCTGAAGACTTGTAGACTCTACTGGCAAAGTCTGAAGACCTCCAGACTCAAGTTTCAAAGTCTGCTCTCATGGATAGTTTCCGGACCGACAAAGTTAAACTTATATTCTGATTATATCTAGTGTGGTTTTGACTCCAACGGTTAAGGAATATCTCATGACTGGAATTAGCACTTCAAGATCTTCTATTCGTATTCGAATAATCTAGATTCTCTATATCCGCAATTTATACTTGGAAGATTCTACTTATGGAAAACAAGATTCTGATTGTATGGGCGAGCGGGATTGATGGGCTATCGTCATTTTCCTTGAGGAACTCGAGATCTCTCTAAATTGATTCTATCCAACGGGTTGATTGGAAGAACTTCTTTGGAATGTGCCAACGGTAATGAAGGCGTGAAGAAGTATTTAAGGGAGATGCTCAAGTTGTTCAAGAGTGCCAGATAGAAGAATTCCAAAGTCAGAATATCTTTGTTGTTTTGTGATCTTATTCTTCGAGCTATACTTGTATTCAAAAGAGAGACTGAAGTTTGGTGAGACCTTGAGGAAGTGTAGTAGAGTCTCTACACTGTGGAATCAAGGGCGTGAGACTGTAAATTCTCTTTTTGATTATAGTGAAATCCAGCCAATGGGCTGTCCGTGTGGGAGAGTGGACGTAGGTTTGGTCTAAGCCGAACCACTATCAACTTGGAGTCTTGATTCTCTATCCCTAAGCCTTTTACTTTACATTGCTTTCACTTACATCAATTATTTTTTTTCAATTTCTTAGTTTGACATCCAATAAAAAATCTATATATTCTGTCACACTTTATAAAAATCTTTTTAATCACCTATTCACCCCACTCTATGTGCTCGTACTAGTTCTAACAAGAAGAAAATACAATTAAATTGATATAATTTACGTAATTAGAAAGATAAAATTGGTAAGTTGACCTAGACTAGGCGAAGTCGTTGCTTATGAGAAGTGGGTCTTTCCTTCTCACTTACTGTTGTCGAAGTCTTCCCCAGCACGTGCTTATTATGTTCATTTCCTCCTCGACCTTATCCCGTGAATGTACTCGACCGACATGATTTGATTTGTTTGAGTGGTCATATTATTGTCCTTTGTGTCCACGGCATTACTATTGTTTATCTAAAAGTAAGGACAAAATGAAAGAAAAGAATGTACAAACTTTACTCCCTATGGAACTGATGAAGAAATAACAGAGAAAGACCAAGACCTCTTTTCACCCTAATAATTTATACTTTTTATTCTTTTCATCTGAGTTGGGGATTCGATCATTGTCATAACTTGGTCTCATCTATATTAAAACATGCAATAAATGCTTAAGAAAAGACTCACAATTGCTAAATGAGGTGGATAGTAAAACCATACAAGCAGATGGACTTGCAGGCAAAATAGTTGGAGAGCACTCGTAGGTGGTTAACTCGTTCAATTGGATCCACATATTTCGAGGAGAGGGCACATGTCAAGTCCTTAGAGGCTCCCTCCCCATGCACCGAAACACTTACATCATGGATTACCATACGATGGGACATGTTTCCTATTATTCAAGCCATGCCACCAATTAATGGGCAACGAATATTGACACCACCCATATTTAATTATAGTAAAGCTTGTATGTATAAGACGCTCATAACACTAATATCTATTAAAGGTATAATTGTCAATTTCCTCCAATCAAATATAGAGGAAAATTTGGCTGATGATTGATTGCAATGACATTGCTCGGCAACAAGGAAAATCATTTGAAAGTAGCTATATCTAGTATAAAGTAAAATTGCTTACGTCAAATTGAGGGACGTGATAGCAGCACGGCGAGGGTGATTGGACTGCCATATTAGCAATTTAGGCAAGATTTTACTTTTTTTTTTTTGTCTATAATTTAGGCGAGATTAGGTTAGGATGATTTTATTGCATTTTCATTCAAAGATCTAGGATCAAAAGTGATTAATTGAACGATTTGTGATTGAATTGAAATTCGTATAATTCTTTACGACCAAAATAACAATTTTCCCATTTATCATTTACGCATCGAGAGTTTAGTTGGCTCGTACACATGGGATAACCGTTTCATGTTTATACTTTTGAATGTCCTAGCCACAAGGTTTATCTTGGCTTTATAGGCGAGGAAAAAAACAATGGAAAATAAGGCAATAGCTATATTGTGAATATATTATACTGTCATTATACTTGCTGCTTGGCACTCTGAACGAGAAGAGACTTGGTAAATAAATAACAGGAAATATACTCATCTAGTGGTCAATTATTTCCTTTGATTGCTCCCTAATGGCCTTATTCACCGGTCCTTCCTTCGTATTGATTCTCAGCAGTCACCTTTTTCTATTGACAAGAAAATACAATTAAATTGATATAATTTATGTAATTAGAAAAATAAAAATGGTTAGTTGACCTAGACTTGGCAAAGTCGTTGCTTGCGAGAAGTGGGCCTTTCCTTTTCACTTTTAGCAGTTGGAGTCTTCCCCAGCATGTGCTTATTATGGTCATTTCCTTCTCGGCCTTATCACGCGAATGTACTTGACCGACAAAATTTGATTTTGTTTGAGCGGTCATATTGTTGTCCTTTATGTCCACGACATTACTATTGTTTATCTAAAATTAAGGACAAAGTGAAAGAAAAGAAGGTACAAGCTTTACTTCCTTTGAACCTTGATGAAGAAATAACACATAAAGACCAAAACCTCTTATCACCCTAATAATTTATATCTTTTACTTTTTTGAATCAGAGTTGGGGATTCGATCGTCGCCATAACTCGGTTTCATCTATATTCAAACATGCAGGAAATGCTCGAGAAAAAACTCACAATTGTTAAATGAAGTGGATGGTAAAACCTTGCAAACAGATGGACTTCTTGTCAAAATAATTGGAGAACACTCTCAGGTGCTTAAGTCGTTCAATTGGATTCACATATTTCGTGGTGTTACTTCCTCTTCCTACTACATCTATCAAGCACCATTGGTGTTAACAGAGGAGAGGGCACATGTCAACTCCTTAGAGGTTCCCCCTCCATTCACCAAAATATTAACATCATCGATTACCATACGGTGGGACATGTTTCCTATTATTCAAGCCATGCCACCAATTGACGGGCAACGAATATTGACACCCCCATTCTCGGTCTTATCCCGTGAATGTACTAGACCGACGTGATTTGATTTTGTTTGAGCCGTCATATTGTTGTCCTTATGTCCACGACATTACTATTGTTTATCTAAAAGCAAGGACAAAATGAAAGAATAGGAGGTACAACCTTTACTGCCTATGAACCTGATGAAGAAATAACACAGAAAGACCAAGAACTATTTTCACTCTAGTAAATTATATTTTGTTGCATTAGAGTTGGGGATTCCATCATTGCCATAACTCGCTCTCATCTATAATCAAACATGCAAGAAATGCTTAAGAAATGACTCGCAATTGCAAAAACAAGTGGATCGGATGACTCCAATAAAAATAGTTAGAGAACACTCGTAGGTGAATATGTTGTTCGATTGGATCCACATATTTCGTGGCGTTACTTCCTATTCCTACTACATCTATCAAGCACTATTGGTGTTAACAGAGGAGAGGGCACATGCCAACTCCTTGGAGGATCCCTCTCCATTCACCAAAATACTTACATGATGGATTACGATATGGTGGGACATGTTTCCCATAATTCATGCCATGCCACCAATGGATGGGTAATGAATATTGACACCACCCATATTTAATTATAGTAAAGCTTGCATGTATGTGACACTCATAACACTAATATCTATTAGAGATATGATTCTCAATTTCCTCCAATCAAATACAAGGGAAAATTTTGCTGATGATTGAATGTAATGACATTGCTCAGAAACAAGGAAAATCATTTGAAAGTAGGTATATCACATATAGAGTAAAATTGTTTACGTCATATTGCAAGCCGTGATAGCAGGACGGCAAGGGTGACTAGATTGCCACATTAGCAATTTAGGCAAGATTTCATTTTTTTTTTTTTTTTGTAAATTAGGAGAGATTAGGCCAGGAGGATTTCATTGCATCTTCATCCAAAGGTTTAGGATCATACTTAATTAATTGAAAGATTTGTGACTGAATTGAAATCTGTAAAATATTTTATGACCAAATAACAATTTTCTGATTTATCATTTATGTACCAGGAGTTTAGTTGGCTCATTCACATGGGAAAACCGTTTGAAGTTTATATTGTTGAATTTTCTGGTCACAAGGTTAATCTTGGTTCTATAGGCGAGGAAAAAAAGGAAAGAAATAAGGCAATAGCTATATTGTGAATATATTATACTTCCATTATACTAGCCGCTTGGCATGAACGGGGAAGGACTTGCGAAATAAATAGCAGGAAATATATTCATCTAGTGGTTGACTATTTCCTTTGGGTGCTCCCTGCTAGCCTTAATCACCGGCCCTTCCTTCCTGTTGGCTCTCAGGAGTCATCTTTTCTATTGAGAAGAAAATACAATTAAATTGATATAACTTATGTAACTAGAAAAATAAAATTGGTTAGTTGACCCAGACATGGCAAAGTTGTTGCTTATTAGAAGTGAGCCTTTCCTTGTCACTTCTTGTAGTTGGAGTCCTCCCCAGCATGTGCTTTTCATGGTCATTTCCTTCCCGTGAATGTACTTGACTGACATGATTTTATTTTGTTTTAGCGGTCATATTGTTGTCCTTTAGGTCACTTGTCACGCCCCGATCCTCCAGCACACGCACATCCCCTTACCTTGGTTGATTATAAAAGCGATATCCCAGGACTAGGTATCACCGACCCTTTCATTTTCATATGCACGTGCGGAAGCAATTATAAAATCCCCAGACAATAAGATATTGGGATAGAACAGTAGGACTAAATTTCAAACCCATAAAAACATTCACCCTTATATACATTGCAAATTAGTACACATATATATAAGGTGAACTATTAACTCAAATTCAACTCAAGCTGGTTTAAAAATAAGGTCTACAAGTAAGGGTGGGGTTTCACAAACTACAGATCCTCGTCCTCCTCTTCATCATCCTCCATACTCCAACTGGAGCCTTCAGCAGACTGCACCGGACTTTCGAGATCTTCAAAATCCAAGTCTACTATATCTAGGGACCTGAAATGGTTATTCAATAACCATGAGACAAGATCTCAGCAAGTTCTACACCCTAAGACCCGTTTAGTAAACTAATACATTATGGGCTGCCTAAACACGTACAGGTCAGAGGACTCACCTTGGCCTCAGATTCCACATGCAAGTCAGTGCAATTTAATATCGGCACCCATTTAAACCATACGGATCGAATTATCGATCAATCAAACTAATCGATTACATGTCACCCAAATCATGCATTCCCCACGATGTCTATTTAGTCACCGAGTACACGTGCATTCTCTTTGGCACTCGTTCACCAAAGTAATGCATCAAATCACCGAGCCCACGTGTCTCTTCCAAGATGCCACACTTAATTACCTAGGCCCACGTGCATTCTCTAAGGCATTAGTTCACCAAAGTGATGCATCAATTCACTGAGCCCACGTGCCCTTTTTACGATGCCTAGGGTGTGACATCCCAAAATTTTCGATTCTGCTTTCTTCTAATTGAATCGGGCGTTTCATTGACGTGTTTATAGAGCTATTCTCAGAACTGATCATTCTTGAGATAACTAGACTATTTGGGGAAATTATTAGGAATTTTAAGGCAACAGACTTGAGAATTCGACTAGGAATCGGCCTCTCGACCGTGTCCATCTTTAGAGGCCATTACGGCACAGTTAAAAATCGATTTAAAATCAGAGATAGACTGGATCGACAGAGATGTGTGGCTAATCGTGGGTGACACCACTAAATTAGAAAATTCATGTCGATCAGCACTAAACTGATTTTCTTATTGTTTTGGTACCCTGTGTTCGTATTTGGATCCTCGGGATTTTCACGACAACCGAGAGTCGCCAATGAGTCGAGTGGGTTCATAGTGGCTCGAAGAAAATCGACCACGAGTCACTTGCACTTAAAAATATCCGAAAGTTACCCGATAGGCTAGGTTATGCTACAAACGCGTCGAATAGAAATTAACCGCCAATTCGAATCCGATTTCAGAAATTGAAGTTTCGGCCATGTCACAATAAATTCTAGGAGTTTTGACTCAGTCTCAGAAGATTTTTCGGAGATTTCGAGATTTTTACGGAAAACCGTTTCGGACGCCGCGGAAAATCAACGGAAATTTAGATTGGCTAAATTAATGGAAAATTGGACTTTCAGGCTGAGCCTTTGATGATCGTGGATTTATAGAAAATCATTTGGGATTTTTCTACATCGAAGTTGGACCTCAATTTGGGAGATCGAGTAAAGAAATTGAATTTAATTTGTGAAATTCGGACCTATTGTGAGGGCAGCATTTGTGGGCATCAAAATGAGTTTAATTGTGAAGATTATTGCAAGAAAGTATTGTGAGACCAAGGGATAAGATTGAGCACTATTTAGGGGACAAAGCATTCAATGCAATGGCTAAGGATTGCAAATATTGGGTCCCTCCTTGGCTTCTTCTTCACGTGAAGCCTTCCCTCATCCGCTCGTTATTTTGTGTTTGGCTTTCAACCTCTTTCGGACAAAGCAGTCGCACTCCTCCATCGAAATTAGCTTCTGAGTTGAAGCCCGCGAAGATTGAAGCTAGAGCAGCCCACGTTTCACCGATCCTTCGTGCGTCCGCAACACCAACGCCACATGTCCAAGCTTCTCCATCTTCTTGGTAAACAATCAAGCAATTGAAGACCACCGACTGAAGTCTCCACCCCTTGCTGCAGCTGCCACGCATCTCTCTTGGTCAAAAGTTGGAGCTCTTGGTTGACTCTCAGCCACGAAGAACGTGGCTGCCGCGCATCACCCGCAACTCGGACGAAGCTGCATCTTTGTCCGTGTCTTCAGCTCGTGGTCTCTCCTCACCGTCGCTGCCACCTGCCCGCTTCTCCATCCGTTTAGGTCAACAAGCGAAGCCACCGAACGCCATCTTCGCTCCACCGCGGCCAGCTGCCCACGATTTTGCTTCCCCAGTCAACCGTCGAAGAAGCCGCGCCAGCTCCAAAGCCCAGCTTCCGGTTGCAGTTTGTTCAGCCCATTTGGGCCGCAAGTCAGGCCCAGCAAATTCGGCCCGTGAAATCCAACAGTTCAGCCCGCGTGAAGCTTGGCCCATCTTCAGCAATTTTGGCCCAGCAATTTCAGTTATTCAAGCCCAACAAAGACAAGCCCATATTCAATTGAATTGAAGCCCAATTGAAGTCCAGCAAAGCCCATGGATCCAGCAACTTTTCGGTCCAGCATTCAGCCCATTTGAAGCCGCGAAGCCCGGCCCAGGTTGAAAAAAAATCTCAAATTGGGTTGAGATTTGTTGGGCCCGAGTCTAAGGCCCGGCCCAAGCCCGCCGGTGTCGCCGAAAATCCGATTTCGGCCGCCGTCGCGTCGCCGTTGCGGTGATTCGGTCTCCATTTTTGCCAAGTGAGTTTTACTCACTAATGCTTTCTTAGTTTGTTAATTATACTTAGGGTTAGTTAGATTTAAATTAAATGCAATTAGGTGGTTAGATTAAGTTAGATAAATTAAATTAGAGACTTCTTGATGCATGTTAGGTGGTTAGAAATAGCCATTTAGCTAGTAGACGTGCCATGTTATTTATTGAGCGAGTCTCGGTAATTTTCTAGGCTCGTCTCGGCTTCCAATCAGGCATTACAGGCCTAAATTGGATTTTTAGTATTTATTTATTTAATTTTCGAAATTAATTATTTAATTAATTATTTTTCCGGAAATTCAGCCGGGATGGCTGGTGACCGGAATTTAGTGCTGATTGTCGTGGTGCAGTCCGTTTATTTAATTGAGCTTCAATTTATATGTAATTGATTTAAATTATGAATTTTAGGACATGTTCCTAATTTGTTGATTTCAATTATGTGATGGGAAATGTTTGGGTACCGATGGTCAGTATCGACAGTGGAGTGGTGAATCAGTGTAGCATCGTAAAAAGGGCACGTGGGCTCGGTGAATTGATGCATCACTTTGGTGAACGAGTGCCAGAGAGAATGCACGTGGCCCAAGCATCGTAAAAAAGGGCACGTGGGCTCGGTGAATTGATGCATCACTTTGGTGAACGAGTGCCGAGAGAATGCACGTGGCCCAAGCATCGTAAAAAGGGCACGTGGGCTCGGTGAATTGATGCATCACTTTGGTGAACGAGTGCCAAAGAGAATGCACGTGGCCCAAGCATCGTAAAAAGGGCACGTGGGCCGGTGAATTGATGCATCACTTTGGTGAACGAGTGCCCGAGAGAATGCACGTGGGCCAGGGAATTAAGTGAGGCATCTTGGAAGAGACACGTGGGGCCGGTGATTTGATGCATCACTTTGGTGAACTAGTGCCTTAGAGAATGCACGCGTGCTCTATGACATGTAATCGACTAGTTCGATTTGTTCGAGTAGTTGGGTGCCTACTATAAATTGTGCGATTTGCGGGTGGAATCGAGGCCAAGGTAAGTCCTCGACTGCGCGTGTTTAGGCAGCCCCTGATGTATTGGCTTACTAATCGAGTCTTAGGGGTAGAACTCGGCGAGACGTGGTCTCGTGGTTATTGAATAACCATTTCGGGACCACGAGGAGGAGCGATGAGGAGGACCCCGAGGAGGAGAAAGATTTTTGAAGAAGAAGGTGATCTAGAGAGGGATCTTGAGTACAACCCGGATGTGGATTGAGATCCCATTCCTTTCGTGAACCCTGTCTTGGTGTAGATAGGTGTGAGACTTTTTTGTTGTAAATAAAAGTGTGGTTGTATTTTCAATGAGAAAAATATGGCCTGTTTTTCTATCCCATTGTTTTTATTGTCTGGGGATTCTTAACTGCTTTCGCATGCGCATAATAAATTGAAAGGGTCGGCGATACATAGTCCTGGGATATCGCATTTGAAAATCGACCAAGGTAAGGGATGGGTGCGTGCCCGAGGATCGGGGCGTGACATAGGGTCACGTGCATTCTCTAAGGCACTAGTTCGCCAAAGTAACGCATCAGATCACCGAGCCCACGTGCCCTTTTAGATGCCATACTCTATCATCAAGCCACGTGCATTCTCCAGGAGGACATACTGAGTCTCCGAGTCACATGCATTCTCTAAGGTGATCTCATCGCCACGATGACATATTCAACCACTGAACTCACGTGCATTCTCCAGGTGATATCCCAATTCACCGAGCCCACATATCTTCTCTCAAGTGATTACCAACTTACTTTCGATATTGACAACCAATACCCGATGATTCTCAATCAAATAATAAAAATCACATCACTTAAGAATATACCGTAAAATTTCACAATTAAATCAATTACATACAACGTAGAACTCAAATAAATAAACGGATTGCACCACGATAATCAGCATGAAATTCCGGTCACCAGCCATCTCGGTTGAATTTCCGGAAAAATAATTAATTAAATAATTAATTTCGAAAGTTAATAAATAAATACTAAAAATCCAATTTAGGCCCGTATTGCCGGATTGGAGCCCGAAACAGGTCGAGAAAAATACCAAGAGACATTCAATAAATAATAGAGCATTTCTACTCCCTAATGGCTATTGCTAACCACCTAACATGCAACAATATGTCTCTAATTTAACTTATCTAAATTAATCTAACTACCTAATTGCATTTAATTAAATCTAATCAACCCTAAGTATAATTAGCAAACTAAGAAAGCATTAGTGAGCAAAACTCACTTGCGAAAAGCGAAGACTGGATCACTGCAACGGCGATGCGACGGCGGCCGAACTTGGGCCGACTTGCTTCACGGGCCCAAGATGGGCTAAACTTGCTGGGCTTGAAACTAAACTGAATTGGGCTTCAAATTGAGATGGGCTGACTGAGCTTGGGCCGAAATGCAACTGAACTGGGCTGATGACTCAATAATGGGCTGCTTCACACGAGCTGGGCCACAACAATTTCGTGTGGGCTGTTGCAGCTGAGGACCACGACTGGGCCTGACTTCAACACAAAAGAAATGGGCTGCTCTTGAAAAATCCACGTGGGCTGCTTCTGCTGGAAGTTTGGGTCAAAGGATTTCGTGGACTGGCTCCGCTGGCCTGCTGGCTTCGGTGAATGCTGAGAAGAACGAAGCAGTGAAGCCGTTGATGTTGAGGCTGCGTGGACTGACGAGCGTACGGCAGAGGTCTTCGAGGCAGCTGCTTTGATGGGGTTGCTAGGCCGAGAAGTCCATCAAGACCACGACCAAAGCTGGGCTTCGAGGGACGTCGTTGCTAGAGTCAAGCCGCGGGGGAGGCTTCAAGGGTCGGCGATGGGGAAGCTTGCTGGATTTGTGGACCCGACAGGACAACCGAAAGTGGAGCAGCTGGAGGTGGCAGAGGAGAAGAGGGCGGTCTCGTGTACGTGGCAACTTGGATCGATGGGAGAAGCGGCAGAAGCTTGGTGGAGCTGCAGGGAATTTACGCTTGTTTGTTAAATCAATTTGTTGTTGGATGAGAAGCCGAGTGGAGGGAGAGGGTGCGGTCGACCGACCAACTGGGAGGAAAACGTAAGTTTGACTGAAGTTTGGTAGCTGTTGGACAAGTGTCTTCGGCTGGTGAATCGGTGGAGGAGAAGGATGGAGTTTCGGTGATGAAAGACTGCACCAAGGAGAACCATGCGAGGAAGAAATGAAAGCTGAAACGAAAACAGGAGGGGTCGGCAGCTTGGTCCGCAAGAAGAAGGGAAATAGATAAGGGTGAGGTGCCCCAAAAGTCAAACAAACTTATCCTATAATCAATGCTTGGTTCCCCTATAATCCACATATCTTCATGGTCCCCTCCAATACTTTCTTGCAATTAACTCATAAATAGCTCAAATTGATGCCCAAAATTCCAGCCCCAAGTCTAGATCCGAATTTCTTCAATTTTTTTGGATTTCAATTTCTTCTCCGATCTCTCAATTTGATGTCCAAATTTTGCTAAGGAAAAAGGCCACATAAATTCTACAAATCCCTTAAACCAAATATCTCGGTTTGAAAGCCAAAATTTCCTTTAATTTGACAATTCCAAATTTTCGCTATTTTCCGAATCCTCCGAAGTGATTTTCCGTAAAAATTTCAAACTCAACAAAATTTCTCCGAAAGACAAGACGACATCCTATAAATGAACCGTGACATGCTCAAACGTCCGATTTCCGAAACCGAATTCAATTTCGTGGTTAAAATCGACTGAACGCGATTTAGTCTGATCCGACCTATTGAGTAGCTTTTAGGAATTTTACTGTGGTTATATCCTTTAACGGCTTCACCCAATAGATTGGTTAACTCGTGAGTGATCAGCTAAAAGAAAAAGGACCATCGGCGCATCGATGAGATGCTCATTTCATATTTCATATATTTGGGACGGGTCGAAAATTCGGGATGTCACATCACTACTGTTTATCTAAAGCAAGGACAAAACGAAAGAAAAGAAGCACAAGCTTTACAGCCTATAAACTTGATGAATAAATAACACAGAAAGACCAAGACCTGTTTTCACCCTAATAATTTATATTTTTTATTTCGTTTCATCAGAGTTGGGGATTCGATCGTTGCCATAACTCACTCTCATCTATATTCAAGCATGCAAGAAATGTTTAAGAAAAGACTCACAATTGCTGAAAGAAGTGGTTGGCAATACCGTACAAGCAAATGGACTTGCAGCCAAAATAATTGGGTAACACTCGCAGGTGCTTAAGTCGTTCAATTGGATCCACGTATTAAGTGCCGTTACTTCCATTCCTACTACATCTATCAAGCACTATTGGTGTTAACAGATGAGAGGGCGCATGTCAACTACTTAAGAGTCTCCCTCTCCATGCACCAAAATACTTATATTATGGATTACCATATGGTGGGACATGTTTCCTATTATTCATGCCATGCCACCAATTGATGGGCAACAAATATTGGCACCACCCATTTTTAATTATTGTAAAGTTTGTATGTATGTGATATTCATATAACTAATATCTATTAAAGGTATGATTGTCAATTTCCTCCAATCTAATATAGAGGAAAATATTGCTGATGATTAAATGTAATGACATTGCTTAGCAACAAGGAAAATCATTTGAAAGATAAATCACGTATAGAGTAAAATTATTTACATCAAACTACAGGCCGTCATAGTAGGATGGCAAGTGTGACTAGACTGCCACATTTGCAATTTAGTCGAGATTTTATTTTTTTTTGTCTGTAATTTTGGTGAGATTAGGTCGGGAGGATTTGAATGCATTTTCATTCAACGATGATTAATTGAATGATTTGTGGTTGAATTGAAATCTGTATAATTCTTCACGAACATAATAATAATTTTCTCATTTATCATTTACGCACCAAGAGTTTAGTTGGCTCGTATGCATGGGAGAACCATTTGATGTTTATATTGTTGATATTTCTGGCCACAAGTTTAATATTGGTTCTCCAGACGAGAGAAAAAAGAAAGAAAATAAGGCAATAGCTTCATTGTGAACATATTATACTACCATTATTCCAGCCGCTTGGCACTCTGAACGGGGAAGGAATTGCGAAAGAAATAATAGGACATATATTCATCTAGAGGTTAATAATTTCCTTGGATTGCTCTCTGCTGGCCTTAATCACCGGCCCTTCTCTCCTATTGGCTCTCAAGAGTCATCTTTTTCTATTGAGAAGAAAATACAATTAAATTGGTATAATTTATGTAATTAGAAAAATAAAATTGGCTTGTTGACCTAGACTTGGCAAAGTCGTTGCTTATGATAAGTGGGCCTTTCCTTTTCACCTCTTGTGGTTGGAGTCTTCCCCAGCATGTGCCTATTATGGTCATTTTCTTCTCCGCCTTATCCCGCGATTGGACTAAACTGGCATGATTTGGTTTCGTTCGAGCGGTCGCATTGTTGTCCTTCATGTTCACGACGATACTATTGCTTATCTAAAAGCAAGGAAAAAATGAAAGAAAACAAGGCACAAGCTTTACTGCCTATGAACCTGATGAAGAAATAACACAGGAAGACCAAGATCACTTCTCACCCCAATAATTTTTATATATATATTGCATCAGAGTTGGCGATTCGATCGTTGCCATAAGTCGCTCTCATCTATAATCTAACATGCTAGAAATGCTTAAGAAAAGACTCACAATTGCTTAAAGAAGTGGATGGTAAAACCATACAAGCTGATGGACTTGTGGCCAAAATAATTGGAGAACACTCGTAGGGGCTTAAGTCGTTCAATTGGGTCCGCATATTTCATGGCGTTACTTCCTATTCCTACTATATCTATCAAGCACTATTGGGACCTGCGAAAGGTCATAATTTGGCGCGGGGGATGACTTAAGTGCATATAACTCGAAAAGGTACACTTAAGTGCCGGTTTCGAAGTTAAATGGAACACCTAAGTGCCACTCCGGCGAACATCCGCCAAATGGCTGACATGGCAATTTTCCGGCGAGTTTGGTCCAAAACGATCTCGTTTTGTCCAAAAAAACGTCGTTTTGCACGCTGACGTGGCGAGAAAATGCAAAAATGACGTTGTTTACGTGTCTAATGTGTAAATAATAATATATAAATTAATTTAATTTAATTTAAACTTAATTTTATTTAAAATATTCTAAAAATTTTAAAACTAAAAGTTAAAAAAAAAAAGGGGAGGCCGAAGGGGGCGGCTGAGGGCTGAGCCCTTGCCGCCGCCACCTCCCCGCCATCGCCGGGAAGGGCCGACGACGGAGGGGGGAGGGTCGGCCAGGGTCGCCGGCCCCGCCAAGCGGGTGGTGAGGGCCATGAGCCCTCACCGCCTCCCCGCCGTCGACGGCCCTTCCCGGCGACGGCGGGAGGCGGCGGCGGCGAGGGCTCAGCCCTCAGTCGCCCCCTTCGGCCTCCCCTTTTTTTTTTAAAAAAATTTATGTTGAATTTTTAATTTTTAGAATATTTTAAAGAAAATTAATTTAAAATTTAATTTAATTAATTTTTATATTATTATTTACATATCGACATGAAACGGCGTCATTTTTGCATTTTCTCGCCATGTCAGCGTGCAAAACGACGCCGTTTTGGACCAAACTTGCCGGAAAATTGCCACGTTAGCCATTTGGTCGGATTTTCGCTGGAGTGGCACCTAAGTGTTCCATTTAACTTCGAAACCGGCCTTAAGTGTACATTTTCGAAGTTATGGCACTTAAGTGTCCTCCCGTGCCAAGTTATGGCACTTGGGCTGTTCTTCTGCCACCAGAATACTTACATCATGGATTTAGGCAATGAATACCGATGCCACGCATTTTTAATTACAGTAAAGTTTGTATGTATGTGATATTCATAACACCAATAACTGTAAAAGATATGATTGTCAATTTCCTCCAATCAAATATAGAGGAAAATATTGCGGATGATTAATGCAATGACAATGCGTAGAAAGAAGGAAAATCATTTGAAAAGTGAATCACTTACAGAGTAAAATTGCTTACATCAAACTGCGGACCCTGATAGTCGGACGGTAAGTGTGACTAAACTGCCGCATTAACAATTTAGGTGAGATTTCGTTTCTTTTGTCTACAATTTAGGCAAGATTGCGCTAGGAGAATCTGCATGCATTTTATTTCAAAGGTCTAGGATCACACGTGATTAATTGAACAATTTGTGATTAAATTGAATTCCATAAAATTATTTATGAATAAAATGACAATTTTCCCATCTATCATTTACACAGTAGGAGTTTTGTTGGCTCGTATGCAAAGGAGAACCGGTTGATGTTTATATTGTTGAATTTTCTGGCCACAAGGTTAATCTTGGTTCTATAGGCGTGGGAAAAAAAGAAAGAAAATAAAACAATATCTATATTGTGAATATATATACTACCATTATACTAGCTGCTTGGCACTCTTAACAGGGAAGGACTTGCGAAATATATAACAGGAAATATATTCATCTAGTGGTTAATTATTTCCTTTGATTGCTCCCTAGTGGCCTTAATCACCGGCCCTTCCTCCCTATTGGCTCTCAGAGTCATCTTTTCTATTCAGAAGAAAATATAATAAAATTGATATAATTTATGTAATTAGAAAAATAAAATTGGTTAGTTGGCCTAGACTTGGCAAAGTCGTTGCTTAGGAGAAGTGGGCCTTTCCTTTTCACTTCTTGTAGTTGGAGTCTTTCCCAGCATGTGCTTAGTATGGTCATATCCTTCTTGGCCTTATCCCATGAATGTACTCAACCGACATGATTAAATGTTGTTTGAGCGATCATATTGTTGTCCTCTATGTCCACGACATTACCATTGTTTATTTAAAAGCAAGGACAAAATGAAAGAAAAGAAGGTACAAGTTTTACTGCCTATGAACTTGATGAAGAAATAAGATACAAAGACCAAGGCCTTTTTTTACCCTAATAATTTATATTTTTTAATTTTTTTCATCGGAGTTAGGGATTTGATCGTTGCCATAACTCGCTCTCATATATAGCCAAACATGCAAGAAATGCTTAAGAAAAGATTCGCAATTGCTGAATGAAGTGGATGGTAAAACCATACAAGCAGATGGACTTACAGCCAAAATAATTGGAGAACACTCGAAGGTGCCATTGTTCATGGCGTCACTTCCTATTCCCTATCAAGCTATATTCGTGTTAACTGAGGAGAGGGCACATGTCAACTACTTAGAGGCTTCCTCTCCATGCAACAACATGCTTATATCATGAATTACCATGTGGTGGGACATGTTTCCTATTATTCATGCCAGGCCACCAATTGATGGGAAATGAATATTGACACCACCCATTTTTAATTATAGCAAAGTTTGTATGTATGTGATACTCATAACACTAGTATCGATAAAAGGTACGATTGCCAATTTCCTCCAATCAATATAGAGGAAAATATTGCCAATAATTAAATGCATTGACATTGCTTAGCAGCATAGAAAATCATTTGCGAGATAAATCACGAACGTAGTTAAATTGTTTACTTCAGTGTGGCCAGACTTTCACATTGGCAATTTAGGTGAGATTTTATTTTGTTTTTGTGTCTGTAATTTAGGCTAGATTAGGTCAAGAGGATTTGATTGCATTTTCATTTAAAGATTTAGGATCGTGCGGTGAGTAATTGAATGATTTGTGATTGAATTGAAACTCGTATAATTCTTTACAAACAAAATAACCATTTTCTCATTTATCATTAACGCACCAGGAGTTTAGTTGGCTCGTACGCATGGGAGAATCGTTTGATGTTTAAATTGTTGAATTTTCTGGCCACAAGGCAAATCTTGGTTCTATAGACGAGGAAAAAAAAAAGAAAGAAAAAACGACAACAGCCATATTGTGAATGTATTATACTACCATTATACTAGCAGCTTGGCACTCTGAACGGGAAGGACTTGTTGCGAAATAATCGGAAATATATTCATCTAGTGGTTAATTATTTCTTTGATTGCTCCCTAGTGGCCGTAATTACCTACCCTTCCTTTCTATTGGCACTCAGGAGTCAGCTTTTTCTATTGAGAAGAAAATACAATTAAATCAATATAATTTATGTAATTAGAAAAATAAAATTGGTTAGTTGACCGAGACATGGCAAAGTCGTTGCTTATGAGAAGTGGGCCTTTCCTTTTCACTTCTTGTAGTTGAAGGCTTCCCAGCATGTGCTTATTGTGGTCATTTCCTTGTCGACTTTATCCCGTGAATGTACTCGACTGACATGATTTGATTTTGCTTGAGCGGTCATACTGTTGCCTCTTATCCACGAGATTACTACTGTTTGTCTGCATGCAAGGACAAATTGAAAGAGAAGAAGGCACAAGCTTGACTGCCAACGAACCTGATGAAGAAATAACACAGGAAGACCCAAACATCTTTTCACCCTAATAATTTATATTTTTAATTTTTTTTTGCATCAGAGTTGGGGACTCGATCATTGGCATAACTTGTTCTCATCTATATTCATACATGCAAGAGATGATTAAGAGAATACTTACAATTGCTACTAAGTCGTTCAATTGGATCCAAATATTTCATGGCGTTACTTCCTATTCCTACTACATCTATCAAGCACGATTGGTGTTAACAGAGGAGAGGGCACATGTGAACTCCTTAGAGGGGCCCTCTCCATGCATCGAAATACTTACATCATGAATTATCATATGGTGGGTCATGTTTCCTATTATTCATGCCATGCCACTGATTGATAGGCAACAAATATTGACATCACCCTTATTCAATTATAGTAAAGCTTGTGTGTATGTGACATTCACAACACTAATATCTATAAAAGGCATGATTGTCAAATTCCTACAATCAAATATGGTGTAAAACATTGCCGATGATTAAATGCAATGACATTGCCTAGCAACACGGAAAATCATTTCAAAGATAAATCACACATTGAGTAAAATTGTTTACGTCAGACAGCAGACCGTGATAGTAGGACGGCAAGTGTGACTGGACTACCACATTAGCAATTCCGGCGAGATTTTATTTTATTTTTGTCTGTAATTAAGGCGAGATTAGGCCGGATGGATTTGAAATCATTTTCATTCAAAGGTCTATGATCACACGAGATTAATTGAGTGATTTGCGATTGAATTGAAATCCGTATAATTCTTTATGGCCAAAATAACAATTTTCCAATTTATCATTTATGCACCAGTAGTTAAGTTGGCTCGTACGCATGGGAGAATCGTTCGATGTTTATATAGCTGAATTTTTGGGCCACAAGCTTAATCATGGTTCTACAGGCGAGGGGAAAAAATGAAAGAGAATAAGGCAATATCTATATTGTGAACATATTATACAACCATTATACTAACCGCTTGGCACTCTGAATAGGGAATGACTTGCGAAATAAATAATAGGAAATATATTCATGTTGTGCTTAATTATTTCGTTTGATTGCTCCCTAGTGGCCTTAATCACCGGCCCTCCCTTCCTATTGCTGATCATTAAATGCAATGGCATTGCTTAGCACCAAGGAAAATCATTTGAAAGATAAATCACATAAAGAGTAAGTTGTTTACATCAAATTGCTGGCCGAGATAGAAGGACGGCAAGTGTGACTGCATTGCCACATCGGCTATTTAGGCGAGTTTTTGCTTTTTCTTTTTTTGGTCTGTAATTTAGGTGAGTTTAAGCTAGGAGGATTTGATTGCATTTTCATGCAAAGGTCTAGGACCGCACGTGATTAATTGATCGATATGTGATTTAATTGAAATCCGTAGAATTCTTTATGACCAAAATAACAATTTTTGGATTTATAATTTACGCACCAAGAGTTTAGTTGGCTCATAAGCATGGGAGAACCGTTTGAAGGTTTATATTGTTGAATTTTCTAGCCACAAGGTTAATCTTGATTCTACAGGCATGGAAAAATAAAATAAAATAAGGCAATAGCTATATTGTGAATATATTATACTACCATTATACTAGCCGGTTGACACTATGAACGGGGAAGGACTTGCTAAATAAATAAAAGGAAATATACTCATCTAGTGGTTAATTATTTCTTTTGATTGCTCCCTAGTGGCCCTTATCACCGGCCCTTCCTCCCTATTGGCTCTTAGGAGTCACCTTTTTCTATTGAGAAGAAAATACAATTGAATTGATATAATTCATGTAATTAGAAAAATAAAATTGGTTAGTTGACCTAGACTTGGCAAAGTCGTTGCTTATGAGAAGCGGGCCATTCCCTTTCACTTCTTGTAGTTGGAGTCTTTCCCAGCATGTGCTTATTATGGTCATTTCCTTCTCGGCCTTATCCCGTGAATGTACTCGACCGACAAGATTTGGTTTTGATTGAGCGGTCATATTGTTGTCCTTTATGTCCACGACATTACTATTCTTTATCTAAAAGTAAGGACAAAATGAAAGAAAATAAGGTACAAGCTTTACTGCCTATGAACCTGATGAAGAAATAACATAGAAAGACCAAGGCCTCTTTTCACCCTAACAATTTATATTTTTTAATCTTTTGCATCGAAGTTGGGCATTCGATCATTGCCATAACTCGCTCTCATCTATATTCGAACATGCAAAAAAATGCTTCAGGAAAGACTCACAATTGTTGAATGAAGTGGATGGTAAAACTATACAAGCAGATGGACTTGTTGTCACACCCGAAACCTTGAGTGCATGCTCATTCCTCGGTGGTTGATAAAATTTTCGACTTCCAAGGACGAGTCACCGACCCTTTCATTTGATTGCATATGTGGAAGCGAATGACAAATCCCCTGACAATTACCATCTCGGGATAGAAAAGCAAGACAATAGATTCACAAACAAAACATGCTTTTATAAACATACTGAGTCATGTGCAAAAGTCTACAACCAAAAGACTTCAAAAGACTGACTCTAAAAAGAAGCTGTCCTATCTGACCAACACCATGGATCCCCTCAGCTCGACTCCAGGTCCTCCACCCTACGGTCCTGAAATGTTAAGCCCACGACGGGGTGAGATATAAATCTTAGTGAGTCCACGCTCTAAACCCTGATTAGGAGGGTAATACACCTAGAGGCGTCCTAGCCACATAAATATACAACCACAGAGACTTACCTCATCTCAGATCCTCCCTAGATGTCAACACAATTTATATCATAGACAGCACCAAAAGCATGAGCAACAACAAAGCTCAATTAACTGGAATGCCACACTCAAATTTCAAACCAGCACAAAGGTCCTGATTATAGGGCCAAATCGTTATAACACGTCCCATATCGTGTCACACAATTTTGTCCCATAATTCGACACATTTAACTCAATTAAACATGCGTTCCAATTGATTATTACTACATGCACAGGCAGTTTTACCTGACACACATCAGTCCTTTAGCGTGGCCAGGTTTCGTCTCACCTCTTTAAGCACGACTACATCCTTCGACACACATCGGGGACAGCATTCCTTACAGCATTCCCAAAGGAGCTTCGGTCCAAAATCTATTGAGACCGGCGCCCACCGACACACACTAGGGACGGGTAACGTCCACTAACACACACCGGGGACGGGTTCTCTTAACCAATACACGCACGATCATTAAATTGCGAACAACGACATTGTGCTTTGCACTCACATGCCTCAATTAAGATAACGACCTTGGCCTGTTTTCTTCGTATTAAAAACACTCTGCGAAAATAATCGTGTGTGGGTACACGGTCAGATCGAATCAAAAAAATTGATATACTTCCTTTTAAAATCCCATTATTTTATATAGTAGTTAAACCCATTTTCAGTGTCAAAACCCGACACTCGGGATTTTCTGAATAAATATCGAAATTCACAAAATTTGAAATAAATGACCAAAATTCCAATCGGCACTTAATTTGTACAAATTAACCACACAATTGCAATCAGCACGAAATTCCAGTCACCAACTATCCCGATCTAATTTCCAGAAAATATTAAATAATTAAATAATTACCAAAATTAATTAAATAAATACAATTAATTACCATAAATGGAAACTTAGGTCAGAAATGCCTAATTAAATACTGAAACGGGCTCGAAAAATTCCCAAACCTATCTAGATAAATAATACAACCTATCTAGTTGATAATTTAGTTATTCTAACCACCTAACATGCAATAACGAATAATTAAATTACTAATCTAATCTAACTAATCACCTAATCCCTAATTAACTTAAACTAAACACCCCTTAAATGTCATTAGTATCCTAAGTAGAGTTTAGTGCATAAACTCACCGGTTTAGCATGAAAACCAGTTCACAGAGACGGCGGCCAAAACTCGAGCCTACGGCGATACCAACGGGAGTCTGGACCGGGCTAAAAACGGCCCAACGTGGCTCAGTTAAGGCTGAGCTTCGGCCCTAATTTGCGGAGGGCTGTTGGTCGGTTTTGAGCGGGCTGGTCTCGACTCGGGACTGGGCTGAATTGCGGGTTGCACGTGGCTGAAGATGGGCTGGTTGGTGAGTGGGCTGGGCTGAGCATAAGGAATAGCTTCGGCGGTGCTGCGAGGCTCGTGAAATGTCGCTAGGAATGGAGAGGAGCTGGCATCGAGGGAGTTGCTAGCGTGAAGGCTTGCGGTCAACTGACCGCTGGAGTTGATGAACTGACCTCCACGCGTGGGACGCTGGAATTAGGAGGAGGTGTCGTTGCTGCGAGGAAAAGAAACAGACGAGGGAGAGGATGCTGGCGGTCTTCGAGGCAAACGTGGAGTTGTCTCGGATGTGTTGGTAGCGAGAGAGAGAAAGGGAAGGAGTCGGTCGATGGTGGGGCTGCTTCGGTTGAGATGAACCACGATGGAGTAGCAGCACTAAGGTGGAGAAGTGGGCTTCAAAAGAACAAAATGAAAAGAAAAGCAGAAGCAGCTCATCCAAGGGGAAGGGTGATTGAGCTAAGGGAAAATGAAAGCAAAAGCAGAAGACCGAAGGGGGTCGAGGAGGGCAGACGATCAAAGAGAGGAAGAGGGAAGGGATGAGGGAGAGAGAAAAGCCTTGAAAGTCAATATAAAATATCTATTTCATCATTTCCTTGGACCAAAAGTCTTCATGCATATCCCTTGTGTCCCCCAAATACTTTCTAGCACTTAATTTCCACAAATTAATCCACCTTGGTGCCAAATGTTGCAGCCCCCTTCAAGCCTACGAATTTCCCTCACTTTGGACTTCAATTTCTTCTCCAATTTCCCCAATTAGATGTTCAATTTTGCTAAGGAAGAAGCCCACACAATTTCTACAATTTCCCTTCATCAAATAGCTCACTAAGGAGACCAAAAATCCTCTTAATTTGGCCAATCCGAATTTCCGTTCTTTTCCAAAACATCCAAATTGATTTTCTGTAAAAATCCCAAACTCTTAGAAAATTCTTCGAAGGATGAGTCGATGTTCCTAAAATAAAACGTGACATGACAGAACTTTTAATTTTTGAAATCGGGTTCAAAGTCGCTGTTAATTTCAATCTGACGTAATTTTAGCATGACCTAACCTACTTGGTAGCTTTTAGGAATTTTTAATACAATTGACCCATGGTCAATTATTTTCAAGCCACATTATACATCTTCGACACATTGGCGACTCTCGGTTGTCGTGAAAATCTCAAGGTTTCAAATACGAATACAGGGTACCAAAAGACAGAAAAATCGTTATAGTGCCGATCGATGAGAATTTTGCACTAGGTGGAATCACCCACGCTTTGATCACATCTCTCAGTCAAATCGACCTATCTCTGATCTCTAATCAATTTCAACAGTGCCGTAATGACCCTTGCAAACTAGCATGATCAAGCAGTCAATTCCTGGTCGAATTCTCACATTTATTGCATTAAAATTCCTTAATGGCTTCACATAATAGGCTAGTTATCTCATGAGGGGCCACTTAGAGAATAAGGCCATAGACGCGTTGATGAAAAGCCCATTTCATCTCATTGAAAACAGATTTGAAATTCAAGATGTCACACTTGTAGCCAATGTAATTGGAGAACGCTCATAGGTGCTTAAGTCGTTCAATTGGATCCACATATTATGTGGCGTCACTTCCTATTCCTACAACATCTATCGAGCACTATTGGTGTTAACAGAGGAGAGGGCACATGTCAACTCCTTAGAGGCTCCCTCTCCATTAACAAAAAAGCTCACATCATGGATTACAATATGATGGGATATGTTTCTTATTATTCATGCGATGCTACTAATTGATGGGCAACGAATATTGACACCACCCATTTTTAATTATAGTAAAGTTTGTGTGTATGTGACATTATTAACACTAATATAAAAGGTATGATTGTCAATTTCCTTCAATCAAATACAGAGGAAAATATTACCGATGATTAAAAGCAATGACATTACTTCGCAAAAAGGAAAATCATTTGAAAGTAGACAAATCACTTTTGGAGCAAAATCGTTCACGTTAGACTGTGGGCCGTGATAGTAGGACGCCAAGTATGCCATCCCAAATTTTCAATTATGTTTTCCATTGAATGAATCGGGCATTTCATTGACGCGCCTATATGGCTGTTCTCAAAGCTAATCACTCTTGAGATAACTAGACTATCTAGGAAAGCCATTAAAGAATTTTAATGCGATAGACTTGAGAATTCAACCAGGAATCGGCTATTTGACCATGCTCATCTATAGAGGCCATTACAGCATAGTTAAAAATCGATTTGAGATCAGAGATAGGTCGGTTCGACTAAGATGTGTGGTTAACGGGGGTGACTCCACTAAATTGGAAAATCCTCGTTAGCTGGCACTAGATTGATTTTTCTATCGTTTTGGTATCCTGTGTTTGTATTTGAATCCTCAAGATTTTCACGACAACCGAGAGTCACCAATGTGTCGAGTGGGTTCATTGTGGCTCGAAGAAAATCGACCACGAGTCATTTGCATTAAAAATTTCTAAAACCTACTTAGTAGCCTAGATCACACTAAAAACGCGCCAAAGTGAAATTAACCGCAAATTCACGACAACCGAGAGTCACCAATGTGTCGAGTGGGTTCATTGTGGCTCGAAGAAAATCGACCACGAGTCATTTGCATTAAAAATTTCTAAAACCTACTTAGTAGCCTAGATCACACTAAAAACGCGCCAAAGTGAAATTAACCGCGAATTTGAATCCGATTTCAGAAATTGGAATGTCACGACTCATTTTAGGAACGTCGACTCAGTCTCAGAAGATTTTTTTGCAAACCGAGACTTTTTGGGAAAAAGTTGTCCTAGGGCTGTTTTTGTCCATAAAATGTCAGGGATCGTTTTTTATTGCAAAATTGGAAAACAAGTGGGATCAATTGGTGAGGAAAAATACCAATTGGGTCATTGAGGTGTCGGTTGAATTTATGGAACCCAAATTGAGTGGATCCAAGAAGCTTTCGGTGTCCAATTGATGCATGACCAAGCCAAATTCGTATGCCCCCATCCATGACCTTTGGACCACTTCAATTGAGCTTCTAGAAGGACTATGGTGGTTGATTTTGGGCCAAGGGATGTAGCTGTGGATGGGAATGGTCAAGGGGACAAGTTAGGAGAAACTAAGGCTTGGTAGGCCCCTTTGTTCCCTCAATCTCTCTCTCTCTCCCTCATCTGCCGTCCATAACCCTTCCTCCCTCTGGTTTGTTGTTGTTTGAACCCAGCATCCACCGAGGAAGCTAGTCGAAGACCCTATGCCATCACATGCCACCGCCTGTCGCCGTTCGCCACTCCCACCTCGCGCGCGTGCTGCTGCTGCCCTACGCTCACCCGCGCAATCCCAACATCCTCACCGCTCCATCCCGCCCAGCTCGCCGTTCTAGGAGGCTCTCCAGCCACTGTGTGTGGCCGTAGGAGTCGCCAGAGCCACTGTGAGTCCCCGTCTTTGGCCGCTCGACCCTGCCGTTGCCTCCGCCAGTCTTGCTCACCTTAACCAGCCCTTGTTTTCTCTCTTTTCAGCCAAGAATAGAGCAGAAAATAGTAGGTTTCTAGCTATCACGCCCCGATCCTTCAGCACGCATACATCCTTTACCTTGGTCGATTTTAAAAGCGATATCCCAAGACTACGTATCGCCGACCCTTTCTTTTTAATGCGCAAGCGAAAGCAATTAAGAATCCCTAGACAATAAAACATTGGGATAGAATAGTAGGACTAAATTTCAAATCTTTAAAAATATTCACTCTTATATACATTGCAAACCAGTGCACATATATATATATAAAGGATGAACTATTAATTCAAATTCAACTTAAGCCAATTTAAAAACAAGGTCTACAAGTAGAAGTGGCGTTCTACAAGCTACTGGTCCCCGTCCTCTTGTTCATCATTCTCCACACTCCAACTGGAGCCTTCAGCAGACTGCACCGGAGTTTCGAGATCTTCAACATCCAAGTCTATTGCGTCTAGGAACCTAAAATGGTTATTCAATAACCAATGAGACAACTTCTCAGTAAGCTCTACCCCCTAAGACCCGATTAGTAAACTAATACACCTTAGGGCTGCCTATGGACAACACGAGTTAGAGGACTTACCTTGGCCTCAGATTTCACCTGCAATTTAGCACCGATCAAATAGGCACCCAAGCAATCACAACACCGATCGAAGCATCGATCAAATCGACATAGTCGATTACGTGATAACAAGACCACTCATCGGTCATTTCCATTCAATCAACCAATTCACAACATTAGATCAAAGCAATGATCAATCGACCTAGTCGATTACATGTCAATCAGATCATACATTCCCCACGATGTCTATTTAGTCATTGAGCACACGTTCATTCTCTAAGGCACTAGTTCACCAAAGTGATGCATCAAATCACCGAGCCCACATGTCTCTCCCAAGATGCCTCACTTACTTCCATGGGCCCACATGCATTTTCTAAGGCACTAGTTCGCCAAAGTGATGCATCAAATCACCGAGCCCACGTGCCATTTTAGATGCCACACTGATTCACCACTCCACCGTCGATACCGACAATCGGTACCCAATCATTTTCCCATCACATAATTGAAATCAACCAATTAGGAACATGTCCTAAAATTCAAAATTTAAATCAATTCCATATAAATTGAAGCTCAATTAAATAAACAGACTGCACGACAACAATCAGCACGAAATTCCAGTCACCGGCCGTCCCAGTTGAATTTCCGGAAAAATAATTAATTTCAAAAATTAAATAAATAATATTAAAAATCCAATTTAGGCTCATAATGCCTGATTGGAAGTCGAGACGAGCCTGGAAATTTATCGAGACTCGTTCAATAAATAACATGACATGTCTACTTGCTAATGTCTATTTCTAACCACCTAACATGCATCATTAAGTCTCTAATTTAATTAATCTAAATTAATCTAACTACCTAATTGCATTTAATTAAATCTAACCAACCCTAAGTATAATTAGCAAACTAAGAAAGTATTAGTGAGTAAAACTCACTTGGTAAAAGCGGAGATCGGAACATCGCGACGGCGACACGACGGCGGCCGAACTTGGGCTCGCGACAACAACCACGCTTGGACCGGGCCTTAAATCGGCCCAACAAACCTCAGCAAGGTTGAGCTTCTGCCTTGGGCTTCTGCATGGCTGCTGGTTGCAGGCTTGGGCCTTAGATGGGCCTGACCAAAACTGAAGACGGACTGGATTGAACTGAAAATTCTCACCGGCCTGAAATCCAATGGGCTTGGCTACGGACTCAATTTATGGGCTGAACTACTCGAGCAAATTGGGCTGCTGAGCTCTAAATGGCCGCTGGACTTGGGCTGTATGTTGGGCTGACTTGCGAAGATGTTGGGCTCACGGACGCTGGGTCGAAGACACTGGGACGAAGGGAAGCAGCTTCGGTGGCTGAGCTATGGCAGAAAGTGAAGACGCGTGGAGAGGCGGAGCTTCGGTGAAATCGTGGGCGCGAATGTTGGGAAAGACCGATGCAATGAAGCTGTTGATATTGAGGGTGGCATGGACTGACGAGCTGAGAGAGAAACTCGGACGTGGCCTGCTGCAGTTGCTTCATTGATTGCTGGACGAAAGAGGATGGAGCATTCGGTGGAACTTGCTGGCGTGAGCTGCTGTGGAGTTCGCTTGCTTAGTGGCTTGACTACACGCGGCTCGGATGAAGACACGATGGAGGTGGGGTAGCAAAAAATAAAATAAAAGTGAGCTGGATAAAAGAAGTGGAGTATTCGGTGGAGGGTGGAGTTCAGTGAGGTTTGTCAAGGAAAAAGAAGCAAAGAACGAAAGCAAAATAGAAAACATAAGGGAGGAAATCGAGAGAGAGAGAGAGTTGCCGTGGAGATGAAGTCGGCAAGACTTGCTGGAGAAGCCGAATGAGAGGGGGTCAAGTCAAAACAAAATATCTCACTCATGATTAACAAACCATAAAAGTCTTCAGCCCAACCAATAGAGAATTTGCTGCAATTTCACCCAAATTAAATCATTTTGTTGTAGATAACTATGCCTATTTTCAGCCAACCTTTCCAATGGGTCACTCAAGGGGCCAATTTCTCCACAATTCCACACCAAATGAAATCAATTTGAGGACCAAACTGCAGTAGTCCATCACCCCTACGAATTTGCACCATCTCCTCACCATTTACTTAAATTTGGTGACCCAAAATTCCTCTAATAATGCCCATCCGAATTTCCATTAATTTTCGCAATGTCCGAAATGATTTTCCGTAAAAAATCCCGAACTTGCTGGAATTTCTCTAAAAGACAATACGACATCCTATAAATGAACTGTGACATGCTCGAACGTCCGATTCCCGGAACCGAATTAAATTTCGTGGTTAAAATCAACCGAACGTGATTTTAGTTCGGTCCGACCTATTGAGTAGCTTTTAGGGATTTTACCGCGGTTATATCCCTTAATGGCTTCACCCAATAGATTAGTTAACTCATGAGTAATCAGCTCAGAGAAAAATGACCATTGGCGCGTCGACGAGATGCCCATTTCATATATTCGGAACGGGGTCGAAATTTGGGATGTCACAACTCTTCCCTCTTATAAAAATTTCGTCCTCGAAATTTAAACTTTTATCCAATCCTGACAAAAGGTGGGGTATTGTCGTCTCATCAAGTCTTACTTTCCCTGGTTGCTTCTTTAGTCCCGTGGCGCTGTCCGACCACTTTAACCAAGGGGACTTTCTTGGTTCACAATATCTCATCTTTCTAATGGCTCTAAGTGATCTATAAACTGATTATGCTCACGACAATTGAAATCACTAACTGCTGAACTGACTCTGGGGCTGTGATATTTCTTTCTCTGATCTCATCTCAAAAACTGAAATTCTGTACACTCTACTCTGTTCTGCCTCAAAAGAACTATCTGACTGCTCTGCTGGAATTAGAAATCCTTGGTTCTAAATCTGATATAGATTTGCCATTGGTACTCCACAAAGACGAATTATTTAATTCATGTACACTTCTTTGTGTATGATCAAATCAAGATTCCTTCATACATCAATGAAATGAGTCAGTTTCATCCACTACTGACCATTATCCCAAATGGAATCATTACTCTCTTAACTCTTGGGTAAATCTGTCACAACGTTCCATCATGATGTACTTCTATTCTCACTCGAGACTCTTGAGTTATTATAAAAGTTCTCTCGGCTTACATTACTAAATTTCCCCTATTGGCACATCTAACACTTGCAACCTGTCTGGTGATATCCATCTTTATGTCGATCTACCAATCGAACTGATGTCGTCTATGACCTACTTGTACTGTTTGGTCGAATACTGCAACTGCTACAGTGAATTCCTCACAAGGTCTCCTCCTTAAGTTTCGTACTGTCTGACACCAGTCCGTACTCACAATACTTTGGTATTCCATCTTTCGAAATCTGAAAGTTAATTTCTTTATCAGTATCCTCTTGCAAGATCTTCTGTATTCCGATCTATCAACTGAAGCGCTTGATTCTTGCTTATATATCTGGTTCAATTTTGAGGGCGGCTATAAAAATTCAAAATGTAGCCTACCTCAAATTTGAAAACCGAATTTCAAACATTTTCAAGTAAAGTCTATACTTTAGTCAGCCACTGCACAATTGAAGACTCTCGCCTCAACGCCTCAGTGACTTCTTTCGTTCCTCAGGGGTGATACCAGATAGCACCATTCTAGTCTTGCCAAGATTCTGATTCACGACACCGTTTCATATTCAACTTGTTGGGTCTCAACTGGCGGGACGTGTATGCAACAATCTTCTCATGTTGTATCAATACGTACCCAATCCTTTAAATAACGCATAAATATAGATCTCATCTCCTCCACAACCATATGGAGAGATCAACACAAACATAATAGCTAGTTCTTGCCTCAGCTCTTGGAATTATCCTTACTCTTACCTGTCCATACGAATTTCTCTTTTCCTTCAAAAGTCGAGTCAATGCTAACACTGATGTTACAGCTCTTTCCACAAACTTTCTGAAGTGACTTGTACAACCCATACGGCTTCTGATCTCTGATACTATTGTCAGTCTTGGTCCACTGATAATTGACTCGGTCTTGATCAGTCCCATGGAAGTTCTTTCACCATTCCCCGTTGTTTCTTGTGCTCCTTAGCATTTCTCTATTACACGGAATATCATGGAAAGACACGATCACAATCGATCTAGATATTCTTCGAATACTCAGTTTGCCAAATCCATGACAGTAGTTGGAGCGTTTGCCAAGCCCAACGGCATTACATTATACCCAACAAGGCCATAGCAAGTACGAAACACTGTCTTTGTTATAACCTCTTTCTTGGTCCTCAACTGATGATAATTTGTCCTCAAGTCAACCTTTAAAACATCGACACTCTTTATAACTAGTCACACCATTCATTGATCTTTAGTAACAAACACTTGTCATTGATTGTCACCTAATTGAGTTGACAATAGTTGATGCATGATTGCAACGAACCATCTTCCTTTCTCTCTCCACAAAACTGATGTTCCCAAAAGTGATGCACTAATATGCATGAATTCCTCATTCCTCAATCTTCATATCCGCATCTTCGGTTCTATTAGTTCAAACCACAATAATTGGTAAGAAGCGTTCAAGAGTGGCTCTATTCTGGTGCTAGCTCGATCGTACTTTCTATCTCTTTCTCTGACAACTGTCTGATAGTTCTTATGACAACACATCTAGAAATTCTTAGACCACTGAGATGTCTTCCACCTCCAATTCTCCCATATGTTCGATCTATGACCATCATCAAGTAATCTTGGCAATCTCTGCCTAACAAGCGGGTTGCCTTCAACCGACAAGATCGAAGATTCATTTTGACTTCCAATAAACTTGACACTTTCATGTGCTTCTGGACTAAGTTGAATTGCTCCATGACCATGATTCATTACCACAAGATGCTCCATGAGCCCACTCTACTCATGTAGCGTCAAAGCTACACCTCAGCAACTAGTCAAGCATGACTATTACTGGTGATTCTCCTTTCTTTCACTTATTTCAATAAACTAAAGTTCCCCAAACTTCACCAAAACTCTGATACGATACTCTGATAGAATTTTCCCAAAACATTCTTCCTCTGACTAGTGCTGGGTCGGTTCCATTCCTGTCCTTTTTGCCATCCTAGTGGCGTCCTAACTGAGGTAGCGGTGTCAGTGTTCCATTGGACTTTCACTAACAATCCTTCACCCGATGGCCGTACTGATCACAATCACTGCACATTCTAGCCATACTCGGATACTGGATTCATCCATGTTTCCTTTCACAATTTCGACACCCATCTGGTGAGTCTTTTATTTCTTGTCAGGTGCCAACATACACTCTTCTCATAACAGACGCCTATTCTAAAAATCCATAGTGTGTCCCATGGCGCACTTCTTATGATCTGTCTCATCAACAGTGACAGCAGTAACCGTTACCGAGGTCCCATCTACTTATGCAGACAATCCATAAATCACTGTTCATGCTGGCGACACTTACCACAATTTCCTATCCTCAGGATACACGAGATTGATCCGTACAGTCTTCCATGGAATAACATGTTCCATTTGCCTGAATGCTAACCCGACTATTCCACCATTCCTATTGGGTGGAACATAATACTCTTCCCTCAACACCAATCTTTACCTTGACCAAATTCCAAATCTGCCTGCTCTGAATCTTGACTCAGATATCGAAATCTATTCCCTGACCATCCTTCCAGGTTGGACCTCGGCAAAGATAGCAACAATAACAACTTGATCCTGATCTTACTAGCTCATCCAATTCCCAAGGAACACTTGCATCAGAACGATCCTATTGAACTTAGGATCATTCAACACTGCTACCCTATTACCAACCTGCGGTGGTACTCTTACGCTCGAGCTGGCCAGAGTCAACACCCTGCCTTTCGAATCCACATTGAATAAAAGCGAGCGATTCACATACAACAAACAATTCTACCAATCAACTATTAGAGACATGCACCAGTCATGAATTTAAAGGTCATCCTACTACTATCCCAAAGATCATCGCACCTTATCACTCCAATTCCTTAACTTCGCTTTGATACCACTTAAACGGGATGTCACGCCCCGATCCTTCGACACGCGTACATCCCTTACCTTAGTCGATTTTAAAAGCGATATCCCAGGACTACGTATCGCCGACCCTTTCTTTTTAATGCGCAAGCGGAAGCAATTAAGAATCCCCAAACAATAAAACATTGGGATAGAATAGTAGGACTAAATTTCAAACCTTTAAAAATATTCACTCTTATATACATTGCAAACCAGTGCACACACACACACACACACACACACACACACACACACACACACATAGGATGAACTATTAATTCAAATTCAACTTAAGCTAGTTTAAAAACAAGGTCTACAAGTAGAAGTGGGTTCTACAAGCTACGGGTCCCCGTCCAACTCTTCGTCATTCTCCACACTCCAACAGGAGCCTTCAACAGACTGCAATGGACTTTCGAGATCTTCAACATCCAAGTCTACCGTGTTTAGGGACCTGAAATGGTTATTTAATAACCAATGAGACAACGTCTCAGCAAGTTCTACCCCCTAAGACCCGATTAGTAAACTAATACACCTTAGGGCTGCCTATGGACAACACGAGTTAGAGGACTTACCTTGGCCTCAGATTTCACCTGCAATTTAGCACCGATCAAATAGGCACCCAAGCAATCACAACACCGATCGAAGCATCGATCAAATCGACATAGTCGATTACGTGATAACAAGACCAATCATTGGTCATTTCCATTCAATCAACCAATTCACAACATTAGATCAAAGCAATGATCAATCGACCTAGTCGATTATATGTCAATCAGATCATACATTCCCCACGATGTCTATTTAGTCACTGAGCACACATGCATTCTCTAAGGCACTAGTTCACCAAAGTGATGCATCAAATCACCGAGCCAACGTGTCTCTCCCAAGATGCCTCACTTAATTCCATGGGCCCACGTGCATTCTCTAAGGCACTAGTTCGCCAAAGTGATGCATCAAATCACCGAGCCCACGTGCCATTTTTACGATGCCAGGGGCCACGTGCATTCTTTAAGGCACTCGTTCACCAAAGTGATGCATCAAATCACCGAGCCCACATACCCTTTTTACGATGCTTGGGGCCACGTGCATTCTCTAAAGCACTCGTTCACCAAAGTGATGCATCAAATCACCGAGTCCACGTGCCCTTTTAGATGCCACACTGATTCACCACTCCACCGTCGATACTGACAATCGATACCTAATCATTTTCCCATCACATAATTGAAATCAACCAATTATGAACATGTCCTAAAATTCAAATTTAAATCAATTCCATATAAATTGAAGCTCAATTAAATAAACAGACTGCACCACGACAATCAGCATGAAATTCTGGTCACCGGCTGTCCCGGTTGAATTTCCGGAAAAAATAATTAATTAAATAATTAATTTCGAAAATTAAATAAATAAATATTAAAAATCCAATTTAGGCCCATAATACCTGATGGGAAGCCAAGACGAGCCCGGAAAATTATTGAGACTCGTTCAATAAATAACATGACATGTCTACTTGCTAATGTCTATTTCTAACCACCTAACATGCATCATTAAGTCTCTAATTTAATTAATCTAAATTAATCTAACCACCTAATTGCATTTAATTAAATCTAACCAACCCTAAGTATAATTAGCAAACTAAGAAAGCATTAGTGAGTAAAACTCACTTGGTAAAAGCGGAGATCGGAACATCGCGACGACGGCTTAACTTGGGCTCGCAACGACAACCACGCTTGGACCGGGCCTTAAACCGGCCCAACAAACCTCAGCTAGGTTGAGCTTCTTCCTTGGGCTTCTGCAAGGTTGCTGGTTGCGGGCTTGGGCCTTAGATGGGCCTGACCAAAACTGAAGACGGGCTGGATTGAACTGAAAATCTCGCCGGGCTGAAATCCAATGGGCTTGGCTACGGACTAGGCTGGCTTTGCGGGCCCAAGAACTCAATTTAATGGGCTGAACTACTCGAGCAAATTGGGCTGCTGAGCTCTAAATGGCCGCTGGACTTGGGCTGTACGTTGGGCTGACTTGCGAAGATGTTGGGCTCGCAGATGCTAGGTCGAAGACACTCGGACGAAGGGAAGCAGCTTCGGTGGCTGAGCTGTGGCATAAATTGAAGACGCGTGGAGAGGCGGAGCTTCGGTGAAATCGTGGGCGCGAATGCTGGGAAAGACTAAAGCAAAGAAGCCGTTGATACTGAGGGTAGCATGGACTAACTAGCTGGGAGAGAAACTCAGACGTGGCCTGCTGCAATTGCTTCGTTTGCTGCTGGACAAAAGAGGATGGAGCATTCGGTGGAACTTGCTGGCGTGAGCTACTGTGGAGTTTGCTGGCTTCGTGGCTTGACTGCACGCGGCTCGGATGAAGACACAATGGAGGTGGGGTAGCAAAAAATAAAATAAAAGTGAGCTGGATAAAAGAAGTGGAGTATTCAGTGGAGGGTGGAGTTCAGCGAGGTTTGCCAAGGAAAAAGAAGCAAAGAACGAAAGCAAAATGGAAAACAGAAGGGAGGAAATCGAGAGAGAGAGAGAGAGAGAGAGTTGCTGTGGAGATGAAGTCAGCGAGACTTGCTGGAGAAGCTGAATGAGAGGGGGTCAAGTCAAAACAAAATATCTCACTCATGATTAACAAACCATAAAAGTCTTCAGCCCAACCAATAGAGAATTTGCTCCAATTTCACCCAAATTAAATCATTTTGTTGTAGATAACTATGCCTATTTTTAGCCAACCTTTCCAATGGGTCACTCAAGGGGCCAATTTCTCCACAATTCCACACCAAATGAAATCAATTTGAGGACCAAACTGCAGTAGTTCATTACCCCTACGAATTTGCACCATCTCCTCACCATTTACTTAAATTTGGTGACCCAAAATTCCTCTAATAATACCCACCGAATTTCCGTTAATTTTCGCATTGTCCAAAACAATTTTCCGTAAAAAATCCCGAACTTGCTGGAATTTCTCTGAAAGACAAGACGACGTCCTATAAATGAATCGTGACATGCTCGAACGTCCAATTCCTGGAACCGAATTAAATTTCGTGGTAAAAATCAACCAAATGCGATTTTAGTCCGATCCGACCTATTGAGTAGCTTTTAGGGATTTTACCGCTGTTATATCCCTTAACGGCTTCACCAAATAGATCGGTTAACTCATGAGTGATCAGCTCAGAGAAAAATGACCATCGGCGCGTCGACGAGATGCCCATTTCATATATTCGGAACGGGGTTGAAATTTGGGATGTCACACCAGCAACCTTCGAGGCCCGTTTTGAGGTTGTTCCCGACCTCAAAAGTTAGCCCCGCTTTGGAGAGAAGTGAGCCCCGTTGCATCCCCGACGATTTGAGCTGATCGGATCACAAAACAAGTGAGTTTAACTCACTAATCCTCACTTAGTAGGTTAAGCACGCTTAAGGGTTGTTTAGTTTAGGCTAAGCTGGATTAGGTGGTTAGTTAGATTAGATTAATGAATTTAATTAATTGCCAATGCATGTTAGGTGGTTAGTTAGTGCAATTAGCGAGTAAATAAACTCTAGTATTTATTTAACGAGTCTTGGAAATGTTCTAGGCCCGTTCCAGCATATAATTAGGCATTACGGGCCTAAGTATGCATTTATTGCATTTATTAATTAATTTTCGTAATTAATTATTTATTTATTTATTTTTCGAAAATTAGACCAAGATAGTCGATGACAGGAATTTTATGCTGGTTATTGTGGTGCAATTTGTTTACTTATTTGAGCTTTAATTTGTGCTAATTTTGCCTGATTGTGATTTTAGGATTTTATTTCTAAATTAATTGATTTTGGTAATTAATTGGAAAATTACCGGGCGTCGGTCTACAGCGCCGAAAATCTATTTTTGGACTGTTGAAAGAAGTGGGAGAATCAAAAGTGAAATTATAGTATTTTGGGCTAAGACCGACCGTGTACCCACACACGATATTTTTATCGGGTATAATAAAATTGATGAATTGGTTGTATGGTGGGAGTGATATACTATAATGGCTGGAGGCCCTAATTTATCAACTTTGGGCCAGCAAATTATTATTAGCTTTGGGCGATCATATAAATAGTATACCATATTATCAGCTTTAGGCGAGCAATTTATTATCAGCTTTAGGTGAGCAATTTATTATCAACTTTAGGTGAGTATATATATATATATAGTATACTATATTATCAGCTTTGAGTGAACTATACTATCTATTTATCAGCTTTGGGTGAGTAGTTTTTGATTTGATAGGACTTTATAGATAGTATTAAATGTACCGACCAGGGGAAGGTCATGGTGACATGTAATCGACTGAGTCGATTGATCGATGACTCGATCTGAGTGAATAACTATTTGAATTCTATTGTCTGACAAGAAGGAACTAAGGCCAAGGTAAGTTCTCTGACCCGTGGTGTGCTTAGGCAACCCTTAGGGCATATTTTCTTCCTAATCGAGTCTTAGGGGGTAGAACTTGCTGAGACGTAGTCTCACCCCGTTGTGGGACAACATTTCAAGTCCATAGATGGCAGCACCTCCAACTCCTCCCGAGCATTTTGGTATACCAGAAGAAATCACAGAAATAGGTTATCACATTTCGATACACCACCACGCCGAAGGATTGGAATATATAATGGTGAAATTCACCGTCTAGGTTGATGTGGGTGAACCCCAAAAGGTGCCCCATAAATATTGGTCGTGGTATCGCCATTACAATGATGAACGAAGGGTGGGCCCTGTACCGGAATCTGATGTACCTCTATACACTTTGGAGGTTGCGTTCAGGAAGGGTACAACATATCCTAAGGGTGGATCAGTGGTGGATACGAAGGATCCCAAGCTTGGTGATGATCCTGACTCTCTGGAATAATTAGCAGTGGGCTCTAGCTGGAGCACGGAAGAAGGAGAGATCATTGAGGAGGAGGAGGACCCAGAGAAGGATCCAGGAGAGGATTGAAACCCCACCGCTGTTTGCAAGACTTGTGTACTGAACTAGCTTGAGTAGAACCTGACCTGTTAGTGTATTGTATGTATATATATGACTCAGTTGTTATATATGTATATAAGTGTGACTGTTTTTCAGGTTTGAGATTTTTAGTCCTACTCTCCTATCCCATTGTTTTATCGTCTAGGGATTTTATATTTGCTTCCACATGTGTATTAAAATGAACAGGGTTGGCGATGCGTCCTGGGACGTCGCTAGTTAATCGATCAGTGAGGGATGGGCGCGCGATCGAGGATCAAGGCATGACACCAAGTATGACTGGACTACCACATTAGCAATTTTAGGTGAGATTTTTTTTTTTTTCATTTGTAATTTAGGCGAGATTAGGCCCAAAAGATTTGAATGCATTTTCATTCAAAGATCTAGGAACACACGTGATTAATCAAACTATTTATGATTGAATTGAAATCCGTCTAATTCTTTACAACCAAAAAAAAAAAATTTCCACTTTATCATTTATGCGCTAGGAGAACTATTTGATGTTTATATCGCTGAATTTTCGAGCCACAAGCTTTATCATGGTTCTATAGAGGAGGAAAAAAAAAGAAGAAAGAAAATAAGGCAATTGCTATATTGCGAAGATATTATACTATCACTATGCTAGTCGCTTGGCACTTGGAATAGGGAAGGACTTGCAAAATAAATGATAGCAAATATATTCATCTAGTGGTTAATTATTTCCTTCGATTGCTCCTTAGTGGCCTTGATCACCAGCCCTCACTTCCTATTGCCGATGCTTGAATGTAATGACATTGCTTAGCACCATGGAAAATCATTTGAAAGATAAATCACGTAAAGAGTAAAATTGTTTACATCAAATTGCTGGCTGAGATAGTAGGACGGCAAGTGTGATTACACTACCACATTCCACATTAGCTATTTAGGGGAGATTTTGGTTTTTTTTTTTTTTTTTTTTTTGTAATTAAGGCGAGTTTAGGTTGGGAGGATTTGATTGCATTTTCATTGAAAGGTCTAGGACCACACGTGATTAGTTGAACAATTTATGATTTAATTTAAATCCGTATAATTCTTTACAACCAAAATAAAAATTTTCCCATTTATCATTTATCAAATTTCCCACACGATTATATCATGATTACATTCTCGCTTTACCAAGCTAATCACAAATTAACTGAATCAATTAATTGGCAACATAATCGATATGGAATTGATATCTCCCATCATATTTCCAACACTCCTCTCCAAGCTGGTGGCCTGTATATGTCAAAGACACCTAACTTGCTCAAAGTTATGTATGTTTTCTTTGACATAATGGCTTGGTAAAGATATCTACAAGTTGCTCTATAATTCCTATTCCTCTTGCTATGATGAACACTTCTCGAATCTTGTCTTGAGTGAAATGACAATCAACCTCTATATGCTTAGTCCTTTCATGAAAAACTGGATTTGTTGCTAACTTAAGTGCAGCATGATTGTCACAAAATAGTTCATTGGGTCCATCGATCTGAGAGTAACCCATATATCTAGACTATTTCATAAAGAGTCTTTGCCATGGCTTGATATTCTGATTTAGTTGACGATAGTGATACAGTTGATTGCTTCCTTGTCTTCCATGAAATGAGTGACTTCCCCAGTTTGATACAAAAGCCGGTAACTAATCTCCCCGTCATTGGACAAGTAGCATAATCTGTATCACAATAGGCTGTCATCTTCGTATTGCAATCACGGGACAGAAAAATACCAAATCCTGGACATCTCTTGAAGTATTTCACAACCTTCAGTGCTACATTCATATGAGATTGCTTTAGTTTATGCATGAATTTACTAAATATCTATAGTGCATAACATATATCAAGTCTTGTCATGGTGAGATAGATTAGTTTTCTAACAAGACGTTAATATCCCGATGGATCCTCTAGCAATGGATGAATACAAGCCTATATCGTATTCATGCGTTGTTAGTTTCACATTCTATTTTATCGGTATAATAGCCGGTTTGTATCTTGATAACCCTACTTCTGAAACTATCTCCAAAATAGACTTTTGTTGACTGAGGCTGATTCCTTCATCAAATAGAGCTATTTCAATGCTGAGGAATATTTGGGAGGTCCCAAATCCTTGATATGAAAAGCAGAATGTAAATATTTTTTGAACTTTGTGATAGTCAACTCATTGTCCCCATGATAAGAATGACATCAACATATATCAACAAATAAATTGATGAAGTACCTTCAATCCAAGTAAATAAAGAATAGTCATGCTTGGAGTGCTAGAATCCTACACTGATTAGTGTAGTAGTGAACTTGGCATACCATGGTCTATTTAGATCCATATAGGGATTTGCATAGACGACATACATGAGACTCCCCCTATTTCCCTAAACCCTGTGGAAGTTCCATGTAAATTTCTTCATCCAAGTCCCCATGTAAGAAGACATTACGGACATCCATCAGATATAATTGCCAATGTGAAGAGCAACAATGGATAAAAAGGAATGAACAGTAACTTCTTTAGCTATGGGGAAAAAGTCTCAAGATAATTAAAAACTTCCCATTGTGTGACACCCTTTTCAAGTAACCGAGCTTTGTATATTTCAATGGAACCATCTGCCTTAAATTGGATCTTGTAAACCCGTTTGCAGTGAATGGGCTTTCGAGGTGGAGGTAATGGAACAATATGCCGCGTGTGATTTTCAGTTAGTGCCTTAAGCTCAATCTCCATTACATATTGACTTTTGGGGTTGCATGCCGCCTCAAAATAGGAAGACAGCTCCTATTCTTCAAAAGTTCCACTAATGCAGCTCATATATTCCGGTGACAGTAGACTAAATGAAACGTATGAAGATACCGGATATTGTGTACCTGGAGAATTCAGTGTAAGGCATATGTAGCCTTTTGTCCAGGTGGGCAATCATAGATGCCAGATAGAACGCTAAGGTTGCTCTACTCTTCCTTCTTCAACAAGGACAAGTGAGGAATCTTGCGAAGAACACTGTGATGATTGGATTTTGTTTGATAGGAAATGTACTAGTCTGACATGATTGGATTTTGTTTAAATGGTCACATTGTTGTCCTTTATGTCCACGACGTTACTATTGTTCATCTATAAGCAAGGACAAAATGAAAGAAAAGAAGGTAAAAGCCTTACTCCCTATGAACCTGATGAAGAAATAACACAAAAAGACCAAGACCTCTTTTCACACTAATAATTTATCATTTTTATTTTTTTGCATCAGAGTTGAGGATTCGACCATTGCCATAACTCCCTCTCGTCTATATTCAAACATACAAGAATTGCTTAAGAAAAGACTCACAATTGCGAAAAGAAGGGGATGGTAAATTATTCCACGAATCACTTGCGAAATAAATAAGAGGAAATATATTTTTATCTAGCGGTAAATTATTTCCTTGGATTGCTCCCTTGGGCCTTCATCACCGGCCCTTCCTTCCCACTGGCTCTCAGGAGTCATTGTTTCTATTGTGAAGAAAATACAACTAAATTGATATAATTTATGAAATTACAAAAATAAAATTGGCTAGTTGACCTAGATTTGGAAGAGAAGTGGGTCTTTCCTTTTCACTTCTTGTCGTTGGAGTCTTCCCCAGCATGTGATTATTATGGTCATTTCATTCTCGGACTTATCCCGTGGATGTACTCGCCCGACATGATTGGATTTTGTTTAAGCGGTCATATTGTTGTCCTTTATGTCCATGACATTACTATTGTTTATCTATAAGCAAGGACAAAATGAAAGAAAAAAAGGTAAAAGACTTACTGCCTATGAACCTGATGAAGAAATAACACAGAAAGACCAAGACCTCTCTTCACATAAATAATTTATAATTTTTATGCTTTTGCATCAGAGTTGGGGATTCAACCGTTGCCAAAACTCGCTCTCATCTATATTCAAACATGCAAGCATTGCTTAAGAAAAGACACACAATTGCTAAAAGAAGGGGATGGTAAATTATTGCGAGAATCACTTGCGAAATCAAAAAGAGGAAATATATGTTTATCTAGTGGTAAATTATTACATTTCATTGCTCCCTTGGGCCTAGATCACCGGCCCATCCGTCCCACTGGCTCTCAGGAGTCATTGTTTCTATTGGGAAGAAAATACAATTAAATTGATATAATTTATGAAATTACAAAAATAAAATTGGCTAGTTGACCTATACTTGGCTGAGAAGTGGGTCTTTCCTTTTCACTTCTTGTCGTTGGAGTCTTCCCCAGCATGTGCTTATTATGGTCATTTCCTTCTCGGACTTATCCCGTGAATGTACTCGCCAGACATGATTGGAATTTGTTTAAGCGGTCACATTGTTGTCCTTTATGTCCACGACATTACTATTGTTTATCTGTAAGCAAGGACAAAATGAAAGAAAAGAAGGTAAAAGCCTTACTGCCTACGAACCTGATGAAGAAATAACACAGAAAGACCAAGACCTCTTTTCACCCTAATAATTTATAATTTTTTTTTTTTTTTGCATCAGAGTTGGGGATTCGACCGTTGCCATAACTACCTCTCATCTATATTCAAACATGCAAGAATTGCTTAAGAAAAGACTCACAACTGCCAAAACAAGGGGATGGAAAATTATTGCAGGAATCACTTGCGAAATAAATAAGAGGAAATATACTTTTATCTAGTGGTAAATTATTTCCTTTGATTGCACCCTTGGGCCTTGATCACCAGCCCTTCCTTCCCACTGGCTCTCAGGAGTCATTGTTTTTATTGTGAAGAAAATACAAATAAATCGACATAATTTCTGAAATTACAAAAATAAAATTGGCTAGTTGACCTAGACTTGGCTGAGAAGTGGGTCTTTCCTTTTCACTTCTTGTCGTTGGAGTCTTCCCCAGCATGTGCTTATTATGGTCATTTCCTTCTTGGACTCATCCCGTGAATGTACTCGCCTGACAAGATTGGATTTTCTTTAAGCGGTCACATTGTTGTCCTTTATGTCCACGACGTTACTATTGTTTACCCATAAGCAAGGACGAAATGAAAGAAAAGAAGGTAAAAGCCTTATTGCCTATGAACCTGATGAAGAAATAACACAGAAAGACCAAGACCTCTGTTCACCCTAATAACTTATAATTTATAATTTTTTGCTTCAGAATTGCGGATTCTACCATTGCCATAACTCGCTCTCATCCATATTCAAAAATGCAAGAATTGCTTAAGAAAAGACTCACAATTGCTAAAACAAAGGGATGGTAAATTATTGCAAGAATCACTTGCGAAATAAATAAGAGGAAATATACTTTTATCTAGTGGTAAATTTATATTTCTTATGATTGCTCCCTTGGGCCTAGATCACCGGCCGTTCCTTCCCACTGGCTGTCAGGAGTTATTGTTTTTATTGTGATGAAAATACATTTAAATCGTTATAATTTATGAAATTACAAAAATAAAATCGGCTAGTTGACCTAGACTTGGCTGAGAAGTGGATCTTTCCTTTTCACTTCTTGTCGTTGGAGTCTTCCCCAGCATGTGCTTATTATGGTCATTTCATTCTCGGACTTATCCCGTGGATGTACTCGCCCGACATGATTGGATTTTGTTTAATCGGTCACATTGTTGTCCTTTATGTCCACGATGTTACTATTGTTTATCTATAAGCAAGGACAAAATGAAAGAAAAGAAGGTAAAAGCCTTACTGCCTATGAACCTGATGAAGAAATAACATAGAAAGACCAAGACCTCTTTTCACCCTAATAACTTATAATTTTTATTTTTTTGCATCAGAGTCGGGGATTCGACCGTTGCCATAACTCGCTCTCATCTATATTCAAACATGCAAGAATTGCTTAAGAAAAGACTGACAATTGCTAAAAGAAGGTGATGGTAAATTATTGCAAGAATCACTTGCGAAATAAATAAGAGGAAAGATATCCATCAAGTGGTAAATTATTTCCTTTGATTGCTACCTTGGGCCTTGATCACCGGCCCATCCTTCCCACTGGCTCTCAGGAGTCATTGTTTCTATTGTGAAGAAAATACAATTATATTGATATAATTTATGAAATTACAAAAATAAAATTCGCTAGTTGACCTAGACTTGGCTGAGAAATGGGTCTTTCCTTTTTCACTTCTTGTCGTTGGAGTCTTCCCCAGCATGTGCTTATTATGGTCATTTCCTTCTCGGACTTATCCCGTGAATGTACTCGCCGGACATGATTGGATTTTGTTTAAGCGGTCACATTGTTGTCCTTTATGTCCACGACATTACTATTGTTTATCTATAAGCAAGGACAAAATGAAAGCAAAGAAGGTAAAAGCCTTACTGCCTATGATCCTGATGAAGAAATAACACAGAAAGAGCAAGACCTCTTTTGACCCTAATAATTTTTAATTTTTATTTTTTTACATCAGAGTTGGGGATTCGACCGTTGCCATAACTCGCTCTCAACTATATTCAAACATGCAAGAATTGCTTAAGAAAAGATTCACAGTTGCTAAAACCAGGGGAAGGTAAATTATTGCAAGAATCACTTGCGAAATAAATAAGCGGAAATATACCTTTATCTAGTGGTAAATTATTTCCTATGATTCTCCCTTGGGCCTAGATCACCGGCCGTTCCTTCCCACTGGATGTCAGGAGTCATTGTTTTTATTGTGAAGAAAATACATTTAAATCGTTATAATTTATGAAATTACAAAAATAAAATCGGCTAGTTGACCTAGACTTGGCTGAGAAGTGGATCTTTCCTTTTCACTTCTTGTCGTTGGAGTCTTCCCCAGCATGTGCTTATTATGGTCATTTCATTCTCGGACTTATCCCGTGGATGTACTCGCCCGACATGATTGCATTTTGTTTAATCGGTCACATTGTTGTCCTTTATGTCCACGATGTTACTATTGTATATCTATGAGCAAGGACAAAATGAAAGAAAAGAAGGTAAAAAGCCTTACTGCCTATGAACCTGATGAAGAAATAACATAGAAAGACCAAGACCTCTTTTCACCCTAATAATTTATAATTTTTATTTTTTTGCATCAGAGTTGGGGATTCGACCGTTGCCATAACTCGCTATCATCTATATTCAAACATGCAAGAATTACTTAAGAAAAGACTCACACTTGTTAAAAATAGGGGATGGTAAATTATTGCAAGAATCACTTGCGAAATAAATAAGAGGAAATATATTTTTATCTAGTGGTAAATTATTTCCTCTTATTGCACCCTTGGGCCGTGATCACCGGCCCTTCCTTCCCACTAGCTCTCAGGAGTCATTGTTTCTATTGTGAAGAAATTGCAATTAAATTGATATAATTTATGAAATTACAAAAATAAAATTGGCTAGTTGACCTAGACTTGGCTGAGAAGTGGGTCTTTCCTTTTCACTTCTTGTCGTTGGAGTCTTCCCCAGCATGTGCTTATTATGGTAATTTCCTTCTCAGACTTCTCCCGTGGATGTACTCGCCCAACATGATTGGATTTTGTTTAAGCGGTCACATTGTTGTCCTTTATGTCCACGACATTACTAATGTTTATCTATAAGCAAGGACAAAACGAAAGAAAATAAGGTAAAAGCCTTACTGCCTATGAACCTCATGAAGAAATAACACAGAAAGTCGAAGACCTCTTTTCACCCTAATAATTAATAATTTTTATTGTTTTGCATCAAAGTTGGGGATTCGATCATTGCCATAACTCGCTCTCATCTATATTCCATCATGCAAGAATTGCTTAAGAAAAGACTCACAATTGCGAAAAGAAGGGGATGGTAAATTATTGCAAGAATCACTTTTGAAATAAATAAGAGAAAATATATCGAACTAGTGGTAAATTATTTCCTTCGATTGCTCCCTTGGGCCTTGATCACCGGCCATTCCTTCCCACCGGCTCTCTAGAGTCATTGTTTTTATTGTGAAGAAAATGCAATTAAATTGATATAATTTATGAAATTACAAAAATAAAATTGGCTAGTTGACCTAGACTTGGCTGAGAAGTGGGTCTTTCCTTTTCACTTCTTGTCGTTGGAGACTTCCCCAGCATGTGCTTATTATGGTCATTTCCTTCTCGGACTTATCCCGTGAATGTACTCGCCCGACATGATTGGATTTTGTTTAAGCGGTCACATTGTTGTCCTTTATGTCCACGACATTACTATTGTTTATCTATAAGCAAGGATAAAACGAAAGCAAAGAAGGTAAAAGCCTTACTGCCTATGAACCTCATGAAGAAATAACACAGAAAGTCGAAGACCTCTTTTCACCCTAATAATTAATAATTTTTATTGTTTTGCATCAAAGTTAGGGATTCGATCATTGCCATAACTCGCTCTCATCTATATTCAAACATGCAAGAATTCCTTAAGAAAAGACTCACAATTGCGAAAAGAAGGGGATGGTAAGTTATTGCAAGAATCACTTTTGAAATGAATAAGAGAAAATATATCCATCTAGTGGTAAATTATTTCCTTTGATTGCTCCCTTGGGCCTTGATCACCGGCCGTTCCTTCCCACTTGCTATCTGGAGTCATTTTTTTATTGTGAAGAAAATGCAATTAAATTGATATAATTTATGAAATTACAAAAATAAAATTGGCTAGTTGACCTAGACTTGGCTGAGAAGCAGGTCTTTCCTTTTCACTTCTTGTCGTTGGAGACTTCCCCAGCATGTGCTTATTATGGTCATTTCCTTCTCGGACTTATCCCGTGAATGTACTCGCCCGACATGATTGGATTTTGTTTAAGCGGTCACATTGTTGTCCTTTATGTCCACGACATTACTATTGTTTATCTATAAGCAAGGATAAAACGAAAGCAAAGAAGGTAAAAGCCTTACTGCCTATGAACCTCATGAAGAAATAACACAGAAAGTCGAAGACCTCTTTTCACCCTAATAATTAATAATTTTTATTGTTTTGCATCAGAGTTGGTGATTCGATCATTGCCATAACTCGCTCTCATCTATATTCAAACATGCAAGAATTCCTTAAGAAAAGACTGACAATTGCGAAAAGAAGGGGATGGTAAGTTATTGCAAGAATCACTTTTGAAATGAATAAGAGAAAATATATCCATCTAGGGGTAAATTATTTCCTTTGATTGCTCCCTTGGGCCTTGATCACCGGCCGTTCCTTCCCACTTGCTCTCTGGAGTCATTTTTTTATTGTGAAGAAAATGCAATTAAATTGATATAATTTATGAAATTACAAAAATAAAATTGGCTAGTTGACCTAGACTTGGCTGAGAAGCGGGTCTTTCCTTTTCACTTCTTGTCGTTGAAGACTTCCCCAGCATGTGCTTATTATGGTCATTTCCTTCTCGGACTTATCCCGTGAATGTACTCGCCCGACATGATTGGATTTTGTTTAAGCGGTCACATTGTTGTCCTTTATGTCCACGACATTACTATTGTTTATCTATAAGCAAGGATAAAACGAAAGCAAAGAAGGTAAAAGCCTTACTGCCTATGAACCTCATGAAGAAATAACACAGAAAGTCGAAGACCTCTTTTCACCCTAATAATTAATAATTTTTATTGTTTTGCATCAAGGTTGGGGATCCGATCATTGCCATAACTCGCTCTCATCTATATTCGAACATGCAAGAATTTCTTAAGAAAAGACTCACAATTGCCAAAAGAAGGGGATGATAAATTATACGGTGTCCAAAAATTCAGCCAAGGTGTCCACATCCATCCCATGATTTTTCCTCATCAAATGAACCAACTTGATGGCAAAAAATGCAACAAAAAACGGCGCTCTAATTTTCCTGATCCAAAATAGCCCAACTTCGATTTTTCGCTAAAAATCCCGATTTGCAGAAACTTCTTCGGAGGATGAGTCGACGTTCCTGAAATAGATCATGACATGACAGAACTTTCAATTTCTGAAATCGAGTTCCATTTCGCTGTTAATTTCAACCAGACGCGATTTTAGCGTAACATAATCTACTGGGTAGTTTTTAGAAATTTTTAGCGCATTTGACCCGTGGTCGATTATTTTCGAGCCACATTGTATATCTTCGACACATTGGCGACTCTTGGTTACGTGAAAATCTCGAGATTTTAAATACGGGTACTAGGTACAGAAATGATAGAAAAATTGGTTTAGTGCCGTTCGACAAAAAATTTGTAATCAAGTGGAATCACCCTCACTTTAATCACATACCTCTGTCGAATCAACCTATCTTCGATCTCTGATCGATTTTGATGGTGCCGTATTGACCCTTGTAGGTTAGCACGGTTGAGTAGTCGATTTCTGGTTGAATTCTCAAGCATATTGCGTTTATATTCCTTAACGGCTTCACCTGATAGACTAGTTATGTCGTGAGTGATCAGGTCAGGGAAAAAAACTATAGGCGCGTCGATGAAAAGCCCAACTCATTCAATCGAAAATAGGCTCAGAAAATCAGGATCTCACAATAAAGGTGTAGTTAGTCATTGTCACACCCCGATCCTCCGAGCGTGTGCCCATCCCTCAGTGGTCCATTAAAAAGTGACGTCCCAGGACGTGTTGTGAACCCATTCATTTTAATGCGTAAGCGAAAGCGAATAATTAATCCTCCGACAACAACAAGATGTGATAGAAAAGTAAGGCCACAATTTTTGAAAACCATAACATACTTTTATCATGCCAGGCTAAGTCATATACACTATTAGATGATATGTACAAGTCTACAAAAAGGTCGATCCTCAAACAAACTATTCTATGATTAGCTAGTCTGACTCGTTCACTAATTCGGCAGTCTCTGCAGGGTCAGGACAAGACGGTGGGTTCTCCACTACGCCATCAGGAGGGTAAGCTGGGTCCTCATCCAAGGCAGCATCAATCACCACAGAGGGGATATCAAAGGTCCTAAGGGGACCTAGTCTGATGCCATTGGGAGCGTAGCGGCACCATGCTCTAAATCGATGAGGTACCTCAAGATGTGGAGCCTCCTCGATCCAGACAATGGTGACAACTAGCTCATAGACCCAAAAACTTCTAGGGTCGGGGTAACTAGAAACCCGCTATGTAACCCTCATGGGACGACCATGACGTTCTAGAGGATTCTACATCAAGAACCTGAAAATGTTATCACAAAACGGGATGAGACGACGTCTCAGCAAGTTTGCCCCCTAAGCTCCGACGAGGAAGGAAATACGCCCCAAGGGCTGTCTAAGCACAAACACGAGTCAGAGGACTTATCTTTGCCTCCGTTCCTTCCTGCAAGTTAGTACAATTTACATATTCAACCAATCATTTCAACACCTCAAAGCATCAAATCAAATCGAGTCATTGATCAATCGACTTAGTCAATTCCATGTCATCAAGACCATCTCTCGGTCAATCCATTTAATACTATCTATAAAGTCTGATTGCATCAAGGACTGCTCACCCTAAGCTGAAAATAAATAGTATAACTTGTCCAAAGCTAATAACAGAGTATACCGCTCACCCTAAGCTAATATATCAAAGTCCGCGGGCTGATATAGTATACCTATGATGCTCACCCTAAGGTAATAAAGTATACTACACGCCCTAAGCTGATATATCAAAGTCCGTAGGCTGATATAGTATACTTGTTCTCACCAACTGAGAATGCCACCATTTTTATCATTTCCGATAAAAATAATCGTGTGTGGGTACACGGTCGACCTTAGCCAAAATACAATGATTTCCCTTTTTAAAATTCCACTAACCTGAAATTCTGATCACCAACTATTCCGGTCTACTTTCCGGAAAATAATTGATTAATTAATTAATTACGAAAATTAATTAATAAATAGCAATAAATGCAACTTAGGCCGGAAAAGCCTAAATAAATAATGAAACGGGACCGGGAAAATTCCGAACCTATCTAGATAAATACTACGGCCTATCTACATGCTAATTGCATTAATCTAACCACCTAACATGCATAAACGATTAACTAATTCACTAATCCTTTCTAACTAACCACCTAAATCATAATTAACTTAAACTAATCAATCATTAAGCGTCATTAGCTCCCTAAGAAAAGATTAGTGAGTAAACTCACTGGATTTGCGAGCCGGTGAGTTCACTTCAACAAGGACGCGAAGACAAACAACAAACTTCAAAGCGGGGGCACCAAGCGAGGCTTGGAAGCGATCCAAAGTGGGCCTTGAAGCTCACGGCTGGGCTGCTGGTTTCGATACTAATCTTGGGCCGAAGAAGCTACTTGGACGGTCGGCTTGGGTCGAAATGGTGAGACAGGGTGGCGAGCGGCTGCAACAGGCTCGACGGTGGCGAGCAGCGGCCAGACGGGCGGCCAAGTAACTCCAGTGATGGCGGAGGAGGCTCAAACGAGTTAGGGGGACAGCATGGGTTCGCGACTAGGTAGGACGATGAACGGGACAAGCGCGAGCTTGCGAGAGGCACAATGGGGGCGCTACATCCAGCAGCGGGTCCAACGACGGCAAGGGAGGGGGTCGACAGTTCAGGGGAGGGACTAGCTAACCTCTGCAACTTCAAGCTCTCAAAAACACTCTTAAATGGATAAAGCAAGCTTGAGGAAGAAGATGAAGCCAGCTACTAAGGAGGAGGGACCCATTAGGTGCAAATATCTCTCTTTTGATAATTGCTTTGGCCCCCACCAATTCAGCTCTATCCTCAGCCAATTTTGTGCACTAAATTCTCCCTAGAACATGTCCCAAATGGTCCAAAAGGTGAGGGACCAAAGGGCCTACGAATTTTCGCCATTTTCCCTCAAATTGGATTCAATTCCCCTTTCGATTCAACTTAAATCGACCCCAATAAATTCCACCAAGGTGCCCTCGACCAAATTGACATTTTTTTCTCACCAATAGAACCAACTAGCATCCCAAAAACGCGATAAAAAATGGTCCCCTGAATTTTCCGAACAAAAACGGCCATACTTTGAAATTTCGCCGAAAATCTCAGTTTACAGAAAAATCTTCGGAGGATGAGTCGATGTTCCTAAAATAACTCGTGATATGATAGAACTTTTAATTTCTGAAATCGGGTTCAAATTCGTGGTTAATTTCAATCTAGCACAATTTTAGCGCGACCTAACCTACTAGGTAGCTTTTAGAAATTTTTGGTGCAATTGACCCGTGGTCAATTTTCTTCGAGTCACAACATACTTCTTCAATACATTGGCAACTCTCAGTGGTCGTGAAAATCTCAAGATTTCAATTATGGGCACAGGGTACCCAAAACAACAAAACATCGGCCTAGTGCCGATCGACGAGAATTTTGCAATCAGATGGAATCACTCACACTTTGATCACATATCTCAGTTGAATCGACCTATCTCCGGTCTCTAATCGATTTTTAATTGTGTCGTAATGACCCTTGTAGACTAGCACGGTCGAGCAGTCGATTCCTAGTCGAATTCTCAAGTTCATTGCATTAAAATCCCTTAACGGCTTTACGAATAGGCTAGTTATCTCGTTAGTGGCCATATCAGAGAACAGCACTATAGGCGCGTCAATGAAAAGACCAACTTTTCCAATCAAAATCAGAACCTGAAAATCAGGATGTCACAACTCTTCCCCTCTTATAAAAATTTCGTCCTCGAAATTTAAACCTTTACCAATCTTGAAAGAAAGGTGGGGGTATCGATGTCTCATCAGTTTTCACTTTCCCCGGTTGCTTCTTCAATCCCATAGTGTTGTCAGACTACTTTGACCAAGGGGACCCTCTTGGTACACAAAATCTGTTATTTCTGATCCACAATATGAACCGAGCTTTCCACGTACAATACTCTGTCGTCCATGTCTAATTCTTCAAGATTTAGCATGTGGGTCGGGTCAGACTCATACATCATCAACATTGACACGTAAAAAACGTCATGCACTTGCGCCAACCCGGCAATAATGCAAGACGATATGCTAGGATTTCGATTCTTTACAGAATCTCAAAAGGACCTACGTACCTCGGACTCAGCTTTCCCTTCTTGCCGAAGCGTGAAGTACCCCTCATTGGTGACACCTTCAGAAAGATGCAATCACCAACTTGGAATTCCGGCCTTCGACGCTTAACAAGACAATTTTCCTGGCGACTCTAAGCGGTCTTTAATCTGTCACTGACATATGCAACTGCATTTATTGATTGTGGAACTAACTCTAGGCTATGATCTTTCATAATCTAACTTCCTTCCCACAAACTAAAGTTTTGTACACTCTGCTATGCAATGCTTCAAAAGGAACCATGTGACTATTCTGCCGAAACTGGGAATCTCGAGTCTAGATCTGATATAAATTCGTCACTGGCACTCCATGCAGACGAACTATTTGGCGTACGTACAACTCTGCAGGTCTATCCAAATCAAAATCTTTTCGTACTACAATGAAGTGAGTCGATTTCATCCATCTATCGACCACTATCCCAATTGGAATCGTTACCCCTCTGGTTCCTTGATAACCCCGTCACAAGATCCATCATGATGTGCACCCATTTCCACTCTAGGATCTAGAGAGGTTACAAGAGTCCTCTCGGCTTACTAGGCTGTGTCTTCACCTGCTAACACGTCGGACACTTGGCGACATGATTGGCGATGTCCATCCTCATACTGAACCACCAATAGTGTTGTCGCAAATTCTAATACACCTTCGTACTGCCAGGATGAATTCTTTAACTGTTACAATGAGCTTCTTATAAGATTTCCTCCTTAAGCTCTACATCGTTAGGTACGCATAATCGTCCTCGGAACCTTAGTGTTTCATCCTCAGAAATCTGGAAATCAGCATTTCTCTTATCAGTATCCTCTTGCAAGATCTTCTGAACATCTGGGTCTACCAACTGAAACATCTTGATTCTAATCTGAACATCTGGTTCAATACTGAGGGTAGCCATAAGATTCGAAAGGTGGCCTACATTAAATTGAAAACCGAATCTTGTGTCCTCTCAAGTAAAATCTATTCTTTGACCATCATCAGCACAACTGAAAACTCCTGACTCAGTGCATCTGTGACTTTATTCATCCTTCCAAGGTGATACAAAATATCACAATCCTTGTACTTCAGAATTTCCATCCAGCGATGCTGTCTCATTTTCAACTCCTTCTGAGAGAATAGATACCTGAGACTTTAGTGGTCAGTGAAGATTTGGAATCTTTCTCCACACAAATAATGTCTCCAAATCTTCAGAGCGAAAATTATTGCTGCAAGTTGTAAGTCATGCGTCGGGTAATTCAATTCATGAGGTCTCAACTGATGGGAGGCATATGCAACAACCCTACCATGTTGCATCAACGCGCAATCCAGTCTCCTAAACGACATATCACTATAGAATTCGTATCTTCCAGGACCAGACGGCATGTTCAGCTCGGTTATGGTAGTCAGCTTCTGCTTAAGCTCTTGAAAATCACGCTTGCACTTGTTCGTCCATGTGAACTTTTCTTCCTTCTCTGAGGGTTGAGTCAACGGTAATGCAAATGCTGAAAATTCCTCCACAAACCTTCTGTAGTGACCTACCAAACCTAAAAAAAAACTTCTCATCTTTACCACAGTTGTCGGTCTCGGTCCACTAATAACTGCTTTGATCTTCGTCGGGTCCACAAAGATTCCTTCACCTTAAATCAAGTGGTCTAGGAACGCTACACGAGTTCCCCAAAACTCGCACCTACTAAACTTAGCGTACAATCCATGGGTCCTCAAGGTCTAAAGTACCATCCTCAATTGACTCTCGTGCTCCTTAGCACTTCTTGAGTACACCAGTATATCGTCGATAAACACGATCACCCATTGGTCTAAATATTCTTCGAACACTCGATCTGTCAAATCCATGACAGCAACCGGAGCATTCGTCAAACCAAATGGCATTACAATACTCTCATAATGGCCATCTCGAGTACTAAACACTGACTTCGGTATGTCCTCCTTTATGACCCTCAATTGACAATACCCTATCCTCAAGTTGATCCTTGAAAATATCGTCGATCCTCGAAAGTGGGTACTTGTTCTTGATTGTCACCTAATTTAGTTGACGATAATTGATGCAGAGGCGCAATGAACCCTCTTTCTTTTCACAAACGAAACCGGTGCTCCCCAAGGTGATGCACCAGTATGTATAAATCCCTTGTCCAGTAATTCTCGCATCTGCCCTTTAGTTCTTTCCATTTAGCCAGCGACATACGGTAAGGAGCCTTAAAGACTGGTTCTATCCTGGGTGCTAATGCAATCACGAATTATATTTCTCTCTCAAGCGACAGCCTTGATAATTGCTTTGAAAGCATCTCCAAAAGCTTTCGTACCATGATTGTAATTTCCATATTTGTTTCTTCGACCAATACATTCACTACGGTTGCTAAGAAATTTTCGCAACCTACAATCAAAACCAGGTTGTCCTCAATGACGAACTAACAGGAATTAAAGGTTCTTTCCATTTCTAAGTAATTCATAACTTTCGAATGCTAACTGATTAAACTAGAATACTTCACGACAAAAATTAATCACAACAAGAGGCTCCTTGAGCTAACTCTTTTCATATATAACATCAAAGTTGTACATAAACAAACTAGTCAAGTACACTATAGTCAGTGATTTCTCCTTCTACTACTTTATTACAACAACTGAAAGTCTACAGCCTTCACTCAAAATCCTACCGCACTACTCTAATCAAGTCACCTCAGAAATGTTCTTCCTCTAATTGATACATGGTCAGTCCATCCATGCTCCTCTCGTCCTCCTAGTGGTGCCCTACTGCGGTAGTGGTGCTTGTGCTCCTCTAGACCTACGCAGATAGTTCCTTGCCAGATGCCCGGGCTGGTCACATTCAAAGCACGTTCTAATCATACCGGGACACGAGGTTGGTCCATGATTCATTCTACAAACTCAACACTTGTTCAATGAGTCCTCTGCTCCTTGTTGGTTCACTGCATGCATCCTTCCTTACATTGGAGGCCTATTCCAAGTACCCCACTGAATGTCCTGTAATGTATTCCCTCTGTTCTGTTCTATCGGCAATGGTGGCAGCAGCAGCTGCGGTTTCACTTGACTGCGCAAACAATCTTTGATCAGGTGATCGGACTAGTGGCACCTGTAACAAGTCCTTTTCTTCTTGCAACACAGGGCAGATCTACGTCTTTTCCTACCGACCTGATACACATCTTTCAAGTTGGATGTTGGCTTTTCAATCCTACTCTACTGGTTGAGTGGAATAGGATACCCTTCTTCTAACATCGGCCTTTTTCCCAGTCGACTGCCATCTATATTGGAACTGGATCCCGACTCAGGTACGGTAGCTTGCTCCCCTATCACCACTCTAGGTTGGGTCTTAGCAGGGACGGCATCAACATCAGTTACTGCACTGGTAGCGGTAGTGATAGCGGCAACGACAGCAACAGCAACAGCTCGATCCTGTGCTTGCTAGCCTAGCAAGTTCCCAAGAGTTACTAGTGTCTGAATGATCCCGTTGAACCTAGGATCGCTTGGTGTTGCTACACTAGTACCAACCTACGGCGGTACTCTCTCACTTGCGCTAGCCTAAGCCGGCGCTCTACCTTGACCACGACTTCCTTGGGCACCAACCCATGTAAGCATTCTACCCCGAGCGACATGTTTGGTGGGACATCTTCCATGAGTCATTTGCTCCTAATCGCTCATTTTGCAAATTTTTTAAAGAAGCCTGCTTTCCAATTCCACATATAATTAGAAGCTGAGTGATCGCAAACAAACAATTTACCAACCAACTATCACTGACATGCACCATAAAGAATTAAAGGCCTTTCCTACTAATTATCCCATACCCTTATCGCACCTTATCACTCCAACTACTAACCTGCTCTAATACCACTAAATGGGGATGTCACGCCCCAATCCTCCAAGCGCGTGCCCATCCCTCAACAGTCGATTAAAAAGCGACGTCCCAAGATGTGTCGCGGACCCATTCATTTTAATGCGCATGCGGAAGAGAATAATTAATCCCCATACAACAACAATATGGGATAGAAAAGTAGGGCCACAATTTTTGAAAACCATAACACACTTTTATACATGCCAAACTAAGTCATATACACTATTAGCCAATATGTACAAGTCTTCAAAAAGGTCGATCCTCAAACAAACTATTCTATGATTAGCTAGTCTGACTCGTTCTTTGATTCAGCAGTCTCCGCGGGGTCAGGACGGGATGGTGGGTTCTCCACTGCGCCATCTGAAGGGTAAGCTGGGTCTTCATCTAGGGCAGCATCAATCACCATAGAGGGGATATCAAAGGTCCTAAGGGGACCTAGTCTGACGTCATTAGGAGCGTAGCGGAACCACGCTCTGAATCGATGAGGTACCTCATGATGTGGAGCCTCCTCGATCCAAACAGTGGTGACAACTAGCTCATAGACCCAAAAACTTCTAGGGTCAGGGTAACTAGAAACCCGCTTTGTAACCTTCATGGGACGACCATGACGTTCTGGAGGATTCTCCATCAAGAACCTGAAAATGTTATCCCACAACAGGGTGAGACGACGTCTCAGCAAGTTCGCCCCCTAAGCTCCGACTAGGAAGGAAATACGCCCCAAGGGCTACCTAAGCACAAACACGAGTCAGAGGACTTACCTTTGCTTCCGTTCCTTCCTGCAAGTCAGTACAATTTGCATATTCAACCAATCATTTGAACACCTTAAAGCATCAAATCAGATCGAGTCATCGATTAATCGACTCAGTCAATTCCATGTCATCAAGACCATCTCCTGATCAATCCATTTAATACTATTTATAAACTTCGATTACATCAAGAATTGCTCACCCTAAGCTAAAAATAAATAGTATAGCTCGCCCAAAGCTGATAACGGAGTATACTTCTCACCTAAGTTGATATATCAAAGCCCGTAGGCTGATATAGTATACTCACGATGCTCACCAAAAGCTGCTAACGTATCACCCTAAGCTTACCGACCTATCAAAGCCCGTAAGCTGACATAGCATACCGGTAAACTGTTCATCCTAAGCTGACATATCAAAGCCCGTAGGCTGATATAGTATACCTATGATGCTCACCCTAAGCTAATAAGGTATACAACTCACCCTAAGCTAATGTATCAAAGCCCATAGGCTGATATAGTATACTTGTTCTCACCAACTGAGAATGCCACCATTTTTATCATTCCCGATAAAAATAATCGTGTGTGGGTACACGGTCGGCCTTAGCCAAAATACAATAATTTCCCTTTTTAAAATTCCACTAATTTCAATAGTCCACAAACACATTTTTGGTGCTGTAAACCAACGCCTTGGTGTTTTTCTAATTAAATACCGAATTTATTAAATTTTGGGATAAATACCCCTAAAATCACAATTCACACTCAATTTGCACAAAATAGCAATCAATTAAATAAATAAAAAAATCACACCATTGCAATCAACTTGAAATTCCGATTACGAGTTATTTCGGTCTAATTTCCGGAAAATAATTAATTAATTAATTAATTAATTAATTACATAAATCAATTAATAAATACCAATAAATGCAACTTAGGCCGGAAAAGCTTGAATAAACACCGAAACGGGCCTGGAAAAATTCCGAACCTATCTAGATAAATATCACAGCCTATCTACTTGCTAATTGCACTAATCTAACCACCTAACATGCATAAACGATTAACTAATTCACTAATCCTTTCTAAGTAACCACCTAAACCATACTTAACTTAAACTAATCAACCCTTAAACGTCATTAGCTCCCTAAGCAAAGATTAGTGAGTAAACTCACTGGATTTGCAAGCCAGTGAGTTCACTTCGATGGGGACGCGAAGACAAGCAACAAACTTTAAAGCGGGGGCACCAAGCAAGGCCCGGAAGCGGTCCAAAGTGGGCCCTAAAGCTCACGGCTGAGCTGTTGGTTTCGGTACTGATCTTGGGTCGAAGAAGCTGCTTGGACGGTCGGCTTGGGCCGAAATGGTGAGACAAGGTGGTGAGCGATTGCAGCGGGCTTGACGGTGGCGAGCTGCAGCCAGACGTGCAGCCAGGCAACTTCGGCGATGGCAGAGGAGGCTCGACCGGGTTAGGGAAATAGCCTGGGGTCGCGACTGGGCAGGACGACCTGCGGGACAGGTGCGGGCTCGCGCGAGGCACGACGGGGGCACTACGGCTAGTGGCGGGTCCAACGGCGGCAAGGGAGGGGGTCGACGGTTCAGGGGAGGGGCTGGCTGACCTCTGCAACTTCAAGCTCTCAAAAACACTCTCAAATGGATAAAGCAAGCTAAAGGAAGAAGATGAAGCCAGCAGCTAAGGAGGAGGGACCCATTAGGTGCAAATATCTCTCTTTTGATCATTGCTTTGGCCCCCACCATTTCAGCTTTATCCTCAGCCAATTTTGTGCACTAAATTCTCCCTAGAACATGTCCCAAATGGTCCAAAAGGTGAGGGACCAAGGGGCCTACAAATTTTGGCCATTTTCCCTCAAATTAGATTCAATTCCCCTTCAATTGAACTTAAATCGGCCCCAATAAATTCCACCAAGGCACCCTTGACCAAATTGACATTTTTTTCTCGCCAATAGAACCAACTTGCATCCCAAAAATGCGATAAAAAATGGTCCATTGAATTTTCCGAACAAAAACGGCCTTACTTTGAAATTTCACCGAAAATCTCAGTTTGCAGAAAAATCTTCGAAAGATGAGTCAACATTCCTAAAATAACTCATGACATGACAGAACTTTTAATTTCTAAAATCGGGTTCAAATTCGTGGTTAGTTTCAATCTGGTGCGATTTTAGCGTGACTTAACCTGCCGGGTAGCTTTTAAAAATTTTTGGTGGAATTGACCCGTGGTTGATTTTTTTCAAGCCACAACATACTTCTTCGACACATTAGCGACTCTCGATGGTCATGAAAATCTCGAGATTTCAATTACGGGCACGGGGTACCCAAAACGACAAAAAATCGGCCTAGTGCAAAATGACGAGAATTTTGCAATCAGATAGAATCACTCACACTTTGATCACACATCTCAGTCAAATCGACCTATCTCTGGTCTCTAATCGATTTTTAATTGTGCCGTAATGACCCTTATAGACTAACACGGTCGAGCAGTCGATTCCCGGTCGCATTCTCAAGTCCATTGCATTAAAATCCCTTAACGGCTTTACCGATTAGGTTAGTTATCTTGTGAGTGGCCATCTCAGAGAATAGCACTATAGGAGCATCGATGAAAAGCCCAACTTATCCAATCGAAATCAGAACCTGAAAATCAGGATGTCACAGTCATACTATGATTTCTCTTTGCTAAAACAAGTACGGCATACAAAATCTCTGGCATAACATTCCTGCCATTTCCTTGTCAAGAAATTAATACGAAGTGCCTCCCCAAGAAAGCTTCGAAGCGAAAAAATTCCCAATACAGGTACAATATGGAATACAAGGAATAAGCATACCGGAAAGAACCCACACCTCCAAGCATCAACCTTCGCGAGGATCCATGTCAAAAAAAAAAAAGAATCAACCCACCATCAAAACTTGGACAAGCAGGAAAAATTATGGGGGGCAAAGTTGAAATAATTAGCTCATAAATAACTCCGAGGGCTCCACTAAGTGATTCCCTCATCCGCTGAGGCACCCCAACTAAAATTAGGCTCCAAAGTAGAATCGCAGATTATTTCCTGACGGATGTTTGCCCTGGTGGAAGAGAGTTGTTTGGCATTCCGCAACTACCTGCAGCAACTCATTAAAGTTTAGTTCACAGACAAAGCAGCAACTGCAGCACTATTCTTCACTTTCTCCTGCATAATGACCTTGAGTGCCGACGATTTAGCGCAAGACACACATAATACAGCACCAGCAACTGGTATTTCGTTCTCTGAAGGTTATCATGAAGCACCCATTTTATCACTTGCTCTATAGTAAAGCATTTTCTGGACATAGAACATCATGTACCCTTGCGCTTCTCTCACAATGTTCTCATTCACTTGGGTAATCCAAGCATCGCACTTGTACCACCGATTGCTCAGACGTAGATAAGTCACATAATGGCCCGCATCTAATTTACCAGCGTGAGTGACAACAGCAAATAGCTCAAATTCTGAGGAGAACTCGTTTGATGCATCAGGTTCATCCCCATCAAAAGGGAAAATCCCGTTCCCAAATCTTCTCCTCAAAATGGAAGAAGAGAGGTAAGGGGCCATGTCCAATGAAAATGGAAAATGCAGATATCAGTCGATCTTCCTCAACATCTTCCGTATGGAAGAATGTTCAAATCTTTTGATGTGAAAGCAAGAAACCAATGGGAGCTTCCTTATGGACATCTGCTTGAGAGATTCCTGACTCACCTAACACTGTTGGCAGAATAACTTCTGGTCCGAACCAAGCCTCTCAGGGCTTGTGAATCGGTCCAAGCAGCCCATTAAGGTCGGTATCCCAGAGTTCTGGCTTGAATTCATGCACTCTGCCTCGCCATTGCAGGAGTGATGCGACTTAGCTGATGTTGACTTCACAGAAACATGTTGGTTTTGTTCCAAATCCAAAGAAATATCCAAGCAAGGGTCATATGTTGTAGATGGGAAACCACAAGCCGTACACATGACATCGGAGCGGAAGATACCAGAGAATACTCTCAGAGCAATACAGCAATCTCCACTCCCAGTAATAATTCATTAGCGTAGTTCTGAAGATATCTGATAATCCACAATTCGTAAAAATAAATTTTTCTCAACAGCATCACAAGTCACAACACAACATATTTTATAATACAAACACGCATCCGTCAGACAAGACACAAAAGAGCGCACTTGCACAGGAAAGCAGTTGTTTGCAGAGATTATAGATGCATTAAATTACCATGTGATGGAACAAATAATAAGTTCCACCATGGAATAACTTCAAAGAAAAGTTGAAACTAGAGGCTAATTATTCGCACCAAAGTCGCACAATTATTCGCGCATTTGCGTGCATCCAATCATTTCTCTAGATACACTAAAAAACCTCACACTTATTAATTAGCTCACTTTCTTCCACTTTTCCTAATCGGGACAAAGAAATATACACTTAGTTTGTTTTACAAATAAACTTCCAACAAAAGCCCCTCCGTTACCAATGATTTTCTGTGGACTTTTAACCGGTAGAATTTTCATTGTCATGACAGCTGCACAACAAGGGCATCTCTTTTCTGACGGGAAAAATAGTAGAGCATGAACAAAACGTCATAAAGCGACAGAGAAAAGAATTTGATCCCAACAATAAATTAAACTTAATGGAGTCGTACATGGGAAAATGCAGAGCCAACGGCCAGGGTCCCGCTTACTATGACAGCTTCAAAAATGCACGGGAACGGCATGACAATGGAGTCGATAAGTACAAGACATACCTGATGAACTACTGGGAGAGGGTGGTCGACCATGCGAGGAAGAAGCCTCAACTTCAGGACACGCCACTGCGTGACCGTTGACTATATGCTAGATTAATTACCGGAGGATAGTCGAACAGCTAGACATAGCAAAGTATTACAGAAGGGGCCGGAAGGATTACGAAAATCGAGGAAGATCCAATCACTACAAGCTGCTAGAGCAATGGCTGAAAGATCATTAGGAAAAATATTCCTAGTCATCGGCTGTGCCTCTTGTTGGGAATTACTGATTCCTAGAAACCGGATTCGACACTAAATCGAACCCCTAAAAAGAGTGCGGAAGACGAGCCCGGGAAAATCACATGTATCACCGATCCTAAGGCACATCACGATATCGAACGTACCTTATTAGCCACAGCCTAAACACCGACGTTGGTTTAAAGAAGAAAGACTGATCCCGTTCTATCCGATGATGTCAATTGGCCTTGAAGGGAAGAGCAATTCGTCTTCTTTGCTCTTGTTCTTCTTTTTGGAAGGAGAGGGAGAGAAGGAACGTACGTTATGTGAAAACATACATTTCTCCCTCTCTTTTCTCCCTTAAATACGTCATCTCCAAAGGACGTGTCCCTTCGGTAAAAGACGCTCCCCCAAAAGTTACAACCCTTCAACGTGTCCCTCCATCCATGGGCCCTAAACTTGTGGGCCAGACTTTTAGGCCCAACATGGGCGGACGGGCCAACTTAGGCCCATCACATCAATTAAATAAAACCATCATCTCCCACTCGCACATGATGGGCCAAACAGGATCCTCTTTACCTCTCTACAACTTTCATACTGGTGAATAGTCCGTGCGACCGGCATACTTTGAGAGCTCGTTGCTATACATCTGTTAGGAATATATAGCAGCTCATAATGGGCACCACATTCCGAGTAGATTTAGTATGTAGTACCCTAGATCGATTGATCACATTTATATCTCTCTTGATCTCTTTTAAACAATGATATATATATATATATATATATATATATATATATATATATATATATTGTATTCACAATTATGATTATCTCAAAGACAATCATAATTGGTCGACCATCAAATGAATACAAAACTACAATGTGATTCTCCAAATCCGATCTTCCTCTTTCCTTCAAACTCTCAATTTCAGTTCAACTTGCTTTTCTAGAAATGTCCCATTAGATCGAATCAATTCATGATCATTGGCAACATCCTAAGATAGCAATCATTGAATAGAAATCTTGAGAATAAGTAAGAGTTATGAGGGCACGAAATTGAGGAACTCTTTTCCTTAAGATTGTCACATGGCATAAAAGTTGAGATCAAACTTTTGCCACTCTTATTGGTCGTCTCATGCATACGTAGTATGAAATATGTATTATGGTATTAACTCATTTCCCATGGAGCGTATGTCTACACCATCAATACCGTACAGATGATAGTTCAGACATACCCAATGTCTAACTTGAGTTCACATATCTACTCATTCACAAAATTCATCAGAACTCACATCTGGCATCTTAGACAGATAAAGTAAAATATGTGGGGTATTTTACTTTCGGACATAGTACATATCATGTCCTCATCTTAACACTTAGTTAAGGCGACATATATATTTTAAGCTTGAGCTCTCGATTATCACCTAGATAATAAGCTTAAAAAAACAGTCTCATCTCTATTTATCACATAGTAAATAGAGGCGATTACCCGTGTGAGTGGGCTAATCATATATCTATCCGACATACTTTCTCAACTTAATGTAATGCACTGAGCATTAAGATACATAAAGATCAAACAAAGATTCATAGGCATTAATGATGAAAATACATATTCATTAAATGTGAACAACTCAAGGAAATTACAATATGCAGTACATCAAACTCTACACAATCCTAGAGATTTTACTTGACCACAAAACACATCTCTAGGTATTGGCATTGTCATAGGATCTACTACCATTCTATGCATAGATATGTACTGTAAGTTCACATCCTTTCGTGCAACCATATCTTTGACAAAATTATACTTGGTATCTATATGTTTGGTCTTGCCATGATATTTTGGATCTTTGGTGTACGCTATAGCTGCTTGGCTATCACAATTAACTAATAATGGATTTGCAGCTTTCTCAATAACACCTAAATGATCCAAAAATCTCTTAAGCCAAACTCCTTCTAGTATTACTGTTGATAATGCCACGAACTCAACTTCCATCGTGGACAAGGCTATACACGTTTGTTTCTTACTACTCCAACATATTGTGCCATTATTTAATAAGAAAACAAACCTAAAGGTAGATTTCTTTTCATCTAAATCTCCTCCCCAATCAGTATCAGAATAGCCTTCGAGTCGCAGGTTCTTTCCTTGATAACTCAGCATATAATCAGCAGTTCCTTTTAGATACCTCAGTATTCTCTTAACGGCTTTTCAATGTGCTTGTTCTGGATTGGATTGGTATCTACTCACCATTCCGACTGCAAAACATATATCGGGTCTTGTACACATCATAGCGTACATCAAGCTCCCAACAGCACTAGTATAAGGAACATGTTTCATTTGTTCATTTTCTTGTGGAGTCCTTGGACACAGTCTATGGCTCAATCCTTCACCTTTTGCAATAAGAGTGTCTATGGGTTTACAATATTGCATACAAAATCGTTCAAAAACCTTATTTATATATGTTTCTTGCGAAAGAGATAACGATCTCTTCGAACGATCTCTTGAAATCTTAACTCCAAGAATGTATGCAGCCTCACCCATATCCTTCATCTCAAAGTTGGAAGACAACCAACTCTTGACAGTATTAACAAACTCCATATTGCTTCCGGCAATTAGTATATCATCAATATATAATGATATGATCACAAATTGATCTTTGGATCTTTTGATATATACACAAGGATCCTCATCTATCATTGTAAAATCATATGCCATTATGACATTATGAAAACGTATATACCATTGCTTTGACGACTGGTTAAGGCCGTATATCGATCTCAAAAGTCGAAATACATTTTCTTCTTGGCCTTTCATTATGAAACCAGCAGGTTGTTCCATATATATTTCTTCCTCTAATTCTCCATTAAGAAAAGTAGTCTTTACATCTATTTGATGTAACTCAAGATCCATACTAGCCATTATTGCCAGAATAATGCGAATCGAGCTAAATCTCACTACAGGAGAAAATGTTTCTTCATAATCAATTCCTTCCTATTGATTATACCCCTTCGCCACAAGGCGAGCCTTATGCCTTTCTATTGAGCCATCATCTTTTCGCTTTATTTTGAGAACCCACTTGTTCCCAACAGCTTTGCGTCCCTTTGGAAGATCAACCAATTCCCAAACTTGATTTGACTTCATTGACTCAATCTCCTCTTCCATTGCATGAATCCATTTTTCCTTACTAGGGCAATTCTAAGCCTTATTAATATTTCTTGGCTCATCCTCATCTTGCGAAGCAATCATAAAAGTTTCCCCTTCAATGTCAAAACGTCGACGGGGAATACTTTGGCGACTTGTTTGCCGTATGGGAGATTGTACACTTTGCACATCATTCCTCATTATGCTCCCACTAGGATTAGATAATGATGATGTCGTCTCATCATGTGGTTGTAATTGCGAATGAGTTAAATTCAATTCATCATTTCTCATATTACTCCCACTTGGACGAACTCCACTAATATCGTTATTTTGATCCAAGATTTCAAATAGGGAGTAATCTCCCCTATTTCGCCCTTCTTAGGAAATTCATCCTCTAAGAATGTGACATCCCGTGATTCAAATTCAGTTATACTCCCACTTTCCTGCTCACCTATGAACACATACCATTTCGAGTGTTCGGGGTATCTTATGAAAATACTCTTCTTTCCTCTATGACCCAATTTCCCAAACTTGTGAGAGGACTCATGAGTATATGCAGCACAACCCCATGACTTAAGAAAACTTAAGTCTGGTTTTCTACCTGTCCATAACTCATATGGAGTGGAAGTAACTGATTTGGAAGGCACCCGGTTAAGTATATAGGTAGCAGTTAACAACGCATTACTCCAAAAAGTGATAGGTAAGTTAGCATGCGCCATCATGAACCTAACCATTTCTAGTAGGGTTTTGTTTCTTCTTTCCGCAACACCATTTTGTTGAGGAGTATATGGAATAGACAACTGTCTTTCTATTCCTTTTTCATCACATAATTTTTTGAACTCATCAGATAAATATTCTCGACCTCGATCAGATCTTAATACTTTTATTTTCTTGTCTAATTGATTTTCTACCAAGTTCATAAACCTTTTGAAACAACTCAATGCTTTAGATTTATGAGAAATCAAATAGACATATCTGAATCGAGTATAATCATCTATAAAAGTGATGAAATAAATAGCCCCATGCCTTCCTCTCACATTCATTGGACCATAGACGTCAGAATGGATTAAATGCAGAGGAAATTCAGCTCTTTTACCTTTTCCAAATGGTTTCCTTGTCGTTTTCCCTACTAGGCAATGCTCACAAATGGGCAAATCGACTTTTTCAATTTTGCCTAACAAGCCATCTTTGGCTAGTCTATTCATACGTTGTTGGCCAATATGACCAAGTCTAGCATGCCACACATTCACATCATTATCATATGAATTAGGAGACGTGAGAAGGGAATAACAAACATTTGTATTAACATAATCAATATCTAATACAATGAAACCATCCAGAAAATAACCGCAACCATAGTAGTTTGTATCCAAATACAAATCTACACCAATATTATGGAAGTTCACATTAAAACCAAACTTAACCAACACCAAAACAGACACTAAATTTCGACAAATCTCCGGAGCATACAACACATCATGTAGGAACAAGGTGCGTCCACCACGCATGTTCAATTGGCAGGTGTCAATACCTTTAACTTCAGCTCTGGAGTTATTTCCTACATAGATCCACTTAGTTTCAGTCAGAACTCGTCAAAATTCTACGAAGGATTCTCTATCCTTCGCTACATGGTCTGTCGCTCCTGAATCTACAGTCCACAAAGGATTAGACTCAGTCAAGTATACAGAACTTGACACATATGCAAAGTTCCAAATAGTACAAGGGGTGTGTACCTTCTTTGGCTCGCGACAATCGCGGGCATAGTGACCCCTCTAGTCACAGTTGTAACATTTCACCCTTGAAATATTCTTCACATGAAGACGTTTTCCTCTCTTCACACGAGGATGTTTTCCTCTCTTTTGTTGGTTAATTATTGGTTTCTTGCAAGAAGAACTTGATCCCTTGCTTTCCCACATATTGAATGAATCAATGCGCTTGCGCTTAGAGCTTGATAACCCTACTGAGCTAAAAGCAACACAGCAAATATATGTATCCCGCTCAAATGCCTTGAGGCGATCATCTGCTAGCTCAAGGTGGCGCACGGCATTTTCAAGATCTTCCATAACATGGTCAAGAGCTTTTAGTGCTTCTTGCTTTTCCAGCACATATCGAATTCTCATATTCAATATTTCACTATTCTCGCCGTTCAATTTGTCTTCTTTGTTCAAATCAGCAATTACGTTCTTAGTTGCTGAATCCATCTATCTGAACATATTAGACATATATGCACGAAATATTAATGCCTATCACTTATGCATCTATTTTGCACAAACCCATCATATTAATTAATAATTTTAAGTAAGGTTTCAGAATCAAAAGGTCACTATGTTTCCAATCATCCTCCAAAAAATCCTAACTTAAAACTATTATTAATATAATTGTCTATGCAAAATAAATTCTATGAAATTACAAAAACTTCTATGAACTACCCACAGCAGTCAACAATAACAGAAAGCAAACAATATTTGACATCCAATAGAATAATAATGCTTTCACATAATACAACTTATATATCAGTTGCTACACCAACAACAACTAGGTAGGAAACATTACATAAGATGTCCACAAAATACACTAAATAAGTAAAAAATCTCGAAGTAGCTAAAACCAAGGCATTATACAACGGATAGGAAAAGTTTCTACTTGGTTCAATTTCTTTTTCTTTTCCTTTGTAAAATTTTCGGGCATTCTTGACAGCCACGGAAAAACAGACGGATATCCCTTAGGATTTCTCCTACGCACATTCATTCCTCGCTTAATCGAAGTCATTCCTTGGGTCGCAGTCTTTGTGGCTCCAACTCGATGATATTCATCTACAAATTCCATTACTAGTTCCTTATAACTAGTAAATCCTTTGACCTCTCATAGGCAATTCAACACTCCTTGCCATTCTAATGGAAGAGTGTTCATAAAGAATCGCACCATATGAGTATCTGGCATGGGATAACTGTTCCAAATGACTTCTTGAATTTTGTTGTTGACCTCTACAACATGATCAATTATGTCGTCACTCTCCCATCGATAACCATTCAAATCGGCTATCAACCCTGAAAGCCTTTCATTTTGTTCATTTAACACTGTGCGCACAGATGCAAGCGGCTTACGGGGAGGCATTGTTCCTGCAACAAATGCAGAACAAAAAAGGGATTACATATAATCCATGTAGACATAATTGAAAAAAGAAACAAATTCTTTTTCCCTTTTTTTTTGGGTCAACGGTCAACGGTAAACGGTCGCGGTCAACGGTCGCGGTCAATGGGTCGGAGTCAACGGTCTGGGTCAAACGGGTCGGTCGCCGGCGGCCTTTGGCGGCGTTCCACCACTCGTCACGTTTGTCTCGACGAGACCTTCCATCCAGAGCCTTCAGAAATGGATTTCAACTTACAGAAACTCAAAAAAATGGATGAACAGTGCTCGGGTGTCGGGATTTTTCTGTCCCAATTGGTGTCGGCCGATTAATTTCACGAAAAAACAATAAGAAATCATCCATAAACATGAAAGGGGTCGGGAAAAACATGAACAGGGCTCTGATACCAATGTTGGGAATTACTGATTCCAAGAAACCGGATTCGACACTAAATCGAACCCCTAAAAATAGTGTGGAAGACGAGCCTGGGAAAATCACATGTATCACCGATCCTAAGGCACATCACGATATCGAACGTACCTTATTAGCCACAGCCTAAACACCGACGTTGATTTGAAGAAGAGAGACTGATCCCGTTCTATCCGATGATGTCAATTGGCCTTGAAGGGAAGAGCAATTCGTCTTCTTTGCTCTTATTCTTCTTTTTGGAAGGAGAGGGAGAGAAGGAAAGTACGTTATGTGAAAAGGTACGTTCCTCCCTCTCTTTTCTCCCTTAAATACGTCATCTCCAAAAGACGTGTCCCTTCGGTAAAAGACGCTCCCCCAAAAGTTACAACCCTTCAACGTGTCCCTCCATCCATGGGCCCTAAACTTGTGGGCCAGGCTTTTAGGCCCAACATGGGCGAACGGGCCAACTTAGGCCCATCACATCAATTAAATAAAACCATCACCTCTTAAACCAAAAGTGGAAAATGTGATGGAAGATTCGTGCTTTTGGGCACGTGTGGAGGAGGCGATCAGGTCATGCGGGCGGCTGGACAGGGACAGAGCAGGAGAAGAAGCAAAGTTAAAACAATTCGAGAAGGATGTTTGGGGTTTGATCGACAAGGGCAAGGTTTCTCCTGACATATTCTTGGAGAAAAGTAGCTATATGCAGTGGTGGAGGGAGTATGCGGGGATCTTGCAGAAAGTTGAGGGAGGTTCTGATTCTCGACCTTCATGACTCGCCAATTACAAGAAGGATGACTATAAAAAATATGGTAAAGAGCCCCCGACCGATTCAAATGAGAATCCATCTGATACATCACATTTGGTTCCTACGACTTCTGGAGATCGTCACGGCTCACAACTGGTTTCATGAGGAATGGCAGACATGAAAATTATGCTGAAGGCATCCTCACTGATCCAAATGCTGAACGTCATGCTAATTAGTAGACACTTGGCAGTCCCATGTCAGTATTATTAAGCATTTTGGCATATTCCGAATGCAACTTGATAAGAATACGACATTTGTCCAAGTCTATAGGATTAATATTGGCTACTGCTCATTGCCACTATGGCCCTAGTGAGAAGTACGGAAATTGCCATGTCCATATCAGTAAGGAATCAATCCGCTTTTACCGCCGCTCGCCTCAAATTTTAGGACTTTACTATGAGAGATGTATGCATTCCATGGGCTCCATCATTGACAATTTATGCAATCAGAATTGTTCGATATATACTTAGAGCTATTATTCGTACAAACTCTAGAAGACACTTATTCTAAATTACAGAAAAAAGAAAAATGTGAGGCAAATCAATGGGTGATTGACGTCTAGCTTAATTGATGGAATTTTAAGACACGAATTATCACCATTTTGTACCTACCCACGCATGGCTGCGCTGGTTGAGGCCTGGTCTCCTGACCACCAAGTTAGGTATTCGACTCCCAGAGTTCGCTACAACTCCCAAAGCAATTCCGTGACTTAAGCGGGGGGCTCCGGTTGGTGGGTTAGTGGGCTAGTCTCTCCTGAGGTATAGTCAATGATGTGCTCCCGTAAGGTGAGCAAAGCCGAATCCTTAGCATCAAAAAAAAAAAATTATCACCATTTTGTTTTTTAGAACAATTTCTGCCCAGCAATAGATTTTTTAATTTCTATTCCCTAGACAATCGTACATCGACAGGCAGCAGGTGGTTGGCAGGTTGCCATGGGTAGTGGGCAACAAGCGACGAGACGAGCTATGAGAAGAATTTTTATTTCTGTTTCTATTCTAGAAATAGAAACTTACTTCTTATTTATATCCTAAACCTATTTTGGGATGAAAATTTGTCTGAAAATACAAAATGAAATTGCATTACTATACAATTTTTTATTCCAAACCTGCTACCAAGAACAGAAAAATAGAAAAATAAAAAAATAGAATGGTTATTATGCACGCTTTATTGAATACGGTCGCGACCTAAATTTTCGGGTGATCCACCTAAGATTTGGCTAAAGGATTACTATACCTAGACTTAGCTCAGGCTCTATCAAGCACATACGAATTCGCAACTTAGGTTCAAATATTTAGCATGCAAAAGGGAGTCACCACCAATCAGTTTACGGTAGGTCAATTAGACACTTAAGTAAAATAATGGGATAATTATTTTACTCGTACGAACTAGAGACTTTGGATACGAGGACTTGGTTACACTAGACTATTTTAATGGCCTTTCAGTACATTTCTCTTTTATTTCTAAAAAAAAAAAATGTTTTACACGCAGCTTAAATTGATTTTAAATCTATTTCCCTAACATATGAGCTGATCATACGAGTGCGCAAACCACCAATTTAACATCCAAGAAAAGTAATGAATAAATTGCAAGACTTACCTCATAGCAACGAAAGCATCTGCAATGTTAAATCAGAATTCACATCGACAATCCTAGATATGATTTCTAATTAACACGCAATCACTCGATTTTTATTTCCACTTGTTTGATGAAGATCATGCTTTATGCAATGCAATCTGACATAATGACAGGCAATTTCTAGCTAAATTGACCCAACCAAAATCACTAAGTAACATGCATTTCATGAACTTAATTCTATATGATATGCAAATGACATTTTTTTTTTTAATTTTCTTTAAAAAGCATGCAATCTATCATAGAGATTGAAACTAATTTATCCTAGGACATTTTTTGTATTTTTCATGAAATTCGAAATTAGAAAAATATGAAAATTAACTAGCTAGATTAAGATTCTATCCAACTTATATTAAGGATTAGGTCAGGCTAAACCCTAATTTAAACTAAGATATTATTTTAACCTAGCAATCTCTAACCTAAGATGCAATCTATTTAAAAAATCAATCTAAACTTCAAATAAATCATGCAATTTTATCCTAATATGCAATTATGCACAAAGAATGCCCTAATTCTACTTGATATATTCATGATGATTTTTTTTTTATGTTTTTTTTATAAAATCCGAATTTAAAATTGACACATAATTAAACGTGCAATTTAGATTAAAAAAAAAAACTAACATCCTAAATGAACGCATTTTTTTATTTTTTTATTTGAAATTTCGAAATAAGATTATTATTCTAAATATGCAGGATAACACTAAGACGAGGAATATTCTACAACGAACCTAATCCTAACTCAATATTTTTTTTCTTTTTTACGAAACAAAATCGACTCACGACAGCACAACCAACAAGATAAGACTATATCGAAAAATTAACGAACCATATATCGCATGAGATTAGGTTGGCCAATTTTAAACTAAATCGCCAATTGAATCTCAGGCGCAAGATCGGATTGACGATTTTGCAAGCGATTGTGAGTCGGATTTCGAACGCGAAAATTGGACTGTCAATCATGTCGGAATCTCAATCATACATTAAGGAATAATTCCACTAAAAAAACAAAATAAGTAAAATAATAATAAACAATAAAAAATAAAGTAAATAAAAACTACCAAATTTCATTTTCCTTTTTTTTTTTTTTTTTCAAAATAAGGCTTGGTAGCTGTGGGTTCTCGGCCAAGGGTGGCTGGTCGTTGGTTCGGCAAGGGGAGCTCCAGCGAGTGTGAACTGGCGGCATTGGCAACAGCGAGCGGACTTGCAGGCGAGGGGACCCGGAACAGAGGCAGCGGTGGTGGTGTTCAGACGGTAGGCAGCTTGACGGCAGGGGTAGAGCAAGGCGTCGTGTGTCGAAGTAGAGACAGAGCTAGGTGGTTGGGTGGCTCACGGATAGAGCAGGGAGAGGTGGCGCAGCGAGGAGCTCGGCGAACGCGGGATCCGCAGATCGTAGGCGAGCAAGCGGGTTGCAGCGAGATGGAGGCGCAGCGACCGGCGGGCATGGGTGCTGTAGGGCGAGCTCACGGGCCGATGTGGCATTGGGGGACGAGCTGCAGTCGAGCGACGGTGGCTGGCACAGGTGCGGTGGACTTCGGCTACAGGGCTGGCGTTCCGATGTGGCAGATTGGAAACTCGGCTGCAGGTCAGACGGAGCAGGAGCAGCGCCGGAAGCGCAAGTCGTAGCAGCGACCAACGGACTTCGAGGGTGCGGCGACCAGCCCAGGTTACTGCTGCAGTGGCGGTGACCGGCGAAGGAGCGACGAGGGGCAGTGGTGCGCAGTGCTCGCAGATGAGCAGCAACGCCTTGTAGCAGCCTGCGTAGTAGAGGCTTCGAGCGGTTGGGGGCGGAGCGCAACGACGGAGAAGATGAACAGCCGCTCCTCTTTTTTTATTTTTTTTCTTCTTTTTTGCCTCACCAGTCGCCTCACACGTCTCTCTCTCTCTCTCTCTCTCTCTCTCTCTCTCTGCCCTCTTTCTGCACAACTTTGACTTATCCCTTACTTTTGTATTTCTTTTCCCAAGGAACGAGCGCAAAGAAAGACCCCGAAAGACTCCTCAACGATAGAGCTTTTTCTTTTTTTCTTTTCCTTCTTTGTGTGTTGTTTTTTTTTTTTTGTTGATAAAATTCTTTGTGTGTTGTTTTTTTTTTGGTAAAGAATTCTTTGTGTTGTTTTTCTTTTAAGAACGAAGGAAAAGAAAGACCCCCCATAAATCCTACGCGTTTAACCTTTATATAAGCCATGAATTAGGATGTTAATTTTTCCAAATCAATATCCACGAAGATTTCTTTTTCTGAACGCAATATTTGGTTTTTGATACGATTCAGGATTGCAAAAAAATCTTTCTGAAATTTCAATTCCTGTAATGTTGAGCTCGCAATATTTTTCACACCTGCCATATCCAAAGATATTTTAAAACAATTCTCATCATATCCCGGAAAATTTCAAATTCCTATTTTCCACGAGATAATGTTTGATAAAAAAAAAAGGGCTTGGGCCAATTTGTTTGCTTCCCAACTCATCAAATTAAAGTTCTGAACCATCAATTCGAACCCATCTATCACCAACCCAATGTAAATGCAAATTAAAAATAAATGCACCTAGAACTATATGCTATGCAATTAATTAATTAATTAATAATTTTTTTAAAATTTTTTTAGGGGTTAAAATTAATCCCTAATTTTTTAATGAGATAAGTGACTAAACGGATCGCCAAAATTTATATGTCAACAGTTGCCCCTCTTTGAATGTGAGGTTATAGAGGTTGCATTTAAAGACAATTAAGACCTAAATTTTGACTATGCACATGCATTGAATGATTTTTTTTTTTTTTGTTGGAAAATGAATCACATTTTAAAATGCAATTTATATAATGCGTGGAAATGCTAATGTAAATGCATGATGCGAAAAGAAAGAACATACTTACATTTACTTATCAATCAGTGCAGTAAAGTATCTTGAGGTACATGATAAGTCCTCACTTACTCTACAAGTATCTAGTTTTCACTCAGGTTCCTCGAAAAACCTAACAAGTAATAAATTAAGACATCCGAACTGAGAAGAACATTCACATCCAGAGTGAAATGTTCAACGAAAAGAATTAAGACATTTAGATCCAAACTGAAATGTCAAGATATTTGTATTCGAAATACCTAGATCTAGACTAAAGTATAATGAAAAAGATTGGAAAACATTCACATCTAGAGTGAAATGTTTAAATGAAAGTAATCAAGACGTCCAGATCCAGATTGAGACATCAAGATTTTGAAACTTGAAATACCTAGATCCAAAATAAGGTATAACGAGAAAGATTAAAAAAATTCACATCCAAAGTGAAATGTTTAGATGAAAATAATTAAGACATCCAGACCCAGACTAAGATGTCAAGATTTTGAAACTCGAAATACTTAGATCCAGACTAAGATAGAACGAGAAAGATTGAAAAATATTCACATCCGAAGTGAAATGTTTAAATGAAAATAATTTTGTGACATTGAAATCCAAATTGAGATGTCAATAACGGATTGAAAGATTTTGGTGAAATTCACAGATAATCAATTTCTGCAAATTGGAGGAAATACTCAATTTTTTCCTTAAGCACTTTGATTAGAAGATGAGCTACCTGAGCTTTACCTCAATTACTTCAACAGATTCGATACTTACCTGAGGTACCCTACCTGAAGGCTTGATTAGGTTACTGGATGGTTTGGACAAATCCTAATGCTCCAAGGCCAATTGCTGCTTGACTTTCATGAGAACTTCACCTAAATATTGTCTAGAACCCACATCATTCTACGATCGCCTAAACAGAGGTTTTGCTTGACTAGGACATGAACCTTTCTTTGGTCTCCTAGCATTGCAGCATAGATCATCTGACTAGGACTCGAACCTTTCTTCGGTTGCCTTAATCAGACTGAATCTAGAGAAAAACCTTTGAAGGACAGCTCAATCGAGTTTCGATTAAAAGGAACTTCAGGCTATGAAAGCACATCGATTTGATAGAGGGACTCATGCCAAGTCGATAAAAAGGACTCTGGGCTACGAAAGCATGCCAGGTCGATAAAAGAAATCCGAGCTACGATAGCTCGATAAAAGGGACTCTGGGCTACGAAAGCACGCCAAGTCAGGAACTCCGGGCTAGAAGGGACTCTGGGCTACGAAAACACGTCAGGTCAATGAAAAAGACTTTGGGCTATGAAAGCAAGCCGGGTCAAGAACTCCGGGCTACGAAAGCATGCCAGGTCTATTGAAAAGGACATCGGGCTACGGAAGCACGCCGAGTCAATGAAAAGGGACACTAGGTTACGAAAGCACGCCAGGTCCATATAAAGGGACACTAGGCTATGAAAGCATGCCAGACCAATATAAAAGGACACCGGGCTACGGAAGCACGCCGGATCAATGAAAAGGGCTTTAGGCTACGAAAGCACGCCGAATCTCAAGGCTTCAAGGAGTAACTTGAACGTCATATATTACTCGGTCTTCAGAGAAATATTATCTATCAGACATTATTAGAGCAAAAAATGATATGCATTCATTAAAGACGTAAACAATTTGAGCTACTCTAGAATGCACATTTCAAAATTTAATGAAATTTTCATCAATTCAATCAAGGTTTATGCATAATGACTTTATCATATTTGCATCACCCAAATTTCCATTGGAGAGAATTGTCGTTCAAGATAATGACATGGATTTCTTAAGAATACTAAATGAGAGACCTTCAGTTAGAAAGGACTTTCACTCACTCTCATTTAAAATAACTATTTTATGAGAATCACTCCATCTCACCATCATCATATCAACAATGGTCTGAGTGTTCTTGCAAACAGTACAACCTTACTAATCTAAGAGGTCTTTAATAGGGACCGCAATATGGGCTTGGTCAATGGCTTAACAAATGGGACTCTTTGAGTCAAGGCAATTGAAAGAACAATTCTGTAATCATCTCCGAGTTTACAAGTTAAGAACCCTGCAAAATGAGAAAGAAATAATCTTGCTCGCACTTCTTCGAGCGATGCTTAAAACATGTGAACCCCTACATTAATTCAAGTGCCCTAATGAGAAGAGACTTTGCAAGGGACATAACGTAGGTTGGGTTCTTGGGTTGAGAAACAAAAGGATCATTAGGCTCAAAGATGTGTATAGGGGTCAAAGTTGATGATCATCTAAGCATTGTCGCCGATCTTCTCCTTCACCAGGGACTGTCATTATAAATGCACCATTGATCTTGACTCTTTGAGTACTGTTCCATTGGGATTCACTTTTTGCAATTGATAGTCATCTATTTCACCATTGTCAGTAGGTTCAGGAGTGATTTGAGCTACCAAATTTCACCATTCTCACGGCATCTTCTCGGGAAGGTGTAATGTCCATATTGAACTTATACTGCTTGAGAAACGCGTCAGCCACTTCATTCCAAGTGTCGAGAAGATTGACGTTCTTCATCACATACCAGCTCAGTGCGGGCCTAATCAAACTCGCATGAAATGATTGGATCATGAGGGGCTCATTCTTGACATATTGGGCCATGCGTACGTGGTACATTTGCAAATGAGCTTTTGGGCATAAAGTACTATCGTATTTCTCGAACTCCGGCATTTTGAACTTCTTTGGCATTCTGACCTCATAAATTAATAGGTCGAACGAGAGTGAACCCTGCAGCTCTTGCAATTGTTTCACTTTCTCCTCGAGTTTTGCAAAGCGTTCATCTTGTTTCGTCTTAAAGGCATTGTCAGGCTTAGTTTTTTTGGTAGTGACCAACAGCGGATCATCTTCCAGCTTAGGCATATCGTCATCACCCATTTGGGCCCTACTTGTCTGCTTTGGGACTACTATTTTGGGGAGAGCAGGTGCAGGAGTCGAATCCACTCGAAGGGATTGGATTTAAGTTGTCAGAAGCTACATAGAGGTAACTAACTGTTGGAGTTAGTCTTCCATAGTGAAAATACGATCACGCATTTCAGCTTGATCGGTCATTCTAGCTCTTAATCGTGTAATAATGGACGAACGTGAGGGATCCGTTATCACCTAATTCAAATGAATGAAAATATGTAAGCACGAGGTGTAAATAGAGAACCAATCCATGACAATAATCTAATTAATTTTTCATTTTCTTCATGAAAAGTTCGTATAAGAAGGGAATTTCCTAAAGAGAGCTAAAAAAATAGACACTCTAATAAGATCAAAATTTCTAGACATGAATTAAAAACAAATTCTCCAAAGTTTTTGTATTTTCTAACTGATTCTTTGTATGTCAATTTTTTCATTTCATTTCTAATTGACAAATGAATTAGATTAAATGACTAACCTAGATTGTCATGGACGGACCAAAAACACGACAAAATAAATTACATGGTATAGGGATAGAAAACTTACTTCATCAAGAAAAATAGACGGCAATCACATAGATATGCACATGAGATGTGAAACTCGATTTCTACTCTAGACATGCTTAGCAAAGTGAAGCCATGAGGATGATCAGACTAGCCGCGGGCTTGCGCACTAAGTCAGGTCCTCATGACTTCAGCTTGGTTAAAGAGCCGACCTGGGTCGCGGGCATGCGAACCGAGGTGAGTATTTTTTACACCAAAAAAGAAAACTTCGGGAATGAGATGGGCAACTCATACCGTGGGCATGCGGTCGAAGTGGTATCCATCTCAATACCATCGTAAATGCCTAGGTCTATTGACAGGTTGTGTGTGCAAAAGTGTAGTGATAAATGCAGGGCATGCACGATAGTTTATATCAAGCAATATTTCATATGGAAAAATAAACCATGCATTCCTACACCTCCCTGTAAAATAAAGGTTAGCAAACACTTCCCCTTATACCTCACATCCTACAAAAAAATTTAACACCTTAAACGTTAGGGATGTACCTGGGATCCTCGCTGCCAAACAAAATTTTTTCAAAAGAAGAGAAAATTGGCCTAAGTCCACTAAGAGTTTTAACTTCATTCCCCAGCGGAGTCGCCAAGCTATCGCGACCTAAATTTTCGAGTGATCCACGTAAGATTTGACTAATGGATTGTTATGCCTAGACTTAATTCGGGCTCTCCAAGCCCATACCAATTCGCGACTTAGGTTCAAATATTTAGCATGCAAAAGGGAGTCTCTACTAATTAGTTTACGGTAAGTCGATTAGACACCTAAGTAAAATAATGGAAAAATTATTTTACTCCTACGAACTAGAGACTTTGGGTACGGGGACTTGGTTACACTAGACTTTTCTAATACCCTTTCGATACCTTTCTCTTTTATTTAAAAAAAATATATATATATATTTTGCAGGCAGCTTGAATTGATTTTAAATTTATTTCCTTAACATGTGAAGTGATCATATGAGTGCGCAAACCACCAATTTAACATCCAAGAAAAGCAATGAATAAATTGCAAGACTTACCTCATAGCAACGAAAGCATTTGCAATGTTAAATCAAAATTCACATCGACAATCCTAGATATGATTTCTAATTAACACGCAATAACTTGATTTTTATTTCCACTTGTTTGATGAAGATCATGCTTTATGCAATGCAATCTGACCTAATGACAGGCAATTTCTAGCTAAATTGACCTAACCAAAATCACTAAGTAACATGCATTTCATAAACCTAATTCTATATGATATGCACATGACATTTTTTTTTCTTAAAAAAGCATGCAATCTATCCTAGAGATTGAAACTAATTTATCCTAGGACATTTTTTGTATTTTTCATGAAATTCGAAATTAGAAAAATATGAAAATTAACTAGCTAGATTGAGATTCTATCCAACTTATATTAAGGATTATGTACGGCTAAACCCTAATTTAAACTAAGATATTATCTTAACCTAGCAATCTCTAACTTAAGATGTAATCTATCTAAAAAATAAATCTAAACTTAAAATGAATCATGCAATTTTATCCTAATATGCAATGATGTACAAAGAATGACCTAATTCTACATGATATATACATGATGATTTTTTTTTTGTGTTTTTTTTTATAAAATCCGAAAAAACTGACACATAATTAAACTTGCAATTTAGATTTAAAAAAAAAAAAACCCAACATCCTAAATGAACACATTTTTATTTATTTGAAAATTCGAAATAAGATTACTATTCTAAATATGCAGAATAACCCTAAGACGAGGAATATTCTAAAACGAACCTAATCTTAATTCAATTTTTGTTTTGTTTTTTTTTTTTCCTTTTTACGAAAACAAAATCAACTCGACACCACAGCACAATCAATAAGATAAGATTAATATCCAAAAATTGATGAACCATATCTTGCGCATGAGATCGGGTTGGCCAATTTTAAACAAAATCGCGAATCGAATCTCGGGTGCGAGATCGGATTAACGATTTTGCAAACGATTACGAGTCGGATTTCGGTCACGAAAATTGGACTATCAATGAATAATTCCACTAAACAAACAAAATAAGTAAAATAATAATAAATAATAAAAAGTAAAGTAAATAAAAAACTACCTACCAAATTTGATTTTCCTTTTTTTTTTTTTTTCAAAATAGGGCTTAGCAGCTGTGGGTGCTCGGCCAAGGGTGGCTGGTCATCGGTCCGGCAAGGGAGCTCCGGCGAGGGTGAACCGGTGGCGTTGGCAGCAGCGAGCGGACTCGCAGGCCAGGGGACCCGGAATAGAGGCAGCAGCGGTGGTGTTCAGACGGTAAGCAGCTCGACGGCAAGGGCGGAGCAAGGCATCATGCGTCAGAGCAGAGACAGAGCTAGGTGGTTTGGGTGGCTCACGGACACAGCAGGGAGAGACGGCGCGGTGAGGAGCTCGGCGAACGCGAAATCCGCAGATCGCAGGCGAGCCAGCGGGTTGCAGCTAGACGGAGACGCAGCGACTGGCGACGGGGGTGTTGCGGGGCGAGCTGGCGGGCCGATGCGGCATCGGGGGACGAGTTGAGGTCGAGCGGCGGTGGCTCGTGCAGGCGCAGTGGGCTTCAGCTACGGGGCTTGCATTTCGATGCGACTGATCGGAAACTCGGCTGCAGGTCAGACGGAGCAGGAGCAGCGCTGGAAGCGCAGGTCGCAGCAGCAACCAACGGACTTCGAGGGTGCGGCGACCGGCCCGGGTTGCTGCTGCGGTGGCAGTGATCGGCGAAGGAGCGATGAGGGGCGGTGGTGCGCAGTGCTCGCGGACAAGCGGCAATGCCGTGCAGCGGCCTGCATAGCAAAGGCTTCGAGCGGGTGGGGGCGGAGCGCAGCGACGAAGAAGATGAACAGCTGCTCCTCTTTTTTTTTTTTTTTTTTTCTTCCTTTTCTGCCTCACTAGTCCCCTCACACGTCTATCTTTCTCTGCCCTCTTTCTGCACGGCTTTGACTTATCCCTTGCTTTTGTATTTCTTTTCCCAAGGAACGAGCGCAAAGAAAGACCCCGAGAGACTCCTCAACAAAAGAGCTTTTTCTTTTTTTTCTTTTCCTTCTTTTTGTGTGTGTGTGTGTTTTTTTTTTTTTTTGGGAATTGGAGGAACCGCAGTCAGCCGACGGCCGCATCATAAACACCAGGTGACGCTAGCACAGGACACAGGACCCACCACAACGACATCACGTTTAAGAATCCCTAACGAGAATGCCAACGCTGCCGCTGCGGGCAATGGTTCTTTGTGTGTATGAAGGAAAAGAAAGACCCCCATAAACCCTACACGTTTAACCTTTATATAGGCCATGGATTAGAGTTTTAATTTTTCCAAATCAATATCCAAGAAAATTTCTTTTCTGAACGCAATATTTGGTTTTTGATACGATTCAGGATTGCGAAAGGATCATTCTGAAATTTCAAATCCCGCAATGTTGAGCTTGCAATATTTTTCACACATGCCCTATCCGAATATATTTTAAAACAATTCTCATCATATCTCTAAAAATTTTAAATTCCTATTTTCCACGAGATAATTTTCGATTAAAAAAAAGAGCTTGGGCCAATTTGCCCGTTTCCTAACTCGTTAAATTAAAGTTCTGAACCATCAATTCGAACCCATCTGTCACTAACCCAATGTAAATGCAAATTAAAAATAAATGTACCTAGAACTATATGCTATGCAATTAATTAATTAACTAATTTTTTTTTTAAATTTAGGAGTTAAAATTAATCTCTAATTTTTTAATGCGATAAATGAATAAACGGATCGCCAAAATTTAAGTGTCAACAAATACAGAAAGCATGTCAATGGTATCATAAGAAAGATGCAGTAGGCAATGATGCTCTTAAACTTCCCTTAATTTGTATATAGTTATAAAAAAAACCCTTCTTATCGAAACACTCTTATACCAAAATATGGTATAGGTATGACACCCAAATAAAGCATTATCTCACACAACTATGACACACTATTTGTGAGTAGTGAAAGCTCAATCACTATTACAATCTATTTTCTCACATCATTACTAAAAACACAAAGAGCAAACCTTAAAATATATCTCGATTTTGAACAAAATTCAATTTATAAGTGCATGTGGAAATCCGACAGGAATTTTTGGCTTACTCGGATGTGGCGTAAGTTAGCAAAAGCCATATTGATCGTTTCTTGGACTCAGACTTTGGGTCAGAAAACATGAGAAGGAAATTCATTCCTAATTGAAGTCGGTACGACAAGGAAAGCAAAAAAGGGAAATTAAAGGAAATTTATATCCAGAAGGCATCGTCCAAGATTCTCCACTACATCAATTTATACGTGTTCTCTTGGTTTTAATTAGTTAAGCCATTTTGTGGAGCATAGGATGCGCTGCTCGTCACACCAAGATCAAACCGAAGACTGTTTTTGCGGAAAAATTAGGTATTAACATTTTGTGTATTTCCAAGTGAGATTGAAAAATCATTTCATAATAAATTGTGGGATAAATACTGTTTGAATTATTTAGTGCAATTGAGGGCTGAAAAATACTAAGAGTGTTCGAGTTACTTGATTATCATCATAATCTTGGTTATATCGTTTAATCTATAATATAATTCTTTATTGCTCTCCCAGTGAAGATAAGTTACATCGATTGAATCACAAAAATCTAGTATCTGATTTATTTTCTAGTTCTGTTTGTTTTTTAACTATTCGATCAATTGTTTCCCCAACAACAACTCATACAAAAACACACTCAACTCTTTTATTTCTCGCCCTCACCGACGATCAACTCTCTTTTCCCTCTGTTTGTGAAGCTCTCTCAGCTTAAAGTCTGAGGCTTTCCAATGCCGTGTTTATAGCCTTTAATCTAGTGCTCAAATGGAAACTATCTGTACTCCATTTGCGGCTCCTAAGTGGAATGTGCAACCGAAATTCCCTAACAAAAATTCGCACGTTCAGCCACAAAATTTGAGCTCACAAAAATCCACATGTTTCGTTCTCACATAAAACACTTGGTTCTCTGCTAGTTCAATTGCCGATTGATTGTCACTAAGCGGTCTCACAAGCATTCATTAAAAAAATTGGTTCTATGTTTTAGCTAATTTTAGGACGATTTAGGTGAAGAAGTAGCGTTCCCTATGTTAATAAGTTGACTAAATCCACGAAAAAGAAAATGAGTTGGCTAAATTACCGATTTTGGATAGTTTAGTGGTTAGCTAAATTTGTGATATTCTTTTTTATTGTCCTTCTGTGTTAAGCAGACTGAGTGGAAACTTGACCCATGCGGATTTGCCTTTGTAGGGAAAATTAATTTGGGGATTGTTTATTATCAGGACAAAGGGAGATATAGTGGTGGTAGAAGTATAAATATTGTGATCAGTTCTTAATGTTACGATCTAATTGTAACTTTAGGTACTCTTTGTGGCCAAGAAACTAATAGTACTTAGAACGGATCATTTCTCTGCTTATCTGTGTCTCTCTATTATTTTATCTGAAGGGCTTAAGGATTGAATTGGACTATTTACAAAACTACAAGAACCAGAAGTGTAACTTATTTTTGAAACTTGAACACATTCACCGCAGATTGATTTATCGATCCAGCATACTTCGTTAGTATTCTGATGAAAAATAAAATTTTGTCTATCAATTACCATTGGAGATAAGTAAGGAAAATAAGCGTATGGCGAGATACGGTACAAGGACCAGCATTGAATTCGAGTAATAGTGCAACATCGGTTTTATAAGAAGTCCACGTTATGCGCGCAAATTAGTCAGATTTCTATCGGCTCGTCTCTCATGGCTTACCAATGTAGGACTGTTATACTTGCTTTACTCTGGAGCAACTTCATTAATTCTTCATTTTTTTTTTCTTTTGTGCATAACTTATATCATCGATAACACTAATTTTACAGAGAAAATCAACTGCGAAGGGTAACAATCCTCTTTGAACGATGCCAGCCAGTTGCTGGGCCCGGCTTTCCGGGCAAATCCTCCTTTAGCTCTCTATTAGACCTTTGATGCGGGACTTCGCTTCGTGGTTTTCAGGGAGACTTCGCCACCATTTTACAACTGCGGTCTCCTTCAAGAATGCATCCTTCACCTCCTTTTTGTCGTGCCACTTTTCCAGTTTCCCCGCCAACTCCAAAGCCTTCTGCTCGTTCCATGTTTGTTTATTAGCAAACGCAAGGTTGAACTCTTCCATCTCAGCCCACAAGCAGGATTCACCACATGAACCTTTCGGCAACTGCTTAGCGTGTTCTCTCCATCTTTGAGTATATTTGTACCGACTTGGCCTTCCTTTCTCCATGTAAGGACCTGACACATCATTCCTAGAGTGTCGATAGTAGTTGGCTATGTCTATTGGCTCCACAAGTTGGCGAAACTGCGTGCCGAGCTCCACCCATTCATCGTCTGTCTCAAATCTATCTGGGAGCTCCTCTTGTCTTAGCATTTCAATAATCTCGTCCCAAATAGCTGCCAGTTCAAGTCTCTTTACGTTAGCCTTGAAGTCTTCCTCCTCCTCTTGCGATTTGAAAGCATCATAATATCCCCCCTTCCTTGCCGTCCGGTAAGTTTCTAATGCATGTAGGGCTTTCTTTATGGCATCCCTCTTGTCTTCGATTTTTTTCTGGTTATCCAGTTTCTTCTTCTCCAACTCTCCAGCTGCACGGAGGCACAGCCTCGCCGATGTGCACTATAATCAGAAAATCATATATTTGTGAAATATTCAATTATCTTTTCTTAAAAACTTAAGAGATTATCAGGGAACTAGAGTTCATTTCTCATATAAAATCCTGGGTTCAAATAAAATATCGACTATACCAGGTTAAGGTCATTTAGTGCGCCATCATTTGAGCTGAAAGGTAATTCTTGGAGGTTCTCCAAGCAAACTACAGTGGGCTTAGCCAAGCTTTCATCTAGTGCATCTTTATATGTCCAACGTGCCCTTAAGCTTGCCACTGCTGTCTCCTGTGTTGGATGAAATCCCTTATGATATTTTGAAGTTGACAAAACAGGTTTATCAGTCTAGTCTGAAGACTTACAGACTCTTCTGTCAAAGTCTGAAGTTCAAAGTCTGAAGATCAAAATCTGAAGGACAAAGTCTGAAGATTAAAGTCCGAAGACTAAAGTCTGAAGCTAGCAAGAGGCGAAGACTTATATTTTAAAGTCTACTCACATGGACAGTTTCGGGACGACGTTTATTCCGATCTTATACGATCTTTCTTCTAACGTCTGATGGATATCTTTCTACTGGATTCAGCTTTAAACGATCTAAGTTTTATATGGAATATGTTTAGATTCTTTGACGACTTCGCAACTTATATTTGGAAGGATCTACTTATGGAAACCGAGATCCTGATTGTATGGGCGAGCAGGATTGATGGGCTATCAACACTTACCTTAAAGAGCTCGAGATCTCTCTAATTGATTCTGTCCAACGGGTTGATTGGAAGAACTTCTTTGGAAGGTGCCAACGGTATTGAAGGCATGAAGAAGTATATAAGAGAGATGCTCTAGTTGTTGAAGGGTGCGGATAGAAGAATTCCAAAGTCTGAAATCTCCTCTATTACTTTGCGACATCATTCTTTGAGCATTACATGTAATCAAAAGAGAGATCATATTGTAGACCTTGAGGAAGTGTAGTAGAGTAATCTACACTGTGAACTCAAGAACGTGAGATTGTAATCACTCTTATTGATTCTTAGTGAAATCCAGCCTGAAGGGCTGTCCGTGCGGGAGAGTGGACGTAGACTTGATCTAAGCCGAACCACTATAAATCTGGAGTCTTGATTCTCTATCCTTAATCCTTTATATTGTTATTTTCTTTCATTTGCTGCAATCATTGACTTTAAATTATTCATATCTTATTTGATTTGAATTGTTAAAATTGCGATAAACACCTATTCACCCCCCTCTAGGTGCTAATACTAGTTCTAACAATTGGTATCAGAGCCTGTGTACTTGTTTATAAGAAGTGTCTTTACTTCTAAGTAAAAGATCTATGGCTAGTATGCTGCCTACGGGGTTGGTTGAAGGACAAAGCAATACCAGACCTCCATACTTTGATGGAAAGGATTACAAAGCATATGGAAAAATAAGATGAAGGCATTCCTAAGATCGAAAGATCCTTTGGAATGGGAAGTTGTTGATAAAGGAATTATTCGTTGCTGAATCGACTCGAGAGAGAGGAAAAGAACCCTTTGTTCCTATTCTTTTGACTCAAGAAGAAATTACCAAAAGACAGACTCTCGACGCCAAAGCTATTTACTCTTTATATTGTGCTTTATCCCCTACGAATATAATAGAATATCTTCTTGTGATACAGCAAAAGAAGTATGGGACAGGCTTCACATTACCTATGAAGGAACCGATCGTGTGAAAGAAACAAGGATCAACATTCTCTTGGGACAATATGAAGTTTTTAAGATGAGATTAGGAGAATCAATTACCGACATGTTTAGTCGCTTTACTGAAATTGTGAATGGTCTTGAATATCGGGGACATCCAATCTCGGGACATATGAAGGTCAACAAACTTCTTCGTGGACTCTCAAAAGGCGGAATCACATAAAAACCTCAATAAGAGAGACACAGAGGATTGCTCCACTTTACGTAGATGAATTAGTTGGAACTCTTCAATCCTATGAAGTAGAATAGAACAACGAAGAGGAAGATTCAAAAGGTAAGAAATCTATTGCCTTAAAGTCTAATGACTATTCCGATGTTACTGATTCGAAGAAGATCTAGATGATGAAGAACGCACCGATGATAAAGAGATTCGAAAGCTGAACAAAAAAGGAAGGAAATTCAATTGGAAGAAACAAAATTCTCAAAGGTTTCAAAACAGGTCAACAGAGGAAGATGATACGAATAAAGAAGTGACTTGCTTTGAATGCAAGAAAAAGGGACACATCGGACCTAAGCGTCCTCTCGTTAAAGAAGAGAAAAGGGAAGTCCGAGAAAAACGGGGAAGGCACTCAAGGCGAGACTTGGAGTGATGCGAATGTGAAGATAGTGACAATGATTATGCCAATATTTGTTTAATGGCACGATCGACTCGGACTCAGACCTTGATTCGGACTCGGACGGTGAACTCGAGGTAAGTAACTTGAAAATTCCTGTTAAAGTTTCTAAATACATTGATGAACTTTGTCTTAGTCTGAAAACCTCTCTTAAGAGGATCTCCGAATTAAAAAGGGAAAATTCTACTTTGAAACATAAGGATAAACTTATGAAAGAAAAGGTTGAAAAACTTGAAAAAGATGTTGTTGTTGTAAAAGAAAACTCAGACAATATTTTAAATGAAAATAATCTTTTGAAAAATGATATGACTAACATATCAAAGAGATTTTCAAATGGTTCTGAAAAACTGGACAAGATTCTTTCGATACAAAGACCATATTTTGACAAGTTGGGTCTTGGTATGACTTCGAAACTATTCCACTAATTGATTTTCCAAAGGTAAAAGAAAGAATTAAACAAAGACCAGCTAGAACTGTTTACAAAAATCATTTTCAGAAAGTCTTTGTAAAACCTGTTGGTAGAAGTGCTCTAAGATGTTCCAAGTGTAAAAGCTCAGAACACTTCGAGAAAGAATGTCCTTTAGTTTGGAGATCTGTTAAAAGGAGTTGGGCTAAGACTGTCTATTGTACTAACACTTCTGGACCCAAGATGGTATGGGTACCAAAAAGAGCTTGAATTCTTGTTAATTGCAGGTTACTATCAAAAAGAAGATAAAATGGTATCTTGATAGTGGCTGCTCAAGACATATGACGGGGAGACTCAAAGCGCTTCATAAAATTTATCCGGATAGACGGAGGAAAAGTTTCCTTTGGTGGTAACAATAGAGGGAAGATTACCGGTCGAGGAACAGTGAAGATTGGGAGTTTGTCAATCAATAATGTTTCATTAGTTGAAGGATTAAATTACAACTTGCTTAGCATAAGTCGGTTGTGTGATTCTGGTTTCAAGATCAACTTTCGGGAAGAAACGTGCTCGGAATCGGTAAAGACCTTACTCAATCTTTTACCGGTCGAAGACATGGAAATATCTATCTTACGGATGTGAATCAAGAAAGATCACAATGCTTAATATCAGTACAAGATGAAGCAAATCTATGGCACAAAAAGCTAGGCCATATCAACATGAAGCAAATCAACAAGATCTCTACAAAGAAACTTGTTCGAGGATTGCCTACTTTGAATTATTCAAAATCTGATCTATGTACACCATGTGTACTTGGGTAAACAGTTAGAAATTCTTACAAATCAATAAATAAAGTTTCCACTAATCATGTATTGCAGCTTTTGCACATGGATTTGTTTGGACCTACCGAACGAAAAGCATTGGTGGTAAAAGGTTAAATCAGTAATAGTGGATGATTATTCACGATTTACTTGGGTCTACTTTCTTTCAAGTAAGTCGAGACTTTCTCTCTTTTTCAAAATTTGCTAAAAGGTGCAGAATGAGAAAGGTCATACTATTACAAGCATTCGTACAGACCATGGAGGTGAGTTTGAAAATCAAGAATTTGCTAACTTGTGTGATGAATTTGGTTTTCAACATAAATTCTCTTCTCCATATACACCGAACAGAATCGGGTTGTGGAAAGGAAGAATAGATCTTTACAAGAAATGGCAAGAACTCTTTTAATTGGAAATCAAGTTTCTTCAAGGTTTTGGGCGAAAGCTGTTTCAACCGCTTGCTATATTATAAACCGAGTGTTTTTAAGACCAATTCTTGAGAAAACTCCTTATGAAATTTTTAAAGGGAAGAAACCAATAGTTTCTTATTTTCAAATATTTGGTTGCAAATGTTTTGTTCTAAAAAATGCTAATGATCGTGTTGGTAAGTTTGAAGAAAAATCAGATGAAGGATTCTTTCTTGGATACTCTACAACAAGCAAAGCCTTTAGAGTGTTCAACAAAAAGACTCGACTGTGGAAGAATCAATGAATGTCAAATTTCAAGACTCTCCACAAGTTCAGCAGATCTGGCGAAGACTCGAAACTGCTCCGTAAAGCTGTTAAAGCGACTCCACCGAAGCGGTTGCTAATTCAAGATCGAGTACAACAAGCTACTAATGAAGAATCTACTCAAGAAGAAAATCAACAATCTATCGATCGAAAAGAATCGGAAGCACAAGTCTAGTCATCTGAAGAACTCATTATTGGAAATATTAATGAGGGAATTCGAACAAGATCCAAAAGGCGAGAGGAGTCTAGTGCTTTGTTGCTCTTATTTCTGAAATAGAACCCAAAAATATCGAAGAAGCTTTAGCTGATGAAAGCTGGATTGAAGCAATGCAAGAAGAACTCGAGACAATTCAAGTATTAATGACGTATGGGAATTAACTCCCAAACCAAAAGGTAAATCAGTTATTGGAGCTAAATGGGTTTTCGGGAACAAAGTTGATGAAAAGGCAAAGTAACGAGAAACAAAGCAAGACTCGTAGCTAAAGGATACACGCAAGAAGAAGGGATTGACTACGATGAGACTTACGCTCCAAAAGTAGCAAGGTTAGAAGCAATCGATTATTACTTGCTTTTGCTTGCTATAAGAATTTCAGGTTGTTTCAAATGGATGTCAAAAGTGCATTCCTGAATGGAATTATTCAAGAAGAAGTCTACGTAGAACAACCTCCCTGGTTTTGAAAATTCAAAGAAACCGGACTACGTATTGATCGAAGAAAGCTTTATATGGACTGAAACAAGCTCCTTGAGCTTGGATGAATTCGAAATGAGCATGATGGGTGAACTATCCTTTTTCCTTGGTCTTCAAGTCAAACAATTAAAGGAGGGAATATTCATTCATCAAGAGAAATATGCAAAAGAACTTGTTAAAAAGTTCGGTCTGGAAAATTGCAAGAAGACTGACATACCAATGTCAAGTTCCTTGAAGATAGACAAAGATGAAGCAGGGAAGAAAATTGATCAAAAATTATACGGGAGTATCATTGGCTCACTCCTTTATCTTACCGCATCCGGACGACATATTATTTAGTGTTTGCATATGTGCTAGATTTCAATCGATCCTAGAGAATCTCACTTAAGCGCCGTTAAACGCATTATTAAATATGTTGCTACTTTGCTAAGATCGGTCTTTGGTATCCCAAAGAAGGAGACTTTACACTTCTTGGCTATTCGAGACGCGAGATCTTGCGGGTTGTAGAGTTGAAAGAAAAAGCACTTCGGTACTTGTCAACCGCTTGGAAACGGGGTGGTATCCTGGTTTTCGAGGAAACAATCTTGTGGCTCTTTCAACGTTTGAAGCGAGAATACGTTGCTCTTGGAAGTTGCTGTTCTCAAATCTTGTGGATAAAACAACAAGCGCAAGACTTTGGCATTGAAGACTCTTGCACAGAAATTAGGTGTGACAACACCGGTGCAATCAATCTTACAAAGAATCCCATTCTACATTCAAGAGCAAAACATATTGAGATTCGACATCACTTTATAAGAGATCATGTTCAGAACAAAGAAGTCTTGATACAATTCATAGACTCAAAGAATCAATTGCGAGACATCTTTACAAAGCCTCTTGAGAAAAGCTTGTTTGAGTCTATTCGCTCAAGACTCAATATTTTATCTCTTGAAGAATATTAGAGTTCAGACTCAGTAACTAAAGTCTGACAGAGCATCAGACTCAAAGGATTGAGAATATGAATCGACACGTCTGTAAGTTTCCTTACTTAAACTGTCTTATTGATAAGGTAAGATAATCTGTCTAATTTTAAGTTGGTTATTATTTTCAAAAGAAGTGGTTATCGTTTTATTAAGGCAGTTATTTTTCAAAAAGGAAAATTCAAAATTTCCAAAATATACGACGCTTGGTTATTCCCGTGCCTGTTATCTTTTATACATCTCTTCTCCTTCGTTTTCACTTTACTCAGAAACCCTAGATCAAAAGCTTTTCACTGCTCTGCAATTTTTTTCTCCCAAACTTCTTTGTTTCAAAGTTCTCAACTTTCTTGCGAAACAAGTGAGAAAGTCTCTCCAAAGAAAAGCACAATGTCGTATCAGAGGAAGTCTTCCAGAATAGCAAACAAGGGACCACAAGGCTCTGGTGAGGGGCCTACGCATTTTGATCTCACTGAGGAAAGCGACATTCCCTGCGAGCGAGTCTCAAAAGCAGTCATCCCCAACTAGACCTCAAGATGAAATGATTTATGAAGACATCGAACCAGTAAGAACTCTAAAGCCTGCCTTTGTTTATAAACTTTACTCTGCGTTAAAGGAAGGGTCTGCTATGACTTTTGTGGATGAGTTTCTGAAAGAGAAGGGTTATAGAAACGAGACGCACTTTCTTACTGTAATGGAAAGGTCTGGAATTGTGCCTGAGGGAACGGCTGCAAGAGCGTTTGCAAATTTCCCGAGTGACCCTAGGTTTAGTAGTATGAATCCCTGAGGGAAAGGATGATGATGAAAAGATGTTCATGCATTTTAAACCATGGATGGGTGTGGCTGCGAGCCTAAGAGGGAAGAAGAATGAATTGTTCCGCTCGGACGGACACGGGAAGAGATATGAAAAATTTCTGAAGCGTGGGGTGATGAACCCACGAACTGTGGATTTCGATTTTCTTGACTTGTTGAGTATAAATCTGCAGAGAAATTCGAAAAGCTCCAACTTTATCAGTTCTGCACAGACTGTGACACAGCACATTCTGAATTGACTACCTATTTCTACTCCAATATCAGTTTCATTGATGCAAACAGTTTCACCTTCAGTGTGAGAGATAAGGAGTATGTCATTGATTGTGATATTTTGGCTGATGTGCTTGGTGTGGAAAGAAGGGCTTTCCAGCCAATCGGTGTGTCTGTAAGTTCTGCTACTCTTGAGCTAGCAAAGGACAGAATTGCAGAAGGAAGACTGTCTTATTCCAGAATGAATGCAACAAATACTTTGCTGCATAAAATTGTAATCAACTGTCTAAGACCCAAATCGACATCTAAGACAGATGTTTCAATTTCGAAGCGAAGTTGATGTTTGCCATCAAGATAGGTGTGAACTTCTCTTTGCCACATACCATCATCTTTCACATGTACGGATGCATGGTTAAAGACAAAGGAAAGCTTCCTTATGCTTTGCTCTCATTACTCGTCTCCTCAAACATCTCAACATTCAACCTCCGCATATTCTCACAGTGAAGACTATTGATAAAATGGTCATCGGGCTGAGGATGATTACCAAGATGCGTCTAAAAGAGCTTAGCAAGAAGCTGGAGCAATTCAAAGAAAAGACTCCTATCAAACTCAGACCAGACTCATCAGCAGCAAAAAGGAAAGGGAAAGAACCTGTGGCTGGTTCTACCAAGAAGCGAAGGGCTGTCATCCTGGAAGATGAAGATGATGAGGATGAAATACCTATCTCTGTTCTTATTTCTCAAATTGCTGCATCTACTCCAACTGTTCCAGAACATCAAGTTAAAGAGAAAGAGAAAGAGAAAGAGAAAGAGAAAGAGAAAGAGAAGACATAGGAAGAAAGAAAGGAAGAACGAGAGAAAGAGGAATAAAGAAAAGAAGAACAAAACGATGAACCAGAAAGAACAACTTCTCCAGCAGAAAAGGAGGATTTACAACATCCTGTCACTGAGGAATCGCCTCAGAAAGATGAATTCTTTTCTCCACCAGAAGACATGGAGACAGGGGGAGAAAAAGGAAGAGAACACACACCTCTTCAGTTGACTTTTCGAGAAGAGGATGCTCAAACAGGTGTGAGTCGATCACCTCCTGATGCTGAGGATATTCATGCTGCACAGTTTCCTGAAGGAGAGGCATCATCTCCACACAATGAACCTCCTGCTGACATTCCTACTGGCTTGACTCCACATTCAGACCGAGCTGAAACAAGCACTCAGACTGACAACTCTGGAGATTTTTGAAGGCTGCTTGAGATCATCTTGGAACTAAAAGGTCAAATTTATGCCATGGGATATGAATTTCAGACCTTGCAGAATGAAAATCATGCAATGTTCATCACTTTGCATGATCGATTAAAGATGTTGGCGTCGATTCGGGATACCGCAAAGGGCACTACTCTCACCCAAGTACAGGAAGATTTGAGGAAGTTGGAAGAAACTGTAAAGTCTATGGGAGACTTTCAACTTGTTCGTATTCCTCGAGCTCCTTGATTTTTTTAATGCTGACAAAAAGGGGGAGAAGACTTTGCAGATTCTTGTTCGTTCTTTTTCAAACCAAACCAAATTCTATCTTTTTATTGATTGACTTTGACTTGACTTTTTTAAACGTATGTAGTTTTGAATGTGTGCTCACCTTGGTAATACTTCAAGCTTTATAAATTAGATAGTACTGTCTGTTTATGACTAATGAGGTTTCGTGAATGCGGATCTATGTACGGGAAAGTACGTATGCACGGGATAACTTCTACTATCTTATCTTTTATATGCTTGCTTAAAAGTTGTATTGCGGGGCAATTATATTCAAATCTGCGGGAAAGTTTTGTCACCATCAAAAAGGGGGAGATTGTTGGATGAAATCCCTTATGATATTTTGAAGTTGACAAAACGGGTTTATCGGTCTAGTCGAAGACTTACGACTCTTTCGTCAAAGTCTGAAGTTCAAAGTCCGAAGATCAAAATCTGAAGGACAAAGTCGAAGATTAAAGTCCGAAGACTAAAGTCCGAAGCTAGCAAGCGAAGACTTATATTTTAAAGTCTACTCACATGGACAGTTTCCAGGACGACGTTTATTCTGATCTTATACGATCTTTCTTCTAACGTCTGATGGATATCTTTATATTGGATTCAGCTCTAAACGATCTAAGTTTTATATGGAATATGTTTAGATTCTTTGACGACTTCGCAACTTATATTTGGAAGGATCTACTTATGGAAACCGAGATCCTGATTGTATGGGCGAGCAGGATTGATGGGCTATCAACACTTACCTTAAAGAGCTCGAGATCTCTCTAATTGATTCTGTCCAACGGGTTGATTGGAAGAACTTCTTTGGAAGGTGCCAACGGTATTGAAGGCATGAAGAAGTATATAAGAGAGATGCTCTAGTTGTTGAAGGGTGCGGATAGAAGAATTCCAAAGTCTGAAATCTCCTCTATTACTTTGCGACATCATTCTTTGAGCATTACATGTAATCAAAAGAGAGATCATATTGTAGACCCTGAGGAAGTGTAGTAGAGTAATCTACACTGTGAACTCAAGAACGTGAGATTGTAATCACTCTTATTGATTCTTAGTGAAATCCAGCCTGAAGGGCTGTCCGTGCGGGAGAGTGGACGTAGGCTTGATCTAAGCCGAACCACTATAAATCTGGAGTCTTGATTCTCTATCCTTAATCCTTTATATTGTTATTTGCTTTCATTTGCTGCAATCGTTGACTTTAAATTATTCATATCTTATTTGATTTGAATTGTTAAAATTGCGATAAACACCTATTCACCCCCCTCTAGGTGCTAATACTAGTTCTAACATCCTGAAGCTCTGTTTCAGACTTGATCTGTAAAGAGTAAAACAACAGTTGAAGAACAGCATCTGGGTTTTCCACAACCACCAACACGCGGTCTCAGTGCAAAAGACATACTTCCCACACGGTCTATAAGGGCTTAGCTTGATGAATCTAGACATGGTGTCAAATAACGGATCTTTGCTTCCCATTAGTGCGCAAGCTGCATGGTTTGCAACACACGATGCATTCTTCCTCACATTCACAAAAGAGGAAGTCAAAGAGGGAGTCAAGTCTTTTGAAATGGGTTCGGGATGCGGGTTGAAGGAAGAGGCAATTTCTTTTAGCAACTCCTTCGTAGATGAGGGAGGAGCGAGTAGAATCCTGGGAATGATGTCGAGTTTCATAACGAAGTGGAAAAAGTAATCAGACCAACCCTCACGTCGGATGGCGTGACAAAAGGTGCCGTCAGTGGTTAGTGGGGATCCGAATGTTAAACAGAAAACGCGGGGAGTCTCCTTTTTCTCTGATTTGTGCTTCTCAAGGAGCCAAACAGTTGTATAAATCGCGATTGGACCGCCTGATGAATGGCCTGTAAATATTATCCTCTTGTTCTTGTCCGCCTCTTCTACCTGAATATCAAAGAAAAATTCAGGTTTATTTCTGACTGTTTAGTTTTTGCTTCAATGATGCTCGGTCAATGATGAACATCTTTACTGCTAATGGTTGGTTGAGAGAGATTTAAACTCAACCTTCTATATTATTGTTACTGTCTTATAGACTTGGAGAGGGTGTTCCTCATATTCCAATTAATGGAGACTACATGTATAAAAAAGCCTACAAGCCCTATATAATTTTATATGCTAGATTAGCGACGGGGGATTAACTTTTACAATCTGATGACACAGTACGGTAAATTGCAAACTGAAGCAAACCAGATCGTGCTTGTCATGCGACCTACGTACCTAAATCTTCGTTACATACTATGACTCGAGGAAAGTACAGAACTGGATGAGAGTTTCAATGGTAGGGGGGGCGTGGTTCTGAGCAAATGAGTGTGCAAGCTGTGGCTGCCGACCCATTGTGTTCCAGTGAGAGTTTGTATAAACTAGACTGGACGTAGGAAGGCACGCCTTGAAGGCACTACTCAAGTTTTCTCAGCTTCAACACGAAACTTAAAAATGCTCTGAGAAATACTACGACTCTGACACATTGAAACAATGGCGGAAACAGAGCATCATTCGAGATTCAAGAATACCTCCTCGCGTAAAGTTTGACCACTCTCCTCCAGAATCCGTACGAATCGTAACATGAATGCGTCGTTGACCTTGGCAGCCGCATCGCTGCCGATCCTTCTGAGAGACGGGAATTTCTCTGGGTAGATCTCGGTCTCTCCGAAAGGCGTGGTTTCGCTGACTTCACGGAACCAGTCTTCCGAAGACCTTGATTCAGGGAAGGCCACGATAACCTGCGAAGAGCTGGTGCAAATATTTAGCTTCTCTGGTTTCTTACGAGCTTCGATGGATACAGACAAGGCGTCCTTTATCACTTCCTTTTCGATGTCAAGATTGCTTTCCATCATGGTCTGCGTGTAAATGTGGACGTTCTTCTATGCGGGTTTCTCTCGGCAAAATGCACTTGTTGACGGTTTGGCTGGGAAAGGGAAGATATAGGCCAAACGGAGTTGGTCTAGGTTTACTCAAATATCCCTTCAATGACCGCTCGGTGGGGGCAATGGAGCACAAGCCTAAATGATCACAATCGTCGATCACATGGGTCCCCAGTGAGTCTTAACATCGAGCGGCTGTAATTGGTGGAATAAGGAGTGGTGCGGGTGATGGGCGTTTTGGGCAATTGAGCGCGCTAGGTGACTCGAATTATTATTGACCTGTCTTGGAGAGTGGTTGAGTCAATGGATAAAAAACAAGCATATTCTTTTGTTTTTAATTAGTAAATACAAGTTGGATTGAGAAATAGTGGAAAATTGTCCAAAAAGTCTTGAACCTATTAAACCAAAAAGTCTTAGAACCTATTGAATTTTTATCAACTTATTCTTAAATTTTTTAACTGTGCCAATTGAATCCTAAAACTTTTATGTTTTGACAATTGAGTTCATCCGAGCAATTTTTACTGGAAATCACCGTTGTGAACATCGACGGTCTTACATGACACGGTCAATATTAATATAGATAATTTTTAATTATATTTTTTAAAATTATTTGCTTATTTATTTATTTTCCTATGTTTTTTCTTCACTTTTCCTTCTTTAAGCTTTTTTTTTCCCTTTCCTAGTTAGGTTTATGAGGGTAGTCGGCTAGCCAATCTAGACTTGTGACGTCCCAATTCGTCACTTTCTAGACCTTGGATTTCATTTAATTAGAGTTACCACTCAAGCAGAAGTCTTTTATAAATGTTAGCATTTATAACATGAATTGAACACCGCAAGAAAAGATAGCATAACCCTTACTTGCATTTCTCATTTCCATCATCGGCTTATGTACATGGGGAAATTTACATTTGCATTTTATATTCACATAACCATATACCCAAGGGGTATGCACCAAAACGCTTGAGAATGGCAAAAAGGTTCCTATCTCCTCTACTTGACGATTTTCCATCTATACCCAAAAAAAAAAAAAAATAAATAAACAAAAAACTAAAATAAACTATAACAAAAACAAACTAACTACCACCCGGGCGCTTCAACTCCTAGGCGCCAGCTGCCCCAGAATCTAGTCCGTCACCTCTAAAACGGATCAGTCCGAAGAGCTCACCCTCATGGTTGAGAAACCATGAGATGAAGCGCACATCGTCCATCCAGCTTCGTAACAAGTGAAGAACAAGTTCGTATCCAGGTCTGGCACATCCTGGAACAAAACCTCTATATAGGCAATCGCTCTGTATTGTGCCACCAAAGGTACATCCATCGTAGCGATCTGGAAAAAAGTAAGGAGTGATTAACACCCAATAAGAGAAGCAACTAGACCATAGACTACACGATCCGCCCACCGCTTGTAGAAAACATAGTCCAAGAACAAGCAACCCGATTCATGCAATATACATAGACTAGAAAACAAATAAACCAATTCATCCGACATTTATTAGCAAAGGCATATCGCACTCATATAAATCAGACAAAGCAAGCAAACTATGTCGGATCCACACACACGATCCCTACACATATTTCAAGCACGACACCATGCAATTTACACGTGAACTCACACGTCTCGTGGATTTAGTTTTTCATGTGATCATTTTTCCAGCCACCGGGACGCTTGTCTGCTCGAGTCACTTTTGGGACGCTAGCCGGACTTCCACAGGACACTAATCACGGAAATCTCATTCCAAGGCATCTCAGTATCACACAGTCAAGACATCCAAGGATCGCTGGTCTTGGACATCTCGACGCCCCCGAGGGCATCATTAACATCACTCAACCGATGGAAATTTCTTAAATTGGGTTCATTTCACACAGTTCACGCTTCAAGCCCTTGAATTACACCATACAACACTCAAAGCCAGAACCCATAAAATCTACCACAGGTGATTTCCACATGCACAGTACATTAGTTCACACCATGCGCGCCATGTTGAACAACTATGACTTCCATTACTATGGCATGCACATCACCCGCGCATTCGACGCTCGGGGATTCACCATTAATACTATGCCAACATTCACAGCATCCAGACGCATGGCAATTCATCCATTAACATTTACAGCACATAAACTTGAAGATTCCAGAACATAACATCATGAATTTGCCCATGAAAGGCTTGGGTTTCGGATCATCCACCAAAACTGACCCACTACAAACAGTTTCTGAACTCAATTGCATAACTTTAGTAAACAAACTTGAAAAATTCTAAAAATTCAATGTCATAGAAAGGGCCCTAACTAACGTTTTCCATGAGGGGAGTTAAGTCTAGATCCTTATGTATGAATGGTAGTAATTCTTGCAACATGACCTTGAAACTGTTCCGTCAAGGCAGTATCACTGGTCCTAAAATTAAGTCCATTTAGACATCAAGAACTTCATCAATTGCCCCGAAATTTTTATTTGTTCTACCTCGGGATGCGTTTAACAACTTTTAAGAAAGCAAGCATGTAAATATTCGAACTAGAAAAATTTATAAAAATTAGCGAAGTCTCGGGGTCATGAAAACTGCAGTTCTGGACAGTTCATTATTGGTAGGAAGATGGGTCCATGAGTTGATCTTCCTAGCCCGAAAAATTCTGAGATAAATATATGTTGTAGGTCTAGGTGTTTAACAACTTTCATGAAGAAAGTCCTCACAGAATCGAACCACAACAGGCACAATAAAATCAACAGTTGTAGAGGGTCGGTACTAACAGTTTCGAGGACAACAACAATCATCCATCCGTTCTTGCATTATTCAAGTTTAAAGGTCAAGAACACCTCAAAAACTTAAATGCATGCACCAAGAACTATCTAGGGTCCTTTTGATAACGTTTTTGTTTCGGGAAACAATTTCTTTTCAAAAATCGTCTTTTTCTATTCCTATTCTCTGCAACATTTTTTAAGTAAAAGAACACGTTTGATAATTACACAAAATTTCTATTCTCAAAAAAAAAAAAAAAAAACATGAAAGCATTGGGTTTGAATCATAATTTTTTTATAACGTAGTATTTCTTTTAATTTTTTAATAATTTTTTAAGAATTATGTTTACTTTTTTTTTCTTTTCTTCGCCGCCCATTGCCTACCGCTGCCCCCGCTGGTAGCCAGGGCAGACGGTGGCAGGTGGCCACAAGCGGCAAAGAAGAAGAAAAACAAATAATAGAAAAATTAAACTTATTTCTAGAAATTGTTTCAAAAAACAAGAAATTATTTTTTTCTACTTTTCGTTTCTGTTCCAAATCTATTCTCGGCCATTTATCTAATTAGTTGGCGTTACCAAATAGATCTATATTCATTTTTTTTGTTCTGGGGAATAAAAGTATAAAAAATAAAGAAACAAAACGTTAACAAACAGGCCCCAGTCTTCTATCTATGGCCTAGAGGAAACTCGCACCTAAACCATGCAAACCGCCGAACAACAAGAAGATGGAGGAACCTAGCACCCAGTGCTTTCACTTACTTGGAAGCTGTCCTAAGGAATTCTTGCCTCACCACCCTTGCTGGTTCATGAGCTCTTGAAGCTCTCCTTAGGCAAAGACCAAGAGAAAATGGAGAGGAAGAAATGAGAAAGGTTCGGGTGAATGAGAAGAGGAAGGGAGGGAGAAGCCTGAATGATTTCAAGTTGGGGTGTTTTGCAAGTTTCCTAACTTGCATGGAATTCCATTGGATGGTGGGGGCGCGAAACCGAGGAGGGCGGAGAGATCAAGGGAAATTCATTAGGTTGTGCATGAAACTTGATTGGTCCACAGCTTAATCTTGTTCTAATCATAAAATGAAGGTCTTATAAGTGGTTTGGATGGTTTCCTTGGCATTTCCCCTAATGCACCATCATGAACTCTACTCCTCATCATTAACCCCTACTAAAATGTCCTAATGCCCATTTTGTCCCTATATTTTTCGTCCACAAGAGGAATTATAGGGTGCTCAATTGATAAACTCTTAGTTAGTGTTCATATTAGTGTTACAAGTAAGAACATATTTGCTATATGGACCCCCTATAGGATTCGGCTACTATAAAGAAATGGTAGTCTAGTCCACTAGGATTTATTAAGGTTACCTATAGAAATGTGCACTTATAATGTGCTCTCTAATTTATCTAAGGTCATATGGTCTTTAATAATGCTACACATCACATTGAATGTAACAAATGCTAATTGAACGATTGAAGAACTTGTTTTGATGCTAACACATAGCCATAACCCTAGTAACTATCAACTAGTGTCATGATTTGCAGGTCGCGATTTGCCCCGACCTTGGTCACGAACTCATTTGCCTTGTTTGTACCTTTCACATAGATGGTCCTACTCGAATCCTTCACTTATCATTAGAAATAGGGATCTCTATAGTCTACTGATGATTCTAGGATCAAGAAATTTAGGGTGTCACAAGGCTTGGGGGTTCATCACTAGAGGCCGGCCAAGGCAGCCCTCCCTTGAGACCGGCGACCTCCGTTGGCGATCAACAAAGTTCCACAATGGCTAGGGAGGGAAAAAGGGAAAAACGAAAAAGAAAAAAAAAAAAAGGAAAGAAGAGAAAAGGAATAAAAGCAATAAAAGTAAAGAAGGAAAAGAGAAGAAAAAAAGGGAAAAAATAATAAAAATTTGAAAAAATATCATTAAAATTTGTCTACATCTATGGTAGGATTAAAAGGTTTATGACTAAATTTAAGAATTTTTGGATAATTTTACTAAACAATAATATAATAGGAGCTAAGTTATCTCTTGGGTAGGCATGAGACATATCGGGTTATGGTATGAGACATCAAAGTAGGGTCACATGGGAGTGTGGTACTACCTATTTTAAAAAGTTAGGGACTGCCTTTCTTTTTAAACTTAATAATTAATATTCCAAAAGATAACGAAAAAAAAATGCATATGATTTCATACAACTTTAGGTGTTCAGCTATTGAGAAAGTCATGTTCCAAAATTTTCAAAAATAAAAAAGCAATGTACTTCCAAATCAAAACATTAGAAGGTATTTTACATGATAGAGATATCACGTTATGGTGGCATGTGGTGCAATCGATCAATCAAGAATAAGATGTATACATGCATAACATCAAATAGGATAAGCTCCATAGCACGCAAGCAATGATGATCATTCAGTTACACGAGGTCGTTAATGCCGTGTGATGTAATTCATCACACTAAATGTTTTCTTCTGACATGAGATAATTGGTGTTATGCTCGGAGACATTGAAGCGGGCTCACGCGAGATTAGGTGATCACTTACTGTTAATTATTGTTCATTGTGTTACTCTTTAACCAAAAAAAATGAAAAATGAAAATGTTGGGAATTGCCTTTCTTTTATTACTAGAAATACCGAATATTTTAAATGATTTCATATAGCAAATTTTCGTATACTTTCAAAAACTTTGAAGCATTCAATTTTATATAATTAGCCGTGTTTCAACTTTCCATTAAATAAAATAAAAAAGAAATGAAAATTAAATATGAAGTCTTTTTTTAACACTAATTATGTTGGGTCTAAAACCTAGATGGAACTTTCGCTTGCTGAAACAGATAACATTAATAATGTCTCGATGATGAGGAAATTACCCGTTAAGATGAGCCTACTCGTCTCATATTAACTCACGATGTGCTCAAGTATGTCGCGTCTCCTGTTGTAAGCTGTTGTCGTGGTTTGCCTTTGGGCAAAGGTGTAAAGACTTCAATCAAGTCTCATGATCCGGTCCGATAAGGGCTGAGAGTAGGGTTAAGCATTGTTTGGGTGAGTGGTTTGCACCTTCGAATCGAGAACGGTCTGTTGGAGAAAACTTCCTTATTTGTTTTGAAGCTGACAAAACGTTTCCATCAATCTAGTCTGAAGACTTGCAGACTCTTTCGACAAAGTCTGAAGACTGCCAGATCGCCAAACTCAAGACTCAAAGTCTACCCTCATTGATAGATTCTAGACCGACGAAGAAGACTTATCCAGAATCGAGTATTTCTTTAAGGATTTGATTCTATCGGCTAAAGAAGATCTCACGGCTGGAGATAGCATTTCGGAATCTATTATTCGTTTTGAAATTAATTCGACTAATTTGGATCCGTTGATTGGCAAAGCATACTTGGAAGGTTCTACTTATGGAAACCTAGATCCTGATTGTATGGGTGAGCAGGATTGGTGGGCTATCGTCACATTCCTTAAGTAACTCAAGATCTCCCTAATTGATTCTATCCAACGGGTAGATTGGAAGAACTCCTTTGGAAGGTGCCAACGGTTATGAAGGCATGGAGGAGTATATAAGGAAGATGCTCTGGTTATTTGAGGGAGTGCGCGATAGATAAATTCCAAAGTCTAAAGCTCCTTGTTCTTTGTTAATTCAATTGTTGAGCGTAAACTTGTACTCAAAAGAGAGTTTATACATTTGTGAAGCCTTGAGGAAGTGTAGTAGAGTCTCTACACTGTGGAATCAAGGAAGTGATACTGTAACAACTCTTTTGATTCTTAGTGGAATCTAGCTGATGCGCTGTCAGTGCGGAAGAGTGGACGTAGGCTTGAATTAAGTCGAACCACTATAAACCTTGTGTTCTTATTCTCTTCCCTAAACTCATTCACTTTGTTCGTAACTTTATTTAACTGTTAGAGTCTCATTTCCTTTTCAAAATCTACTGTTAAACAGACTCAAGTTAAAAGTAAAGTTTTACACTATTCTCTACAAAAATTTATTTTCGCACCTATTCACCCCATCTAGGTGCTCCTACTAGCATTTACAATTGGTATCAGAGCCTGTGTACTCATTTAAATTGAAGTGTTTTTACTTCAGAGTTAACGATCCATGGCTAGTATGTTGGCTCCAGGTTTGGTTGAAGGGCAAAGCAACACCAGACCGCCTTACTTTGATGGGAAGGAATACAGTATATGTAAAAACAAGATTAAGGGATTCCTAAGATCAAAAGACCCTCTTGAATGGGACGTGGCAGATAAAGGAATCATTCCTAAAGCTACAACAGTCTCAGAAAGAGGAAAAGAAGCTGTTGAGTCCAGCGAGATGACTCAAGAAGAGATAACCAAAAGACAAGCTCTTGATGCAAAAGCAATTTATTCCTTATATTGTGCATTATCTCCTACTGAATATAACATAATATCTTCTTGTGAAACAGCTAAAGAAGTCTGGGATAGGTTGCACATCACCTATGAAGGAACCGATCGAGTGAAAGAAACCAGAATTAATATTATGCTTGGTCAATACGAAGCCTTCAAGATGAAACCAGGAGAATCTAACACTGACATGGTTAGTCATTTTACAGAAATCGTGAATGGTCTTGAGTATCAAGGTCAACCAATCTCTGGACGCATGAAGGTTAACAAATTGCTGCGTGGACTTTCCAAAGATTGGAATCACATAAAGACCTCAATAAGGGAGACACAAAGGATCATGCCACTCTCTGTTGACGAATTGGTTGGCACTCTCCAGTCTTATGAAGTGGAGCAAATCAATGAAGATGAAGATCCCAAAGGTAAAAAATATATTACTTTAAAATCTAACGATGACTCTGATATTACAGATTCTGAAGACGATATGGACGATGAAGAGCTTGCTCTCATGATAAGAAAGTTCTGAAAACTGAACAAAAGGGGAAGAAGATTCAATTGGAAGAAACAAAGTTCTCAAAAGTCTCAAAATAAATCAGCAGAGGACGATGAATCCAATAAAGATGTGATTTGTTTTGAATGTAAGAAAAATGGACACATCAGACCTAACTGTCCCTTGCTGAAGAGAAAGAAAGGAAAAATTGAGAAATATAGAAAGGCTCTCAAAGCATAAACTTGGAGTGATACTGAATGTGAAGAGAGTGATGATGATTATGCTAATATTTGTCTAATGGCACAATCCGAATTAGATTCAGACTTTGAGACAGACTCAGACTCAAACAGTGAAATCGAGGTAAGTAATTTAAAAATCCCTACTAAAGTCTCTAAATATATTGATGAATTGTGTCTTAGTCTCAAAACCTCTCTCAAGAGGATTTCCGAACTAAAAAGGGAAAATTCTGCACTAAGCAACAGGAGATTGTTTGGAAAGAAAATGTCAAAAATTTAGATGAAAGTGTTATTACCTTGAAAGAAAATGCAGACTCTCTTTCTAAAGAAAATGCATGTTTGCAAAATGATATTTCAAGTATTTCAAAAAGGTTTTCTATAGGATCTGAGAAACTAGAAAAGATTCTTTCAGCACAAAGACCTTACTTTAACAAATCAGGCTTGGGAATGACTGCTGAAACCATTCCTCTAATCGATTTTCCAAAAGCAAATGAAAGAATTAAACAAAGACCTACAAAAGACTTTTATAGAAATCATTTTCAAAAAGTCTTTGTAAAACCTGTAGGCCGTAGTGCTCTCAAATGTTCTAAGTGCAACAGCTCAGAACATTTTGAGAAAGAATGTCCTATGGTTTGGAAACTTGTTAAGAAGGTTTGGGCAAAGACCGTATATTGCATTAACTCCATTGAATCCAAGAAAGTATGGGTACCAAAGAAAGCTTGAGTTTCTTTTTTAAATGCAGGTCACTATCAAGAAAAAGGTCAAATGGTACTTGGATAGTGGATGCTCAAGACATATGACAGGAGACTCAAGTTGTTTCATAAAGCTTATGGAAGTTAATGGTGGAAAAGTTTCGTTTGGTGGAAATAGTAAATGCAGAATTGTTGGATACGGAACCATAAAGATTGGAAGTCTCACAATCAGTAATGTTTCATTAGTGGAAGGACTCAACTACAACTTGCTGAGCATCAGCCAACTGTGCGACACAAGTTTCAAAATCAACTTTCAAGAAGGAATATGCTCAGGAACCAGTAAAGACTCCTCTTAGACTTTCACGGGACGAAGACATGGGAACATCTATCTTCTAGACATCAAACCAGAAAAATCCTAATGTCTAATTTCAATTCGAGAGGAAGCTAATCTCTGGTATAGAAAACTTGGCCACATCAACATGAAGCAAATAGCTAAGATCTTTGCAAAGAAGCTTGTTCGTGGACTACCCAACCTGACATACCAAAAATCTGATCTATGCACACCATGTGTGTTGGAAAAACATGTTAGAAATTCATTCAAACCAATAAATCAAGTTTCCACTAATCGTGTACTGCAGCTCCTACATATGGATCTTTTCAGACCAACTAGGACTCAGAGCATTAGTGGAAAGAAATATTGCCTAGTAATAGTGGATGATTATTCACGACTCACTTGGGTATATTTCTTGGCAAGTAAGTCTGAAACTTTTTCTTATTTCATAAAGTTTGCTAAGAAAGTACAGAATGAGAAAGGCTATGTTATTTCAAGTATACGGACAAACCATGGAGGTGAGTTTGAAAATCAAGATTTTGCTAAATTCTGTGATGAATCTGGCTTTCAGCATGTATTCTCCTCACTATACACTCAAGAGCAGAATGGAGTTGTGGAAAGAAAGAATAGATCGTTGCAAGAAATGGCTAGAACTCTTTTAATTGAAAGCAACATTTCTTCTCGTTTTTGGGCTGAGGTAGTTTCTACAGCATGTTATATTATTAATAGAGTCTTCTTAAGGCCTATTCTAGAGAAAACTCCTTAGTTGTTCAAAGGAAAGAAGCCAATTGTTTCCTATTTTCATGTGTTTGGATGCAAATGTTTTATATTGAAAAATACAAATGATCGAATTGGTAAGTTTGAAGAAAAATCAGACGAAGGCATTTTCCTTGGATATTCAACCACCAGCAAAGCTTACAGAGTTTACAACAAAAAGACTCAATCGGTGGAGGAATCAATGAATGTCAAATTTCAAGACCTTATACAAAATCAATCGATTCAAACTCAACCTGAAAAATCTAAACCTGCTCCAGACTCTACAAAGTCTAAATCCCCAGAAGCAGCTCAGACTTCAAAAGACCAACAACAAACGATCATTGAGGAATCAAATGAAGAAAAAGATCAGTCTGTCAAACCAACCAGCAACTGGAAGCACAAGTCTAGTCATCGCAAAGAACTCATTATTTGTGACATTGAAGAAGAGATTCGTACAATATCCAAAAGGCGTGAAAAGCCTAGCGATGTGGCTCTTATTTCTGAAATAGAACCCAAAAGCATAGAGGAAGCTTTAACTAATGAAAGCTGGATTGAAGCTATGCAAGAAGAACTCAGGCAATTCAGTATTAACGATGTCTGGGAATTAACTCCTAAACCAAAAAGTAAATCTGTTATTGGAGCTAAATGGGTTTTTAGGAACAAGATGAACGAGAAAGGAAAAGTCATAAGAAACAAAGCAAGACTCGTGGCCAAAGGATATACGCAAGAAAAAGGGATAGACTATGATGAGACTTACGCACCAGTAGCAAGGTTAGAAGCAATTAGATTATTACTTGCTTTTGCTTGTTATAAGAATTTCAGGTTATTCCAAGTGGACGTCAAAAGCGCTTTCCAAAATGGATTTATCTAAGAGGAAGTCTATGTGGAACAACCTCCCGGTTTTGAAGACCCAAGGAAACCAGACTCAGTATTTAGACTGAAAAAGATGCTATATGGTTTAAAGCAAACTCCTCGAGGTTGGTACGACAGGTTAAGTAAATTTTTAATCCAAAATGGCTTTGTTAAAGGTAAAGTAGACACTACCTTGTTTATCAAAAGAGAAAGCAAAAACTTTTTACTTGTTCAAATCTATGTTGATGATATTATTTTGGATCACCTAACGAAAATCTGTACAAGAAATTCTTTAAGTCTATGCAGGATGAATTTGAAATGAGCATGATGGGTGAATTATCCTTCTTTCTCGGACTTCAAGTAAAACAATTGAAGGAAGGGACTTTCATTCACCAAGAAAAATATGCTAAAGAACTTGTTAAAAAGTTCAATTTGGAGAATTGCAAAAAGACTGATATACCAATGTCAAGTTCGTCGAAGCTGGACAAAGATGAAGGAGGAAAGAAAATTGACCAAAAACTATACATGAGTATCATTGGTTCACTTCTTTATCTTACTGCTTCTAGACCTGACATTTTGTTTAGTGTTTGTATTTGTGCTAGATTTCAATCAGATCCCAAACAATCTCATTTAAATGCTGTGAAACACATCCTCAAATACGTTGCAACAACCTCTAATTTGGGTCTCTGGTATCCTAAAGAAGGAGTCTTTACTCTCCTTGGATACTCAGACGCAGACCTAGCAGGATGCAAAGTTGATAGAAAGAGCACCTCGGGCACTTGTCAATTGCTTGGTAACAGGACAATATCTTGGTTTTCGAGGAAGCAAAGCACTGTAGCTCTTTCAACAGTAGAAGCAAAGTATGTGGCTCTTGGAAGTTGTTGTTCTCAAATCTTGTGGATAAAACAACAGCTAAGAGACTTTGGAATCGAAGATTCATGCACTGAGATTAAATGTGACAACACCAGCGCAATTAATCTCACCAAGAATCCAATTCTTCATTCAAGAGCCAAGCATATAGAGATTCGACATCATTTTATTAGAGACCATGTTCAAAATGGATAAGTATTTATTCAATTCATTGACTCAAAGAATCAGCTAGCGGATATTTTTACTAAGCCACTAGAGAAAAGTCAATTTGAGTCTATTCGATCCAGACTTAATATCTTAAAGTCTAAAGAACTTTAGACTTAGGGATAAAAGTCTAAAGATGCTCAGACTCAGAAGATCAAGAATCTCGACTGTAAGTTATTTCTGTTTTAGGAATTTATCTTTCAAATAAAATCTCGAAAATGTACGTTTGTCTATTAATCTGTAATTGATTGATGTTATCTTCCCCAGTTTTCGTAATTATTGCAATCATTCCTTTTCAAAAAATAAGTTATCTTTTTGACAGTTATCTATTTTTCAAAAAGGCAGTTATTTTTGAAAAGGTATTTTCTATTTTTCCTTTTACGATGATCCGTATACCTCATTTTGACTAACTTATATACTGATCGTCTTCTTTACAAACCCTAGAAGCACAGAACATCACTCTCACTTTTACTCTCTAGATTAATCCTCAAAGTTTTCATCTTTCTTGCGAATCGAGTTTGGAATCTCTCAAAGACTATGAGAATGTCTTTCCAAAGAAAGTCTTCAAAGATCGCAAACAGGGGACCACAACATATGCGTGAGGGTCCTACGCACTTTGACCTTACAGAGGAAGTAGAATCTCCAAGACAGCAGTAGAATCCATAACATTCTCAACCACGTCATTCTCCTCGGGCTAGGCCACAAGATGTTCAACAACAAGCGGAGGAGGAAATTATTGAAAATGCAGAACTTGTAAGAACTCAAAAGCCTGCTTTTACCTTCAAACTTTACTCTGCCTTAAAGGATGGAGGCTCTGCATTGAACTTTATTGATGAATTTTTTAAAGAAAAGGGGTACCGAAATGAAACCCACTTTTTGCAAACGATGGAACATTTGGGAATTGCTCCTGCGGGCTCGACAGAAAGAGCTTTTGCGAATATCCCTAGTGATCCACATGTTGGAGGACATAATCAACCTGATGGAAATGATGATGAAAAGATGTTCACTCATTTTAAGCCTAGAATGGGTATTGCAGTGAATATTCAAAGCAAAAGGACGGATCTGTTTCGATCTGAGGAACACAAGCAACTTTACTCTAAGTTGCTGAAGCGAGGGGTGATGAACCCAAGGAGTGTGGACTTTGATTTTCTCGACTCTCTAAATGTGAAGTTGCGAGAGAAATTCACTTTACTTCAACTTGAACAATTTTGGTTTGAAACGACAGTAGCTCATCCAGAACTTATTGCGTATTTCTATTCAAATCTGAGCTTTTTGGATGCGAATAGATTCTCTTTCAGTGTTAGAGACTAGGACTATATAGTTGATATGGACACTCTGGCTGATGTGATTGGAGTAGAAAGAGGAGAGTTCCAATCAATTGGTGTGTATATTGGTCGTGCAACGGTAGAGCTTGTTTGGGATGGATGGCGAAAGGACGAATTTCGTACTTGAGGATGAATGCCTCAAACATTTTGCTTCATAAGATTGTGATCAATTGCCTTAGACCCAAATCGACTTTGAAGACTGACGTCTCCAACTCAGAAGCAAGGCTAATGTATGCTATCAACGCTGGCAAAAAGTTTTCTCTGCCACACATTATCATGTTTCACATGTATAGATCGATGGTGAAGGACAAGGGCCAACCTTCTTATTTAGCACTCGTTTCTAAGTTATTCAGACATTTGAATATTTAGCCTCCCAAGATTCTGTGTGTTCGAACCTGTGATCAAATGATGGTGGGACTAAAGATGGTTTCCAAAATGCGTCTGAAGGAGCTGAACAAGGCTTTGGAGCAATTTAAGGAAAAAAACCCCTGTCAAGACTCACCAAGTCTCTATGGCTGCAAAACAAAAAGGAAAGGAGCCCATGATAGCTCCATCCAAGAAAAGAAGAGCACTCATCTTGCAGGATGAAGAAGATGAGGAAGATGTCACCATTTCCGCTCTTGCTTTAAGAAGTTTACAACGTTTTGTTCCAAAGACAGATGAGAAAGAGGATCAAGACAGAGAAGAGACGAAACAAAGGAGTGAAGAGAGGGAATCGATGAGAAAAGAAGAAGAGGAAGAAAGAACTGCAAAAGAAGGCAAAGGAGAACAAGAAGAGACAGAGCATGAAGAGTACTTCTCTCCGCCTGAAGGCACTGAAATAGGGGGAGCTACTGAGAAAAGAGGTACATCTTCAATTGCTTTTATTAGTGAAGATGTTAGCCGTTCACCTGCAGATCCAGAAAATCTCTATGCCTCTCAATTTCCTAAGGAAGGTCATGAGGCTTCATCTCCAAATCTGGGTGCTCATGCTGAAATGCCATCATTTGCCAATACTCCTCAACCTAAACATGCAGAAGCAAGCACTCAGACTGACAACTCAGCAGACTTTCGAAGATTGCTTGATGTTCTTATGGAGATGCGAGGATAGATTTATGCCATGGGATGCGAAGTTCAGAATATGCAGAATGACAGTCAAGCCTCTTCAGTTTCTTTGCATGATCAAATTTAGGCCCTTAATCTTCAAGTTCAAGCAACTGCCAAGGGTGAAGAAGTGGCGCAACTGAAGGAGGATTTGAAAAAGCTGGAAGAGACTGTCAAGTTGATGGGAGAATTCCAGCTTGTTCGTGTTCCAAAACAATCATAATTTTATCCATTTCTCTTTTCATCTCTACCTTTTTAATGTTGACAAAAAGGGGGGGAAGCTGGGTGCAGATTTGACTTCTGTTTGATTTTTGTTTGACTTTACTTTTGTTTGGTTGTTTGGTTGTGACTGGTTTGGATCTGGATTGTTTGATCGTTTAATGCTTGCTTGCAGTATTTTAAGCGTTGATGGTATTCATGGCAAAGATAGTTGTTTTTACAGGACTAACACATTTCCTGTGGATGCAGATTCAATGCTATCTTTATCCTAATCCATTTATCTTTTATGAGATATCCTTGTTTGCTTGAGTATTGTCTTGCAGGTCAAAAATATCCAAATCTGCAGGAAAGTTTTTTCACCATCAAAAAGGGGGAGATTGTTGGAGAAAACTTCCTTATTTGTTTTGAAGCTGACAAAACGTTTCCATCAGTCTAGTCTGAAGACTTGCAGACTCTTTCGACAAAGTCTAAAGACTGCCAGACCGTCAGACTCAAGACTCAAAATCTGCTCTCATTGATAGATTCTAGACCGACGAAGAAGACTTATCCAAAATCGAGTATTTTTTTTAAGGATTTGATTCTATCGGCTAAAGAATATCTCACGGCTGGAGATAGCATCTCGGAATCTATTATTCGTTTTGAAATTAATTCGAGTAATTTGGATCCGTTGATTGGCAAAGCATATTTGGAAGGTTCTACTTATGGAAACCTAGATCCTGATTGTATGGGCGAGCGGGATTGGTGGGCTATCGTCACATTCCTTAAGTAACTCAAGATCTCCCTAATTGATTCTTTCCAATGGGTAGATTGGAAGAACTCCTTTGGAAGGTGCCAACGGTTATGAAGGCATAGAGGAGTATATAAGGAAGATGCTCTGGTTATTTGAGGGAATGCGCGATAGATAAATTCCAAAGTCTGAAACTTGTACTCAAAACAGAGTTTATACATTTGTGAAGCCTTGAGGAAGTGTAGCAAAGTCTCTACATTGTGGAATCAAGGAAGTGATACTGTAACAACTCTTTTGATTCTTAGTGGAATCCAGCCGGTGGGCTGTCAGTGCGGGAGAGTGGACGTAGGCTTGGATTAAGCCGAACCACTATAAACTTTGTGTTCTTATTCTCTTCCCTAAACTCATTCACTTTCTTCGTAACTTTATTTAACTGTTAGAGTCTCATTTCCTTTTCAAAATCTACTGTTAAACAGACTCAAGTTAAAAGTAAAGTTTTACACTATTCTCTACAAAAATTTATTTTTGCACCTATTCACCCCCTCTAGGTGCTCATACTAGCATTTACACGGTCCACTGAGGACCAATTCTTAAAAATATTAGAAACCGCCCGTTGATTCCATGGATCCACTAGGGAACCCAGTGGATTTATGGATCCGTCTCTAATCTCTACAAAATTACATTTATCAATTAATATCATGGTGAACCTAATTTCTATATAGAGCACTAAAGCTTGTTCAACCTTAAATTCGAATCAAAATGCGAGTCATTAATTTTGATGAAGGATTGAAAACTATAAGGGCGGAACGAATCAACAATACTCGTTAGCTAGAAATTTAATTTCTCCGAAAAGTCATGGTGTGATCCCTCTTAGGATTTCCCGACACCGGAAACATGTGGACAATTAGACTCCACGTTAAAAGTCCTAATCTCCACAGAAGTCAAAATATTAATCACTTGATCCATCCTTTTTCAACATCAACCTAATCTAATTACAGGAATAGTTAAGGAGAGACCTAATTATGGTCTTAAAACGAGCCATTAGCTCTTAATTTTGTATCATGATGGTAGAGAGTTGCAACATTTACGAACATGTCTAATCGGTCTCCTCTATCCTCTTTGTTTAATTATTTTGTTTTGACTAAGAAAGCAAATAATGGATTATTAGAATGAATGCAAAGTAGGGCAATTGATCCTGTTATGTACCCAAGAGATAAAATTAGTCAATAATGTCAAAGACTACAAATATATATGTATATGTGTGTGTGTGTCTATATATATATATATATATATATATATATTGGTCAAAAAACTACAATAGGTAATTGAGTTGGAATTTCTTTTTGAAAATATATATACACTGATCTAGTCTAAGTGAATAGGTGGACAATTCCACACCCCGATTGGAAACCAGACCAATTCTCATCGGTTCTAGTAAATTGGAAATGGGAACAGGACCGATCCCCATGGGAAGGACTGATTTTGAGCTAGTCCGATTTCAAGCAATCCCTTTGCACACTCCTAGTGGAGAATGATCGTCAGGGCATGAGGACATGGACAAGAAGTGGCTCTAGAAGGATGGCAAAGAGTGCAGCAATCAACCGAATTGTAAACATGCCTAGGATATTTTATAAACATAATAGAATTAATTTGCTTGAGGTATTGTTCGCTTTAGTCCGTCCCATACCAAGCTTCATGGCTTTGTCCTTTGACATATAGGAAAACACTTTCCCAAGAGACATATGATAAAATTTGAACAATATAGAGCACATTAGAATAGTCCCAACATGAGGATGACATGCAACAATCGAGAAATTGTCTAATTTTATGTGAATGTCAATCATGGACGATGCCACACTTCATCGAGTCATTGAAAGTGGTTTGGAGCACCACTTTAATTTATATATAAAATTATCTAAAAATTCATAAATTAACCCTACAATAATCAATTCAATTGTGCCCATTAAATTGTAAACATTTTGACGATTTGCCAATTTAGTTATAAACCTTTGGATAATTTATCAATTTAGTTCTTCTGGACAATTTTGGCTGAAATTTGCTAATACGAATGTTGGCTATCTGACATGAACAACTTTTTGCATTAATTTCTCTAATCTTTATATATGTTTTGAATATTTTTGTCCTTCGCCGATTAGTAGGCATCGACAATGGCTGGCGAAGGATCACAAGCCAGGGTGACCCTTGCAGGCCATCGCTGAGTCGCGACAAGTGGAGGAAGAAAAAAAAGAGAAAGAAAAGAAGGAAAAGAAAAAGGAAAGAAAAATTATAAAAAGTTCTCAAAAAATTTAAAACATGTAGAATATGGTCCATGTCAATTTCGGCCATTTTCTGTGATGCAGCCGGCATCCACATCAATTTTTGGCCAAAATTGGTAGAAGAATTAAAATGGCAAATCGTCAAAATATTTAGGACTAAATCAGCAAATCGTCAAATGGTTTAATACTAAATCGGCATAATTGAAATGTTTGTAACTAATTGACTATCATATGATATTTTTATGACTCTTCGGACTTGGTGTATCCATTTTAGATCCATACATTAGATATATTTGACTTTATACGCTTAAATCTAAGTTAAGAAATTATGCTTTATTTTTTACACAAGCACATCAACATTTTGCTTTTTATTAACTTATGACTTTAATAAAGAAAAAAAATTATTACGGGACACTCATGTTCTTATTTATTTTATTTTACTTTTGGCTCAAATGTTCTTAGCACAATTGGTGTTGCAATTCTCTAATTCAGACAAACCTGATTATAATAATAAACAGTTTGATTATAGAACCTCACGTTGCACTAGCTTACAATTTTTCTTCAGCCAATTTGCCATTTCAGAAAGGAAGCAAGCAATCCAAAATGTGATATGATCTAGAAATTAAAAGAAAAAGGAAAGAACGAGAAGCCAGCTGAGTTAGGTGTCGACAAAGTGGAGGTCACACGTCAACTCCCTCGATGCTCCCCGCCATGCACCAAAATACTATGGATTACCATGCGATGGGACATGTTTCCTATTATTCATGCCATGTCGCCAATTGATGGGCAACGAATATTGACACCACCCATATTTAATTATAGTAAAGCTTATATGTAGGTGGCATTCATGACTTGAATATCTATAAAAAGATATGGTTGCAAATTTTCTCCAATCAAATATAGAGGAAAATATCGCCAATGAATAAATGCAATGACATTGCTTAACAACAATAAAAATCACTTGAAAGTAGATAAATTATGTTCAAAGTAAAATTGTCTACATCAAATTGCAGTCCGTGATTTAAAGATATCCGGCAATAATTGGACTGCCACATTAGTAATTAAGGCAACAATATGCCGAGAGGATTTGATTGTATTTTGCTCAAAGGTCTAGGACCACACTTGATTAATGGAATGATTTACGACTAAAAATAGCAATTTTACCATTATCATTTACGCACCAACAATTTAGTTAACTCGTACGCATTGGAGGATCGTTTGACATTTATATTGTTATCTTTTCTGGCCACAAGGTTCGTATTGGTTCTACAAGTGAGGGACAAAAAAAAGAGAAAGAAACTAGGGCAATTGCTATACTGTTAATATAATATATTACCATTATCCTAGCCGATAGGCACCCTAAACGGGAAATAGACTTGCGAAATAGATAACAGGAAATATATTCATGTAGTGGTTAATTATTTCCTTTGAGTGCTCCCTGGTGGCCTTAACAACCGGCCCATCATTCCTATTGGCTCTCATGAGTACTGAGAAGATATTCCAATTAAATTAATATAATTTATGCAATTAAAAAATAAAATCGGGTAGTGGACCTCGACTTAGCAAAGTCGTTGCTTAGCAGAAGTGGGCCTTTCCTTTTTCACTTCTTGTTTGTTGGAGTCTTCCCCAGCGCACGCTCATTTGGTCATTTCCTTCTCGGCCTTATCCGGTGAAATGCAGTCTACCGACATGATTTGATTCTGTCTGAGCGTTCACATTGTTGTCCTTTATGTCCAGGATATTAATATTGTTTGCCTAAGAGGACAAGAAAAAAGAAAAGAAAGTACTAACTATATTGCCTATAGTGGACCTAAACAAGTCATTAAAAAACTTCATCCCGATTCAATCCGAATCTCGAGAATTTTGGGATGTAAAATACTTAGGGGTCTTCCCTCCTCCTAGGAAAGAGATCTTAGAGGATGTTGGGCATGTGGGTATTGGTACGTTTAAAAGAAGGACACGGTCCTATCAGCCCACCTGAATTATTAAGCAGGTGGGGCAGCCCAACTTGGAAGTTGACCTGGACTTGGCAAAGTCCTTGATTTTGGAGAAGTGGGCCCTTCCTTTTTCACTTATTGTAGTTGGAGTCTTCCTCAGCACGTGCGTGTTATGGTCATTGCCTTGTGGGCCTTATCCTGTGAATGGAGCCGACCCGCTTGATCTGATTTTGTTTGAGTGTTTATATTGTTGTCCTTTATGTCCACGACCTTACTGTTGCTTATCTAAAAGCAAGGTCAAAAAGAAAGAAACGAAGGTACAAGCGACACTGCCTATGGACCCAGTGAACAACTAATATGAAATGACCAAGACCTCTTTCGACCCCAGTAATTTATATTTATTTATTTATTTGCATCAGAATTGGGGATTCGATCGTTGCCATAACTTGCTCTCATCTATATTCAACCCTACACGAAATGCTTTAGAAAAGACTCACTATGGCTAAAAGAAGTGGATGGCAAAACCATACCAGCATATGGACTTGCAGCCAAAATAATTGGAGAATGCTCGTAGTTGCTTAAGTCATTCAATTCGATCCACATATTTCATCGTGTTAGTTCATGTTCCTACTAAGTCTATCAAGCCTTCGCATGAATGATTCTGTTGTCTCTCTAAATCATGTAAAGGATTCGGCCAAAAGGTGATCCATTGAAATGACCATGGATACTGGTGGATTTCTATAGTCGGGACAAAAGGTGATCGAGTCATATTGATGGAGCATTTTGGGAAAGAAAAGAGCGAGAAGAATCTCGATTTTCGCCATTTAAATCTTTTTGGGTCAATTGGGCCGGGTGCTATCCACTTTCAATCCACCACTAGTCATGGAATTTGAATCTAGATTGAAATTTTCAAACCTATAATAAGATGTAATTAAGTTCATTACTCAAAGTCACTAGCCATTTGGCCTTCTTTGTTCTCAAAGGTTTGATCTCTAAAATTAGACTAAATCATATTAGCTGCAGTGGTTATGTCTTCGTTTCATTTGCATTTGCGATCCTGCTAATGTGCATCGCACAATCCTTTCAACTCTCCACAAGAGTCGTGCTCATCTTCCTACGGCTCCCTCTATTCAACTTTCGAAAGTTGACATAGATGTCACTCATGGAGGATGCCACACATCATCGAGTCATTAAAAGTGGTTTAGAGCACCACTTTAATTTATATATAAAATTATCTAAAAATTCACAAATTAATCGTACAATAGTCAATTCAATTATAAACATTTCAATTGTGTCCATTAAATTGTAAACATTTTGACGATTCGCCAATTTAGTTATAAACCTTTGGATAATTTATCAATTGAGTTCTTTTGGATAATTTTGGCTGAAATTTATTGATAGGGACGCTGGCTATTTAACGTGGACAACTTTTTGCATTTTTTAGAATTTTTCTAATCTTTATATATGTTTTGATTTTTTTTTTTCTTCACCAATCACTAGGCATCGGCAATGGCCAACGAACAATCACAGGCAAGGGCAATCCTTGCAGGCCATCGCCGAGTCCCGCGACTAGTGGAGGAAGAAAAAAAAGAGATAAAAGAAGGAAAAGAAAAAGGAAAGAAAAATAAGAAATTATAGAAAACTTATAAAAAGTTCTCAAAAGATTTAAAACAGGCAGAATATTATCCACGTCAATATTGGCCATCTTCTATGACGCAGCCGGCATCCACATCGAGTTTTGGCCAAAATTGGCAAGAAGAGTTAAAATGGCAAATTGTCAAAATATTTAGGACTAAATAGGCAAATTGTCAAATGGTTTAAAACTACATCGGCACAATTGAAATGTTTGTAACTAGCTAACTGTCATATGATATTTTTATGACTCTTTGGACTTGGTGTATCTATTTTAGATCCATACATTCGACATATTTCACTTTATACGCTTCAATCTAAGTTAAGAAATTATGCTTTCTTTTTTACACAAGCACATCAACATTTTGCTTTTTATTAACTTACGACTTTAATAAAGAAAAAAAATTACGGGAACTCATGTTCGTATTTATTTTATTTTACTTTTGGCTCATAGTTTTTAGCACAATTGGTGTTGCAATTCTCTAATTCAGACAAACCTGATTATAATGATAAACAGTTTGATTATAGAACCTCACGTTGCATCAGTTTATAATTTTTCTTCAGCCAATTTGCCGTTTCAGGAAGGAAGCAAGCAATCCAAAATGTGATATGATCTAGAAATTAATAGAAAAAAGAAAGAACGAGAAGCAAGCTGATAGGCACCCTAAACGGGAAATAGACTTGCGAAATAGATAACAGGAAATATATTCATGTAGTGGTTAATTATTTCCTTTGAGTGCTCCCTGGTGGCCTTAACAACCGGCTCATCATTCCTATTGGCTCTCATGAGTACTGAGAAGATATTACATTTAAATTAATATAATTTATGCAATTAAAAAATAAAATCGGGTAGTGGACCTCGACTTAGCAAAGTCGTTGCTTAGCAGAAGTGGGCCTCTCCTTTTCACTTCTTTTTGTTGGAGTCTTCCCCTTCGCACCCTTATTCTAGTCATTTCCTTCTCGGCCTTATCCCGTGAATGGAGTCTGCCGACATGATTTGATTATGTTTGAGCGTTCACGTTGTTGTCCTTTATGTCCAGGATATTAATATTGTTTGTCTAAAAGCAAGGACAAGAAAAAAGAAAAGGAGGTACTAGCTATATTGCTTATAGTGGACCTAAATAAGTCATTAAAAGACTTCATCGCGATTCAATCCGAATCTCGAGACTTTTAGTGCCTGTTTGGTAACCATCCAAGCAATGACTGATTCTGACTTTTTGTTCTCAGGAATAGTTTGGGAACAGAATCGCGTTGGATAAAATTTTTGTTCCCAGGAACAAATTTATATTTTTTTTGTTCCCGGAAGTAGATTTGGAACAGAATCAAAAAAAAAAAAGTTGATTCTTGTTCTGGGAACAAATCTAAGAATCAAAACCAACTCTTCTTCTTCCATTTTCTCTTCTTCTTCTTCATCGAACGCCATCCTGCAGTTGCCGTTCGTTGCCGCCCGCCACTGCCACCAATCACAGACAATCGATCCGGCGAGCTCACTGAAGGCAAGCCTAGCCATCGACGAGGCTCGCCTAGCCCACCGGTGGCCAAGTGAGCCTCGCCTAGCCCCGGCGAGGCTCGCCCAACCTCGGTGAGGCCAGTCTGGCCAACGGCGAGGTCTAGGTGAGCCTCACCTAGCTGCCAGCAAGGCTTGGTCGACGAGGGCCGACCTCACCGAGGGCCGGAAACCGGCCTGAAGAAGAAGAAGAATAGGAGAAAAAAAGAAAAATAAATAAATAAATAAAAGAAAAAAAGGGAAAAAATAAAAGAAAAAAATTATAAAAATTATTTAAAAATTAAAAGAAATTGATTTGGAATAGAATCAATAAGCACAGTACCAAATGCAATTCTATTCCAGAATCAGAAATTTTGGATAGTTAACAAACAGCTTAAAATGATTAGAATCTGTTCTTGGGAATAGAATAAAAAAGAATCATTTCTTATCAGAATCTACTCCCGGGAACAGAATCGTTATCAAACGCGCCCTTAGAATGTCAAATACTTGGGGGTCTTCCCTCCTCCTGGGAAGGAGAATTTGGAGGAAGTTGGGCATATGAGTAATGGCATGCTAAAAAGAGGGACACGGTCCTATTCGCCCACCTGAATTATTAAGCATGTGGGGCAGCCCCAACTTGGAAATTGACTTGGACTTGGCAAAGTCGTTGATTTTGGAGAAGTGGGCCTTTCCTTTTTCACTTATTGTAGTTGGAGTCTTCCTCAGCATGTGCTTGTTATGGTCATTGCCTTCTGGGCCTTATCCCGTGAAGGGAGCCGACCCATGTGACCTGATTTTGTTTGAGTGTTTATATTGTTGTCCTGTATGACCATGACATTACCTTTGTTTATCTAAAAGCAAGGTCCAAAAGAAAGAAAATAAGGTAGTAGCTATCCTGCCCATAAAACTAGTGAAGAACTAATATAAAAAGACGAAGACCTCTTTTGACCCCAATAATTTATTTTTTTATTTTTATTTTTTTGCATTAGAGTTGGGGATACGATCATTGCCATAACTCGCTCTCATCTCTATTCAACCCTGCACGTAATGCTTTAGAAAAGACTCACTTTTGCTAAAAGAAATGGATGTCAAAACCATACCAACAGATGAACTTACAGCCAAAGTAATTGCAGAATGCTCGTAGTTGCTTAAGTCGTTCAATTGGATCCACATATTTGATGGCGTTAGTTCATGTTCCTACTATGTCTATCAAGCCTTCGCATGAATGATTTCATTGTCTCTCTATATCATGTAAAAGGAATCAGCCAAAAGGTGATCCATTGCAATGGCCATGGATAGTGGTGGATTTTATTAGTCGGGACAAAAGGTGATCTGCCGTATCGATGGAGCATTTCGGGAAAGAAACAGAACGAGAAGAATATCGATTTTCACCATTTAAATCTTTTTAGGTCAATCAGGCTAGGTACTATCCACTTTCAATCCACCACTAGCCATGGAATTTGAATCTACATTGAAATATTCAAGCCTATAATAGATGTAATTAAATTCATTACTCAAGGTCACTAGCCATTTGGTCTTCTTTGTGCTTAAAGGTTTGATCACTAAAATTAGACTAAATCATATTAGCTGTGGTGGTTATTGTTGGAGAAAACTCCTTATTGTTTTAAAGCTGATAAAACCTTTCCTAAAGCTTAGTCTGAAGAACTCCAAATACTACTGTCAAAGTCTGAAGACTGCTAGACTTTAATCTCAAAATCTGACCTCACTAACAGATTCCAGACCGAAGAGTGTAGACTTATCCAGATGAAGATTTATCTTTAAGGATGCGGTTCGTATGGTTCATGGAAGATCTTATGGTTGGTTATAGCATCTTATGATCAATTATTCTTATTGAAATCAATTTAGATAACTAGATCTCTTGAAAGGTAAAGTATATTTGGAAGGTTATACTTATGGAAACCAAAATCCTGATTGTATAGACGAACATGATGGATGGGTTATCATCGCATTCCTTAAATGACTCGAGATCTCCTTGATTGATTCTGTCCAACGGGTAGATTGGAAGAACTCCTTTGGAAAGTGCCAACAGTTGTAGAGGCATGAAGTAGTATATAAGGAAGACTCTTAAGTTGTTCGAGTGTGTGCGTGAAAAAAAAATTTCAAAGTCTGAAGCTTCCTAGTTCTTCGTTGTTTCAATTGTCGAGCTTAACTTATACTCAAAAGAGAGAGCAAACACCCGTGTGACTTTGAAAGAGTGTAGTAGAGGTTCTACATTGAGAAGTCAAGGACATGAGACTATAAAATCTCTTTTGATTCATAGTGAAATCCAGCTAGTGGGCTGTCAGTGCGGAAGAGTAGACGTAGGCTTAATCTAAGCCGAACCACTATAAACCTTGTGTTTTTATTCTTTTTCCCTGAACTCCTTACTTTATTTCATAGCTTTATATATCTGCTTATAGCTGTTTACATCTTCAGTCTATTATCTTCTAAAGGCAAATTACTTTCATTAATTCATGCGAAAATTTTCCTTAACACCAATTCACCCCCCCTCTAGGTTTTCTTACTAGCCCTTTCAATTGTTATTAGAGTCTGTGTGCTCTTTTTATTGAAGTTTTTTTACTTCTGAGTTAAAGATCTATGGCTAGTATTTTGGCTTCAGGTTTGGTTAAAGGCCAATGCAACACTCTAATGGGAAGGAATACAATGTGTGGAAAAACAAGATGAAGGCATTCCTGAGATCGAAAGATCCCCTGGAATGGGACGTAGTAGAAAAAAGGTTTATTCCCAAAGCTACATCCATCTCCGAAAGAGGAAAAGAAGTTGCAGACGCTGACAAAATGGCACAAGAAGAAATAACCAAGATACACGCTCTTGATGCTAAAGCCATTTACTCTTTATATTGTGCTTTATCTCCTACTGAATATAACAGAATTTCATATTGTGAAACAGCCAAAGAAGTTTGGGATAAGCTGCATGTTACCTATGAAGGAACTAATCGAGTTAAAGAAACAAAAATCTATATTCTACTCAAACAATATGAAGCCTTATAGATGAAGTCATGAGAATATATCACTGACATGTTTAGTCGTTTCACAAAAATTGTAAACGGTCTAGCATATCAGGGACAGCCAATCTCAGGACCAATGAAGATTAATAAATTGCTACGTGGACTCTCCAAAGACTAGAATCATGTGAAGACTTCAATAAGAGAAACCCATAGGATCATGTCGCTTTCTGTAGACGAAATAGTTGTCACACTTCAATCATATGAAGTAGAGCAAATCAATGAGGAAGAAGATCCTAAAGGTAAGAAGTCAATTGCTTTAAAATCTAACGATGATTCTGACACACATTCAAAAGATGATATGGACGATGAAGAACTAGCACTCGTGATAAGGAGATTCAGAAAGTTGAATAGAAATGGAAGAAAATTCAACTGGAAGAAGCAAGGCTCTCAAAAGTTTCAGAACAAATCAACTGAGGATGATGAAGTCAACAAAGATGTGATCTGTTTTAAATGCAAGAAAAATGAGCACATTAGACCTAATTATCTTCTGTTGAAGAAAAAGAAAAGAAGAACTAAGAAATACATAAAGGCTCTCAAAGTAGAAACATGAAGTGATACTGAATGCGAAGAAAGTAATGAAAAATATGCCAATATATGTCTAATGGCAAATTCAGAATCAGACTCAGATCTTGAAACAAACTCAGACTCAAACAACGAAATCGAGGTTAGTAATTTAAAATTTTCTACTAAAGTTTCGAAGTACATAGATGAACTTTGTCTTAGTCTCAAAACCTCTCTTAAAATGATTTCCAAACTGAAGAGGGAGAATTCTAAACTTAAGCAACAGGAAACTTTTTGGAAAGAAAAGTTTAAAAACCTCTCTTAAAAGGTTTGAAGACTTGTTAAGAATGATTGGGCAAAAACTGTATTTTGTACTAATTCCCCTAGACCCAAGAAGATATGGGTACCAAGTCACTATCAAGAAAAAGATCAAGTGGTATTTGGATAGTGGTTGTTCGAGACACATGACTGGAGATTCAAGTTATTTCATTAAGCTTATGCAAATAAATGGTGGAAAAGTCTCTTTTGGTGAAAACAACAAAGGAAGAATTGTTGGATGTGGAACTGTGAAAATTGGAAGTCTCACAATCAACAATGTTTCCTTGGTGGAAGGATGGAATTACAATCTACTCAGCATTAGTCAACTATGCGACATTGAATTCAAAATCAATTTCCAAGAGGGAATTTGTTCAGGAACTAGTAAAGATCTATCTCAATTCTTTACTGGACGAAGACATGTGAATATTTATCTTCTGGATAGAAAACCAGAAAGTTCTCAATGTCTAATATCCATTCAAGACGAAGCAAATCATTGGCATAGAAAGCTTGGCCATGTTAATATGAAGCAGATTGCCAAGATCTCCTCTAAGAAACTTGTTCGTGGACTCCCCAATCTGACTTTTCAAAAGACTGATCTATGCACACCATGTGTTTTGGGAAAACAAGTTAGAAGTTCTTTTAAACCTATAAATCAAGTTTCTACTAATCGAGTTTTGTAACTTTTGCATATGGATCTCTTTGGACCAACCTAAACTCAAAGTTTTGTGGAAAGAAATACCATTTAGTAATTGTGGATGATTACTCTCGCTTTACATGGATATACTTTCTGGCAAGTAAGTTTGAAACATTCCCTTACTTTTTAAAATTTGTCAAGAAGGTACAAAATGAAAAATGTTATACTATATCAAGCATATGGACAGACTATGAAGATGAGTTTGAAAATCAAGACTTTGCTAAATTTTGTGATGAATCTGGTTTCTAGCATGTTTTCTCTTCTCCATATACTCCAGAGCAAAATGGTGTTGTGGAAAGAAAGAATAGATCATTGTAGGAGATGACAAGAACCCTTTTAATTAAAAGCAATATTTCTTCTTGATTTTGGGCTGAAACAGTTTCTACAGCTTGCTATATTATTAACAAAGTGTTTTTAAGGCCTATTTTAAAGAAAACTCCTTATGAAGTTTTTAAAAGGAAAAAGCCAAATGTTTCTTATTTTCATGTGTTTGGTTGTAAGTGTTTTATTTTGAAAAATGCAAATGATCGAACTGGTAAGTTTGAGGAAAAATTAGATGAAGGAATTTTACTTGGGTACTCAATCTCAAGCAAAGATTATAGAGTATTCAACAAGAAGACTTAGTCCGTGGAAGAATCTATGAACGTCAAGTTCCAAGACTCTATGCAGATTTAGCTGAATCAGACTAAACTTGAAGATTTTGAACCTACTCCAGACCTTCCAAAGTTACTTCCCTCGAAGTGGTTCAGACTCCTGAAGTTCAATTACAAGATGTTCCAGAAGATTCAACTGAAGCAGAGGATCAACATACTCATAAACCAACTAGCAACTAGAAGCATAAGTCAAGTCATCCTAAAGAACACATCATTAGTAATATTGATGAAGGAATTCGTACTAGATCCAAAAGGCGAGAAGAGTCTAGTGCTTTAGCACTTGTTTCTGAAATTGAACCCAAAACTATAGAAGAAGCCTTGATTGATTAAAGCTGAATTAAAGCCATGCAAGAAGAGCTCAGATAGTTCAGCATCAACAATATTTGGGAATTAATTCCTAAACCTAAAGGTAAATCTATTATTGGAACTAAATGAGTTTTCAGGAACAAGGTGGACAAAAAAGGAAAAGTGGTCAGAAACAAAGCAAGACTCGTGGCCAAAGGATATACGCAAGAAGAAGGAATAGACTATGACGAGACCTATGCACCAGTAGCGAGGTTAGAAACAATTAGATTATTACTTGCTTTTGCTTGCTATAAAAATTTCAGGTTATTCCAAATGGACGTGAAAAGTGCATTTCTAAATGGATTTAAGAAGAAGTTTATGTGGAATAATCACCTGGTTTTGAAGATCCAAGAAAGCCATACTCAGTTTATAAACTGAAAAAGGCCATATATGGACTAAAGCGGGCACCTCGAGCTTAGTATGAAAGGTTAAGTAAATTTCTAATTCAAAATGGTTTTGTTAAAGGAAAGGTAGATACTACTTTGTTTATTAAAAGAGAAGGTAAAGATTTTTTACTTGTTCAAATTTATGTTGATGATATCATATTTGGATTACTTAATGAATATCTTTGCAAGAAATTTTATAGATGCATGCAGGATGAATTCGATATGAGTATGATGGGTGAGTTAACTTTCTTTCTGGGATTACAAATTAAACAATCAAAGGAAGGAATTTTCATTCACCAAGAAAAGTATGCAAATGATCTTATCAAGAAGTTTGGATTGGAGAATTGCAAAAAGACATAGACACCTATGTCAAGTTCTTCGACGCTGGATAAAGATGAAGGAGGGAAGAGTGTAGACCAGAAGCTATACAGAAGCATAATTGGTTCACTTCTTTACCTTATTACATCTAGACCTGACATTTTGTTTAGTGTTTGTGTCTGTGCTAGATTTTAATCAAATCCTAAAGGATCTCATTTATCTGCTGCAAAGCGCATCATCAAATACGTTGCAACAACTCCAAAATTAGGTTTGTGGTATCACAAATAATGAGACTTTACTTTCCTTAGATATTCAAATGCAGATTTAGCATGATGCAAAGTGGACATAAAGAGTACTTCTGGTATATGTCAATTGCTTGGAAACAAGCTGGTATCATGGTTTTCAAGAAAACAGAGTACTGTAACTCTTTCAACAACTGAAGCAGAATATGTAGCTCTTGGAAGTTGCTGCTCTCAAATATTATGGATAAGGCAACAGCTAAGAGACTTTGGAATTGAAGAATCGTGTACCAAGATCAAATGCGACAATACGAGCGCCATTAATCTCACAAAGAATCCAATTCTTCATTCAAGAGTAAAGCATATAGAGATTTGACATCATTTTATTAGAGATTATGTTTAGAATGGAGAAGTTATGATACAATTTGTTGACTGAAAGAATCAGCTGACAGACATATTTACAAAGCCACTGGAGAAAAGTCTATTTGAATCTATTCGCACCAGACTGAACATTATACCCTTTAGCAGTTAAAGTCTAAAGATAATCAGACTCAGAATAACCAAAAGTTGCGACTGTAAGTTATTTCTGTTCTAGTAGTTTAATTTTTGGATAAAAACTTGAAAATGTACGTTTACTTTTTGAATCATTATTTACTTATTTCATTTTTCAGAAATAATCTTTTTTAGTTTTTGAATTTATGGCAGTTTTTCATTTTCAAAAAGGCAGTTTTTACTTTTTTCTTTATGACAATTCGTATACGTCGTTTCATCTGCTTTATGTATTGTTGATTTTCTTCTTCTTCATTTTCACTCTCAAAACCTAGAATATGAAATTCCCACTTGTTCTCACTTTCTCTCTAGTTTATTCCAAAAAAAATTCACCTTTTTCACGAACAAGTTCGAGAATTTCACCAAGAAAGCGACGGTGTCTTCAAGAAAGTCTTATAGAATCGCTAGCAGGGGACCACATCATATGCGTGAGGGTCCTACGCACTTCGATCTAACCGAGGAAGATGACTCTCCTCAGCAGCAACAACAAAGTCAACAACAACATTCTCAATTGCGCCAGTCTTCTCAATACAGGACTCAAGATCCTCCAAAGCATCAACTAGAAGAAGAAATTGTGGAAGATGTAGAACCTGTAAGAACGCTGACTCCTAAAGTTCTTTTCAAACTTTATTCTAAGTTGAAAGAAGATGGTACTGCAATGACTTTGATCAATGAATTTCTGAGAGAGAGGGATTATAAGAATGAAACTTTATTCTTGCGAGAGATGGAAAAGATGGGCATTGCGCCTAAAGGATTGGCTAATAGAACATTTGCCAACTTTCCGAGTGACCCGCGTTTCGATACTTTCAATCAGCCTGAAGGAAAAGACGACGATGAAAGAATGTTCACACATTTTCAGCCTAAGATGGGAGTGGTTGCAAATGTTCGTGGTGAGGGAGCTAGTGTTTTCCGCTCTAACGATCATAAAAAGACCTTCTCAAAATTGCTGGAGCGAGGGGTTATGCACCCTAGAAGCATTGATTTTGATTTTCTTAATTCGGTGAATGTAAATCTGAGGGAGAAGTTTGCACTTCTTCAAATGGAACGATTTTGCTCTAAGACAACAGTCGCCTACCCAGCACTCACAGCGTACTTCTATTCAAATCTATCATTTTTGGATGCGAATAGATTTTCCTTTACAATTAGGGACAAGGAATTTCAGGTCGATGTAGACACACTAGCTGATTTGATTGGGATGGAAAGAGGGTGTTTCCAACCAATCAATGTATCAGTTGCTCACGCTACACTAGGACTTGTACGAGACAGATTTGCTGAAGGCAAAATTTCCTACACAAGAATGAATGCCTCTAATATCTTGCTTAAGAAGATCGTGATCAACTGCATACGGCCCAAATCTACGTCAAAGACTGATGTTTCTAATTCAGAAGCAAAGCTGATGTACGCCATCAACATTGGTTACAAGTTCTTTCTACCTCACACTATCCTCATGCGCATGTATAGGACAATAGTGAAGGACAAGGGACAACTCCCTTACGCTACTCTTATCACAAGACTCTTCAAACACTTCAACATTCATATTCCTACCTTTTTGTGTATGCAAAGCATTGCTCCAATGGTGATTAGATTAAAGATGGTCATAAAGATGCGTCTGAAGGAGGTCAGCAAGGTTTTAGAGAGCATGAAGGAGAAGTTTCCTGTCAAGGCAAAGCAAGACTCTGTAACAACAAAGCAAAAAGGTAAGGAACCAATGACGGAACCTATCAAGAAGAGGAGAGTGCTCATCTTGGAGGATGAATAAGATGAGGATGATGTTACACTCTCCGCCTTTGCCTTAAAGAATTTATAGAGTTTTGTTAGCTTTCAAGAGGGAAGAGAGACAACAGAAAAAGAAGAGACAGAGAAGAGAGATGAAGGAAGAAAATAGATGAGATCAAAGGAAGAGGAAGGAAGAAGAGAAGAATAAGAAGAAGAGGGTCAAGAGGACTCTTTTGAGCCAACTTTGGCTGTATTTTTGTCAAGTGACTTTGAAAAGATAGAGTGGAACTGCTGGAGAAAGAGGAAAGGGGACACATCACTCAAATGTTGAAGTTGAAGCAGAACAGGAAGAAGAATTAATTTCTCCACTTGAATGCACACAAACAAGGATAGCTGCTGAAAAACAAGGTATTTCTTCACCTGCTCAGGTATCACCCATTAGTGATGTTAGTCAATTTGTAGCAGATCCAAATGATGTGTATGCCCCTCTCTACCCCGAAGCAAACATTGAGGCATCCACTCCTAGTCATGGTGGACGAACTGCTGAAGAACTCTCCAATCTCAAGACTCCCGAGACTGACTTGGCTGGACCCAGTGCTGCACCAGAACAAACAGCAGACTTTTCAAGACTGTTGGATATCCTGTTGGATTTAAGGAGACAGTAATATGGCTTGGAGTTTAAGATAAAGGATTTAAAGAAAGCCTTCTTGACTACTTTAGTTTCTCTACAAGATCAGCTACTCGCCCTGAAGACTCAAGTGCAAGATAATGTGAAGGGTGAAGATTTACAGCAACTGAAGGATACTCTTGGAAAGCTTGAGGAAACAATTAAATCCATGAGAGAATTTCAGGTTGATCGAATTCCAAAATAGCCCTGATTTTCACACGACTCTTTTCACTCAACCTTTTTGCTGTTGACAAAAAGGGGGAGAAGTGTGCAGATTTGTGCAGATTTATCTTTTTGAGCACATTTCTCAAGTTTTTTTTTTTTTTTTTGGTTTGATTTTGATGACCTTTGGTTGGTATTTTTATTTTTTTGGACTTCTAACTTTGGACCTTTGACTGCTATCTAGATTTGAATCTTTGATGCTTGCAGTAACTTAGCATGTGATATTGATTATGGATGGATAGTTATCTTATCTTGCTGGACTAACATGTTTTCTGTGGTTGCAGAATCGATGCTATCCAGGTCCTAATCAACTTATTTTTATAAGATATCATGTTGGGTTTAAGTGTTGTATTGCAGGTTAAAAATTTTCAAATCTGCAAGAAAGTTTTGTCACCATAAAAAATGGGGAGATTGTTGGAAAAAACTCCTTATTGTTTTGAAGCTAACAAAACATTTCCTAAAGTTTAGTCTAAAGAACTCTAAACGCTACTGTCAAAGTCTGAAGACTACTAGACTTTAATCTCAAAGTCTGACCTCACTGACAAATTCCAGACCGAAGAGTGAAGACTTATCCAGATGAAGGTTTATCTTCAAGGATCCGATTCGTATGGTTCATGGAAGATCTTATGGCTGGTTATAGCATCTTATGATCAATTATTCTTATTGAAATCAATTCGGATAATCAGATTTCTTGAAAGGTGAAGTATACTTGGAAGGTTCCACTTATGGAAACTAAGATCCTGGTTGTATGAGCGAACATGATTGATGGGCTATCATCACATTCCTTAAACGACTCGATATCTCCTTGATTGATTCTGTCCAACGGGTAGATTGGAAGAACTTCTTTGGAAAGTGCTAGCGGTTGTAGAGGCATGGAGAAGTATATAAGGAAGACTCTTAAGTTGTTCGAGTGTGTGCGTGAAAGAAAAATTTCAAAGTCTGAAGCTTCCTAGTTCTTTGCTATTTCAATTGTCGAGCTTAACTTATACTCAAAACAGAGAGTAAAAACCTGTGTGACTTTGAAAGAGTGTAGTAGAGGTTCAACACTAAAAGTCAAGGACGTGAGACTATAAAATCTCTTTTGATTCATAATGAAATCCAACCAGTGAGCTGTCAATGCGGGAGAGTGAACATAGGCTTAATCTAAGCCGAACCACTATAAATCTTGTGTTTTTATTCTCTTTCCTTGAACTCCTTACTTTATTTCGTAGCTTTATATATCCGCTTATAGCTGTTTATATCTTCAGTCTATTATCTTCTTAAGGCAAATTACTTTCATTAATTCTTGCGAAAATTTTCCTCAACACCTATTCACCCCCCTCTAGGTGTTCTTACTAGCCCTTTCAGTTATGTCTTCATTTCATTTGCATTTGTGATCGCACAATCATTTCAACTCTCCACAAGAACCGTGTTCATCTTCCTACGGCTCCCTCTATTCAACTTTCAAAAGTTGACATAGATGTCACTCATGGAGAATGCCACACGTCATTGAGTCATTAAAAGTGGTTTGGAGCACCACTTTAATTTATATATATAATTATCTAAAAATTCACAAATTAATTGTGTAATAGTTAATTCAATTCTAAACATTTCAATTGTATCCATTAAATCGTAAACATTTTGACGATTTGCCAATTTAATTCTAAATCTTTTGATAGTTTATCAATTTACTTCTTCTAGAAAATTTTGTTCGAAATTTGCTAATAGGGGTGCTGGCTATTTGACGTGAATAACTTTTTGCATTTTTAGAATTTTTTTAATGAATATATATGTTTCGAATTTTTTTTCCTTTTTCTTCGCCGATCACTAGGTATTGGTGATGGCTGGCGAACAATCACCGGCAAGGGTGACCCTTGCGGGCAATCGCCGAGTCCTGCAACTAGTGGAGGAAGGAAAAAAAGAGAAAGAAAAGAAGGAAAAGAAAAGGAAAGAAAAATAAGAAATTATAGAAAAATTATAAAAAGTTCTCAAAAAATTTAAAACATAAGGAATATTGTCCACGTCAATATCGGCCGTCTTTTGTGACTTGACCGGCATCCATATCAATTTTTGGCCAAGATTGGCAAGAAGAGTTAAAATGACAAATCGTTAAAATATTTATGACTAAATCGGTAAATCGTCAAATGGTTTAATACTAAATCGGCACAATTGAAATGTTTGTAACTAACTGACTATCATAAGATATTTTTATGACTCTCTGGACTTGGTGTATCTATTTTAGATCCAAATGTTAGACATATTTCACTTTATACGCTTAAATCTAAGTTAAGAAATTATGCTTTCTTTTTTACACAAGCACAGCAACATTTTGCTTTTATTTACATACGACTTTAATAAAGAAAAAAAAATAATTTCTTATTTATTTTATTTAACTTTTGGCTCAAATGTTCTTAGCACATTTTGTGTCGCAATTCTCTAATTCAGACAAACCTGATTATAATGATAAACAATTTGATTATAGAACATCACGTTGCACTAGTTTATAATTTTTCTTCAGCCAATTTGCCATTTCAGAAAGGAAGCAAGCAATCCAAAATGTGATATGATCTAGAAATTAATAGAAAAAGAAAATAACAAGAAGCAAGCTGAGTTAGATGTCGACAAAGTAGAGGTCACATGTCAACTCCTTCAAGGCTCCCCGTCATGCACCAAGATACTATGGATTACCATAAGATCGGACATGTCAACTCCTTCAAGGCTCCCCGTCATGCTAACAGCCTTCTTGGCTGGATTCCACTATGCAATCAATAAGAGATTACAACTTTGAGTGCAAACACTTAGTAGTAGATCACACTATCTCACTAAGTCACTCTTTTGGTATTTCTCTCAAGATCACAAACGTTTAAGCTCACAGAGACAAGTGTATGATCGAAGGTCGCTCAGACTTTGGAATTATAAGTTCTACGCTCCGTCTCTTACTTGCTCATCGGTCCTTCATCTCCTTAAATACTCCTCCACTTCCAAACTAGCCTTTGGACAGCATCTCGAGGATCGTCTTCCAATCTACCCATTGGACAGATTTGTATCTAGAAGATTTGGTAGCCGTTGAGTGATAGAGGTAGAATCCCAAATTGATTATGATTGCCCATACAAACAGAATCTTGATTTCCATAAGTAAAGCTTCTTCGTATAGAAAGTTCTTGTCTTCAAGATCCAATTGTCAATCAATTAAGTCAATCAAATCAATATTGATGTAGAATCCAAACCAGATCACTAGCCGTTATATCTTCGGGCTTGAGTTACGTTCTGTCGAGATCTGGATGTAAAGTCTGAGAGTAATAGACTTTACAATCTGAGTCTGAGTGCAATAGACTTTACAATCTGAGTCTGAACAAATTCTGCTTTTGAACAGATTTAGCTTTAAGGTCTGAACACAGTCCGTTATGTTCTGCTTCAGCATAGAGTCTGTCTTATGGTTTAGCTTCAGCATAGAGTCTATCTTCTAGTTCTTCATTCACGTTTAGTTTGGAATTTGTCAGAGTAAGCAGACTTCTGATATAAAACAGACTTTGACACTAAAGTCTGGTAGTCTTCAGACTTTGACAATATTCTTTACATGTTCTATCATCCGCATAGTCTATTACTCAACCATCAAACATATTAGTAGCCTTTGATTTATTTTGTCATCTTCAAAACATCATAAGGGATTTCCCTAACAATCTCCCCATTTTTGATGATGACAAAACAATCTATGAATATGCAGATTTGTAAACATACTTTTAAAGATATTAATTTAATGCAAAGGATATCAAAAGATAACAAATAGATTGAGCATAACGATATATAGAAAAATAATCGCAGCTCAATATTATGCAATACATAATATTAACCAATCAACACATATGCATATTCATATTCTCTCCCCCTTTTTGTCATAATCAAAAAGCGATAACAAAGAGTCACGTGGAGAATATGAAATGATAAATATATGTCTTGCATGAAACACAATTTCCAAAAATCAGCTTTTATAAATCGAATATTAAAGATACGCAATAGCTCACTTCGATCATATATAACAGCAATTATCCAATAAAAATCACAGATGCATTATAAAATTCACTTATCCTTTTTGTCATAAAAGATAATACCAATAAAATATTTGTTAATGACAAAAGGTAATAAAAGATGCACTAACCGGATTTTATAGAACTTCAATTCTGACACATTTACCTTTTCCTTCCTTCCATATAATCAAGATCACGATCAATTCAAAAATATTTTTCCATAATTGATCAAAGCTCTCCCTCAATTTGTTGCCTTTTTGAGATGATCACGATTCTTTCATTTTTCTTGGATTCGCTTGCTCCCCCTATCATCATGACAATATTTGCGAATAGAAACAATTGTTGCTTGTGCACGTTGAACAGAATATTTTTCCATTATTCCCTTTGTAACAACAACATCTGCAACGATCACTTGCATTTTGAAATTCGAGGCAAAAATTTATTTTCTTCAATCAAGCTCTTCTCGAATTCAACCTGCATAAACTTAACAAACTTTTTGCACAAATAAGCTGTAATAATATCCATATAATATATAATCCCCTTTCTTCAAATAAATAAATTGAATAGCATATATAAAATTAAAATTCAGAACTACTCAACCTTCCGTACGACACATAAGGGATTTCCTTAACAATTTGCAAAAACTTTGCACAAGGAAGGGAATTTTTTTAGCCTCCAGAAGATAGTAGAATCTCCATGATTTTCAAATCGAGCTTTCCAAAATCCATATGGAAGATTCTATTGCCACCTGCAAAATCTTGTATAATAGATAATAATCTTTGCAAAAAATGTCACGTACTACCTTCCTCCGATTTGCAGATCAACCTTGCTAGATATAATATATCTTCTAAGAATATAGCAAGAATATCCACAAATATGCAATAATATCTTTCGAGATCAAAGGGATTTGCTTGAGCGTAAAACTCAAAAATATATTATAAATGCATTTCACAAAAAGAAAGTAGATATTTCTATCACGTGCCAAATCAAGTAAAAATGCAATGCCTTATGTTTATGACAAGAGATATTTGCAATATATAATTCATAGGCAATCATATAAAATCATGATAAATGTATGTAGAGATTTCCAAGGCAGGATAAAAAAAAAAAAATTCTCTTACCCAAGGTATATATTTGCAATATACCATTGAATAAAAAACATTACCAATCTTCGCAGGAGATATTTTTCTGATTGCAACAAAATTTGCGTAGATTCGCAATCATTCTTGCCTTATTGAATTTCCTGCAATCAACTCATTTCTTTTTTGGTATCCATCAATTTGGATCCTTTCATGACGTTAGAGAAAAATAGAAATTCTTCATAGATAAATAGATATTCTTTCTTAATTCATCAACAAATTATTCAAAGAAAGAATATTATGCACAATGATATTTTGAAAAATAAATTCTCACTTAGTCATAGTACGAAAAAAATAAAATAGAGAGAATAAAATTCTTGAATATCTAGGAAAATCTTGCGTAATAATTTAATATTACGTAAAACAGATTTTTATTTGGCAAAATATGATAAAATCTGAGAGTATAAAATCAAACCAAATAAATTCATTTGTCTCTGAAGCAAAAATGATCACATGTATTAAATCAAATCTCAACGCACAAATCACAAAAATAAATCACACGATTCTTTCTTCAATAAAACAAATCATAGGACATGATCAATTTCTCTTTCTTCTTTTCCTTTATATCCTGCAAAAATAACTCATTTTTTCTTTGGTACCCATTTTTTCTTGGGTCCATGAGAGTTAGTAGAGTTTGTTGTATTTACCCAATCTTTCTTAATAGGTCTCCAGACTTTAGGACATTCTTTCTCAAAGTGTTTTGAATTTCCACAATTTGAACACTTGAGGGCATTTCGACCAACAGGTTTTATAAACACTTTTCGAAAATGATTTTTGTAAAATGCCTTTGAATGTCTTTGTCTAAGTCTCTACTTGACTTTAGGAAAATCAATTAGAGAATCACTTTCCTTATTGAAACCAAGTCCCGACTTATTATAGTAAGGTACTTGTATAGAAAGGATATGCTCTAAAGTTTTTGAACCATTTGAAAATTTTGTCGAAATATTTGAAAGTTCTTTCTTTAAAGAATCATTTTCCTTGACAAGTAAATCTCGACTTTCTTTTGTTTGTAGAAAATCTTTTTGCAAAATTTCAAACTTTTCTTTTTGAGAAAGATCCTGTTGCCTAAGCCGAGAATTCTCCTTTTTAAGTTCGGAGATCCTTTTAAGAGAAGATTTGAGATTTAAGCAAGGCTCATTTATATACTGAAGAACTTTACTAGGAATTCTTGAATGGCCTACCTCGATTTCTTCATCGGATAATGAGTCTGTGTCTGAGTCGACTCGATCCCCGAGTCTATGTCTCGAGTCGGACTCGGATTCGAATGTGCCATCAAGCATAGATTTCCTTGCTCATCATCTTCTTTTATTGTTCTTTTCTGGCCATTCGGCTTGTATTGTCTTCCTCTACGGAATTCACTTCCTTTTCTATTCAACCTTTTGAATTTCCTAATCATAAAAGCAAGTTCTTCATCGTCCATATCATTTTGTGAATCCGTATCATCAAAATCAGCGTTAGATATTAAAACGATGGACTTCTTACCTTCGGTATCTTCATCATTGATTTGTTCCACTTCATAGGATTGAAGAGTGCCAATCAATTCATCAACGGAGAGTGGCATAATCCTCTGAGTTTCCTGAATTGAGGTCTTGATATGGTTCCAATCTTTTGAGAGACCTCGCAAGAATTTGTTGACCTTCATTGGGGAAGAAATTGGCTGACCTTGATATGCTAAACCATTTACAATTTCTGTAAAACGGCTGAACATATCTCCAATCGACTCTCCTTGCTTCATCTTGAAGGATTCATATTTGCCGAGCAGGAAGTTTACTTTTGTCTCTTTTACAAGATCAGTCCCTTCATATGTAACATGAAGTCTATCCCAAACTTCTTTTGCTGTTTCACATGAAGAGATTCTATTATATTCAGCAGGAGACAATGCGCAATATAAAGAATAAATGGCTTTTGCATCAAGCGCTTCTCTTTTGGACATCTCCGTTCGAGACATAGGAGCGGGGGGTTTGCTTTCTTTGTCTTTGCCATTCTTATTTGATATAGATGCAGCAGTGAGATTGATTCCTTTTTCCACAACATCCAATTGCAAGGGATCTCTGGATCTTAGGAATGCTTTCATTTTGTTCTTCCACACGTTGTATTCCTTTCCATCAAAATATGGTGGCCTTGTGTTACTTTGTCCCTCCATAAGTCCTAGTGCCAAGATACTAGCCATAAAAGATCTTTAGCTCAAAAGTAAAAACACTTTTATAAACCGAGCACTTGGCTCTGATACCAATTGAAAGTGCTAGTATGAACACCTAGAGGGAGGGTGAATAGGTGTAAAAACAGATTCTGCAAAATACAGTGAAAACCTTTACTTTTAACCTGAGTCTGAATAACAATAGACTTTTGAAAGCGAGTCGAAGAGAAGCGGACTTTGAGCGAGATCAGACTTTAGCGAGTTAAATAGAAGTACGAACAAAATAAAGAGATTCAGGGAAGAGAATAAGAACACAAGGTTTATAGTGGTTCGGCTTAATCCAAGCCTACGTCCACTCTCCCACGCTAACAACCTTCTTGGCTGGATTCCACTATACAATCAACAAGAGATTACAACTTTGAGTGCAAACACTTAGTAGTAGATCACACTATCTCACTAAGTCACTATTTTGGTATTTCTCTCAAGATCACAAACGTTTAAGCTCACAGAGACAAGTGTATGATCGAAGGTCGCTCAAACTTTGGAATTATAAATTCTACGCTCCGTCTCTTACTTGCTCATCGGTTCTTCATCTCCTTAAATACTCCTCCACTTCCAAACTAGCCGTTGGACAGCATCTCGAGGATCGTCTTCCAATCTACCCATTGGACAGATTTGTATCTAGAAGATTTGGTAGAAGTTGAGTGATAGAGGTAGAATCCCAAATTGATTCCGATTGCCCATACAAACAGAATCTTGGTTTCCATAAGTACAGCTTCTTCGTGTAGAAAGTTCTTGTCTTCAAGATCCAATTGTCAATCAATTAAGTCAATCAAATCAATCTTGATGTAGAATCCAAACCAAATCACTAGCCGTTATATCTTCGGGCTTGAGTTACGTTTTGTCGAGATCTAGATGTAAAGTCTGAGAGCAATAGACTTTACAATCCGAGTCTGAGTGCGATAGACTTTACAATTTGAGTCTGAACAAATTCTACTTCTAAACAAATTTAGTTTTAAGGTCTGAACACAGTCTGTTATGTTCTGCTTCAGCATAGAGTCTGTCTTCTGGTTTAGTTTCAGCATAGAGTCTATCTTCTGGTTCTTCATTCACGTTTAGTCTGGAATTTGTCAGAGTAGGTAGACTTCTGATATAGAACAGACTTTGACACTAAAGTCTAGCGGTCTTCAGACTTTGACAATATTCTTTACATGTTCTATCATCTGCATAGTCTATTACTCAACCATCAAACATGTTAGTAGCCTTTGATTTATTTTGTCATCTTCAAAACATCATAAGGGATTTCCCTAATAGTTAGCTCGTACGCATGGGAGGATCGGTTGACATTTAGATTGTTATCTTTTCTGGCCACAAGGTTCATATTGGTTCTACAAGTGAGGGACAAAAGAAAAGGAGAAAGAAACTAGGGCAATTGCTATATTGTTAATATAATATATTACCATTGTGCTAGCGCATGGGCACATTAAACAGGAAATAGACTTGCGAAATAGATAACAGGAAATATATTCATCTAGTGGTTAATTATTTCCTTTGAGTGCTCCCTGGTGGCCTTAACAATCGATCATCATTCCTATTGGCTCTCACGACTACTGAGAAGATATTACAATTAAATTAATATAATTTATGCAATTAAAAAATAAAATTGGGTAGTGGACCTCGACTTAGCAAAGTCGTTGCTTAGTAGAAGTGGTCCTCTCCTTTTCACTTCTTGTAGTTGGAGTCTTCCCCTTCGCACCCTTATTCTAGTCATTTCCTTCTCGGCCTTATCCCGTGAATGGAGTCTGCCGACATGATTTGATTATGTTTGAGCGTTCACATTGATGTCCATTATGTCCAAGATATTAATATTGTTTGTCTAAAAGCAAGGACAAGAAAAAAGAAGAGGTACTAGCTATATTGCTTATAGTAGACCTAAATAAGTCATTAAAAGATTTCATCCCGATTCATTCTGAATCTCGAGACTTTTAAGATGTAAAATACTTAGGGGTCTTCCCTCCTCCTGAGAAGGAGAATTTGGAGGAAGTTGAGCATATGGGTAATGGCACGCTAAAAAGGGGGACACGGTCCTATCCGCCCACCTGAATTATTAAGCATGTGGGGGCAGCCCCAACTTGGAAATTGACTTGGACTTGGCAAAGTCGTTGATTTTGGAGAAGTGGGCCTTTCCTTTTTCACTTATTGTAGTTGGAGTCTTCCTCAGCACGTGCTTGTTATGGTCATTGCCTTCTGGGCCATATCCCGTGAGTGGAGCCGACCCAAGTGACTTGATTTTGTTTGAGTGTTTATATTGTTGTCCTGTATGACCATAACATTACCATTGTTTATCTAAAAGCAAGGTCCAAAAGAAAGAAAAGAAGGTACTAGCTATCCTGCCCATAAAACTAGTGAATAACTAATATAAAAAGACCAAGACCTCTTTCGACCCCAATAATTTATTTATTTATTAATTTTTTTTTGCATTAGAGTTGGGGATTCGATCGTTGCCATAACTTACTCTCATCTCTATTCAACCCTGCACGAAATGCTTTAGAAAAGACTCACTTTCGCTAAAAGAAGTGGATGGCAAAACCATACCAACGAATGAACTTACAGCCAAAATAATTGGAGAATGCTCATAGTTGCTTAAGTCGTTCAATTGGATCCACATATTTGATGGCGTTAGTTCATGTTCCTACTATGTCTATCAAGCCTTCACATGAATGATTCCTTTGCCTCCCTCACCTCCCTTCAATATCTAGGGATCGACGGCAGCATGGGAGGAGTGGGAGAGGAGTAGTATAAAAGGAATCGGCCAAAAGGTGATCCATTGCAATGGCCATGGATACTGGTGGATTTTATTAGTCCGGACAAAAGGCGATATGTCGTATCGATGGAGCATTTTGGGAAAGAAACGGAGCAAGAAGAATATCGATTTTCACCATTTAAATATTTTTGGGTCAATCGAGCTAGGTGCTATCCACTTTCAATCCACCACTAGTCATGGAATTTGAATCTAGATTGAAATTTTCAAACCTATAATAAGATGTAATTAAGTTCATTACTCAAAGTCACTAGCCATTTGGTCTTCTTTGCGCTCAAAGGTTTGATCTCTAAAATTAGACTAAATCATATTAGCGGCGGTGGTTATGTCTTCGTTTTTTGAATTTGCGATCGCACAACCCTTTCAACTCTCCACAAGAACCGCGTTCATCTTCCTACGGCTCCCTCTATTCAACTTTCAAAAGTTGACATAGATGTCACTCATGGAGAATGCCACACGTCATCGAGTCATTAAAAGTGGTTTGGAGCACCACTTTAATTTATATAAAAAATTATCTAAAAATTCACAAATTAATTGTGCAATAGTCAATTCAATTCTAAACATTTCAATTGTATCCATTAAATCGTAAATATTTTGAGGATTTGCCAATTTAGTTCTAAATCTTTTGATAATTTATCAATTTACTTCTTCTAGATTTTGGTCGAAATTTGCTGATATGGACGTTGGCTATCTAACATGAATAACTTTTTGCATTTTTAGAATTTTTTAATCATTATATATGTTTTGAATTTTTTTTCCTTTTTTTTCCTTCGCCGATCACTAGGTATTGGCAATGGCCAGTGAACAATCACAGGCAAGGGTGACCCTTGCAGGCCATTGCTGAGTCCCGCGACTAGTGGAGGAAGAAAAAAAAGAGAAGGAAAAGAAGGAAAAGAAAAGGAAAGATAAATAATAAATTCTAGAAAAATTATAAAAAGTTCTCAAAAAATTTAAAACATGCAAAATATTGTCCACGTCAATATCGACCACCTTTTGTGACGCAGCCGGCATCCATATCGATTTTTGGCCAAGATTGGCAAGAAGAGTTAAAATGATAAATCATTAAAATATTTATGACTAAATCGGCAAATCGTCAAATGGTTTAATACTAAATTGGCACAATTGAAATGTTTGTAACTAACTGACTGTCATATGATATTTTTATGACTCTCTGGACTCGGTGTATCTATTTTAGATCCATACATTCGACATATTTCACTTTATACACTTAAATCTAAGTTAAGAAATTATGCTTTCTTTTTTACACAAGCACAGCAACATTTTGCTTTTTATATACTTACGACTTTAATAAAGAAAAAAATAATAATTACGGGACACTCATCTTCTCATTTATTTAATTTAACTTTTGGCTCAAATGTTCTTAGCACAATTGGTGTTGCAATTCTCTAATTCAGACAAACCTGATTATAATGATAAACAGTTTGATTATAGAACCTCACGTTGCACTAGTTTATAATTTTTCTTCAGCCAATTTGCCATTTCAGAAAGGAAGCAAGCAATCCAAAATGTGATATGATCTAGAAATTAATAGAAAAAGGAAAGAACGAGAAGCAAGCTGAGTTAGGTGTCGACAAAGTAGAGGTCACATGTCAACTCCTTCGAGGCTCCCCGCCATGCACCAAGATACTATGGATTACCATACGATCGGACATGTTTCCTATTATTCATGCCACGCCGCCATTTGATGGGCAACGGATATTGACACCACCCATATTTAATTATGGTAAAGTTTATATGTAGGTGACATTCATGACTTGAATATCTATAAAAGATATGGTTGCAAATTTTCTCCAATCAAATGTAGAGGAAAATATGGCCAATGTATAAATGCAATGACATTGCTTAATAACAGGGAAAATCACTTGAAAGTAGATAAATTATGTTCAAAATAAAATTGTCTACATCAAATTGCAGTCCGTGATTTAAGGTTAGACTGTCACGTTTGTAATTAAGGCAAGAATAAGCCGAGAGGATTTGATTGTATTTTGCTCAAAGGTCTAGGACCACACCTGATTAATGGAATGATTTACGATTAAAAATAGCAATTTCCCATTATCATTTACGCACCAACAATTTAGTTAGCTCGTACGCATGGGAGGATCGTTTGACATTTAGATTGTTATCTTTTCTGGCCACAAGGTTCATATTGGTTCTCCAAGTGAGGGACAAAAGAAAAGGAGAAAGAAACTAGGGCAATTGCTATATTGTTAATATAATTTATTACCATTATGCTAGGCCATGGGCACTTTAAACAGGAAATAGACTTGCGAAATAGATAACAGGAAATATATTCATCTAGTGGTTAATTATTTCCTTTGAGTGCTCCCTAGTGGCCTTAACAATCGGCCCATCATTCCCATTGGCTCTCATGACTACTGAGAAGATATTACAATTAAATTAATATAATTTATGCAATTGAAAAATAAAATCGGGTAGTGGACCTCGACTTAGCAAAGTCGTTGCTTAGCAGAAGTGGTCCTCTCCTTTTCACTTCTTTTTGTTGGAGTCTTCCCCATCGCGCCCTTATTCTAGTCATTTCCTTCTCGGCCTTATCCCGTGAATGGAGTCTGCCGACATGATTTGATTATGTTTGAGCATTCACATTGTTGTCCTTTATGTCCAAGATATTAATATTGTTTGTCTAAAAGCAAGGACAAGAAAAAAGAAAAGGAGGTACTAGCTATATTGCTTATAGTGGACCTAAATAAGTCATTAAAAGACTTCATCCCGATTCAAATTAAAATTCAAGACTTTTAGGATGTAAAATGCTTAGGGGTCTTCCCTCCTCCTGGGAAGGAGAATTTGGAGGAAGTTGCGCATATGGGTAATGGCACGCTAAAATGGGGGACACGGTCCTATCCGCCCACCTGAATTATTAAGCATGTGGGGCAGCCCCAACTTGGAAATTGACCTGGACTTGGCAAAGTCGTTGATTTTGGAGAAGTGGGCCTTTCCTTTTTCGCTTATTGTAGCTGGAGTCTTCCTCAGCACGTGCTTGTTGTGGTCATTGCCTTCTGGGCCTTATCCGTGAATGGAGCCGACCCATGTGACCTGATTTTGTTTTGAGTGTTTATATTGTTGTTCCGTATGACCATGACATTACCATTGTTTATCTAAAAGCAGGGTCAAAAAGAAAGAAAAGAAGGTACTAGCTATCCTGCACATAAAACTAGTGAAGAACTAATATAAAAAGACCAAGACCTCTTTCGCCGCCGCCGCCCCACCCCCCTCTTTTTTTTTGGCATTAGAGTTGGGGATTCGATCGTTGCCATAACTTGCTCTCATCTCTATTCAACCCTGCACGAAATGCTTTAGAAAAGACTCACTATTGCTAAAAGAAGTGTATGGCAAAACCATACCAGCAGATGGACTTACGGCCAAAATAATTGGAGAACGCTCGTAATTGCTTAAGTCGTTCAATTGGATCCACATATTTGATGGCATTAGTTCATGTTTCTACTACGTCTATCAAGCCTTCGCATGAATGATTCTGTTGTCTCTCTAAATCATGTAAAAGGAATCGGCCAAAAGGTGATCCAACAATGGCCATGGATACCGGTGGATTTCTATAGTCGGGACAAAAGGTGATCTGGTCGTATTGATGGAGCATTTTGGGAAAGAAAAAGAATGGGAAGAATATCGTTTTTCACCATTTAAATCTTTTTGGGTCAATCGGGCCGGTGCTATCCACTTTCAATCCACCACTAGTCATGGAATTTGAATCTAAATTGAAATTTTCAAACCTATAATAAGATGTAATTAAGTTCATTACTCAAAGTCACCAGCCATTTTGCCTTCTTTGCGCTCAAAGTTTTGATCTCTAAAATTAGACAAAATCATATTAGCTGCAGCGGTTATGTCTTCGTTTCTTTGCATCTGCGATCCTGCTAATGTGCATCGCACAATCCTTTCAACTCTCCACAAGAGCCGCGTTCATCTTCCTACGACGTTAATAAAGAAAATTTTTTTTGGGACACTCATGTTCTTATTTATTTCATTTAACTTTTGGCTCAAATGTTCTTAGTACTATCGGTGTTGCAATTCTCTAATTTAGACAAACCTGATTATAATGTTAAACAGTTTAATTATAGAACCTCACATTGCACTAGTTTATAATTTTTCTTCAGCCAATTTGCCATTTCAGAAAGGAAGCAAGCAATCCAAAATGTGACATGATCTAGAAATTAAAAGAAAAAAGGGAAGAAGGAGAAGCAAACTGAGTTAGGTGTCGACAAAGTAGAGGTCACATGTCAACTCATTCGAGGCTCCCTCTCCCTGCACCAAAATACTATGGATTACCATACGATGGGACATGTTTCCTATTATTCATGCCATCCCGCCAATTCATGCGCAATGAATATTGACACCACCCATATTTAATTATAGTAAAGTTTATACGTAGGTGATAATCGTGATATGGTGGTAAATTTTCTCCAATCAGATATAGAGGAAAATATTGCCAATGAATAAATATGACATTGCTTAACAAGAAGGAAAATCACTTGAAAGTAGATAAATTACGCTCAAAGTAAAATTGTTTACATCAAATTGCAAGCTGTGATACAGGGATAGCTGGCGACAATTGGACTGTCACGTTAGCAATTAAGGTGAGAATACGCCCAGAGGATTTGATTGTATTTTTGCTTAAAGGTCTAGGACCACACTTGATTAATGGAATGATTTAGGACTAAAAATATCAATTTTCCCATTATCGTTTACACACCAACAATTTAGTTAGCTCGTACGCATGGGAAAATCGTTTGACATTTATATTGTTATCTTTTCTGGCCGCAAGGTTCGTGTTGGTTCTATAAGTGGGGAAAAAAGAGAGAAAGAAACTAGGGCAATTGCTATATTGTGAGTATAATATATTACCATTATTCCATCCAATAGGCACTCTAAACGGGAAATAGATTTGCGAAATATATAACAAGAAATATATTCATTTAGATCACGTTTGACAGTCGATATAAAATTCAAGATAGAATAAAAGTTATCCTCTCATGCGTTTGGTATCTACTCAAGACATGATAAAATCAGATATAAGAGGAATATAGACTGGTTAAAAATTATCCCACGGGGGAGGTGGAATAAAAGTAGGTAGGATTTTTAACATCTATAATAGGAAAGTTATTTTCTTTGAATGACAATCTTATTAAATTAACAAAATTAAAATTATATTTTGATTTAAAAAATATTTGAATAAATATATAAGATATCAAAATAACAAAAAATAACTATTTAGTTATATTGATTAAATATTTTAGGTATTTTAGTATCTTATGTATATTAGTATAGTTTACTATTTATAAAATTTTATTAGAGAATAACGGAAAGGGAAGAAAGAAATAAAAAAAAAAAATTGTTTTAAAATAGAGGAAAATAGAGGAAAATAAAGTAAAATAAGCAAATAAAAATTAAGTAGGCAAGAGTGTCACGAGAGATTTTTATCATCCGTGTTTGTAAAGTTTTTGGTTCATTTATATTAATATGCCGTTTATACCAAACAATATATATATGATATGATATGTATATATGCGACTTTAACGGTTGATATGATATAGTAAAATTCCTAGATTTTTTAGATGAAATTCTAATAAAAAATCTAGACGATTAAACGCAGCCCTAGTAGTTAATTATTTCCTTTGAGTGCTCCCTAGTGGCCTTAACATCCAGCCCATCATTCTTGTTGGCTCTCATGAGTATTGAGAAGATATTACAATTAAATTAATATAATTTATGTAATTAAAAAAATTAAAATCGGGTAGTTGACCTCGACTTAGCAAAGTCTGGGCCTTTCCTTTTCACTTCTTGTTGTTGGAGTCTACCCCAGCGCATGCTTATTATGGTCATTTCCTTCTCGGCCATATCCCGTGAATGGAGCCCATCGACATGATTTGATTTTGTTTGAACATTCATATTGTTGTCCTTTATGTCCAGGATATTAATATTGTTTGTCTAAAAGCAAGGAGAAGAAAAAAGAAAAGAAGGTATTATCTATATTGCTATAGTGAACCTAAGCAAGTCGTTAAAAGAATTCATCCTGATTCAATTCGAATCTCAAGACTTTTAGGATTTAAAACACTTAGGGGTATTCCCTCCTCCTAGGAAGACACATAATCAAAGGGGAAGTTGGGGGAAGTTGGGCATGTAGGCACTAGCACGTTAAAATGAAGGACATAATCTTATTAGGCCACCTAAATTATCAAGCAGGTGGGGCAACCCCAACTTGGAAGTTGACCTGGACTTAGCAAAGTCATTGCTTTGGAGAAGTGGGCCTTTTTTTTTTTTTTTTTTTTTTTTGGTCAGTCTCTACTCATTCCTATTCTACACTCACTCGGATTTTTTTGCCTTGTCTCTTTGCGGGCGCCGTCAACCCACTTGAAACTTACGCGTCCCCACCCCATCCCTCCCTGAGAAAGTGGGGATTTGAACCCCTCACCTCCCCCTTCCATGTTGGAATGGTGGCCACTAGGAAGTGGGCCTTTCCTTTTCACTTCTTGTAATTGGAGTCTTTCTTAGCACATGCTTATTATGGTCATTTTCTTCTCGGCCTTATCCTGTGAATGGAGTCCACCAACATGATTTGATTTTGTTTGAGTGTTCATAGTGTTGTCCTTTATGTCTAGGACATTAATATCGTTTATCTAAAAGCAAGGACAAGAAGAAAGAAAACAAGTACTAGCTATACTGCATATAGTAGACCTAAACAAGTGCTTGAAAGGCTTAATCCTAGTTCAATCGAAACCTCAAGACTTTTAGGATGTAAAACACTTAAGAATTATTTTCTTCCCCTAGGAAAGACAAATATAAAGAGGAGAACTTAGGGAAGCCTAGGCATGTAGATATCGGCACGTTAAAATGAAGAATGCAGTCCTATCAGCCCACTAAGGTCACTAGGCAAGCGGGGTAGCCCTGACTTGGAAGTTGACCTGGACTTAACAAACTTGTTGCTTAGGAGAAGTGGGCCTCTCCTTTTCACTTCTTGTAGTTGGAGTCTTCCTCTGTGCCTGCTTATTATGGTCATTTCCTTCGTGGCCTTATCTCGTGAGTGGAGTCCACCGACATGATTTGATTTTGTTTGAGCGTTTACATTGTTGTCATTTATGTCCACGACATTAATATTGTTTATCTAAAAGCAATGACAAGAAGAACGAAAAGAAGGTACTAGTTATACTGCCTACAGTGGACCTAAGTAAGTCCTTAAAAGGCTTCATCTTGGTTAGGATATAAAACACTTGGGGGTATTCTCTCCTCTTGGGAAAGACAAATATACAGAGGAGAACTTAAGGGAGGTTGCGCATGTGAACACCGGTATGTTAAAATGAGGAACATGGTCCTGTTAGCCCACCTAAGTTACCAGGCAAGCAAGGCAGCCCCAACTTCGAAGTTGACCTTGACTTAGCAAAGTCGTTGCTTAGGAGAAGTGGGCCTATCCTTTTCACTTCTTGTGGTTGGAGTCTTCCTCCGCGCATGCTTATTATGGTCATTTCATTCTCAGCCATATCCCATGAATGGAGTCCACCAACATGATATTGTTTTGCTTGAGCGTTCATATTGTTGTCCTTTTATGTCCACAACATTAATATTGTTTATCTAAAAGCAAGGTTGAAAAGAAATAAAAGAAGGTACTAGCTATACTGCCTATAGTCAACCTAAGCAAATCCTTATAAGATTTCATCCTAGAAACCGAACCTCGAGACTTTCAGGATGTAAACCACTTAGGGAGTATTCCCTCCTCCTAGGAAAAATAAACATACAGGTGGGAACTTGGGAAAGGTGCAACGTATGGGCACTGACACGTTAAGATGAGGAACGGAGTCCTGTCAGTCCACCTTGATTACCAGCTAGGCGGGGCGACCCCAACTTCGGAATTTACCTAGACATAGCAAAGTCAATTCTTAGGAGAAGTGGGCCTTTTCTTGTCACTTCTTGTAGTTGGAGTCTTCCTCAGCACGTGCTTGTTATGGTCATTTCTTTCTCGGCCTTATCCTGTGGAGTTGACCCACATGATTTGATTTTGTTTGGGCACTCATATTATTGTCCTTTATGTCCACAATTTGCTTTTTATAAACTTATAGATTTTAAAAAAGAACTGAAACTAATAAATTTAATGATGGGACATTCATGTTCATGTTCTAACTTCTTTTCTTCAAGTCTTTTATCGGCTCCCATTCCATGCACCAAAAAACTTATATTATAGGTGTCACTAGTTAGGCAATATTTCCCTTAATCAATGATATGCCTCTAATTAGGAGTAACAAAGTAACCATTGTAATATGCGACTACATTGCTTAACAAAGAACGCAATCATGTCAAAAGAGATCAATTATGAAGAAACTCTTAGATTCCCTACATTTAAAAGTAGAATGTGAAGCGTCATTCTTACATTTAGGAAAATTTTTACCCTCCATGACTTTGAAGTTGGTGTATGTCAGACCTCGAACTTCAAAAAATTGCATCCTTCGTCCCCAAATCCGAACTTGCCTTTTGGTACGCTACTCCGCTAACCTTTTTCCTCCACATGCACCATGCACATGGCTTAAGGCTTATAAGTTAACCTTCGCATTTTGCGAGTATTTATACCTCTGAAGGTCCAGAACAAGTAATAGTTGAAGCTTCCTGTAAAGTGGCGGCCAAGCTAGAGCGCCAGTGTTATCTGCTTTTTGACATGTGCTCTTGTTTCTTAAAAAATGGGGTTTCACCCGAATAGTAATAAATCTTTCACCAAAAATGGATTGATGGCATTTTTTTTTTTTTTTGGTGGAAATAGGTTCTTTAGTGATCTTAAACAGAAATTCACTCGACTTTATAATGAAAATGTACAGTTATTTTAAAATGACAGTATTGGAAATGGGAACTATAATGGAAAATTAAAAGAAAATTATATTGATAAACTTGTAAAAATACATTGGGAATGCGTTTGTGATGGTCCTTTATGATTACACACTGCAACTTTATAACCCGCTGATTACAACTACTCACTGTTGACACCTAAAATTTTGAGGTTAATTTTTGATAAAAAAAATAATAATAATAATAATAATAATAATCACATAGCATATAGTTTAGGAAAATTTTATTTTTTTGTTATATTCCGTTAAGATTTCTCACATATTTAGGTAATATACACTAGGAGATACACTTTTGCACAAAAAGGAAAAAATATTTTGGCGATATATTTAGGGGTATCGTGCTCAAGCAAAATTAGAAATGAATTATACCCCGAAGATACAATTTTTTGGCTTATAAAAGGGGTCACGTACGATCAATTTTGGGGGGCCTCACAATTCAATATGTGGCCACATATAGAGATATACGTGAGAGAGAAAAGAGAGGGACCTCTCTCTGCCGAACCAAGGAGTCCGTTCATTCACGTAAAGGGGAGAAGTGGGGGTCTTCAAGCGTAAAGCTTGGTGCTTGCAATTTCGACGCCAGTGGTTGCCGATCCATCGTTGATCGCCACCTGCCGCTACCCCAACTACCGCGACAATCTACTGCTTTCCAAAGCCACCGCGATGAAGCTGTTGCTGCTGTGATCTACTCCTGCCCATCGACGCTCAGACCACGTGCTGAAATTTTGGGTGTGTTTAAGACCACCTTCGGTCAACATAGATGGGCACAGACCCATAGAAAATCTAATGCACGACCACAATTCACCTGAGAAAAGGAATGTTGCCGCAACTCTTACAGGGAGAGAGAACAATAGAGAGGTGCACGTCCTCAACACCTCATGTTGTTGCAACCTCCGCAAGCTGTAATATACGGTCTGCTTGATCCTCGTGACACCTCAATATCCTTACGACGTCCGAAGCAGCCACAACCCGCTCCTCCTTGAGACTCATCAAAGAAATACGTGGCAGGGCATATTCAGAACTTGACGAAGAGTAGCAAAGAAAAAAGGAAAAGAAACAACAAAGGGGTTATTCAAGTTCTGAAATTGATGGCTTTTGTCTTTGCTTTTTGACCATCACTCTCTACAGGTGAAGCACTCGGCAGTTTATCCCCGATGGTGCTGTTCTTTTCCATTGTTACTTTGAACGTCGCGGGATAACTTCTTGCTACAATTGGCCACCGTGAGCAGTACCTGCACCACCCATCCAACAACCCTTGGTGTCGTAGCACCACTTCTTCACCGTGCCAAGCCTCAATCAAGAGCCACCACTGAGAATTCCACTCCATGGTGAACCATCCATCCGTCCGAGCCAATTTCGTTGATTTCGAATTTGGTAACATTATTTGCAAAATTAGGTAATTATCTTATCTAAATTTGATTTGGATATTTTATTGCCTTAATGCATGCTTTCCGATATCTTACGTGCATATTTGAATTATCGGCGTATTCCCAATTATGATTTATTACCTAATTCGCAACCGCGCCAAGGTTTTTTATTTCATCTATAAGGCTTTAGATGAAATAATTAATTAAGTGGGAATAAAATTGATATTTTGATCTTTAAGGCTTAAGATCAATTTATTGATTTTACTAGCGAAATATTATCCCTTGATTTGAATGATGTGTGATATCCTTTTTGGGGTAATTTTGAATGAACTTGATTGTTCTTATTTGTCTGGAGATATGCCTGAATTAGGATATTGCACGCTTTAGGGTTATTTGCATATTTAGACTAAGCATTTTATTTATCATGAATTTTCGAAATAAAAAACAAAAAAAAAGTACATTCATTTAGGATGCTAGTTTTATTATCATTTGAATTGCATGTTAAATTTTAATCTTGGAAAAAAGGAAAAACAAAAAAAACCATCATGTATATATCATATAGGATTAGGGCATCTTTTGCACGTTATTGCATATTAGGGTAAGATTGCATGTTTAATTTTACTTCCTAATTAATTTTAAGTTTAGATAGATTTTTTTAGATAGATTGCATTCTAGGATTATTTGGGTTAAGACAATATTTTAGTTTAAATTAGGATTTAGTTTAACCTAATTCCTAATATAAATTGAATAGGATCTTAATCTAATTAGATAATTTTCACATGTTGTTTTAATTCCGAATTTCATAAAAAAAAATACAAAAATGCCTTAGGCTAAATTAGTTTCATTATTTAAGATAAAATGCATTCTTATAGGAAAAAGAAAAAATGTCATATGCACGTCATTAGGGTTAGATTCATTGAGATGCATGCCATTTAGTATTTTTGCTAGGCCCATTTAATTAGAAATTACATGTCATTTGAATTAGGTCATTTAATTAATATTGCATTGCATATTGCATGATTTTCATTAATTAAGTGAAAACAAAACAAAAATTGCGTGTTAATTAGAAACCATATTTAGGGTTGTTGATGTGGATTTTAATTAACATTGCAGATGCTTTCGTTGCTTTGAGGTAAGTTTGCGATTTATTTATTGTTTATCTGGGTGTTAAATTGGTGGATTGCGCACCCGCATGATTACCTCATATGTTAGGGAAATAGATTTAAAATCAATCCAAGCTGCTTGCCAAACATTTTTTTTAAAATAAAGAATGGTACCGAAAGGGCATTAGAGAAATCTAGTGTAACCAAATCCCCGTATCCATAGTCTCTGGTTCGTAGGAGTAAAGTAAACCTCCCGTTGCTTTACTTGGGTTTCTAATCGACCCACAAAAAATAGATTAGTGGCGACTCCTAGTTAAAAATCAATTGCACTTTAAAAGTTTGAACCTAAGTCGCGAATTGGTATGGGCTTGGGAGAGCCCGAGCTAAGTCTAGGCTTAGCAATCCATTAGCCTAATTTTAGGTGGCACACCCGAAAAATTGGTTGCGACACTCACTAATGGTTACTTTTCTAAATACGATTACAATGGCATTTTCGAGATTCCCTCCAATTCGTGCACCGTCCTTGTCCACATGCGACTACAACTTCTTAAGTTACTAGGATTCTCATCTGTCATTTAGTATCTTTGCCTTCAATAGCGATCTTCAGTCTATGTTCTTTTCTTCTTTGTGTCAAGCATTTAGCCAATTATATGATAACATGCTATCTATTGGCTTTGTCATCGAATCATAGTATTTGTTGATCATCTAACATCGTCCGTTGATAACTTGATCTACAATTGTCAAAAATCTCGCGGTATAGTCATCAATGAACTTATTTTGCAACTATTGATAACTACATTATGCAGTTGTCAATAACCATACCAATTCCATAAACCAAACATAATTAACAAACTGAATCCTTGAGTTGCTTATTTTCCAGTGTAAATGTATGTTCCTTTAAAATAATGGATTAACACCCTGAAAATAAATTGATCCTAAACTAATTTTTTGATCATGAAAAACCATAAACTGGTACACCTATGACAAATTTACCTCAAATGACCACAAAAATTCTCAAATTAGTACACTTGTGACAAATTTACCTTAAACTAATTTGTTTGACCGTCAAAAATCTCAAACTAGTACATTTGAGGAAGATGGGGATGAAGTAAAGGTAACTAGAGCATCAATGTGGCACCCCCAAAACCCGATAGGGTCGCCACAGATACTATGCGTTAAGAATCTAAGGCAAAAACAACTTAAATGACATTAGAAGAGATAATTGTAATTCAGGCCGAGGCTTAGGCGTAAAAATTTTTTTTTTTTTTTGAAAAGGCTTAAGGGATTTGCGCAACTCACAGCGAAAATAAGAGGCGAGTCTCACCATCTCTCCGCTTCCCTAACGACAGGACAATGCACACCGACCATTTTGATTGAAAGAAAACACAAGGCCGAACCACTTTTATTTACATATATATATATATATATATATTTACGAGGGGTTTTCCCACGGGTCGGTACATCAAAAAGGTAGGCCAAGACTCTTCCATACGCTTGGCCTTCAACCCAAAAAGGAACACACGACCCCCCTAAAAACAGCGTGTAATATCCTCCCCTCGGACTGCTAGTGTCGGCCATAACCCAAAAAGTTGCCAACACCTACTCCACGCGTGCGGGCCGTCACACCCATCCCGGTGCATCCGGCGATGGGGGCGGCAGCATCCCCATCATCACTCTGTCGCGGCGAATGTGGACGGACACGTACTCCTGAATGACTGGGCCCCCAGATAGACCCACGTCATAAGACACAATCGCGCGAACCCGGATGAACGTCAGACCCGGTAGGGTGGGACAATCGATCTCCATCAACATGACCTCCACATCTGACGGAAGGCCGTAAAATACTCCCCGCGTGACGGCAGGGAGCGGCATCGTGCTAATCTGAAATGTTGGTCCCCGAAGGGGTGAGTACAACCACTTAGCAGGTAAAGGAATCCAATCACCACTCAATGCATTTAAACAATACGAACAATTACATTATGCAAGTCATTCATGTATTCCAGCGTACTTACCTCGAAGCCATATATGTATCGTCATACATCATCATCACAATCATAATACGTGCATATCAAAGGCCACGAATGATCATCATCATCACACCATATCATCCATGCATGTCATCATCATATCTTATATACATGCCATCATGTCATCATGTCATGTTGTCATAGGTGATTATCATCATATCATGTTACATATGCATGTCATCATGCCATATCTCCCATGCATGTCGTCATCATATCATATCTACATGCCATCATGTCATCATATCATTATATCATAGGTGATGATCATCATATCATGTCACATATGCATGTCATCATGCCATATCATCCATGCATGTCATCATGCCATATCTCCCATGCATGTCACACCTGCATATCATCATGCCATAGGTAGTCATCATCATGTCATGTCACATATGCATGATTTAATTTCCACTTTTAATTCTCAATTGATCATCACATCACTCTTTCTCGGGATCATACATCCCATACTTTACACTCGCACCCTATCCAAGCATTACGAGAAGAACCTCCGGCATTACGCCATTCATGGCCACCGGGCATCCGGCACCCCCACATCCCGGGCATCTCGCACCCCAACTGGCATCACGAGGCATCCCCTCGGGCAAAGACCTCCGAGGCTTCCGGCACCCAACCATTCCGGGCATCCTGATACTCCCAGGGCCATCTGATCATGTATCTCTATACATTCCGGGCATCCGGCACCCCCCATCCCGGGCATTATCATCCTCCACAAACAATTTCCTCATTTACCATTACTCATGTTTGCCAATTTAGGTCTCAAATTACCATGCACATGATGTAATGGCAAAACAAGATCACCTTCGTTCTTATACATGCATCATCAAGCATTTACATACATGCAGTAAAATGCAATCACTCATAGTAATTTGATCCTTATGAAACATATGCCACTCGAAACAATATACTTACCAAATGCATTTAGAATTTATTTAAATTCTAACTTATCCTATTTTGCAATTTAAATAATCACACAAATCCCAAATTTATGAAATCAAAGCATATAATAATTTAATACAGCAAAATAGTGATTTTCTACAGAAAAACACATAGCCAAATCAATTTCTACACAAAAGGTAATATTTCTAAAATTACCGCATGGAATCTCGGACAAAGGCAGAATGTGCAGTTTTCTAAGTAATTCAATTAAAATGCCCAAACGACCTCCGAAAATTATGAAATTTTACCAGCTTATATTTAAGACACTAAATTAGGTTTTTCGTGAAGGAATCTAGGCCAAATTCAATTTAGATAAATTTTTATAGCCATACGAAGCTACTGGTCAGATTACCGAAACGTCCAGGGTCCTATGTCCGAAATATTGAGGTTTGACCTACCTATCCTTCTTCGTTTTCTCTGAATTTTGGATATGTTTTACTTCTAAGGATCCCCTACAACTTTCATGAAGGAACTTAAGCCAAACTTCCAAAGGATAACCTCCATATAGGTCCATGAAGTCTCGGGTGTCCCATACCGCGACTCCAGATTTTTCATCTTCAAGATCAGGTTGGTTTCCTAAGCTATACTTGTTCATTTTGCTTCAAATTTGAGTATGTTGATCCTTAAGATGTGCTCTACAAGTTTCATGCAGAAGTTGAAGAGTGATTCATGGTTAAAATCAACATGCAGCCACAAATCTACCACAATGTCAGTAGAATAGTTTCAGATCTAGAGTCTCCGAAAAATGGGGTTTTGACCCCTTAAATCTTCATCATTTTGCACGAAATTTTAGTATGTTATAGTTAAAGATGTTTGATACAACTTTCATGAAGAGATCCAAGTCAAAATCGAACTCCAAACATGCATGAAAGCTCCCACAAGATTCTGACTCCAGTGATTCATGCGAAAACAGCAAGCATCTTCAAGAACAAACCACCCTAGCTCCGTTTTCTTACCTTTAAACACCCAAAGATCCAATCAACATGCAAGACCACACATGCAAGAGAAGAGATGGATCCTAACTTGCATCAAACACCAAAGAAAGGGCAGACGAACGGCGGCGAACGGCGGCGAACGGACGGGCCTCCTCCTCTCTCGGCCTCCTCCTCTCTCTCTCGCAACTCTCTCTCTCTCCTTCCTCACCGTGTGACACTCCCTCTCCCTCTCTCTCTCATCCGGCCATTCCCCCTTTAATTTCCCCAAGAGGCAATCATTAGATTGCCTCCCCCAAGGCCCAATGCATGGCAAGCCTTCTTGCCACTTGGCAAGGCTCCATGCATGGGCTTGGGCTTGGGCTTTTGGGCCTCTTGGCCCTCTTGGGCCGACGGCAGCCCTCCTTGTGGGCCTTAATGGGCCGGCCACTTGGCCCATTAGGGTCCACCCTTGGGCCCAAGGCCCAATCAAATTTTCTCTCCCTTTTTTTTTTTTTTGAATTTCTTTTCAGGGGCTTAATTACTAAATTTCACCTAAACAAAATCCTATAATATTTTATCTATGAGAACTTAATCTATAAAACGCATGGCCAAGCATAGACTATCCTCATTAATTTACCTTATAATCCAATTTCAAAAATTTAAATTAAGAACACAAGCACAAAAGACAAAGCCTTGAGAGAAAACTAAAGGCTAAAACACAACTCATAGGTAAATTCATTACCTATTAAAAGCTTTAGGACACCTTAGGGCTTGCCCCTAAATTCTGGGATGCCACAATCAAGGGTTTCAGGATCAGACATGATGTGGAGAGAATCTTCTTAGCACTGGATTCACCATCTAAGCGCATGGAACAAATTGAGTTACAAATGAAACAATGGATTTGATACCAAAGATTTCTGAAACCCAACTTCCTTTTATGAACTCATATTCTGCTTTTGCTAAACCATCTTCATCATTCTCCTCCATTTGATCAATTCAACATCTTATCCGCCAAACTCCTAAAGAAGTGAAAGAGTATGTGTAGTCCTCCAAGTTTTATTAGCACCCTATTCCAGCTACTGAAAATGAGTACTTTGTTACTCTTCAAATTCATGTAGAGTTTCCAAAACAGTGGACCCAACAAGGATATTCTCATATCCACTACGGAGTTATGCATCTTGCACTAACTTTCCATGGTAAAAAAGTTTTGCCTGTTGTGGCAAGAATGGCCTTATTGGACACTCGATTCCTAAAATACTAGCACGCTTGTATCGGCACTATCCAAAGCACTCTGAATGCTAGGACAGTTTTTATAACCTTGTACCCAAATTTCAATGTTACTCTTTCATATCCCCACTTTCTTTCCTTCTTAAAGGTCCATATTCAACTCATCTGAAAACCTCAGACTACTGATTCCATTGCAATGACACTCCACTACCAAATGGTTTATCGAGTACAAAATCATGCCTTGGATCTTAATTTTCGGAATGGAAATGAAGATGCCATGTTCATCTCCATGCAGGATGACCAGGCTTCCTGCATCCATGTTCCCAAGCAAATTCCCAAAGAAAAGTTGGCCAAGCTACTTCTAGAGACTTGGATCACCAATTATGAGAAGCTGCACCAAAACAATAAGCCTCTCCAATCTTTAGATTCTGAATTCGTAAAGAAAAAAGATGGCACTGTTGCCATCAAATTCGGCAAAGAAAATGAAGAAAGCCCTTCCATTTTCCATACTTTGTTTATGATCGAGCCGTGTGTCCTAGAATCGATCTCTGAGCTAGATTCAAAAAAGCTTGTCAAATACTTCCAAAGTAATGGAAATCCTACCCATTACTATAAAGACTATCGTGATAATTGTTTTTGGGATCCTTTCCGTTAATGTTCCTATTGCACAAACTCTCCTGATGAAGTAGACTCGGCTGCAAAGCCCAAGTGAAAAACCCAAAAGGCTAAAGATGGCCTATACCAGAGGTATTTGAACGGAGATCCCTCTGTTGATACTCTTGGTGAATGTGATAAGTTTCAGTTCATGGTTTTTTATACCCCATCACCACCACCTTCTTATATAGCATCTCCACTTTCAACTCTACCTTTGCCACTTTCGCCTCCTTCCACACACCCCATAAAAAAACTAGCCATCTCTCCATTCTACAAACCAATCCTCAAATGGGCGAAAAAGAATTCATACCCACTTGAACTTCCAGGTGAAACACTACCTAGCCAGGAAACTCAGAAGAAGGCTAACCCTTCAATTTTCATGTTCCAAGATACAGATTTTCCTCCTCTTGTGCGAGAAAGCTCTAAGCTTTCTTTTCATACTACTAAAGAATTCATTGATCCTCAGAAAAGATATCGTCATGTCCCAAAAATCCCTACTTCCACTGATGTGGATGAACATGGAAGGCAAAAGAGAACTCCTATTGCCGAAGCTATCTTGAATTGAAAATCAAAAACTCTTTTGGCACACAACAATGCTTTCAAAAAAATCGATTCCAAAATCTTTGATGTACAAAGAAATCTTAAGAGAAATGATGAAACCACTAAGAAGATACTTTTAGACTTCCAGAAAAGGCTTCATGTCGAGGAATCTGGACAACATTTGGGATATCATTATCACCAAAGCCCAAAGGTAGAAATAGAGAAACTCAAGAAGCAAATCCAACTTCTTGAAGAAGGAAGATTCAAACCTTCTGATCCATTTCCTACTTTGCCCAGAACCGAGTATTCTCTTCTGACCTCAAATACTTTGATCTTTGCTACAATTGCAAAAACCTCTACCAGACGTAGCATTGATGTGGTCGAAATGAGAAATCGCCTCAAAGAAATGGATTGACTAAGAAAGGAAAAAGGGAAAGAAAAGATTCCTAAGGAATCTTTGATTCTACAAGGGAAAAACCAGACTAAATGATGCTCTCCAATCCGTTGGAATCATTCTTAAGAGATTTGAGCAATCAAGAAATACGACCTGGTCCTATTGTCTTGAAAAACCATGATCAGCCTTGTCCAGATCCAATTCTTCCGATCGACTCAGATTCGGACTCAGAACCAGAACCAAAATCCACATCTCTCTCATATTCCTCCTCCCTTTCAATTCCTCCTATTGAATCCTTTCCTATTGCACTAGCTACTTCTTTGATATTCATGGCTGACCCACCAGCTCAAGAAATATAATCGAATCCTTCAGAACTAGTGGTTATCCAACCAAATAATCCATCCCAAGCTCCCACATTCTCTAAACAGTTCTTTACTGTTGATGACATTTCTTATTTCAAATTTCCAGAAAGATTTGAAGAATTTCATACTTGGCTAAACACTCAAACTCTTACAAATCATGACAAGTATGATGTTCTCCTTGGATTTGTCATAGGGTTTACAAGTTGTCTCAAACATTGGTGGCAATTGGTTATAGAACAAGATCAAGTGCAATTTATGCTCTCAATAGCTTTGGCCAAACTATTACTCTTATCTTTCTTTTCTTCATTGGCAAACCTACTGATCTCCATGACTTTAAAATGAGTGAGTACTTTGAAAGAAAATATTGTTCTCTCCAAAAAATGCATCTCAATAAGCATTATCGAGAAATGCTCAAACTCTTCTACGGCCTTGGAGCTAATGCATATCTGAAATAGGTTTTTCTAGCCTCTATTCCTAGAGAGTTATCCCAGCAAGTTGAGAGGTCATTTCTTAACAAGCAAAAGAGAATTACCATTGGGAGAAATACTGCAAGAGATCCATTTGTATCTTGATAATGTGTGTCTAAGGTGCAAGATGATGAAAACCTACCTCAAGGATAATCAAGAACTTGATGGAGCCTGTTTGCGCTAGAATTTAAAGATCAAATGTTCAAAAAAGGATTTATGATGGCTCTTGTGGAAAGTACTCGAAAAAGAAGAAGCATTTCAAGAAATACAATGGTGAAAGATCCAAGCATAGATCTAAGCATTTTCAAAGAAAGAAAAAAAAAGGGTGATTCCTCTGAAGAAGAAAAGACCGTTCAAAACCGCAAGAAATCAACCTGATGCTTCATTTGTAACAAGAAGGGTCATTTTGCCAAGAACTGCTCTCAGGCGAAAAAAGATTAAAACCACTTGATACATGACATTGAAATGGTATCTCTCTTGAAAATGATGATGTTGAATCATTGTTCTCCATTAATGAAGATCCATCTAAACAAGTCCTCTATGTCATCCCTTGTTACTAAACTCCTAGTGAAATTAATTCTAATTTAGACTCTGAAGATCTTTTTCATATATCCCTAACCTCCGTAGAATAAGAACCCAGTATATATTCTAGTCAAGTCCATTGTCCTCATCTTCCTATTAAAATTTTCACCTTAAAGTTTGCAAAACCTATTGCAGTTATTGCCCTTATTGATACTGGTGCTAGTTTTTCAATTTTAGATACTAAAGTTCTTCCTGAAGAATACTAGACATCTTGTGTTCAGTATTTCAATTCTATCTCAAGAGATACTTTCTCTACAGAAGTGCCGACTACATTAGTAACTATCCAATTCTTTCCTCAGTGTTCTATAACTACTAAAGTTTTTGAATCTAGTCTTCCTAATAAAGATTTGATCATTGGTTGAGACATTATAACTCAAATTCCTCAACTCTGAATCATTCCTAGAAAAGGCCTAATGCATAAAGACCAATTCTATGAATTTGTCAATATCCAAAGGCTTTTCTTTATTCAGATGAGTTTGCTAGATTCAATCATGCAAAAGTTGCTCAAATCCTACTTAGAATCTCATTTCGAATTCACTCATAAATGCCTCCATCCATTGTGGAAAAATCCAAAATTCTTTGTCCGTCTTCATTTAAAAAAGAATGAGGATATAAATCCTACAAAGGCGAGTCACATAGGAATGAGCCCAGAACATCTTGCTTCAGCTCAAAAGGAATGCTAAGAGCTATTGCAACAAGGCTTTATTGAAATATTGGATTCTTAGTAGGCCTGCAAAGCTTTTTATGTCAACAAACGAGCTGAGCAGAACATAGGAAAAATACGGCTAGTAATAAACTACTAGCCCCTCAACCTCTTCTTCCAAGATGATAACTTCCTTTTGCCTTCTCGAAACTCTCTTTTTGCTAGATTATCGAAAGCCCACATCTGTTCAAAATTCGATCTCAAAATCAGATTTTGGCAACTAGGCATTCATCCTGAAGACGGACCCAAGACAGGGTTCTGTATTCCAAATCAGCATTTTCAATGGAAGGTCCTCTCTTTTGGTCTCAAAGTAGCCCCCTTTTTGTTTCAAAAAACCATGTGTCGCATCTTTCAGCCAATCCTGCCAAATGCAGCAGTTTACATTGATGACATATTACTTTACAGTCTTGATGAAAAATCTCACCGTCGGCTTCTCAAGTAGTTTGCAAAAATTGTAAAGAAATATGGAATCATGCTCTCTTAAAGAAAGATGAATATTGTCCAAATAGAAATTGAATTTCTTGGTATGCACCTCAATAAAGATGCGTACTATTCGGGGCTACACATTGTTTATGAATTGTTGAAGTTTCCACAAGAAAATTACACAACAAAGCAAGTTCAACAATTTCTTGGGATAATTATTTATCTCAGAGACTTTGTTCTCAACATTACCAAATTGATGATCCTGTTGCAAATAATGCTGAAAAAAAAACCCCCTCTTCCTTGGGGTAAAGTTCAAACTAGGGCAGTAGTAGAGTTAAAAGAAATCATGTTGACTCTTCTCTTGTTGCAAATCCCATCTACGGGGAAGAGAGTCCTTCATATTGATGCTAATGATGAATATAGGGCAGCCATACCATTTGAAGAAATTGAAGGTAAGCGAAACATTTGCGCTTACAAAAGTGGAAACTTTTCCCAAACTGAGACGTATTACCATTCCACTTTCGAGGAAATTTTGGTGATAAAAAATGGAATAAAAAATTTCAGATTCCATCTTATTAGCTATCATTTTCTGGTAGAATTGGATATGGCATCTTTTCCCTAGATGACCAAATTCAAATAGAAGTAAATTCCTCATTTTCAACTGTTACGATGGACTGAATGGTTTTCAAAATACTCTTTCGAAACCAAACACATTATTGAAAAGAATAATGTGCTTGCTGATTTTCTATCTAGGCCAAAGGCATTAGCAGAAATTAATATGTATATCATGAAGCATGCTTTTCATATTTTTCATCATCAAGAAAAGTGCAAGATCAAAAGAATGTGAGATTGGCCAAGTTTGATTACTCGCAAGAGATCATTGAGAAGGTTAAACTCACTGAAAATCTCGATAATCTCATATGACAATGCCACACAGATCTATCCAGACTCCATGGAGACTCAATCCTTTATCATTTTGGATTAAATCCTAGGTATCCATTCATACATCCTTTAATTTAGAAGGAATATGATTTTCTTGAAAAACTTTGATGGTTGTTGTGGTACTTAACCAATAAGTACTTAATAGCCATTGAGTTTCCCACCAGAAAGTTCATTGCTAACTTAACCAAAATATTTGTGCCTGGCCGAAACATTGAAATGAAAAGTGATAGGAACCTGTGATAGCCCAAGCAGCGGTGCACGGGGAGGAGGGATAGAGGTGTCTCCACACCTCAGTCCTCGGACGTGCGCAAGGAGGTGGCGTGTCTCCTGTCCCATATCGCTTAGGGAGGAGTCCTAGGCTAGCTTATGAGGCTTGGGTCTCTTTAAATGTACATACGCGTTTTCTTGGAGTAGTATGGCCTGCCCTGAAAAGAACAAAACTATGAGGACTTAATGTCAAAAGCGGATAATATGTGTACAGTGGAGACCCGAGTCCTTACACATACTACCCCAAGAAAATGCATATGTACAATTAGAGGGACCCAAGCCTTATAAGCTAGCCCAAGACTCCCCCCCAAGCGATGTGGGACAAGAGATGCGCCACCTCCTTTGCACACATCCGGGGACTGAGGAGCGGATGCACCACCATCCCTCCTCCCCACGCACCGCCGCTTGGGCTGTCACAACATTATCTTTGCCTTTTATAGGTATTAAGAGGTCACAAAAAAAAAAGACCATATTCACGAGTCTTAAAACAAACAAAGGTTTCGGAAAATTTAGTCGAGAATTATTCTATGTGATATGAACAGTGACCGTGAATAGTGATTTTCCTTGTACACTACAGTGACCTGTGCTGCAGTTGTTGAAGAAAACTTCCTTATTTGTTTTGAAGTTGACAAAACGTTTCCATCAGTCTAGTCTGAAGACTTGCAGACTCTATCGCCAAAGTCTAAGGACCTCCAGACTCAAGATTTAAAGTCTACTCTCACTGATAGTTTCCAGACTGACGAAGAAAAGTTTATCCAAAGAAGAAGATTTATCTAGATGCGATTATGTCTTTAAGGATATGGTTCGTACGGTTAAAGAATATCTCACGGTTGGAGATAGCATTCCGTGATCAATTATTCTTATTAAAATCAATTCGAATAATTAGATCCGTTGATTGGCGAAGTATACTTGGAAGGTTCTACTTATGGAAACCTAGATCTTGATTGTATGGGCGAGCAGGATTGGTGGGCTATCTTCACATTCCTTAAATAACTCGAGATCTCCCTAATTGATTCTGTCCATCGAGTAGATTAGAAGAACTCCTTTGGAAGGTGCCAACGGCTACAATGGCATGGAGGAGTACATAAGGAAGACGCTCTAGTTATTCGAGTGTGTGCGAGAAAGAAAAATTCCAAAGTCTGAAACTCCTTGTTCTTTGTTGTTTCAATCACTGAGCTTAAATTGTACTCAAAAGAGAGATCAAATACTTGTGAGACCTTGAGGAAGTGTAGTAGAGTCTCTACATTGTTGAATCAAGGACGTGAGACTGTAAAATCTCTTTTGGTTCTTAGTGGAATCCAGCCAGTGGGCTGTTAGTGCGGGAGAGTGAACGTAGGCTTGGTCTAAGCTGAACCACTATAAACTTTGCGTTTCAATTCTCTTTCCCTAAACTCTTTACTTTAATTTGTAGTATTATATAACTGTTACAGTCTTTTATATTTTCAATCTATTATTCTCAAAAGACGAATTAAGTTGTTAAGTCTTGCAAAAATTTCTTTAACACCTATTCACCCCCCTCTAGGTGTTCCTACTAGCCCTATCAATTGGTATCAGAGCTTGTGTACTCATCTAATTGAAGTATTTTTACTTCTGAGTTAAAGATCTATGGCTAATATGTTGGCTCCAGGATTGGTTGAAGGCCAAAGCAACACTAGACCACCTTACTCTGATGGAAAGGAATACAACATATGGAAAAAAAAAACAAGATGAAGGCATTCCTAAGATCGAAATATCCTCTGGAATGGGATGTAGAAGAAAAGGGAATCTTTCCTAAAGCCGCATCAATCTTAGAAAGAGGAAAAGAAGTTGCAGATGCAAGCGAGATGACTTAAGAAGAAATAACCAAGAGACAAGCGCTTGATGCTAAAGTAATTTACTCTTTATATTGTGCGTTATCTCCTACTGAGTATAACATAATATCTTCTTGTGAGACAGCCAAAGAAGTTTGGGATAGGCTGCACATTACCTATGAAGGAACTGGTCGAGTAAAAGAAACAATGATGAATATTTTACTCGGACAGTATGAAGCCTTCAAGATGAAGCCTATCACTGATATGTTTAGTCGTTTTACTAAAATCGTAAACGGTCTAGAATATCAGGGACAACCAATCTCAGGACCAATGAAGGTCAACAAATTGCTGCGTGGACTCTCCAAAAATTGGAATCACGTAAAGACTTCAATAAAGGAAACACAAAGGATCATGCCATTTTTTGTAGATGAACTGGTTGGCACACTTCAATCCTATGAAGTGAAGCAAATCAATGAGGAGGAAGATCCTAAAGGTAAGAAGTCAATTGCTTTGAAATCTAATGATGATTCTAATGTTACAGATTCTGAAGATGATATGGACAATGAAGAGTTAGCCCTTATGATAAAGAGGTTCAGTATCTGAACAAAAAGGGAAGAAGATTCAATTGGAAGAAACAAAGCACTCAAAAGTTTCAAAACAAATCAACTGAGGATGATGAAGCCAATAAAGATGTGATATGTTTTGAATGCAACAAAAAGGGACATATCAGACCCAACTTGTCACGCCCCGAATCTCGAGACACGTGAACATCCCACCATGGTCATACAAATGCAACATTCCCAGGTAGTGTCGCCGACCCAATTAATTCACTATGCGCATGCGGAACGTAATATAAAAACCCTGACAATGAAATACGGGATAGAAAAGCAGGAAGCAAAACCCCAACATAACACTTCCATAAATCAACAGAATTACAAACAAAGGCTTACAGCCAAAAGTCTACAAAAGACCGGCTCTTAAAAGGAACCGTCCTACGACCTACAAGTTGGACACGTTCTCCAATCCTTATGACTTCACATCTGCAACTCCTCAGAGCCAACCAAAGCTATCTAGCCGCTCCATCCACCAAGGACCTGAAATTGTTGTCCCCAAACCGGAATGAGACAATGTCTCAGCAAGTTCAACCCCCTAAACCCCTATTAGAAAGAAAATACACCCCGGGTGGCCTAGCCACATCACGCAAAAGACTTACCTCGTCTTAATTCCTTCCTGCAGGTCAGCACAATTTATATCACACAAACTCAGGTAGTAATAAGAATGCAAACAATTGGAACGCCAACACTTTCATAGAAATTATAAATGCACTCGACACACATTCCAATTATTATTCACGCCACACAAGGGCATAGCCTACTCGCAATTCAGCTATCTTCGACACTCGTGTCGCACGCCTCCCCCTTAGAGCGCGGCTTCGTCACTACGTCGACGGCATTCCCGAAGGAGCACGCCTCCCCCATGGAGCGCGGCTTCGTCACTACGTCGACCGCATTCCCGAAGGAGCATGGATCTAGTTGGCCTAGCCTCTACTGCGATCCGAACCACGTCACTACACTGACGGCAATCCACAAAGAATACAGGTCCAATCGGCCTAGCCACTACTGCGACCCGAGCCACGTCACACATTGACGGCAATCCACAAAGAATACAGGTCCAGTCGGCCTAGCCACTACTGCGACCCCAGTCTACCAACCAGCACACGACAAATCATTACTGACTTCCGGACCTTCCACAATTCATTCACATACTCCAATTTCAATAGTAAATCTTAACAATCAAATTTTTGCATCAAAATCCAACACTTAGATTTTTATGGCTAAAAACCCTATTTATCACAATCAACACTCAATTTGCCACATCCATTCATCAAATTCAAATTCTAAATACACAGCATCGATCGGCACCAAATTCTAAGCAATTGAGGCCAAAAATAATTTTTTTGAGTTTTTTTTTTAATTAAATAATAATAAAAATAGCCGACACTCAATTTTGCCACTTCCGTTCATCAAATTCAAATTCTAAGAGCACAGCGATGATCGGCCCGAAATTCTAAGCAATTGAGGCCAAAAATAATTTTTTTTTTTTTTTTTTTTTTTTTAAATAAAATAATAATATTTTAATGAATTTCGGAAAATAGTAAATTATTAACTTTTTCCAGAATTTCGAAACAATAAAAATAAATCAAAATTAAAACCCAATAAGTCACATCAAGCTTAAATTAAATAAATCCACTTAACTTTAAACTAAACACACTTAACACTAATTAAATCTCTTAATCCAAATCACAATTAAATAAATTAAACTAACCACCTAAACCTAATTAACCTAGACTAAGCACACTTAGGTATTATTAACCCTCTAATCAAGGTTTAGTGAGTTAAACTCACCGGATTAGCGAGCCGAGCACGCCAAAACGACCGGGCCGACACGAGGATCGACTTTCGTCAAGGCGGGCCGAGCAACCGGGGCCGGGAAGGCAGCCAAAGAGGGCCTTGAAGTTCCAGATCTTGGCTGGAATTCAAGCTCCGTTCATGGCCGAACGGAGGGGGGAAGAGGGGCGGCTCGGGCGCAGAGGAGGCGGGGAGCGGCGGCGGTGGGCTGGCGGCGACGGGCGGGGGCGAAGGGGCGGTGAAGGGGCCGGGCGATGCGGAGGGGCGGCCGTGATCGGCGGGCGGAGCTCGTGCGCGGCGCGCCGGGCGCGCGGCGACGGGCGGTGACGGCGGTCCGGCGGCGGCGGTCCGACGGCGGCTGCTCCTCCCCTTTCAAGCTTCTCTTGGCTGGATTTGAAGAAAAAAACGCAGAACAACCATGGAGGAGGAAGCCTACAGGAGGAAGAAGAAGAAGAAGAAGAAGAAAGAGGGAGGAGAGAGAAGGGGGGTTTCTTTTCTTTTCTTTTTGTCTTTTCTTTAATCCACAAAATGACCTCACCATGACATCATCATGATGTCATGCCCCACTAACTCTCCACAACCTTAGTCCAATGGGTCAAATTTCATTTTCAGCCGGGACCTAAAATCTCGTACCTTAAATTTCCCAAATCCAATCAATTCTTGTCCAATTGAGCCCAATTAAAATCCATAAAATTAATACATGATCCTCATAAGGTATGTGACACCCCAAGACTTCCAATTTCTTAATTCAGTCACAATTTCATAGTTAATTTCATTCTGGCACGATATTAGCGCGTCCGGACCTACCGGTTAGCTTTTAGTAATTTTTATGCATTCGACTTGTGGTTGATAAATCTCAAGCCACAATGTACATCTTTGACACATTGGCAACCCTCGGTTGTCGTGAAATTCTCAAGGTTTCAAATACGAACACATGGGACCCAATTGACAGAAAAGTCAGGCCAGTGCCGACTGACAAGAGCAGTGTGATCTGGTGGAATCACCCACACTCGATCACATGCCTATGTCGAGCCGACCTATCTCCGGCTTTTAATCAATTTTTAACTGTGCCATAATGACCCTTGCAAATTAGCCCGGTCGAAAGGTCATTTCTTGGTCAAATTCTCGAGTCTGATGCATTAGAATCTCTTACCGGCTTCACCTGATAGACTGGTTTTCACATGAGTGGCCAACTCAAGGAAATGAACTATATGCGTGCAGATGAAATGCCCGTCTCAATTTACTAAAAATAAAATTGAAAAATTCGGGATGTCACAACTCTTCCCCTCTTATAAAAATTTCGTCCTCGAAATTTAAACCTTTACCAATTCTTAAATACAAAGGTGAGGGTATTGTCGTCTCATCAAATCTTCTCTTTCCCCAGTTGCACTTTTTGTACTGCGGTATTGCCAGATCACTTTTTCCAAACCATTACGGATTCAAAATGATGAACAATTGTCCACCTTTGCAAAAATAAAAGCTGCAAAAAAATTGGTTCTTTTTATCTTTTTATTTTTCCCTTTTTCCACTAAGCGGCAAACTGCCGCATCGGGGATCCGAACTCCCGACTTCAAACCCCTTCCTTCATTTCCAGGTACCACTCGGCTAAAGGTACCGACAGTGTCTCGAATTGCTTTCTTTATCCATTTAAAGTCAAAATCCCCCTTTGAGCCCAAATTTCGATGGATCCCGATTTAAACTCTCTTTCATCTTCCATTCATTAACAAAATACGATGTCCCCACCATATGCGACATTTAAGGAAGAATATATTTCTCCTACTTGAAATTCCAAAGGTCTGCGATACTAATTTGCGAAGCTAAGCTGGCGATTCTGAGTGGCCTCAAGTCTGTCTCTGATAACTGCAAATGAATCACTGAATTCTGAACCAACTCTGAACCTGCGATTTTCTGTTCTCTGATCTCACCACGACCAACTGAAGTTTTGTACACTCTACTCTGCTCTACTTCGAAAGAACCATTTGACTGTTCTATTACAACTGGGAACCATCTGAAAACTTTGCTGGCAACTATCGCTGTAAGTGAACTCAACGAGAAGGAGTTGTTCCTTTCCACTTCCTTTGAAAACCAACCCACATGTTCTCAACCTGTCCTCAAAAATCTGAATCGTCCTTTAAAACTAGTCATCCGTCTGAAGATGATAATTCGTACTATACTGTAGTTTCATTCCCAAAACACTTTGCAACTCTTCCAAAAGATAGCCATGAATTTCGGTCTCGGTTTGAAGAAATCATCACCGACACTCCAAATAGACAAACTCTTTGACGCACGTTCAACTCAACGTGCTTGTCCAAATCAAGGTCCTTTCGCATTGCGATGAAGTGAGCTGACTTTGTCAGTCTATCGACCACTGACCAAATCGAATCATTTCCTTTTTGACTCTTCGGTGACTCAGTCACGAAGTCCATCGTGATATGCTCCCATCTCCACTCAGGAATCTCGAGAGGTTACAAAAATCCTCCCAGTTCATAGTGCTGGGTTTTGACCTGCTGACACATCCAACACTTGGCGACATGCTTGGCGATGTCCGCTTTCATACCAGACCACTAGTAGTGTCGACGCAGATTTAGATACATCTTGGTACTACCAGGATAAATGCTATAACTATTACGATGAGCTTCTGACAAGATCTCTCTTTTCGATGCTACATTGTCAGGTACACACCATCGCTCTCGGAGCTTTAGTGTTCCGTTATAAAAATCTGGAAGTGAGGCTTCTCTCTTTTTTGTATTTGCTTGCACGACTTTTTGAATCTCTGAATCTGACCACTGAAACATTTTGATTCTGATTTGTACATCCAGCTCAATTCTGAGGATGGCCATAAGAGTCTAAAGGTGGCCTACCTCAATTTTAAAACCTGAGTTTTGTGTGCCTTCTCAATTAAAACCCATTCCTTAAGTACCATTTGCGCTACTGATCACAACTCTAGCATTTCCAAAGGTCCAACTAGCAACGCTGTCTCATATTCAAATTTTTTTTTTCTGAGAGAATGAATACTGAAGGCTATGCTGATCAGTGAAGATCTATAATCTTTCTCCACATAACTAACATCTCCAAATTCAGTGCGAAGATTAAAGTCGCGAACTCTAAGTCATGTGTCAGGTAATTCAGCTCATGAGTTCTCAACTAACGGGATGTGTATGCAACAACCCTGTCATGCCGCATCACCACTCAACCTAATCCTTTAAATGACGCATCACTGTCGATCTCGAATCCTACTGGACCAGATGGAATAGTAAGGTGCCGTAGTTAGCTTTTACCACACAACTTTTCTTCCTTCATCAGAAGTCTTGTTAACGGCGATGCTAACACTGAAAACTTTTCTACAAACTATCTGTAATACTCTGTTACTTTTGATCTCTGTCACTGTAGTCAATCTCGGCCAACTGCTAACTGCTTCAATCTTGGACGGGGTCTACGGAGATTTCTTCGCCTGAAATTACGTGACCTAGGAGCGCAACACGAGTCATCCAAAACTCACACTTGCTAAACTTAGCATAAAATTGAAGTGTCCTCAAGGTCTGAAGTACTATCCCCAAATGTCTCTCGTGCTCCTCAGCACTCTTTGAACACACCAGGATAACTTCAATGGACACAATCACAACTAATTTAAGTACCCTTAAACATTCTGCTCATTAGACCCAAAAAAATAGCGATGGTGTCCATCAAACCACACGGTATTTACAGTGAACTCATAACTGTCGTATCAAGTGCGAGATGCTAACTTCGGTATGTCTTTCTTCCTGATTCTCAACTGATGATACCCTGACCCCCAGTCGATCTTGAAGAATATCGATATACAAACACAACGAACCAACTTTCTTCTTCACGAATAGAACGGGTGCTCCCAAGGTGATGCACCTTTGGAACGTATGAATCCCCTATTCAACAATTCTTGCATCTCGCACCTTCAATTCTTTTAACTCGAGTAACACCATCCGGTAAGGAGCCTTAGGGACTGGCTCTGTTCCAGGTGTCAATTTAATTGCAAACTCTATTTCTCTTTCTGACAACAAATTTGACACTTCTTCAGGAATTACCCCAGAAAACTTCAGTACCACGATTATGTTCTCCATAATCGGCTCCTCAACTGACGCATCCATCACAGTTGCCAGGTAGATTCGGTAACCAACAACCCAAACCAGGTCACCTTCAGTGATGAATGACAAGGAGTGAAGGTCCTCTTCGACTTTCGGTAATTTTGAACTTTTGCACGCTAATTGAACAAACCGAACTATATCACTTCTACAATTCATAACCTCAGAAAATTCCTCAAGCCAAACTTTTTACAAAATGACTTCCAAATCCTACTTAAACAAACCCTTCAAGTACAACTATAGTCAAAGATTCGTCTTTCTATTACTTTATTACCACAACGAAAATTCTATAACTTTCACTCAAAATTCTGCTGTGCGACTCTGATAAAAACATTTCAAAAACACCATTCCCTTGATCGATGCATGGTCGACTCATTCATGCTCCTTTAGCCATCCTAATGGCGTCTTATCTGCAGTAACGGTGCTTACGCTCTCCTAAACTTACGCGGACAGTTCTTAACCTGATGGCCATGCTGGCCACATAAAAAGCATGCTCCCGTTTAACTGGGACACTTAATTGATTCATGTTTTCTTCCACAAACTCGGCACACGATCGGTGAGTCATTTGCCTCCTGTCGGGTGATAGTATGCACCCTTCCTTGCACTGGGGTTCTGTTCCAAGTACCCCACTAAATGTCCTGAAGCATGTTTCCCCTGTTCTGTTCTATTGACGGCGGTGACAGAAACTGCTCTGGTTACATCTATCTGTACGGACAACCCTTGATCAGATGGCCGTATTGGCGACACTTGTAACAAGTCTTTTTCCTCTTACAACACGGGACACATCCATGTCTTCTCTTATAGACACAACACTCACCGGTCGAGTTGGGCACTGACTTTCCAATTCTACTCTTCCGATTAGATGAAAGGGGCACATTTCTTCTTACATCGGCCTTTTCTCCAATTGATTTCCATCTCTGCTTAAACTGAACTTTGACTCAGATACGGTGGCTTGATCCTCGATCACAACTCTAGATTGGGCCTCAACAGGCGTGGCAACAACAACAGTCACAACACTGGCAGCAATAGAAACAACGGCAACATCGGCGGCTCGATCTTGAGCTTGCTAACTCAAAAAGCTTCCTAAAGACTATCGCGCCAGAACGATCCCCACAAACCTAGGATCGCTCGGTGCTGCTACACTCTCAGTACCGACTTGCAGCGGTACTCTTACAGAATTAAATGACCCCACAAACACACTACCAAACAGTTATCAACCACATGCATCAGCATAATAAAAGCCTTTCCTACTAACTATCCCATGACTCATCGCACCTTATCACTCCATACACAAACCATGCTCTGATACCACTTAAATGGGGATGTCATGCCCCGAACCCCGAGACACGTGAACATCCCACCATGGTCATACAAATGCAACATTCCCAGGTAGTGTCGCCGACCCAATTAATTCACTATGCGCATGCGGAACGTAATATAAAAACTTTGACAATGAAATACGGGATAGAAAAGCAGGAAGCAAAACCCCAACATAACACTTCCATAAATCAACAGAATTACAAACAAAGGCTTACAGCCAAAAGTCTACAAAAGACCGGCTCTTAAAAAGGAACTGTCCTACGACCTACAAGTTGGACACGTTCTCCAATCCTTATGACTTCACATCTGCAACTCCTTAGAGCCAACCAAAGCTATCTAGCCGCTCCATCCACCAGGGACCTGAAATTGTTGTCCCCAAACCGGGATGAGACAATGTCTCAGCAAGTTCAACCCCCTAACCCCTATTAGAAAGAAAATACACCCTGGGTGGCCTAGCCACATCACGCAAAAGACTTACCTCGTCTTAATTCCTTCCCCGCAGTCAGCACAATTTATATCACACAAACTCAGGTAGTAATAAGAATGCAAACAATTGGAACGCCAACACTTTCATAGAAATTATAAATGCACTCGACACACATTCCAATTATTATTCACTGCCACACAAGGGCATAGCCTACTCGCAATTCAGCTATCTTCTGACACTCGTGTCGCACGCTCCCCCTTAGAGCGCGGCTTCGTCACTACGTCGACGGCATTCCCGAAGGACCATCGCCTCCCCCCCATGGAGCACAGCTTCGTCACTACGTCGACGGCATTCCCGAAGGAGCATGGATCCAGTTGGCCTAGCCTCTACTGCGATCTGAACCACGTCACTACACTGACGGCAATCCACAAAGAATACAGGTCGAATCGGCCTAGCCACTACTGCGACCCAAGCCACGTCACACATTGACGGCAATCCACAAAGAATACAGGTCCAGTCGGCCTAGCCACTACCGCGACCCGAGTCTACCAACCAGCACACGACAAATCATTACTGACTTCCGGACCTTCCACAATTCATTCACATACTCCAATTTCAATAGTAAATCTTAACAATCAAATTTCTGCATCAAAATCCAACACTTAGATTTTTATGGCTAAAAACCCTATTTATCACAATCAACACTCAATTTGCCACATCCATTCATCAAATTCAAATTCTAAATACACAGCATCGATCAGCACCAAATTCTAAGCAATTGAGGCCAAAAATAATTTTTTTGAGTTTTTTTTTTTTAATTAAATAATAATAAAAATAGCCGACAATCAATTTTGCCACTTCCGTTCATCAAATTCAAATTCTAAGAGCACAGCGACGATCGGCCCAAAATTCTAAGCAATTGAGGCTAAAAATAATTTTTCGAGTTTTTTTAAAATAAAATAATAATATTTTAATGAATTTCGGAAAATAGTAAATTATTAACTTTTTCCAGAATTTCGAAACAATAAAAATAAATCAAAATTAAAACCCAATAAGTCACATCAAGCTTAAATTAAATAAATCCACTTAACATTAAACTAAACACACTTAACACTAATTAAATCTCTTAATCCAAATCACAATTAAATAAATTAAACTAACCACCTAAACCTAATTAACCTAGACTAAGCACACTTAGGGTATTATTAACCCTCTAATCAAGGTTTAGTGAGTTAAACTCACCGGATTAGCGAGTCGAGCACGCCAAAACGATCGGGCCGACGCGAGGATCGACTTTCCTCAAGGCGGGCCGAGCAACCGGGGCCGGGAAGGCGGCCAAAGAGGGCCTTGAAGTTCCAGATCTTGGCTGGAATTCAAGCTCCGTTCATGGCTGAACGGAGGGGGGAAGAGGGGCAGCTCGGGCGCAGAGGAGGCGGGGAGCGGCGGCGGTGGGCTGGCGTCGACGGGCGGCGGTGAAGGGGCGGCGAAGGGGGCTGGGCGATGCGGAGGGCAGCTGGCCGTGACCGGCGAGCGGAGCTCGCGCGTGGGCGCGCGGCGCGCGGCGCGCAGGCGAGTGGGCGACGGGCGGTGACGGCGGTCCGGCGGCGGCGGTCCGACGGTCCGACGACGGCTGCTCCTCCCCTTTCAAGCTTCTCTTGGCTGGATTTGAAGAAAAAAACGCAGAACAACCATGGAGGAGGAAGCCTATGGGAGGAAGAAGAAGAAGAAGAAGAAGAAAGAGGGAGGAGAGAGAAGGGGGGTTTCTTTTCTTTTCTTTTTGTCTTTTCTTTAATCCACAAAATGACCTCACCATGACATCATCATGATGTCATGCCCCACTAACTCTCCACAACCTTAGTCCAATGGGTCAAATTTCATTTTCCGCCGGGACCTAAAATCTCGTACCTTAAATTTCCCAAATCCAATCAATTCTTGTCCAATTGAGCCCAATTAAAATCCATAAAATTAATACATGATCCTCATAAGGTATGTGACACCCCAAGACTTCCAATTTCTTAATTCAGTCACAATTTCACAGTTAATTTCATTCTGGCACGATATTAGCGCGTCCGGACTTACCGGTTAGCTTTTATAAATTTTTATGCATTCGACTTGTGGTTGATAAATCTCAAGCCACAATGTACATCTTTGACACATTGGCGACCCTCGGTTGTCGTGAAATTCTCAAGGTTTCAAATACGAACACAAGGAACCCAATCGACAGAAAAGTTGGGCCAGTGCCGACTGACAAGAGCAGTGTGATCTGGTGGAATCACCCACACTCGATCACATGCCTATGTCGAGCCGACCTATCTCCGGCTTTTAATCGATTTTTAACTGTGCCATAATGACCCTTGCAAATTAGCCCAGTCGAAAGGTCGTTTCCTGGTCAAATTCTCGAGTCTGATGCATTAGAATCTGTTACCGGCTTCACCTAATAGACTGGTTTTCACATGAGTGGCCAACTCAAGGAAATGAACTATATGCGTGCAGATGAAATACCCGTCTCAATTTACTAAAAATAAAATTGAAAAATTCGGGATGTCACACAACTGTCCTCTGTTGAAGAAAAAGAAAAGAAAAGGTGAGAAATACAGGAATGCTCTCAAAGCAGAGACATGGAGTGACACTGAATGTGAAAAAAGTGATGAATATTATGCCAACATTTATCTAATGGCAAAATAAGAATCAGACTCAGACTCTGAGATAGATACAAACTCAAACTCAGATAGTGAAATCGAGGTAAGCAATCTAAAAATTCCTACTAAAGTCTCGAAATACATTGATGAGCTGTGTCTTAGTTGCAAAACCTATCTTAAGAGGATTTCCGAGCTAAAAAATGAGAATTCAACACTGAAGCAAAAGGAAATTTTTTTGAAAGAGAAGTTTGAAAATTCAGACAAAAATTTTATTGTTTTAAGAGAAAATGTAGACACTCTTTCAAAAGAAAATAAACTTTTGAAAAATACCAGTTCAATAGGATCTGAAAAGCTTGAAAAGATTCTTTCTATACAAAGACCTTATTTCAACAAATCAGGATTGAGAATGACTTCAGAAACTATTCCCCTAATTGATTTTCCAAAAGTGAAGGAACAAATCAAACAAAGACCTACAAAAACTTTTTACAGAAATCATTTTCAAAAATTTTTTATAAAACCTGTTGGTTGAAGTGCTCTCAAATGTTCAAAGTGCAATAGCTCACAACACTTTGAGAAAGAATGTCTTATGGTCTGGAGACCTATAATGGGCAAAGACTGCATATTGCACTAACTTCTCTGGACCCAAGAAAACGTGGGTACCAAAGAAAGCTTGAGGTTCTTTTTAAATTACAGGTCACTATCAAGAAAAATGTTAAATGGTATTTGAATAGTGATTGTTCAAGGCATATGACTGGAGATTCAAGTTGTTTTATAAAACTTGTTCAAATGAATGGTGGAAAAGTCTCTTTTGGTGGAAATAGCAAAGGAAAAATTGTTGGGTGTGGGACTGTAAAGATTGGAAATCTCACAATCAACAATGTCTCCTTGGTAGAAGGACTAAATTACAATCTACTCAGCATTAGTCAACTGTGCGACACTAGATTCAAAATCAACTTCCAAGAAGGAGTATGTTCGAGAACTAGTAAAGATCTATCTCAATCTTTTACTGGATGAAGACATGAGAACATCTATCTTCTAGATATAAAACCAGAAAAATCTTAATGTCTAATTTCAATTCAAGATTAAGCAAATCTGTGGCATCGAAAACTCGGTCATGTCAACATGAAGCAAATTGCTAAAATCTCTTCCAAGAACCTTGTTCATGGTCTGCCCAACCTGAAGTTTCAAAAATATGACTTATGCACATCATGTGTGTTGGGAAAACATGTTAGAAGTTCTTTTAAACCAATAAATCAGGTTTCTACTAATTGTGTTTTGCAGCTTCTGCATATGGATTTCTTTGGACCAACCAGAATTAAAAGCATTGGTGGAAAGAAATATTGCCTAGTAATCGTGGATGAATATTCTCGATTTACTTGGGTTTACTTTCTAGCAAGTAAGTCTGAAACCTTTTCTCATTTTTCAAAGTTTGCAAAGAAAGTTCATAATGAAAAAGGATATGCTATTTCAAGCATACAGACAGACCATGGAGGTGAGTTTAAAAAGTAAGACTTTGCAAAATTCTGTGATGAATCAGGTTTTCAATATGTTTCCTCTTCTCCATACACTCCAGAACAAAATGGAGTTGTGGAAAGAAAGAATAGATTTCTACAAGAAATGGCAAGAACTCTTTTAATAGAAAGTAATATTTATTCTCGTTTTTAGGCTAAAGCAGTTTCTACAGCATCCTATATTATTAACAGAATATTCTTAAGGCCTATTTTGGAGAAAACTCCATATGAGTTATTCAAAGGAAAGATGCCAATTATTTCTTACTTTCATATGTTTGGTTGCAAATGTCTTGTTTTGAAAAATGCAAATAATTGAATTGGTAAGTTTGAAGAAAAATCAGACGAATGTATTTTCCTTGGCTACTCAACCACAAGCAAAGCTTACAGAGTATTCAACAAGAAGACTCAGTTCGTGGAAGAATCTATGAACGTCAAGTTTCAAAACTCTTTACAAAACCAACCAATTCAGACTCAAACTGAAGAAGTTGAATCTGCTCCAGACTTTACAAAGTCTACCTCCCCTGAAGCAGCTCAGAACTATGAAAGTCAACAACAAATGGAAATTGAAAAACCAACTAAAGCGGAAGATCAGCAAATTGTCAGACCGACCAGTAACTGGAAGCACAAATCTAGTCATCCAAAAGAACTTATCATCGGTGACATTGATGAAGGGATTCGCACCAGATCCAAAAAGCAAGAAGAGTCTAGTGTCGTGGCACTTATCTCTGAAATAGAACCCAAAAGCATAGAAGAAGCTTTAGCTGACGAAAGTTGGATTGAAGCAATGCAAGAAGAACTTAGACAGTTCAGCATTAATGATGTATGGGAATTAACTCCTAAACCAAAAGGTAAATCCATTTTTGGAGCAAAATGGGTTTTCAGGAACAAGATGAACGAAAAAGGAAAAGTGGTCAGGAACAAAGCAAGACTTGTGGCTAAAGGATATACGTAAGAAGAAGGGATAGACTATGATGAAACCTACGCACCAGTAGCCAGGTTAGAAGCAATTAGATTATTACTTGCTTTTGCCTGTTACAAAAATTTCAGGTTATTTCAAATGGACGTCAAGAGTGCATTCCTAAATGGGTTCATCCAAGAAGAAGTCTATGTAGAACAACCTCCCGGATTTGAAGATCCAAAGAAACCAGACTCAGTGTTCAGACTGAAAAAATGCTCTATATGGATTAAAACAAGTACCTTGAGCATGGTATGACAGATTAAGTAAGTTTCTAATTCAAAATGGTTTTGTTAAAGGAAAAGTGGATACTACCTTGTTTATTAAAAGAGAAGGTAAAAACTTTTTACTTGTTCAAATCTATGTTGATGATATTATATTTGGATCACCTAACGAAAACCTGTACAAGAGGTTTTCTAAGTCTACGCAAGATGAATTTGAGATGAGCATGATGGGTGAATTATCTTTCTTTCTCGGTTTACAAGTGAAACAATTGAAGGAATGAATTTTCATTCACCAAGAAAAATATGCAAAAGAACTCGTTAAAAAGTTCGGATTGGAGAATTGCAAAAAGACTGAGATACCAATGTCAAGTTCTTCGAAGCTGGACAAAGATGAAGGTGGAAAGAAAGTTGATCAAAAGCTCTATAGGAGTATTATTGGCTCACTTCTTTATCTTACTGCCTCTAGACCTAACATTTTATTTAGTGTTTGCATTTGTCATATCCCAAAGAATCTCATCTAAGTGCTACAAAACGCATCATCAAATACATTGCAATTACTTCAAGTCTAGGTCTGTGGTATCCCAAAGAAGGAGATTTTACTCTCCTTGGATATTCAGACGCAAATTTAGCAGGTTGCAAAGAGAGAGAAAGAGTACCGTAGTACGTGTCAATTGCTAGGAAACAGGACAATATCATGGTTCTCAAGAAAGCAAAGTACTGTAGCTCTTTCAACAGCAGAAGCAGAGTATGTGGCCCTTGAAAGTTGCTGTTCTCAAATCTTATGGATAAAACAATAATTGAGAGACTTTGGAATAGAAGATTCATGCACCGAGAACAAATGTGACAATACCAGTGCAATTAATCTCACAAAAAATCCAATTCTTCATTCAAGAGCAAAGCACATAGAGATTCGACATCACTTTATTAGAGATCATGTTCAAAATGGAGAACTTATGATTCATTTTATTGATTCAAATAATCAACTGGCGGACATATTTACAAAGCCACTCGAGAAACGCCTATTTGAGTCTATTCGGACCAGACTGAACATCACATCTATTATCTAGTAAAGTCTGAAGATGTTCAGACTCAGAGGTAAAGTCTGAAGATGCTCAGACTCAGAAGACTAAGAGTTACGACTGTAAGTTATTTATATACTAGTAATTTAATTTTTGGTTAAAGACTTGAAAAGGTACGGTTACTTATTAATTGCTAATTGATTGAAATTATCTTTCTAAGTTTTTCTTTTTCAAAAAGGCAGTTATCAATTTTGAAAAACACAATTATTTATTTTCAAAAAGGAAGTTATTCTTTTTCGAAAAGATATTGTTATTTTTCCTATTATGACGTTTCGTTTACTTCGCTTCACTTGCTTTATATACTGTTGAAATCCGTCTTCTTCGTTTTCACTATCAAAACCCTAAAATACAAAACTCCCACTTGCTCTCACTTTCACTATAGTTTAATCCAAAAAGTTTTCATCTTTTCGAGCAAGCTTGTGAATTTCTTCCTAGAATTGACAATGTCTTCGAGAAAGTCATCAAGAATTGCAAGCAGGAGACCACAACATATGCCAGAGGGTCCTACACACTTCGACTTGACCGAAGAAGAAGATTCTTCTCCACTACAGCAACCAAGTAAGCAACAACCTTCTCAACAGCGTCAGTCTCCTCCACCGACTCAACCATAAGAGGAAATTTTGGAGGAAGTTGAACTAGTAAGAACGTTAACTCTTAAAGTCGCTTTTAAGCTTTACTCTAGTTTGAAAAGAGAAGGAACTGTCATGTCCTTGATTGATGAATACCTGAGAGAGAGAGGATACAAAAATGAGACTCTTTTTTTACGCGATATGGAGAGAATGGGTATTGCAGAAAAGGGATCGGCGGAAAAAGCTTTTGCTAGTTTTACTAGTGACCCGCACTTTGGTACTGCTAATGAACCTCAAGGACAGGATGGCGATGACCAAATGTTTACCCACTTTCAGCCAAGAACAGGAATTTTTGCAAATGTTGTTAGCGATGGTTCAAGTCTTTTCCGATTGAAGAATCATAAGAGGGTTTATCTGAATCTGATGAAGAGATGGGTCATGAACCCTAGGAGTGTCGATTTTGATTTCCTTGATTCGGTGAAAGTAAATCTGCAAGAGAAGTTCGCTCTACTGCAATTGGAGCGCTTTTGTTCTGAATCCTCTGTTGCTTATCCAGAACTCACAGCTTACTTTTACTCGAACCTATCTTTCTTGGATGCAAACAGTTTTTCTTTTACTGTGAGGCATAAGGAGTATCTTGTGGATATGGATACTTTGGCTGACATAATTGGGGTGGAAAGAGCGTGTTTCCAACCAATTAGTGTATCTGTTGCTCATGCTACTCTGTTATTGGTGAAGGATCGAGATGTTGAAAGCAAAATTGATGCATGCTATCAACATTGGCTACAAATTCTCTTTGCCTCACACCATCATGTTCCACATGCACAGAACTGTTGTGAAAGATAAGGGACAACTCCCTTACTCTGCTCTCGTCATGCACCTCTTCAGACACTTTAAAATCCATATCCCTGCACCATTATGCTTGACAAGCATTTCTCCAATGGTGATTGGATTTAAAATGGTCACAAAGATGCAGTTGAAAGAACTCAACAAGGTGTTAGAGCGGATGAAGGAGAAGTCTCCCATCAAAGCAAAACAAGACTCTGCTGCAGCAAAGAGGAATTGCAATGAGCCCATGAATGCTCCAGTAAAGAGGAAGAGAACCCTCATCTTGCAGGATGAAGAGGATGAGGATGCAATGACTCTTTCAGCCTTATGAAATTTGAAGAGTTTTGTTAGCTTTCAGGAGATAAGAGAAGAGCCAGAAGAAGGAGAGAAGGAGAGAGAAGAGATAGAAAAGGAAGATGAAGAACAGAGGAGGACAGAGGAAGAAGGAAGAGAAGAGGAAAAAATGAGAGAAGAAGAAGAAGCAGATCGAGCAGAAGAGAGAGACCAGGGTCCAAAAGACTCTTTTGAGCCAACCTTAGCTGTCTCTTTATCAAGTGACTCTGAGATGGCTGGCACTGGAATTGCTGGAGCACATGATGCAGACAAACATCACTCTAAAGTTGAAGCTGCACTTGAAGAAGATTTGTCTACTTCACCTAGAAGCAAACAAACAGGGGGAGTTGTTGTGCAAAAAAGTACTTCTTCACCTATCTTTACTAGTGATGTGAGTCGCTCCGCTACAGATCCAGAGGATGTGTATGCCTCTCATTTTCCATAAGCATCCATTCATAGTCATGATGGACAATCTGTTGAAGATCCTTCCATTCTCAAAACCCTTGGACTTGATTCGGCTGGACCTAGTGCTAAAACAGCTCAAACAGCAAACTTTTCAAGACTGCTAGAGATTCTACTGGATGTAAGGAAACAGCAATATGCTATGGGTTATGAGATGTAGGATCTCAATAACGCTTTCATGGCCACTTCAGTGTCTTTGCACGATCAATTGAACGCCCTGAAGAATCGAGTGTAGACTACTGTGTAGGGTGAAGAATTCCAATCACTAAAGCAAAGTTTTGAAAGGCTTGAGAAGACAATGAATTCTATGGGAGAGTTCGAGCTTGTTCGCCTTCCAAAACAGCCATGATTCTGACTCCATTTTCAACAACTCTTTTTATTTGTTCTCCACTTTTTGCTGTTGACAAAAAGGAGGAGAACTTTGATGCAAATTTGGATTTTTGACTTCTGGTTTGGATTTTTGGACTTATTCTGTGTTTGGATGTGGTTTGTTTGGACTGTTGATTTGATCTTTTGATGCTTGCAGTAACTTAAGTTATGTTAATGACTATGGCAAGGATAGCTGTTTTGTAGATCTAACACGTTTTCTGTGATTGCAGAATCGCTATTCAAATCTACTTAGTTTTTTTTATGAAATAAATTGTTTTGCTTAAGTTTTGTTTTGCAGGACAAAAGTGTTCACATCTGCTGTCACCATAAAAAAGGGAGAGATTGTTGGAGAAAACTTCCTTACTTGTTTTGAAGTTGACAAAATGTTTCCATCAGTCTAGTCTGAAGACTTGTAGACTCTATCGCCAAAGTTTGAAGACCTCCAAACTCAAGATTTAAAGTCTACCATCACTAATAGTTTTCAGACTGATGAAGAAAATTTTATCCAAAAAAGAAGATTTATACAGATGCGATTATATCTTTAAGGATATGGTTCGTACAGTTGAAGAAGATCTCACGGCTGGAGATAGCATTTCGTGATCAATCATTCTTATTAAAATCAATTCGAATAATTAGATCCATTGATTGGCGAAGTATACTTGGAAGGTTCTATTTATGGAAACCTAGATCCTAATTGTATAGGCGAGCAGGATTGGTGGGCTATCTTCACATTCCTTAAATAACTCGAGATCTCTCTAATTGATTATGTCCAACGGATAGATTGGAAGAACTCATTTGGAAGGTGTCAATGGTTACAATGGCATGGATGAGTATATAAGGAAGACGCTCTAGTTATTCGAGTGTGTGCGAGAAAGAAAAATGCCAAAGTCTGAAGCTCCTTGTTCTTTGCTGTTTCAATCACTGAGCTTAAATTGTACTCAAAAGAGAGATCAAATACTTGTGAGACCTTAAGGAAGTGTAGTAGAGTCTCTACACTGTGGAATCAAGGACGTGAGACTGTAAAATCTCTTTTGGTTCTTAGTGGAATCCAGCCAATGGGCTGTCAGTGGGGGAGAGTGGACGTAGGCTTAATCTAAGCCAAACCACTATAAACTTTGCGTTTCAATTCTCTTTCCCTAAACTCTTTACTTTAATTCGTAGTCTTACATAACTGTTACAGTCTTTTAAATTTTCAATGTACTATTCTCAAAAGACAAATTAAGTTGTTAAGTCTTGTAAAAATTTTCTTTAACACCTATTCACCCCCCTCTAAATGTTCTTACTAGCCTTATCAGCAGTAACCTTGTTATAGGCTTATCTTTCGTCTTGGCAGTTGTAATTATAGTCTGAATCATGAGAGTTATGCCTTGCAAGCTATTCTTCCTAGTAGTGTTGCTCAAGCTCTAAAAGTCTAATGTCAGAAGGACTGCAGGTGATTTCTCTTTGTGATATCATGGCATTCCACATATTTATTTCGCTTGAGGAGGGTCTTTCTTCATGGATCATGAAGGGTCTTGGAGTGTTGGTAGGCATGACTGGCTGGTTACAGTTTAAAATTTGAGCATAATGGAAGACTATGTTGGGGTCTAATCCAAGGGATAAGGACAAATGTCCTTGATCATAGTGGTCTTGAGAGAAAGGGCCTCCCTACTAGGCATAGGATGCCTAAGCATAGGATTCTTGGGAGGACTGTGCAGGATCGTCTATATCTGTCATTTCTTGCTCTTGTGATGGAGGTGTCCTTACCTAGTTCTATGCTTGATTGAATTCCTATAGTGTTTGTCTTGCTGCAGGTGCAAGTCCATAATGATCCCACGAGATAGGTATTAAGTAATTCCATACTTTTTCATGAATGGTTCGATTTTCTTGACATAAGACTCTTTAGAGTTATCTGTAGTTGTACTCAATAGATCCAACGCAATCAGGAAAGAATTTGTAAATACAGGCTTCCTTAAGATGTGGTTGAGGTATATCGGTTGTGGTCCCTACTCCTTCTGGTGCATCAGCAATAGTGCCATTATTTCATACAAAAGCCCATGGTCGGTGGAGAAACACAATGGTGTGTATCTTTGGTTCTGGTTGGACGATTATTAGTTCTTACTAGAAGAGATGCTTCCAATAAGTAGGATAATAGAACTAATTAAGTACAACTAAGAGGTTTTGTGATGGCCCAAGCAGTGGTGCGCGAGGAAGAGGGATGGCGGTGCGTCCGCGCCTCGGTCCCCGGATGTGCGCGAGGAGGTGGTGCGTCTCCTGTCTCACATCGCATAAGGGGGGAGTCATGGGCTAGCTTATAAGACTTGAGTCCCTCTAACTGTACATACGCGTTTTCTTGGGGTAGTATGGGCTACCCCAAGAAGAACAAAATCGTGAGGACTTGGTGTCTAGAGCGGATAATATGTATACAGTGGAGACCCGGGTCCTTACAAGTGGTATCAGAGCCGACTCTCGATCGTGTGTGGGGTCATAGTGAGGACGCTGTGCTCCTAAGGGGTGGAGAGTGTGACAGCCAAGCAGCAGTGCTCGGGGAGGAGGGATGGTGATGCGTCCGTGCTTTGGTCCCCAGACGTGCGCAAAGAGGTGGCGCATCTCCTGTCCCACATCGCTTAGAGGGGAGTCTTGGGCTAGCTTATAAGGCTTGGGTCCCTCTAACTGTACGTATGCATTTTCTTGGGGTAGTATGGGCTGCCCTGAGAAGAACAAAACCGTGAGAACTTAGCGGGTTCATGACAAACCAAAATTTCTATTCCATAAACAATTTTTTTATTCCAGACTTGTTTTTAGAATAGAAATTCGTTTGATAAAATTATTTCATTTTTCTATTTCTGAAATAGATTTTTGTTCCAAAAAATTTATTTGGAATAGAAATCAAAAGTAAAAATTTTCTATTTTTCTATTTTCGAAACAAAAATGAGAAATAAAAATTATTCTCATCGTTCGTCCTTTGCTACGAATTGGTCGTCCATCCGTTGCCACCAACCACTATCCATCGGTCGCCACCGCCCCGGTCGCCGGCCGCTGCCTCTATCGTTCGCCAATCATTGGTTGCCGGTCATTGGTTGCCGGTCACCGGCCGCTACCCCTGGTCGCTAGTTGCCGCCCGCCGCCACTACCCACCACCAGTCGTCGGCCACCGCCATTCACCCACTACGGATCACCGTCCACTACCGTCCGCTAGTTGCCGACCACCAGCCTCCGCCGCCGTCGTCACCGTTCGTTGGCCACCACCGTCCGCCAGTTACTGACTGCTACCACCGAAAGGGGGAAATTTTGTGTCTGTTATCAAATGAATTTCTATTTTTAGAGTAGAAATTTTGTGTCATTATCAAACGGGTATTTTTGCTTAGAAACTCATCTAGAAATAGAAATTAAAAAAAAAAATCTATTTCTCTTCCAGAAATCAATTTCTGGCCAGAATGATTATCATTCGCACCCTTAGTGTCCAAAGCGGACAATATGCGTACAATAGAGACTCGGGTCCTTACAGGTGGTATTAGAGCCAACCCCCAACCGCGTGTGGGGCCACAGCGAGGATGATGTGCTTCTAAGGGGTGGAGAGTGTGACAGCTCAAGTGGCGGTGCGTGGAGAGGAGGGATGGTAGTGCGTCCGCGCCTCGATCCCCGGATGTACGCAAGGAGGTGGCGCGTCTCCTGTCCCACATCGCTTAGGGGGGAGTTCTGGGCTAGCTTACAAAGTTTGGGTCCCTCTAACTGTACATACGTGTTTTCTTAAGGTAGTATGGGCTGCCCCGAGAAAAACAAAACCGTGAGGACTTAGTGTCCAAAGCGGACACTATATGTACAGTGGAGACCCGGGTTCTTACAAGTGGTATCAGAATTGACTCCCAACTGCGTGTGGGACACAGCGAAGACGCTATGCTCCTAAGGGGTGGAGAGTGTGACAACCCAAGCGGCGGTGCATGGGGAGAAGGGTTGGCGGTGCGTCTGGGTCCTTACAGGTTGTATTAGAGTCGACTCCCGATCGCGTGTGGAATCATAGCACGGACGCTATGCTCTTAAGGGGTGGAGAGTGTGACAGCCCAAGCGGCGGTGCGTGGGGAGGAGGGATGACGGTGCGTCCGTGCCTCAATCCCCAGACATGTGCAAGGAGGTGGCGCGTCTCCTATCCCACATCACTCAGGAGGGAAGTCTTAGGCTAGCTTATAAGGCTTGGGTCCTTCTAACTGTACATACGTGTTCTGAGCCCGTTGGGCAAAGGCAACAAAGCCTTGCGCTATGGGCACCGCTGTGCCACTCTGATGTGACTGTGTGTACGCAAAGAGGACAATATATTGGCTTGGGAGAGGGATGGCGATGCGTCTATGCCTCTGCCCCTGCAATACGCGTTTTCTTGGGGTAGTATGGGCTGCCCCAATAAGAACAAAACCGTAAGAACTTAGTGTCCAAAGCAGACAATATGTGTACAATATGCCCCTGCAATAAGCGTTTTCTTGGGGTAGTATGGGCTGCCCCGAGAAGAACAAAACCATAAAGACTTAGTGTCCAAAGCGGACAATATGTGTACGGGTCTCCACTGTACACATATTGTCTACTTTAGACACTAGGTCTTTACGATTTTGTTCTTCTCGGGGCAGCCCATACTACCCCAAGAAAACGTGTATGTACAATTAAAGGGACCCAAGCCTTATAAGCTAGTCTAGGACTTCCTCCCTAAGCGATGTGGGACAGGAGACGCGCCACCTCCTTGTGCGCGTTCGGGGACCGAGGCATGGACGCACCGTTGTCCCTCCTCCCCGCGCACCGCCACTTGGGCTGTCACACTCTCCATCCATTAGGAGCATAGCGTCCTCGCTGTGGCCCCACATGCGATCGAGAGTCGGCTCCGATACCATCTATAAGGACCAAGGTTTCCACTGTACACATATTGTGCGCTTTGGACACTAAGTTCTCATGGTTTTGTTCTTCTCGGGGTAGTCCATACAAGAAAATGCGTATGTACAGTTGGAGGGACCCAAGTCTTATAAGCTAGCCTAGGACTCCCCCATGAGTGATGTGGGACAGGAGATGCACCACCTCCTTGCGCACGTCCGGGGACCGAGGCGCGGATGCACTGCCATCCCTCCTCCTTGCGCACCGCCGCTTGGACTGTCACACTAGGTCTCCACTGTACACATATTGTCCGCTTTGGACACTGAGTCCTCACGGTTTTATTCTTCTCGGGGCAGCCCATACTACCTCGAGAAAACGTGTATGTACAGTTAGAGTGACCCAAGCTTTATAAGATAGCCCAGGACTTCCCCCTAAGTGATGTGGGACAGGAGACGTGTCACCTCCTTGTGCATGTCCGGGGACCGAGGCGTGGACTCACCGCCATCTCTCCTCTCAGCGCACAGCCGCTTGGGCTATCACAAATGTAATGTGTTGGATAAAGTCCCTTGAAGTAAAGTGCGTGCTCATGAAAATTCTCTCCATATTTCTCTAAATACTTATTCTTCTCCAGCCTGGTAGGATCCTATAAGAAATGCAACTCGACTAGTTAGAAATGTTACAATCCTGACATCTTTGAGTGCTTCTATGCTCTAAACTAAATCTCTAAGTAGTTTGCTGCTAAAAGGCTTTTCTTAAATGACTTGAACAAGAGATTTGCGCACTATGGGAAGACATACCTGCTACAACCTACTTAGTTTTCCTTGATTCTAAGCATAGGTCTTTGATCTGGTATACCAGTCAACTGTCATATGTCATCTAACACAGTAATTTGACAGTAAAAATTTAATAAAAACTAACGGATGGTAAATTTATCACAAATGTACCAATGTAGAGTAAATCTGTCAAAGGTGTATCAATTTGGAGTTTTTTTTGGTAAAAAATTTATTTGAAATAAATTTGTCACAGATATATTAACTTTGGATTTTTTAGAATATTAACCCTAAAATAATTAAATGTTGCAATTTTTTAAAAATAATTAAAAAGGGTAATGATCGCGTTTTGGGTACTGTGAGGATGTGCATTGATGGCTCCGTCTTTTCGTCCTCCATGACCTAACGATCGCTTTTGCCGGTCATAAAGTAGTAAAAAGCAAGGGGTCTTTGGAAAAATTCTTCTCCATTTTTCAACAGACGCAATTTGCCAGCCACTTACCGCATGTTCTCTACACGAGCTTAAGTTCGACTAAAAAACTGGTCAGTTGACTAATAAAAATTCTTAAACCGTAATTCATATACTTGATGTAATTAGAAAATTAAATTGGTTAATTGACCTGGACTTAGCAAAGTGCTGAGTAGTTGCCTTCTTGGCATCATATGGTGAATGATCATTCCAAGTGGACCTTTCCTTTTCAATTCTAGTTGTCTTCCTCAGCTCATGCTATTAACTCTTAGTCCACCACAAGTCATGGTATTTGAGGCCAGACTTCTTCAAACCAATAGTAAGATGAAACTAAGTACATTACTCAAAATCACCATCCATCCGGCCTTCTGGATCTCTAAAATTAGAATAAATCATATTAACAATGTCTTTGGTTCACTCGCATCTTCGATCTTGCAAACGCACATCGCACGATCCATTTCAACTTTCCACAGAGGCCACGCCCGTTTGCCAACATCCCCCATTTATTCAGCAAGTCCATCATGGTGCCGTGCAACGCCAACACCTCAAAGATCTCTGCTTCCCTTCAGGCGGTCAACCTTAGGATGGGGCAGATCCCCGGCATCCTTGGCAGCCCCTTCCCAATGCATCGTGGCATCACGGCCTTCTTCACCAGTCAAGAAGCCACCGCGATTTCATCTTAAGAATAAAATTATCTAAAATCAATTTTTTCGACATGCTGTCGCAATTTTGCTATCATTGACTAATGATAAGTATGCATACAGCAGCTTGAGTAGTTAAATCTACAATGCATTCTACTAGTGGGGAAATTTTGTCTTAGAAGACTCTTGTTCGAGAATTTCACATATTCACATGGGATCCAGCTAGAGTGGATAAATCATATAAAAATACTCTGTTCACACTCAAACCACAACTTGAGACAATTATAAACGGGGGCGGTCCCATTTTGGTTCTTAATGGAGTCAACCACGTGAGCTGATTTAGTCATCGTTTTAAGTTTGTCTATCAACTCGCGCTTTGCACGGGAAAAAGACGTGAAATATATCACATGAAAAAATGATTCTAGAAGTCTTGATCATCATGAGAGTAAGAGATTTTCACAATTTTTAGGAGTAATTATACGCCCCTTGAACTAAAAGGAAAAATGTTAGCTCAATTAAGGTAAAAAAATAAAAGGAAAATTTTTCAAAAGAAAGTTATGGTAGATGTCACTTTTTAGAGTGTCGGATGTCTATCATCTATTGAAAGTGCTTTAAGGCCACTTTACATTTATCTAATAAGATAAATTAATCGTATTTACTTTAGATCTATACATAAGACATATTTGATTTTATAAACTTAATTCTAAGCTATAAAGTTATGCTCCCTTTTTTTCTGTGCAAGCACGACGGCAATTTGCTTTTTATCAACTTATATACTCTACTACAGAATGAAAAAATAATTTTAATTACAGGGCACTCATGTTCTTACTTCTTTTCTTCAAGTCTTTAGAGGCTGCCTCTCCATGCACCAAAAAAACGTAAAGTATAGATACTACTTGTTAGGCCATGTTTCCCTTAATCAATGCCATGCCTCTATTTTTTTTTTTTTTTTTTTTTTTGGGCTAAAAATGCTATGCCACTAATTGGTGGTTACATACATAAACATTAGTCAAGTTTGCATGCGAATCATATTCGTAACTTATGCACCAATCAAATATATGATGAGAGGAAATTCTCCAACCAAGTAAGAGGGAAATATTGTGAATGATAATATGCAACAACATTACTTAACAATGAGAAAAATCACTTCAAATTAGATAAATTATGATGATAGTATTAGGTTTCATGCATTAAGAAAATGCGAAACCCCATCCTTACATTTTAGGAAAATATTCTATTTCATCCTCCATAACTTTGAGATTGGTACATGTCAGACCTCGAACTCCAAAAGGCTGCATCCCCTCCCCCCGATCCGAACTTGCATTTTGGTACACTCATTATCACCGTTAACCTTTTTCGGTACAATGAATTTGCCTTTAAGGGTAAATCAGTCACCCTATGCTTAGAACAAGTCATACTTTCAACAACCTGTGCTGGACAAAGTAGACATGACGTGACGCGGAGTCATCGTCTGCTTTTTGATGTGAGCTGTGTTTGTTGTTATTGACAAAAATATGTGAGAACAAAGCGAAAAATCGGTGCAACAACGCAAAACATAACCTGAACACTCACATTTCATTTTCACTCCTTCAATAACTTTTGAACCGAATCGCTCTGTTAATATGAAAGGAGTAAATGCCGATACTAGCGTTGCCCACGAAGATGACCATCCAGAACTGAATTTTTTGCAATTTCTACTTGCATATGCACATCGATAAAAAGGGAAAGATTTGGAAAAATCAATGAAAAATGAGTGGATTTAGTCGTTGTGTGAAGAGGCTCGATCGGTGAAGTGGGCATCCTTGCGAAGCAACCACGTGCTCTCTTAAAATACTATGTCTTGTCTATTTATATGAAGATGGTTAGTACTAATACCTTATTTATTTGCTGGAGCTTGGCGACCAGCCAAAGGCAAACCACGCTGGCCACTAGAGGCCGCGAGGGCGGCCTTGCGCTAGGCAGGTGAAGCTCGCCCTTGCCGGCCATGGGCGAGGCTCGAGCCCTCACCAAATCCGATGAGGTTGTGCCTATGAGGGCTCAAGTCACTAGTGGCTGGGCGAGGGCCCGACGACCAACTAGAGGAAAGAGGAGAAGGAAAAAGAAAAGAAAAGAAGAGAAATAAATAATTAATTAAAAATATTTAAAATATTTTAAAAGTTATTGACATCAACACCGACCAAACCACATCAGTCGATCAACATTTATGTCAGTAATATCCACCCAAAATTAACTGAAATGACTAAATTGATAGTAGGTCAAAAAATTTATGACTAAATTGACATAAATACAAAAAGTTTATGACTAAATTGACATAAATAAGAAGTTTTGGATTAAATTGGCACTAATACAAAATATTTAGGATTTTTTTCTAACATTTTTCCCGTGATAATCATCAATCAATAACTATCATATGTCGGCAGTAAGCTATTATGGTCATTGATAATCATCATAGTCATTAATAAGTATTTGCACTGTGAGTAACTTACCAATCAATGAATTGTACTTAACCCCGAGCTCTATATACATTTATGTTAGCGTCATGTCGATGAAAAAGGCTTAGTCATATTTTTGGTATCGATACAAACATGCTCTTGCTGCTCTGATACGTACGCCAATCTCTTTTTTCTCCAACCAAATAATGTAGTCTCTGTTGCCTAGGGCCCATTGATAGCGAAGAAAAGAATGACTTTCAGAATTTCTTATATTGGCACATGAATTACTTTTGGAGTTTTCTTTATTTTATGACCATAATGACTTGTGGAGTTAAAAAAAAAATCGGCAGTAGAACGTTGAACGCCAACGCGCGGTCTTTCCTGGAAGTCTCCTGTCAAATTTTTAATTTATCTCAAACAGACCAACTGGAATAAGAAATTTGCTAAGCGAACTGTCGCTAATTTCTTCCTCGGAGTTCTATAAATCTGAAGACGACGCGGTTCAGTCATTAAGTTGCCGTATCTCTGCAAATCCAACGACCTTCCCAGAATGGAACCAGCGGAAGATCATGAGCATGTGTAAAGACTTTCTTCTCCTTTTCCCTAATCCAAGAAAGTGCATGCATTTTACATTGACTTTTTACTGCTAAGACATCTTCCTGATTATATCAGTCTGTTGGTTTCCTGAGTTGCAGATTCAGCGATGGATTGTATTTGGCAAACTTCTCAATGTCATCCAGTATTCTTATGGATTCATGGAATGTGATATCTGAAGCTCGAGGGGAAAATCCTGTAGAAATAAAAGCGGACCTTCCAGACTACAATATCATTGCCATTGTCAGCTCACCGGTCACTACAAGTGCTCTCCAACAAGAAAGCCGTTTGGTTCATATAGAGGAGAAATCTGACTTTGGCTTCCTATTCTCCAATACTGTGCCACCTCCTTTGATAAATGAAGCTGCTTTGTTTCGGTTTCGCATTCTCCGCGAGAAGCTCCCTCAACTACAAAAAGAGGTAGCCCTTATGTCCATTTGCTCGAGTTATACATTATAGCTAGCTATTAGTTGCTGTGAGGTCTCAAAGTACCACTCAGATCTAGGAATCATCTGTTAAAGATATTTGCGACTGAAGTACGCATGCTTCCCACCAAAAAGAAAAAAAATAAAAGGGAAGTACGCATGCTAATATTTGCCCCCTTATGATTTTTTACTTGTTTCCTTCATGAACCTAATCAGATGAGAAGCGATAGCATTGTTTTGCTCGAGAAGTGTGATTATTCATTTTTTTTTTAGTGTAAATCAGTGTCTTCGTTCTTGTGAATCATGAGTCTGAGTTTCTATCCAAGGGATGAAAGGACAGAGGCCTTTGGTATTCAATCGAGTGAAGAAAAATTTGTCAGTCATGTAGCAAAGCAATATATATATATATATATATAGTATGCTGTAGAATGAGAGAATTGCATAATATTAAGTTGGGATAAAGCCTAACTTGCACTTCTTTCTATGATTTTGTATCCATTGCTCTTCTCAAACACACCACAAAAAATTTGAGAAAATTGATTAACCATTTTTACTATGGATTATGTTGCAAGGTATATAAAAATAGATGAGGGTGCTTGTTCATGCCGGATTGATAGACTCAATGAGGTTAAACATATTAGTTGAGAATCGATAAATTAGAACAATTTTACGCTAGTGTATAATTAAGGCACCGTTTTTTTTTTTTTTTTTTTTTTGGTGAAGATAATTAAGGCACCGTTTGTTTTCGATATTTCTGAAAAATATTTTTTAGAAAAATAATATTTAGTTTAAACCTGAAAAGGAACTAGAGAATATTTTTCATTGTTTGGTATGAAAGTTCGGATTTGATTTTCTTTGAAAAAATTACCAAAAATCAAATTTTGAATTATTTATTATCATTAGTATTATTTTTATTATTTTTCCTTCATCCCCAACTTCACCCTCCAACGCGTCATCCGAATTTGGTCTGACTCCGTGCGCGGCACCTGCCCGGCCGCCCTCGCCTCCGGATTTGCCTCCCTTCCCCGACTGCACCCTCGCAGCAGGCGGTGCCGGCGAATGCACGGACTTGCTGCCGAGGATCCTGCCATTCACGAGTGAGTCGGAGGAGAATTGCGATTTCCTCATGAGGATCGAGGGTTTCCCGAGCTCGAGCCTCGCCGGCCTCAGTTAAAGCTCCACCTCGCCAGAAACTCGGGCGAGGCTCGACCTCGCCGAATTGGGCGAGCCCAAGACTCGCCAGATCCGATGAGGTCGAGCTCGCCTGGGGCCGGCAAGCGAGGATGAGAGAAGGCGAGGCAAGGGAGTCGTCTCCGAAGAGGCAGCAATCGGACGCGGGAGGGAGCTCCATGGGGGCGGCGGAGAGTAACACGGGGAAGAGTTTGGTGAGGCAGCTGGATCTCGCGAGGTGGAAGGGCAGCAGAGAGAGAAGACAAAGATGAACCGATCCGAGCGAGAAGCATGGAGATATAGATTATAGAGAGAGAAGAGGAAAGAGAGATTGGCCTTCAGAACATAGGAAAATGATGTTTTTTTTTTAACTTTTGTAGTGTTTTTTCGTTTATGGAAAATGTTTTTCTTGAGTTGTTTATTTTTTGTGAATTAAACGTTGGAAAATCTAGACAACGTTTTCGTAAAAACAAAAGAAGCCTAAAACTCTCAATGGGACAAGATGCAACTTCACATTGAGGTCCACATGTTAGTCATTCTCATTTGCCGCTTGAAAGTAAAATCGCTAAATGCGTGCATGTTCATCAGAGTGGAATGACTCTTGGATACATATAAGCATTGAAAATTTCATTTTTTCCAGACAGACTTTGCATTGATGCTCATTCTGCTTCGATGCAGGTTGAAGCTTCTTCCGTGCAAGAGGCGTCTCCTTCTTTGACCAAAAAGGATAAAAAGAAGGAACCTATTTGCTATATTATCACAGGGTGTGGTCTGGATGGATCCGTTGCATCCCTTTTTACATTGTCCCTTCTAAACACGCTCGATCCAACCGAGTTCCGACTCCTTTGCATCACTTTTGGTTCGCCCCTCCTCGGGGACGCTCACTTCCAACAAGCCATATCGCGCCATTCAACATGGAATTCTTGCTTCTTGCATGTGGTTCAGACGGGAGACTCTGTCCCTAGATCATACCTTGATCCGTCCCCCCCTAGCCAAACTCCTTACCAGCCTTTCGGTAGATTTGTTTTTTGCTCTGAATCAGGTGGGGCAAGTTTCCAGGCCCCTGAATCCGTAATCAAGTTGCTCATATATGAGAACCCGCCAGCTGTTGCTGAAAATCACGAGTCCCAAACTATCAAATATAAGGAGGTCATTAAATGTCTTGAGGAAATGCATTCTCGAAGCAATGTCTCTAGCTTTCTCGGGTATGAAGCAGACTCATATAAAGCTGGGATTACTGTGTTTCAGTAGCAGAATTACCTAAATCCAAGATCTGCAAATGTAGTGCTTGCATTTTATATTGACTTTTACCTGCTAAAATATCTTGATTATTTCAGTCTGTTGTTTTTCTGAGTTGCAGATTTGGCAATGGATTATACTTGGCAAACTTGGCTGTGTCATCCAATCTTCTTACAGATTCATGGAATGCGATATCTAAACATCAAGGGGATGACCCTATAATCATCATTAATCGCCATTCAGCCTACAAAATCATTGCCTTTGTCAGCTCACCAGTCACTACAAGTAATCTTGAACAACAAAGCCGTTTGGTTCCTGTATCGGAGATATCCGACTTTCAGTTCCTATGCTCCGATACACATCCATCTTTTTTGATAAATGAAGCTGCTGTTTCTCTGTTTAAATCTCTTCGTGGCAAGTTATATCAACTGTTATCTGAACTACAAGAAAAGGTAGCCCTTCTAGCCATTCTCTCGAGTTATCCATTATAACTAGCTATTAGCTGCTGTGAGGTCTCAAAGTGCTTCTCAGATCTAGGAATCATCTCTTAAAGATATCGCCACTGAAACTGCTAATAGTGTCCCCTTTAGGATTTCGACTTTTTTCCTTCGTGCACCTTAATCAGATGAGAAGTGACAACGTTGTTTTGCTAGAGAAGTATGTCTTTTCCATAAAAACATTTAGCATTGTTGTGATTGTAGATCAGTGCCTTTGTTTTCTCAATTGTGAATCAAGTAAATTCATAAAATTTTGGGTGAAGAACACTTTAAATCTGTTGGTCATGATGCAAAGTAATATATATTTTAGTATGCTCAAGGATGAGAGCTTTACATAATATTAATTAGTGAATAAAAGCTAACTTGCACTTCATTTTATGAGTTTGTACACATTGCTCTTTCCCAAATATACACCACAGTTAAACACGAGAAAATGGGTTAACCGTTTTTACTGTCAATTATGTTATAAGGAACATAAAGATATACATGAAGGTGATCGTTCATGCCCAAGTGATAGATTCAACGAGATTAAACAGATTATCGGGAGAATCAACACATTAAATCAATTTTAGGCCAGTATATAACTAAACCTTTCAATGGAACAAGATGCAACTCACATTGAGGTCCACATTTGGTTATTCTCATTTGCCCCTTGAAGATTATTTTCACTTGCTAAATGCGTGCATGTTCATCAAAGCCGAATGACTCTCTTGGATATATACAAGCATGGAAAACTTCACCTGCTATGAAAGACTTTGCATTGATGCTCTTTCTGCTTGAATGCAGCTTAAAACTTCTTCTGAGCCGGACGCCTCTAGTTCTTCGGCTGAAAAGAATAAAAGACCTATCCCGTATATTATCACAGGGCGTGGTCTGAATGGATCCGTTGCATCCCTTTTCACATTGTTGCTTCTGAACACGCTTGATCCAACCAAATTCAAACTCCGTTGCATCACTTTTGGTTCTCCTTTCCTCGGGGACACAGCCTTCCAACAAGCTGTATTGCGCCATCCAACATGGAATTCTTGCTTCTTGCATGTGGTTCACAGGGGTGACTGCGTCTCTCGATTATCCTTTGTTCTTCAATATAAACCTTTCGGTACATTCCTTTTGTGTTCAGAATCAGGTGATGCTTATTTCCAAGCCCCTGAACCTGTCTGTAATCGAGTGGCTCAAATGCGAGAACGCGGAAGCTGTTGCTGAAAATCAAAAGTCTGGAACTTTCGATTATAAGAACGTTCTTGAATGTGTTGAGAGGAAACTTTTAGAGAGGGATTTTGAAGCAGGGATTACCGGACAAGTCGCAGCAGTTGGCCTCTGGCAGCGTCACGTAGCTCATCTTGACTATGTTTTGTTCAGTTTGAGCCATTGTTCTAGTTGGGGTGTTTCACGCCGAGAAACTTTGATTCCATTCTAACTTGCACCGTACATAAATTATTAATATATATAACATAATAAAATAATAGTTACTACGGTACTAATTTGAATTTCCCGATGCCAACTATCCTGATTAATTTTATGCGTTGTTAAACTAATCTATATAAGTAATGATTAAGTAGATAATGTAAGTATGAACTGCAATTGTCTGTATTATACTAACTTATCTAATAGAATATAATATTATTTACATTTATAAGCACAGATATTATTGCTCATTTCTGTAGCGATTGTAAAAAAGTTAATAATATTAATATGCTATAAATATAACATCATAACTATTATTGTTTGTGACATGATACATTATTAATTATTACCTTAGGGTTGGGGAACTAATTTGTGATTTTATCCTAATTGTTGTACTATTGTATATTAAGTTAGGGTAATGATATATCCACAATCAACGTATCTCCTTTCACAACTTTTTCAAACTCTATATGTCCATAAAGACTCTGGAAAAGTATGAAAGAACTAAAATCCGCGAAATTAGGCTATAATTGAAAAGGCTCAACTTATCTTTCTTTCTTTTTTTTTTTTGGTTAAGCTCAACTTATCTTTTTTTGTTTCTAGTATTTCCTATGTTTCTTGTTTCGATTATTAATTCATCATAGTCTTTAAGTAATATGATTTATCTCTATATTAATGTCATAGGCAATTTTTATTTATTTGAAAAAGGAAAGTGCAAAGGGAAGATGGTTTTTTCCAATTGAAGAAAGAAAAAGGTATTTTGGTTTTATTTGAGTATTTACTTAATTTGTTAGCGGGCACTTTTGTTTATATAATTTTTAAGAATCCTCATAGATATTGTGGATGAATTTTAACTGTAAATTATCTCCAATCAAAATATAGTTTTGATTATTAATTCATCATAGTCTTTAAGTAATATGATTTATCTCTATATTAATGTCATAGGCAATTTTTATTTATTTGAAAATGAAAAGGAAAGTGCAAAGGGAAGATAGGTTTTTTCCAATGGAAGAAAGAAAAGGTAATTTTGGTTTTATTTCAGTATTTACTTAATTTGTTAGCGGGCACTTTTTGTTTATATAATTTTTAAGAATCCTCATAGATATTGTGGATGAATTTTAACGGTAAATTATCTCCAATCAAAATATAGCATAACAAAAAGCTGTGGAAGAAGTTTTTAGTTGTGGGAATGTCATTTCGCTTAAAATTATTTCGTAAATGCTTTTTTAGATTTATTAAGATCATGATTCTTACAACATTTTCTTTACTACCAAAGAAAGAGTGTTTTATTTTCGATTCCTACAATTCATCCAAGAATTAGAATCCCAGTTTCATCCAATTCCACTCTTTTCATTTCTTTTTGTCCTAGCAAACGCAACATTAGATTTTATCAAGTCCAGAAGCCAGTGCGATGCACAGGTTCCTTTTATCGTGAACAAATCATTCAACTCCAAGCAAGTTTTTGAAAAGCTCCAGGAATCAAATTATAAGGGAAGGGATAATGATTTAGACTTGTACTTTGGCAGTGATCTCGAGGACTTAGTATAAACCGAAGATATCAAATTGCCACATGGATTCTATTTTTTCCTTTTTTTCACATCTCTTTTTCCTTCTATGGTTAGTTTCACCCTAACTTCTGGAATAACGAATTACGGATGCATTGCATTGCGCCCTTTGAGCGCCTACATTCCAAGGACACAGAGTCTCACAAAGGGTCAGATAATTTCAGTTCACGAAATCCAACCGTGATTAGAAGCCAAACGAGTCGTCAATAGAAGCAACATTTTGATGCTGGTCTTTTATTTACAGCTCGTACATGTATGCACCTTTACTTAAGAAAAGAACTGCTGCACGCCAAAGCAGCTCTTTACGAATGGTTTTCCCCTTGTGGACTTTTTAACTGGTGGAACTTTCGTTGTCCTGACAGCAGCAGATGTTGGAAATTAATCCATAGAAAACACACTGTTTGTTGTAATCAGAACATCAATGTAAAGAATATGATAACAACTTTATAATATCCTTCTTTTTACAAATCTTGGAGCAAAAGAAAATAAGATATCACTGAAAAATAACATAAAATTGGAGGTGAGGTACGGATAACCGAATCTCCTTAAGGCGATTAGTTCCTGCCAAAGGTGCTCCGCAGATTCACGAACTATGCCTCCCAAGATACAACACCTCGAACCTATTTGGATCAGCACTATGCAAACAGGACTCAATCGAACCGTTCAATTGAACCAGCACACTCAGAAAAATCAGAAGAGTAGAAAAGAATATCAAAGCCTTTTGGAATCGAGTTGGAAAAACCAAAACCAAAACCAAAACCCCTTCTTCTCTTGAAGCTCTATTCTCATATCTATTTATAGAGCTTTTTAGTTCATGTACTAAAGAGATACATGAATTAAATAGACGCGTGTATCCACGAGATTCATGAATAAAGAGATACGTGAATCCAAGAGATTCATGTATCTAAAGATACGTGAATCCAAGAGATTCATGTATCCAAAGATACGTGAATTCAAGAGATTCATGAACTCAATAAGTACATGAACTGAAAGATACGTGAACAGAAAAGATTAGGAAATACATGAATCCAAAAGAGATACGTGAATAGAAAAAACGTATCTTAATTCATTGGCTTTCGTTGATCCATTAACCATAATTATAATCATAATTACAACAATCCCCCACATTAATGGATCAACAAAACATTTTTTATTCGAAGGAATCTGAGCATGCCTGTTGAAATACACCGCATCAAGATAGGTAGCTTTCGCTTTGAACCTTCTTTAGTGAAAGCCTATCGGACTTACTTAACTAGTCGATGGACTAAGCCTTGAATCGCCAGTTGTTTGTGTAAGCCTAGACAATAAACCTCACACGGAGTACCTCCAATTCAAGATTGGTTCTCGGTTGTGTTCGTTCTTTCGGCCCTGAACCTCTCGGGATTCATGCGTGCTTTAGAAAATCAAGCCTTTAAAAATTTTCATAGAGTCGGCCAGCTCCACGCATATAGGTGCATTCCTTTTAAAGATAGCCTACCATATCTCACTTGGATGTTACATCCCAAGTTATAGGAATCATTAAACGCATAGCGTACCCTTAATAACGCTGTAGGAAAGCACTGTTGCATCATAGGAATGGGAGACAAAGTGCTCACACTAGAGTTTCCAAAATTTGCGTTGTCCTATTGAACCTAGTCCATGGGATCTCCAATCGCATAGGTTAGGTTTCCACCCGGAATCTCTTTATTGGGTTAAGGCTCTTAAACCCATTCCCCTCGATGCGCAGTTTATCTGCTCTTTTGACAAACCTTTTGTCAGCGGATCCGCAATATTTTCCTTTGACTTTACAAAGTCTAAAGAAAAGATTTCATTTGAGAGCAACTGCTTTACGGTATTGTGTCTATGACGAATGTGTCTAGACTTACCGTTATAAATCACATTATGCACCCCCACACTTTTAGAAAATTGTAGGGTGGCAATTTTCCAATCCATAACTCGTATGGAGTTTTACCTAGCCTTTTGTGGGGCATTTTATTAAGAATAAAATTTGCAGTTAAAACTGCCTCCCCCCACAAATTCTGAGGTAAACCTGAACTCAAAAGCATGGCGTTAGCCATCTCCTTTAGTGTCATGTTCAATTGTTCAGCAACTCCATTTTGTTGCGGAGTATAAGGTGTAGTCGTTTGGAGAATTATTCCAAAACTAGCACAAAACTCTTTGAAATTGATTGAACTGTATTCTCCTCCTCTATTTTGAGGCACAGCTCCTTCCGTTTGTGCTTCAAATAATTTTTGAAGTCGACCAGCCCGGAGGTAATTTCTCAATCATAGCCACCACTTGGAATGATTCACTAAGAATCGTTCCCTCGGCAGAGATGTCACTCAGAATTAATTGCAATTCTTGAACCTGACTCATGACAAATTTAGAATTCACCATCTTGTAGTCCAAGAATTTGGCAACCACAAATTTCTTGGTGCCAGCGTCCTCAGTCTTGTATTTCTTCTCTAAGGACTCCCATAACTGTTTAGCAGATTCAATATTACAATAAACATTATAAAGAGAATTCACTAAACAGTTAAGGATATAATTTCGGCATAAGAAGTCCCCATGCTTCCAAGCCTCCAACGCACCGAGCGTCGTGACATCTTGCTCATCTGGACTAATTATCGGGCACACCTCCGATAAATATTTCATCAGATTGAGCATGGTCAGATAAAAGAACATCTTCTGCTGCCACTGTTTAAAGCCCACTCCGGTGAATTTCTCCGGTTTCTCATTAGTTGTAATTGAAGATATTGCCATCACAGTCGGCAAAGTTCGTTGAACTACTCCTCCAGAAACGGAGCCAAAAGCCATTTGGCCTGTACTGTTCTGAAAAACAGTCCCGGGTATACCAGTCGAATGACTTGTACCCGCACCACCAAAATTGGTGTTAGCCCAAGGGCCCGTAGCATAAGCTGCTACAAATTCAGACCCTGAGGGTTGAACATCTTCCATAGCAACGGTCGAATTGACCAAAGAAATGTCTCCTGAAACATTCGAGACATTGAAAGGCACTTGATTGTTTTCAGCCATCTCAATAATCTGACAAAAACAACAAACACAGTGAGTAATTTAATCGCCTTAAGATTGTTGGAAATTAATCCATAGAAAACACACTGTTTGTTGTAATCAGAACATCAATGTAAAGAAGATGATAACAACTTTATAATATCCTTCTTTTTACAAATCTTGGAGCAAAAGAAAATAAGATATCACTGAAAAATAACATAAAATTGGAGGTGAGGTACGGATAACCGAATCTCCTTAAGGCGATTAGTTCCTGCCAAAGGTGCTCCGCAGATTGACGAACTATGCCTCCCAAGATACAACACCTCGAACCTGTTTGGATCAGCACTATGCAAACAGGACTCAATCGAACCGTTCAATTGAACCAGCACACTCAGAAAAATCAGAAGAGTAGAAAAGAATATCAAAGCCTTTTGGAATCGAGTTGGAAAAACCAAAACCAAAACCAAAACCCCTTCTTCTCTTGAAGCTCTATTCTCATATCTATTTATAGAATTTTTTAGTTCACGTACTAAAGAGATACATGAATTAAATAGACGCGTGTATCCACGAGATTCATGAATAAAGAGATACGTAAATCCAAGAGATTCATGTATCCAAAGATACGTGAATCCAAGAGATTCATGAACTCAATAAGTACATGAACTGAAAGATACATGAATCTAGGAAATTCATGAAATCAATAGATACGTGAACAGAAAAGATTAGGAAATACATGAATCCAAAAGAGATACGTGAATAGAAAAAACGTATCTTAATTCATTGGCTTTCGTTGATCCATTAACCATAATTATAATCATAATTACAACAGCAGAATGAGGGCATTTCTGCTCTGATAGAAAGCATAATAAAGCACGAACAAGACATCATAAAGCGACAGAGAGAGGAATTTGATCCTGACAAGGAATTGGAAGAAATGAAAGTTTATATGACTTTCTTAGAGTGGTACATTAATATATGCAGAGCCAACGGCCAGGGTCCCGGTTACTATGACAGCTTCAAGAGTGCACGTGAATGGCGTGACAATGGAGTTGATAAGTACAAGACATACCTGACGGACTATTGGGAGAAGGTGGTCGACCATGCGGAGAAGAAGCCTCAAAGACCACATGCACCACTGCGGAACCGTTTCCTAAATGCTGGGACAAATTGCAGGAGGATAGTCGAACCACTAGACATAGCAGAGTATTACAGAAGGGGCCGGAAGGATTACTTGACTCGGGGAAGATCCAAACACTACGTGAGGCTGGAAAAATGGCTGGAAGAAGACCAAAATTCGGAGGACAGGAAAAAGGGAAAGGAGACGGAGGATGGTCCTAATTCGGAGGTGGTAAATGTGACAGAGGATTCATGCTTTTGGGCACGTGTGGAGGATGCGATCCGGTCGTGCAGGCTGCTGGACAGAGCCAGAGCAGGATCATCAGATGATTCAAAAGAAGAAAAGCCGTTCGACTCTAAGAAGTATGTCATGGATATCGAGAATGCGATCGGGTCGTGCAGTCTGCTGGACAGAGCCAGAGCAGGATCATCAGATGGTTCAGAAGAAGAAAAGCCGTTCGACTTTGAGAAGTATGTCATGGATTTGATCGAGAAGAATAAGGTCTCGTCCAACATAATTTTGGAGAAAAGCAGCTATATGCAGTGGTGGAGGGAGTATGAGGAGAACTCGAACAAAGTTGAGGTTGGTTCTCATTCTCACCCTTCAGGACTCGTCGCTTACATGAAGAAAGGCCACTACAAATACTATGGTAAAGGTTCCCCGACCGATTCAAACGAGAATCCATCTTGTTGGGATTAACGGATCCCCGAAAACGGATTCGACACTTAAACCGAACCCCTAAAACGAATGCGGAAGACAAGCCCGGGAATAATCACGTATCACCGATCGTAAAGCACACCATGGATTCGAGCGTACCTTGTTAGCCACAGATTAGACACCGATGCCGAGAAGAGGAAGAGAATTCAGCCATGTTCGATCCGAAGACGCCAATTCGCCGTGAAGGAAAAACGGCGTTGCTTACTGTCCTTGTGGAGAGAGAGAGAACGTTGGAAGAGAAAGGAGAACGTATGTACTGATTATGCCAAAAGTTACGTTCTCCCTTTCTCTCATCCCTTTTTATACCTCTCTCCATCCACGGGCCTTTTTTCCTGTGGACCGGGCTTTTAGGCCCAACATGGGCGGACGGGCCTTAAGCCCATCAATAATAAAACCATCATCTCCCACTCGCTCATGGTGGACCGAACAGGATTCTCTTTACCTCTCTTCAACATTCATACTGGTAAATAATCCGTGCGACCAGCATACTTTGAGAGCTCGTTGCCATACATCTGTTAGGAATATATAGCAGCTCATAATGGGCATCACATTCCGAGTAAATTTAGTATGCAGTACCCTAGATCGATCGATCACATTTATATCTCTCTTAATCTCATTTGAACAATGATATATATATTGTATTCACAATTATGATTATCCCAAAGACAGTCATAATTGGTCGACCAGTGAATACAAAAGTACAATGTGATTCTCCAAAATCCGATCTTCCTCTTTCCTTCAAACTCTCAATTTCAGTTCAGCTTGCTTTTCTAGAAATGTCCCATTAGATCGAATCAACTCATGACCATTGGCAACATTCTAAGATAGCAAACACTAAATAGAAATCTTGAGAATAAGTAAGAGTCATGAGGGCACTAAAATTGAGGAACTCTATTCCTCAAGAGTCTCACACGTCATAAAAGTTGAGATCAAACTTTTGCCACTCTTATTGGCCGTCTCATGCACACGTACTATGAAATACGTATTACGGTATTAACTCCTTTCCCATGGAGCGTATGTCTACACCATCAATACCGTACAGATGATAGTTCAGACATACCCAATGTCTAACTTGAGTTCACGTCTTTACTCATTTACAAAATTCATCAGAACTCACATCTGGCATCTTAGACAGATAAAGTAAAATATGTGGGTTCTTTTACTTTCGGACATCGCAAGTACTATGTCCTCATCTTAACACTCAGTTAAGGCGACATACGTATTTTAAGCTTGAGCTCTCGATTATCACCTAGATAATAAGCTTAAAAACAGTCTCATCTCTATTTATCACACATTAAATAGAGGCGATTACCCGTGTGAGTGGGCTAATCTTTTATCTGTCCGACATACTTCCTTAACTTAATATAATGCACTGAGCATTAAGATGCATAAAGATCAAACAAAGATTCATAGGCATTAATAATAAAACAACACTAGTTCATACATGTGAACAATTCAGGGAAATTACAATCTAGTACATCAGACTCTACGCAATCCTAGAGATTTTACATGACCACAAAACACATCTCTAGGTATTGGCTTTGTCATAGAATCTGCTACCATTATATGCGTAGATATGTACTGTAAGTTCACATCCTTACGTGCAACCATATCTTTTACAAAATTATACTTGGTATCTATATGTTTGGTCTTGCCATGATATTTTGGATTTTATTGGTGTACGCTATAGCTGCTTGGCTATCACAGTTAACCAATAATGGATTTGCAGCTTTTCTCATTAACACCTAAATGATCCAAAAATCTCTTAAGCCAAACTCCTTCTTGTACCGCTGCTGATAATGCCACGAACTCAGCTTCTTACTGCTCCATGATATGACGCCATTGTTCAGTAAGAAAGCAAATCCTGATGTGGATTTTCTTTCATCTAAATCTCCTCCCCAATCAGCATCTGAATAGCCTTCAAGTCGCAGATCCTTTCCTTGGTAATTCAACTTGAAATCAGCAGTTCCCTTCAGATACCTCAGTATTCTCTTAACGGCTTTCCAATGTGCTAAACCTGGATTGGATTGGTATCTACTCACCATTCCAACTGCAAAACATATGTCGGGTCTTATACACATCATAGCGTACATTAAGCTCCCAACTGCACTAGCATAAGGAACATGTTTCATTTGTTCCTTCTCTTGTGGAGTCCTCGGACACAGTCTATGGCTCAATCCTTCACCTTTCGCAATAGGAGTGTCTATGGGTTTACAATCTTGCATACGAAATTGTTCAAGAACTTTATTTATATATGTTTCTTGCGAAAGAGACAACGATCTCTTCGAACGATCTCTTGAAATCTTAACTCCAAGAATGTATGCAGCCTCACCCATATCCTTCATCTCAAAGTTGGAAGACAACCAACTCTTGACAGTATAAACAAACTCCATATTGCTTCCGGCAATCAGTATATCATCAACATATAATGATATGATCACAAATTGATCATTGGATCTTTTGATATATACGCAATGATCCTCATCAATCATTGTAAAATCATATGCCATTATGGCATTATGAAAACGTATATACCATTGTCTCGATGACTGCTTAAGGCCGTATATCGATCTCAAAAGTCGACATACCTTTTCTTCTTGGCCTTTTACTATGAAACCAGCAGGTTGTTCCATGTATATTTCTTCCTCTAATTCTCCATTGAGGAAAGCAGTCTTTACATCCATCTGATGTAACTCAAGATCCATACTAGCTACTATTGCCAGAATAATGCGAATCGAGACAAATCTCACTATAGGAGAAAACGTGTCTTTATAATCAATTCCTTCCTATTGATTATACCCCTTCGCCACAACACGAGCCTTATGCCTTTCTATCGAGCCATCAGCATTTCGCTTTATTTTGAGAACCCACTTGTTCCCAATAGCTCTGCGTCCTTTTGGAAGATCAACCAGTTCCCAGACTTGGTTTGATTTCATTGACTCCATTTCCTCTTTCATTGCATGAATCCATTTCTCCTTACTAGGGCAATTCAGAGCCTCATTAATATTTCTTAGCTCATCCTCATCTTGTGGAGCAACCATAAAAGTTTCCCCTTCAATGTCAAAACGTCGACGGGGAATACTTTGGCGACTTGTTCGCCGTATGGGAGATTGTACACTTTGTACATCATTCCCCATTATGCTCCCACTTGGATTAGATAATGATGATGTCGTCTCATTATGTGGTTGCAATTGAGAATGAGTTGAATTCAATTCATCACTCCTCATATTACTCCCACTTGGACGAACTCCACTAAGATCATTATCTTGATCCAAGGTTTCAAATAGGGAGTAATCTTCCCTATTTCGCCCTTCTTAGGAAATTCATCCTCTAAGAATGTGACATCCCGTGATTCAAATTCAGTTATACTCCCACTTTCCCTGTTCACCTATGAACACATATCCTTTTGAGTGTTCGAGTATCTTATGAAAATACTCTTCTTTCCTCTGGGACCCAATTTCCCAAACTTGTGAGAGGACTCATGTGTATAGGCAGTACAACCCCATGGCTTAAGAAAACTTAAGTCCGGTTTTCTACCTGTCCATAACTCATATGAAGTGGAAGTAACTGATTTGGAAGATGCACGGTTAAGTATATAGGCAGCAGTTAACAATGCATCACTCCAAAAGGTGATAGGTAAGTTAGCATGCGCCATCATGAACCTAACCATTTCCAGTAGGGTTCTGTTTCTTCTCTCTGCAACACCATTTTGTTGAGGAGTATATGAAATAGACAACTGTCTTTCTATTCCTTTTTCATCACATAATTTTCTGAACTCATCGGATAAATATTCTCGACCTCGATCGGATCTCAATACTTTTATTTTCTTGTCTAATTGATTCTCTACCAGGTTCATAAACCTTTTGAAACAACTTATTGCTTCAGATTTATGAGAAATCAAGTAGACATATCCGAATCGAGTATAATCATCTATAAAAGTGATGAAATAAACAGCCACATGCCTTCCTCTCACATTCATTGGACCACAGACATCAGAATAGATTAAATGCAAAGGAAATTCAGCTCTTTTACCTTTTCCAAATGGTTTCCTTGTCGTTTTCCCTTCTAGGCAATGCTTACATATGGGCAAATCGACTTTTTCAATGTTGCCCAACATGTCCTCTTTGGCTAGTCTATTCATACGGTGTTAGCCAATGTGACCAAGTCTAGCATGCCATACATTCACATCATTATCATATGTATTAGGAGACGTGAGAAGGGAATAACAAACATTTGCATTAACATAATCAATATCTAATACAATGAAACCATCCAGAAAATAACCACAACCATAGTAATTTGTATTCAAAAAAAAATTTAGCATTGTTGTGATCGTAAATCAGTGCCTTTGTTTTCTCACTTGTGAATCAAGTAAATTCATAAAATTTTGGGTGAAGAACACTTTAAATTTGTTTGTCGTGATGCAAAGTAATATATATTTTCGTATGCTGAAGAATGAGAGCTTTACATAATATTAATTAGTGAATAAAAGCTGACTTGCACTTCATTTTACGAGTTTGGACACATTGCTCTTTTCCAAATATACACCACAGTTAAACACAAGAAAATGGGTTAACCATTTTTACTGTCGATTATGTTATAAGGAACATAAAGATATACATGAAGGAGCTCGTTCATGCCCAAGTGATAGATTCAACGGGATTAAACAGATTATCGGGAGAATCAACACATTAAATCAATTTTAGGCCTGTATATAACTAAAGCTCTCAATGGAACAAGATGCAACTCACATTGAGGTCCACATTTTGGTTATTCTCAATTGCCCCTTGAATATTGTTTTCACTTGCTAAATGCGTGCATCAGCAAAGCGGAATCTTGGATATATACAAGCATGGAAAACTTCACTTGCTCCGACAGACTTTGCATTGATGCTCTTTCTGTTTGAATGCAGTTTAAAACTTCTTCTGAGCCGGACGCCTCTAGTTCTTTGGCTGAAAAGAATAAAAGACCTATCCCCTATATTATCACAGGGCGTGGTCTGAATGGATCCGTTGCATCCCTTTTTACATTGTTGCTTCTGAACACGCTTGATCCAACCAAATTCGAACTCCGTTGCATCACGTTTGGTTCTCCTTTCCTCGGGGACACAGCCTTCCAACAAGCCGTATCGCTCCATCCGACATGGAGTTCTTGCTTCTTGCATGTGGTTCACAAGGGCGACTGCGTCCCTCGATTATCCCTTGTTCCTCCATATAAACCTTTCGGTACATTCCTTTTGTGTTCAGAATCAGGTGATGCTTATTTCCAAGCCCCTGAACCTGTAATCGAGTGGCTCAAACGCGAGAACGCGGAAGCTGTTGCTGAAAATCAAAAGTCTGGAACTTTCGATTATAAGAACGTTCTTGAACGTGTTGAGAAAGAGAGGGATTTTGAAGCAGGGATTACTGGACAAGTCGCAGCAGTTGGCCTCTGGCAGCCTCAGGTAGCTCATCTTGACTATGTTTTGTTCAGTTTGAGCCATTGTTCTAGTTGGGGTGTTTCACGCCGAGAAACTTTGATTCCATTCTAAACTTTCACCGTACATAAATTATTAATATATATAACTATAATAAAGTAATAGTTACTACGCTACTAATTTGAATTTCCCGATGCTAACTATCCTGATTAATTTTATGCATTGTTAAACTAATCTATATAAGTAATGATTAAGTAGATAATGTAAGTATGAACTGCAATTGTCTGTATTAGACTAACTTATCTAATAGAATATAATATTATTTACCAATAGAATATAATATTATTTACATTTATAAGCACAGATATTATTGCTCATTTCTGTAGCGATTGCAAAAAGTTAAAAATATTAATATGCTATAAATTTAACAGCATAACTATTATTGTTTGTGATATGATACATTATTAATTATTACCTTAGGGTTGGGGAACTAATTTGTGATTTTATCCTAATTGTTGTACTATTGTATATTAAGTTAGGGTAATGATATATCCACAATCAACGTATCTCCTTTCACAACTTTTTCAAACTCTATATATCTGTCGGACTCATTTGCCCTTAAAGCTCATCCACAATGTCCATAAAGACTCTGGAAAAGTACGAAAGAACTAACATCCGCGAAATTAGGCTATAATTGAAAAGGCTCAACTTATCTTTTTTTTATTATTATTTTTTTTTGGTAAAGCTCAACGTATCTTTTTTTGTTTCTACTATTTCGTATGTTTCTTGTTTCGATTATTAATTTATCATAGTCTTTAAGTAATATGATTTATCTCTATATTAATGTCATAGGCAATTTTTATTTATTTGAAAATGAAAAGGAAAGTGCAAAGGGAAGATAGGTTTTTTTCCAATGGAAGAAAGAAAAAGGTAATTTTGGTTTTATTTGAGTATTTACTTAATTCGTTAGCGGGCACTTTTGTTTATATAATTTTTAAGAATCCTCATAGATATTGTGGATGAATTTTAACGGTAAATTATCTCCAATCAAAATATAGTATAACAAAAAGCTGTGGAAGAAGTTTTTAGTTGTGGGAATGTCATTTCCCTTAAAATTATTTCGTAAATGCTTTTTTAGATTTATTAAGATCATGATTCTTACAACATTTTCTTTACTACCAAAGAAAGAGTGTTTTATTTTCCATTCCTACAATTCATCCAAGAATTAGAATCCCAGTTTCATCCAATTCCACTCTTTTCATTTCTTTTTGTCCTAACAAATACAACATTAGATTTCATCAAGTCCAGAAGCCAGTGCGATGCACAGGTTCCTTTTATCGTGAACAAATCATTCAACTCCAAGCAAGTTTTTGAAAAGCTCCAGGAATCAAATTATAAGGGAAGGGATAATGATTTAGACTTGTACTTTGGCAGTGATCTCGAGGACTTAGTATAAAACGAAGATATCAAAATGCCATATGGATTTTATTTTTTTATTTTTTTCAAATCTCTTTTTCCTTCTATGGTTAGTTTCACCCTAACTTCTGGAATAACGAATTACGGATGCATTGCATTGTGCTCTTTGAGCGCCTACATTCCAAGGACACAGAGTCTGACAGAGGGTCAGATAATTTCAGTTAACGAAATCCAACCGTGATTAGAAGCCAAACGAGTCGTCAATAGAAGCAATATTTTGATGCTGGTCTTTTATTTACAGCTCGTACATGTATGCACCTTTACTTAAGAAAAGAACTGCTGCACGCCAAAGCAGCTCTTTACGAATGGTTTTCCCCTTGTGGACTTTTTAACTGGTGGAACTTTCGTTGTCCTGACAGCAGCAGAATGAGGGCATTTCTGCTCTGATAGAAAGCATAATAAAGCACGAACAAGACATCATAAAGCGACAGAGAGAGGAATTTGATCCTCACAAGGAATTGGAAGAAATGAAAATTTTGATGACTTTCTTAGAGTGGTACATTAATATATGCAGAGCCAACGGCCAGGGTCCCGGTTACTATAACAGCTTCAAGAGTGCACGTGAACGGCGTGACAATGGAGTTGATAAGTACAAGACATACCTGACGGACTATTGGGAGAAGGTGGTCGACCATGTGGAGAAGAAGCCTCAAAGACCAGATGCACCACTGCGGATCCGTTTGCTATATGCTGGGAGAAATTACAGGAGGATAGTCGAACCGCTAGACATAACAGAGTATTACAGAAGGGGCCGGAAGGATTACTTGACTCGTGGAAGATCCCAACACTACGTGCGGCTGGAAAAATGGCTGGAAGATCACCTGTCCGAGAAAGACAGGAAAAAGGGAAAGGAGACGGAGGATGGCCCTTCTAATTCGGAGGTGGTAAATGTGACAGAGGATTCATGCTTTTGGGCACGTGTGGAGGATGCGATCCGGTCGTGCAGGCTGCTGGACAGGGCCAGAGCAGGATCATCAGATGGTTCAGAAAAAAAAAAACCCATTCGACTTTGAGAACTATGTCATGGGTTTGATCAACAAGAAGAAGGTCTCGAAAGACATATTTTTTGAGAAAAGAAGCTATATGCAGTGGTGGAGGGAGTATGAGATCTCGAACAACGTTAAGGAAGGTTCAATACTCGTCGATTTCATGAAGCAACGCCGCTACGAAAATTATGGTAAAGGTTCCCCGACCGATTCAAACGAGAATCCATCTGATACCTCACATTCGGGTCCTTCGACTTCTGGAGATCATCGTGGCTAACAGATGGTTTCATCAGGGGTGGCCGACATGAAAGTTGCGCTGAAAGTATCCTGACCAATTCAAATACTGAAAGTTATAGTGTCGGTCCTACTTATTTCCCAGTTTAACAAGGCATTTCTTTCCAAATTTTGAATGCCACATGATTACACTACGACATCTATCCAAGTCTATAGGAGTAATATTGGCTCCTACTCATAGCCACTACTACGGCCCTCATGATAAAATATGGAATTAATCCACTTTCGCCGCTGCTCGACCCAAATTATAGACACTACTATGAGAAATATATGCATTCCCATAGGCTCCAAATTTGACAGTCTGCGCAATCAGAATTGTTCGATATCAGTACCAAGAGATATAATCCATACAAACTCCGGAAGACACTCGTTCCACATTAAAGAAAAATATGTGGGGCAAATGAGCAGGAGATTGAGATCTAGCTTAATTGATGGGATTATTCTTGGGTGCTGAGGCGTGGCGAGCAGGGTAACATAAGAAAGTTGTGCTAGGCAACTCGAGACACACTTATAGCACACATAAATATTGTCTCACATAATTACTACACACTATCCGTGGCTCTGAAGTATAATATATAGCCGAAATTCTTGAACAAAAATTCACACGTTCAGCCACAAAATTTGAAAAACGCAACCCTTAAATTTAGGAACGTGGTCACATCTGACTTTAAGAGCTCCTCGTCTTCATTTTCTTATGGAAGCATTTATTTTGTCCCCCAAATAACGTTACTATTTGATACATGGTGGCCTAGGTAAGTAGATGACTGCTAATACTCCAGTCAACGGCTACTACTGTCCTACTGCTTGCCATGCCCAATTTCTTTGGAAATTCCATGAAGTTAGATCCGATAAATCTCTTTGTGAAAATATCATCAATATCATCAATTTGTTTATCCATCATAGCGAACTTCATCTCAATCTCTCCACATAACACTTTCTCAAGCACAAAGTGATAGTGAATTTCCACACGTTTCGTTCTCTCACGAAACACTTGATTTACTGCTAGTTGAATCGCTGATTGATTGTCAGTATGCAGTCTTGCGGGGCATTCATCAATCTTCTGGTGCAGATCCTTTAGCAATTGCACTAACTACGTCTTCCTTGAGCTACCATAACCGCTGCTCGACACTCGGCTTCTGTGGTCAACGATGACGCAGTCAGCTGTCTTTGGCTGCCCCAAGAGGTGGCTCCTCAACCAAGTCTAGACACATAGCCCATCGTTGGTCTCTGTGTATCGTAGCCGCCAACATAATCGGCATCCCAATAGCCAATTATTTCACAACTTCCACCTGTTTTATACAGCAAGACACGATCAGTGGTGCTTTAGGGGGTGCATGACAAATCAAAATTTCTGTTTCATAAATAATTTTTCTATTCCAGACCTGTTTCTGGAATAGAAATCCGTTTGATAAACTTATTCCGTTTTTCTATTTTTTGAATAGATTTATATTCTAGAAATAGATTTGGAATAAAAATCGAAAGATCCAACTGCCATCTCCACGTTGCTGTCTGTCTCTCTCTCTCGGATCAACACAGGCCAGCAGCTACTCATTTTTATTTTCCTTTACTTCGTTCATCCCATCTCCAATTTTTCCCCATCCTTAAGCTGCCACGCACGTCCACCATGTGCTGCTTGTTCGGTCAACCCTCATCCCTCAAGATTCCTTTTTGTTGAACCATCTTCACGCCAGCTCGTGCTTCTCCACCGATCTTCAACTCCCTGGACGCCAGCACCTTGGTCAACAACGCCACACCTAGACGCAATTTGTTGACCCCAAAGCCACGCGGCCTTCAACGCCGCACGTCGATCTCTCCATCTTCGGCTGCCAGGCGTCCCCAAACCGCTCGAACAGCCCATCATTTTGGCCAGCGCTTCCTCGGTCTTGCCGCGCCAGCATCAATCGAAGTCCAAGCCGCTACCGTTCGTCCGGCCCACCTTCTTTGCAGCGTGCAGCTCAGCGTCTTCAGCCCAAATTCCACGCTCACAGGCCCATCTCAGCAAATCTTCAATGGCCCAACCTTCAGCAGAAATTCAGGCCCAGCAGAAGCCCACTCAGTCAGCCCATCTTCAATTGCATTTCAGCGAAGCCCGTTTAGTTCGGCCCAATTCAGCAGCCCAAGCCTGCGAGGTCAGCCGCTTCAAGCCCGGCCCATTTCAAAAACAAATCTCAGATTTGGGCTGAGATTTGTTGGGCCCGTTTTAGGCCCGGCCCGAGTTCGCTAACACCACCAAAAATTAAGATTTCGGCCGCCGTCGCGGTGAACCGGTTTTCGCGATACACCGGTGAGTTTATTCTCTAAACTCTTCTTAGTAGGCTTTGATGCTAAGTGGTGTTTAGATTTATTTAATTACGAATTAGGTGGTTAGTTAGATTAAATTAATGATTTAATTATTTAATTGAGCATGTTAGGTGGTTAGCATGGTTTAGTTAAGGCCTATTTAAATTGTACTATTTATCTAGAAGGGTTCGGGAATTTTCCAAGTCCGTATTGGTATCTAATTTAATGATTTTGTCCTAGGTTAGTATTTTTAGAAATTAAATTGAATAATTAATTTTCGAAATTAATTATTTATTAATTATTTTTCCGAAAATTAGGCCGAAATAATCGGTGACCGGAATTTCGTGCTGATTGCAATGGTGTATTGAGTGTTAAATTATGCAAATTGAGTGACGATTGGATTTTTGGTATTTAATTCCAAAAAATTGTGAATTTTCAATATTTACTCATAAAATCCCGAGTGTCGGATTTTAACACCGAAAATGGTTTTGTATACTATATAAAATAGTGTGATTTTAAAAAGGAAGAATGTTAATTTTTCTGGGTCGAGTTGACCGTGTACTCACACATGACTATTTTCATGCGGATTTCTAATACGAAGAAAAATGCCAGGTTCACCATTTTAATTGAAGCATTTGAGTGCAATGCACGGTGCCTTGGGCCATATTTGAGTGATCATGTGATGACAATGAGAAATCGTCCCAGGCTGTTGAGCTGGACGTTATCTCTATTTGAAATACCCCTTGTCAAAGGGAAGCCGGTCGCAGTAGATTCTAGACCCTATGCTCATTCGGGAAAGCCGTCAATGAAGTGACGTGCTGTGCTCAATGGGGTGAGACGAAGCATGGCAATGCCAGAAGACCGCCGAACTGAGAGTAGGCCGTGCTATATGCCGAGATCAAAACTAGGAACGTGTGATGAATTGAGTATTGTGTTCTAATTAATTGAGCTTGAGTGATGCTCTGATTTATGATATGAACTATACTGACCTGCAGGGTGGAACTGAGACGGGGTAAGTCTCCTTGATTGTGTGATTGCGTGCTTAGGACGCTTCTTAGCGTCTTTCCCTCCTAGCCGAAGTTTAGAGTTTAGACTTGTTGAGACATTGTCTCACTGGTTATTATATAACCACTTTTAGGGTCATCGAGTGGAGGACCTGGAGCAGAGAGGAGGTGATTTGAAGCATAGGTCGGATAGGACCACTTCTTTTTGGAGATTAGTCTTTTGTAGTCTTTTAACCATAGACTCTTGTACTTGACTCAGCATATGTTTATAAAGGCATGTTTGTTTGTGAAATTATTGTTATGCTTTTCTATCTCGAGATGGTTACTATCAGGGGATTCTTTTTCGCTTTCGCATGTGCAATAAAGTAAAAGGCTTGGCGACTAGTCCTGGGAAGTCGCAAAATTTTATCGACCAGAGAAGGATGGGTACGCGCTCGGGGTTCGGGCGTGACGGTTCGTCAATCGGTCCTTTATCCGTTGCCGCCGACCATTGTCCGTCGTCGTCGGCCCCATTGTCGCCGCCGCCGCCGGTCGCCAAATAAATTATTTTTATTAATATCATTTTAAAATGAAATTTATTCGAATAAATAAAATGATGTTTATTTTTATTTTTACGAATAAATATTTATTTTATGAATAAATTAAAAAAATCCTTAAAAATAAATAAATATCTATTTATTTTTAAAAATAAATAGATATCAATTTAAAAATAAAAATTATTATAAAAATATCATGTATTTATTTTTTATTTTTTATTTTTATTATAAAAATTATTTTTATTTTTAATAAATAAATTAAATAAATTTAATCGAAATAAATTTAATTAAATATCATTTTATTAAAAATAAAAATAAATATACATTTTATTCATTTAAAAATAAAAATAAAAATAAATTTATTAAATTTATTACAAATAATTTATTTATGATAAATAAAAATAAATTATTTTTATTAGAAATAAATTTAATAAATTTATTTTTATTTGTCTTGAGTGTTTTGCCAAATAAATTTCTTTTTATCTTTTTATTTTTATTCATTTTAAAATAAATTTATTCGTAAAATAAAATAAAATAAATTTATTTTTAAGGATATTTTTATTATATTTTTTATGATTTATTTTATTGTATTTTTCTTTATTTTTTTGTTAATAAATCATTTTTATTTTTATTTTTTACATTAAAGGTCGCCGGTCGTCGCCGTCGCCGTCCAAAAGGAAGAAATTTTGTGTTGTTATCAAAAGAATTTATATTTTTAGAGTAGAAATTTTGTGTCGTTATCAAACATTTTTACTTAGAAACTCTTCTAGAAATAGAAATAAAAAAATATATTTCTGTTCCAGAAACTATTTCTGAAAGAGAATGGTTGTCATGCGCACCCTTAGTGTTCCTCAATGTACATTGCACTGCATCCCAGTGAGGCTTTTTTGGTTTTCGATTAAACCAACTCACTATGCCGATTGCATAGGAAATGTCTGGACGTGTCAACATCAAGTAAATCAAATTGCCGACTAGTTGGCGACGCATGATTGCGTCTTCAAAATCTTTTTCCCTTCTTCCACTAGAAGTTTCACATGAACCTTCAGGTGTTATTAACGACTGGCAATCAAGCATCCCAAACTTTGCTAGAATCTTTGGCATATTTCCCTCCACTTCAAGTACAAGAAAATGTTTGAGCTCGCCAAGCTTCTTCATCTAAAATCGAACCAATAGGTTCTCCCTTAGGTAAAATTCTCTTTCAATGTCTTCAATGATGATCAGATCATCCATGTATACCAGCACGATGGCTGATTTACTTCTCATACATATCTGCTATATTATACATGATGAGGTCATCCATGCACCCAGGTGAGGCCAGCCAACTACGTGCAAAAGGAAGAAAATAGCAAAAAAAATCAAAAATCAAAAAATCAAAAAAATTTAAAAATAAAAATAAAATATCATTAAAAATTGTTGATGTTGGCACCGGCCATCCTATGTGGCATCACCAATGTCTATATCATTGATTTCTGGTCAAAATTGGCTAGATTGACTTAATTGACAAAAAGTGAAAATATCTATGATTCAATTGGTAACATTTAAAGGTATAAGACTGAATTGACAAAAAGTACAAAAGGTTTAGGTGTTTTTGGACAATTTTCCCAACGATAGATAGATCCCTCACTAATTCGAGTGCATGAGCTAATATATGATTTCATTGGTAAAAATACTAACCATAAGGAACCCCAAAGTTATCAGCAATTCAATAAAATTACAATTTCATAATAGAGTTGTCATCTTTCTAGAAAATAGCTAAGATTGGTGCACCCTAAGTTACGACCACTTGAAAAAGATTATTGTCCTTATGAAAGAGTTGCTAATCATAGGTACCGTTGGGTATATATCTCATTGGACCATTGAGGAGAATCGGGATCTCATGGGAAAACTATTAAGGGCGCGTTTGGTAACATTTCTGTTTAAAAATTGTTTTAGGGAACAGAAATAGAAAAAAAGTGTTTCCGTTCCGGGGAACAATTTTGGAACAAAAAAACGCGCTTGGTAAATTTGTTCCGGGAATAAAAAATGAATAGAAACACGTTTGGTAAATTTGTGTTCTTTTTTTGTTTTTTTTAATTTTTAATTTTTTTCTTTCTTTTTTCTTTTTTCTTTTTTTCTTCTTTTGGCCGGTCGCTGGCCTCGGCCATGGCCGGCAATCGGCCGACAAGGGCCGGCGGCCTCGCCCAGCCACGACGAGGCTCGCCGGCCACCGGTGAGGCCGAGCCTCGCTGTGGTTGGGCAAGCTCGGGCTTGCCCAGATCCGATGAGCCCAAGCTTGCCCAGCCTTGCCGCGCGCCAGCGAGGCAAGGCCGAGCCTCGCTAGGGGCCGGCAAAGCTCGGCCTCGCGGGGGCCGGCGACACTTCGGTGAGGTCGTTGGCCCTCGATGGCGTCACCAGCCCTCGACGGCCGGTCGCCGACCATGGCCGAGGCCGGTGACCGGCCAAAAAAAAAAAGAAAGAGAAAAAAAGAAAAAAAAAAAAAAAAGAGAAGAAAAAGAGAGGAGAGAGAAAATTTGTTCCAGAGACAAGAAACACGTTTTTCTTGTTTCTTATCTCTATTCCAAATGTGTTCCTATGAACAAAAAAATAGATTTGGAATAAAAACACAAACAAACGCGTTTCTATTCTTTTTTTGTTCCCTGGAACAAAAAACAGAAATTTTGTTTATACACAAAAATAAAGAACATTAACAAACAGGGCCTAACTAGAAGGTTATTTTTAGTGTTAGTCACAACCACAACTAGTTGTGTTTTTAAATATAAGATGTGGTACAATTTACGAGCCTCAGTCATAATACTCACAGCTAAAGTTAAAAGTAACATAACCAATCTTCTGAGGGAAATTATCATAATTTCAAGAAAAGTTGCTAACTATTGTTAGACCTGAAATATTGAACATTTCTAGCTTAGACCATAGTCCTCTCATACTTAGTAGGTCTAACTTCCAATTCCATTATGTTCCAGTGGTATCTGTAACAAAGTATGAGAAAATATTGGGTACCCTAATAACTTCACTTCATTTTTACTCTGAACCATTCAGAGTATGACATCTATTTGTGTCAGGTCCATGTTGTCCCACTTCTCCGCTTCAAACTAGTGCGCGTGGGAGGAGGGCAGGGCTTTCTCTCTCCTCTATCTTCTCTCTCCTCTTTACCTTCTCTCTTCCTCCTCCTCTGACACTCAACGCTCCCTCTGCACTCTACCCCAATGCACTGAACCTTCCCGTCTAGCACTTCGTCCGACGGCCGTCGCTCCCTCCCAACGACTAGAAGTGGGTTGTTCTTCGTCTAAAAGCATCTCAATAGAACGTGGAGCAAAAGATTGGTGGAATATTGTGGACTAAGGACACTTTTGCGAACTGACTTGTTGTATTAGATCTAGAGGGCAAAAGTATACTTCAAGTGTCAATAGTTGGCACAAATTGACACTTAAGTGCCAAAAGTTACGAAAGTGACACTCCGGCCAAAATCCAACCAAAATGCTGACGTGAGTAATTCCCGGCGAAATAAGTGCAAAACGACACCATTTTACATGTTGACGTAGCCAAATAATGCAAAAACGACGTTGTTTGAGTGCTGACATGATAATAAATTAATATAAAAATTAATTAAATTAAATATAAAATTAAATTTATTTAAAATATTAAAAAAATACAAATACAAATATTTAAAATAAAATAAAAAAAGTGGTAGCCCTCCGCCGCCGCCGCCTACCCACCGTCACCGGGAAGGGTCGGCGACAGAGGAAGGAGGGTTTGCCAAGGTTGCTCGGCCCGGCCAGGGGCCGCGGCGACCCCGGCCGACCGGGTGATGAGGGCTTGCGAGCCCTCGCCCCAAATTGGGGCGAGGGTCGTAGCCCTCAACCAGATTCGGCAAGGGTTGGTAGCCCTCGCCCGGCCGAGCCAAGGGCCGCCACCCGTTGGGGGTCGCCTCAACAAGTGACGGCCCTTGGCCTAACCGGGCGAGGGCTACCAACCTCGCCGCTAGTCGGCCGTGGTCGCCGGCGCCCTCTTTTCCTTTTTTTTTTCTTTTTTAAAAAAAAAAAAAATTAATTATTTTATATATTTTAAATTAATTTAATTTAATTTTTTTTTTTTTTACCACGTCGCACCAAAACGACGCCAATTTGTACTTGCTTCTTTGGAAAATCGCCACGTCGCATTTTGGCTGGATTGGCATTTAAGTGATCAATATTGCTCTGATTTTGGCACTTAAGGGTGCGCATGGTAACGCTTCTTGGTTGGAGAAGAGTTTTTTTTTTTTTTCATAAATAGTTATTTTCTATTTCTATTCCAGGGAACAATTTCTAAGTAAAAGAACCCGTTTGGTAACTACACAAAATTTCTACTCTTGAAATAAAAAAAGAATAGAAATGTGTTTGGTAACGCAACAATTCTTTTATGTATTTATTCGTTTTTTATTCTTACTCATGGATTGTCAACCACCAATCGCCGCCACCCGCCGTTGCCGCCACCGGACGCCGTCGCCGCACGTCCGCCGGCCACCGACCATCACCGCCGATCGCCGCCGCATAGCCCATCGGCCAGCGGGTGGCGGCGGCGGCGGCGGCGATTGGTGGGTAGCTGCGGTGGCGGGTGGCGGGCGGCGGCGGCGACGGGCGACGACCGGCGGCGGGCGGCAACCGCCGGTCGGTGACGGCCGTCGGCAGCGGCGGCGGGCGGTTGGAGGTGGCCGCAACAAGAGAAAGGAATAAAAGAAAAATAAAAAAGAAAATTGACTTATTTCTAAAAATTGTTCCTGGGAACAAGAAGCAACTTTTTTTTTTTTTTGTCGTTTCTGCTCCAAATCTATTCCGAGGAACAAAAAAGTAGAGAACCTTTGTGCCAATTTTTGACACTCCGGAAGTCCGCGCGTCAGACCTGGAGAGAAAGCTGAGCGTGGACAACTTCTCCACAATTAAGGATTCAGCATTCGTAAGTGAGGCCATGGATTTTCTCTTCAGTTGGGCCGGAACGATTTCTTGACGAGGGCCGCCGACTTCCTTCGTGTTTTGATCAGTTGTGAGGGGTAAGAAGTTGCGAGCCACTGCCTCTCCTGCAGACGAAATACCTCTGGCCCCTTCACCGCCCTTCTTCTCTTGATCGTGCAGATAGGAAAGGCATGAGCACGACGACAAAGAGTCCATCAACGGCGATGAGTGGACCTCACCTCTCGGGATGTTGTTGATGGGAGGCGATTTGGGGCCCAATAAATCGATGAGCTTCATGGGTTTTCAGTTGAAGAAACAGAAAAAACACTCCGCAAGAACAACAAAGGGCAACAGGGTGTGGAGAAATTTAGAGAGAGCGAAAGACAGAAGAAAGACAACGTTGGAGAGAGAATAGAAAGACAGAGGAAATATATAGTTCACTGTTGGAAATGAGATGGCTTTGAGAGCGTGCTGAGTGAGAGTTTCTGAGAAGTTAAGAGTTTCTTTGCTAATTCGAGTCAGTTTAAGATTAGTAAAATAGGAAACAGTTTCAAGATTCAAGATTGAAGATGGGTTTCCTGTGGAAACAATAATATCGCAAACACTTTAATTATTATAATAATGAGTTGAAGATAATTCCCCGTAAGATTTCGATGTTAAGAACAAGCCTCTTCTTTTTGTTATATTATTTTCATCATGTTACAGGACAGAACCATAAAAGGCCAGAAAAAAAATGATTTATTTTAACAAAAGAATTGGACAAGCCTTAGGGCTTTATAATAGGGTTCTTTGTTTTGAATTGTCTTTTCATTTTTAGAGACCATTTTAAGATGCTTGTGTATTTTCTTTGTAATTAGACTTGTTTGGGCTTTTAATAATTTGTATGTTGTTTTCTACGTTTTAGAATCATTACCTCCAAGTCAATGGAAAGCTATTAGCTTAGACCCTAGACATCACAACTGTGAATCTTAGTTATCCACGACCATTTTATTTTTGTTCATATCGCTGAAATGGATGACTCCTCAAGTACTGATCTTTAGGATCATACCAACTTCTTCCATCTTTTCTAACAGTTCTAGTGTTTTGGCAGGAAGAAGAGTTAAAAGGGGCCGTTGTCCTGAATTTTTCTAACGAGCAGGTACTTACTTTGGCTATCTTCTAGCGAATTGCAATTGTGAATAATATTTGTACTGAGATGCAACCATGTGATTTCAGTACTCATCAGCATCTAAAGCTTTTTATTACTCATGAACTGGAGTTTACTTAATGAATCACTCTGTTTCACCTTGAATTTTATTTTATTTTATTTTATTTTTTGCATGTCTTCCTCTTTCTTTTGCCCTTGGGATTCTTCTGATATTCATTTTGGTCTTCCTAGGATCTTCCTGGAGCACTTGATGATGTTGCAATAACTGAAGCATTGGAGTTGCATAAGATTAAAAGTTTCCAATGGGCTATCTTTTGGGCCATCTTTAGAACTTTAGAGCAACTACAATGTCTGAATAGAGCATTTTTATTTTTTTTTGTTCATTGCCCTTGGCTCTTTTGAGACATATTTATCTTGACATGTTTAGTAAAATGTAAAGAAATTGTGTATTCTATTGTACTGGGGTCATCAAACTCTTTTGAGACATATTTATCTTGACATGTTTAGTAAAATGTAAATAAATTGTGTATTCTGTTGTACTAGGGTCATCAAACTCTTTTGAGCATCTTGGGATGAATGAATTCAACAATTGTGAAGAAACACGTACCAATTAGCCGAAGTTACTCACAATTCTTGAATGGGACGATGCCACCGCGGCTGCCTCTGCCTCTGAACTATTTTTGAGCATCCCATTACTGCGAAGTTTTCTCTCTTTTCATCCAATGAACCACGCTGCCGCCTTTGCCTTTGCCGCCTTTGACCAAAAGGTCCTCCAGTCTCACTCTCCAATTTAGTTGCCGCCTTGTGCAACGCGAAGGATTACTTTAACATGGCTGATCACATTGCTCATAACTTGAAGGGTTGACAAGATTCTGGTTTAGCTGATCTTACCTTGTTTTGATTTTAAGATTCTGGTTTAGCTGCTGCCTTGTGATTGAACTTTCACACTTCTTGAGATTTTGCCGTTTATTTTACATTAGCTTGATAACTGGGTCTGCTATTGACATGATGACCAGCACCATAACTGTTGGTAGTCAACTCAATTGTTGCTCATTATGCTAAGGAGCATTTAATTGCCGTAAAGAATGAAATTCAGGGTAGTCAAACCAGAAGGTGGGAAGCAATTGGCATGCTAAGGCATGTTCTATTCAGCTACTCTACCTTGGAGATTAAAGAAACACGCTATTGACTTCTTGCTTTGCACCACAGAAGGAAAAAACTCATAGGAGAGTGAGAGTGAAACTCTTTCTCATCATTTGTTCCTAGCCATTTTGCTGCCTTGCAGGTATTATATTGAAAGATGTTGATTTTATGCCATTTCATTTTGTATATTCTTCTTATCATTAAAGTGCAAAATCTAGGGTTGTGAACGCCATCATGTACACATTAGATATTGTGCTGAGGAAGAAAGCTTTTGGTGTACTGGAAAGGGTTAGTGTTTTTGACTTAAGATCCTCTGCTCTTGCATCACTAAATAGCTCGTCACTCTTGTAGTCCGTTTCTCTCTTGTTTAAGTTGCGCAATTATTTTTAGACCAAAAAAAAAAAAAAAAAAAAAAAAAAAAAGTTGCGCAATTATTTCCCGATCTCGGATGCTTGCGATATTGCAATTTCTCAAAGGTTTGACGTCTTAAAAGCCCTGATTACAAATTGCAACTCTTCCTTTATGGTAACTGCATGGGGAAGTACGTGGAATTGTTGGATCTAGGGGTGAGGATTGTTAGAACTAGTATTAGCACCTAGAGGGGGGTGAATAGGTGTTTATCGCAATTTTAACAATTCAAATCAAATAAGATGTGAATAATTTAAAGTCAACGATTGCAGCAAATGAAAGCAAATAACAATATAAAGAATAAAGGATAGAGAATCAAGACTCCAGATTTATAGTGGTTCGGCTTAGATCAAGCCTACGTCCACTCTCCCACACGGACAGCCCTTCAGGCTGGATTTCACTAAGAATCAATAAGAGTGATTACAATCTCACGCTCTTGAGTCCACAAAGTGTAGATTACTCTACTACACTTCCTCAAGATCTACAATATGATCTCTCTTTTTGATTACATGTAATGCTCAAAGAATGATATCGCAAAGTGATAGAGGAGATTTCAGACTTTGGAATTTTTCTATCCGCACCCTTCAACAACTAGAGCATCTCTCTTATATACTTCTTCATGCCTTGTACCGTTGGCACCTTCCAAAGAAGTTCTTCCAATCAACCCGTTGGACAGAATCAATTAGAGAGATCTCGAGCTCTTTAAGGTAAGTGTTGATAGCCCATCAATCCTGCTCGCCCATACAATCGGGATCTCGGTTTCCATAAGTAGATCCTTCCAAATATAAGTTGCGAAGTCGTCAAAGAATCTAAACATATTCCATATAAAACTTAGATCGTTTAGTGCTGAATCCAAGTAGAAAGATATCCATCAGACGTTAGAAGACAGATCGTATAAGATCAGAATAAACGTCGTCCTGGAAACTGTCCTTGTGAGTAGACTTCAAAATATAAGTCTTGAGTCTTGCTAGCTTCAGACTTTAATCTTCAGACTTTGTCAATAGAATCTGTAAGTCTTCAGACTTTGATCTTCGAGACTTTGATCTTCGGACTTTGATCTTCGGACTTTGTCAATAGAATCGTAAGTCTTCGGACTAGACCGATAAACTTGTTTTGTCAACTTCAAAATACTTTAAGGGATTTCATCCAACAATCTCCCCCTTTTTGATGGTGACAAAACTTTCCTGCAGATTTGAATATTATCGCCCGCAATACAACTTTTAAGCAAGCATCATAAAAGATTTAAATAAGATAGTAGAAGTTATCCTGCATACGAGATATCCCGTACTCGACTTTCCTCGTACATAGATCCGCATTCACGAAACCTCATTAGTCATAAACAGACAGTACTATCAAATTTACGAAGCTTAAAGTATTGCCATAGAGAATACTTTCCAAAAAAACTGCAAGTTTAAGTCAAAGTCAAGATAGCAAGCAATAAAAGAAAAAGATTGGGTTTGGATCAAAAATCATCAAAAATCTGCAAGGTCTTCTCCCCCTTTTTGTCAGCATTAAAAAATTAAGGAGCTCGAGGAATGCGAACAAGTTGAAAGTCTTCCATAGACTTTACGGTGTCTTCCGGCTTCCTCAAATCTCGCCCGTACTTGGGTGAGAGTAGTGCCCTTTGCGGTTTCTTGAATCGCGCGCTGAACATCTTTAATCGATCATGCAAAGTGATGAACATTGCATGATTTTCATTCGCAAGGTCTGAAATTCATATCCCATTGCATAAATTTGACCTTTTAGATCCAAGATGATCTCAAGCAGCCTTCGAAAATCTCCGAGTTGTCGGTCCGAGTGCTTGTTTCAGCTCGGTCGACGGTGGAGTCAAGCCCGTAGGAATATCGAAGGAGGTTCATTGTGTGGAGATGATGCCTCTCCTTCGGGAAACTTTGCAGCGTGAATATCCTCGGCATCCGGAGGTGATCGACTAACACTGTTTGATCATCCTCTTCTCGAAAGTCAGCCGAAGAGGTGTGTGTTCGCTTTCTTTATCTCCCCTGTCTCCATGTCTTCCGGTGGAGAAAAGAATTCTTCTTTTGAGGCGATTCCTCGATTACGGGATGTTGTAAATCCTCCTTTTCGCTGGAGAATTTGTTCTTTCGGGTTCATCGCTTTCTCTTCATTTCTTTCTTCCTTTTCCTCTCCCTCTTCCTTTCTTTCTTCCTCTGTCTTCTTCTCTTCCTCTTTCTTCTCTTTCTCTTTCTCTTCCTCTTTCTCTTCCTCTTTCTTCTCTTCCTTTTTCTCTTCCTCTTTCTCTTCCTCTTTCTTCTCTTCCTCTGCAACTTTATGTTCAGGAACAGTTGGAATAGATGCAGCAAATTGAGAGATTAGAGTAGAGATAGGAATCATATCCTCATCATCTTCATCTTCCAGGATGATTGCCCTTCGCTTCTTGGTAGAACTGGCCACAGGTTCTTTCCCTTTCCTTTTAGCTGCAGATGAGTCTGGTCTGAGCTTGGCAGGAGTCTTTTCCTTGAATTTTTCCAGCTTCTTGCTAAGCTCCTTCAAACGCATCTTGGTAATCATCCCCAAACCGATGACCATTTTATCAATGGTCTTCACTGTGAAAATGTGAGGAGGTTGAATGTGTAGATGTTTGAAGAGACGAGTGATAAGAGCAGCATAAGGAAGCTTTCCTTTGTCCTTAACCATGCATCTATACATGTGAAAGATGATGGTATGTGGTAAAGAGAAGTTCACACCTATCTTGATGGCAAACATCAACTTTGCTTCAGAAATTGAAACATCTGTCTTGGACGTCGATTTGGGTCTTAGACAGTTGATTACAATTTTATGCAGCAAAGTATTTGTTGCATTCATTCTGGAATAAGACAGTCTTCCTTCTGCAATTCTGTCCTTTGCTAGCTCAAGAGTAGCAGAACTTACAGACACACCGATTGGTTGGAAAGTTCTTCTTTCCACACCAAGCACATCAGCCAAAATATCACAATCAATGACATACTCCTTATCTCTCACTTTGAAGGTAAAACTGTTTGCATCAATGAAGCGATATTGGAGTAGAAATAGGCGAGTCAATTCAGAATGTGCTGTGTCACAGTCTGTGCAGAATTGATAGAGTTGGAGCTTTTCGAATTTCTCTCGCAGATTTATACTTAACAAATCCAGAAAGTCAAAATCAACAGTTCTTGGGTTCATCACCCCACGCTTCAGCAGTTTTTCATATTTCTTCCGTGTCCGTCCGAGCGGAACAATTCATTCTTCTTCCCTCTTAGGCTCGCAGCCACACCCATCCATGGTTTAAAATGCATGAACATCTTTTCATCATCATCCTTGCCCTCGGGCGATTCATGCTACTAAACCTAGGGTCACTCGGGAAATTTGCAAACGCTCTTGCGGCCGTTCCCTCGGGCACAACTCCGGACCTTTCCATCAAAGTAAGAAAGTGCGTCTCGTTTCTATACCCCTTCTCTTTCGAAACTCATCCACAAAAGTCATAGCGAGACCCTTCCTTTAATGCGAGTAGAGTTTATAAACAAAGGCGGGTTTTAGAGTTCTTACTTCGGTTCGATGTCTTCATAAACCATTTCATCTTGAGGTCTAGTTGGAGATGACTGCTTTTGAGGCGCTCGGAAGGAATGTCGCTTTCCTCGGTGAGATCAACATGCGTAGGCCCCTCACCGAGCCTTGTGGTCCCTTGTTTGCTATTCGGGAAGATTTCCTCGATACGACATTGTGCTTTTCTTTGGAAAGACTTTCTCACTTGTTTCGCAAGAAAGTTGAGAACTTTGAAACAATGAAGTTTGGGAGGAAAAAATTGCAGAAAGCGGTGAAAAGCTTTTGATCTAGGGTTTCTGAGTAAAGTGAAAACGAAGGAGAGAAGATGTATAAAAGATAACAGGCACGGGGAATAACCAAGCGTCGTATATTTTGGAAATTTTGAATTTTCCTTTTTGAAAAAATAACTGCCTTAATAAAACGATAACCACTTCTTTTGAAAATAATAACCAATTTAAAATTAGACAGATTATCTTACCTTATTAATAAGACAGTTTAAGTAAAGAAACTTACAGACGTGTCGATTCATATTCTCGATCCTTTGAGTCTGATGCTCTGTCGGACTTTAGTTGCGAGTCGAACTCTAGTATTCTTCAAGAGATAATATATTGAGTCTTGAGCGAATAGACTCAAACAAGCTTTTCTCAAGAGGCTTTGTAAAGATGTACGCAATTGATTCTTTGAGTCTATGAATTGTATCAAGACTTCTTTGTTCTGAACATGATCTCTTATAAAGTGATGTCGGATCTCAATATGTTTTGCTCTTGAATGTAGAATAGGATTCTTTGTAAGATTGATTGCACCGGTGTTGTCACACCTAATTTCGTGCAAGAGTCTTCAATGCCAAAGTCTTGCGGTTGTTGTTTTATCCACAAGATTTGAGAACAGCAACTTCCAAGAGCAACGTATTCCGGTGTTGAAAGAGCCACAAGTACTGTTTCCTCGAAAACCAGGATACCGTCCCCTGTTTCCTAGTAGTTGACAAGTACCGAAGTGCTTTTCCTTTCAACTCTACAACCCGCAAGATCTCGCGTCTCGAATAGCCAAGAAGTGTAAAGTCTCCTTCTTTGGGATACCAAAGACCGATCTTAGCAAATAGTAGCAACATATTTAATAATACGTTTAACAGCGCTTAAGTGAGATTCTCTAGGATCGATTGGAATCTAGCACATATGCAAACACTAAATAATATGTCGTGTCCGGATGCGGTAAGATAAAGGAGTGAGCCAATGATACTCCTGTATAATTTTTGATCAATTTTCTTCCCCGCTTCATCTTTGTCTATCTTCAAGGAACTTGACATTGGTATGTCGGTCTTCTTGCAATTTTCCAGACCGAACTTTTTAACAAGTTCTTTTGCATATTTCTCTTGATGAATGAATATTCCCTCCTTTAGTTGTTTGACTTGTAGACCAAGGAAAAGGATAGTTCACCCATCATGCTCATTTCGAATTCATCCCGCATAGACTTAGAAAATTTCTTACACAAAGTCTCATTAGATGATCCAAATATGATGTCATCTACATAAATCTGAACAAGTAGAAAACTTTTACCTTCCTTTTTAATGAAAGAGTAGTGTCTACATTACCTTTAGAAAAGCCACTAAGAATTAAGAAATTGCTTAGCCTTTCATACCAAGCTCGAGGAGCTTGTTTTAGTCCATATAAAGCTTTCTTCGTCTCGAATACGAGTCCGGTTTCTTTGAATCTTCAAAACCGGGAGGTTGTTCTACGTAGACCTCTTCTTGAATAATTCCATTCGGGAATGCACTTTTGACATCCATTTGAAACAACCTGAAATTCTTATAGCAAGCAAAAGCAAGTAATAATCCGATTGCTTCTAACCTTGCTACTTGGAGTGTAAGTCTCATCGTAGTCAATCCCTTCTTCTTGCGTGTATCCTTTAGCTACGAGTCTTGCTTTGTTTCTCGTTACTTTGCCTTTTTCATCAACTTTGTTCCCGAAAACCCATTTAGCTCCAATAACGGATTTACCTTTTGGTTTGGGAGTTAATTCCCATACGTCATTAATACTGAATTGTCTGAGTTCTTCTTGCATTGCTTCAATCCAGCTTTCATCAGCTAAGGCTTCTTCGATATTTTTGGGTTCTATTTCAGAAATAAGAGCAACAGCACTAGACTCCTCTCGCCTTTTGGATCTTGTTCGAATTCCCTCATTAATATTTCCAATAATGAGTTCTTCGGGATGACTAGACTTGTGCTTCCGATTCTTGTTCAGTCCGATAGATTGTTGATCTTCTTCTTGAGTAGATTCTTCATCGGTAGCTTGTTGTACCGATCTTGAATTAGCAACTACTTCGGTGGAGTCGGCTTTAACCCCCTCGGAGAGCGGTTTCGAATCTTGATCAGTATCCGCTGAACTTGTGGAGAGTCTTGAAATTTTACATTCATTGATTCTTCCACGTCCGAGTCTTTTTGTTGAACACTCTAAAGGCTTTGCTTGTTGTAGAGTATCCAAAAAAGAATCCTTCATCTGATTTTTCTTCAAACTTACCAACACGATCATTAGCATTTTTTAGAATAAAACATTTGCAACCAAATATTTGAAAATAAGAAACTATTGGTTTCTTCCCTTTAAAAATTTCATAAGGAGTTTTCTCAAGAATTGGTCTTAGAAACACACGGTTTATAATATAGCAAGCAGTTGAAACATTTTTCCGCCCAAAACCTTGAAGAAACTTGATTTCCAATTAAAAGAGTTCTTGCCATTTCTTGTAAAGATCTATTCTTCCTTTCCACAACCCCATTCTACGTTTCGGGGTGTATATGGAGAAGAGAATTTATGTTGAAAACCAAATTCATCACACAAGTTAGCAAATTCTTGATTTTCGAACTCACCTCCATGGTCTGTACGAATGCTTGTAATAGTATGACCTTTCTCATTCTGCACCTTTTTAGCAAATTTTGAAAAAAAGAGAGAAAGTCTCGACTTACTTGAAAGAAAGTAGACCCAAGTAAATCGTGAATAATCATCCACTATTACCAGACAGAACCTTTTACCACCAACGCTTTTCGTTCGGTAGGTCCAAACAAATCCATATGCAAAAGCTGCAATACATGATTAGTGGAAACTTTATTTATAGATTTGTAAGAATTTCTAACTGTTTACCCGGTACACATGGTGTACATAGATCAGATTTTGAATAATTCAAAGTAGGCAATCCTCGAACAAGTTTCTTTGTAGAGATCTTGTTGATTTGCTTCATGTTGATATGGCCTAGCTTTTTGTGCCATAGATTTGCTTCATCTTGTACTGATATTAAACATTGTGATCTTTCTTGATTCACATCCGGAAGATAGATATTTCCATGTCTTCGACCAGTAAAAGATTGAGTAAGGTCTTTACCGATTCCGAGCACGTTTCTTCCCGAAAGTTGATCTTGAAACCAGAATCACACAACCGACTTATGCTAAGCAAGTTGTAATTTAATCCTTCAACTAATGAAACATTATTGATTGACAAGCTCCCAATCTTCACTGTTCCTCGACCCGTAATCTTCCCTCTATTGTTACCACCAAAGGAAACTTTTCCTCCGTCTATCTGGATAAGTTTTATGAAGCAGTTTGAATCTCTGTCATATGTCTTGAGCAGCCACTATCAAGATACCATTTTATCTTCTTTTTGATAGTAACCGCAATTAACAAAAATTCAAGCTCTTTTGGTACCCATACCATCTTGGGTCCGAAGTGTTAGTACAATAGACAGTCTTAGCCCAACTCTTTTTAACGGGTCTCCAAACTAGAGGACATTCTTTCTCGAAGTGTTCGAGCTTTTACACTTGGAACATCTTAGAGCACTTCTACCAACAAGGGTTTTACAAAGACTTTCTGAAAATGATTTTTGTAAACAGTTCTAGCTGGTCTTTGTTTAATTCTTTCTTTTACCTTTGGAAAATCAATTAGTGGAATAGTTTCGAAGTCATACCAAGACCCAACTTGTCAAAATATGGTCTTTGTATCGAAAGAATCTTGTCCAGTTTTTCAGAACCATTTGAAAATCTCTTTGATATGTTAGTCATATCATTTTTCAAAAGATTATTTTCATTTAAAATATTGTCTCGAGTTTTCTTTTACAACAACAACATCTTTTTCAAGTTTTTCAACCTTTTCTTTCATAAGTTTATCCTTATGTTTCAAAGTAGAATTTTCCCTTTTTAATTTGGAGATCCTCTTAAGAGAGGTTTTCAGACTAAGACACAATTCATCAATGTATTTAGAAACTTTAACAGGAATTTTCAAGTTACTTACCTCGAGTTCACTGGTCCGAGTCCGAATCAAGGTCCGAGTCTCGAGTCCGATCGTGCCATTAAACAAATATTGGCATAATCATTGTCACTATCTTCACATTCGTATCACTCCAAGTCTACGCCTTGAGTGCCTTCTGTTTTTCTCGGACTTCCCTTTTCTCTTCTTTAACGAGAGGATAGTTAGGTCTCGATGTGTCCCTTTTTCTTGCATTCAAAGCAAGTCACTTCTTTATTCGTATCATCTTCCTCTCGTTGACCTGTTTTGAAACCTTTGAGAATTTTGTTTCTTCCAATTGAATTTCCTTCCTTTTTTGTTCAGCTTTCAATCTCTTTATCATCAATGCCGGTTCTTCATCATCTAGATCTTCTTCGTAATCAGTAACATCGAATAGTCATTAGACTTTAAGGCAATAGATTTCTTACCTTTTGAATCTTCCTCTTCGTTGTTCTGTTCTACTTCATAGGATTGAAGAGTTCCAACTAATTCATCTACGAAAGTGGAGCAATCCTCTCGTGTCTCTCTTATTGAGGTTTTTATGTGATTCCAGTCTTTTGAGAGTCCACGAAGAAGTTTGTTGACCTTCATGTGTCCTGAGATTGGATGTCCCTGATATTCAAGACCATTCACAATTTCAGTAAAGCGACTAAACATGTCGGTAATTGATTCTCCCGATCTCATCTTAAAAACTTCATATTGTCCCAAGAGAATGTTGATCCTTGTTTCTTTCACACGATCGGTTCCTTCATAGGTAATGTGAAGCTGTCCCATACTTCTTTTGCTGTATCACAAGAAGATATTCTATTATATTCAGTAGGGGATAAAGCACAATATAAAGAGTAAATAGCTTTGGCGTCGAGAGTCCGTCTTTTGGTAATTTCTTCTTGAGTCAAAAGAATAGGAACAGCAGGTTCTTTTCCTCTCTCGAGTCGATTCAGCAACGGGAATAATTCCTTTATCGACAACTTCCCATTCCAAAGGATCTTTCGATCTTAGGAATGCCTTCATCTTATTTTTCCATATGCTGTAATCTTTTCCATCAAAGTATGGAGGTCTGGTATTGCTTTGTCCTTCAACCAACCCCGTAGGCAGCATACTAGCCATAGATCTTTTACTTAGAAGTAAAGACACTTCTTATAAACAAGTACACAAGCTCTGATACCAATTGTTAGAACTAGTATTAGCACCTAGAAGGGGGTGAATAGGTGTTTATCGCAATTTTAACAATTCAAATCAAATAAGATGTGAATAATTTAAAGTCAACGATTGCAGCAAATGAAAGCAAATAACAATATAAAGAATAAAGGATAGAGAATCAAGACTCAGATTTATAGTGGTTCGGCTTAGATCAAGCCTACGTCCACTCTCCCGCACGAATGACCCTTCAGTGGATTTCACTAAGAATCAATAAGAGTGATTACAATCTCACGCTCTTGAGTCCACAGTGTAGATTACTCTACTACACTTCCTCAAGATCTACAATATGATCTCTCTTTTTGATTACATGTAATGCTCAAAGAATGATATCGCAAAGTGATAGAGGAGATTTCAGACTTTGGAATTTTTCTATCCGCACCCTTCAACAACTAGAGCATCTCTCTTATATACTTCTTCATGCCTTGCACCGTTGGCACCTTCCAAAGAAGTTCTTCCAATCAACCCGTTGGACAGAATCAATTAGAGAGATCTCGAGCTCTTTAAGGTAAGTGTTGATAGCCCATCAATCCTGCTCGCCCATACAATCGGGATCTCGGTTTCCATAAGTAGATCCTTCCAAATATAAGTTGCGAAGTCGTCAAAGAATCTAAACATATTCCATATAAAACTTAGATCGTTTAGTGCTGAATCCGGTAGAAAGATATCCATCGGACGTTAGAAGACAGATCGTATAAGATCGAATAAACGTCGCCCCGGAAACTGTCCTTGTGAGTAGACTTCAAAATATAAGTCTTGAGTCTTGCTAGCTTCAGACTTTAATCTTCAGACTTTGTCAATAGAATCTGTAAGTCTTCAGACTTTGATCTTCGAGACTTTGATCTTCAGACTTTGTCAATAGAATCTGTAAGTCTTCAGACTAGACTGATAAACTTGTTTTGTCAACTTCAAAATACTTTAAGGGATTTCATCCAACAAGGATGGCTGCAAGGTTCCACTCTCACTACCCACAAATTGCACGTTTGTATTACCATCCTCCCTCCAACCATGACAACGACGGCGACCACCACCACCACAACCACCACCATGATCACTCCTCGAGCAGCGGCATAGGGCGATGGCCCTCGGCCGGACCACAGGCTCAGAATCGACTCTACTAAACTCATTGTTTATTCTGTCATGTGAAGAAGAGATTAGATTTCTCTATTTGGGATATGTTTGAGCATTTATAGGGAAGACATCCAGCCAAAAAATTGAGTTGTTTCCTATCTTCTTGCATATTTTTTCATACACGAATTGTCCCCATTCAATCAGGTCAATTTTGTCCCTAGACATCTGTTGGAGAAAACTTCCTTATATGTTTCGATGTTGACAAAACGTTTCCATCAGTCTAGTCTGAAGACTTGAAGACTCTGTTGTCAAAGTCTGAAGACCATAAGATTCAAGATTTAAAGTCTACTCTCATTGACAGTATCTAGACCGTCGAAGAATATTTATCAAGTATCAATGATTTATTTAAAGATTTGTTTCAAGCGGTTAAAGAAGTCTCTTACAGCTGGAGATAGCATTTCGAGATCTTCTTATTCGTTTTTATCTTAATATGAATAAGTGAGATTCGTTTTAACAATGTATACTTGGAAGGTTCTACTTATGGAAACTTAGATCCTGATTGTATGGGCGAGCAGGATTGATGGGCTATCATCACTTTCCTTAAGTAACTTGAAGATCTCCTTAATTGATTCCGTCCAACGATTTGATGGAGGAACTCCTTTGGAAAGTGCCAACGGGTATGAAGGCATGGAGGAGTATAAAAATGAGAAGCTCTGGTTATTTGAGAGAGTGCGTGATAGATAAATTTCAAAGTCTGAAGCTCCTCGTTCTTTGTTGATTCAACCGTTGAGCGAAACTTGTATTCAAAAGACAGATTAAATACTTGTGAGACTTTGAGGAAGTGTAGTTGAGTTTCTACACTGTAGAATCAAGGATGTGATATTATAACAATTCTTTTGATTCATAGTGAAATCCAGCCGGTAGGCTGTCAGTACGGGAGAGTGGACGTAGGCTTGGAATAAGTCAAACCACTATAAATTCTGTGTTTATCTTCTCTAATCCTTGAACTTCTTATTTACGCTTTCGTGTTACTCATCTATTTAATAGTTGAATCTTGTTTTACTATCCATCAAACATATTCTTCTAAGTCCTGCGAAAAAGTTTCTTGTACACCTATTCTCCCCCTCTAGGTGTATTCTCTAGCCTCTTTCAACATCAAGCCAAAAATTAAGTTGTTTCCTATCTTGTCACATATTTTTCACACAAATTGTGTCTTCATTCAATCGGTTCAATTTGATCTCTAGATAGCTTAAATCGATAATTCATGCAATAGTGATTCATTCTTTTGTTCCTAGTTTGTTTTTATCGACCAGTTTATTGATAGTTTATTAATATTCGATCTCGATCAATCTCTTGTTAACGGTTTGACAATGTCCAAATCAATAATGGTTGTCCCCAAGCAATATGGTGTTGTGCCCTAAATGTTCCTAGAATACAAAATCTAAAAAACAAGCGCTATTGTCTAATTTGAGAACAAGAATTTGCTCTACAATATCCACAAATTGGCCACAGAGGACAATGGAACAATATTGCGTGGCACCATAATTACATCATTCGTCGCATTTTGCACTGCGATCTAGGCTGTCTCATCAATTCATGGCCTTTTGCTAGCATTTTCCCATGCTTCGAGGTTGTGCAGCCTCTCGGCAGACGTCCTCAACATGAATCAGATAATGTTTTACGGTGCCAAGGGGCCAAGCTCTCTGTATTTCCAGATGCCTCTGGTACTTAATTGTGAGAAGAGCCAGCATTTCGCTGCAGAGCAAGTCTACTTGTATGGAGAATTGGCAACTAGGACATTCTTTAATTTGAAAATTCTCATAGTTTATGAGCTTGTTTTGCTATGAAACTCTCAATGGTATAGATCCGTATATGCATTACACCTTAACTCCAGCACCAGCAGTTTTGCTCACTCGGTCAGGAACATTGTGCTGGAGCAGAGACCTATTCTTGTATTCTGCTGTCTAATAAAATCCCAAGTAATACCTTTAGTCATTTACACACACCAAACACTAAAACGCTATAAGGTACAAATGCTACAAGGCAAGTGTGGCATGGTAGTATAGATTTTGGAGAAATGTTTTAGGAGTATATTATTCAAGATCCTCAATTCTAGCTTATTTAGAACTGCTGTGAACTTCCATATGTTCATACCCTCTTCTATGTGAACCATAAAGAGGTTGTGATGCCCTGAAGCTGAAAAAGTCATCTATTCGTACTGTGTTTGGTCCAACTGCTTCATTGTTATCCACTATAAAATTTGACGAATGCTTGCTCCCATAAACTCGTACACTGAGCACCTTCCTCTTGGGCGCTCCAATTCTTATGTGCTCGTTGAAGAAAGCTATCAATTCTTGTTTTGCCAGCTTCCTTAATGCTGTGACCTGGTCCAACAAAGGAAGAGAATTTTTGTGAGTTGCTTTGCATGTCTGGCTTTATGAAGATAAATTAGGCAGTTTCAGCTGAGAGGAGGGAAAGGGCATACTGCCAATTGTATACAGGTAACTTTAGTTCCATAAAAAGAGATCAAGCAGAAGATGAATGTAGGCAAAGCCAACAGCAGATGAAAAATAGTGTCGATTTGCTCAGTCACAACTGAGAAGACTAGGATTTGTACCTCAGTTTCTATTCGATCAAATAGGAAAGTTCTATCAGTTATCTCTTCCCAGTGACGCTCAGATTCTTCCCACAAATTCTTGTCCTTCTCCATCTTTGATTCGATTAGTGCGGTTAAATGGCTCTGTCAAAGGCAGAAATTCCACAGGTTCGATGTAATGGTTTAAAGATTATTTGACAAGCTGACATGATTTTCATGACGGAACACGGGAGAAACAACTCACCTTGAAATCAACCTCACTCATCTTACGGAGTTCACTTTCGAAAGACTCAAGAAAGCTCTGGACCTGTGTCGATGTACCTTGGAGACTGTTAAGATTAACAAAGTGAAGGAGTTAAAGGTGATGAGGCAGTCAAAACACAGAGAACCTTGTGGTATACCTTCATAGCAAACTGAACTGTGAACTGCAGGCCATGCACACCCAGGTCATATCTGCACAAAACCCTTAGAATAATTAGCAGAACACACATCTGGGGAGAAGAAAGGAGAAATTAAATGGTTTTACCGATGTGTGAGCAAACAGACATAATTTACTCAATTGTTCTGAACTGGTGGAAGGCTTCATGCCTTGCGATAAAAGCCAAAAGCTAAAGTTGTACGTTCAAAGTAATGTCATCTTGATGGATCTGCAATTATCCATGGGGATTGTAATCAAATTCATACAGAAAAAGACTCAGTAGACCTACCAAAATGAGTTACTCCGTGATTTTTAATGCTTGTAATCTGATGAACCTTTTGTCTTTGCTAATGTACAAGCATATACTTTCTGAAAGTGAATTGGTGTGTCAGAAATCAACCATCCCAAGGGGGTAAACCATGCGCAATTCTAATTGTTGAACCTACCCCCAAGGGGGTAAACCATGTGCAATGTGTCGCTAGATGGATTTTTGGCCGAAATTACAAGCAAAACACAGCCTCACATACCTAGAGAAACATACTAGCATATCAAAGGTGGCCTAGCCCAATTAAGTTCATTGGAGCCGGGAGTCATCTTGAACGTCTATTCAGGCAAAAGACAGGCCAGAAGATTTCATGACAATGTTATGCGGATAGAAATTTGTTCTTTTCAGGCCAGAAGATTTCATGACAAAGTTATGCAGACAGAAATTTGTTCTTTTCATTAATATTGTTGAGTAAAAGTACCTGAATTATAGTGAAGCAATGCAGAATTCTCATCATTTGGGTTTAGGCCTTGAGTTGAGTAGACATAACTTACACCCTCGTCAAGTGTGACGAGTCTGCTTGTCATGAGCTGGGATTGGAGCACAGGCTTGCATATAGGATGAGAACCATCAAAGAAAACATCTTTGACATGATGAACAATTGACTCTGCTTCATCACGCTCTATATTCCCTAGTGAGTGATGACAAAATAAAAGTAGATCAAGATTCAAATATGAGGGAGTTAACTTAAAAAGAAAGGGATAACTTCTAAAATCACTGAACCTGCTATGTAACACTCTAAGAATGCTCTCGAGAGCATTGTAGGTGCAAACCGAGAAAGGTCTTCAGGCTGAAGGGTCTCAAGCATCTAGATCTTCCTCCCAAGGCCATGAATGGTCATTTAACATTAAAGAGCGATAATATGAGGCATGATATCTTGGCTCATCAAACTTGAAATTCTGATAACTTTTTGTCAACTTCTCCTGGAAGACAATAAAAGTTGAGTCTTAATAGTAATTGGTGCAGCCGGTACATAGCTAAGGAAACTTGATGTATAAGATTACTTTATGACGTTTTTAATGTCAAAGCATAACAGAACCAATCTGGAAGCTACTGCTCAAGTGGTGGTTCTTTTCAAGAGGTATTGCTTGAATCAGCAAAGTGTATTTGGACCCTTTGCAATTTCACAACTTAGTCATACACGAAGAGATTTCCCGATTAGATATCGAATATGACCAGATAAAAACATTACTCTGCAAAATGATTGGCATTTCTGCCTAATGTCGTGGAAGCTTCTTGAGAAAAGTTGACCAGAGTTCACAATTAATTGGTCTTCTCTAAGCTATTTGATCTCGAAGAGAACATGGATTGTCAAGTTTATGGCACTTTGTGCCAAGATGCACTTTGAGAGTATGAATAAGGCAAAGATAATATCAACATTTCTTAAAGTATTTCAATACATTAACCTTGTTAGAATTTTAAAATTTTAAGTTAAGTTTCCATCTAATAGCTTGAACTTACATGGTCCTGCAATTTCAACATGGTATTGTAATAGGTCCTGACAAACCTTCCTGAGCCCCCCAATCGTAGTCAATTTCCACACCTCAGTCTTAGGTCAAAGTTTAGCCTATGCATGCGGGGTTGTTGAAATATTTAAACAGTAAAATACTCCTTCACATAATAGCTTGAGCTTTTAGATCAATTAGCAGCAGTAACCACAATTTCCACCAATACAAAACCCACGTAACAGGATGCTTCTCCTATTGTTCTGCAGTCCTGACGGCCCCACCAAAAAACATTTATTTTGCAGTCCTTACGGGAACTAATGCAAAGGTTTTGGTAGATCATATAACAAAAGTCAAAAAATGTAAAAAGTAGTTGCCGCTTCTGGCCTGCACTTATCTAGCTTTCCTCAACCAAGCGTACGAAAGATTATCGATACACAGGAACTGATATAAGCTTCTTTCTGCAGCATAAATTTCATGATTACCTTGATCACAAAAAATCTTTCTGGCTTCACTGTAAAATCTGCCATTGCTTTCAGGATGGTATCCAATAATACCCGCAATAATCTTTATAGCCACTGACTTCCAGCTTAAGAAAATCAGAAAAAGAGTGAGCATGTTGTAAATGGAGAACCCCACTTACTGGAGGAATAAGGATGTGAAAAAGGAAATATTTCTGCATCGAATCAATGCCCAATTTGTATATATATGTAAATACACACACACAAAATAAATGTACATATATGTGTGTGTGTGTATTTTTTTCCTATGGCCAGAACTCTCTACATAAAAGAAGCTGATTCTTTCACCCAGGCTGGCAAATTACATAGTCAGAATAATTTATAACACATTCAAGAAACCTTGGATGGGTAGTGGGCTAGGGCCTTCAGTAGCAAGATAAAGTATCTATATGCTGGCATTGGACAGAAAAAACGAATGACTAACCAATAGCCACAAGCAAAAAATCTATAGGTTGATGCAGGCATTGTATATCATTCCACTCTTACCTCAGTTGATGAATGTGCTAAAACTAACCAGGAATCAGCAGTTAATGATAGAAGATGAAACTAGTTTGACAGCAATCATGCATGACAAGATGAGGCCGCAGATAGGAAATTGACACAAGTATAATAGAGAACTGTGCAACTTATTTCTTAACTTATAGGAAATCAAGCACATGTTGAACCTGCACTCCAAATACTCAGCTGTCTTTTTTAGTTATTTTCACCAAGATGCTCATCAGTCCTTAATACACTAAAAGAATGGTATGAGATGAAGAAGGGTCAACTCTTGCCAATTACAACAAAATTTTGAAAGTCCAAAATTTGGCCCGATAATTGCTTCTCTCATTCTTGACTAAGTGATTCCACAAACAAAATGCAGGTAAAGGCATCGCGAGGCAACCATCAAAGAGTCTAGAGAGCATCTGGTTATCCTCTTGCACGGGATGACTGCAGGTAGTATCCTGAACTTATCATATTTGCAAGTCATAGTCCTAAATAGGTATTTTGGATCCATACCTTGTCATAAATCCACTCACAAACGCCAGACTGGTGTAAGATGTCAATGTATTTAAAGAGTAATCCCATGATATCTTGCATGTGCTCTGCTTTTAGGTGCAATACATGATTAGAATTTCAAGCCTCGTAATCTGGGCTTTCTTACACGACCGACTTTTTGCCAAAGGGAATAAGCAAAGCCCTGAGTGTGTGAGAATGGTTTTTCGCAAATGACCTGAAAGAAAAACAGAGAAACGCCCAGAGGCAAGAATAGCCAGAGCAGAACAACATACCGAGACCAGCATTAGTCATCTCAATAACAACATTAAAGAAAGAGTTATTTGAAGCCGCAACGCTTTCATAAGCAGACAAACTAGTGGCCATCCTGCAAAGTCATTTGCATCAGATTTGATCATAAACCCTTGAAAAGACACTTGATCAAAGTAGCTGAAAACAATTAAGCCAAAGCAATATGCTGGCTCCAGCAATTCTAATTGGATATTTTACTTTCACGAGTTAATTTCTTCTTACAATAATTACGATAAGCAGACAGTTTGGGTCCATATGCTTTTATGCCCCTCAACCCCAGAGGATCATAAATTTGCGTAACCCAACCTAATTATTTAGTTTAGAAAGGAGAAATATTTTCTTTCCCCCAAAAGTTTGAAAGAGAGTTATTTTCTATGTCAATTTTTGCATGTTTTGAAAAGGTTTAAGGTGTTTGACACTAATTTAAAGCCAAATTTCAAAGGTGACAAGAAAAAGAAAAAGAAAAAGAAAAAGTAAAAAACAATATTCGCTCGAACAGATCCTAAAGTTTATACTCCGTATGCTCTATGGAGGGTAAAATGAAGAATATATTTTGGTCAATTGAACTCTTATGCTCCTCATACTGGCAGAAAAAGAGAAATGCATGGAGCATGACCCTTTTCCTTACCAGTGAAAAAGCATAGAGTTTCAAGCATCTTGGGAGCAAGAAACCATAATATAGAGGAGCTGCATATACATGGAAAAAAAAAAATCTCCTACTTGGAAATGAGATGCATATATTTAAGTTGCAATTACCAGAAAATAACTCAATCAAGAAGGTTATCCTAGCAGAAATTTTCTTTAACTTTCTTCTGGATAGAAATTTTTACCAAACAGGAAATGAGGAATGTGCATGTCTTCCAACAAAAAATAGGAGCGGACTGCATAAATATTCCCATAAACAGGGATGACCAGAAATATGCAAAAAGCTCCGCTTGTTGTTGGAAATAGCGTTGAACTTTTCGACTCCTAGATCTTGGATTTTATCAAGAGATGCTGTGGAGATCCATGAAATTTTTCAAAATTGCATCACCGAATGAAGAGAATGTAGCAATTGTAAAGCTGTGTCGTATGTATGCAAGCAGTACCTTTGCCGTATACAACCAAACGCATGAGGTTGGCGGAGCAATTTTGTTCATAGAACTAAATGAGTTCTTGCCTTATGTCAATCCCCCTAGCCTTCGGTTGAACTTCTAAGGTTTGTCTGTTTCCTAAGGTAGTGAAGTATTCACGGGTTACAGTGTGTCACGTATTCCCCAGTCTAAGAATAAGCATCTTAGTTGGTTCCAATTCATACATAATCCACTCAGTCTTTATTTAAAAGCAAAAAAGCCCAGTCTAATTCTCTGGAAACAAAAATAGCATATAGAATTAGCAAGCCATCTATTTTCTCAAAAACTTCAAAGTAACAGTAACAACTAGACAATAATGTGTTTGATGCTGGCTTGTATGTATGGACGGCACAATGAATGTACTAGCTCCAGGTAGGAGCTTATTGACCAGTTCATTGACTTCCCCATTATTTGCCAGAATTCGTCCAAATCAGAACCCGCTAATGTACAAGTTCTTCCCTATAATGGAGATCTACTCTACAAAGATAATTTCTAGTACTGTGTTGAACATTTACTCATCTGAAAAATTAGCATAGTTGCTTCAGCGACATGTCTGATATGATGGTTTGAAACTTAAAAGGATTTTTTTGGTCTCAGACTAGCATCTGTCATGTTATTAAGTGCGAAATATATCAAGTCGCATATGTGAATGAGCACAAGCTTAAATTAACTTCTTTAATTAAAACCTCTTGTCTGCTAACAGAATGTGATATGTTTCGAGGCAGTGAGTTCCTGAAAAAAATTGTCGCATTTGAAGAGGCAAAAAAATGTAGAAACACTAGATTGGTATCTTTATGTGGGGACAAATGGAATGGTTATCAGAAGACTGGCTCTTAGAGCAAGGAGTGATCTATCGGAATCGGGCACATTATCCATACAACTAAGAGCAATCTTTAGGAAATCGAAGCTGACTTGCGGTTGCAGATTTAGGGCTTCTCGAGGGACCGCTTCGAGCAGAGCGGAAAGCAAGTCGTCGACGAGAGGGTAGAGCGATTGCTTCTCGGTCGTGAGTCGGGGGACGGAGAGAGGCCAGCGAAATCGGCTGTCGGGAGAGAGCGCAATTTGGGAACCGTCGAGTGGAGAGAGAAAGGCCGTCGTTGGGAGGGAGCGACAGCCGTTGGAGAAAGCGCTAGACAGGAAGGTTCAGTGCGTTGGGGTAGAGTGTAGAGAGAGCGTCAAGCATCAGAGGACGAGGAGGAAGAGAGAGAAGGTAAAGAGAAGAGAGAAGATAGAGGAGAGAGCAAGGCCTGCCCTCCTCGCAGCGGAGAAGTGGGACGACGTGGACCTGATACGGACATGCGTCACGAGAGTAAAAATGAGATGGAGCTGTTGGAGTATCTAATATTTTCAATAGTTCAAGAAAAGATGGGCATGTAAAATCCAGATGAGCTCTCAAACATTCCAAGAGAGACGTAAAGCGCCTGTTTCCATTACCATGACGGACAGCTCCCCATAAAAAAAAGCACGACGCGATGCAATCTGCTTAAACAACAGGATGTTGCACCCATATCGAAGGTATTTTGTTTGGATCTCGCATCATTGCCAAAAATACGGTGAAGCTTTTGGTCGTTTAAAGCATCAGAAGCATGAGAAATTGTCATCGCTGAATACAACGAACGGAACGACGAAAAATCAATATTTTGAGACAACGACTGACGATCACGAGCACGGGAGATGGATATAGGCGTGAAGAAAAATAAGAAAGAGCGCAGCATGGTTCCTACTCGATTTTCCACAGTTGAAGATGTTACTTCTGACAGGATCATGGTCATAAATCTGCATTCGGATACAACAATCTTCATATTGGCATCTCAAAATTGACGAACAAAGTTGAATAAGGATTCATGGAAATTCATGATCTCGACTTTAGTACCTTGAATTTGAAGAAAAACCCCAGAACTTCCATTATGGTGCTCCCAGCGCCTACTTGACAAAATAACTGAAATAAAAATTACTAAAACGCGGAGAAAATCATCCATTCATCAATAGAAGCTAAAATGAATCAAAACCAATGTTCTTTATTCTTCTGCATAAATGAAATAAATTCATAATAAGTATCGTCTGCCTACGGAAAACAACCTTAACGGGACTTGGGAAATGCTATTACTCTATTTGCCTAAGCACAGATTGATATCGTGTCAAGTACGAAGAATCTTACTTTATGATCGATGACATAAAATGTACTTAAGAAGGTTTTCTGATCTGTTTGGATTCCAAATTCTGGTCATGATCATGAGTCAAACTACACCGAAGCCTCGCATCCACTTGCTTAGCCAACTTCCTCGGGACTCCTTGACTTTAAGACGGAAAAAAAAAAAAAAAAAAAATAGCGCGTTGTCAAGGAAGACCACTCATGTAAAACTAAAAATATTAATGAAAGTCGGTAAGCTCGACTGAAAAAAGGCGATATATCTTCTATAACTACATGTACTTGTTAGGTACAGTAAATGATCTCCAGAATCGAAGTTTTGAAGGGCTTCCATAATGTACCTGTCTTATTGATTCTGTATGAGGCGTATGTGTCATCGATCTTCCCGAGTTGTCCCCATTGACTTGGATCTGGGAATATCAACTTTGAATCGATCTCGAGTTGTCCCCATTGACTTGGATTTGGGAATATCAACTTTGAATCGATCTTCCCAAGTTGTCTGCATTGACTTGCATCCGGTGTAATCAACTTTGATGTCCGGCTTTAGCCCTCGAATCTCCGTCAATTTCTCACAGCATTTAACCTCCAGAATTCGTAACTTCTTACATGCTGCAAGGTCAGGTAATGTCACGATTGACTTGCACCCAGAGATATCCAACTCCTCCAGTAACTCCAGCTTATTAAGGCCTTGAATTTCAGCTAGGCTTTCACAATTTCTAGCAATAAATCGCTTCAGACGCTCTGACTTAGAAAGATCCAATTCTGTGATGGACTTGCGCTCAGAGATGTTCAACACCTCGAGGCATTCCAATTTGTCAATGCCTTCGAGTTCAATATTTTTTGCCTCTCCATTGTAGCTTTCAAGGTCTAGGTATCTCACCGACTCTAAATCTTCAAAGTCATCAAGATCCGACAACTCTGTCCCTGTGGATACATCCAATATTCGTAGGGATTTTAGCGCTTTCAGCCCTTCGATTCCCATCAGGCTGTAGCACTGCAGGAGCTCTAATTTCGACAAGGATTCCAAGTTTGAAAGATCTGGCAATCTCTTCAACTTATGGCATTTCCAAACGCGAAGCTTCAGCAGTTTAGAGGGAAGCTCCAGGATCCTTTCAAGAGACATGCAAACATGAAGAGTGAGCTCCTTTAGGTAACTTAGGTGACTGAGTGAAGGAAGTTCGGAAATCTGACAGGTGAGTTGTAGGAAAGATAAGCCAGAAGGAAGTGCTGGTAGCGACTCAAGCCGGTTGCAGTACAATAAATCAAGGTGTTCAAGAGTTGAAAGCCCTTGAATGTCTTTGGGCAAGCCAGAGATGCTTGCTCTGCTTAAACGAAGGATCTTTAGACAAGACAACCCTCTGGTGTCAATGAGAATGTCCTCTTTCAGATTATGGCAACCTGAGGCATCTAATTCTTGGAGTTTTCCCAATTTTCCAATGGCGCTAGGTAGCTTCTCTATTGCGCTATGAGAAACCCTCAGAATTTCTAAATTCTGCAATTCTTCAATGGATTCAGGTAATTCCATGATCCCTGTAGATGATAAGTCCAGGTCAGTTAACAACTTCAACTTCCCAATCATAGAAGGGATCCTTTTCAACACATAGCAGCGCGCTAACGACAAGCGCTTCAATTCCCCAAGGGACTGGACAGAGTCTGGAAGTTCTGGTAATCTTTTACAGGTGTCCAAGTTAAGGGTCGACAATTTCACCAGACTGCTTATTGAGCTGGGAATCTGAGTCAGCAAATGACAACCCACGGCACTAAGGATATTCAGCTTCTCCAGCGATCCTATACATGGAGGGATTTCTTGGATATCAGTCTCATCTATAAGAAGTTCCTCTAAGTTTTTTAATTTACCCACTTCTTCGGGTAGCTTCTTAAGACTCCCACACCACCTCAAGTTCAAGGAAATGAGGCCCCCGACATCTTTGATGGATGGATCGATTGTCTTCAAGTCCTCACAATGTTCCAGGATTAGAAACTCTAAACTTGTGAAAGCCGAGAGATCGGGGTACTCTCCAAACGCGAGCACCTCGAAAGGTTGAGAACTTTCAACTTCTCCATCTGTAAGGAACAAGACCCTTACAGGGTTAGCCACTGGAAGTAAATTATTAACTGAATGTAAGAGGAGAGAAAGTGTTTTTCATCTTACCTTGATTGATCTCCAGTCTCCCCAATTTTTGCAAGTACTGCTTGATAACTCAAGTATGAGTAATTTCTCCAAACGAATATTGGTCAGCTCGAAAGAACCCGGACATCTCTCCCACTGCAGCCATTTTAATTCAGAAAGTGCTTCCGTCAAATGTCCAGGAAAAATTTCGGAACTAGCATGAAGGAACCTCAACTTAGGTAAATTCCCAAGGCCAAATAGCTTGAATAGCTTGAATAGCTTGCTTGAGCCATTTTTGTCCAGACGAAGGGCGACAATTTTTTTTCATTTCCTACAAGTGAAAATTGAGGATCATGAACGTTACATTAAAAAATTGCATGGCCTAATTGTCTTTGATATATAGAGGAAGAAGAAAAAACAATTTTAAGAGGTACTATAACATTCATGTGATATAAGAGAATATGGAACAAGGGAGCCAAAACGAAGTAGAGAGAACTGTTACCTCAGGGTTGTCCAGTATCTTCGAGGCTTCCTCGAAGTCCCATATTCTACTGCCGTTCTGTCTTGCAATACTTCTTCCCAGAACTCTTAATTGACCTTGCATTTTTAACTCGTTATTATCCCCAATTTGTATTAGCGACCGGGATTTTAATTTTGCGATTCCCATTGTCGGACTAAATTCACAGTCTTCCCACATATAGGGGGCAATCCTAGCGTCATTTCCATCGAATAGACATGCAATATCCAAAAATATTTCTTTTTGGTCATTTTCTAAGTTGTCGTAACTTATCCTCAAAATTTTTTGCACTTCCTTCGGAGGCATCCCCTTTAATTTCTTCAGCATTTCTTCCCAATATTTTTCCTTTCTTTCTGCCCTCAGGAGTTCACCAATAACTTCGAGAGATAAGGGTAACCCTCCCGCAGTCTTAATGATCTCATTAGAAAGAAACACAAATTCTTTCGGGGACACTTCCTGTTGAATGCGTGTCTGCTAAACAGTTCCAATGATTTGTCGTGATCTATTTCTGTGAGTCGATACCCATGGTAAACCCCAGGCTTGGCTTGATCAAGGCAAATTTCTTCTAGACTTGTAAAAAGGATTCTACTTCCTGACTTAAACCAACTCCCGTCTTTTATCAGATCATCCAACTGTTTTCTTTTATTCACACCATCAATAAGAATAAGGACCTTCTTGTCCTCAAATGCGTGCTTAAGGGTATTAATTTCAAAACCAGATCTACACACGTCACGTTTACGGTGCAGTAAATCAGAGCTTAGTTGAATTTGCAGATCCCCAATACTTTTGTCTCGAATATCAAGGAAACTGTAATGCTTAAATTTACCAGAGACACAGAATTTGTTATAGACGATCTTAGCTAGAGTAGTCTTACCGACACCGTCCAGTCCGTAAATTCCAATGATTCGCGTGTCAGTGAATGCATCGGTGTCTGCCAATCTCATAATCTCCTTCACATGATCTTCTGTTCCAATCAAGTGTTCGGAAACATGTAGCTGCAAATACTTTTGCTGCTCTTTCAGCACAGTTTCGACAACGTCTTTTATTAATTCTGCTTCACGGCTGTCAGAGAATACAACACATAAGAACTCCATGGCTCTGCTAATAAGGATTTAACGATGCTTCTGCAAGAAAGGATCTTAAGATAACAAAACGTAGATTTTGATGAAAACGAAGTACCTGTAATTCTCTGATATAAATACTCTCAATGTACAAACTTCCTTGAGCACTTTTAAGACTTCCTCCTCCTGGTCAAAATCCTTCTTAATTGAACTGAAGGCATTCCCAAAGTTCCCCTTCAGGTGTCTCACATCGTCCGGCGTTACTTCGTAAAGTATCGGAAAGACTACTTGTTCTCCAGTCCTCCAGCGCTCCATTATATGGATGAGCTCACGGAGGCACCATTTGCTGGAAGCATAATTTGCCGAGATAACAGGGATCGAAATCTTTGAGTGCTTGACTGCATTAACAATTGCCTTGGGAAAGTGATCACCGAAGCGGAGACTGTCTTCATCTCTGAACACTAACTCTGGTGGCATGACTCGTACCTCAACAAGTTCTTGATAGAGGTAATTGACGAAGCCTTGACGAGTATCCGGGCCTCTAAAGCTTAGGAATATCTCGTAGTTACTTGGTTCTGGAAAGCTCAAAGGATTAGCTGTTGTGGAACTCGTATCCCCTGCAGAGTTTCTGGCAGTTGGAGAGGCTCCAGAATTTAAATGTTGTGCACCAGCGTTTGTGCTTGCACCCTTTTTCTTCTTGAGAAAGATATACGCAGATGCACAGAGACAAATGGATGCGAGAAAACGCCTGAAAGGTTCATTGACGGGGCATCCCATTTTGCTCTATCAAGGCAGGAAAACACAATGATCTCCTTATGCACCAAGATAGTTTTTAGCACGATATGGTTACTTATCTCTGTTCCGCATTTGCAGTGTCGCTGGTAAAGAGGGAAAAAGGGGCAGTGGGAGCTGAAGTCGGAGGATGACTATTAAAGTCTCTCAAAAGTCTTTTAATATAGTGTGAGATCAAATACAGTATGGTAAGTTGGGGGAATCTAGACGCTTTGGGTTCGGAGAACTTGAAAGCTATCGGTCATCAGAGTCGTCCCAGAAGAAAAGCAAGTTGGACTGGACTAGCGGTACTGTTTTTTTTTTTTTTTTGGTCGGTGGACTAGCGGTACTCGCTTACTGGCAAAAGTGCACAGCTTTCTGAACGAGTCTGGATGGATGTGAACGTGAAATGGTTGACCAGTTGTTCCGAGAGGCTCCTGCACATTACCGCTTATTAAGCGATTAACTAACGATTCATTGACTGATAGCATTATATTCTAATGCTTACTGTTGTCTTTGCCTTCTTGGAATCAAATAATGCTTACACGCTCATTGCCCTCTTTGGTCTGACGTCATGGCGTTCGTCTATAGCATTATTAATCTTTCCCGAGCCAAAAGTAACACTCCTCGGATTTTTTATTTTTATTTTTGGTCAGAAAAAATACTCCTGAATTAGCGCTTAAAGAAAGAGACTAACCTCGACTTGTAGCCTGGACAACTACTTGAGGCAATTACAATAGTGAGCGGCTTTGTCTTGTGTGACACATCGAATTTAACTCATTCGAGATATTATCACTTTGACCCATATCATACAAATCTTCACACTTTTGTTCTTCGGCGTACAAGTGAGCATTTTCCTAAAAGATCACCAATTTCGATAGTACTCCTACCCAAGCACGCTTGCCGTTATGTTGAAAGGGGCACGGTCTCCCCCCAATCAGTATGTAATTCTATTCATTACAAACCTGGCAGCTTCCGCATGATTGGTCCTCGAACCATACACCAACTGGAGGATACTATATTATGACATCCTAAATTTAATTCATCCGAAGCACTTTCTTAAGAGGTTATCCATCCTCGTAGTTCTTTCACTTGAGCACGTTTAACTTTAAAGTTCCAAAACTAGGCATTGTCTTTACGTTAAAAGGCGCATTCGATTTATTCCCACTTTTTTCGCCATCTTAGAAGCTTACTAGGAGTCACTCATTATCTAGGCTCTCATGCCTGAGCTGGTTTTATTCTCAATTATTATCATACAAAAAATTTCTGAATCAAGCCATGACCCAAAGAAGCTCTAGTCCAATCAATTTCGCCCCCGAATTTCAAATTAAAAAAAAAAAAAAAGCCTAAGTACATGAAAAAAAGAAGGAAAAAAAAAAAGTTGGGTGCAAAGCTAAAATTTCATTATTGTTCTATGAAATTCACTTTGATTGCCCTGCAGTTGCATTTAGAGATGCTCTTTATTTGTGATGTCTCTGTAATTTATACTGAACTGTTATGTTCCTGTGTTTGCTAATTGTTTTCTTGCGACCGCCGAAGTCATTGTAATCATTCGTATGAAACTAATATTGAGAAGGGAAAGTGGAAGTTGCAAACCTGGATGCATGACAACCGCCTATTTCTATTCCGTAAACAATTTTTGTTCGAGCAATTTCTATATATTAAATAAAGAAGAGTACATGGGCATGTTTATAAACTTTAAAAAATGACTATTTGTAGTTACAGAATATTGCAATATCAATCACAATTAATTAGGATTAATTAAAGTTTTGTTTGTTTTGTGGAAAATAAATGATTTGGAAAAAAATTTCCTTAAAATATTTACTTACATCATTTACAAAATGAATGATCAGAAAAAAATTTCAATTTCCATGAAAATATATAAACATAAATTATTGTTGAAAATGAAAAATTTTCATTGATTAATTATCAGGAAAATATTTTTCAAATAATTTATTTTTGTGAAATAAATTAGGAAAAAGCCACCAAAAACCCCAAACTTTGCCCAAAGTGACAAATTTACCCCAAACTTTTTTTGTGACATGAAAAACCCTAAAGTTTGCTAACCGTGACACATTTACCCCTAACTTTTATTTATGACACAAAAAACCCTGAACTTTCATTTGTGACACATTTACCCCAAATTATAGGGGCATTTTGGTCTTTTTAGTTTTTTTTAAAATTTTTTTGTTTTTTTTTTTTTCTTCCCTCCGCCGGCGTCCGGCGAGGGCTCCGCCATGGCCAGTGGAGGGAAGAGAGAAGAAAAAAAAATTAAAAAAAAGAAAATAAAAAACAGAAAAAATAAGACGAAAATGCCATTAATGGGGTAAATGTGTTACAATTTGCAAAGTTTGGGGTTTTTCATGTCAAAAAAAAAAAAGTTTGGGGTAAATTTGTCACTTTGGGCAAAGTTTGGGGTTTTTGGTGGCTTTTTTCCCAATAAATTAAGCCTAAGAGAAATAATGCACAATCTTGAAAGAAATGTAGAATCAAGGCAAATATATCTCTATAAGCTACAATTTTTAAAATGAGCGAAATATACTAAGTTTGCTCATGGTAATAGGATTATCCACAAAGAGACAGCTTACATTTGTGATTAATACTTAATGAGGAACATAAGTCGATCTTTTCCTCCATAATATTTTTTTTTCCATAAATTGGTCATAAAGCATTGAAAAGCGAGGGGTCTTTGGAACATTTCTTTTCCCCCATTTGAGAAGACACACGATCTACTGACCATTTAGGGGTGCATGGGAACGTTTCCGTTCCTTGCTTTTCTGTTCTTTTGCTCATTTGGAGTAAAAAAATAATAGAAATTCGTTTGGTAGCGCCAATTAATTTTTCTATGCCCCGAAATAGAAAAGTGGCCGGGAAATAGATATGGAATAGAAACAAGAAATTAAAAAAAAAAAAAAAGTAGTTTCTGATCCCTAGGAACAATTTCTAGAAATAAACCATTTTGTTCTTTTCTACTTTTCTTTTGATCTTCTTCCTTGCCGTGTTGCTACCTTTGGATCCTCCACCACCCATGACCACCACTAACCAACCACCAGCCACCTACGGCCCTCGCTGCCCAACTGTTGGCCACTTCCATCGCTGACTGGTCGCGCATTCTTATGGATCGTACCAAACACATTCTTATTCTTTTTCTATTCCGAGAATAGAAATTTTGTATAGTTACCAAACACGTTATTTCAATTAGAAATTGTTCAAGTGAGTAGAAATAAAAAAAGAACTAATTCTGAAAAGAAATTGTTTATCGAAATAGAAATATTACCATTCACACACTTATTTGCATAATCTGTACACAAATTTAAGCTCAAATAAAAAAACTGGTCAAATGACAAAAAAATTCCTCAGCCGTTAATAATATAATTGACGTAATTTGAAAAATGAGCTAGTCGATTGACCTCAACTTGGCAAAGTCTATAGGTCGTTGTCTTATTAGCTATTATCCTTTGAATGATCCTTCCAAATGGGCCACTCCGTTTTGCTTCTAGTAGTCTTCCTCTCCACATGCTTAGTGGTTGCCTTTCAGGGATTATCCCGTGACAGTTCCATCTCGGCGCCGAATGGAGTCAATATGCACGGGAGGATTGTATCACGAATCCGAGCAAAAGGAAAATGTGGGAAGTTGTATGGAGAGGAAAAAAAAGTATTTACTTCATTCATTTCTGTATCTATTACAAGGATTTGTATATTATACAAGAAGACTCAATAAAAAAGTAAATAATTTTTCTAATCTTTCTAGTCCCAAAATAACCACAACCCCTATCAATTATAATCAATACAAATCCTCAATCAGATCCTAGATCTTCAATCATATCTTCTTTCAACACTCCCCCTCAAGCTAGTGGCTTGTATATATCCAAGACGCCCGGCTTGTTTAGAAGACATGTATGCTATCTCGACAAAGAGGTTTAGTGAATATATCTGCGGGTTGCTCCGTGGTTACGATCCCTCTCGCTTCGATGATGCCTTCTTTGATATTCTCTCGAGTAAAATGGCAATCAACTTCTATATGTTTTGTCCTCTCATGTAGTACGGGATTTGTTGCAAGCTTGAGTGCTTAATCATTATCACAAAAGAGCAATGTCGGACCCTTAACTTGTATCCTAAGGTCCAGAAGTAAGCCTTGTAGCCATACCACCTCACAAATAGTCTTTGCCATAGATCGATATTCAGCTTCTGCTTATGATAACGATACAGTGGATTGCTTCTTTGTCTTCCATGAAAGTAATGACTCCCCAAACTTGATACAAAAACCACTAATACATCTCCTGCTCATAGGACATGTGGCATAGTCCGCATCGCAATAGGTTGTCATCTCCATATTGCACTTTCTAGAGAGGAGTCTCCCTAGTCCTGGACGTTTCTTCAGGTATTTCACCACCTTTAGGGATGCATTCATGTGGCTTGCTTTGGACTGTACATGAACTGGCTAAGAGTCTATACTGCATAGCAAATGTCTAGCCTAGTCATGGTGAGGTAGATAAGTTTTCCAACAAATCTCTAATAACTTGTCGGATCCTTCAATAATAGATCATCAGAGGAAGATATCCCAGCATTATAATCAACTTTGGTCAATTTGGTATTCTGTTCAATGGGAATAATTGCTGGTTTACACCCTAATAATCCCGCTTCCGATATAATCTCCATCACAAATTTTTGTTGACTAAGGGAAATCTCTTGATCGAACGAGCTATCTCTATTCCAAGAAAATATTTAGGTGACCCTAAATCTTTGATGTGAAAAGAGGAATATAGATACTCTTTAAGCTTCTTTATGTGGAATCATCATTTCCCATGATAAGTATGTCGTCAACATAAATCATCAAGTAAATGGACGACGTACCTTTTGCCCAAGTGAATAAAGCATAATCATGCTTGGACTGCTTGAACCCGGCTCCTGTAAGTGTAGTAGTGAACTTGGCGTACCACTATCGAGAAGCCTGTTTAAAACCACAAAGAGATGGGAAAATGTCAAATGGTCCCTGAAGTTTTATGTAATGTTCAATTTCGTCTATGTACTTTTAATTGGCTCAATTTGGTCTATGAATTATTGATAAATGTCCGATCTAGTCCCTGACTATTTGAAAATCGATCAATTTCGTCCTTTCATTAACTTTCCGTTAGTTAAAGTTAACGGAATGGGGGCATTCTGGTCTTTTTATGTTTTTAATATTTTTCTTTTTTTTTCTTCTTTTTCTCTCTTCCCTCCACCGGCCATGGCGGAGCCGGCGGAGGGAAGCCGGCATCCGGTGAGGGTCGCCCTCGCACGACGGCGCGGGGCGGCCCTCGCCCCGCACCGACGAGGGCCGCCCTTGCCGGCGTCGGGCGGGGTGCCCTCACCGAGATCGGCGAGGTTGCCCTCGCTGAGTTGCCGGGTTCGTAGGTCGCGTTGTGGCGAGCGGGGGCTTGGCGCAGAGGCTGGAGGAGATCATGGTGGTGCCGACGGAGGGAGGCCGAGGAAGTCTGAGACTTGGTGGAGGAGCCATGAGGTCGGCGTCCTCATCTTGTGGCATCATGCGGCGGGGCTCGGCGAGCCGCGGCAGGGGGAGGCGTCGAGGTCCCTCCGGTGGAGGGGCGGCCCTCGCCGGCATCGGGCGAGGATGGCCCTTGCCGAACGCCAACTTCCCTCCACTGGCAGAAAAAAAATAGTAACGGAAGGACTAAATTGAACCTTTGCTAATAGTTTAGGGACCAAATTGAGCCAATCAAAAGTATAAGGACAAAATTGAACATTACATAAAATTCTAGGGACTAATTGTGACATTTTCCCTAAAGAGATTTGCAGAAACGATATACCTTAGACTCCCCTGTCTCCATAATTCTTGTGGAAAATCCATGTAAATTTCTTCTTCCGGTCACCATGAAGAAAGGCATTGTGGACATCCATTTGATGTAGTGACCGGTTGCGAAGAGCAGCAACCAATAAGAAAGAACGAATCGTGACATCCTTGGCTACCGGAGAAAGTGTTTCATGGTAGTTAAAACCTTCTCGCTGTGCGAAGCCCTTGGCTAGCAACCGGGCCTTATATCGTTCCACAGAGCCATATGCTCTGTATTTGATCTTATAGACCCATTTACATCCAATGGGCATGCGATGAGGAGGTAATGACACGATATCCCAAGTGTGATTGTCAATTAGGGATTTAAGTTTTGCCTCCATTGCCTTTTGCCAACGTTGATCATGCACATCCTCATTATAACTAGAAGGCTCTCTTTTTGCAAAAATTCGGCTAATGCAACATAAATGATCTAATGACAATCGGTCAAAAGACACATACGAGGAGATAGGATAACGAGTACCTGACGATATTGATGAAGAATAGATATAATCTTTGGTCCAAACTGGTGGGCGAGTGATTTGACCAGATTTTCACGGTGGCTCATCTAGCACCTCCAAAGATGATTCTTCAATACTTGTAGGTTGTATGGAATTTGTCTCCTAAAGTTCCTGTTCCATGAGATGTTGCTCAACTGAATTTTCAGTAGAGAGCTCATCGGGTGGTGAAGGCGATTTTGTATCCACTATCGATGTCTTGGAGGAGAGGTAATAAGATACGACTTTCCGGAAGATAGATCTTCTTCCAACAAGAATTGATGATTAGTTCCCATATCATCTGCAGACATAGAAGTGGTATCTCGGAAAGGAAAAATATCTTCATGAAAAACCACATCCCCTGCTGATAAAAAATTCCCGGTAGACTGTTCATAAACTCGATAACCCCTTTTTAAGTTGGGATATCCATGAAAATGCACTAGCAAGCACGAGGGCCCATTTTATCCCGGGGCCTACTATAGTTACATAAAAGAGACATCCAAACACTCAAAGATGACTCAGATCTAGTTTCCTTCCATACAATAATTCAAATGGAGTTTTGCCTTCTAGAATGTGTGATGTCATACGTTTTATCAGGTATCTTTGCAATGACCACACAATCTCCCCAAAAAATTTTGATATAGATGCTTGGAATTTAAGAGCGCGTGCCACTTCTAAGAGATGACGGTGTTTTCGCTCAACAACTCTATTTTGTTGTGGAGTATAAGTGCAAGTACTTTCATGCAAAATTCCATTTGAGGAAAGACAGAAGTACATTCACCATTGAAGAATTCTCTTCCGTTATTAGTGCAGATGTGACGAACTGATTTTCCAAACTGAGTTTTGGATAAGGAAAGGAAGATTCTAAGGTGAGAAAGAACTTGACCTTTTGATTGTATAAGGAAAACCTAGGTGGCACGTGAGAAATCATCCATTATTGCAAGAAAAAATCGTGAACCATCACAATTCAATGTGTGATATGGTCCCTAGACATCAGCATGAATTAAAGAAAAAATGCCGCCTACTCGAGTGTTACTGTTTTGGAAAGGGGCACGAGTTTTTTTTGCCAAAGGGAAAATGGGACATTGAGGACATGGGAAAGAAGCAGTGTCACCCAATCTTTGGTGATGAAGAAAATTTTTGTCATTGGTAACAATGTTACACAATGGTTTATTGAATGCATCAGAAGATAATTTAAAATTGCTTGGAAGATTGATCCAAAAATACAGTCCTTGATAGATTCTACCCAAGCCCATCAGTTTGCCAGTCGAAAGGGCTTGAAATAGACATTTATCAGAGTCAAAAGAAACATGACAATAATTTTCTTCACAAGCTTGAGAGACTGATATGAGATTAAAATGGAAAGTAGGAACATAAAGGACATTTTAAGAGTGATGAGTGGACTAACATTCACGGTGCCAGTCATTCCAACATGTGTGGTGTTTCCATTCGGAAGTTGTACTGATATAGGAAATGATAATTTCTTGATGTTGGAAAAGAATTTTGGATTGCAGACAATGTGGTCACTAACTCCTGTATCAATAATCCATGCATCCTTCGAAATCGAGTTCATCAGACAATAAGAAATACATGTGAAACTCCCTGCCTTGTCGGAAGCATCCAATTTCTTTAGAGCTTCCATCAGCTCCTGATATTCCCCATAAGTAATTGACTTGTCTGCTGATTTACCCGACACCTGAAAAATAGTTGAAAACTTCCCCTTTTCTTTTTCGCTAGGTTTACCATGTAGTTTTCAGCAATTTTCAATCGTGTGGTGTAGGCGTTTACAATATTCACAATATAGCTTACTCTTTCCTTTTTGGTTGTTGTTTTTTGTGACTGAGGAAGGCCTGCTTACGACATGGGCTGTCGGATGCCGCGAGAAAATGACCTCGTGCGTCGTCGAGTCCAACGAAGAAATGGCCTCATGGGCCATCTAACCCATACATATTTGTGCCACGTGGACCGTTGGATTCAATTGTCCCGCCACTCAGTGAGTCGTCGAGATCCGCGGCTCCAAAGATTGATCGAGAGTCGTCCGATCGATCAAAGAAATCGTGGCCATCCGTCGCTTTATGATATCCTCTAGGGTTTCTTCATGAAACCCTAGATTGAGTCCGCGACTCTCTCTTCCTCCCGTGGCTCAGTAGCGGGCGAGAGAAAACCTTCGTCGCGAGCCACGCTCTCGCCCATCCTTCCCCGTGATACGCTACTCTCTATTGGCTTTCCTCTTGGATAGCAAGCTGGTAGATGCGGCCAAGGCTTGGCATCGACTCCATGGTTAAAATCTGCAATAGAAACGAAAGTTAAGATTCGTTCAATATGAGAAGAAATCTTATTGCTTTCTCCAATCCCCGCATCTTTTTGTCCGCTGTAAAATCGGTTCCGACCCAGTCGAACTTCTCTTCGGCCACTTCCGGTTCATTCCACAGAGACCCGAAAGTTTATTAAAAATCACGGCCTTGATCATGTTTCCTTGCTTTAAATCCGAGATATGCTGCGTCAAAGAAAATTTTTTGACTTGATCTAATTTTCCATACATCTCCTTGATGTTTTCCCACATTTGTTTCAAGTCCTTCGTCGGGGGAAGACCAGCCACGACCTCGGAAGCGATGCAATTTCCGATCCATGTTCTGACTAGTTGATTACATTTCTTCCAAAGTAGCGTCATTCGATCGTCGGACGGAATCAGAACCGTTCCGTCAATAAAACCCTCTTTATCTTTCGTTACCGGTGCGCACGGAACTCGCGTGACCAACTCGAGTAATTCTCTGGTCCGGTTAGCTGGCTGAGCAACAAGCTTTAGCCACGGTCCGTCAGCATTAGTTGTGAAAAGAGGGTCGCCGGGCTCAGGCCACCCATTGGCGGTCAAGATGCAGTATGGGAGAAACCCCGGCGGCGGATTCGGGTAGGGATTTGCTCCTAAACCCGATCCGCTAGATCCGGTTGTATGACCCGCATTGGAAAAAAAACAAACCGGGTAGGGATTCATTCCCATACCCGGTTCGGTTGACCCGCCCGTTTGCTGTGAGCTGGTGGTTGTGCCTGCCCCGTTGCTAGTTGGTGGGCCTCCATCAGTCTGCACACCATTTCGATATCCCGGCAATGATGTATTTGCGCCCAGCCCATGGTACTAAAGATATGGTACCCATCGGTAAGGTTGGCCCGAATAGGGCTGCCCTAAATTGAAGCGGCGGGAGCGGGTGCCCACTTGTGCATGCTGAATGACTGACTGCAACTGGATCTGCTCCTCGAACACAAGCAACAATTGTCGAGGATTCTTGGATCTGCGAAGCTTGTGGCGTCATTTCTCCTCGGGCAATCGATCACCGAAAGCCGAGGTAGGTGTTTGTGGGTTTGTCATGATGACGACTTTTCTAAAAAAAAAATCTGCAACAACTCTATTTTGCAGATTGGTTTTTTCTTGGCAAAGAACGAAGGCTCAAGGAAGAATTCTGCCGGAGGCTGTTCTGTTTGCAAGTGTCGAAAAAAAAAAAACGGAGGCAGTCAGAGAGAAGTGCGGAAGCTATGCCAGGACTAGAAGATGCTCTGATATCATATCACGAATCCGAGCAAAAGGAAAATGTGGGGAAGTTGTATGGAGAGGAAAAAAAAAGTATTCACTTCATTTATTTCTGTATCTATTACAAGGATGTATATATTATACAAGAAGACTCAATAAAAAAAAAAAGTAAATAAATTTTTCTAATCTTTCTAGTCCTAAAATAACCACAACCCCTATTAATTATAATCAATACAAATCCTCAATCAGATCTCAGATCTTCAATCATATCTTCTTTCAACAAATTGTTTAACGTTTATGTTGTTTGTCCTTTGGACGTACGAAGAAATAATATAAAAAGACCAAGACCATCTTTGAGCCTAATTTTCTTTGTTTTATGCATCGGAGTTTGCCACCCCACCGTCGTCAGCGGGGTAGCTCTCATCTATATTCAATCTTACACAAGTTCTTTAAAAGACTCGCCAGCGCTGAAAGAAGTCGATGATAAAACCATTTGAATAGATAAACATTTCTCATGCTCGGCGTCGCATATCAACCGCCCACTTTACATATATCTGACAAGAGAGATTTATTGTATCTATTTAATATCTATGCATGAGACATATTTGATTTATAAGCTCTAAAATTTTTCTTTTTTTTTTTTGTACAACCACACATCAACGATCTACTCTTTATTAACCTACGAACTTTAATGAGCACCAAAAAAAAATAAAGAAAAAAAAACATAATAGCTACTTCTACCATAGTAATATTACCATCACACTAGTCTTTAGACCGTGCAATGTACCAATGAAGAACTAATATGAAACGACTCCCTTGCAAATTGTATGTGCAGAAAGGTGTAAAAACTAATATAAAAAGATCAATTTGTCTTATTAGCTATTATCCTTTGAATGATCCTTCCAAATGGGCCACTCCGTTTCGCTTTCTAGTAGTCTTCCTCTCCATGCTTAGTGGTTGCCTTTCAGGGATTATCCCGTGACGGTTCCATCTTTGGCGCCGAAAAGGAGTCAATATGCACGCGAGGATTGTTTAACGTTTATGTGGTTGTCCTTTTGGACGTGAAGAAATAATATGGGAAAAAGACCAAGACCATCTTTGAGCCTAACTTTCTTTGTTTTATGCATCGGAGTTTGCCATCCCACTGTCACCATAAGTAGCTCTCATCTATATTCAATCTTACACAAAGTTCTTTAAAAGACTCGCTAGCGCCGAAAGAAGTCGATGATAAAACCATTTGAGTAGATAAACATTTCTCATGCTCGGCATCGCATATCAGCCGCCCACTTTACATATATCTGACAAGAGAGATTTATTGTATCTATTTAATATCTATGCATTAGACATATTTGATTTTATAAGCTTAATTCTAAGCTCTAAAATTTTTCCTTTTTTTTTTTTGTACAACCACATCAACGATCTACTCTTTATTAACCTACGAACTTTAATGAGCAACAAAAAGAAAATAAAGAAAAAAACGTAATAGTTATCACCATAATAATATTACCATTACACTAGCCTTTAGACCGTCCAATGTACCAATGAAGAACTAATATGAAAAGACTCCCTTGCAATTTGCATGTGCAGCAAGGTGTAAAACAAATATAAAAAGATCAAGACCTCCTTTGAGCCTTTTTTTTTCCCTTCATGAGAGCTAGTTATTCGATCATGGCCATAAGTTGCTCTCACTTGTATTCGACTCAACACTAAATGCTTTTAAAAAAGAGTCACTATTGCTTAAAGTTGATGACAAAACCATACGAGCAGATAATTTTGCAGCCAAAATAATTGGAAAATATTTGTAGCTTATTGTTGTTCATCCACATATTCCATGGCATTAGTTCCCTCACTGGCTACATCTACTAACCTTCACATATTATATCTAGAAACGGGTAATAGGAATCGGGCGGAGAAGGCCATACCTGACAAATGACAATACGTACCAGTTGATTTCTATAATCATGCACAAAAAGGGAAGCGATCCAGTTGTAAGACATGAATAATTTCTTTTGAAATAAGAAAAAAATAGAAAAATAGAAAAAATTCAGAATTTTTTGAAATGCAAAATTTATCCATCACCGATGACTTCAGAAATTTTCTGAGTTAACCAATCCCCTAAATACTAGTATATGCTAGTTGGGGGCCATTTGTTTAACCTATCTTCATGTAAGCAATTTCCCGAATAAAATAAGTTAAGATAGATTATCTTGGCAAATCATTAAAAATTTTAAAATTAAATTAGCCAACTTGAAAATCTTATAAACCTTGAAAATTTCGAGATGTTTCTTGAAAGCGGTCAATCACAGCATTAAGCGTAATCTCATATAAACTGCAGGATTGCGCAGATCTTACATAGCGCCTGATAGACTAGCTTCACTATACTATGAAGAGCTAGATTTCTTTGTGGAGAAGTCGAAATCTCCATCTTTGTTAGTCAAAGCATTTCTTTCCCTCTGCCTCTTTAATTTTTCTTACTGATCAGTAAAACCCATTTAATGATAAAACAATTATAACATTAACCAAGGATAAAAAGAGAAAAATAAGGGCCGTTGAATTTCAACTTCTTAATTTCATCAATAAGATTGAATTCATATTTGGAATTGCACAAAAGTACCAAATAAAATTTAAATTATGAACCAAGATTATAATAAAGTATAAGGACAACTCAAGAGTCAAATTAAAAAACCCGCAACATCAGGGATTCGTAATATATAATCATAAGTGTATGTCTCTCTTCCATTTTTTTCTTCTAGATGACTGATGACTCCACTAATAAGCAAAGAAGGTCGGCTTAAAAGGCTGACTAGTCAAACTCGGTGTGCATTGAATATTGAATGACGGGTGGAGTGCAACGACTATGTAACACATCTATAAATACCATGTACCTTTCTTTTCACCATCATCAGCTTAAGCCTTCTTCCTTAGCAAATCCACCAAACCCTTCCATTACCTTCTTTGAGTTCATATCTCTTTAATTCTTACAAGGCAAGTATGGGAATCATCAACTACTGCGAGAGGTCACAAGTGTAATTGCCCCATCAAGGATGTTCAAGGCTTTGGTCCTTGAGTCACACAATATCCTACCCATGATTGTTCCCGGGGGCATCAAGAGCGTGGAGTTCATCGAGGGAGAAGGTGGGTTGGTAGCATCAAGAAGACCAACTATGGTGAAAGTAAGTCGGTAGTATGTGCATTTCTACTATGTCGGAAATATATACATAAACTGCAAAATTGAGGATTAAATTCTTCACTTTCATGAATTTATTTAACAGCTGCCCACATCAAGTACACGAAGCACAAGATCAATGCTCTCGATGCAGATAATTATTACTGTAAATATACTCGATAGAAAGCGATATCAAGTTCGACCAGATCGACTTCATCGTAGAAGAAGTAAAATTCGTCGCAGCTGATAGCGGATGCATCTGCAAGATAACCAGCGAGTACCATGTTAAGGAGGGTGCTGAGCTGAAGGAGGAGGACATCAAGAAGGGTAAAGACAAAGCTATGGGATTGTTCAAGGCTGTTGAGGAGTACCTTCTGGCCAACTCCAATGTTTGCGCCTAAATGCTTTCATCAAAATCCTTTCTCGAGTGATTATGTAGTAAATCGAGTGGAAATTTTGTATCATATCTTCCGTTTCCTTTTTAGCTCTGCCTCGGAGCCTTTGGGTGAGGAAATGTTTGTTTTTTGTGTGATTTGTATCGTATGTTCTAAAGGATGTGATAATTGTGTGTAAGGTCATGCCAAAATAAAAATTGAAAAAGCAACGTGCAATCCAATGTATTATAAATTATGCCAAAAAGATCTCCCTTCGTGCTCCTTTCGTACGAGTGCTCGTTCTCGGTGGAGCTCGAGGCCGAGTCTCGCCTTCGAGATCCAGCCGAACCGCGTGTACTTCATCGACAGTTATGCCCCAAGATCACAAGATGGAAAAATTGGTACACACCCAGAATTGATGCCCTGGTATTCAGGCCCTACACCGAGGTGTGGATCCAACCTAGTTTTTGAACATGTTGGCGTTGGTTTATGCATCTTGTCGTTCTTTGTCAGGTGCCATTTGTTCGGTACACCTCTATTTTCCCCCTAGATTGCTTGCTGCTTCTGTTGCTTCGGGGTGTAATTTTTCTGTATTATAAGATCAAGTTATGCTCTCGAATTACAGAGAATGGGACCGTGCGACCCAATTTTTTTGTCACAGAAAGCCTGGCGTAATAAAAACGGTGCGGATACTACATCGAATGTTCAGGTTCACATCAACACCAGAAAATTGCATCAGGTCGAGTTAGGATTAGTGCGTAAGAAGATTCAGCTAATACACTTCGATCTTTCTTTTTTTAAACTTTTCGAGGTCGCACGTGGATGCTTTGGATAGAATGGAAGGCTCGAATCGAAGAGTTGGCACAAAAGATGTAACTAGGTTTGATTTGAGATAGTAGTTGTTCTTGTTATAATGATAGAGATGAACTTCTTGAAATTGTCTAGACTTTGGGGGATCAACCGCTGGAAAATTCAAAAGCTTGTGCTTATGGCAATTCCAATCGAAGTCAGTCGCCACAATACATGCAGGTCAGAACTTGCAAGTTCAGCATAAATTCATGGTGTAGTTACGCCAGGAATAATTCCATCGGATTCAACACATCATACATGGGCATACGATCGCGATCCATTAGTTTTAAGCTTAAAGCAAACAAGTAATAACATCTCATGATGTAGGACAGGTTACTCCGATCGAGCCGGATCGAGTAAACATAATTTACCGGTTTATCTTTTGAAATTCGAGCTCAACCCAATCCGATACTTCAAAGCTTGAACCGGTTCTTTTTTATTAATGAGTAAAAAAACAATATGAAAATTAAGTTTTGATTTCCCAACTAGAAAAACATCACTTTCTTATTTCATAAATAAGAATCATATGTGAATTTATGTGTGAATATTTATATCTTGTGAAAGTTTCAGAAAATCAAGATTAAAAAAATCGAAATGTGTAGGTCATGAGATCTAAAAAATAAAAAGCAAAAAAAGGTAGAAAATGGTCAATGCCATAAAAACCTCAGACTATACAGATACTATAATTTTTTTTTATAGTATCACTGAAAATTCTAAATTTTTGCATTGTGGCACAAATACTTTAAACTCTTTTGTCATAAAAAACCCTAGACTTATATTAGTGTGACAAATATATCATGGATGAACCTGTTATAGAGGGTACATGCGACAAGTTTGAACTTTTTCGTGACACACAAAAATTTGGGTTATTTGGGTAATAGTAGGTATAATTTGGAGTTTTTGGTGATAAAAAAAAAACCTTAAGGGTATTTGTGTCACATTGGAAAAAGTTTGGAGCTTTTGGTTACACAAAAAAGTAAGTAATATTTGGTGTTATAATAGGCATAGTTTAATATTGTTGGCAGCACAAAAAAATCGAAAAAGGTCACCGTAGACATTTTTTCATAGGAAGTTTTTGAGAATGCTTTTTGGCTAAAATAAGAAAATAAAGGGGGGACAATGTTGGGCAATTCCGAGTACAAAAGATCTAGCAAGAAAGGAGGGAGGGTGTTGAGCCCAATCGAGGAAATAAGAGAGGCCCGGTGGGCTTTGCTTGCCCGGTCCGTGACTACATTTGCTGTTCGGCTGCAGTAGGCAATTGTAAAATTAGGGCACCGGAGATGCAGCCATCGCGCCTCTTGGATGATGCTCCCGGATTCCCATGGCGTTGAAGTCGGATCATGAATAGTCGTGGCAAGGGTGAGACAATCCGTTTCCACCCGAACGTGATCCCAGCCGACGGCCTCTTTGAAGCAAGAAGTACAACGTATGAGTTAAACCAAGAGCCTCGGCCTGCAATGCCGAAGAAGGGGCCACCTTCCGCGAAGCCATCGATGAGGAAACCAGATGAATCACGGCACACGCAGCGATAGAAGCGTCGTGGTGATTAGGTAAGAAAGCCGCGTCAAAATTTACTTTAAGAGATCCCCGAGTGGTGGGTTCCATAGCCGATGTGCTTCGTGTTGTTGTCCGCAACCTCGCCGCCCGGTCCCGTCCAAGACGTGAAGACGACCGAACCGCCGTCAATGCCAAAGATACAACTTGGTCGACATTTGGACGCTGATTTCGAAAGAGGAAGTTGTTTCTGGCTTTCCAGATAAACCATAGGGTATATGCCCCAAGATCAAACCCAGGTACACTGTCCTGATCCTCTATAATGCCAAGTAACCAGTGTTCTATACGAGTAACAGCTGTAGGATCATAGTGAAAATTGATCTCGTTATGTAACCATACCGTGAAGTCCACGGACATAGGAGAAAACATGCTCGAGGGTTTCGGGTTGCCGTGTATCACACAAACAAGAGATGGGGTTGGAGATGATGTGTCGTCGATATAAGTTATCTCGTCGGTAGCGTGTTGTTGCAATGGCCCATAGAAATGGACGTAGCTTAGGCATAGTATTGAGTTTCCATAAGGCACCCATAACTTATGTAGTGGGCGGTTGAAATGAGGAAGATGCTTGAGTTTGGAGAAGGAGTAGTTGCTGGGTTCTAAGGAGATTATAGCAACTTTTAACCTGAAATCGTCCATTCTCGTTGTCCCTGTCCCTGCAAGTTGGTCTCGACGTGTGGTGCGGCCGAATAGGAATGCTAAGAATTTCTGCCACCAATTGAGGGTCAAAACTCGAGTAAGCTTAGGGTGGTTCCAAGTTTGCTGTTCTGTAATATAAAGTCAGCAACTTTGTGAGGTTCATCCCGAGGTGCAAGGCCGCCTATGACACCCCCTAGCCAGCCACTTATCCTCCCTTATGTTGATGTGTGTGCCGTCCCCGACTGACCATAAAACCTTATCAGCAATAGTATCACGTCCTAGCAGAACACTTTGCCAACCCCAAGAGGGACGAGGCCCTCGCGTAGCATTCCAAAAGTGGTAGAGTGAAAGTAGAGCCCTTTTAGGATTCTGCTAGGGAGGGAGTTAGGGTGCTGAGCAAGGCGCCAAGCTTGCTTGCCCAGAAAAGCCACAGTTAAAAGCAAGCAAATCTTTTATAGTGAGTTTAGAGATTGGTATTTCCGAAATGTGCTTTAGATTGATAATTAGGGATCAAATTGCCCTCAGTAATTTAACCTAAATGACGACATTATGATAGATCTCTCTGACCGCCTCCCCCTCCTTCTTTTGTCTGTAGCCAGAAAACGTTTTAATTCGTTCGAAGCTTTTCCTACTACACCAACGAAATGTAATTCTTCATGTTTGATGGCGATTTGCCTTTTGTATTGTAGCCCTAATGCCGTGGATTCCTCGCAGGATATATGTAAGAGTTATAGACCCATGTGACTTGTTATATTGCTTGGTGAGATTCGATCACTAGTTGAAATTGGACGAAAGGTAACACGGTATTTGAATTCGAAGAATTTCAAAACATGACTCGTTTCGTTAGTATCACGTACGGCAAATACATTTCTGCCGTTCCACTCCAAGAATGTATGAAGTCAAAATCAACTCTGGCCGTCAAAATCAACTGGCTTTGAGCTGCGACTAGTACTCTTTTTCTCCTAGATTTGAGTTGAATTTTCTCCTCACCCTTTCAGCGCGGCAGGGCAACCTCTGTCTATCTGGAATGAAAACTAATTCAACAGATTTGCCCTATTTTTCTTCTATAAAGATAATGGTCGTGGGTCCGTAGACTAGAAGAAAACGAGGGTTTTTCTTTTCCTTTTCATTTTTTATTAAATTTGAAATCTTTTCAGCTTGCAAAAATTATAAATTTCTTCATTTCATAACGGTGTGTCCTTTCCTTGACCTTCTAGAGGACCGGTGGCTCCGCCCGCCCTTCGAGCAAGGGCTCATTATTCCAACTCGGAGAGCTTTGACCTTTGAATGAGATGAAGTGCCAAGCTTCTACTCGCCTATAAATGCCAACTGGTTCTCTTATTCATCCTCATCAGCTCAAGCCTTCTTTATCAATTGCAATCACATTACACCCTTTCGAGTTCATTTCTCTCTTTGATTCTTACGTAGCAAATATGGGTGTCATCACCTACTCTCAAGAATTCAAATCCGCCATCGCCCCATCGAGGATGTTCAAGGCTTTGATTGTCGACTCGCACATTGTCATCCCCAAGATTGTCCCCGAGGGCATTAAGAGCGTTGAGTTCATCGAGGAGATGGTGGAGCTGGCAGCATCAAGAAAACTAACTTTGCCGAAAGTAAGACTGATCATACATGAATAATTACCGCCTATTGAACACTGTTACGAATTATGGAACTCACCATTATTTGCTTTTCATAAATTGGCTAATAGGTTCCCCCATCAAATACACCAAGCACAAGATTGATGCTCTTGACGTGGACAATTGTTATTGCAAATACACTTTGATCGAGAGCGGTGTCCAGTTCGACAAGATTGACTTCGTTGTCTATGAGGTGAAATTCATAGCGGCCGACGGCGGATGTGTTTGCAAGATGACCAGTGAGTACCATGCTAAGGAAGGTTGTGAACTGAAGGAGGATGACATCAAGCAGGGCAAAGAGAAAGCCATGGGATTGGTCAAGACCGTTGAGGAGTACCTTTTGGCCAACCCCGATGTTTGCGCTTAAATGCTCTTTTTCAATTTTCAAAATCCTTCTGAGGGATACTATAAAAATTGCATTCACAATTTGTATTGTATTTTCCTTTTTCTTCTTCTTGTGGATCCACCATGGAGTTGTTTAGTGTGGCAAAGGTGTTTTGGGTGTGATTTCTATCTTCTAAAGGATTTGATGGTCGGGTGTGTAAGGTCAAGTGGAAATAAGACTTCAAAGAGGGCAATGAGCAATGCAATAAATTAGATTGCCATATTTTCGATTTTGCCTTCCCAAAAAAAGAAAAGATCTCTCTTGGTGATTATCAAGGGATCTTTACTATGTTTCCACGACTTCTTGTGACTTCAATTTAATTCAAAGACAGAATTAGAGGTGGCAAAATGGGTCGAAATCCCATTTTTGATTCATATTTAAGTGGGTCAGGTCATTAATTTGAAAAACAGGTTCAAATGGGTCAAAAAAATAAATTCCTAACTCTATATGAGTGTTAATGGATAGGAACACATCCACTTGAAGCGCACTTTCATTGCAGGACCTAGGCATAGTTCAGGATCGATGGAGCTTTATGAGCAAGGACGTGGTATGCCTCGATTTTATAGAACCATATTTATTTCAAGAGAAATGTCGGACAAGTCCATGGTTGTGTTTTTGAACTTTTTACTTGTCAATTTTTACTTTTAACACCAAAAAGGAAGGCAATTAGTTCGAGGCAACAACTCACAAACTTTTGACTTTGTTATTAGTCCAGATTATAATTTGAAGAAATTCATAAATAATTCTATTACGTTTGTTTTTTATGACGTGAGTCAGCAATCTCAATTTAGCGTACCGTTGACTCGCTATATATTAAAAGTGTTTTAAGTTCATGATAATAAAAATGGTCCTTCAAATAGTTTTCTAATTGCTGTTACATTTTGATTCATCTAGATGCCCGAAAACCCTGTCGGGTGCAGATGTAAAATAAAATCAAGCCCCAAAACCCGATTTGGACCATCCTAACTAAGGGATTTCGGGACGGTTCATTACCGACCCAAATTTTTAAGTTTTTAAATTTTATAATTTTTCAGCCGATGTTTAATTTGCTTCACCACCTCCTTCACCCTCCTGCCGGACATCCATAACCCAATCCCCAAACGCACCCAGGCAGGTGCTCTCGCCAGTCAGCGTGGTTCTCACCCGTGGCTCTCGCCCATGGCTTCACGTTGCTCATATGCAATTGAAGTCCTAGCTCATGACCCAACTTGAGCACAGCAAGCCGAATCATAGAGTTGCCTATTATTCATAAATATCAAATTTAAGTAGAAAAATTACTAAAAATTGGAGCTCGAGTTGGATTTGGTATGGGTTGCTAAATTAATATGGCATATAGATGGCTCAATACAGATTAACCAAGTCAATTTGAGTTAGAGCATTTTCCACCCAACACAACTCACTCATTTAATGGGCCTAGATAAGACATCATAATTCGATTTATTGGAGTTTTTAAAGAATGTGAATATCAAATTATTCGATGAAATGATATTGATTGTGTTTCTCGAAAGCACATGATGTGAATGGTGAACCGAAGCGTAGAGCTAGACATGTTATCGATTTCAAGATTGAAAGAAAAGGAAAATAGTTTGCGTTTCAACACGCTTAAACATTCTAGTCATCAGAGTAATTAAATAATTTGCGAAATTTGTTTATTTGCATGTATAATGTAAGCTTATATTCACCTATCAAGACATTTTAAATAAGAAAGCTAAAATATTCTAGCATTGTTCAGATGTTGAAGTATGTTTTTCATCGTATCCGAAAATAATATTTAATTTGAAACTATCTAACTTCTGCTTCCCGAATAAGATATAAGGCGCATAGAGATAATTGCTAATCTGGCAAGTTCTCTCTTCATTTCGTGTTGATGTACAAGCTAATCCGCGTCAACGACATCGTTTGACTTTTTTTTTTTAAAGGAAATAACAAAAATGTTCTCCAAACTTTGACATAATGTACAATCTAGTCTATGAATTTTTAAATTCTTAAATATGGTATTTGACCTTGAGCCTAATATATAATATGGCCTTTGAAATTTTGGCACTTGTTCAATTTAGTTCCCAGATTTGCCCCGTTTTATTTATGTAAAGATAATGGTTGGGGTCCCGTAGACTAGGAGAAAACGCGGGTTTTCATTTTCGTTTCATTTTTTTTTATTAAATTGGAAGTTCTTTTCTACTTGCAAAAATTATATAATTCTTCATTTCGTAACGGTGTGTCCCTTTTTTGACCTTCTAGATTATCGGTGGCTCGGCCCGCCCTACAAGCAAGAACTCGTTATTCCAATTCGGAGAGCTTTGAACTTGGAATGAGGTGAAGTGCCAAGCTTCTACTCGCCTATAAATGCCAAGTGGTTCTCTTCTTCATCTTCATCAGCTCAAGCCTTCTTCACTAATAGCAATCACATTTCACCTTCTTGAGTTCATTTCACTCTTTGTTTCTTAGGAGGCAAACATGGGCGTCATCACCTACTCTCAAGAGTTCAAATCCGCTATTGCCCCATCGAGGATGTTCAAGGCTTTGATCGTCGACTCGCACAACATCATCCCCAAGATCGTCCCGAGGGCATCAAAAGTGTCGAGTTCATCGAGGGAGATGGTGGAGCTGGTAGCATCAAGAAAACTTACTTTGCCGAAAGTAAGACTAATTATACTTGAACGATTACTGTTACAATATATGAATTGTGGGACTTAGTATTATTTGCTTTTCATGAATTGATTAACAGGTTCCCCCATCAAGTACACCAAGCACAAGATCGATGCTCTTGATGTGGATAACTGTTATTGCAAATACACTTTGATCGAGAGCGGCGTCCAGTTTGACAAGATTGACTTTGTCGTCTATGAGGTGAAGTTTGTTGCGGTTGATGGTGGAAGCGTCTGTAAGATGACCAGTGAATACCATGCTAAGGAAGGTTGTGAGCTCAAGGAGGATGACATCAAGCAGGGTAAAGAGAAAGCCATGGGACTAGTCAAGTCCGTTGAGGAGTACCTCTTGGCCAATCCCGATGTTTGCGCCTAAATGGTCATCTTTTCAATTTTCAAAATTCTTCAAAGTGATATTATAAGAAGTGATTGGACAATTTGTATTGTATTTTACTTTTTCTTCTTCTTGTGGATCTACCTTGGAGCTGTTTGGTGTGGCAAAGGTGTTTTTTTGGGTGTGATATCTATTTGCTAAAGGATTTGATTATTGTGCATGTAAGGTCAAGTGGAAATAAGACTTCAAAGAGGGCAATGAGCAATGCAATAAATGAGATTGCCATATCTTTGATTTTGCACACCCTCTCCCAAAAAAAAAAAAAAAAAAAAAATAAAAGATCTCTCTTTAAGGCTATCAAGGGGATCTCTACTTTACTATGTTTTCACGACTTCTTGTAACTTCCATTTACTTCAAAGACAGAATAAGAGGTGGCAAAATGGATCTAAATCCCATTTGAAACTCATTTAAATGAGCCAGGTCATCAATGCATCGTCTAAAGTTAAGACATGTTCAAATGGGCATGTATCCAATGCCAAATTAATACACCTTGTGTCCGCGAACAACACATAAATCCAAAATAATTAATAGGAATGAATCCACTCCCAGTAATATAGCATTCAATTTCACTACCAGCATGCAACTCACAACAACGTGCATTTCATGACAAAGTGTAAGTTTCAATCAACGTATGACATGAAAATCGTTTTCTCTTCGCTCTCTGCTAGGCAGAGCTCCTCTCTACCAAGGATAGTAGCTTCCCCAGAAAAATCCCTAATCTCAACATAAACCCAAAATCCCTACAACCCCCGTTACCGATTTCGACAAATGCCACCCCCATTTCTTACCCATCCTTCATGATGCGCCTCTCATGATGAGGACATCATTTGCGAACCCCAGCTCGCTTGCAAAGATCGGCACTGGCTAAATGCGCCTCTTCTATTTACGCAAAAGGTTAGGGCAGTCCAATCTTCACTCTGGTTGCTTTATGGGTCTTCATCTTGCTCTTAATAGCCTGGGTCTCTGATTATTCTTCATTTCCACCGGATGGGAGAAGCTGGAATCTAGTAGTGTTTTGCTGGTGGACTTTTGATCTGGTTGTATCTACTTGTTTCTTTGGAACAAATGGCAGAAATGGATAATAGACTGGCTCTCTTGTGTAGAAGATTGGGAAATTTGAAAACGGAAGTAGATGCCCTTCCTCGAGAGAGAGTAATATCTGAGGAAATCCTGAATGAATGTAATCGCACGGTGTTTGGAAAGCTGCAATCGGACACAAACATTAATTTTCAAGCTTTTCTTAATACAATGAAGAGAGCTTGGAAGGTAGATTTTGTTACCTTTGCGCAGCGAGAATCGGGCATTCTTTCCTTTACTTTTGACTCTGAAAGGGATAAAGAAAGAGTGTTAGAGAACAACCCATGGTCTTTTGCTAGCAATTTATTGATTCTTAAACCTTGGGTACCTAATAAACATGCTCAATGTTATAATTTCACCAATTGTGCTTTTTGGGTTCAAGTTCATGGACTCCTATCGAATGGTGTTCGGAGGAGGTTGTATCACATTGCTCAAATTCTAGGATGTGTAGAGGATGTTAAAGTTGAAAAGAAGGGAGTGGCTTCTCAGAAAGTGGGAAGAGCGAGGGTGGTCCTAGACCTTGATACCCCATTAAGCCCTGGAACATTATATAATCTAGGAGATGGGAAAGTATGGCTGGATTTTAAGTATGAAAGGTTACGTCGTTTTTGCTACTCTTGCGGCAAAATGGGGCACTTTGCAACAAATTGTGTACAAATACCTTTTGATGAAGCTAAATATGAGGAAAAGAGGACAAACCGGTTTGGGCATTGGTTAAAAGCAAAGACTAAAGAGACTAGCCCATTTTGGGAGATTTTTATGGTGATAATGTGGAAATATATGAGGAAGAAGACATAGTCGTTGATACACCAGCCCCGAGCACTCAGATAGTTATATTCACTGGGGAGCAATCAGCAATTGACCATACAGCAATAGATTCAACAACAAACAGGGCACACAATGACCTTACTTTATTAGATCATCAGGGGAAAACAACAAGTTGCTGGGAAATGTTTGATGAATGACAAAGGGCCAGAGAAACTTGTATTGCAGGATGATAAATCGTCGTCCGGGCAAAAGAATGAGAGGTCAAAAAAGTCAGCAAGTCTTTAAAGTGTTCATCGACGAAGAAAGTAAAGAGGTACAATCCTTATAACTCTGTTCCTATTGAGCTATTGGATCTTGATGAAGCAAAATTACAGGAAACTCCTATTAGAATTTCATATGGTACTATGGAATGGGCTTTGGTGGCTAGCCCTAACAAGCCACCGGTTCACAAATGAAGATATTGCGTTGGAACTGTTAAGGGTTGGGCACACCACTGACAGTCCAGAATTTGTGAGCCATTACGGCTCAAGAAAGGCCCAATTTGATACTGTTAATGGAGACAAAAAATCAAGAATATGTGATTTCTCACATTAAAAGACAACTGAAATTTAAACACAGCTTTGTGGAGAATCCAAGAGGGATTGCCGGAGGGTTAGTAGCTCTATGGAATGAGGGAGTGGAAGTCAGAGTGGAATCAGCTTTCCAGGAAATGATCAACCTAGTATGTGAAGATTATGAAAGCCGCAATACAATGAGAGTCACTTGTGTTCATGCTCCAAATCTTTTCTGGGAAAGATTATACTTATGGGATAAGTTGAGGCAGATCAGTATTTTAGATGAATTATCGTGGGTTTGTTTGGGGGATTTTAATGAAGTGCTTTATCACCGGGAGAAGGTGGGTATCAGGATGGCTGACAATTATAGAATGCAGGCTTTTCAAAATTGTTTGAATGATTGTGCGTTGATGGAAATAGATTGCAAAGGATGTGCATTCACTTGGTCAAATAATAGAGAATGAGCTGACCTGGTCAAGGAGAAGCTGGACAGGGTTTTATGTAATTTAGACTGGAGACTCTTGTTCCCGGAGGCACAAACGTATGCTCTTCCCGCTATAGGATCTGACCATAGCTCACTGCTATTGGTAAGTAATGCCGAACCTGTAAAGAAACAAACGGAATTTCATTTTGAAGCCTTCTGGATTGAAGATGCTGAATGCAAAGAAGTAGTAGAACAATCATGGCAATCTCATAATATGAATGCTGCTGGTTTGAGGCACGAGTTGCAGGCGGTCGCCCATGCCTTGAGGGTATGGAGTAAAAGAAAATTTCAAAACAGCAACTTCCGTATAAAGGCCCTAAAGCAAGAGTTACAAACCCTGATAAATAGTGCAAGCCAATTTCAAGATTCTAGTAGGGAGAGGCTTGTAAAAGAGGAAATTGAATCACTATGGAGAAGAGAGGAGATGTTCTGGGGGTTAAGATCCCGAGTCAATTGGCTAAGGTGGGGAGATAAAAATACAAAATATTTCCATGCAACTACTATCCAGAGAAGGCAAAAAAACATAATTATTATGCTGAAGAACCCATTTGAGCTTTGGGTAAGGAATACGTAGCAACTTCAGAACCTCACCTTTTCTTTCTTCAAAGATTTGTACACTTCAACAGGGCCTAGGAATTGTCAACCAGTATTGGATCAATGTCCCATAATAGTTGGGAATGATATAAATGAATTTCTGGTGGCGGAAGTAACTCTAAAAGAAGTTCATGATGCTGTTTTTCAACTCAGTGCACAAAAGGCTCCTGGTTCGGATGGCTTAAATGGGATTTTCTTTCAACACCATTGGGATAATAATTGGGAGGGATATTCTTGAAGAAGTCAGGGATATTGGAACCAGCCTTAAACATAACCCATATAACCCTGATTCCAAAGATACCCAACCCAGAAAAACTTGACCAATTTCGCCCGATTAGTCTTTGCAATTTCGCCTATAAGATTATATTGAAGGTTATGGCAAATAGGCTTAAACAATGGCTGCTAGAGCTAATTTCAGGGGAACAAAGCGCCTTTGTCAGTGGAAGACAGATCCAGGATAATATATATATATTGTACAGGAGGTACTACATCAATTGCGTATAAGGAACAGGAAAAACGTTTCCAAGCAGTGCTGAAATTAGACATGCAGAAAGCCTATGATAGAATAGAGTGGGACTTCCTCGAAGGATGCTTATTAAAAATGGGCTTTTGTGAAAAATGGGTTAACTGGATTATGCAATGTGTTACAACAGTCTCTTTCAGCATCAAATTCAATGGAGAAATCTCCTTATTTTAGTCCTTCCAGAGGTATTCGACAAGGGGATCCACTATCACCCTATCTTTTTATATTGGTGGCAAACTGCTTGTCCTCTTTGATGAAAAAAGCTATAAATGATAGGAGTATAAAAGGAATTAAGTTAAATAGGCACTGTCCTACATTGATCCATTTATTATTTGCGGATGATTCTATATTTTTTCTAAATGGGTCTTTACAGGAATGCCAAAATGTCTCAGCGGTGCTAAACCAATACTGTTATGCCTCAGGCCAAGCAGTAAATCTAAACAAATCGGGTATTTTTTTAAGTAAAGGTTGCCCTCAAATTTTAAGGGATAATATGGCTAGAGAATTGAGAGTCCACAACTAGATCATACAAGGAAATACCTTGGAATCCCCTCGAATTGGGGAGCCTCAAAGAGACAACTGTTTGCATGGATTTTGGGAAGGGTAAACATGAAATTGGAAAGTTGGAAGGAGCAACTTATCTCAAAGGCAGGCAAGGAGATCCTCCTGAAATCAGTGGTGCAGGCCTTACCGCAATATGCTATGTCAGTTTTTAAAATCCCGGTATCCATTTGTAAAGCAATTGAAAAGAAAATAGCCAACTTCTGGTGGAAAAACAGTGATACAAAAGCCGGTCTGCATTGGAAGAGATGGGACATACTGAAATCCAGGAAAGATAGGGGAGGAATGGGTTTCAGGGATCTTATTACTGTCAACAAGACCCTCCTAGGTAAACAAGTGTGGAGATTGGTGAAAAATCCAGATGCGTTATGGGGCAAACTACTTAAAGGACTCTATTTCTGTCAAAGAGACTTCTGGCATGCTGAGCAAGGACCTAAGCCTTCATGGGGTTGGCGAAGTCTACTTATGGGAAGGGAGGCCATATCAAGCTTTGTGAGGTGGTCAATTGGAAATTGAAAAAAAATCTATATTAGAATAGACAACTGGCTAAAAAGAGGACTGATTGGGGGACCGGCAAATAGAAATGATCCACAGAAAGTTTCTAATCTAATGAACTTTGCAGGGGAAAAATGGGATGAGCAACTTATAACAAATCTCTTTGATGAGCGGACTGCCCAGGAGATCCTTGCAATTCGAATCAATCGACTGATTTCAAATGATGAACTAGTATGGACAGGGACAAAGAATGGGTCCTATACAGTTAAAAATGGCTACAATACATTCAAAGAATAGACAACAGCCAAGGCAGCAAATGAACACCCTTCCTCTTTCTATCAAGCACCAAGATCACTATGGAATGCTTTATGGAACATGAAGATCAGCCTTAAAGTTAAAATATTTATATGGAATGTATGCCAAAATGCTATCCCATCCAAGGAGAATTTGTGGAAAAGAAAGATTTTAACTGAACCTGTATGCGACCTATGTTGAGAAAGGGTGGAAACGACTGAGCACATCTTCCTCCTCTGCCCTTGGACCACACATGTATGGAACAACCCGGAAGTCAAAATCCAGATAAGAACACAAGAGATTACTCGGATCGAAGAGTGGTTGGCGCTTTTTACAAGGAAAAACACTCACTTACCGTCCTTGGAAGCGATTTCAAACCTCATATGGCATATCTGGAAGGGGCGAAATAACTTCATTTTTCGCGGACAGAGGCCGAATGCCTGTAACATTGTAGATCTGGCCAAGTTTCAGCAGAAAAGTTATGAGAAATGGGTCTATCACCACCCTCATGCAAGAAAACCAGAGAAGAATGACCTACCTCAGATCTGGGTAGCTCCGAAGAAGGGAAAAATGAAGATAAATGTAGATGGGTCAGTTGGTGAGGCTTCAACAGAAGGAGCCATAGCCGGCATCGTCTGCGACTCCTCCGGAACTCTAGTCGACGGCTTCTCCAGGTCAGTTCGCGTGGATTCGGTAGCTCAACTCGAAACCCTAGCTCTGGTTGAAGCGTTGGAGTTCATAAAGAAGAAAAAGATGGGTGCTGTTTCGATAGACTCAGATTGCAGAAGCCTCGTACGATCCTTAACAGGAGAAGAAGACTTTAACTGGGATGCACGTGCTCCCTGGTCAAAGTGCAAGGAGTTGCTGCAGACTTTACCTTTGTGGGCATTCAATTTTGTCCAAGAGCTGCAAATGGAGTAGCGGACTGGGCCGCGCGTGCGCATCAGGACAAGAAGTTACCGCCAAACTAGATTTGTTCTCCTCCTCCGGCACTTTGGGCCTTGCTATGTCACAACGCCCCACTTTTGGGTGCTGCTGGTCCTGCACCAATTTTCATATAAATAAATAAATCTTCGTTTTCGACCAAAAAAAAATAAAAAATCAACGTATGACTTCATTTTATCATTATCGATAGGCAAATCTAAGCATGCAATCTTAATTTACATTTGATGTTATGAAGCTTTATCATGACAATGGATAATTGAATGCTTACAAATCCAAGGTGCACTCAAGGCACTTCTATGCATCTTTATGACGTTTAAAATTAAAAGGCTGCACTTTTTCCACTCCTCCTTTAGTTTAAACACTCCCTATTTTTGTGTTCTAACCATATTATCCCTCGTGTATCAAATCAATGGGTATAGGTTCTTAGACTATATGAAAATATTCAATATTGAATTAATTAATAGACAATATTGAACATTTTTATATATTCGGGGACTACATTTTTTTTTTTTTGGTCGAAAATGCACGATCTATTCATTTACTTAGATAAGTTCGGGGTGATTACATCATAAACATTTGCACTTAGTAAATCAATTAAGGCTAAAGGGGGGTTGATTACCTAGTTTCTTGGAAGGAAATGCTCTCATTGAGCTTCTGCAATCCAGTCGGCGGGCCTGTTGGCTTCTCTGCTGCAGTGGACCAAAGACAGGCCCGAAAAGCTTCTGATTTTCTCTCGGATTCGGTCCACCAGCCCTACCACTTCCCAACTCGGTTTTGTTCTTTCGAACCGCTTGCACGAGCAGCAAGCGCTAGATTATACTTTGAGAGTTTCAGTCGAGCGAGTAGAGAGGAAATCTAGGGTTTCCAAGAGAGCTATGGCTTCCGCTTGTTCAGCTAAGGAGGCAGCTATTGTCTTCGAAAAACTGTCCACCAGGCAGCCCCTAAAGTCATGGTAGATGCAGGCGATGGCACTCCTGTTCTCGGTCCCTCCTCTGTTTTCCCCAGGATATGGTGTTATTCAATGAGGTCTAGATGCCGTATTTCCCTGCTCTGGTGATTCACTTTCATTCTCGACACCGGAGGCGTTGAAGACACTTACGTACTCGGCCACTCCGCTACCTTCCTCGAGAGGTGGGGTTTTTGATTTGGCGCCATAGCTTCGTTTTCCTCCAAATTTGTTGTGCATTCGACGCCCGTTCGGAGCCATTTCACTTCCTTCCTCAATGGCTAGTATAGTTCAAATTTGTGCCTCTACTCGATTTCCACCGGGTCCGGTGCTTCGTCCTCCCCCCGATATGGGAAGTGTCAAGATCACCGCAGTTCTCGAAAGCTGGTTGTGTTCTCATTCCGGCCATCTCGCTCCTCTCCTCCGATATGGTGTTTCGGCTCCATCCCAAACAAAAGAGGCATCTATGTTAATGCTCAAAGCATTCAAAGGCGGTGGTTTCCATCTTTACGTGTGAGTATCTGTGTTTTTTGCTGTTGTTTTCTTACTGTTGCAACTCATGTAATTCTCATTTAGAGCTATTGCTTTGGACAGGGTCTGGTTTGGAGACAGAGGATGATGTTCAAAGACGAACCGGTTTCGATCTTTCCAAATGCACCACATCGCTGTGGCAATTCGGTTGAAATTTTGGTTACTGCTTGGGTCTTCTTTTTTCGAGTAAAGCCAATCACCAAGTCGTTTTAACCCAAGCCTTGAAATTTGGATGTGCAGGGGACTCATTCGCCATAGCTTTTTAGTCCAAGGACAAAGCAATAAAGCATGTTCGATGGTTTCAGCCTCTTTTTTACAGATTGGGCATATTGGATCAGGTACAATTCTTCTCCTGTGCAAGTTTTCCACCGTAGGTATTGCATTCTGTCAAGCATTGCAGATGAACTGTTTTACTCTAGGTAGAGTGTTTGAATTCCAGATGAATTTCCAAAAGGCTGGCTTTGTTTGATGAGAGGAAGATGCTGATGTTGTTGTTGAGATTGCTGTTTGATTTCTGTTGAATATATATCCGCTTTTCACCGAGTAGTCTCCTGATTTGTTGCTTATCCATACCAATTTATCTGCTGTAGAAGGTAATCCTATGGTAGTTGCAAGGATTTCCTTAATTTTTTTATCATCAAACAATAGCCGAAGCATTTCCTCATTCCATTTCCCTCCCTTTGGTTTATTAGAGCACTCACTTTCTCGGCTCATCTCTTATCACTTGGCCCGCCAATAGTTCCAGTCTTTAACCATTTATTCTCCCTAATCGAAATAGTCCTGTCCATTGCCAACGGTCCACATAACTTGAGGAGCTATTGAGTCTCTCCCCAAGACAATGCTTTGCCATCCCCAAGACGGTCTAGATCCTTTTCCAGCTTTCCAAAAAGTGCCTTGTGGGTAGTAAAGTCCCTTCATAAGTTGACTTAGAAGGGAAGAAGGTTGCTTGAGAGATACGTCAAGCTTGCTTGCCTAACATCGCCTTATTGAAAACTAGGAGGTCTTTAAAGCCGAGCCCTCCTTCCTCCTTTTTGAGTTTTAGGTTTTCCCATTTCTTCCAATGAATTCCAGCAGCTTTGTTGCCATTCCGCCACCAGAAGTTTGCAATTTTCTATTCAATAGCTTTGCAAATTGACACTGGGAGTTTGAAAATGGACATTGCATATTGGGGGATGGCTTGCACTATCGATTTAATCAATATTTCCTTACCTAGTTTGGACATCAAGTTATCCTTCCAACTCTCAAGCTTCATGTTTACTCTTGCAAGAATCCATGCAAATATATCTTTTTTTGAACCGCCCCAATCAGAGGGCATCCCTAAATACTTCCTTGTTTTCTCTATTTCTGGGACTCTTAGCTCTTCGGCCATATTCCTTCTCAGACTCATGGGACAGCTCTTGCTGAAATGGATTCCTAATTTGTTAAGATTTATTGCCTGTCCAGTTGCGAAGCAGTGTTGATGAAAGATAGCTGCCAAATTCTGACATTCTAAAACCGTGCCATGGAGGAAAAATAATGAGTCGTCCGCAAAAAGTAGGTGTGATAATGTAGGGCAGCAACTGTTTAACTTAATTCCCCTTAGATTGCCATTCACAACTGCTTGTTTCATTAGGTTGGATAGAACATTGGCCACAAAAATAAATAGATATGGGGAGAGTGGGTCACCTTGTCGGATTCCTATGGTTGGCTTGAAAACGGTAAAGGATTGCCATTGAAATTGATGTTGAAAGACACTGTGGACACACATTACATCACCCAATGGACCCACTGATCACAAAATCCCATCTTAGTCAAGTATGCTTGTAAGAAGTCCCATTTAATTCGGTCATATGCTTTTTGCATATCAAGCTTTAAGACAGCTTGGAACTTGCTCTTCCTTTCCCGAGTTCTCAACTTATGTAACACCTCCTGCACTATCAAGATATTATCTTGAATTTGTCGTCCTCCCACAAAAGCGCTTTGTTCTTCAGCAATGAGGCTTGGTAGTAAGGGTTTCAGTCTATTCGTTATTACTTTTGAGATGATTTTGTATATGAAATTGCACATGCTGATAGGGCAGAACTGTTCCAGCTTTTCAGGGTTTGGGACTTTGGGAATGAGGGTGATTTGGGTTCTATTCATGTCGGGGTTTAAGTATCCTGTTTCAAAAAAATTCTGCACTTCTCTGAAAATTCCCTAGCTTAGGTCTGGCCAATGATTTCGGTAAAACAGCCCGTTTAACCCATCTGGTCCTGGAGCCTTATTAGCTCCTAATTGTTGCATTGCCTCAGTAATCTCCTCCATTGTAACAGATTTTACCAACCTCTGGTTCATTGTTTCATCTATCGAAGTTGGTATTTGTTGTATGACAGCTGAAAGTTGCGATCTCCCACCGATAAGTATAGGTTTTTGAAGAAAACTTTCGTCATCTCCCTTAATGGGCGATCTTCTTTCACCCATTCATCGGCTGCATTCTTTAAGAAGGTAATTCTATTTCTGTTTCTCCTCGAATAGTTGATGCATGGAAAAACTTTGTATTTCCGTCTCCCCATTTTAACCAATTGATTCTTGATCGCATAGCCCAAAAAATTTCCTCTTGCAGCCACAGCTTTTCTATTTCCTGATTTATCTGCTTTGCTTTTTCACTTTCTGTTTGTACAACACTTCCATTTGTTAGCCTTTGTAATTCATTTTTCAGCTCATCAATTCTTTGTTTTGCATTATGGAATTTGTTTTTACTCCACCTTGCCAACTGTTGAGCCACCAGCTGCAACTTTTGTACTATATTCAGCCTTTGAGATTCTCCATCAGCCCAAACCTGTTTTACCAACATCATGCTTTCCTCGTCTTCGCCTGAGAATGCTTCATACCGTAACACCCTTCTAGTGCTGTGCTTTCAGCATTATGATACATAATTCACCAATCAAGATTGCATAATCCCCTATCTAGTCTCTCTTTGACTAATTGATCTCTTGTCCAGTTATTTTTCCAAGTAAAAGCATAGCCCTTGGATTCCAAATCCATTAAGGAGTACTTGCCGAGAAAGTCCCTGAAGGTTGTTAGCCGGTAGTTTTTCACTCGTTTTCTGCCCACTTTTTCCCAGTGGTACAATACTTCGTTGAAGTCACCCAAGCAAAGCCAAGGTATATGGTAGTTTCTACTCGCTCTATGAATTTCCTCCCATAGTTGTACTCTGTCTTGAAAAACATTAGGAGCATGTATGAAGGTAATTTGCATTTGCTGTCCGGTTCCCATTACTTGACAAAGTACACTTATATAGTTGTTGGAGAATGATTCAATTGAAAGCACTACCTGATCGTCCCAAAATACAGCCAATCCCCCTGCAATTCCTTTTGGGTTCACTAAAAAACTGTTATGGACTTTCAACCTCCTTCTTACTTGATGCACCTTTTGTTCCCGATTCTTTGTCTCCATTAGAAATATGATACTGGGCATTTCTCGAGTCACTAAGACTCGTAAAGCCTGAATTGTCAAGGGTGTGCCTAACCCTTGACAATTCCAACTTAGTAGTTTCATGGCTTCATTGGTGGTTTATTAGGGCTAGCCACCAGAGCCCACTGACATGACTTCTCTACCACCTCAATCGGGGTTTCCACTAGCTGTGTACTGTCTAAAACTGGTATTTTCGAGCTTTGCGCACCATAGGAACAGAAACACTTGCCTTTTTTGACTGTTGGGTGCTTGGTGCCTTTAAATTTATGCCTAATCAGCCCTTCCTCCACTGTTGCAGCCTCTAGCATGTTGACTTCTGCTTCCTTTTGTTGCTCTTCGTAAAGAACCATAACAGATTCATCATCTATACAACAGCTCCCTCTCTTTTGAGGGCTTTTATCTCCCATGAGTTGTAGTGCTAACTGTTGTGTTGATGAATTAGTTTCCTTTTGAGTTAGTTGTTCATCATTCTTCTGTCCCCAAATGACATTTAAAGACTGATCCTGTTGCTGGTTGTCATTTTCTAAAATAGGATACATTGGAGTCTCTGGCACACTCTCGTTATCTTCTAGGATTGGCTCTTGTTTGCCGTAAAAGATTTTCCCATACGGGTTGAGATCATGCACTTCCGCTCAGAGCCAATTCCCAAATCTTCCTGGGAAGTCTTCTGGCAGCCCTGACTTTTCATAAGGAATCTCCTTACAAACAGTAGCATAATGCCCTATTTTTCCGCATGAATAACAAAAATGTGGTAATCGCTCGTATTTAAACTCTACCCATAGTTTCTTCATCTCCAGATTCACTAGAACTCCTGTGTTTAGAGGGTTTTCCAGATTCAACATCACCTTTGCTTTGCCTATTTTGTAATAACTATTGCCTTTCACTTCCAACTTCACATCTATAACATCCCCCAATTTAGAGGCTATGTCCTAAATGACTTCCTTTGTGACTCTCCCAAATGGTAGGCCATATAGATTTACCCAAAATGCACAATGAGTATATTCATAACAGATTTCAGGAGTATCAAGTTCGCATTGTTGTAGTACTAGTAAATTACTGGAGAAGCACCATGGCCCAAAGATCTAAAACCCTCTCGTTTTTTTTCTTCTTCCGATTGGAAAGCAAAAAAGAAATATCCTGGTCCGAGCTAAGTACAGTTCACCTTATCAACTTTCCACACTCTAGTCATAGTATTCACAAAGGCTGTAAAATTCACATTTGGTCTAGAGTATAACTTCCCGAACAGTGTTTTCCGGTATTCATTCAATTTTTCTTTTGAGATATTGCTTTTAATATCGACAACATCAACCTCAGACCATAACTCACCTAAACTTTTGCACAGGGCTGCTAGACAACTGTCTTCCTCCAGCTGACCTGCCATCACTTATCACCAAGACCTGATTGAAGGGAGCTCTGGATCGCTTAATGAGGATGGGAGATGGCGAAAATGGTTTCAGATGGACATGGGGAATGTGACTGGATGGATTATTGACTTTTCCAGCCGACTGTAGGACTATAGGATGAGTGTTAAGGTTTCGGTGGGTTTACGGATCAGGCAGTGTATGGATTTTGGGTATTTTAACTGGGATTTGTAAATGGGGTTTCGAAGGGGGTGAGAAATGAGGGGAAATTTAGGGTTTTACAAAAGGAAGAGACATCTTACCTTGAAGATGGGGAAGACTACCCAGCTGGTAGAGAGGGACTCGCCCTAACGCGAGAGAGAAAACCCATTTCACTCCCAAGTGGTCGAGTTGGTACTGTTGAAATGGGTGCAGAATATATTCGGGGACTACATTGAACATATATTAAAAATTTAGAGATCACATTGAATAAAGTAAAATTTCATGGACCACATTGCATATTAAATCAAAATTAAGTTGATTGGCATGGCTTATGATGATATTCTTTTCCGCTAGTCATGTCCGTGTAGAAGCCTCATATTTTGTGAAAAGTCAACTAAAAGAACAAAAATGGTTCAATGTTTATTTATTTAAAGAATTGTACAATTAAAAATTATGAAATATCGTATATGACTGTAAGTAAACCTTGAAAATTTCGAGATGTTTCCTTGAAAGCGGTCAATCAAGCAGCATTAAGCGTAATCTCATATAAACTGCAGGATTGCACAGAGCTTTTACATTGCGCCTGATAGACTTAGCTTCACTGTACTATGACGGCTAGATTTCTTTGTGGGAGAAGTCGAAATCTCCATCTTTGTTAGTCAAAGCTTTTCTTTGCCTCTGCCTTTTTATTTTTCTTACTGATCAGTAAAACCCATTTAATGATAAAACAATTATAACATTAAACAAGGAGAAAAAGGAGAAAATAAGAGGCTGTTGAATTTCAAGTTCTTAATTTCATCAATAAGATTGAATTCATATTTGGAATTGCACAAAAAGTGCCAAATAAAATTTAAATTATGAACCAAGATTATAATAAAGTATAAGGACAACTCGAGGTCACATTAAAAAGCCCGCAACATCAGGGATTCGTTATATATAATCATAAGTGTATGTCCTCTTCCATTTTTTTCTTCCAGTTGACTGATGACTCCACCTAATAAGCAAAGAAAGTCGGCTTAAAAGGCTGACTAGTCAAACTCGGTGTGCATTGAATATTGAATGACGGTGGAGTGCAACGACTATGTAACACATCTATAAATGCCACGTACCTTTCTTTTTCACCATCATCAGCTTAAGCCTTCTTCCTTAGCAATCACACCAAACCCTTCCATTACCTTCTTTGAGTTCATATCTCTTTAATTCTTACAAGGCAAGTATGGGAATCATCAACTACTCGCGAGAGGTCACAAGTGTAATTGCCCCATCAAGGATGTTCAAGGCTTTGGTCCTTGAGTCACACAATATCCTACCCATGATTGTTCCCGAGGGCATCAAGAGCGTGGAGTTCATCGAGGGAGAAGGCGGAGTTGGTAGCATCAAGAAGACCAACTATGGTGAAAGTAAGTCGGTAGTATGTGCATTTCTACCATGTTGAGTATATACATAAACTGCAAAATTGAGGATTAAATTCTCCACTTTCATGAATTTATATAACAGCTGCCCACATCAAGTACACGAAGCACAAGATCAATGCTCTCGATGCAGATAATTATTACTGTAAAATTCGACAAGATCGACTTCATCGTAGAAGAAGTAAAATTCGTCGCAGCTGATAGCGGATGCATCTGCAAGATGACTAGCGAGTACCATGTTAAGGAGGGTGCTGAGCTGAAGGAGGAGGACATCAAGAAGGGTAAAGACAAAGCTATGGGATTGTTCAAGGCTGTCGAGGAGTACCTTCTGGCCAACCCCAATGTTTGCGCCTAAATGCTTTCATCAAAATCCTTTCTCGAGTGATTATGTAGTAAATCGAGTGGAAATTTTGTATCATATCTTCTGTTTCCTTTTTAGCTCTGCCTCGGAGCCTTTGGGTGAGGAAATGTTTGTTTCGTGTGTGATTTGAATTGTATGTTCTAAAGGATGTGATAATTGTGTGTAAGGTCATGCCAAAATAAAAAATTGAAAAAGCAACGTGCAATCCAATGTATTATAAATTATGCCAAAAAAAGATCTCCCTTCGTGCTTCCTTTCGTACGAGTGCTCGTTCCCGGTGGAGCTCGAGGCCGAGTCTCGCCTTCCCGAGATCCAGCCGAACCGCGTTTACTTCATCGATAGTTATGCCCCATGATCACAAGATGGAAAAATTGGTACACACCCAGAATTGATGCCCTGGTATTCAGGCCCTACACCGAGGTGGATCCAACCTAGTTTTTGAACATGTTGGCGTTGGTTTATGCATCTTGTCGTTCTTTGTCAGGTGCCCATTTGTTCGGTACACGCCTTCTATTTTCCCCCTAGATTGCTTGCTGCTTCTGTTGCTTCGGGGGTGTAATTTTTCTGCAATATAAGATCAAGTTATGCTCTCGAATTACAGAGAATGGGACCGTGCGACCCAATTTTTTTGTCACAGAAAGCCTGGCGTAATAAAACGGTGCGGATAGTACATCGAATGTTCAGGTTCACATCAACACCAGAAAATTGCATCAGGTTGAGTTAGGATTAGTGCATAAGTAGATTCAGCTAATACACTTCGATCTTTCTTTTTCTGAACTTTTCGAGGTCGCACGTGGATGCTCTGGATTGAATAGAAGGCTTGAATCGAAGAGTTGGCACAAAAGATGTAACTAGGTTTGATTTGAGATGGTTGTTGTTCTTGTGATAATGATAGAGATGAATTTCTTGAAATTGTCAAAACTTTGGGGGATCAACTGCTGGAAAATTCAAAAGCTTGTGCTTATGGCAATTCCGATCGAAGTCAGTCGCCACAATACGTGCAGGTCAGGAACTTGCAAGTTCAGCATAAATTCATGGTGTAGTTACGCCAGGAATAATACCATCGGATTCAACACATCATACATGGGCATACGATCGCGATCCATTAGTTTTAAGCTTAAAGCAAACAAGTAATAACATCTCATGATGTAGGACAGGTTACTCCGATCGAGCCGGATCGAGTAAACATAATTTACCGGTTTATCTTTTGAAATTCGAGCTCAACCCAATCCGATACTTCAAAGCTTGAACCGGTTCTTTTTTATTAATGAGTAAAAAAACAATATGAAAATTAAGTTTTGATTTCCCAACTAGAAAAACATCACTTTCTTATTTCATAAATAAGAATCATATGTGAATTTATGTGTGAATATTTATATCTTGTGAAAGTTTCAGAAAATCAAGGTTAAAAAAATCGAAATGTGTAGGCCATGAGATCTAAAAAATAAAAAGCAAAAAAAAAAGGTAGAAAAATGGCCAATGCCATAAAAAAACCTCAGACTATACAGATACTATAATTTTTTTTATAGTATCACTGAAAATTCTAAATTTTTGCATTGTGGCACAAATACTTTAAACTCTTTTTGTCATAAAAAAAACCCTAGACTTATATTAGTGTGACAAATATATGCTGGATGAACCTTTTATAGAGGGTACATGCGACAAGTTTGAACTTTTTAGTGACACACAAAATTTTGGGTTATTTGGGTAATAGTAGGTATAATTTGGAGTTTTTGGTGATAAAAAAAACCTTAAGGGTATTTGTGTCACATTGGAAAAATTTTGGAGCTTTTGGTTACACAAAAAAAGTAAGTAATATTTGGTGTTATAATAGGCATAGTTTAATATTGTTGGCAGCACAAAAAAATCGAAAAAGGTCACCGTAGACATTTTTTCATAGGAAGTTTTTGAGAATGCTTTTTGGCTAAAATAAGAAAATAAAGGTCCGAATCCTTCCTAGTTTTCGTGAGGGCCACCCCGGCTTGAAGTTATTACTTGTTAATGGGCTCCTTGAGTGCTCTCGGTGGACAGTCTTGCCGGGTGAAAGTGCTTGTAAGACAATTCTAGGTTATGGTCACAAGAGATTTTTGTCGATTTTAAATGGCAAATCTTGAGGGGATGATGAAATTTCCTCAGTGAGTGTTGGGATCAACATTTCATTAGTGCAATTTGGTCGCTATTCTTTTATAGTGAGTTTAGAGATTGGTATTTCCGAAATGTGCTTTAGATTGATAACTAGGGATCAAATTGCCCTCAGTAATTTAACCTAAATGACGACATTATGATAGATCTCTCTGACCGCCTCCCCCTCCTTTTGTCTGTAGCCAGAAAATGTTTTAATTCGTTCGAAGCTTTTCCTACTACACCAACGAAATGTAATTCTTCATGTTTGATGGCGATTTGCCTTTTGTATTGAAGCCCTAATGCCGTGGATTCCTCGCAGGATATATGTAAGAGTTATAGACCCATGTGACTTGTTATATTGCTTGGTGAGATTCGATCACTAGTTGAAATTGGACGAAAGGTAACACGGTATTTGAATTCGAAGAATTTCAAAACATGACTCGTTTCGTTAGCATCACGTACGGCAAATACATTTCTGCTGTTCCACTCCAAGAATGTATGAAGTCAAAATCAACTCTGGCCGTCAAAATCAATTGGCTTTGAGCTGCGACTAGTACTCTTTTTCTCCTAGATTTGTGTTGAATTTTCTCCTCACCCTTTCAGCGCGGCAGGGCAACCTATGTCTATCTGGAATGAAAACTAATTCAACAGATATGCCTTATTTTTCTTCTATAAAGATAATGGTTGTGGGTCCCGTAGACTAGAAGAAAACGAGGGTTTTCTTTTCCTTTTCATTTTTTTTAATTAAATTTGCCACGTAAGAATCAAAGAGAGAAATGAACTCGAAAGGGTGTAATGTGATTGCAATTGATAAAGAAGGCTTGAGCTGATGAGGATGAATAATAGAACCAGTCGGCATTTATAGGCGAGTAGAAGCTTGGCACTTCATCTCATTCAAAGGTCGAAGCTCTCCGAGTTGGAATAATGAGCCCTTGCTCGAAGGGCGGGCGGAGCCACCGGTCCTCTAGAAGGTCAAGGAAAGGGACACACCGTTATAAAATGAAGAATTTTATAATTTTTGCAAGCATCAAGAAAACTAACTTTGCCGAAAGTAAGACTGATCATACATGAATAATTACCGCCTATTGATACAATGTTACGAATTATGGAACTCACTATTATTTGCTTTTCATAAATTTGCTAATAGGTTCCCCCATCAAATACACCAAGCACAAGATTGATGCTCTTGACGTGGACAATTGTTATTGCAAATACACTTTGATCGAGAGCGGCGTCCAATTCAACAAGATCGACTTCGTTGTCTATGAGGTGAAATTCATCGCGGCCGACGGCGGATGTGTTTGCAAGATGACCAGTGAATACCATGCTAAGGAAGGTTGTGAACTGAAGGAGGATGACATCAAGCAGGGCAAAGAGAAAGCCATGGGATTGGTCAAGACCGTTGAGGAGTACCTTTTGGTGAACCCCGATGTTTGTGCTTAAATGCTCTTTCTTTCAATTTTCAAAATCCTTCTGAGGGATACTATAAAAATTGCATTCACAATTTATATTGTATTTTCCTTTTTCTTCTTCTTGTGGATCCACCACGGAGTTGTTTAGCGTGGCAAAGGTGTTTTGGGTGTGATTTCTATCTTCTAAAGGATTTGATGGTCGGGTGTGTAAGGTCAAGTGGAAATAAGACTTCAAAGAGGACAATGACCAATTCAATAAATTAGATTGCCATATTTTTGATTTTGCCTTCCCAAAAAGAAAAGATCTCTCTTGGTGATTATCGAGGGATCTTTACTATGTTTCCACAACTTCTTGTGACTTCAATTTAATTCAAAGACAGAATTAGAGGTGGCAAAATGGGTCTAAATCCCATTTTTGATTCATATTTAAGTGGGTCAGGTCATTAATTTGAAAAACAGGTTCAAATGGGTCAAAAAAATAAATTCCTAACTCTATATGAGTGTTAATGGATTGGGAACACATCCACTTGAAGCGCACTTTCATTGCAGTACCTAGGCATATTTCAGGATCTATGGCCACAACCTTTGCTATCTTCCATGTGGGAAAAAGTTGATGGAGCTTTATGAGCAAGGACGTGGTATGCCTCGATTTTATAGAACCATATTCATTTCAAGACAAATGTCGGACAAGTCCATGGTTGTGTTTTTGAACTTTTTACTTGTCAATTTTTACTTCATCTCTTCTCTGCAATGGCGAGTCCTCCTCTACCTGCTGTGTGGAGCGGAGACCGATTGTAAAGTCCGTGATCCCCCCCGCTCTCCCTGCAATGGCGAGTCCTCCTCTACCCGCTGGGTAGTCTTCCCCATCTTCAAGGTAAGATTTGTCCTCTATGTTGCCAACCCCTAAATTTCCCCTCCTTGAGTTGCAGAATGGCGTATCCACCTTCATCAGCAGGATAGTCTTTCCCATCTTCAAGTCGGCAGTATCAGTCGATTTCCATCACACCATCATATCTTCCCTTGTATCCAAACCCACCTTGTGATACCCTAACCCTAAACACTGACTGAACATCCACCCTATTGAAACCCTAATTCCTATCTCACCCTCCTGGGTTTGTAGATAGTACCCCTCATCGTTTTTCTTCAACCCATTTTCGCAATCACCCTTTGGAGCTCCCTTCAATCAAATCCAGGTGTTTCGAGATGAAAGGTCACCTTGAGGAAGAACGGCGACTAGCTGCACTGTGCAAAAGCTTAGGTGAGTTATGGTCTGAAAATGATGTTGTCAATATAAAAAGTGCTATATCAGAAGAAAAACTGATGAAATGTCGGAAAACAGTATTTGGGAAACTGTACTCTAAACCAAATGTGAATTTTACAGCTTTTGTAAATACTATGACACGGGTATGGAGAGTTGACAAGGTTACATGTACTCAACTCGGACCAGGATATTTCTCATTCGCCTTCCAATCGGAAGAAGATAAACAGAGAGTGCTAGATACCAGGCCATGGTGTTTCTCTAGTAATTTACTAGTACTACAAGAATGTGACCTCGATACCCCTGAAATTTGCTATGAGTTCAACCATTGTGCATTTTGGATCAATTTCTATGGCCTACCGTTTGGGAGAGTCACTAATGAAGTCATCCGGGACATAGCTTCTAAACTGGGGGAAGTCTTGGAGGTTAAAATGGAAGCGCGAGGCAATAGTCATTACAAAATTGGGAAAGCAAAGGTGATGTTGAATCCGGAGAATCCGTTAAAGACGGGAGTCCTTGTGAATTTAGAAAGGAAGAAGTTGTGGGTAGAGTTCAAATATGAGCGTCTACCACATTATTGTTACTCATGTGGAAGAATAAGGCATTATGCAACCGTGTGCAAGGATATCCTTTATGAAAAATCAGGCCTACCGGATGACTTACCGGGAAGATTTGGGAATTGGCTCCGATCGGAGGTGCATGAATTAAGCCCATACGGGAAAATTTTCTACGGCAAACAAGAGCCAATCCCTCAAGAAACAGAGTGTGTACCAGAAACTCCTATGCATTCGACATCAGATAACCAGCAGCAGGATTAGCTATTAAATAATACATGGGGACAAAGCAATGCTGAACAGATAACTCAACAGGTAACTAATCCATCTACACAGCAGCTAGCATTACAACTAATGGGAGATAAATGCCCACAAAAGAGGGGGAGTTGCTGCATTGATGAAAAATTAGTGATGGTTATCTACGAAGAACAACAAAAGGTAGCATAAATCAACATGATAGAGGCTGAAACAGGGGAGGAAGGGCTGATCAGGCGAAAATCAAAAGGAACTAAGCATCACTCAGCGAAAAAAGGTAAGCGTTTCTGCCCATATGGTGCACAAAGTTCGAAAACACTAGAGTTAGATAGTACTCAGCTGATAGAAACACCGATTGAGGAGGTGGAAAAATCATGTCAGTGGGCTTTGGTGGCTAGCCCTAATAAGCCACCGAAAAAGCCATGAAACTATTAAGTTGGAATTGTCAGGGGTTGGGCACACCCCTGACAATTCAGGCTTTGAGAGTCTTAGTGACTCAAGAAAGGCCCATCATTTTATTTTTAATGGAGACCAAGAATCGAGAGCAAAAGATACAGCATATAAGAAAGAGATTGAAATTTCAGAACTGTTTTGTAGTGAACCCAGAAGGAATTGCAGGGGGTTTGGCTATTTTTTGGGATGAACAGGTAGTGCTATCAATCAACTCATTCTCAAATGACTATGTAAGTGTTCTATGTCAAGTAAAGGAAAGCATAAAGCATATGCATATCACCTTTATACATGCCCCTAATATATTTCGAGAAAGAGTACAACTATGGGAGGATATTTATAAAACTAGTAGAAGTTACCACTTACCATGGCTTTGCGTCGGGGACTTTAATGAAATATTGTATCATTGGGAGAAAGTGGGCAGAAAACGAGCGGAAAACTACCGACTAACAGCCTTCAGGGATTTTCTCGGCAAGTGCTCATTAATGGATTTGGAATCCAAGGGATGTGCCTTTACCTGGACAAACCATCAAACAGGAGATCAATTCGTTAAAGAGAGACTTGATAGGGGATTATGCAATCTAGATTGGAGAATATCTTATCCTGACGCCGAAAGTATAGCACTACCAGCTATAGGATCTGATCACACTATTATTATCTCTTTACATGCACGGAACGGTAAGAAAAAGAAGGTATTTCGCTATGAAGCATACTGGGCAGAAGATGAGGAAAGCACGCTGATCGTTAAAAAGGCATGGGATGAAGGGGAATCTCATGGGTTGAACATAGCACAAAAGCTGCATATGGTGGTAAAACAATTGGCATAGTGGAGCAAAACAAGATTTCATAATGCAAAACATAGAATTGATGAACTGCAAAAGGAATTACAAAGGCTAACAAATGGAAATGATGTACAGACAGAATATGAGGCAGCAAAGGGGTTCAATAAGGAAATAGAGAAGTTTTGGCGTCAAGAGGAGATGTTTTGGAGGATGCGATCACAAATCAACTGGTTAAAATGAGGAGACAGAAATACATAGTTTTTCCATGCAACCACTATTCAGAGAAGAAATAGAAACAAAATCACCTTACTGAAGAATGCCACTGATGAATAGGTGCAAGGAGATCAGCCTTTGAAGGAGATGACAGCAACTTTTTTCAGAAAACTCTATTTGTCAGTGGGAGCGCGTGACTTTCAACCTGTCATACAACAAATTCCAACCTTAGTAGATGAAAGAATGAACCAAAGGTTGGTCAAATCTGTCACTATGGAGGAGGTTACAGAGGCAATGCAGCAATTAGGAGCTCACAAGGCTCCAAGACCGGATGGCCTAAATGAGCTGTTTTACAAAAAACATTGGCTCGATCTAAGTCAAGGGATTTTCAGCGAAATATAGCAGTTTTTTCAAAGAGGGGCAGCTGTTGACACCTACTTTTAGAAAAATAAAATTGTGTTTTGAACAAATAAAAGGAAAAATTAAAAAAATGGAGGAAATTGATTTGATTGATTACGTATGGAAATTTGAAATTCTGATGAATATTCAGATTTTGATAAATGCAGAAACAATTAAAAATCAGGTGAACAAAGGGCAGGGATTTTGATAAAATGGAATGAATCAAGTAAAATCGAGCTGATTACGAAATCACATTTCGATTTGCACGCTTGATTTGATGCAACAAAAGATGGAAGTTTGAAATATGCCATACAAAGCAGCTTCTCGGAACCACTATAAAAGGAGACCAAATTTTGTGAAAAAGAGGAGGAGAGTGGAGCTCACAAGGGGAAAAAATGGAAGAGGCACACACCCTCAGGGATCTCGGATGATGGTGTAGTCTTCTTGACAACGTTCCACGTTCATCATGCTTCATGGATATTGACGACAAGCATAAAGCTAAGTCAAGCTTCCTTTTTTTTTTGAAGTTTGATTGTGTGCGATTCCAATTTGCTATTCAAACTAAGGTGATTTTATTTTTGTTTCTTGCCTAGATTAAACTCCTACATCTCCGACGATAATTCCAGCAGCGAGACATCGAAGTGGCCAACGTACCTAAGCGCTGATTGCCATCCAGTGATTTCGCTGTGATAAAACCGGGTTGTTTCTCTCCCTATTAAAGTTGTTCATCCCATATTTTCGGTATTTACTTTGTTTTGTTCTGATGTTGTGGTCACATGCAATTCAATGCCGAACAAAAGGCCACACAATTCCATATTCCACCATAATTGACAAGAGAGAGACGACAAGAGAAGGGGGGCGTCCACTCAAAAAGTTCTCGGAGGAGACTAGTGAATGGTCAAATCAAGAACTAGCCATATGCCCACCAACGCTGCTGCGAGTCCCCTCCTTTAGGTAGTTTAGTTTTAGTTTTATTTTTATTTCTTTCTTTTGTTTATTTTATGTTATTTTATTGTGTTTTAAATTTTGTTATTATTGTTTAAGTTAGAATATGGTATGTCAATATTCATTTCATGAATTCGTATTTGTCCAAATTATTATAATTATTAATTTGATCCGTAAGACGTCGGATCATTTTTTTTAATTATATTAATTTTTGGGCTTTTTGATAGAATTTCAATTGTTAAATCACGATAATTATTTTATTTGGTCCGTAAGACTTCGGATCAGATTTATAATTATTTTGATCTCTTTGTTGTGATAATTAGGTTAGAATAACCGTTAATTTGACCTCGTGAGACAACAGGTTATTTTTTTCGATTATTTTAATCCTTTCTTGCTTTATTTTGTTGATAGTTTAGATTTAATATTTATTTAAAAATTAATTATTTAAAAAAAAAAATCAAAATTCTGCATGAGCATATAGGTTTAGTAAATCGACATGTAGGATTAGGTTTATGAAATTTTCGTCATCTAGTGATTGTTGCTAAGTTCATTGCTCGTCATTAGAACTAGGTCATTTGATTAAATTGCATATTTAATTGTTGCATTTCTTTAATTTTGAATTTCATGGAAAATACAAAAAAAAAAAAATTAGAATAAATTCATTTCATGCTTTAGGATGGATTGCATGCTTATTCATGTTATATAGTTTAGGTCATATTGCCACGTCATGTCATTTCATGTTAAATTAGTAGCATGCATTGCACGACTTTAATTAAATAAAGTGAAAACAAAAATTGAGTGATTGCTTATTAATTAGAAATCATATCTAGGATTATTAATATGAATTTCGACCTAACAACGCAGCTTGCTTTCGTTGCTTTGAGGTAAGTCCTGCATTATTTTATTTGCTTTCTCGGGTGTTAAATTGGTGGTTTGTGCACTCGCATGATCACCTCACACGTTAGGAAAATGAATTAAAATAAAATCAAGCTGCTTGCAAAACATTTTTAAAAATTAAAAAGAAATGGTACCGAAAGGGCACTAGGATAGTCTAGTGTAACCAAGTCCCCGCACTTAGTCTCGGTTCGTAGGAGTAAAATAATTCTCCCATTATTTTGCTTAGGTGTCTAATCGACCTACCAAAAACATATTAGTGGCGACTCCTAGATAGTATTTTGCATGTTTAAAAAGTTTAGACTCAAGTCACGATTTGGTATGGGCTTGGGAGAGCCCGAGCTAAGTTTAAAAAACTTAGCAGTCCATTAACCTAGTTTTAGGGGGCAAACCTCGAAAAAATTAGGTCGCGACAAAACCTAAACCCAGACATAAACAGAACCCTTATCACCCTCATTCCCAAAGTCCTCAACCCTGAAAAGCTCGAACAATTTCGTCCCATCAGCCTATGCAATTTCATATACAAAATCATCTCCAAAGTAATGACAAATAGACTAAAACCCTTACTACCATGCCTCATAGCCGGAGAACAAAGTGCCTTTGTGGGGGGAAGACAAATTCAAGATAATATCTTGATTGTTCAGGAGGTGCTACACAAGTTGAGAACTCGGGAGAGGAAGAGTAAGTTCCAAGATGTACTTAAACTTGATATGCAAAAAGCCTATGACTGGATTGAATGGGACTTCCTACATGCATGCTTGTTGAAAATGGGATTTTGTGAACAATGGACTAAATGGGTGATGCAATGTGTGTCCACAGTCTCTTTTAGCATAAACTTCAATGGCGAAATCCTCCCTTTTTCAAGCCTACCAAAGGATTACGACAAGGTGACCCACTTTCCCCTTATCTATTTATTCTAGTGGCTAATGTTCTATCCTTCATGATGAAACAAGCAATTATCGATGGCACTCTCAGAGGGATTAAGCTAAACAGTTGCTATCCTGTATTATCACATCTGCCTTTTGCGGATGATTCAATATTTTTCCTTCATGGCATTGTTGCGGAATGTCAGAATTTGGCAGCTATCCTACACCAATATTGCTTCGCTACGGGTCAAGCCATCAATCTTAACAAATCAGGCATCCATTTCAGTAAAAGCTGCCCTATGAATTTGAGAAGAAACATGGTTGCGATGTTAAGAGTCCAAGAAATAGAGAAAATAGGGAAGTATTTAGGGGTTCCCTCGGATTGGGGAGGATCGAAAAAAGATATTTTTGCTTGGATTCTAGCACGAGTCAACATGAAACTAGAAAGTTGGAAGGATAACTTGCTGTCAAAATCTGGGAAAGAAATAATGATTAAATCAGTAGTGCAAGCCATCCCACAATATGCTATGTCCATTTTCAAACTACTTGTGTCAATTTGCAAAGCCATTGAGAAGAAAATTGCCAACTTCTGGTGGCGGAATGGAAACAAAGCTGCTGGCATTCATTGGAAAAAGTGGGAAAATTTAAAACTCAGAAAGGAAGAAGGAGGGCTCGGCTTCAAAGATCTCTTAGATTTCAACAAGGCATTGTTAGGCAAGCAAGCTTGCGCATTTCTCAGCAACCATCTTCTCTGTTAAATCAACTAATGAAGGGCCTCTACTACCCGCAAGGTGACTTTTGGAAAGCTGGAAAGGGGTCTAGACCGTCTTGGGGATGGCAAAGCATTGTCTTGGGGAGAGACTTTATAGCTTCCCAAGTGATGTGGGCCGTTGGCAATGGACAGTCTATATCAATTAGAGAAGAAAAATGGCTCAAAAGTGGTATTATTGGTGGGCCTGCAACTAGAAACGAGCCAAAGAAAGTGGGGGACTTCATAAATCAACAAGATGGGAAATGGAATGAGGCCATGCTACGGACACTGATCGATGACCACAAAGTCAGGGAAATCTTGGAAACCCTAATCGGTCTACCTTCTACAGCAGATAAGAGGGTATGCATAAGCAACAAATCAGGGGACTATTCGGTGAAAAGCGGATACATCAACCACATAAATCAAATAGCCAACCCACTAAACAATACAGCCTCATCCTCTCATCAAACAAAGCCAGACCTTTGGTGATTCATATGGAAATCTAATACTCTACCTAGAGTTAAACAGTTTCTTTGGAATGCTTGCAAGAATGCAATTCCTACAATGGAAAACCTGCATAAGAGGAAAGTAGTACCTTATCCTCTCTGCCCAATCTGTCAGAAAGAAGCCGAAAGTACATAACATGCGCTATTGCTCTGCCTTTGGACTATCCAGTTATGGCGAGCGAATCCCCTGCATATCCAGATTTCCAGAATTGGATTAACACGAGTTGATGAATGGCTTCAATCGAAGAAAGAAGACCCAAACAGAGACAAATATCTTAACTTAATTGCCACGGCTATGTGGTGCATTTGGAAAGATAGAAACCGGTTTGTATTTGAACACCATCCCCTGTCTCCACATCAAACCCTCTCCAAAGCAATAGCACTACATGAGACCTATATAAGCTACAACAGCAAGCAAGCCGCAGGTAAAAAAACAACAATCCCCACGCAGAGATGGAAACCACCGCCACTAAACACCCTAAGTATAAATATAGACGCTTCCTTTGTTGGGGAAGGCATCGAACCACTAGACCTGGAGAGGAACCAAGAGGCCAGGAACAGAGCTGAGCGAACTGTGGATGTGAACAGGGGTTTTCTCGACACCTATTCTATTGGGGGTGAAATAGAGTATCCAGCACCGGAGGATGATAGAGACGAACTCCAGAATCACATAATTCTCGTTACTGAGGAAGGTGGGGAAGGGTATTCGCATGAAGCCTCGGAACGAGAACGAGACCTGGACGAAACAAGAGAGGCAGTTCAAAATCGAATAACCCAAGATCCCGAGACATACTCCGTTGGAATCGGGAACAGGAGGGTCCTCGGAGCCTCCTCTGTCGGGGATTCAAGAGACTTACCAGATCTGGAGGAACAGGGAGAAACGGTGACCAGATCAAACCGAACAGCACCAGTTTGTGGAGAAAGTAGAGGAGGAATTGAGCACAGGAGCGCCATCGCCTGCATCTGCCGCGACTCTCGGGGCTGCTTGGTGGATGGCTTCGTGAAGACGATAGCAGCCTCCTCAGCCGAGCAAGCGGAAGCCATAGCTCTCTCTGAAACCCTAGATTTTCTTTCGAACAGCTCGATCGAAACTCTTCAAGTACACTCTGACTCTCTGTCGCTCGTGCAAGCAATTCAGGAGACGACAAAACCAAACTACGAAGTTGCAGGGCTGGTGGACCGAATCCGAGAGAAAATGAACAGGCTTCCTGGCCTGACGTTGGCCCACTATAGCAGAGATGCCAATAGCCCCACTGACTGGATTGCAAGGGCACAACGACAGCATAATCTCCCTCAAAACTGGGTGATCTACCCCCGATAGGCTTATTTGATTTACTAAGTGCTGATGCTATTAATGTAATTGCCCCGAACTTATCTAAGTAAATGAAATGAAGAGGCACTTTCGACCAAAAAAAAAAAAACCAAAAAGGAAGGCAATTAGTTCGAGGCAACAACTCACAAACTTTTTGACTTTGTTATTAGTCCAGATTATAATTTGAAGAAATTCAATAAATAATTCTATTACGTTTGTTTTTTATGACGTGAGTCAGCAATCTCAATTTAGCGTACCGTTGACTCACTATATATTAAAAGTGTTTTAATTTCATGATAATAAAAATGGTCCTTCAAATAGTTTTCTAATTGCTGTTACATTTTGATTCATCTAGATGCCCGAAAACCCTGTCGGGTGCAGATGTAAAATAAAATCAAGCCCCAAAACCCGATTTGGACCATCCTAACTAAGGGATTTCGGGACGGTTCATTACCGACCCAAATTTTTAAGTTTTTAAATTTTATAATTTTTCAGCCGACATTTTTCATGTTTAATTTGCTTCACCACCTCCTTCACCCCTCCTGCCGGACATCCATAACCCAATCCCCAAACGCACCCAGGCAGGTGCTCTCGCCAGTCAGCGTGGTTCTCACCCGTGGCTCTCGCCCATGGCTTCACGTTGCTCATATGCAATTGAAGTCCTAGCCCATGACCCAACTTTTTTTTTTTTTTTTTTTTTGGTCGAAATTATACGATCGATTCATTCACTTAGAAGAGTTCGGGGTGGTTACATCAGATAGATCAGCACTTAATAACTCCAATAAAGCTAGAGGGGGATTGATTACCCAATTTGATTGTAGTGAATTCTCGCGTTGAGCACGGGCCAGCCAGTTAGCGGGCATGACCCAACTTGAGCACAGCAAGCCGAATCATAGAGTTGCCTATTATTCATAAATATCAAATTTAAGTAGAAAAATTACTAAAAATTGGAGCTCGAGTTGGATTTGGTATGGGTTGCTAAATTAATATGCCATATAGATGGCTCAATACAGATTAACCAAGTCAATTTGAGTTAGAGCATTTTCCACCCAACACAACTCACTCATTTAATGGGCCTAGATAAGACATCATAATTCGATTTATTGGAGTTTTTAAAGAATGTGAATATCAAATTATTCGATGAAATGATATTGATTGTGTTTCTCGAAAGCACATGATGTGAATGGTGAACTGAAGCGTAGAGCTAGACATGTTATCGATTTCAAGATTGAAAGAAAAGGAAAATAGTTTGCGTTTCAACACGCTTAAACATTCTAGTCATCAGAGTAATTAAATAATTTGCGAAATTTGTTTAATTGCATGTATAATGTAAAATAGCCCAGGCATTAAGCTAACTTTTAAGCGAGATGGGCTGCAGCAACAGGGGCTTCTAATTTCTTGTTCCCCAAATCATATGCCTATCGACCCATGATTAGATGAAGCCCATCTTCTTCGCCACAATCAAAGGCTGCCCATTGGGTAACCCTTCCCCCTCGTTCTTGTTTCATCTTTCAAAGGTGGAAAAAATCCATTCGATAAAAGCCCCCCCAACATGCTTCTATGTCATCCTCGGGCCATCCTAATTTTCTCCGCATCGTTTCAATTTTATCTGAAGAGACCAAAAGAGAAAAAGGGTTTAATGACAGCCAAAAATCACACGAGCTTAATAGTCGCTATTAATAGTCGGTACGAACGTCATATTGGGAAACTAACGTAATTTAATTGGGGTTTTTTAAGAGTATGGTGCAAATTGGTTTGGGAGTGGGGAGTAATTAAGAATTGTAGTGGTTATAAGGATACACTGATGATTGATCTATAAAATTGATATTCAATATACAGAGCAAGACAGGTTGGCCATATTCATCAAAAACCCTTTACATATGGGATATGGCGATATCTACATGAAGTCATTATAACATGTCGTAGTTTCAGCCTCAGCATAATTATATCATTGTAAAGAAGTTATATCATCAAACTCGATTCGATTATTGTTGTGGGTGAGTGTAAGATTTTTAACGTTTAAGGTTAAAAACAGAAGATACTGGCTTTAACCGCTCCTCCCAAATCCTTAAATGAATAATCAAAAGAAAAGGATGAAGATGAAGTTGCAGTTTGAGTTTGAAGTGTTTTTTTTTTGGGTCGTATTGGAAGTGGGGTTGGGGCGGCGGAAAAACCAGGAGGGAAGGAGACAACAAGGTGTGTGGTAAGCGAGCCAAATGACGACATTATGATAGATCTCTCTGACCGCCCCCCGCTCTTCTTCTGTCTGTAGCCAGAAAACGTTTTAATTCGTTCGAAGCTTTTCCTACTACACCAACGAAATGTAATTCTTCAAGTTTGATGGCGATTTGCCTTTTGTATTGAATCCCTAATGTCGTGGATACCTCGTAGGATATATGTAAGAGTTATAGACCCGCGTGACTTGTTATATTGTTTGGTGAGATTCGATCACTAGTTGAAATTGGACGAAAAGTAACATGGTATTTGAATTCGAAGAATTTCAAAACATGACTCATTTCGTTAGCATCACTTACGGCAAATACATTTCTGCTGTTCCACTTCAAGAATGTATGAAGTCAAAATCAACTCTGGCTGTCAAAATCAATTGGCTCTGAGGTGCGACTAGTACTCTTTTTCTCCTAGATTTGAGTTGAATTTTCTCCTCACCCTTTCAGCGAGGCAGGGCAACCTATGTCTATCTGGAATGAAAACTAATTCAACAGATTTGCCCTATTTTTCTTCTATAAAGATAATGGTCGCGGGTCCCGTAGACTAGAAGAAAACGAGGGTTTTTCTTTTCCTTTTCATTTCTTTTATTAAATTTGAAATTTTTTCAGCTTGCAAAATTATAAAATTCTTCATTTCATAACGGTGTGTCCCTTTCCTTGACCTTCTAGAGGACCGGTGGCTCCGCCCGCCCTTCGAGCAAGGGCTCATTATTCCAACTCGGAGAGCTTTGACCTTTGAATGAGATGAAGTGCCAAGCTTCTACTCGCCTATAAATGCCAACTGGTTTCTCTTATTCATCCTCATCAGCTCAAGCCTTCTTTATTAATTGCAATCACATTACACCCTTTCGAGTTCATTTCTCTCTTTGATTCTTACGTAGCAAATATGGGTGTCATCAACTACTCTCAAGAATTCAAATCCGTCATTGCCCCATCGAGGATGTTCAAGGCTTTGATTGTCGACTCGCACATTGTCATCCCCAAGATTGTCCCCGAGGGCATTAAGAGCGTTGAGTTCATCGAGGGAGATGGTGGAGCTGGCAGCATCAAGAAAACTAACTTTGCCGAAAGTAAGACTGATCATACATGAATAATTACCGCCTATTGATACAATGTTACGAATTATGGAACTCACTATTATTTGCTTTTCATAAATTTGCTAATAGGTTCCCCCATCAAATACACCAAGCACAAGATCGATGCTCTTGACGTGGACAATTGTTATTGCAAATACACTTTGATCGAGAGCGGCGTCCAATTCGACAAGATCGACTTCGTTGTCTATGAGGTGAAATTCATCGCGGCGGACGGCGGATGTGTTTGCAAGATGACCAGTGAATACCATGCTAAGGAAGGTTGTGAATTGAAGGAGGATGACATCAAGCAGGGCAAAGAGAAAGCCATGGGATTGGTCAAGACCGTTGAGGAGTACCTTTTGGCCAACCCCGATGTTTGCGCTTAAATGCTCTTTTTCTCAATTTTCAAAATCCTTCTGAGGGATACTATCAAAATTGCATTCACAATTTATATTGTATTTTCCTTTTTCTTCTTCTTGTGGATCCACCATGGAGTAGTTTAGTGTGGCAAAGGTGTTTTGGGTGTGATTTCTATCTTCTAAAGGATTTGATGGTCGGGTGTGTAAGGTCAAGTGGAAATAAGATTTCAAAGAGGGCAATGAGCAATGCAATAAATTAGATTGCCATATTTTTGATTTTGCCTTCCCAAAAAGAGAAGATCTCTCTTGGTGATTATCAAGGGGATCTTTACTATGTTTCCACGACTTCTTGTGACTTCAATTTAAGTCAAAGACAGAATTAGAGGTGGGAAAATGGGTTCGAAATCCTATTTTTGATTCATATTTAAGTGGGTCAGGTCATTAATTTGAAAAGCAGGTTCAAATGGGTCAAAAAAATAAATTCCTAACTCTATATGAGTGTTAATGGATTGGGAACACATCCACTTGAAGCGCACTTTCATTGCAGTACCTAGACATATTTCAGGATCTATGGCCACAACCTTTGCTATCTTCCATGTGGGAAAAAGTTGATGGAGCTTTATGAGCAAGGACGTGGTATGCCTCGATTTTATAGAATCATATTCATTTCAAGACAAATGTCGGACAAGTCCATGGTTGTGTTTTTGAACTTTTTACTTGTCAATTTTTACTTTTTAACACCAAAAAGGAAGGAAATTAGTTCGAGGCAACAACTCACAAACTTTTTGACTTTGTTATTAGTCCAGATGATAATTTGAAGAAATTCAATAAATAATTCTATTACGTTTGTTTTTTATGACGTGAGTCAGCAATCTTCATTTAGCGTACCGTTAACTCGCTACATATTAAAAGTGTGTTAATTTCATGATAATAAAAATGGTCCTTCAAATAGTTTTCTAATTGCTTTTACATTTTGATTAATCTAGATGCCCGAAAACCCAGTCGGGTGCAGATGTAAAATAAAATCAAGCCCCAAAACCCGATTTGGACCTTCCTAACTAAGGGATTTCGGGACGGTTCATTACCGACCCAAATTTTTAAGTTTTTAAATTTTATAATTTTTCAGCCGACATTTTTCATGTTTAATTTGCTTCACCACCTCCTTCACCCTCCTGCCGGACATCCATAACCCAATCCCCAAACGCACCCAGGCAGGTGCTCTCGCCAGTCAGCGTGGCTCTCACCCGTGGCTCTCGCCCATGGCTTCACGTTGCTCATATGCAATTGAAGTCCTAGCCCATGACCCAACTTGAGCACAGCAAGCCGAATCATAGAGTTTCCTATTATTCATAAATATCAAATTTAAGTAGAAAAATTACTAAGAATTGGAGCTCGAGTTGGATTTGGTATGGGTTGCTAAATTAATATGGCATATAGATGGCTCAATACAGATTAACCAAATCAATTTGAGTCGGAGCATTTTCCACCCAACACAACTCACTCATTTAATGGGCCTAGATAAGACATCATAATTCGATTTATTGGAGTTTTTAAAGAATGTGAATATCGAATTATTCGATGAAATGATATTGATTGTGTTTCTCGAAAGCACATGATGTGAATGGTGAACCAAAGCATAGAGCTAGACATGTTATCGATTTCAAGATTGAAAGAAAATGAAAATAGTTTGCGTTTCAACACGCTTAAACATTCTAGTCATCAGAGTAATTAAATAATTTGCGAAATTTGTTTATTTGCATGTATAATGTAAGCTTATATTCACCTATCAAGACATTTTAAATAAGAAAGCTAAAATATTCTAGCATTGTTCAGATGTTGAAGTATGTATTTCATCGTATCCGAAAATAATATTTAATTTGAAACTATCTAACTTCTGCTTCCCGAATAAGATATAAGGCGCATAGAGATAATTGCTAATCTGGCAAGTTCTCTCTTCATTTCGTGTTGATGTACAAGCTAATCCGCGTCAACGACATCGTTTGACTTTTTTTTAAAGGGAAATAACAAAAATGTTGTCCGAACTTTGACATAATGTACAATCTAGTCTATGGATTTTTAAATTCTTAAATATGGTATTTGAACTTGAGCCTTATATATAATATGGTCTTTGAAATTTTGGCACTTGTTCAATTTAGTTCCCAGATTTGCCCCATTTTATTTCTGTAAAGATAATGGTTGGGGTCCCGTAGACTAGGAGAAAACGCGGGTTTTCATTTTCGTTTCATTTCTTTTATTAAATTTGAAGTTCTTTTCTAATTGCAAAAATTATATAATTCTTCATTTCGTAACGGTGTGTCCCTTTTTTTGACCTTCTAGATTATCGGTGGCTCCGCCCGCCCTTCAAGCAAGAACTCGTCATTCCAATTCGGAGAGCTTTGAACTTGGAATGAGGTGAAGTGCCAAGCTTCTACTCGCCTATAAATGCCAAGTGGTTCTCTTCTTCATCTTCATCAGCTCAAGCCTTCTTCACTAATAGCAATCACATTTCACCTTCTTGAGTTCATTTCACTCTTTGTTTCTTAGGAGGCAAACATGGGCGTCATCACCTACTCTCAAGAGTTCAAATCCGCTATTGCCCCATCGAGGATGTTCAAGGCTTTGATCGTCGACTCGCACAACATCATCCCCAAGATCGTCCCCGAGGGCATCAAAAGTGTCGAGTTCATCGAGGGAGATGGTGGAGCTGGTAGCATCAAGAAAACTTACTTTGCCGAAAGTAAGACTAATTATACTTGAACGATTACTGTTACAATATATGAATTGTGGGACTTAGTATTATTTGCTTTTCATGAATTGATTAACAGGTTCCCCCATCAAGTACACCAAGCACAAGATCGATGCTCTTGATGTGGATAGCTGTTATTGCAAATACACTTTGATTGAGAGCGGCGTCCAGTTTGACAAGATCGACTTTGTTGTCTATGAGGTGAAGTTTGTTGCGGTTGACGGTGGAAGCGTCTGTAAGATGACTAGTGAATACCATGCTAAGGAAGGTTGTGAGCTCAAGGAGGATGACATCAAGCAGGGTAAAGAGAAAGCCATGGGACTAGTCAAGTCCGTTGAGGAGTACCTCTTGGCCAATCCCGATGTTTGCGCCTAAATGGTCATCTTTTCAATTTTCAAAATTCTTCAAAGTGATATTATAGGAAGTGATTGGACAATTTGTATTGTATTTTACTTTTTCTTCTTCTTGTGGATCTACCTTGGAGCTGTTTGGTGTGGCAAAGGTGTTTTTTGGGTGTGATATCTATTTGCTAAAGGATTTGATAATTGTGTGTGTAAGGTCAAGTGGAAATAAGACTTCATAGAGGGCAATGAGCAATGCAACAAATTAGATTGCCATATCTTCGATTTTGCGCACCCTCTCCCAAAATAAAAAATAAAATAAAAAATAAAAGATCTCTCTTTAAGGCTATCAAGGGGATCTCTACTTTACTATGTTTTCATGACTTCTTGTAACTTCCATTTACTTCAAAGACAGAGTAAGAGTTGTCAAAATGGATCTAAATCCCATTTTAAACTCATTTTTAAATGAGCCAGGTCATTAGTGCATCGTCTAAAGTTTTAAAGATGGGTTCAAATGGGCATGTATCCAATGCCAAATCAATACACTTTGTGTCCGCGAACAACACATAAATCCAAAATAATTAATAGGAATGATTCCACTCCTAGTAATATAGCATTCAATTTCACTACCAGCGTGCAACTCACAACGACATGAATTTCATGACAAAGTGTAAGCTTCAATCAACATATGACTTCATTTTATCATTATCGATAGGCAAATCTAAGCATGCAATCTTAATTTACATTTGATGTTATGAAGCTTTATCATGACAATGGATATTTGAATATTTACAAATCCAAGGTGCACTCAAGGCACTTCTATGCATCTTTATGACGTTTAAAATTAAAATGCTGCACTTTTTCAATATTTAATAATGGTTGAGCATTCGTGTGATCACCCAATTGCATGATAGTGATTTAGGTTAAAATAAATTTAAGCTGTCTGCAAAAAAAATTTGAAAATAAAAAGAACGGTATTGAAAGAGCATTAAAAAAATCTAGTATAACCAAGTCCCGTACCCAAAGTATCTCGTTCGTAGGAGCTTGTTATTTTACGTAGGTATCTAATCGGCCTACTGTAAACTGATTAATGACGACTCCTAGCTAATAATCTTTCGCATGATAAATATTTGAACTTAAGTGGCGAATTGGTATGAGCTTGAGCTCGAGCTAAGTTTAAGACTTAGTAGTCCATTAGACAATACCCTTAAGTGGTGCACCCGAAATTTAGGTCGCAACTACGTTTAAGGTTAAAAATAGGAGATACTACCACTCCTCCCAAATCCTTAAATGAATAATCAAAAGAAAAGGATGAAGATGAAATTGCAGTTTGAGTTTGAAGTGGTTGTTTTTTTTTTTTTTTGGGGGTTGTATTGGAAGTGGGGTTGGGGCGGCGGAAAATGGCGACATGCAACGTGAACGCAGCCTGTGAAAAAACCAGGAGGGAAGGAGACAACAAGGTGCGTGATAAGCGAGCTAAATGACGACATTATGATGGATCTCTCTGACCGCCTCCCCACCTCCCCCTCCTCCTTCTGTCTGTAGCCAGAAAACGTTTTAATTCGTTCGAAGCTTTTCCTACTACACCAACGAAATGTAATTCTTCATGTTTGATGGCGATTTGCCTTTTGTATTGAAGCCCTAATGTCGTGGATTCCTCGCAGGATATATGAAAGAGTTATAAACCCGTGTGACTTGTTATATTACTTGGTGAGATTCGATCACTTGTTGAAATTGGACGAAAGGTAACACGGTAATTGAATTCGAAGAATTTCGAAACATGACTCGTTTCGTTTCGTTAGTATCACGTACGGCAAATACATTTCTGCTGTTCCACTCCAAGAATGTATGAAGTCAAAATCAACTCTGGCCGTCAAAATCAATTGGCTTTGAGCTGCGACTAGTACTCTTTTTCTCCTCACCCTTTCAGCGCGGCAGGGCAACCTATGTCTATCTGGAATGAAAACTAATTCAACAGATTTGCCCTATTTTTCTTCTATAAAGATAATGGTCGTGGGTCCCGTAGACTAGAAGAAAACGAGGGTTTTTCTTTTCCTTTTCTTTTTTTATTATTATTAAATTTGAAATATTTTCAGCTTGCAAAAATTATAAAATTCTTCATTTCATAACGGTGTGTCCCTTTCCTTGACCTTCTAGAGGACCGGTGGCTCCGCCCGCCCTTCGAGCAAGGGCTCATTATTCCAACTCGGAGAGCTTTGACCTTTGAATGAGATGAAGTGCCAAGCTTCTACTCGCCTATAAATGCCAACTGGTTCTCTTATTCATCCTCATCAGCTCAAGCCTTCTTTATCAATTGCAATCACATTACACCCTTTCGAGTTCATTTCTCTCTTTGATTCTTACGTAGCAAATATGGGTGTCATCACCTACTCTCAAGAATTCAAATCCGCCATTGCCCCATCGAGGATGTTCAAGGCTTTGATTGTCGACTCGCACATTGTCATCCCCAAGATTGTCCCCGAGGGCATTAAGAGTGTTGAGTTCATCGAGGGAGATGGTGGAGCTGGCAGCATCAAGAAAACTAACTTTGCCGAAAGTAAGACTGATCATACATGAATAATTACCGCCTATTGATACAATGTTACGAATTTTGGAACTCACTATTATTTGCTTTTCATAAATTGGCTAATAGGTTCCCCCATCAAATACACCAAGCACAAGATTGATGCTCTTGACGTGGACAATTGTTATTGCAAATACACTTTGATCGAGAGCGGCGTCCAGTTCGACAAGATCGACTTCGTTGTCTATGAGGTGAAATTCATAGCGGCCGACGGCGGATGTGTTTGCAAGATGACCAGTGAATACCATGCTAGGGAAGGTTGTGAACTGAAGGAGGATGACATCAAGCAGGGCAAAGAGAAAGCCATGGGATTGGTCAAGACCGTTGAGGAGTACCTTTTGGCCAACCCCGATGTTTGCGCTTAAATGCTCTTTTTTTCAATTTTCAAAATCTTTTTGAGGGATACTATAAAAATTGCATTCACAATTTGTATTGTATTTTCCTTTTTCTTCTTCTTGTGAATCCACCATGGAGTTGTTTAGTGTGGTAAAGGTGTTTTGGGTGTGATTTCTATCTTCTAAAGGATTTGATGGTCGGGTGTGTAAGGTCAAGTGGAAATAAGACTTCAAAGAGGGCAATGAGCAATGCAATAAATTAGATTGCCGTATTTTCGATTTTGTCTTCCCAAAAGGAAAAGATCTCTCTTGGTGATTATCAAGGGGATCTTTACTATGTTTCCACGAATTCTTGTGACTTCAATTTAATTCAAAGACAGAATTAGAGGTGGCAAAATGAGTCTAAATCCCATTTTTGAAAATTTGCAGACGTTCCCTTCACCCGATAATCTAATATTTTTCTTGTTCTTAGATAATCAATTCTCTTTGAAAGCAGTCAATCAAGCAGCATTAAGCGTAATCTCATATAATCGATTCTCTTTGCTTTACCTTTGTCTCTCTCATTTTCCTACTGATTTGTATGATAAAACAATTACAACATTAAACAAGGAGAAAAAGAAGAAAATAAGGGGCCGATTTCAAGCTCTTAATTTCATCAATAAGATTGAATTCATATTTGGAATTGCCCGAAAAGTACCAAATAAAATTTACATTATGTGTTAAATTATGTCTCGAGTTTGAGCGTTTATAAAATGCAATTCGTCGAAGACGTCCCTCTATACGTAGAAGTCGAAAGTTTGTTACGTGGGCCCAAGCCCACACACTCTCAACCTTCACGCGGATTTCCTGTTCGGCCATGTAAAAGAGGAAAGAAGATTGGCCGAATCCTCTCTGCCGAAGAAGCCCTCCTGCACGTGAAAGATTGGAAATTGGTGGGCCCAAGGTCAAACTTTTGACCTTGGGCACATATATATGTATATATATATATATATATATATATATATATATATATATATATATATATATATATATATATATGTACGTAGACAAATCAGTAGGGTTTTTCGGTGGATGGCCGCTGCACGTACATGCCGAGAGAAGGAATAAAAAGCCGCACGTCCGAAGCCGCAAGTCCTCCGCACGAAGCTTTGAAGAGATACGCGAAGTCGTACGTAGAGCGTATTGTGTTGAGCTTGAACGCGCGGTAACTTTGTGACTTGAGTTTATACCAAGTGAGTTGTTTATTTATAAACACTTTGGGTTTGGGATAAATTGGGGTTTGGGAAACACCGAGAGAGTGTTTGAGTGACTTGAGTGTGTAATCTCCTCGTATCGCTTGATCTATAGTGAAATTCGCTGCTGCTCTCCCCGTGGACGTAGGTCTTTACGACTGAACCACGTAAATCTGGTGTCCGATTTATTTTTCTTTTTCTGTCTATATTATTGTTCGATCGCTCGCCCTATCGCAACATTATGAACCAAGCAAGATATATAATAAAGTAAAGGACAACTCAAGGTCACATTAAATAAACCCGCAACATCAGGGATTCGTTATATATAATCATAAGGGTATGTCCTCTTCCATTTTTTCTCTTCCAGATGACTGATGACTCCACCTAATGAGCAAAGAAGGTAGGCTTGAAAGGCTGACTGGTCAAACTCGGTGTGCATTGAATATCGAATGACGGTGGAGTGCATGACTATGTAACACATCTGTAGATACCATGTGCCTGTCTCCCTCACTATCATCAGCTCAAGCCTTTTTCCTTAGCAATCACACCAGACCCTCCCATTACCTTCTTGAGTTCATATCTCTTTGATTCTTACGAGGCAAGCATGGGAGTCATCGCCTACTCGCAGGAGGTCACATGAGTGTTGCCCCACCAAGGATGTTCAAGCTTGATTCCTTGAGTCACACAATATCCTACCCATGATTTTTCCCGAAGGCATCAAGAACGTTGAGTTCATCAAGGGAGATGGGAGAGTCGAAAGCATCAAGAAGACTAACTTCGGTGAAAGTAAGTTGGGTCGTAAGTGCATTTCTACCATGTCAAGTCTATATATTAACAGCAAAATTGAGGATTAAATTCTCCACTTTCATTAATTTATGTAACAGTTGCCCACATCAAATATATGAAGCACAAGATCAATACTCTCGATGTTTACAAGATGACCAGTGAGTATCATGTTAAGGAGGGTTCTGAGCTCAAGGAGGAGGACATCAAGAAGGGTAAAGACAAAGCTATGGGATTGTTCAAGGTTGTTGAGGAGTACCTTTTGGCCTTGGGATAAGTACACTAGAAGTGCCAAAAGTTGTGTACAATATTCACTTTGGTGCCAAAAGTTTCTTTTGGATCACTTAAGTGATTTTTTTTTTCAAAAAAACAATCATTTAAGTGTCAATTAGGTTGTCAGAAATTCGACATTGCCATATTTTATTAATTTCCTGATCCTACATAGTTCACTAATGTGCCTAGTTAACATATAACACCTAAATGATGCTGTATAAACAAGTTGATGTGTGATCATTTGAATACCAATTATTGTTAAAAGTGATTATTTAAGTATCCATCGTTAGTAAAAAAGATCACTTTAGTACCAATTATTGTTAAAAAGTGATCACTTTAGTGTCAATTTCATTTAAAAGTTGATCATTGTGCGATGTTGTTTTGGATGTCCATGTGGACTGGATTTTCTAAAAAATGTGTCAAATCATATTAAAATTTTAATTATAAATGTTAAGTAATCAATTTGGCCGGAGTATCTCACTGAAAGCACTTAAGTGACCATTTTTTCTCCGATTTGGTATGTAAGTGAGCTGGCAAAAACTTTTGACACCAAAGTGAGCGCGGTACACAATTTTTGGCACTTTCAATGTACTTATCCCTTTGGCCAACCCCAATATTTGCGCCTAAATGCTTTCATCAAAATCCTTTTTTTAGAGTGATGATATAGTAAAGTGAGTGGAAAATTTGTTTCATATATTATGTTTCCTTTTTGGCTTTGCCTCAGAGCTTTTGGGTGACGAAAGGTTTGTTTCTTGGGTGATTTGTATGTTCTAAAGGATATGATGGTTGTGTGTAAGGTCACGCCCAAATAAAAATTGAATAAGCAATGTGCAATCCAATGAATTATAAATATTACCCAAAAGAAGATCTCACTTTTTGTGGTTGCGAAAAATCAATAATTCAAGAGTTATAGTGGTTATAAGGATACAATGACAATTGATCTATAAAATTGATATTCAACATAAAAGCTAGACAAGTTGGCCATATTCATTAAAAAATAAATAAAAAAGAAAAAGAAGTTGCGTTAGCCACTGCTCCCAAATCCTTAAGAAAAAGGGTGAAATTGCATTTTGAGTTGGAAGTGGGGTTGGGGCGGCGAATCTTAGGGCCCATTTGGTTTGGGTTTGGAGAAATGCCCTTAGGATAATGCAAATACCTTTGAGGTAAATGGGTTTTCCGAAATGCTAGACTGTTTGGTAAACTATAATTGAAAAGTGCTTTAGGGAAATGCAAGACTGTTTGATAAACATATATTTGAAAAGCTCTTTAGTGTTACCAAATTAAGTTTTTTAGTTTTAGTATTAACAATGACTATATGACCTTTTACATTTTTATGTTGAGAGTAATGTAAAAGATATATATTATTAAATTTATTTAAAAAATTATATTAAAAGAATTTGATTATATATTAGATGCAAAGCTTAACTTTTGGCCTAGGGTTCTTTTAGGTTTGTTTTCAACTTTGAATAATTTTTTTTAATTATTGTAGTATTAATCATCTTCGTTAATTAATGATCATTCTAGTGTATTGATAAAAAGTTGGGCTATTGATTGTCAAAAGATAAAAACGACAAAAGAAAAAAACAAAAAAGGTGAACCCAACATTTGCAAAGGGTTTTTATTATTTTAAAAAAATAAAAATAAAATCTGATGAAACTCCATCGCTAATCAACGGCGGTTGGAGGTGTGGGGAAGATGATCGGTTTAAAAAAGAAAAAAGAAAAAGAAGTCAACGGATGAATAGTAGAGGTGGACTTGCATTTCCGAAATGCTAAAAGCCCAAAGTAGGTCCCCACTTGCTTTAGACTTTCAGCATTTCAAAGGCCTTCATTTGGCTAAGGACACCTCAAATATTGAATCAAACACCTAAATTTTTTCTCAAAAGGCTTTCGAGGCTGAAAGCCCCTTGAGAATGCTGAACCAAATGGGGCCTTAAGTGAAAAGCGCAAGAGAATGGTGACGTGCAAGGTTTACGCAGCCCGTGAAAAAGTCAGGGTGGAAGGAGAAAGGGTGTGTACTAAGCGAGCCAAATGACGACATTATTATGTGAGATAAAGAGAGATAATTCTCTCTCTCACTCTCGAAAGAAAAGAAAAAAGAAAAAGAATAGAGAATAAAGAAAATAAAGAATAATTAAAATTCGAAATTTTTAAAAAGAAAATAAAAATATATAAAAATTCCATTTTTTAAAATAAAAAATACAAATTATTAAAAAATTCGAACTTTTTTTCACATGAGATAGAATCACGAGTGAGATTCAAACATCAAAAAGCGTTTTCGACCATATATCACTAAATAAAAATTAATTATATTTCGATGTTTTCCTTTATTGTTAAGTTTTTTTACCGAAACAAATGCCACCCAACTTCGTTTTCTGAAGGTAATTTTGCTAGTTTGACTTTTCAAATGCCGGCGTAGCTTTCGTGCCGAATCCATGTGACTAAATGCTAAAAAAAAACCACTGGGATTCGCCTTAGTGGCCACCCTTCCAATATGGAAGTGGGAGGTGAGGGTTCAAATCCCCACATTCTCGGGGGATGGGGTGGGGACGCGTAAGTTTCAAGAGTGGGTTTCGACTCCACGCCGCAAGCAAGGGGGCAAAAGTTTGAGAGTGAGTGTAGAATAGGAATAGAGTAGGATTGACAAAAAAAAATGCTCAAAAAAAAAAAAGAAAGAAATATTCATGTTACTGTTCTGTGGATTAAACCGCAAAAGACAAATGTCTTTGTTGGGACTGCTTTTTTTCTTTTTGAAAATTTTGCCATGTTCTTTTCCCCGCCAGCTGTTTTAATACAACGGTTTCTCTCTCCTTTTTGGAATTGTCATCTTACTCTTTCATCTTTACGCAACTTTTTCATCATCTTCCCAAAGGGCGCGTATGACCTGGATTTCTCTTTCCCCTCCCCTTTTCTTTGGCTGTTCTGAACCTAAATTTCTCTCTCCCTTCCCTATTTCGTTGGCTGTTTTGATTTTCTCTTATCCTTTTCTTGCTTTCCTCTGGTTTCAAGGATTTTTTTCTTCCGATCTAGTATAGATCTGTAAGCTTCTTTCCCGTCTCTGGGAGGGTCCCATTAGATCTAGTCTAGATTTGAAAATCTTTTGCGTGTATCATTTTGGAGTTTCACTCCCCTTTGGATTTTGTTAGTGCACATATCCAACTTTAAAGGGAAATGGAGGAATTTGGTGAAGGTTTTCCTCTCACAGGACTTAGATCTATGTCTGTTTAATCTTTTTACTCTGGATGATGAAGGTGTTGAAAATGTCAAATTTGGGCACGCATTGCCAAAAGGCAAAGATGGAGATGTCGGTGCTCATTATTGAAGATGAATTCAGTGATCACAAAAGATCAATTATCAAAACAGGCCGGTGGTCACACAGAAATTAGTTCTTTCACAAATCAAATTGGATTATAAACAGGCACCCAGTGTATCTTTATCAGAAGTAAAGTGATTCACTGCCCCTTAACTCCTGTTGAGAGACATTTTCTTGATTTCCAGAGTACAGATTTATGGAAATGTATATTGAAATGCCCAATTTTCCATTGCACTTTATTTCCACGTATTTTTCTTTTCAATTATTGATAAGATGCATCCCAATGTTCACACGACCAAGGCTATTTGTACAAAAACTGGGTTGAATCCACCGCGGTGTAGTGCCTGCTAGCATGGGCATCAATTCTGGGTGTGTCTCAATTCTTCCATCTTCCATGCTATAGGAAAGTATCCTGTGATCCCAGGGGCGGAAAAAATCCGTGAAGTATATGTGGTTTGCCCTGATCTCAGGAAGGCGAGACTCTGCTTTTAACTCCACTGAGAACGAGCACTCGTACGACAAGAACATGGATGCGCTCCCCAAGCTCTCTGCCTTCGTCCAAGTCACCCCGTCCAAATCGACCTTGCAAACTTGGAATCTAGTACTCGAGACCGGGTCAAACCAACTGTGCTTTTGCCAAACCACAAGCAACGAGCCAGAGCATTCCACGAGATAAAATGTCGTCCATCCCTCAAAATTCTGAAGGACTACTGGGTTTTCCTGGGGATTATAATCATACTGTGGGTCGAAAGTGATTACCCGACATTTTTCGTCCAAGGCTACAAATCGGCCCTTGTAATGTATCAGATCCATAATCTGAGACTCAGGGTGATATGTCTGTGTTGTCCATGCCCCTTCTCTCGGATGATAGAATGCGAACGTGGCCGGCTGAACATGAACCATGACTACAGAGTTGTCAGACACAGAAGGGCTCAAAGATAGGGCGACCTTATGGACAGGATAGAGATTCTCCAAGCCAGGGAGTTCGATGGTGATGCGCGCAATCGGATTGAACAATTTGAGTCGTTGGCCCTCCTGTGCAATTGCCATCCATCCTTGGTAGCACAAGGGCCCCAGCCTGCTTGGCCAGGGTGCTCTCGGCAAGGGTGCTCTATGGACTTCCACTCTGGACATGCTCCAGAACAGCGATTGCGATTCTGAGAAACTTATCAACCAAGGGACTCTTACTTTGGCATTGTATTCATCCTCAACAGCGGACTGCCACGAAAGGCACACTGACCTCAAGATTACAAACTCCTTCGCATCTAGCCGTTCTGCAACACACCTTATTAGATCTGGGGGCAAATTCCTCCAGTCCGACATAAACTTAGTAAAATTTGACATTTGATGAAATCAGAGTTGTGTTCTGGGGCAAAAGAACTGTCTAGTGCTTGCCTTCTTATGTGGCGTTCTCTGTTTTGGGTGGGTAAATACAGGCTCAACACTCGATGAGATTCGTACGATCTTTTTGCTGGGGATCGTTTCAAAACTCTACAGTTTGTCTTGTCAACTTTGTCAGAAGGCCTGAGCTGATGAAGATGAAGAGAATGCCCGGCATTTATAGGCGAGCAGGCAAGGAAGAGTTCGCCTCGACAAATCCGCCCTCCAATTGAAGGCAGGCGTAGCCACCTGTCATCCAAGGGAAAGGACACAGCATAATCAGACATTATCTTTTTAATAGAAAAAGCAAGCATGTTTCAACTACATTGAAAACACACCGTGTTCTTTCCGCTCCCTCTATTATTAATCTGCAATCAATTTTCTCAGTTTTCTTTAAAAGAGTATATTTATTAGATATATTGATGTCAAGGAATGACTATCCGCAATCAATTTTCTCAGTTTCTTACTAATCCATAAAATCCACTTTTTTCTTTTATAAAAGAAAAAAATAATTTCTTTTTTGAAGAAAATAAAGGGTCGTCAAATTTCAAGTTTTTAATATCATTAGTAAACTTAGAAGATTGACTTCTCATTTGGAATCGCACAAAAAAAATTATTTATCTCTTATAAGGTGATTGTAAAATGATAAGAAAATGCCAATAACGCTAAATATTAACTAAATTGTGAACAAAGCAAGATTTTACGGTCCAAAAAAAAAAAAGGCAAGATTTGAAAGAAAGTAAAAGAACAATAAAAAATAATCCCATAGTTATATATAATAATTTTCTTCTGGTTTGATAATCGTATCCCCGTTCCATTCTTCTAGATGACCGACAGCTCCGCCAAATAAGAAAAGAAGAAAGGCATAAATCAAGGCCGACTTGTCCAACTTGGTGTGCTTTGAACTTGGAATGATGATGGAGTACTAGCCAATGGACTTGCCTATAAGTACATGGTAGTTCTCTTCGTCATCTTCATCAGCTCAAGCCGTTTCCTTTGGCAATCACACCAAACCCTTCCACTACCCTTCTTGAGTTCAGTCCTCTTTGTTTCTTACAGGACAAAAATGGGAGTTGTCACCTACTCGATGGAGATCACAAGCGCCGTTGCACCGTCAAGGATGTTCAAGGCTTTGGTCCTTCACTCCCACAGTATCCTACCCCAAATTGTTCCCGAGGGCATCAAGAGCGTGGAGTTGGTCGAGGGAGATGGCGGAGTTGGTAGCATCAAGAAAACCAACTTTGGTGAAAGTAAGTCGGTTCATACTCATACTTTTATCATGTCAAGTCTTTAAAATAGATCTCGGAATTAAGAATTAACTTCTTTGCTTAATGAATTCATATAACAGGCTCTCACATCAAGTACACAAAGCACAAGATCGAGGCTATTGACGCAGGTAGCTTTTACTGCAAATATACTATGATCGAAAGCGATATCAAGTTCGACAAGATCGACTTCATCACGGAGGAAGTGAAATTCGTCGCGGCTGATGGCGGATGCCTTTGCAAGATGACCAGCGAATACCACGTTCAGGAAGGTTGTGAGCTGAAGGAGGAAAACATCAAGAAGGGTAAAGACAGAGCTATGGGATTGTACAAGGCTGTTGAGGAGTACCTTGTGGCCCATCCTGACGTTTGTGCCTAAATGCTATTCTCCAAATTCATTCTAGTGACAACATAATAAAAAGTGAGTGGAAAATTTGTATCATATCTTGCATTTCCCTTTTGGCTTTGCCTCGGAACTTTTGGGTGAGGAAAGGTTTTGCTCATGTGATTTATATGTTCTAAAGTGTTGGATAGTTGTGTGTAAGGTCATGCCAAAATAAAGCTCAGAAAAAGCAATGAGTGATCCACTGGACTGTGGATTTTCCCCAACAGAAGATGTCCTTTTGTTGCCACAAAAATCAAAAAAGAAAATAAGAGATAAGAGCACTTAACGTCCTAAAATTTATTTAGAATGTACAATCGAGTTATAAACCTTTTTAAACGTGCAATTAAGTTTTAAACTTAGTAAATTTGTGAATTGAATTCCTTAAAATCTGCACTCAATTAAAGGACACACCTGGAGCATGTAAGTGAGAGTTTCAATCCCTGTGTGGAGTGGGATGACAAGAAGAATCAAGTCAACGACAGTGAATAGCACGAATGGAACATTCTCACATCAATGCGATAGTGACAAATGATCGGGCAATTCAGCTGGAGGAGACACTGCAAAATTCGACGAGCCGTTTTGGGTTAATTGGGAAAGAAATGATTAGCGCTAGCACCACACTAGACAACCGAAAAAACAGAGATACCATGTTTCAGCACGAAACCTGAGAACTCATCCAGCATGAGAGAAAAAGTCCAAGTTCCTCAATTCATTCTTGAAAATCCACCCACCCATGACGGTTTTCAATTTGGATCTCGCAAACACAAGAGAACAACAAAGAATATTGCCCAGGAAAAAGTTTTGAATCCACCGAGAGTAGAATACAATGACCAAAGAAACAGAGAAGGCAGACCTGCCAACGCTTCTTGGGACGGCAGCACCTTGGCTCTCGTGCTGGTTCTTGGCCAGGACTTCTTGATCGCCAAAAGGGTGAAATAAACTAAATCAGTGGCTTACTCGAAGTATCTAATGTGCAAACTAGCAAAGTGCTTGGCTCGAGCACTTTTGGGAAGCGATAAAGGCGAGTTCGTGCCCTCATTGACGGTAAGTTGAAACAGAGCAGAGCCACGGAAAGGGTTGGTCCCGGCCGATTTTGGAAGGCATAAACGTGCTTGGGTTGTCACCAAGGGTGGCAACACAAGGCCGAAGCACAGCTGTGGCCTGGGTTGTTGGCGAAGGATGCGAAGCTCAGAAGAGCACGAAAATAGGGGTTCTCGGGTCTCTGTATGTATCGGTAGTTCTAGGTGTATTTGGTCCTTTGCCTAGACGTGGATGGGGCACGGAATGAGCATACGAAGCTCTAGGACAGCTCGACGACGGTCGTAGCCAAGAAAAATGGCTATTTGGCGCTCGAAAAATGGTCTGTCCAAAGTAGGGGATTTCATTTGGGCTTGTTGGGAGTGACCCCGGTGGCTGTCGACTGTCGGGGAGGGATTGATGAAGGTGGTGACGTTCCTCTGGAAGCTTAATTGGTCGGCGAACACTGATGATAATCACGGTCATTGTTGAACTCGCGTGGAGCAGAAGATGAGCAGTAACGAGAGGAGTTGGCATGTAAATGAAGAGAAAAAAAATGTTGAAAAATCACGTTGGCTCCATGTATTTTTAAAAATTAAGAAAAAAAGTAATGGGCATTATTCATTTGTAGAATTAGACGGAGTTAATGGAGATACTTAATCATACCAATTTAGCCAAACAAAAATAAAATAAATTGGAGAAAATTTGACTGGCCAAAGTAAGGTAGCAGCCTGCCAGACAGTCATCTAATAATAATCTTTGTTTTGCCAAGAAGTCTCATCTAAGAAATTATAAAACGTAGAGCAGAATGTTACAAAAGAAAAAGAACGGTCGCACAAGCGAGACTTCGCCTATGGATTAATCAAATTTCAGACTGCAGTATCACGTGGCTATAATGGCCTTTGAAAAATCAATATAGCAGAATCGCCTTTCGAGAATGGAAGGACAAAATAAATTAAAAAAGGGATGAACTTATCTTTTTTCTTTTTGGTCGGTGGATGAACTTATCTTAGCTCATCCATTTTATGCTATAATTCTGGTGGAGTCAGAGCGCTGAGGTCTGGCTCACTAGCGCCACGATCACCTTTTGGACAAATATTAATTTAAAAAAAAACGTTTATTTATTAGATATATTGATGTCAAACAATGACCATCCGCGATCAATTTTCTCATTTTCTTACTAATCCATAAAATCCACTTTCTATAAAAAAAAAGAAAAATAATAATTTCATTTTTGAAAAAAATGACTTATTAAAATTAAGTTATTCCACAAGAAGAAAATAAAAGGTCGTTAAAAGTCAAGTTTTTAGTTTCACAAGTAAAAGTAGAAGATTAACTTCAGATTTGGAATTGCGCAAAAAAAATTATTTTACTTACAGAGATGATTGTAAAATGATAAGAAAGCGCCAATGATGTTAAACAAAAACTAAAATGTGAACAAAGCAAGTTTTTACGGGCCGAAAAAGAAGAAGCAATATTTGAAAGAAATAAAAGGTCACTTCAAATAATCCCACAGTTATATATAATGATTTTTTTTTTATTCGGGTTTGAGGATGATACCATTTTCAATTCTTCTAGATGATCGACGGCTCTGCCTAGTAAGAAAATAAGAAAAACTAAAACCAAGGTCGATTAGTCCAACTTGGTGCGCTTCGAACTTGGGTGATGGAGCACTCACCGATGGACTTGCCTATAAGTACCAAGTTGTTCTATTCATCATCATCATCATCAGCTCAAGCCTTCTCCTTCAGCAATCACTTCAAACCCTTCCACTACCCTTCTTGAGTTCAGTTCTCTTTGTTTCTTACCGGGCAAACATGGGAGTTGTCACCTACTCGATGGAGATCACAAGTGCCATCGCACCGTCAAGGATGTTCAAGGCTCTGGTCCTTGACTCCCACAATATTCTGCCCATGATTGTTCCTGAGGGCATCAAGAGCGTTGAGTTCATTGAGGGAGATGGCGGAGTTGGTAGCATCAAGAAAACTAACTTTGGTGAAAGTAAGTAGATCATACTCATACTTCTACCATGTTAAGTCTATATATAGACCTTAGCATAAGAAAATAACTTCTTCGCTAAATGAATTTATATAACAGGCTCCCACATCAAGTACACAAAGCACAAGATCGAGGCTCTCGACGCAGGAAGCTTTTACTGCAAATATACTATGATCGAAAGCGATATCAAGTTCGACAAGATCGACTTTGTCACGGAAGAAGTAAAATTTGTCGCGTCTGGCAATGGATGCGTTTGCAAGATGACCAGCGAGTACCACGTTAAGGAAGGTTGTGAGCTCAAGGAGGAGGATATCAAGAAGGGTAAAGACAGAGCTATGGGATTGTACAAGGCTGTAGAGGAGTACCTTGTGGCCAACCCAGATGTTTGCGCCTAAATGCTATCCTCAAGATCTTGAGTTATGATACAGCAGAGTGAGTGGAAAGTTTGTATTGTATCTTCTTCCCTTTGGCTCTACCTCGGAGCCTTTGGATGGGAAAGGTTTTTTTATGGTGTGATTTCTATGTTATATAGGGTTTGATGATTGTGTGTAACGCCATGAAAAAAATAAAACTTGAAGGAGCAACAAGCAATCCAATAAATTATGGATCTTGCTCAAGAAAAGATCTCCCTTTGTGGTCATGATGGTGAATTTTCACTTGTCTTAAAGATGAGTTGGATAAAGAAGGCAAAAGAAAGTGCAATGGAAAATTGGGCATTTCACAATGCATTTCCTAAGTGAGATAGATTGTCGTCGGATGGAAAGAAATGAAATTTAATGGGACAAAAAAGAAGAAGTCATTTCGACATCTCAGCTAGATCCAGTCATTTGGATTTGATGAAATAAATGCATTTTCTAAGTGAGAATTTCATTAAAGTCATTTCAATTCGATGACTCAGCTATGGTGGCCTTTGAAAAGCCAAACTAGCAAAATTGTCTTTCGGGGAAATAGAAGAACATTAAATCGGATCCACTTCGATATATATATATATTGAAAGTTCTAAGACTTATTAAAATGTAATTAAGCCATACAATTTTCAAGAAAGTGTAATTAAATCTAAAAAATTGTTATAAAAGTATAATTGAATCCGAAAACTTTTAAAAAGTATAATTAAATCGTAAAACGCGTCAAATTAGTCAAATCGAATCATTCTGTTGATTGCATATTTTGAAAGTTCTAAGATTTGATTACATTTTCACAATAAGTTTAAAATTGAATTTGCACAATTACAATAGGTTTAATACTTTTTTAGTAATTCTCCTAATTGTTGATTCTTCTCCATACGGACGTGAGCACGATACAATTACTGGCCATAAGTTTATTCGGTTGCACTTGTTTGAAAACAGAGTAAATTATGCCATATACACTGCAAAAGGAGTTACAATGACTCACGAGCAGAGACGAACTGAGTTCAGAACACGAAGGAACAAAAGATACGCGCGAGTGAAGAAGCGGAGAGAACTCACTGAGGGAATGTCGAGAACCAAGCCTAAAGGGAGATGAACCACGCCCGGAAAGCGAGACTCCATGGTTGGAGATGCAAAATTGCTCATGTTCTACTTCCTGGAAAATGTCCACCGGTGAAAATTTGGTTGGCCGGTGATCTTAGGCCCTTATTTGAGATTGACTTAACTATTCCAAGTCTTTATTTGAAAAAAAAGTCATTTTTGAGTTCTTTTTTGAAAAAATGGCTCCACGAGTCATTATTTAGAATTTTCTCAAAAAAGTAAAAAGAATAAGAAAATGTCACTTCAAATAATCCTGCAGTTATATATAATAAATGTTTTACTTCGGGTTCGATAAAGGCATCCATTTCCAATTCTTCTAGATGGTCGACAGCTCTGCCTAATGAGAAAAGAAGAAAGACTTGAACCAAGGCCAACTAGTCCAACTTGGTGCGCTTTGAACTTTGAATGGTGATGGAGTACTCGCCAATAAACTTGCCTATAAATACCACGTTGTTCTCTTCACCATCTTCATCAGCTCAAGCCTTCTCCTTTAGCAACCACACCAAACGCTTCCACTACCCTTCTTGAGTTCAGTTCTTTTTGTTTCTTACTAGGCAAAGATGGGAGTCATCACCTACTCGATGGAGATCACAAGCGCCGTCGCACCGTCGAGGATGTTCAAGGCTTTGGTCCTTGACTCCCACAATATCCTACCCCAGATTGTTCCTGAGGGCATCAAGAGTGTGGAGTTCATCGAGGGAGATGGCGGAGTTGGTAGCATCAAGAAAACCAACTTTGGTGAAAGTAAGTCAGTTCATACTCATACTTTTACCATGTCAAGTTGTTATATATAGACCTCGGAATTAAGAATTAACTTCTTCGCTTAATGAATTCATATAACAGGCTCTCACATCAAGTACACAAAGCACAAGATCGAGGCTATCGATGCCGGTAGCTTTTACTGCAAATATACCTTGATCGAAAGTGATATCAAGTTCGACAAGATCGACTTCATCACGGAGGAAGTGAAATTCGTCGCGGCTGGTAGCGGATGCGTTTGCAAGATGACCAGCGAATATCACGTTCAAGAAGGTTGTGAGTTGAAGGAGGAGGACATCAAGAAGGGTAAAGACAGAGCTATGGGATTGTACAAGGCTGTTGAGGAGTACCTTGTGGCCAATCCTAATGTTTGTGCCTAAATGCTATTCTCCAAGTCCATTCAAGTGATGACATAGTAAAAAATGAGTTGGAAAATTTGTGTTGTATCTTCGTTTTCCTTTTAGGCTTTGCCTCGAAGCTTTTGGGTGAGGAATGGTTTTTCTCACGTGATTTCTATGTTCTAAAGGATTGGATGGTTGTGTGTAAGGTCATGCTAAAATAAAGCTCACGTGAAGCAAAGAGCAATCCACTGAATTGTGGATTTTCCCCAATAGAAGATCTCCTTTCGTTGCCATAAAAAAAAGAAGAAGAAGAGGAGGAGGAGATAAGAGCACTAAAGGTTCCAAAACTAATTAAGAATGTGCAAACGAGTCATAACTTTTTTGAAAATCATAATTAAGTTATATACTTATTAAATTGATGAATTAAATCTCTCCACTACAATATTTAAATTAACGAGAAATACTGATATAGCCATTTCTTTTTAACTACTTGCTCAAGATATATGATGAAAGTATGTCTTTTCCTATAGATCCCTTCTTCCCCCCGGAATCTTGATGGTGAAGGCACCCTGAGCACCCGAAAGAGAGAAAAAGATTGAACACTCTGTGTTCCAAATACAATTAATCTCACGGTAGAATCTACACTCAATCAAAGGATTCACCTGGAGCATGTAAATGAAAATTTCAATCCCTGTGTGGAGATGGGATAACAAGAAGAATCACGTCAACAATAGCGAACGGTATAAAGGGAACATTCTCGTATCAATCCATAGTGACAAATGATCAGGAAATCCAGCTGGAGTAGACACTACAAAATTCAACGAGCCATTTTGGGTTAATTGGGAAAGAAATAATAAGCCCCAGCGTCACACTATACAATAAAAAAAACAGAGACATGTTTCAGCAAGAAACCTGAGAACTCATCCAGCATGAGAGAAAGGGATCCAAGTTCCTCGATTCCTTCTTGAAAATCCACCCACCCATGACAGTTTACAATCTTTGGATCTCGCAAACAGAAGAGAACAATAAAGAAAATTGCCCAGAAAAAAAAGGTTTTGAATCCACCGAGAGCAGAATCCAATGACCAAAGAAACAGAGAAGGCAAATCTGCCAATGCTACTTTGGGCGGCAGCACCTTGGCTCTCGTGCTCTAGCTTGGCCAGGACTTCTCGGTCACCAAAAGGGTGAAATAAACTGAATCAGTGGCTTACTTGAACTGTCTAACGTGCAAACTTGCGAAGCGCTTGGCACGAGCACCTCCGTGAAGAGTGGAAGGCGAGTTCCTGCTCTCAACGACGGTGAGTGTTGAAACAGAGCAGAGCCACGGAAGGGGTTGGTCCAGGTCGATTTCGGAAGGCATATATGTGCTTGGGTTGTCAAGGGTGATACACAAGGCCGAAGCACTGCCGTGGCCTAGGTTGCCGGCCAGGGACGCGAAGCTCGCAAAAGCACGAAAATAGGGGCTCTCAGGTCTTAGTATGCATCGGCGGTTCTAGGTGTCGCTCGCCCTTGCTTAGATGTGGATGGGGCACGGAATGAGCATACGATGCTCTAGAAACAGCTCGACAAGTGTCGTAGCCAAGAAAAATGGCTAATTGGAGCTCCAAAAATGGTGAGTCCAAACCAGGGGATCTCATTCGGACTTGTTAGAAGCGATGCCGGCGGCTGTCGACTGTCAGGAAGGGATTGATGAAGGTGGTGACGTTCCTCTGGAGGCTTGATTGGTGGGCAAACACCGTTGATAATCACGGTCGTGGTTGAACTCGCGTTGAGAAGAAGATGAGCAGTAACAAGAGTAGGCATGAAAATGAAGAGAAGGAAAAAAAAAAGAAAAAAGGAAAAATTGATTGGGTCATCTTTAATCTAGTGTAGGAATAACAGAATGTTCTATACCACAAAAAATATTTAATAAATAATCATAAATTATTGTAGAGTTCACTTTTTAAAGAATTTGTGACTCATAATAAGCTATTGTTATTATAGTAGCCCAAAACGATTATACTAGTAAAGCAAAATGAAGGGTGAAAAACCATGTTGGCCTCATGTATTTTGAGAAATTAATTAAAAAAAAGAGTCATGGACATATTCCCTTTATAATATTAGATAGAGTTAACGGAGAGATCTAATTGTACCAATTTGATAAATTTTAATATTTGATTGCCTTTTAATAGGTTTTTTGATTCGATTGCCTTTTCTGATCAAAAGAAAAAGTGAGACAGATGAAGTGTAGGGAAAATTTGATCTTTTCAATACGCATTTCTTTATAAGAACCATCTTGCCAAATAATACGGATAAATTTGTTCAAACAAAAATAAAATAAATTGGAGAAAAATTGACTGGCCAAAGTAAGGAAGCAGCCTGCCAGGCAGTTATCTAATGATAATCTTTGTTTTGTCAAGAAGTCTCCATCTAAGACAAAATAAAAAGTAGAAAAGAACTTAGCAGAATGTTACAAAAGAAAAAGAACGTCGCCCAAGAGAGACTTTGTCTTTGTGGACTAGAGAGAGGGATAACTGTGTCTTGCTTGGAAACTTCCGTGTGCTTGTAATTGAGAAAGGAAATTTTTATGGACATCCTTTGACCGTCACCACGGGTTGTGGATGAGAGCGAGGGAGAATTGTATCTTGCTTGGAAACTTCCATGTGCTTGTGTTTGAAAAAGGACATTTTTATGGACATTCTTTGACTCTCACACCGTGTGACCGTGATGCTAGGACTATTCTAATCCGACGGTCATTTGGATGCGATGATGTGGCTATAATGGCCTTTGAAAAGTCAAACTAGCAAAATTGCCTTTCGAGAATGGAAGGACAATATATCTGATATCAAGCGTAAAATTCATGTCTACGTCAGTTTTAAATTAAAAAAAAAAAATTAACTTTTTTCTTTTCGAAAAGGACCTTGTCTAATCAAATCGGACCAAAAAGGGATTAACTTATCTAAACTCGTCCATTTCATGCTTTGATTCCGGTGGAGTCGGAGCTTTGTGGTCGGGCTCACTAGCTCCGTAGTCACCTCTCGTATAGAGATAAAAGAAAAGTAAATTTATTAGATATATTGATCTCAAAGATTGAGAATCCGCAATCAATTTTCTCATTTTCTTACTAATCCATAATATCCACTTTTTATTAAAGAAGAGAAAAAGAATTTCATTGTTGATAAAATGACTTTTTAAAATTAAGTTATTCCACAAGAAGAAAATAAAGGATCGTTAAATTTCCAGTTTATAGTTTCACCACTATAATTAGAAGATTGACTTCACATTTGGAATTGCGCAAACAAAAAATTATTTATCTTAAAGAGGTGATTGATAATGACAAGAAAACGCCAATAATGTTAAATAAAAACTGAGATGTGAACAAAGCAAGATTTTACGGGCCAAAAAGAAGAAGCGAGATTTGAAAGAAAGTAAAAGAGCAATAAAAGGTCAATTCCGATAATCCCGCAGTATAATAATTTTCCTTTGGTTTGATAATGATATCCACGTTCCATTCTTCTAGATGACGGACAGCTCCGCCGAATAAGAAAAAAAGGAAGGGCTTGAATCAAGGCCGACTAGTCTAACCTGGTGTGCTTTGAACTTTGAATGGTGATGAAAAGAGGAAGGGCTTGAATCCACAGCAGGTAGCGGATGCGTTTGTTAGATGATGAGCAAGTACCGTGTTCAAGAAGGTTGTGAGGTCAAGGAGGAGGATATCAAGAAGAGTAAAGACAGAGCTATGGAATTGTACAAGGCTGTTGAGGAGTACCTCGTGGCCAACTTTGATGTTTGCACCTAAATGCTTTTCTCGAGATCCTTTTGGAGTTAAGACAAAGTAAAGTGAGTGGAAAGTTTGTAGTGAATCTTTTGTTTCCCCTTTGTGGCTCTGCCTCGGAGCCTTTGGGTGAGGAAAGGTTTTTATGGTGTTATTTCTATGTTATATAGGGGTTTGATGATTGTGTATAAGGCCATGCGAAAAAATAGAACTTGAAGGAGGAATGAGCAATCCAATAAATTATGGATTTTGCCCAAGAAAATAGCTCCCTTTGTAATCATGAAGGTGAATTTTCACTTGACTTCTAGATGAGTTGCATAAAGCAGAGATAGAGGGCAAAAGGATGCGCATTTCATTATATATTCCCAAACTAAGATAGACTGTCGTCAGATGAAAAGAAATGCAATTTAATGGGACAATGATGGTATAATCTAACAATCCAGAAAATAAAAGAAGTGGTAGTGAATCATTTTGCTTTTGATGAGCATACACTCGGACTTTGTATTTTTTTATCCAATTTGATTTATAAGAAATAAAAATTTTCCATTAACTGTATTAATCATAATTGAACAACTTAACATGGATTAATTAAGCTATAGTGTTCTTCTTTGAAAATCACGAAAGGCAAGCATTGTTTCCCAAATAAAAGGGAGAAAATTTAACTACCACAAAAGAAAAATAACAGGTAGAAAAAATTTAAAAGATGTAGAAGAACGGTCATGATAGGGACATTTGCCTTTGTGAGGTAACCTAAGTTTTCGGTACAGTCATTTCGATTCCATGACTTAGCTACAGTGGCAATTGAAAAGTCAAACTAGCAAACTGGCCTTTTGTAAACAGAAGCACAATATCCAGAATAAAAAAAAAAAAAAACTAAGAAGCACAATAAATAGGATATGTTATGAAATACATGAATGAATATTCATTATATTAATCTTATCTAATGTACTTATTATGGTACATTTGTATCATACATTTTAAGTACATATCCCTATATAATGAACGTTCATCTCCCCTATCCAGTACATGTATCATTCGATACATTGATATTAATGATAAGTACATTCTTGTTTTCCTATAAATAGGAGCTTAGTTTCTTGTTGTAGAGAGAGATCAGAATAAACAGTCACACTCTCTCCTCTGCTTTTTCTACTATCTTTGGTGTTCACTTGCTTTCTCTTCTCAATCTCTTCTTTATTATATATTCGCAACGCAATATTTTACAACACGTTATCAGCACGAGTATCTACTGACTGAGTAAGTAATTTCTGTAAGCATGAGAATCTATTGACTGAGTAAGTATATTTTGAAAGGTGGGTATTTTTTTTATTAATCAACTTATACTTCATCTTCTTCTATCAATTCTTCATTTTTATTTTTCTTGGCCTGAAGCCAAATCTCAAATTTAAAAGTATCCTTCTGCTCCTGAAGTGGCAGTGGATATTTTGAAATCCTTTTAATTAATTTAAGGATTTGATTTTATAAGGATTATATGCAAATTTTATGATACTCGACACTTGAAGTTGTCAATATAAATGCAAATGGAAAATACCGAGAAAAATGAAGATGTTTGTTTGCTTGATAGTGCAACAACACATTATATTTCATAGTAGACACTTTTTCTCGAGTATGACATTGCGGAAGGCACAAATCCACACAATATCAGGTTCTGTTCCGATTATTGATAGTTTTGGAATGCCACAATTATTTTGTCAAATGGCACAGTCCTGCATATTAAGAATGCATTTATAAGCATTAGATCAAAAAGGAATCTGTTCAGTTTCAAAGATGTACACCATAATGGGTATCATATTGAGACTATTTATGAGCAAGATAAGGAATATATTGACATTTCCTCTTATAAGATGGGCCTGAAGACCATTCATGAGAAGCTAGAAGCTTCTTCTATGTGTTTGTATTGTGTCATGATTAAGGCTATTGAAACCTACGCTACCACATCTTGGAGATTGGTAAACCCTGATCAGTTTGGACTATGGCATCTATCGCCTTGGTCATCCTAGCACTTTAATGATGCGTAGAATAATTCAAAATACAAAAGAGCATCATTTAAAGGATATAAATGTATTGTTGTCCAAAGATTATAATTGTGAGGCTTGCTCACAAGAAAAGCTCATTATCAAACCTTCTATGACAAAGGTTAATCTTGCATCTCCTTTATTCTTGCAAAGAATTCAGGGTGATATTTGTGGATCAATACAACCACCAAGTGGACCATTTCAATATTTTATGGTATTAGAGGACGCATCCTGTAGATGGTCCAATGTTTGCCTATTATCTACGCGCAATGACGCAATTGCATATTTATTTGCACTATTATCATATTCCAGCTATAAATGCTCCAGCTAGGATAGCTGTTCTCGAAGGACAGGCTAAAACGGATTAAAATCCCCCGCACTTGAAGTGTGGTAGACCGATAAGATCAAAAGATACCGCTCCTAAAAAACAAAGGGGAAAGAATCAGGAATCCGCTCCAGAAGAGCCTGGCGTTGTGCTTGCTCCTGAAGAGCTTATTGCCCCTGAAGAGGCACAAACCCATAAAAGGAACATCAATCCCGGGAATACTGAGAATTCCATTACATATTGTAATGAAATTTGGGATCGAAATGAAATCATCATTGATGATGCTTTTGCATTCTCAGTTGCTCATAAAATTATGGATGATGATTGTGAGCCGCAATCTATTATTGAATGCTATCAAAGACAAGATTGTCCTAAGTGAGAGGAAGCAATTAAAGCTGAATTAGCTTTCCTAGCTAAACGAGAGGTTTTTGGACCTATAACTCATATTCTCGATAATGTAAAGCCCGTTAGATATAAATGGGTATTTATCAGGAAACGAAATGATAAAAACGATGTTGTTGGGTATAAAGCCCGACTCGTTGCCCAAGGATTCTCCCAGAGACCTGGAATTTATTATAATGAGACATATTCACTTGTAATGGATATGATTACATTTCGTTTTCTCATTAGTCTAGCAATCTCTGAAAGATTGGAAATGCGTCTTATGGACGTTGTGACGGCATATTTATATGGCTCATTAGACTCTGATATTTATATGAAAATTTCCGAGGGATTCAAAATGCCTGAAGCATGCACTCCCCGCAATTTATTTTCAATAAAATTGCAAAGATCCTTGTAACGGGTTAAAGCAATTCGGTCTCATGTGGTATCAACGCCTAAGTGAGTACCTAATTAAGGAAAGGTACAAGAATGATCCTATCTACCCATGCGTGTTTATTAAGAAATCAGAAACCTGATTTTCTATTGTAGCAGTTTATGTCGACAATATAAATTTGATTAGAACTCCAGAAGAGTTAGCTAAAATTGTCGAGCAAACTAATGAATTGCTGCTCAAAAATCATGATCTTAGACCTACTGGCTCAAAAGCATTGCCTGAAGTACATGCTAACTTTGAGAAAAATACTGGCCATTTTAAGGGCTATAAGTGTATGCAAGAATATAATCCTAGAAAGGATGACAGGAAATTTAACCGCCCTATGAAATCAAACTTCGGCCTGAATCATGGTAAAGAAAAGAAGCCAAAGAAGGTGATTGATGAAAGTATTTGTCATTGCTATGGCATGCCTAGGCACTGGTCACGTACCTATCATACGCCAAGGCACTTTGTTGACTTATACCAGGCATCTTTAAAAAATACGGGCAAGCATGGTAAATCTCATGCCATTGAAATCAATCCTACTACCATAACTACCGTTGAGACCAACAATATTTCCGTTGGTGGGACTTCTCTTGCTCTTGAAGTAGCAAATGTGAAGACCTCTGATTACTTTGATGAGACATCAGATTGGTGGATGATGATTTGAATTTTGAATTTTATGATTCTAAAAATTTCCTTTTAGTTGTTTCCCTTTCAATATATTAATTTTTATTGTTCTTTGATATGGTTATGAAATACTTATGAACCTTATATAATATTTATTTGACTCTATAACTAAGATGCAAGATTGATTAGCCCCTGCAGTGGCTATATATGCATTGCACTCTTTTTTCTTTTTGTCCAGTTTTTTCCCACTAGGTTTTTCTTGCTTAAATTTTTTAATGAGGCAATTAATGCATCCATAAAAGGGAGAGATCATAACATTTGTCCTCTGCACTCTTTTTCCCTTTTGTCCGATTTTTGTCCCACTGGGTTTTTCCGGCCTAAGGTTTTTAATGAGGCAGTATCATTCGATGCATAATTCGTAATTAATACAATGAATATTCAAGGGGTAGTGTTATGAAATACATGAATGAATATTCATTATATTAATCTTATCTAATGTACTTATTATGGTACATTTGTATCATACATTCTAAATACATCTTCCTATATAATGAACGTTCATCTCCCCTATCTAGTACATGTATCATTCCATACATTAATATTAATGATAAATACATTCTTGTTTTCCTATAAATAAGAGCTTAGTTTCTTGTTGTAGAGAGAGATCAGAATAAACAGTCACACTCTCTCCTCTGTTTTTTCTACTATCTTTGGTGTTCACTTGCTTTCTCTTCTCAATCTCTTCTTTATTATATATTCACAACGCAATATTTTACAACAGGATCCACTTTGATAAAAAAAAAATTCGAAAAGCGCTCCGCCAATGTCCCTTTTCTCTCCCAAGAAATAAATTTTCATTACATTCAGGATGCGACACCTGCATTAGAATAATAAATTAAAGAAGACTACTAATATAATATTTTTAACTTAGATAGGAGTTTGTAAAAAAGAAAAGGTAGCTCCTATTTGATTGAATGCCCAATTTGGAAGCGCATGAGTAGCTCCATTATTAGGTTCATGGGCCCAAGCCTAACGCCAACCCGGATTGTGTTGAAGTAGGAAGTAAGAATTTGCGATGAAAGGGAGACATTAATTAAGACATCGCAATCAGTCTTTTCTGATGCGGAGGGACTGAGCATAAATGCATGCGAGAATAAGAGCTGCTGCTTACACTTCCATCAACGAGTTCCAACGTTTTTTTTTCGTCCAAGGTTGGACTACTTAGCCATTAGTCGATCATGCAAAATACCCATAGCTCATTTGTTATCCTTTCATGCACCATCTACGTTAAAAATTGGACCTTTATTTAACGATCGCAGCCAGAAGTCTGTCCTTTCCCCAAGGGAATCAGCTCCTCAACTTATTTCTTCGTCAGTCCTTGATAGCGCAACCAACGAACATAGAGTTATGCCTTAACAAAGGTGGTCAAGGCTGTCTGCTATTAAGCTTAAAATTTGTGTTTGAATGAGTTTAGGGTATAAACAATTCAATTTTTTTTTTTGACAAAGATTATATCCAGGCAATTTGGAGCTGAGAAAGAGATTAACTTATCTAGACTAGCCTATTTTACGTTTTCGCTCCGACGAAAACGGATGATTAACATTATGACCAAAATATTCTATTTGAATTACTTTTTCTAGAGAGGTGGAATACCAAGTATAGAGTATCGTGATAGGCCCACAACGTTTGCGGAAATTTATAATAATGGCCAGACAAAAGAGCTTTGACCGTGATTTGTCCTTTTTCCTAACCTTCCACATGATCGGTGGCTCCAGCCAAAAAGAAATAAAAGAAAGGCTGGAAAGAAATTCGGCTGCGTCCAATTCGGCGTGCTTTGACCTCGAATGATGGAATACTAATCAATGGACTTCGCCTATAAGTACCAAGGAGTTCTCTTCATCATCTTCATCAGCTCAAGCCTTCTCCTTTAGCAATCACACCAAACCCTTCCACCAACCCCTCTTGAGTTCAGTTCTCTTTATCTCTTACAAGGCCAACATGGGTGTCATCACCTATTCGCAAGAGATCACAAGTGTTGTTGCACCGTCAAGGATGTTCAAGGTTTTGTTCCTTGACTCACAGAATATGCTACCCAAAATTGTTCCCGAGGGCATCAAGAGCATTGAGTTCATCGAGGGAGATGGTGGAGTTGGTAGCATCAAGCAAACCAACTTCGGTGAAAGTAAGTCAGATCATACTCATAATTCTACCATGTCAAGTCTATATATGGACCTCACAATTAATAACTAACTTCTTTGCTCTAATGAATTTGCATAACAGGCTCCCACATCAAGTACATCAAGCACAAGATCGATGCTCTTGACGCTGGCAGCTTTTACTGCAAATATACTATGATTGAAAGTGATATTAAATTTGACAAGATTGACTTGGTCGTGGAAGAGGTGAAATTGGTTGCTACTGGTAGTGGATGTGTCTGCAAGATGACCAGCGAGTACCACGTCCAGGAGGGTTGTGAGCTCAAGGAGGAGGATATCAAGAAGGGTAAAGACAGAGCTATGGGATTGTACAAGGCTATTGAGGAGTACCTTGTGGCCAATCCCGATGTTTGTGCCTAAATGCTATGCTGAAGATCCTTTTTGAGTTATGATATAGCAAAGTGAGTGAAATGTCTCTATTGTATCTTTTGTTTTCACATTGGCTCTGCCTTGGAGCCTTTGGATGAAAGGTTTTTATTGTGTGATTTCTACATTATAAAGGATTTGATGGTTGTGTGTAAGGTCATGCCAAAAAAAAAACTTGAAGGAGCAATGAACAATCCAATAAATTATGGGTTTTACCCACGAAAAGATCTCCCTTTGTGGTCATGAAGGTGAATTTTGACTTGACTTATAGATCAGTTGCAAAAAGAAGAGATAGAGGGAAAAATGAATTAATCCAATTTGATTTGTTAATTTTTTTTCCACTAATTGTATTCATCATAACTATGCAACTTAAAATTGATGAATTAAGCTGTAGTATGCTTCTTCGCAAATCCTGGAAGCAAACGTTGAGATTGTTTACCTAATTAAATCCATCCTGCCAAACAAAATGCAGAAAATTTGGCTAGAAAAAAATAAAATAAATAAAATAAAAGGTAGAAAAGAACTTAGCAAAAATTTTGAAAAGGAAAGAAGGGTCCCAAGAGAGACATTCGTCTTTGTGGGTTGATCCAAAATTAGAGTACGGTCATTTGGATCCGAGGACGTGGCTATCAAAGGCATTTGAAAAGTCAAAGTAGCAAAATTACCCTTCGGAAACGGAGCAAAAGCGAAAAGAAAAGAGAAACAAAGCAAAAGCGCTCTGCGACCATCCTAGATGGCGCAACGAACGAACGTAGAATCATACCTGAGCAATGGTGGTCATGGTTGTCTGTTATAAGCGTAAATTTGTGTCTAAATCAGTTCATTGCATGAAAATTCAATTTTCTTCACGAGAAAGATCGTATCCAGGCAAATCGGGGCCAGACAAAAGAGCTTTTGATCGTGATTTGTCATTTCCTAACCTTCTGGATTGGCTCCTCCCAATAAGAAAACAAGAAAGGCTTGAAAGTAGTGTCCAATTGGGAGTGCTTTGTACTTTGAATGATGATGATGGAGTACTGAACTATGGACTTGCCATGGTTGTAAGTACTATGGATTTCTCCTCATCAGCTAAAGCCTTCTTCTATCATACCAAACCAGATCCTTCCATTTCCTACTTGAGTTCGTTTCAGGGCAAAGATGGGTGGCATCACCTAAAGATGAACACGTAGTCTTTGATAGATTGGCAATTTTTTTACAAAGAATTCGCTTTGACTCTCTATAATCTACAACATTTAGTTACATAAACAACTACCAAGAATTAAAAATTGCCTTCTGTGCCTCCTATTATTCGGTAACACTTATCTATAAATGGTTAAAACTCTTGAAATTCTCAATCCCGCTAATTGACGGCTACATCTTATATTCTTTCCCATCGACCGAGTTAACCTACCTCATTAAGTGACTCTTTGCTCCCACACTTGGCCACTTTCCGCTGACATCTCCATCGACCTGACCCGGTCTTCTTTATCGGCTAAACCCTCCCAAAACTTAGTAAATCTTCAGCTCCTATTGCCATCTTAACAATCTTTTGCCGGTCAAGCTGCAGACCAAACATTTGGGCATTTCGTGATGTTAGCACAACCACAATCAAGAGAGAGTCCCCGAGAATGACGGCTTTACGACTCAAAGATTGTAATTCGATCGGACAAGTCATTTTAAAAAAACTTAATCCTCTTTAGCTTTTACATACATACATACATACATACATACATACATACATACATGCATACATACATGCATACATACATGCATACATATATATATATATGTATGCATGTATATGTGTGTGTATAAAATTGTTCATTGAAGGTTGTTTTGTTTCCTCGCGCTTGCTTCTTGCGATTATTTTAATGTTTTTACTTGAAAGCATATTTGTGTACATTTACATATAAATAAAATGCACGTTTTATTTTCGTGCCAAAATTCGTCGTATTACTTGAATATTGAAAAATATCCCGACGCTTGTCGGCGCCGTGGAGATGGAACGTTCGTCCATGGTGCCTCCACTCTCTCTGACTTGATCTAGTTTATTTTTAAGATTTTTGTTTTCTCCAAACTTTTTTTCTTTTTTTAATTTAATTTTTTATATGTTTGATATATTTTCTGATGTGGTGCCACGTATGCTAACAAGTAGTTTAAAATACGACGATAGATTCTTGGGTGCAAGACCATCGAATTTGACCGTTTACCTCATTAGAAGGACCAAACTATATCGTGTAAAAAAATAGAAAAAGGACTTTATTGCATAAATTCAATTGTTTAAGATTTGGTTTCATGTTTGGCATAATTTTTGGGACTACTGATGCCAATTTCCCATTTGTATGTTGTGAAAGTTTTAAATTTTTTAGGTATAAACAAGTCAAATGGTCTGCAGGGCAAAGATTAATTAAGTGAAAGTCAATCTAGACATGCCTTGAAAACTCACATTTCTCATCCATCCCAATATTTAATGCCATAATGTGGAAGGTGACTATGCACGTTGTATCCCATCATTTTCAATTTTGAATGGTTTAGAATCTGGTTGTACCTCAATGCATATCACATAAAAACATATTTTAATGCGATACTTGACAAATAATATCATAGCTTGGAACTATTATATGGACATTTCCAATTATTCCAATAGTGACTTGAGAATATGGTAGTTAACATGATTGAATGTCTAGAGAATCTTAATCGATGAACGTGAACATTTAATAAATGGAATAATTGATGTATAGAAGAATACATTGTCGGCATGATAAATCATTTCTATGAAGTTGATATGTCTATTATATCACCAATTTAGATTGTACCGCCTCTACCGTATCAGTGAACACGACATGAACAAAGAATTATGGTCCTTCATGTTTGATCTATAATGAACTCGTCCCTAATCTTCTAGATTACTGGTGGCTCTGCCCCAATGAGAAAGGAAGAAAGGCTTAAAGCAAGGCTGATCAGTCCAATTTGGAGTGCTTCGAACAGCTAACCTACTATAAATACCAAGCGCTTCTCTTCATCGTCTTCATCAGCTCAAGCGTTCGTCAATAGCAATCACCCAAATCCTTCCACTGCCTTCTCAAGTTCATTTCTCTTTGATTCTTACAAGGCAAACATATGAGTCATCATCTACTCTCAAAAGTTCACATCTGCCATTGCTCTATTGAGGATGCTCAAGGCTTTGGTCCTTGACTCACACAACATCATTCCCAAGATAGTCCCCGAGGGCATCAAGAGTGTTGAGTTCATTGAGGGAGGTGGTGGAGTTGGTAGCATTAAATAGATTAACGTTGGGGAAAGTAAGTGGGATCATACACATAGCTTTACCATGTCAAGTTGATTTATAGTGGCATGAGTACAGTGTAAGTACCAAAATTTGGCACCGGAGAACATTTGAATACCAAAAGTTATGAAAGTTATACTTAAGTGCCGCTTTTTTGAAAATTGGAACACTTGAATGCCAAATCTGGTGACCTTGGCTGGAAATCCTACGTGACATTTTTTTTATTAATATAACTTGCCGAAGAGCTGAGTCAGCGAAGAGCCAAAATAACGTTGTTTTGCCTCAGATTTGAATTTTAATACTAATATTAATTAAATTAAATTTAAAACTAAATTATTTAAAATAAAATTTTAAAAGAAAAAAACGAAGAAGAAGTTGCAGAAAGCGAGCGAGGGCTTGCACAAGAGTATTTCATTGAGGGAGATGGTGGAGTTGGCAGTATTAAGCATACCAACTTTGGCGAAAGTAAGTCAGATAATGGATGTTTATCTATCACGTCAGATTCATTTATATAACGCAGAACTCAAAATTAATCTTTTCACTTTTGTGAATTCATGTAATAGGTGCTCACATCTATTACACTAAGCACAAGATTGACACTCTTGATGTTGAGAATTTCTACTGCAAATATACTTTGATTGAAAGTGGTATCAAATTTGACAAAAGTGACTTCATTGTCTATGAGGTGAAGTGCACATCAATTGATGGTGGATGCGTTTGCAAGATGAGTAGCGACTATCATGTTAAGGAAGGTGCAGAGCTCAAGGAAGATGACATCAAGCAGGGCAAAGACAGGGCTATGGGATTGTTCGAGACAGTTAGAGAGTACCTCTTGGCAAAACCGATGTTTGTGCTTAAATTGTCTTTTCAAAATCCTTCGAAGTGGTAATTATTGAAACATGAGGGGATTTCTTTTGTATGCTTCTTTTTGGCTCTAGCTTGGAGCTTTTGTGTGAGGGATGGCTTTTCTAGGGTGCGTTTGGATGGGCATTTAGAAAGCCCATCCAGCCCCCAAAGCCCCTTCAGCCAAAAGCAGGGTGTTTGGCAACCAACTTCTAGGAGCTTTCAAATGAAAGTCGGGCCTCGGGAATGCTGAAAGCTCAAGGCTGGTAGAGACCAGCCTTCAGCTTTCAGCATTCCACCAAATGCTGAAAACTCTTTTCTTTTCCTAAATTACCCTCATTGATTTTTCATATTTCCGTTATTGCCCTTGTATTTATTTTTTTTTAATTGAAAAAGGAGCAGCCCCTTCGCCGGACCGGCGAAGGGCGACGGCCGCCGGCGAGCCAGATCTGGCGCCGGCGGCCGTCGGCTGAGGTCGCCCGAGGTCGGGCGACCTCCGGCGAGGGTCATGCGACCCAGCCGAGGGCCGCCGGAGTCGCTCGACCCGGGGGCCGCGAGACCCGGGCGGCGGTCGCCCGGGTCGCGCGGCCCCCGGGTCAGCGACCCTCGCCGAGGGTCGCCCGAGGTCGGGCGACCTTCGGCGGCCCTCGGCTGGGTCGCGCGACCCTCGCCGAGGGTAGCCCGAGGTCGGGCGACCTCCGGCGGCCCTCGACCGGGTCGCGCGACCCTCGCCGGAGGTCGCCCGACCTCGGGCGACCTCATCCGACGGCCGCCGGCGCAGATCCGCTCGGCGGCGGCCCCTCGCCGGTCCGGCGAAGGGCTTAGCTAAATTTTCAAAAAAAAGAAAAGAAAAAAAAAAAAAATAAAATAAAATATATATATACCCATCAAAGCCCCTTGCCAAAGTATTTTTTACCAAACACACATTCAACTCAAAGCCCATTTGGAAAATTTTTTTACCAAACACAATTGCATTTTCCCCAAGTAGCTTTAGGCTTTCAGCCTTTGCATTGGACTGGATGGGCTTTCTAAATGCCCATCCAAACTCACCCCTAGTGTCTTTCTATGTTCTAAAGGTTTTGTTGGTTAAGTATAAGGTCATTTCAGAATAAAACTTGAAAAGGCAATGAGCAATTCAAGAATCGAAGCATTGCCTTGAATTTTTCTCTCAGGTAAATCTCCCTTGAATATCGTTCACAACTCGAATTTGCACGTGAATTTTTTCTATTCCCACATCAGTTGCCAAATTTCCTTCTAGCCCTAAAAGAAATGTTAACCTAAACTACCCCATCCAAATCATGATGCTCGAACATATCGAATTATGAGACCATTATTTTCACTGACTATAACTTCTTTCCCATCTAATCAAATTTGAAGTTCATTGCGACTTGAAAACTTAGAAATTTAACAGAATTAATTTGAATGAGTTCTTGTGGGTTCCAACAATCAAAGCATGTGAGCCGAAAGGCAGGCAAAAAGAATTTTGGAAAGCATCAGAAAAACAGAGGACTCTGTTTTGGTGTTAATTGGTCGGAAAGCCTGAAAAACGCACCTAAAAACAATTAGGAAAAAATAAATACTTTAAGGGCACGATTGCAAAAGTGAAAAGAGTGTTCCTTATAAATGCTGATTAGACAATTTGATAACTGATACGCAAAGGTGATATCGGTGTTAGCGCTGCCTTCAAATTGTTTCTTGACATCAAGAAAAAACTTCATGGGACAATTACTCCCTCAGATATTAAACAATTTGATTTTTCAATTTTTTTAATCCCTCTGGATTGGCACATTAGGGAATTTTCAAATCATACATGAAGGATTTAATCAAATCCTATCAATTGCAGGCAACCCACCCTGGGCTAAAATCACCTGTACAGATGAAACACCTGCATGGGATTCACAAAATGTTTCATGAGTCCTTCAGTCTTCGATCCTCTATGCTCAGGCCTCTGAATTATGGAAAAGAGAGAAGGATTACTTCATTTTCCCTTGATAAACTTGTGGTTTCGATATAATCAATATCATAACATACACACAAGAGCTATTGTGGGGGTCTCATACTAAAAATCACTTATATGCCGACATAAATCCCCTAAATAAGCTATAAATGGTAATGATAACTAAGTTCGCAGTTTCATCTGTAACATTAAAATTAACTTCGAAGCTAGTAGCTTTCGCAAACTTTTTCAAGTTGGCGACTTCTCTCTTTATTTTGTGGGAATTAATAAGGATCCTTTGTCTAGACTAACTTGCTATCCCACAGTTGAATTAGGTATATCTTACTCAAACATGATCGACCTATGCCCGGCGGCCACCGTCAATGGCATCCTCCATAAGGCCATGAGACCATCATCCACAACGACCACCTTTACCAGCAATATTTTTGCCCAACTTAACATAAAAAGCTACCATACTGACTTGGCAATCGTAATGATTTGTAATATTCCTTCCTTGACATGATGAGCTACATATACTACAGGTTACTAATCAATTATCGTGTTTGGGACCACCTATTAAGATGAACAATAAAATCCACTATGTTATGATCGAAAGATTATTGAAAGGGAGCTGAAATTTTGAGCCCATTGGGATGTTTGATTGGACCAAGTTTCATTTTAGAAATTAAAGGTGGCCTAGATACATAAAGTGCCAAAACTTGTCACGGGGGATATTTAAGCACTAAAGTTATGAAAAGTATACTCAAATATGAAAATCGAAGCAACATGAATCAGTTAAGTGCCAATGATGAGAAAATCCGATCAAAATGCTGATGTGGTGTTTTTCCGATGAAACAAATGCAAAATAATCTCGTTTTGCACACTAATGTGGCTAAATAAATCGAAAACAACGTCGTTTTGCATGCTGACATGAGTAGATAAGCAAAAAACGACAATGTTTTGTGTTGAACTTGAATTTTAATATAAATATTAATTAAATTAAATCATTAAAAAAGGGGGCAGGAGTGGCAAAAAGGCGAGGGCTTGCAGCCCCCCACCGTCACTAGGAAGGCTAGCGAGGGCTTGCAAGCCCTCACCTAGATCTAGGGCAATGATCGTGACCCTCCCCCATATTGGATGGCGGCCCTCGATCTCGATGGACATGGGCAGGCGACCCTTGCCCTAGATTTGGGTGAGGGCTTAAGCCCTCACCATCGGTCGGCCAGGGTTGTCTGTTCCTAGCCAAGGCCAATGGCCCCGGCCAACCCTCGACCAACCCTCCCCCACGTAAGTAGCCTTCTAGATGATGGTGGGGCGGTGGTAGTGAGGGCTTGAAGTCCTCGCCGTTCTACAACTCCTCCCCCTTTTTTTAAAATTGAATTGAATTAATATTTATATTAAAATTCAAGAAAGATGCAAATGACATCGTTTTAGCTCTTACTCAACTTTTCAGCGAGTCACGTACGCAAGTTATATTATTAAAAATTGCTTCGTAGGAACTCCGACAAGGGTTGCTAAATTTGGCACTCAGGTGTCTCAATTTTAGAAAATATTGACACTTAGTATACATCTCGTAAGTTTTGGTATTTAAGTAGTCATCCGTGTCAAGTTTTGGAACTTGCGTTGTACTTATGTTATTGAATTACAAGCTATGTACATATATCAACTACTCCATGATTCAACTATGCAACGCATTTTTATTGCACTGATACCCATCTAGACTAGTTGCACCTCAACATAGTTTATTAGCATCGTTTTGTTGATTTTTTCCTCATTTGAGCTCTTCTTTGGTTCCTACTCAATTTGGAGACAAGTGGAAAAGGTTGAGCAACGAATTCCAAAGTCTCCTCCGAACCGTCAAAGGATCAAGGGCCCTGCGGCTCTCAATGATGTTTTCATAACGTTGACTATACTCTCTAGCTAATATCTTAAATTAAACATTCGCACTTGTAATACAGGAAATTATTCTATTTTGACCCCATCCACGGGATATCCCCAACTTCGTAGTATTCCCCAAACGACAATGTGCACTCATAGAAAACTTGCTTCCATTTGACTACGACTCTTTCGAGGGCTCTCTGCACTGGAAGTTCGATCGGCTTTGACTACTCTTCCTTTTTTGCAAGTTAAGTACCTTTCACGATCTTCTAGATAAATGACGGTCTATGAATTCTGAACAGTACAGACAAGGGTTAGGGGCTCTTGTCATGACATGGAAAGCAATCGATGAAAATGAAATAGGTAACTTCGTAGTTCATTTTCAGATGACCTGCGCAATCTTCACATCGAATTTGTGATTTTCAACCACCAAAGCGACAAATTTTAACCAAAGGAGAAGTCAGCACGTACGGAGGTCAAACTCTATCCTCAGTTCATTCTTTAAAATATTAATATGGAACAAAATTACGGAAGTCAATCCCACAGATGTGGGGTTGCATCCATATTAATAAGCATGTGTCTTTGTATGACTTCAGTCAAATTTAGATAGCTAAATTATTAGGCGTTGCTTCAGAAGGAGGAATGAAAAAACTAAGCAATTTACTAAATTGACTTCTACTTTTCAAATCGATTACACAAATTTGTCTTTACATAATGGTGGGTCCTATACTATGCGGAAAGTACTATGCAGAAAGGAAGAAAAGTATAGGATGGTAGGCAACGACTAACAAGTCGGCTTTGGAGTCCTGTCGGTATGAACTCTTGAAAATGAGTAGCTAAATCAATTAGGCCATTCATCTATTAACACCTACAAGATGAGTAGTCTTTTCACCATCAACAAGAACTCAAGCTTCTGCGCTAAGCTGAGCATCACTGATAATCCTTTCAAATCCTTCGTAGTTCGGTTTCTTCAATTTTATCAGGGAAAGGATGACAGTTACCAGCTACACTCAGGAGTTCACAACTCCAATTGCTCCATCTAGCATGTATATTTAAAAAGCTGCATATATTATTTTTTCAATTTTAAACAAATAAAAATTAAAAAATTTCGATGAAGAATTTGGTCTTTTTTTTTTAAAATGATATATATGTATTTGATTTTTTTAGCATTACTATCAGAATTTCTATTTAAAAAGTTGCATACATTATTTTATTCAATTTTAAACAAATAAAAATTAACAGATTCGAAGAAGGTTTTGGTCCATTTTTTTTATAAAAAATTATATATATATATATATATATATATATATGTATTTGATTTTTAGCATTATTTTCACATTTATATTTAAAAAGTTGCATAGATTTTTTTTTTTTTTTCGATTCTAAACAAATAAAAATTTAAAAATTCAAATGAAGGTTTTGGTCTTTTTTTATATAAAATTTATATATATATATTTGATTTTTAAGCATTATTCTCAAATTTAAATTTAAAAAGTTGGGCACATTATTTTTTCAATTTTAAACAAATAAAATTTTAATAATTTTAATAAGAGATTTGGTATTTTTTCAAAAAAAAAAAAATTATATATATATGTATTTGATTTTTATAGTATTATTGTCAAAATTTATATTTAAAAAGTTGCGTACATTAATTTTTTTCAATTTTAAACAAATAAAATTAAAAAAACTAATATTAATCACCTAAAGGGCTTTTCAAATATATGTTCTACCAAATGGTATTTCTCTCAAAGTTGCGTTTCAAAACATAGTTTATCAATTTAGAGCACTAAAGGTCCCAAAACTAATTAAGAATGTGCGAACAAGTCATAAAACTTTTGAAAATCATAATTGAGTTTTATACTTATTAAATTGATGAATTAAATCTCTCCGCTACAATATTTAATTAACGGAAAATACTGACATAGCTATTTCTTTTTTACTACTTGCTCAAGATATATGATGAAAATATGTCTTTTCCTATAGATCTCTTCTTCCCCGGAATCTTGATGGTGAAGGCACCCTGAACACCCGAAGGAGAGAAAAAGATTCAACACTCTGTGCTCCAAATACAATTAATCTTACGGTAGAATCTAAACTCAATTTGCTTGGGTTGTCAAGGGTGTTAACACAGGGCCGAAGCACTGCCGTGGCCTAGCTTGCCGGCCAGGGACGCGAAGCTCGCAAAAAGAGGGGCTCTCAGGTCTTAGTATGCATCGGCGGTTTTAGGTGTCGCTCGCCCTTGCTTAGATGTGGATGGAGCACGGAATGAGTATACGACGCTCTAGAAACAGCTCGACAAGTGTCGTAGCCAAGAAAAATGACTGCTTGGAGCTCCAAAAATGGTGAGTCCAAACCAGGGGATCTCATTCGGACTTGTTGGAAGCGATGCCGGCGGCTGTCGACTGTCAGGGAGGGATTGATGAAGATGGTGACGTTCCTCTGGAGGCTTGATTGGTGGGCAAACACCGCTGATAATCACGGTCGTGGTTGAACTCGCGTTGAGAAGAAGATGAGCAGTAACAAGAGTAGGCATGTAAATGAAGAGAAGGAAAAAAAAAAAATTGATCGGGTCATCTTTAATCTAGCGTGGAAATAACAGAATGTCTATACCTCAAAAAATAATGAACAAATAATCATAAATTATTGTGGGGTCTATTTTTTTTTAAAACTTGTGGCTCATAATAAGGTGTTATTATTACAGTAACCCAAAACTATTATAATAGTAAAGCAAAAGGAAGGGTGAAAAACCACGTTGGCTCCATGTATTTTGAGAAATTAATTTTATAAAAAAAGTCATGGACATATTCCCTTTATAAAATTAGATAGAGTTAACGGAGAGAACTAATAGTACAAATTTGATAAATTTTAATATTTGATTCTCTTTTAATAGGTTTTTAGATTCAATTGCATTTTTCGGATCAAAAGAAAAAGTGAGACAGATGAAGTGTAGGGAAAATTTGGGCTTTTCAATACACATTTCTTTAGTAGAATCATCTTGCCAAATAATATTCATAAATTTGTTCAAACAAAAATAAAAGAAATTGGAGAAAATTTGACTGGCCAAAGTAAGGTAGTAGCCTGCCAGGCAGTTATCTAATGATAATCTTTGTTTTGTCAAGAAGTCTCCATCTAAGACCAAATAAAAAGTAGAAAAGAACTTAGCAGAATGTTAAAAAAGAAAAAGAACGTCGCCCAAGAGAGACTTTGTCTTTGTGGACTAGAGAGAGGGAGAACCGTGTCTTGGAAACTTCCATGTGCTTGTAATTGAGAAAGGAAATTTTGATGGACATCCTTTGACTGTCACCACACATTGCGGATGAGAGAGAGGGAGAATTGTATCTTGCTTGGAAACTTCCATGTGCTTGTGTTTGAGAAAGGAAGTTTGTGTGGACATTCTTTGACTCTCACACCGTGAGACCGTGATGCCAGCACTATTCCAACCCGACGGTCATTTGGATTCGATGATGTGTCTATAATGGCCTTTGAAAAGTCAAACTAGCAAAATTGCCTTCCGAGAATGGAAGGACAATATATCTGATATCAAGCGTAAAATTCATGTCTACATCAGTTTTAAATTAAACAAATTTAACTTTTTCTTTTCGAAAAGGACCTTGTCTAATCAAATCGGACCAAAAAGGGATTAACTTATCTAAACTCGTCCATTTCATGCTTTGATTCTAGTAGAGTAAGAGCTTCGTAGTCGAGCTCACTAGCTCCGCAGTCAGCTCTCATATAGAGATTAGTTATAAAAGAAAAGTAAATTTATTAGATATATTGATCTCAAAGATTGAGAATCCGCAATCAATTTTCTCATTTTGTTACTAATCCATAATATCCACTTTTTATTAAAGAAGAGAAAAGAATTTCATTTATGATAAAATGACTTTTTAAAATTGCGTTAATCCACAAGAAGAAAATAAAGGATCGTTAAATTTCAAGTTTATAGTTTCACCACTAAAACTAGAAGATTGCCTTCACATTTGGAATTGTGCAAACAAAAAATTATTTATCTTAAGGAGGTGATTGATAATGACAAGAAAACGCCAATAATGTTAAATAAAAACTGAGATGTGAACAAAGCAAGATTTTAATGTAAGTTTTTGGTGTCGAGTTTTTGCTGTATAGCTATATATATCCTTTTGGTTTAAGGACAATATAATCTTACCTTTTACCAAAAAAAGAAAAAAGAAAAAAAAAAACAAAGCAAGATTTTACGGGCCAAACAAAAGAAGCGAGATTTGAAAGAAAGTAAAAGAGCAATAAAAGGTCAATTCCAATAATCCCGCAGTATAATAATTTTCCTTCGGTCTGATAATGATATCCACGTTCCATTCTTCTAGATGACGGACAGCTCCGCCGAATAGGAAAAGAAGAAGGGCTTGAATCAAGGCCGACTAGTCTAACTTCGTGTGCTTTGAACTTTGAATGGTCATGAAAAGAAGAAGGGCTTGAATCCGCAGCAGGTAGCAGATGCATTTGTAAGATGACGAGTGAGTACCGCATTCAAGAAGGTTGTGAGCTTAAGGAGGAAGATATCAATAAAGGTAAAGAAAGAGCTATGAGATTGTACAAGGTTGTTGAGGAGTACCTCGTGGCCAACTATGATATTTGCACCTAAATGCTTTTCTCAAGATCCTTTTGGAGCTAAGACAAAGTAAAGTGAGCGGAAAGTTTGTAGTGAATCTTTTGTTTCCCCTTTATGGCTCTGCCTCGGAGACATTGGGTGAGGAAAGGTTTTTATGATGTGATTTCTATGTTATATAGGAGTCTGACGGTTGTGTGTAAGGCCATGCGAAAAAATAGAACTTGAAGGAGGAATGAGCAAAAATTATGGATTTTGCCCAAGAAAATAGCTCCCTTTGTAATTATGAAGGTGAATTTTCACTTGACTTCTAGATGAGTTGCATAAAGCAGAGATAGAGGGCAAAAGGATGCGCATTTTATTATATATTCCCTAACTGAGATAGATTGCCGATAGATGAAAAGAAATGCAATTTAATGGGACAATGATTATATAATCTAGAAAATAAAAGAAGTGGTAGTGAATCATTCTGCTTTTGATGAGAATACACTGGGACCCTGTATTTTTTTATTCAATTTTATTTATAAGAAATAAAAATTTTCCACTAACTTTATTCATCATAATTAAACAAGTTACCATGGATTAATTAAGCTATAGTGTTCTTCTTTGAAAATTATGGAAGGCAAGCATTGTTTCCCAAATAAAAGGGAGAAAATTTAACTACCACAAAAGAAAAAGAAAAAACAGGTAGAAAAAAATAAAAAGAAGTAGAAGAACGGTCATGATAGGGACATTTGCCTTTGTGAGGTAACCTAAGTTTTCGGTACCGTCATTTCGATTCCATAACTTAGCTACAGTGGCAATTGAAAAGTCAAACTAGCAAACTGGCCTTTTGTAAACAGAAGCACAATATCCAGAATAATAATAATAATAAACAACTCAGAAGCACAATAAATAGGATCCACTTTGATAAAAAAAAAATTAGAAAAGCGCTCTGCCAATGTCCCTTTTCTCCCCCAAGAAATAACTTTTCATTACATTCAGGATGCGATACCTGCATTAGAATAATAAATTAAAGAAGACTACTAATATAATATTTTTAACTTAGATAGGAGTTTGTCAAAAAGAAGAGGTAGCTCCGATTTGATTGAATGCCCAATTTAGAAGCGCATGAGTAGCTCCATTATTAGGTTCATGGGCCCAAACCTAACTCCAGACCCGTATTGTGTTGAAGTAGGAAGTAAGAATTTGCGATGAAAGGGAGACATTAATTAAGACATCGCAATCAGTCTTTTCTGATGCCGAGGGACTGAGCATAAATGCATGCGAGAATAAGAGCTGCTGCTTACACTTCCATCAACGAGTTCCAATTTTTTTTTTTTTGTCCAAGGTTGGACTACTTAGCCACTAGTCGATCATGAAAAATACCCATAGCTCATTTGTTATCCTTTCATGCATCATCTACGTTAAAAATTGGACATTTATTTGAGGGTCGCAGCCAGGAGTCTGTCCTTTCCCCAAGGGAATCAGCTCCTAAACTTATTTATGCGTCTGTCCTTGATAGCACAACCAAAGAACATAGAGTTATGCCATAGCAAAGGTGGTCATGGCCATCTGGTGTTAAGCTTAAAATTTGTGTCCGAATGAGTTCACGATATAAAAAATTCAATTTTTTTACAAAGATTATATCCAGGCAATTTGGAGCTGAGAAAGAGATTAACTTATCTAGAGTCACCTATGTTATGCTTTCGCTCCGACGAAAACGGATGATTAACATTATGAAGATTTATTCTATTTGAATTATTTTTTTCTAGAGAGGTGGAATACCAAGTATAGGGTATCGTGATGTGCCCACAATGTCTGCGAAAATTTATAATAATGGCCGGACAAAAGAGCTTTGACCGTAATTTGTCCTTTTTCCTAACCTTCCAGATGATCGGTGGCTCCGGCCAATATGAAAAACAGAAAGGCTGGAAAGCAATTCAGCTGGGTCCAATTCGGCGTGCTTTGACCTTGAATGATGGAATACTAAACAATGGACTTCGCCTATAAGTACCAAGGAGTTCTCTTCATCATCTTCATCAGCTCAAGCCTTCTCCTTTAGCAATCACACCAAACCCTTCCATCACCCCCTCTTAAGTTCAGTTCTCTTTTTCTCTTACAAGGCCAACATGGGTGTCATCACCTATTCGCAAGAGATCACAAGTGTCATTGCACCGTCAAGGATGTTCAAGGTTTTGTTCCTTGACTCACAGAATATGCTACCCAAGATTGTTCCCGAGGGCATCAAGAGCATTGAGTTCATCGAGGGAGATGGTGGAGTTGGTAGCATCAAGCAAACCAACTTTGGCGAAAGTAAGTTAGATCATACTCATACTTCTACTATGTCAAGTCTATGTATAGACCTCAGAATTAAGAATTAACTTCTTCACTTTAATGAATTTGCATAACAGGCTCCCACATCAAGTACATCAAGCACAAGATCGATGCTCTTGACGCTGGCAGCTTTTACTGCAAATATACTATGATTGAAAGTGATATTAAATTTGACAAGATTGACTTGGTCGTGGAAGAGGTGAAATTGGTTGCTGCGGGTAGTGGATGTGTCTGCAAGATGACCAGCGAGTACCACGTCCAAGAGGGTTGTGAGCTCAAGGAGGAGGATATCAAGAAGGGTAAAGACAGAGCTATGGGATTGTACGAGGCTATTGAGGAGTACCTTGTGGCCAATCCCGATGTTTGTGCCTAAATGCTATGCTGAAGATCCTTTTTGAGTTATGATATAGCAAAGTGAGTGAAATGTCTCTATCGTATATTTTCTTTTCACATTGGCTCTACCTTGGAGCCTTGGATGAAAGGTTTTTATTGTGTGATTTCTACATTATAAAGGATTTGATGGTTGTGTGTAAGGCCATGCCAAAAAAAAAAAAAAAAAAAACTTGAAGGAGCAATGAACAATCCAATAAATTATGGGTTTTACCCACGAAAAGATCTCCCTATGTGGTCATGAAGGTGAATTTTGACTTGACTTATAGATCAGTTGCAAAAAGAAGAGATAGAGGGAAAAATGAATTAATCCAATTTGATTTGTTAATTTTTTTCCACTAATTGTATTCATCATAACTATGCAACTTAAAATTGATGAATTAAGCTGTAGTATGCTTCTTCGCAAATCCCGGAAGCAAACGTTGAGATTGTTTACCTAATTAAATCCATCCTGCCAAACAAAATGGAGAAAATTTGGCTAGAAAAAAATAAAATAAATAAAATAAATGGTAGAAAAGAACTTAGCAAAAAATTTGAAAATGAAAGAAGGGTGCCAAGAGAGACATTTGTCTTTGTGGGTTGATCCAAATTTAGAGTACGGTCATTTGGATCCGTGGACGTAGCTATCAAAGGCATTTGAAAAGTCAAACTAGCAAAATTGCCCTTCGGAAACAGAGCAAAAGCGAAAAGAAAAGAGAAGCAGAAGCAAAAGCATAAGCGCTCTGCGACTATCCTTGATGGCGCAACGAACGAACGTAGAATCATACTGTTGGGATCGCCTAATCCCCAAAAACCGGATTCGGCACTAAAACCGAACCCCTAATCATATGCGGAAGATGAGCCCGGGAATTATCACGTATCACCGATCGAAAAGCACACCACGGATTCGAGCGTACCTTGTTGGCCATAGATTAGACACCGATGCCGTATTGAGGAAGAGATTTCAGTCCCGTTCGATCCGATGTCGAAGATTCGCCGTTTAAGGGAAGACGGAGTCGCTTCTTCATCTTGAGAGAGAGAGAGCTTTTGGGAGAGAAATGAGAACGTACTAAATGCAAAAAGGTGCATTCATTCTCTCTCTCATCCCTTTTATAGGTTCCCCTTTCCACGGGCCTAATTCCCGTGGGCCGGGCCTTTAGGCCCATCGTGGCCGGGCCAACTTAGGCCCATGATTAAATCCATCATCTCCCACTCGCACATGGTGGGTCAAAAACCAACATGGGCGGATAGGCCCAACTTAGGCCCATCAACTGAAAATCCCTCTTTTCCTCTTTCAACATTCATACCGGTGAATAATCCATGCGACCAAAGATACTTTGAGAGCTCGTTGCTATACATCTGTTAGGAATATATAGCAGCTCATAATGGGCATCATTTTCCGAGAAAAAATAGTATGCGTACCCTAGATCGATCGATCACATTTATATCTTTCTTTAATCTCATTTGAACAATGATATATTTATTGTATTCACAATTATGATTATCCCAAAGACAGTCATAATTGGTCGACCGTGAATACAAAACCACAATGTGATTCTACAAATCCGATCTTCCTCTTTCCTTCAAACTCTCAATTTCAGTTCAACTTGCTTTTCTAGAAATGTCCCATTAGATCGAATCATCTCATGACCATTGGCAACATTCTAAGATAGCAAACACTAAATAGAAATCTTGAGAATAAGTAAGAGTCATGAGGGCACAAAAAATTGAGGAACTCTATTCCTCAAGAGTCTCACACGTCATAAAAGTTGAGATCAAACTTCTGTCACTCTTATAGGTCGTCTCCTGCATACGTAGTATGAAATACGTATTACGGTATTAACTCCTTTCCCATGGAGCGTATGTCTACACCATCAATACCGTACAGATGATAGTTCAGACATACCCAATGTCTAACTTGAGTTCACGTATTTACTCATTCACGAAATTCATCAGAACTCACATCTGGCATCTTAGACAGATAAAGTAAAATGTGTGGGTTATTTTACTTTCGGACATCGTAAGTACTATGTCCTCATCTTAACACTCAGTTAAGGCGACATACGTATTTTAAGCTTGAGCTCTCGATTATCACCTAGATAATAAGCTTAAAAATCGTCTCATCTCTATTTATCACATAGTAAATAGAGGCGATTACCCGTGTGAGAGGGCTAATCTCTTATCTGTCCGACATACTTTCTCAACATAATATATAATGCACTAAGCATTAAGATGCATAAAGATCAAACAAAAGATTCATAGGCATTAATGATGAAAACACAAATTCATTCAATGTGAACAACTCAGGGAAATTACAATATCCAGTACATCAGACTCTACGCAATCCTAGAGATTTCACATGACCACAAAACACATCTCTAGATATTGGCTTTGTCATAGGATCTGCTACCATTCTATGCGTAGATATGTACTGTAAGTTCACATCCTTTCGTGCAACCATATCTTTGACAAAGTTATACTTGGTATCTATATATTTGGTCTTGCCATGATATTTTGGATCTTTGGTGTATGCTATAGCTGCTTGGCTATCACAATTAACTAATAATGGATTTGCAGCTTTCTCAATAACACCTAAATGATCCAAAAATCTCTTAAGCCAAACTCCTTCTTATATTACTGCTGATAATGCCACGAACTCAGCTTCCATCATGGACAAGGCTATACACATTTGTTTCTTACTGCTCCAACATATGGTGCCATTATTCAATAAGGAAACAAACCTAGAGGTAGATTTCCTTTCGTCTAAACCTCCTCCCTAATCAATCTCAGAATAGCCTTTGAGTCGCAGATCCTTTCCTTGATAACTCATCGTATAATCAGCGGTTCCCTTTAGATACCTCGGTATTCTCTTAACGGTTTTCCAATGTCTTTGGACTGGATTGGATTGGTATCTACTCACCATTCCAACTGCAAAACATATGTCGGGTCTTGTACACATCATAGCGTACATCAAGCTCCCAATCTGCACCAGCATAAGGAACATGTTTCATTTGTTCCTTTTCTTGTGGAGTCCTCGGACACGATCTATGGCTCAATCCTTCACCTTTCGCAATAGGAGTGTCTATGGGTTTACAATCTTGCATACGAAATCGTTCAAGAACTTTATTTATATATGTTTCTTGCGAAAGAGACAACGATCTCTTCAAACGATCTCTTGAAATCTTAACTCCAAGAATGTATGCAGCCTCACCCATATCCTTCATCTCAAAGTTGGAAGACAACCAACTCTTTACAGTATGAACAAACTCCATATTGCTTCCGGCAATCAGTATATTATCAACATATAATGATATGATCACAAATTGATCATTGGATCTTTTGATATATACGCAATGATCCTCATCAATCATTGTAAAATCATATGCCATTATGGCATTATGAAAACGTATATACCATTGTCTCGATGACTGCTTAAGGCCGTATATCGATCTCAAAAATCGACATACCTTTTCTTCTTGGCCTTTCACTATGAAACCAGTAGGTTGTTCCATGTATATTTCTTCCTCTAATTCTCCATTGAGGAAAGCAGTCTTTACATCCATCTGATGTAACTCAAGATCCATACTAGATACTATTGCCAGAATAATGCGAATCGAGGTGAATCTCACTACAGGAGAAAACGTATCTTCATAATCAATTCCTTCCTATTGATTATACCCCTTCGCAACAAGGCGAGCCTTATGCCTTTCTATCGAGCCATCAGCCTTTCGCTTTATTTTGAGAACCCACTTGTTCCCAATAGCTGCGTCCTTTTGGAAGATCAACCGGTTCCCGAGACTTGGTTTGATTTCATTGACTCCATTTCCTCTTCCATTGCATGAATCCATTTTTTTTTTTTTTCTTACTAGGGCAATTCAGAGCCTCATTAATATTTCTAGGCTCATCCTCATCTTGTGGAGCAATCATAAAAGTTTCCCCTTCAATGTCAAAACGTCGACGGGGAATACTTTGGCGACTTGTTCGCCGTATGGGAGTTTGTACACTATGCACATCATTTCCCATTATGCTCCCACTTGGATTAGATAATGATGATGTCGTCTCATTATGTGCTTGCAATTGAGAATGAGTTGAATTCAATTAATCACTTCTCATATTACTCCTACTTGGACGAACTCCACTAAGATCATTATCTTGATCCGAGGTTTCAAATAAGGTGTTGTCTTCCCCTATTTCGCCCTTCTTAGGAAATTCATCCTCTAAGAATGTGACATCCCGTGATTCAAATTCAGTTATACTCCCACTTTCCTGCTCACATATGAACACATACCCTTTTGAGTGTTCCGAGTATCTTATGAAAATACTCTTCTTTCCTCTGGGACCTAATTTCCCAAACTTGTGAGAGGACTCATGTGTATAGGCAGCACAACCCCATGGCTTAAGAAAACTTAAGTCCGGTTTTCTACCTGTCCATAACTCATATGGAGTGGAAGTAACTGATTTGGAAGGCACTCGGTTAAGTATATAGGCAGCAGTTAACAACGCATCACTCCAAAAAGTGATAGGTAAGTTAGCTTGCGCCATCATGGACCTAATCATTTCCAGTAGGGTTCTATTTCTTCTCTCTGCAACACCATTTTGTTGAGGAGTATATGGAATAGACAATTGTCTTTCTATTCCTTTTTCATCACTTAATTTTCTGAACTCATCAGATAAATATTCTCGACCTCGATCGGATCTCAATGCTTTTATTTTCTTGTCTAATTGATTCTCTACTAGGTTCATAAACCTTTTGAAACAACTTATTGCTTCAGATTTGTGAGAAATCAAATAGACATATCCGAATCGAGTATAATCATCTATAAAAGTGATGAAATAAACAGCCCCATGCCTTCCTCTCACATTCATTGGACTACAGACATCAGAATGGATTAAATGCAAAGGAAATTCAGCTCTTTTACCTTTTCCAAATGGTTTCCTTGTCGTTTTCCCTTCTAGGCAATGCTTACAGATGGGCAAATCGACTTTTTCAATATTGCCCAACAAGCCCTCTTTGGCTAGTCTATTCATACGCTGTTGGCCAATATGACCAAGTCTAGCATGCCACACATTCACATCATTATCATATGAATTAGGAGATGTGAGAAGGGAATAACAAATATTTGCATTAACATAATCAATATCTAATACAATGAAACCATCCGAAAAGTAACCATGACCATAGTAGTTTGTATTCAAATACAAATCTACACTTCTATTATGGAAGTTCACATTAAAACCTAATTTAACCAACACTAAAACAGACACTAAATTCCGACGAATCTCCGGAGCATACAACACATTATGAAGGAACAAAGTGCGTCCATCACGCATATTCAGTTGGCATGTGCCAATTCCTTTCACTTCAGCTTTGGAGTTGTTTCCCATATAGATCCACTTAGTTCCAGTAGGTACTCGTCGGAATTCCACGAAGGATCCTCTATCCTTCGCTACATGGTCTGTCGCTCCTTCTTTGGCTCGCGACAATCGCGGGCATAGTGACCCTTCTGGTCACAGTTGTAACATTTCACCCTTGAGATATTCTTCACATGAGGACGTTTTCCTCTCTTTTGTTGGTTAATTCTTGGTTTCTTGCAAGAAGGACTTGATCCCTTGCATTTCCACATATTGAACGAATCAATGCGCTTGCGCTTAGAGCATAAAGCCCATTCTGAGCTTAAAGCAACACAGAAAATATCTGTTTCCTGCTCTAATGCCTTGAGGCGATGATCAGCTAGCTCAAGGTGGCGCACAGCATCCTCTAGATCTTCCATAACATGGTCAAGAGCTTTTAGTGCTTTTTGCTTTTCCAGCACACATTGAATTTTCATTTGCCAAATTTCATAGTTGTCACATTTGAGCTTTACACCTTTGCTCAGCTCGGCAACTATGCTCTTTGTGGCTGAAACCATTGATCTGAACACATCAGACATATATGCACGAGTTATTAATGCCTATCACTTATGCATCTATTTTGCACAAACCCATCATATTAATTAATAATTTAAGTAAGGTTTTAGAATCAAAAGGTCACTATGTTTCCAATCATCCTCCAAAAATCCTAACTTAAAAACTATCATTAATATGATTGTGATATGCAAAATCAATTCTATGAAGCTACAAAAACTTCTATTACTACCCACTGACTAACTACCCACAAAGAACTAAAGCAATCATAGAAAGCAGCAGATAATTGACATACAATATAAAATAATAATGCTTTCACATAATATGGCTAAGATATAGGTTGCTACAACAACAACTATCAGGTAGTTAACTTTACATAAGATGTCCACCAAGAACATTAAGTAAAGACAAGCCATAACATTTATAAACGAGGCATCATACAACTAATAGGGAAAGCAGCCACATGGTTCAATTTCTTTTGCTTTTTCTCTCGTAAAATTTTTCAGGCATTCTTGACAGCCACGGAAAAACAGACGGATATCCCTTAGGATTTCTCCTACGCACATTCGCCCCGGCCCAATCGAAGTCATTCCTTGGGTCGCAGTCTTTGTGGCTCCTACCCGATGATATTCATCTACGAATGCCATTACTAGCTCCTTATAGCTAGTAAATTCTTTGACCTCCCGTAGGCGATTCAACACTCCTTACCATTCTAGTGGAAGAGTGTTCATAAAGAATCGCATCATCTGAATATTTGGCATGGGACAACCGTTCGAAATGACTTTCTGAATTTTGTTGTTGACCTCTATGACATGATCAATTATGTCGTCACTCTCCCATCGATAACCATTCAAATCGGCTATCAACCTTGTAAGCATTTCCTTTTGTTCATCTGACATTGTGCGCACAGATGCGCGCGGCTTACGGGGAGGCATTGTTCCTGCAACAAATGCAGAACAAAAAATGGATTACATATAATCCACATAGACATAATTGAAAAAAGAAACAAATTCTTCTTCTTCTTTTTTTTTGGGTCAACGGTCAACGGTCAACGGTCAACAAAGTCAACGGTCAACAAAGTCAACGGTCAACGAAGTCAACGGTCAACGGTGGTCAATGTTCAACGGTCAACCGGCAGGGTCGTCGGACCGGTCGCCCGGGTCAGACGGACCGACCGCACGTGCGTGGGCTGACGTCACGTAGACGTCAGCTGCACGTGCCGCGCGCGTGCCAGGCGGGTCGGGTCGGGTTGCCGGCCGGGTCGCCCGGCCGTGTGACCGTCCGGCCAAACGAGTCGGTGCCGACGTCGCCGATGACGTCACCCGGTGGTTACCCGGCCGTTGGGTGACGTCATCTTGGCGTCACCACGCGCCGGTCCGTGGACCGGCGCGTGTCGGTTCGCCGGCCGGCGGCGGCTCGCATGCGCCGGTTCGCCACCGGCGCGTGTCCCGCATGCGCTGGACGAACCAGCGCGTCTGGGCGCGTCGCGCCCACGCGCAGAGCCTTCTGTCTGCGCGTGGGGGCGCATGCGGCGTCCCCCGACGGCGTGCGACGTGTCGCCGGACTCGTCTCGACGTCGCCTTCCTCCCTGTGCAATCAGATTTTGATTTCGACTTACGAAAAGTCAGAAAAAATGGCGGACAACGCTCGGGTGTCGGGATTTCTCGCCCCGATCCGTACGGCCGAAATGCTTTTTGCGAAAATTAATCAAAAACAGTAAATTGGTCGGGAAAAACGTGAACTGAGGCTCTGATACCAATGTTGGGATCGCCTGATCCCCAAAAACCGGATTCGGCACTAAAACCGAACCCCTAATCATATGCGGAAGATGAGCTCAGGAATTATCACGTATCACCGATCGAAAAGCACACCACGGATTCGAGCGTACCTTGTTGGCCACAGATTAGACACCGATGCCGTATTGAGGAAGAGATTTCAGTCACATTCGATCCGATGTCGAAGATTTGCCATTTAAGGGAAGACGAAGTCGCTTCTTCGTCTTGGAGAGAGAGAGAGCTTTTTGGGAGAGAAATGAGAACGTACTAAATGCGAAAAGGTGCATTCATTCTCTCTCTCATCCCTTTTATAGGTTCCCCTTTCCACGGGCCTAATTCCCGTGGGCCGGGCCTTTAGGCCCATCGTGGCCGGGCCAACTTAGGCCCATGATTAAATCCATCACATACCTTAGCAATGGTGGTTATGGTTGTCTGTTATAAGCTTAAATTTGTGTCTAAATCAGTTCATAGCATGAAAATTCAATTTTCTTCACGAGAAAGACCGTATCCAGGCAAATCGGGGCCAGACAAAAGAGCTTTTGATCGTGATTTGTCCTTTCCTAACCTTCTGGTTTGGCTCCTCCGAATAGGAAAACAAGAAAGGCTTGAAAGTAGTTCGGCCCGGTCCAATTGGGAGTGCTTTGTACTTTGAATGATGATGGAGTACTGAACTATGGACTTGCCATGGTTGTAAGTACTAAGGATTTATCTTCGTTATCTTCATCAGCTAAAGCCTTCTTCTATCACACCAAACCAGATCCTTCCATTTCCTACTTGAGTTCGTTTCAAGGCAAAGATGGGTGGCATCACCTAAAGATGAACACGTAGTCTTCGATAGATTGGCAATTTTTTTACAAAGAATTCGCTTTGACTCTCTATAATCTACAACATTTGGTTACATAAACAGCTACCAAGAATTAAAAATTACCTTCTGCGCTTCCTATTATTTGGTAACACTTATCTATAAATGGTTAAAACTCTTGAAATTGTAATTCGATCGGACAAGTCATTTTAAAAAAACTTAATCCTCTTTAGCTTTTACATACATACACACACATAAATATATATATATATATATATATATATATATATATATATATATATGTATGTATGTATATGTGTGTATAAAATTGTTCATTGAAGGTTGTTTTGTTTCCTCGCGCTTGCTTCTTGCGATTATTTTAATGTTTTTACTTGAAAGCATATTTGTGTACATTTACATATAAATAAAATGCACGTTTTATTTTCGTGCCAAAATTCGTCGTATTACTTGAATATTGAAAAATATCCCGACGCTTGTCGGCGCCGTGGAGATGGAACGTTCGTCCATGGTGCCTCCACTCTCTCTGACTTGATCTAGTTTATTTTTAAGATTTTTGTTTTCTCCAAACTTTTTTTTTCCTTTTTAATTTAATTTTTATATGTTTGATATATTTTCTGATGTGGTGCCACGTATGCTAACAAGTAGTTTAAAATACGACGATAGATTCTTGGGTGCAAGACCATCGAATTTGACCGTTTACCTCATTAGAAGGACCAAACTATATCGTGTAAAAAAATAGAAAAAGGACTTTATTGCATAAATTCAATTGTTTAAGATTTGGTTTCATGTTTGGCATAATTTTTGGGACTACTGATGCCAATTTCCCATTTGTATGTTGTGAAAGTTTTAAATTTTTTAGGTATAAACAAGTCAAATGGTCTGCAGGGCAAAGATTAATTAAGTGAAAGTCAATCTAGACATGCCTTGAAAACTCACATTTCTCATCCATCCCAATATTTAATGCCATAATGTGGAAGGTGACTTTGCACGTTGTATCCCATCATTTTCAATGTTGAATGGTTTAGAATCTGGTTGTACCTCAATGCATATCACATAAAAACATATTTTAATGCGATACTTGACAAATAATATCATAGCCTGGAACTATTATATGGACATTTCCAATTATTCCAATAGTGACTTGAGAATATGGTAGTTAACATGATTGAATGTCTAGATAATCTTAATCGATGAACGTGAACATTTAATAAATGGAATAATTGATGTATAGAAGAATACATTGTCGGCATGATAAATCATTTCTATGAAGTTGATATCTCTATTTATATCACCAATTTAGATTGTACCGCATCTACCGTATGAGTGAACATGACATGAACAAAGAATTATGTTCCTTCATGTTTGATTTATAATGAACTCGTCCCTAATCTTCTAGATTACTGGTGGCTCTGCCCCAATGAGAAAGGAAGAAAGGCTTAAAGCAAGGCTGATCAGTCCAATTTGGAGTGCTTCGAACAGCTAACCAACTATAAATACCAAGCGATTCTCTTCATCGTCTTCATCAGCTCAAGCGTTCCTCAATAGCCTTCACCCAAATCCTTCCACTGCCTTCTCAAGTTCATTTCTCTTTGATTCTTACAAGGCAAACATATGAGTCATCATCTACTCTCAAAAGTTCACATTTGCCATTGCTCCATTGAGGATGCTCAAGGCTTTGGTCCTTGCCTCACACAACATCATTCCCAAGATAGTCCCCGAGGGCATCAAGAGCGTTGAGTTCATTGAGGGAGGTGGTGGAGTTGGTAGCATTAAATAGACTAACGTTGGGGAAAGTACGTGAGATCATACACATAGCTTTACCATGTCAAGTTGATTTATAGCGGCAAGAGTACAGTGCAAGTACCAAAATTTGGCATCGGAGAACATTTGAATACCAAAAGTTATGAAAGTTATACTTAAGTGCCACTTTTTTGAAAATTGGAACACTTGAATGCCAAATCTGGTGACCTTGGCTGAAAATCCTACGTGGCATTTTTTTATTAATATAACTTGCCGAAGAGCTGAGTCAGCGAAGAGCCAAAATAACATTGTTTTGCCTCAGATTTGAATTTTAATACTAATATTAATTAAATTAAATTTAAAACTAAATTATTTAAAATAAAATTTTAAAAGAAAAAAACGAAGAAGAAGTTGCAAAAAGCGAGCGAGGGCTTGCACAAGAGTATTTCATTGAGGGAGATGGTGGAGTTGGCAGTATTAAGCATACCAACTTTGGCGAAAGTAAGTCAGATAATGGATGTTTATCTACCACGTCATATTCATTTATATAACGTAGAACTCAAAATTAATCTTTTCACTTTTGTTAATTCATGTAATAGGTGCTCACATCTATTACACTAAGCACAAGATTGACACTCTTGATGTTGAGAATTTCTACTACAAATATACTTTGATTGAAAGTGGTATCAAATTTGACAAAAGTGACTTCATTGTCTATGAGGTGAAGTGCACATCAATTGATGGTGGATGCGTTTGCAAGATGAGTAGCGACTATCATGTTAAGGAAGGTGCAGAGCTTAAGGAAGATGACATCAAGCAGGGCAAAGACAGGGCTATGGGATTTTTCAAGACAGTTACAGAGTACCTCTTGGCAAAACCGATGTTTGTGCTTAAATTGTCTTTTCAAAATCCTTCGAAGTGGTAATTATTGAAACATGAGGGGATTTCTTTTGTATGCTTCTTTTTGGCTCTAGCTTGGAGCTTGTGTGTGAGGGATGGCTTTTCTAGTGTCTTTCTATGTTCTAAAGGTTTTGTTGGTTAAGTATAAGGTCATCTCAGAATAAAACTTGAAAAGGCAATGAGCAATTCAAGAATCGAAGCATTGCCTTGAATTTTTCTCTCAGGTAAATCTCCCTTGAATATCGTTCACAACTCGAATTTGCACGTGAATTTTTTCTATTCCCACATCAGTTGCCAAATTTCCTTCTAGCCCTAAAAGAAATGTTAACCTAAACTACCTCATCCAAATCATGATGCTCGAACATATCGAATTATGAGACCATTATTTTCACTGACTATAACTTTTTCCCATCTAATCAAATTTGAAGTTCATTGCGACTTGAAAAATTAGAAATTTAACAGAATTAATTTGAATGAGTTCTTGTGGGTTCCAACAATCAAAGCCTGTGAGCCGAAAGGCAGGCAAAAATAATTTTGGAAAGCATCAGAAAAACAGAGGACTCTGTTTTGGTGTTAATTGGTCGGAAAGCCTGAAAAACGCACCTAAAAACAATTAGGAAAAAATAAATACTTTAAGGGCACGATTGCAAAAGTGAAAAGAGTGTTCCTTATAAATGCTGATTAGACAATTTGATAATTGATACGCAAAGGTGATATCGGTGTTAGCGCTGCCTTCAAATTGTTTCTTGACATCAAGAAAAAACTTCATGGGACAATTACTCCCTCAGATATTAAACAATTTGATTTTTCAATTTTTTTAATCCCTCTGGATTGGCACATTAGGGAATTTTCAAATCATACATGAAGGATTTGATCAAATCCTATCAATTGCAGGCAACCCACCCTGGGCTAAGATCACCTGTACAGATGAAACACCTGCGTGGGATTCACAAAATGTTTCATGAGTCCTTCAGTCTTCGATCCTCTATGCTCCGGCCTCTGAATTATGGAAAAGAGAGAAGGATTACTTCATTTTCCCTTGATAAACTTGTGGTTTCGATATAATCAATATCATAACATACACACAAGAGCTATTGTGGGGGGTCTCATACTAAAAATCACTTATATGCGGACATAAATCCCCTAAATAAGCTATAAATGGTAATGATTGACAGAAGAGGAGAGAAAGGAATATGGGCAAAGTGCTTTCTCAGTATATTTCTTCTGTACGTCAATACATTATACATTTATAATGTAAGAATGAATAATAAACTAGGAAAGACAATATACATCAATATATACATCGACTAGAATTTCCTATTTACTGTATTGATCAATGATCTACTAGAATCAACATAATCTACTCTAAGATATTCCAACACTCCCCCTCAAGCTGGTGGCCTATAAATGTCAAGGACACCTAGCTTGCTCAATAAAAACTTGTGTTGTCTTTGGCATAGCGGCTTAGTGAAAATGTCTGCAGGTTGATCCACTGTTCTGATGCCCTTTGTTACAAGAACTCCTTCTTTGATTTTGTCACGAGTAAAATGACAATCAACTTCTATGTGCTTCGTTCTCTCATGAAAGACTGGGTTCGCTGCTAATTTAAGTGCAGCATCATTGTCACAAAACAACTTACTTGGTCCAACGACTTGTATTCCAAAATCCGAAAGAAGTCCTCGTATCCAAACTATTTCGCAGGTGGTTTTCGCCATAGCTCGATACTCTGACTCAGCTGATGATAATGACATGGTAGATTGCTTCTTTGTCTTCCATGAAATCAACGATTTTCCAAATTTAATACAAAAACCGGTGATGGATCGTCTAGTCATCGAGCAAGTAGCATAATCGGTGTCACAAAATGCTGTCATCTCCATATCACACTCACGAGATAGAAATATGCCGAGCCCCGGACATCCCTTCAAGTATCTCACAACTTTCAAGGCTGCATTCATGTGTGACTCTTTTGGCATATGCATGAATTGACTGAGTATTTGTACCGCATAACATATATCAGGTCTTGTCATAGTAAGATATATCAATTTTCCAACAAGTCGCTGATACCCTGATGGATCCTTAAGCAATGGATCCTTGTTTGATGAAGGGGAATTAAGATCATACTCATGTGTTGTCAATTTGGTATTCTGCTCAATGGGAATTACCGCCGGCTTGCAACCCGATAACCCCCCTTGTAAATGATTTCCAAAACAAACTTCCTCTGACTAAGGGAAACTCCTTTATCAGACCTGGCAATTTCAATCCCAAGAAAGTATTTGGGAGATCCCAAATCCTTGATGTGAAAAGCAGAATGTAAATATCTCTTGAACCTTGCAACATGATGATCATTATTTCCCATAACCAATATATCATCAACATATATTAGTAAATATATCGATGATTGTCCCACATTTCGTGTAAATAAAGCATAATCATGCTTAGAGTGCTGAAAACCTGCATTGGTTAATGCAGCGGTAAACTTGGCATACCATTGTCTAGATGCCCTGTTTTAATCCATACAAGGATTTGCGAAGACGACATACCCGATACTCCCCCGTCTGCGTAATCCTTGAGGAAGGTCCATGTATATCTCTTCATCTAGATCACCATGAAGAAAAGCGTTGTTGACATCCATTTGATGTAGGGACCAATTGCGTATCGCGGCAATGGAGAAAAAAAGTCCGAACGGTAACTTCCTTCGCAACTGGAGAGAACGTTTCATGATAATCGAAACCTTCTCTTTGAGTGAAACCTTTGGCTACCAACCGAGCCTTATATCGTTCAATTGAACCGTCGAGATCGAACTTGATCTTGTAAACCCATTTACATCCGATCGGTTTTCGATGCGGCGGTAATGGAACAACATCCCAAGTATGATTCTCCATAAGGGCAGTAAGTTCAGATTCCATTGCCTGCTGCCATTTGGAATCTTTGATTGCCTCAGTGAATGAAGATGGTTCATGCTCTTCTGAAATTCGACTGATACAACACATATGCTCTGTCGATAACCGACTAAATGAAACATAGGATGAAACAGATATTGTGTACCCGAAGAGTTTGTAGCGGAAGCGAGATATAGTCTTTCGTCCATGTAGGTGGACAGCTTTGTCGCGAACGACGAGGTATCTCATCAATATGTGCGGGGAGTCACGAGATAAGTCAGCATTTTGCATCCGTGGTGTCCACCGATGGAGAAACGTCCTCGATGAACCTGGTAATTCTGTCGCTGTATGTGGGAATTCCACTGGCGCTGGTGTTAGAGAAGGTGGAGATGCCACAATAAAGCCAGGTTCAAAAGAGGAATCTTCATAAGATAAAAGAAAACGATTGCTTTCTGAGGAATCTTGCGATGAAAGCAGCTTTTCTTTGAAAGGAAATGTTTCTTCATGGAAAATAACATCTCTGCTTGTAAAGAAATGCCCTGTAGAAAGCTCCATGACACGATAACCCTTCTGAAGAGAAGGATATCCCATAAAAACACATCGTGTAGCACGGGGGCTCATTTTATCCCGAGGACCCACATTTGTTGTATAGCATAAACAACCAAAAACTCGAGATGACTATTATCGGTTGTTTCTTGTAAATCATCTCAAATGGAGTTTTATCATGAAGAATTCGACTTGGCATGCGATTAATCAAATAAGCAGCTATGATCACACAATCTCCCCAAAAATCTTCGGGTATTGAGGCTTGGTATTTGAGTGCACGAGCTACTTCTAAGAGATGTCTATGTTTTCTCTCAACAACTCCATTTTGCTGTGGAGTGTAGGTACAAGAACTTTCATGGAGTATCCCATGAGTAGACAGCAAGTTTATGCAATCAGAAGAAAAAAATTCTCCTCCATTATCTGTACGAATTCGATGCACAGATTTATCGAATTGATTTTTAATCAAGGAAAGAAATGTTGATAAATGGGTAAATGTCGATTCTTTGACTGCATAAGATATAGCCAAGTGGCACGACTATAATCATCAACAATTGTTAGAAAGTAGCGAGATCCATCACGATGAGGAATGTGATAAGGACCCCAGACATCCATGTGAAGCAATGAAAAAGAGTGTTTCGTTCGAGATGTACTAACTGGAAAAGATGCTCGAGTTTGTTTAGCTAAAGGACAGATGGAGCATGTTGGATGAGGAAATTTAGCACTATGACCCAATCGTTGATGCAAAAGAAGATTTTTATTATAAGCGATTGCATTACAATGAGTGCTTTTATTCAATAATGCTAAGTCCTTTGAAGAATTCACCCAAAAATAAAGTCCTTGTGCTTCATTGCCCAAGCCCATCACTTTGCCAGTCGAAAGGTCCTGAAAGATGCAATTTTTGGAATTGAATATGGCTTTACAGGAATTGTCCATACATACTTTGGCGACAGAAAGGAGATTAAACTCAAAATCTGGAATGTATAAGACATTTTTAAGGACAAAATTCTGACCAAGATGTACGGTACCGATTTTGGTACCCACTAACCTTCCCTGTTGACATGGCATTTCGTGCACCATATGACCCTTTATAAATGGGTGCTGACGTGGCAAAATATGGGCCATCCGATCCAGCAACATAGCTCGCTGAATTGAAGCCGTCCGATCGCGCGCGTTGATCCCAACAATCCAAGCCAGCGCGACTAGAAGACAGATCCAGACCATCCAATCCAGCGCGCCTCCCTCGTCCGTCGGATCCAGCCCCTCGATCCATACCGTCCGATCCAGATCTGTGATCCTAGCCATCGGATCCAGATCTGTGATCCCAATCGTCCGATCCAGCCCCTCGATCCCAGCCGTCCGTCCGAGAAAAATTAGGGTTTTCTATTCCCCTTTTCGTCGCCAACGCCGCAATGCTTCTCCCCTTCGCACTCCCAAATCCTCCTCCTGTTCCGACGATCGCCTCTGTCGAAACCAGGCTAGATGGGAACGCCGCGAAGCCTGTTCCCTCAGCGACTCGGGTCTGCTCGGACGCAGCAACCCGCTGATTCTCCTCCTGCAAGGCTAGCTGAAAAATCCGTTGGAGCGACGGTTGTGGATCCATCGCAAGGATTTGCGACCGAAAAACGGAATACGATTCAGTCAAGGTGAGAAGGAATCTAGTGGCCTTTTCCTTTTCTCTCATCGTGTGAAACTGTCGGAGAGTGGCCTCCGGCCCCTCCAACTTGTCTTCCGCCACTTTTTTTTCGTTCCACAGAGCCGACAACCGATTGAAACAGGTTGTGACCGAAAGGTTGCCTTGTTTCAGTTCGGTCAAGGCCTGTGTTAAGGAAAAAATCGTTGCTCTGTCTGATTTCCCATACATCTGCTGTATGTTATCCCAGATCTGCATCGAGTCTTCTGTTGGAGGGAGGCCGGCGGCGACATCAGGCGCCAAGCAGTTCCCGATCTAGGTGCACACCAGTTGATTGCAGCGCCGCCAATGTCGCTGTGATCGTTCATCCGCCGGATAAGGGGTTGTTCCATCGACGAAGCCTTCTTTGGCCTTGGTGACAAGCGCTCGCCGGAAGTCGCGAGCCCAAGAATGGCAATTCGTTGGTCCGGTGAGTTGTTGACTGATGAGTCGCAGCTCCGGTCCATCCGCTGGTGACATATACAGTGGGTCTCCAATTTCCGGTTGTCCGCCGTTGAACGGAAACAGGTATGGTGGTGGTCCGTGCGAACCATGTGGAAAAGGGTAGGGTTCCGGCGTCAATCCGGGCGTGAAACCGGGTCTGTGACCCGTCTCTGTTGAACCCGACTCACCAGTCGGGTCGGCCCAAGTCTGCCCAGGTCCTGCAGCCCATTGTGCAGGATACCATGGAGCCGGAGGCCGATCAAATCGAACCCGGCATCGTGGCTTGAAGCGGGGGCAGGAGCGGGAGCAGGAGCAGTCACATGCCCTTCTTCAGTTAATCCGGCATGATCAGAGGGTGAATTCGTCTGATTCTGTGAGGTTGAATCCTCTACTGAGGGATTCGCAACATTTTTGTCTTTCGCCATGATATTGAAGTTGAATTCCTAATCGTCTTGTTGATTTGTTTTGCAGAAAGGAAGAGTGCAACAACAGATCAAAAGAAGAACGATGGCAATTCAGAAGATTGCGGAAGCTAGGTCAGGAAACGACTGCTCTGATACCATGACAGAAAAGAGGAGAGAAAGGAATATGGGCAAAGTGCTTTCTCAGTATATTTCTTCTGTACGTCAATACATTATACATTTATAATGTAAGAATGAATAATAAACTAGGAAAGACAATATACATCAATATATACATCGACTAGAATTTCCTATTTACTGTATTGATCAATGATCTACTAGAATCAACAGAATCTACTCTAAGATATTCCAACAATGATAACTAAGTTCACAATTTGATCTGTAACATTAAATTAACTTCGAAGCTAGTAGCTTTCGCAAACTTTTTCAAGTTGGCGACTTCTCTCTTTATTTTGTGGGAATTAATAAGGATCCTTTGTCTAGACTAACTTGCTATCCCACAGTTGAATTAGGTATATTTTACTCAAACATGATCGACCTATGCCCGGCGGCCACAGTCAACGGCATCCTCCATATGGCCATGAGACCATCATCCACAACGACCACCTTTACCAGCAATATTTTTGCCCAACTTAACATAAAAAGCTACCATACTCACTTGGCAATCGTAATGATTTGTAATATCTTCCTTGACATAATGAGCAACATATGCTACAGGTTACTAATCAATTATCGTGTTTGGTACCACCTATTAAGATGAACAATAAAATCCACTATGTTATGATGGAAAGATTATTGAAAGGGAGCTGAAATTTTGAGCCCATTGGGATGCCTGATTGGACCAAGTTTCATTTTAGAAATTAAAGGAGGCCCAAATCCCTAAAGTGCCAAAACTTGTCACGGGGGATATTTAAGCACTAAAAGTTAGGAAAAGTATACTTAAATATGAAAATCGAAGCAAAATGAGTAAGTTAAGTGCCAACGATGAGAAAATCTGATCAAAATGTTGATGTGGCGTTTTTTCGATGAAACAAGTGCAAAATAATGTCGTTTTGCACACTGATGTGGCTAGATAAATCGAAAACGATGTCGTTTTGCATGCTAACATGGGTAGATAAGCAAAAAACGACAATGTTTTGTGTTGAACTTGAATTTTAATATAACTATTAATTAAATTAAATTATTAAAAAAAAGGGGTAGGAGTTGCAAAAAGGCGAGGGCTTGCAACCCCCACTGTCACTAGGAAGGCTAGGAGGGCTTGCAAGCCCTCACCTAAATCTGGGGCGATGATCGTGACCCTCCCCCAGATTGGATGGCGACCCTTGGTCTCGATGGACAAGGGTGGGCGACCCTCGCCCCAGATTTGGGCTACGGCTTAAGCCCTCGCCACTGGTCGGCCAGGGTTGTCCATTCCTAGCCAAGGTCAATGGCCTCAGCCAACCCTCCCCCACGTCGTTGGCCTTCTCGGTGAAGGTGGGGGGTGGCAGTGAGGACTTGTAGCCCTCGTCGTTCTGCAACTCCTCCCCCTTTTTTTAAAATTGAATTGAATTACTATTTATATTAAAATTCAAGAAAGATGCAAATGACATTGTTTTAGCACTTTTTTGCTAACTCAACTTTTTAGCGAGTTACGTACGCGAGTTATATTATTAAAAATTGCTTCGTAGGAATTCCGACAAGGGTTGCTAAATTTGGCACTGAAGTGTCTCAATTTTAGAAAAAAAGTGACACTTAGTATACCTCTCGTAAGTTTTGGTACTTAAGTATTCCCCTGTATCAAGTTTTGGCACTTGCGTTGTACAATTACAAGCTATGTACATATATCAACTACTTGATGATTCAACTATGCCACGCATTTTTATTGCACTGATACCCATCTAGACTAGATGCACCTCAACATAGTCAATTAGCATCGTTTTGTTGATTTTTTCCTCATTTGAGCTCTTCTTTGGTTCCTACACAATTTGGAGACAAGTGGAAAAGGTCGAGCAACGAATTCCAAAGTCTCCTCCGAACCGTCAAAGGATCAAGGGCCCTGCGGCTCTCAATGATGTTTTCATAACGTTGACTATACTCTCTAGCTAATATCTTAAATTAAACATTCGCACTTGTAATACAGGAAATTATTCTATTTTGACCCCTTCCACGGGATATCCCCAACTTCGTAGTATTCCCCAAATGACAATGTGCACTCATAGAAAACTTGCTTCCATTTGACTACGACTCTTTCGAGGGCTCTCTGCACTGAAAGTTCGATCGGCTTTGACTACTCTTCCTTTTTTGCAAGTTAAGTACCTTTCACGATCTTCTAGATAAATGACGGTCTATGAATTCTGAACAGTACAGACAAGGGTTAGGGGCTCTTGTCATGACATGGAAAGCAATCGATGAAAATGAAATAGGTAACTTCGTAGTTCATTTTCAGATGACCTGCGCAATCTTCACATCGAATTTGTGATTTTCAACCACCAAAGCGACAAATTTTAACCAAAGGAGAAGTCAGCACGTACGGAGGTCAAACTCTATCCTCAGTTCATTCTTTAAAATATTAATATGGCAAACAAAATTACGTAAGTCAATCCCACAGATGTGGGGTTGCATCCATATTAATAAGCATGTGTCTTTGTATGACTTCAGTCAAATTTATTTGGATAGCTAAATTATTAGGCGTTGCTTCAGAAGGAGGAATGAAAAAACTAAGCAATTTACTAAATTGACTTCTACTTTTCAAATCGATCGCACATATATCATGGCCCTCTTTCCTATTTTAGGATTGTCAACCATTTCCACAAATTTGTCTTTACATAATGGTGGGTCCTATACTACGCGGAAAGGAAGAAAAGTATAGGATGGTAGCTAACGACTAACAAGTCGGTTTTGGAGTGCTGTCGGTATGAACTCTTGAAAGTGTGCGATGAGTAGCTAAATCAATTAGGCCATTCATCTATTAACACCTACAAGATGAGTAGTCTTTTCACCATCAACAAGAACTCAAGAACTCAAGCTAGGGGCAAGGCTGGCTGGTGGCTGGGCGAGCTCGGGCGAGCTGGATCTGGGCGAGCCCGACCTCACCCAGCCAAGGCAAGGTCGAGCCTCGCCCAGCCACGGCGAGGCTCGGCCTCGCCGGGGGCTGGCGAGCCTCGCCGTGGCTGGGCAAGGCCGCCGGCCCACATAGGCCGGTCGCCAGAGCCGGCGACCGGCCAAAAGAAGAAAAAAGAAAAAAGAAAGAAAAAAAGGAAAAAGAAAATAAAAATATTAAAAAATTAAAAGAAATAAAAAGAATACAAATTTACCAAACATGTTTCTATTCATTTTTTATTCCTAGAACAAGTTTACCAAACGCGTTTTTTTGTTCAAAAATTATTCCTCGGAACAGAAACACTTTTTTCTATTTCTGTTCCCTTGAACAATTTTTAAACAGAAGTGTTACCAAACACACCCTAACTTATCTAGACTCGCCTATTTTACGTTTTCGCTCCGACGAAAACGGATGATTAACATTATGACCAAAATATTCTATTTGAATTACTTTTTCTAGAGAGGTGGAATACCAAGAATAGAGTATCGTGATAGGCCCACAACGTTTGCGAAAATTTATAATAATGGCCAGACAAAATAGCTTTGACCGTGATTTGTCCTTTTTCCTAACCTTCCACATGATCGGTGGCTCCAGCCAATAAGAAAAAATAGAAAGGCTGGAAAGCAATTCGGTTGCGTCCAATTCGGCGTGCTTTGAACTCGAATGATGGAATACTAATCAATGGACTTCGCCTATAAGTACCAAGGAGTTCTCTTCATCATCTTCATCAGCTCAAGCCTTCTCCTTTAGCAATCACACCAAACCCTTCCACCAACCCCTCTTGAGTTCAGTTCTCTTTATCTCTTACAAGGCCAACATGGGTGTCATCACCTATTCGCAAGAGATCACAAGTGTTGTCGCACCGTCAAGGATGTTCAAGGCTTTGTTCCTTGACTCACAGAATATGCTACCCAAAATTGTTCCCGAGGGCATCAAGAGCATTGAGTTCATCGAGGGAGATGGTGGAGTTGGTAGCATCAAGCAAACCAACTTCGGTGAAAGTAAGTAAGATCATACTCATACTTCTACCATGTCAAGTCTATATATGGACCTCACAATTAATAACTAACTTCTTCGCTCTAATGAATTTGCATAACAGGCTCCCACATCAAGTACATCAAGCACAAGATCGATGCTCTTGACGCTGGCAGCTTTTACTGCAAATATACTATGATTGAAAGTGATATTAAATTTGACAAGATTGACTTGGTCGTGGAAGAGGTGAAATTGGTTGCTGCTGGTAGTGGATGTGTCTGCAAGATGACCAGCGAGTACCACGTCCAGGAGGGTTGTGAGCTCAAGGAGGAGGATATCAAGAAGGGTAAAGACAGAGCTATGGGATTGTACAAGGCTATTGAGGAGTACCTTGTGGCCAATCCCGATGTTTGTGCCTAAATGCTATGCTGAAGATCCTTCTTGAGTTATGATATAGCAAAGTGAGTGAAATGTCTCTATCGTATATTTTCTTTTCACATTGGCTCTACTTGGAGCCTTGGATGAAAGGTTTTTATTGTGTGATTTCTACAGTATAAAGGATTTGATGGTTGTGTGTAAGGCCATGCCAAAAAAAAAAAAAAAAACTTGAAGGAGCAATGAACAATCCAATAAATTATGGGTTTTACCCACGAAAAGATCTCCCTCTGTGGTCATGAAGGTGAATTTTGACTTGACTTATAGATCAGTTGCAAAAAGAAGAGATAGAGGGAAAAATGAATTAATCCAATTTGATTTGTTAATTTTTTTCCACTAATTGCATTCATCATAACTATGCAACTTAAAATTGATGAATTAAGCTGTAGTATGCTTCTTCGCAAATCCTGGAAGCAAACGTTGAGATTGTTTACCTAATTAAATCCATCCTGCCAAACAAAATGGAGAAAATTTGGCTAGAAAAAATAAAATAAAAGGTAGAAAAGAACTTAGCAAAAAATTTGAAAAGGAAAGAAGGGTCCCAAGAGAGACATTTGTCTTTGTGGGTTGATCCAAATTTAGAGTACGGTCATTTGGATCCGAGGACGTAGCTATCAAAGGCATTTGAAAAGTCAAACTAGCAAAATTGCCCTTCGGAAACAGAGCAAAAGCGAAAAGAAAAGAGACCTTCGGAAACAGAGGAAAAGCGAAAAGAAAAGAGAAGCAAAGCAAAAGCGCTTTGCGACTATCCTTGATGGCGCAACGAATGAATGTAGAATCATACCATAGCAATGGTGGTTATGGTTGTCTGTTATAAACTTAAATTTGTGTCTAAATCAGTTCATAGCATGAAAATTCAATTTTCTTCACGTGAAAGATCGTATCCAGGCAAATCGGGGCCAGACAAAAGAGCGTTTGATCGTGATTTGTCCTTTCCTAACCTTCTGGATTGGCTCCTCCCAATAAGAAAACAAGAAAGGCTTGAAAGTAGTTCGGCCCGGTCCAATTGGGAGTGCTTTGTACTTTGAATGATGATGATGGAGTACTGAACTATGGACTTGCCATGGTTGTAAGCTATGTAGCACCAACACGGATATGCGACACGTGACACGACATGACACGATACATCGACACGTCATTTCTAAAAAAATAGAGAATTTCGACGCGTTCCGATACGTTATGTATTAAATATACATATATTTACATAAATAAATAAATAAATACATAATAATAAAAAGAGTATAGAATTAATTTATACTAAAAATATTAATCCAACATTTGTTAATATTATTCATTGTTTTAATTTGACAGAAATTGAATGAGAAATTCAAAAATTGCAAACATGAAAGAGTAAACTTGAAGGAACATGTCCTGTTTTCTTATCTTTGTCGGAGATTAATGAGATTTCTTATAATCCTAGATAGAGTTCAGAGTTCATGATATAAACTAGCTTGGAGCTCCTTTGCAAAACAAGATTCAAGAAAATTGAAAATCCAAGATAAGAACTCTAAGAAAAGGAAATCACTAAATTCACCACAGAAATGTGAAAGATAACTCACAAACCAATAACATACACCAAAAGAGATAATTCGCAAGCGATGCTTGCGAGAGGCGGAAAGAAACAAAAAATTATATATAATTTTAAGTATGTGAAGGCAATGGAATAACATCGACGAGAAAAGAGGCATTCTATCGTCACTCACGGGAAGATCATAACTTATAAGTGAGAAACTTGAGAGTAAGAATTTTCTTCTTTCCCCTTAGTTTTGTTATTTTCATTATTTTTTCATATATTTACATTTTGACCTCTCAAGTATTAAAAAAATTTAAAATTGACCCCGTGCATGTCGGAATTTCGGACTCTCGTGTTGGAGCGTGTCAGGAAGAGTTGACCACGTGTCGGATTTTCCAACACTCGTTGACCGCGTGTCGGAGCGTGTCGGACACGTGTTGGAGTGTCGGACACGACACGGAGACTTTCGGAGAGTGTCGGTGCTTCTTAGGTTGTAAGTACTATGGATTTCTCTGTCATCTTCATCAGCTAAAGCCTTCTTCTATCACACCAAACCAAATCCTTCCATTTCCTACTTGAGTTCTTTTCAAGGCAAAGATGGGTGGCATCACCTAAAGATGAACACGTAGTCTTGGATAGATTGGCAATTTTTGTACAAAGAATTCGCTTTGACTCTCTATAATCTATAACATTTGGTTACATAATCATTCTGCTTTTGATGAGAATACATTGGGATTTTGTATTTTTTTATCCAATTTGATTTATAAGAAATAAAAATTTTCCACTAATTGTATTAATCATAATTAAACAACTTAACATGGATTAATTAAGCTATAGTGTTCTTTGAAAATCATGGAAGGCAAGCATTGTTTCCCAAATAAAAGGGAGAAAATTTAACTACCACAAAAGAAAAATAACAGGTAGAAAAATATTAAAAGAGGTAGAAGAATGGTCATGATAGGGACATTTGCCTTTGAGAGATAACCTAAGTTTTCAGTACAGAGTTTTGGGTACGGTCATTTCGATTCCATGACTTAGCTAGAGTGGCAATTGCAAAGTCAAACTAGCAAACTGGCCTTTCATAAACAGAAGCACAATATCCAGAATAATCATAATAAAGAAATCAGAAGCACAATAAATCGGATCCACTTGATAAATAAAAAATAAAAAAGGGCTCCGCCAATGTCCCTTTTTTCCCCTTAGAAATAACTTTTCATTACATTCAGGATGCAATACCCGCATTAGAATAATAAATTAAAGAAGACTACTAATATAATATTTTTAACTTAGATAGGAGTTTGTAAAAGAGAAAAGGTAGCTCCTATTTGATTGAATGCCCAATTTGGAAGCGCATGAGTAGCTCCATTATTAGGTTCATGGGCCCAAGCCTAACTCCAACCTGTATTGTGTTGAAGTAGGAAGTAAGAATTTGCGATGAAAGGGAGACATTAATTAAGACATGGCAATCAGTCTTTTCTGATGCTGAGGGACTGAGCATAAATGCATGCGAGAATAAGAGCTGCTGCTTACAGTTCCATCAACGAGTTCCAACTTTTTTTTTTTTTTTTTTTTTTGTCCAAGGTTGGACTACTTAGCCACTAGTCGATCATGCAAAATACCTATAGCTCATTTGTTGTCTTTTCATGCACCATCTACATTAAAAATTGGACCTTTATTTGACGGTCGCAGCCAGAAGTCTGTCCTTTCCCCCAAGGGAATCAGCTCCTAAACTTATTTCTGCATCTGTCCTTGATAGTGCAACCAACGAACATAGAGTTATGCCTTAGCAAAGGTGGTCATGGCCAAATGATATTAACCCTAAAATTTGTGTCTGAATGAGTTTATGGTATATAAAATTCAATTTTTGACAAATATTTTATGCAGGTAATTTGGAGGTGAGAAAGAGATTAATTTAACTAGACTCGTCTATTTTACGCTTTCGTTCCGACGAAAATGGATGATTAACGTTACGACCAAGATATTCAATTTGAATTACTTTTTCTAGAGAGGTGGAATACCAAGTATAGAGTCTATAGACTATCGTGATGGGCCCACAACGTCTGCGAAAATTTATAATAATGGCCAGACAAAAGAGCTTTGATCGTGATTTGTGCTTTTTCCTGACCTTCCAGATGATCGGTGGCTCCAGCCAATAAGAAAAGAAAGAAAGGCTGGAAAGCAATTCGGCTGGGTCCAATTCGGCGTGCTTTGACCTTGAATGATGGAATAATAAACGATGGACTTTGCCTATAAGTACCAAGGAGTTCTCTTCGTCATCTTCATCAGCTCAAGCCTTCTCCTTTAGCAATCACAACAAACCCTTCCACCACCCCCTCTTGAGTTCAGTTCTCTTTGTCTCTTACAAGGCCAACATGGGAGTCATCACCTATTCGCAAGAGATCACAAGTGTTGTTGCACCGTCAAGGATGTTCAAGGCTTTGTTCCTTGACTCACAGAATATGCTACCCAAGATTGTTCCCGAGGGCATCAAGAGCATTGAGTTCATTGAGGGAGATGGTGGAGTTGGTAGCATCAAGCAAACCAACTTTGGTGAAAGTAAGTTAGATCATACTCATACTTCTACCATGTCAAGTCTATATATAGACCTTAGAATTAATAACTAACTTCCTCGCTTTAATGAATTTGCATAACAGGCTCCCACATCAAGTACATCAAGCACAAGATCGATGCCCTTGACGCTGGCAGCTTTTACTGCAAATATACTATGATTGAAAGTGATATCAAATTTGACAAGATTGACTTGGTCGTGGAAGAGGTGAAATTCGTTGCTGCTGGTAGTGGATGTGTCTGCAAGATGACCAGTGAGTACCACGTCCAGGAGGGTTGTGAGCTCAAGGAGGAGGATATCAAGAAGGGTAAAGATAGAGCTATGGGATTGTACAAGGCTATTGAGGAGTACCTTGTGGCCAATCCTGATGTTTGTGCCTAAATGCTATGCTGAAGATCCGTTTTGAGTTATGATATAGCAAAGTGAGTGAAATGTCTCTATTGTATATTTTGTTTTCACATTGGCTCTGCCTTAGAGCCTTTGGGTGAAAGGTTTTTATTGTGTGATTTCTACGTTATAAAGGGATTTGATGGTTGTGTGTAAGGCCATGCCAAAAATAAAACTTGAAGGAGCAATGAACAATCCAATAAATTATGGGTTTTACCCACGAAAAGATCTCCCTTTGTGGTCATGAAGGTGAATTTTGACTTGACTTATATATCAGTTGCAAAAAGAAGAGATAGAGGGAAAAATGAATTAATCCAATTTGATTTGTTAATTTTTTCCACTAATTGTATTCATCATAACTATGCAACTTAATATTGATGAATTAAGTTGTAGTATGCTTCTTCGCAAATCCTGGAAGCAAACGTTGAGATTGTTTACCTAATTAAATCCATCCTGCCAAACAAAATGGAAAAAATTTGGCTAGAAACAAAAAATAAAAAATAAAAGGTAGAAAAGAACTTAGCAAAAAATATTTAAAAGGAAAAGAAGGGTCCCAAGAGAGACATTTGTCTTTGTGGGTTGATCCAAATTTAGAGTACGGTCATTTGGATCCGAGGACGTAGCTATCAAAGGCATTTGAAAAGTCAAACTAGCAAAATTACCCTTCGGAAACAGGGCAATAGCGAAAAGAAAAGAGAAACAAAGCAAAAGCGCTCTGCGACCATCCTTGATGGCGCAACGAACGAATGTAGAATTATACCTTAGCAATGGTGGTCATGGTTGTCTGTTATAAGCTTAAATTTGTGTCTAAATCAGTTCATAGCATGAAAATTCAATTTTCTTCACGAGAAAGATCGTATCCAGGCAAATCGGGGCCAGACAAAAGAGCTTTTGATCGTGATTTGTCCTTTCCTAACCATCTGGATTGGCTCCTCCCAATAAGAAAACAAGAAAGGCTTGAAAGTAGTTCGGCCCGGTCCAATCGGGAGTACTTTGTACTTTGAATGATGATGATGGAGTACTGAACTATGGACTTGCCATGGTTGTAAGTACTATGGATTTCTCTTCATCATCTTCATCAGCTAAGGCCTTCTTCCATCACACCAAACCAAATCCTTCCGTTTCCTACTTGAGTTCATTTCGAGGCAAAGATGGGTTGCATCACCTAAAGATGAACATGTATTCTTGGATAGATTGGCAATTTTTTTACAAAGAATTCTCTTTGACTCTCTATAATCTACGACATATGGTTATATAAACAGCTACCAAGAATTAAAAATTGCCTTCTACACCTCCTATTATTCGGTAACACTTACCAATAAGGGCCTACTGGTAAGTAAACCTACGGATGTGTTTCTTATAATTTTTACAAACATGAAAAAATGAAGAAGTTTCTTATAATTTCAGAAGTAGCTAATTATGTGTTATCTTCGGAATGAGGTTCGAAACATGGCTTTTGAAAATGAATTAGATAGGTTACATAATTCATTTAAAACATCAATAGACTCCATTATCCAAAAAAAAAACTGCTTTTAACATGAGCGTCACTGCCTTCATCTAAGATTCACAACCCCAATTTCTCTATCAAGAATGTTCAAGGCTTTGATTCTGGATTCACAACAGCTCATCCCCAAATGCCCCTCAGGGCATCAAGAGCATTGAGTTCATTGAAATAGATGGAGGAATTGGAAGCATCAACCAGACTAACTTCACTAAAGGTATCTATCATCATTAATTAGTTATGCATGTACTCAAATTCATTCTTCTTACTTATTCCTATTGTGGTGATTCTAAGCAAGCGTTTCAATTTAGCGACTTATTTTGTGAAAAATTCTCCCCCAGCTAAGTTTAGGATCATGCTCTCTCTTAGAATCACCACAATAGGATTCAATAAGAAGCATGAATACGAGAGTATATGCGCATCACTTATTACGGACATCGAGAACCTTCAGCAAAGTTAGTTTGGTTAATGCTTCCGACTTCTCCATCTCTTTCAATGAACTCAATGCTCTTGATGCTTTGGGGGACAATCTTGGGGATGAGATTGTGGGAATCAAGAATCAAAGCCTTGAGCATTCTTGAGGAGCAATTGGAGTTGTGAATTCTTGGATAAAGGCAGTGATGCCCATGTTTGTTTCTGAGAGTAAAGATCTGAAAATGAAGTAGCAAGGTGTAAAAGACTTGCTTGAAGGGAGAAGAAGACTGTTGAGTTTGCTGTGAAGATGTTGAGCAACAACGGATGGGTATATATAGATTCCAGGAATGTGTGTGTAATGATTTAGTTGTTTTAGCTGACAAATAATTCAAGTTCAATATATTCGTAGCACTCCACTTTGGACTGGTCCTACTTCTAGATGAAAAAAGTTATACAATGACTTTTTGAGAGATTGAGTAAAGTCAAAAAATTGAAAATATAATAGCTTGCAAATGAGGCATACTTAGTCATAGACGACCTTAGTACGGAAAATTTTGATATTTCATAGTTTCTATATGGTAAGATGGAATCAACCCCATTTTTTTCTACAAAACGAATTTTACAAATGCTACATTGAGTTTTGGCATGCCATATTTTCAAATAATGACCACAACCTCACCAAAAGGACAAAATTGCATTCGGTAAACAACATTTTAGATTTAATTGCATGATTTGAAATGTTTGGTATTTGATTGTATATTTTGCCAATCGTTTTGGACTGTCTGGTGCAATTTTTTTATGCTTGTATATTGTGAACAATATATATGTCAAACCTGCACAATAATATTAGTGTTTTTCATTCAAAATTTAAAAGCTTATTCATTTCTCATCGATATCTTTCCAATCGAATGTGATGCTTTTGGAAAGTCGACCAATTTCGTTGTTCATCATCTACGATTTTTTTAAAAGTTGAATTATTCTATATATGCTTAGATTCCTACAAAACAAACTGGGCAGAAGAAGATTATAATATAATAAGATAATATGAATTGTAGATAAAAAATACTAAAGTGTAACATATTCTATTGTTTAGATTCATCATGTTTGAAAAAGGAAGTCTTCCTTCTTCATTTTCTTGATAACCGGTGCTCCACCCGATAAGAGAAACACTCAAGCAAGGCCAAATGGTCCAATTCGGGGTGCTTTGAACTTTCAATGATGATGGACTGCAGAATCATCAACTTGCCTATAAATATCAAGCAATTCTCTTCACTATCTTCATCAGCCCAAGCCTTCTTCAATAGCAATCACACCAATCCCCTCCATTTCCTACTTTGAGTTCATTCCTCTTTGCTTCTTATAGGGCAAATATGGGTGTTGTCACTTACTCTCAAGAGTTCACATGTGCTGTCGCTCCATCGAGAATGTTCAAGGCTTTGATCCTTGATTCACACAACATCATTCCAAAAATTGTCCCCGGGGGCATCAAGAGTGTCGAGTTCATTGAGGGAGATGGTGGAGTTGGTAGCATTAAGCAGACCAACTTTGGCGAAAGTAAGTTGGATAATATATGTTTATCTATCATGTCAAGTTCATTTATAGACCACAAAACTCAAAATTAATCTTTCCACTCTTGTTAATCCATGTAATAGGTGCTCATATCAAGTACACGAAGCACAAGATTGATGCTCTTGATGTCGAGAATTTTTATTGCAAATATACTTTGATTGAAAGTGATATCAAGTTCGACAAAATCAAGTTCATTGTCTATGAGGTGAAGTTCGCATCAGGTAATGGTGGATGTGTTTGTAAGATGACTAGTGAGTATCATGTTGAGGAAGGTGCAGAGCTCAAGGAAGATGACATCAAGCAGGGAAAAGATAGGGCTATGGGATTGTTCAAGACAGTTGAAGAGTACCTCTTGGCAAACCCCACTATTTGTGCTTAAATTGTCTTTTCAAAATCCTTTGGAGTGATAACCACCGGAGCTCGGAGTGATTTTTATTTTTGGTGTCTGTTTGGCTCTAGCATGGAGCTTTTGCTTGAGCAATGGTTCTTCTAGGTATTTGTATGTTCAAAAGGATTTGTTGGTTATGTGTAAGGTCATGTCAGAATAAAACTTCAAAAAGCAATGAGCAATTCAATGATTGATGCATTATCAAACAGTTATTTTCACTTACTATGACTTCACTTCCCATCCCAATAAATTTGCAAATTTTCGGGACTTGAAAACTTGGAAACTTAATGGCATTGATGCTAATGCTTGTGGCTTCCGAAAAGCATAGCATGTGAGCCGAAAGGCAGGCAAAAGAATTTGGAGCGCATAAGAAAAACAGAGCACTCTGTTTTGGTGTCACTTTGTCGGAGAGAGTGATAAAAGTTCCTTATAATACATTTTAGAGATGCTGATTTGGTATTTTGACAATATCCACGGAAAAAATGGTGTGTTAACACTGCCTTCAAATTGTTTCTTGACATCAAGAAAATACTTTCACAAGAAATTTGAAAAAAAAATTTAGCCATGATAAGACTAGATAGGATAGAATATGAAATTTAGGGATTTTGTTATGTTATATTCTTAATTTTATTCCGACTACCAAATGTAACCCCAAATTTTAGTCTCACTCATCTTTACTATGTGTTAGCGATATTAATGATGTTAACAATATCAAAATATCTTTTAGAGATGTTTATGATTATTTTTTCTGAATTTCTATATCTATTTTGATTATACATATCTAATTTGATTTTCTTTGATTCCCACTATTTAAACCTATAAATAGGCTCTCTATGTACTCCTTTCAATATATTGAAATATACTAAAATTCTCTATTTCACTCATTCATATTATACTTAACTTGATTTGGAAAGAATGCTGAAAGGAGAATTGAGAGATTTCAGTATATTTCGATATATATATATATACAAGACAACCTATTTATAGGCTTTGACAAAATAATCAAATTATATGTGCATAATCAAAATATACAGAAAATAAAAGAAAATATCTTAAATATCTCTAAAAGATATTTTAATATTGTTATCATCCTTAATGTCACTGACACTATGTACATGTGTTTGCGATGCTCAGGAGGATCGAACCCCAAACTCCATTTCATCTTCCAATCATGGCTACACCCAATTGGTTTGTGCTTCTTTTAAAATTGCTTGTGCGCAGTGCCTAAAAATTTTGATTTCGGAGAGTTCGAGTATGTAAGTAAATTCAATTGAAAAAATCGCGGAAAGAAAAATTACATGATTTGTTTTAACTAAATCTCAAATCCAAAGCCCATCCTTCCCTTATAAATGATATATGAATACAATAAATTTTTTCATGATCGGACTTGAAGTTGCGGAGGAACAAGACAAACAGCAGAGCTGAAATATGTGAAAGTACAACTCATTGGAGCACAAGGGCAACGGCTTAAGCATAGACACCGGAGTTCACCGAAAGGTATTCCTCGACCACTTTGTAAAGTCCCATAGCCTTGTCTTTGCCTTGTTTGATGTCCTCTTCTTTAAGCTCTACACCCGCCCTCGTGTGATATTCACTGGTCATTTTGCACACACATCCGCCATTATTTGTAGCTTCGAACTTGACCTCGTAGGCAACAGACTCGATCTTGTCAAAAATTACATCACTCTCGATTAAAGTATACTTGCACACAAGGTTCTCGGCATCAATGGCATCAATCCTGTGCTTCAAATACTTCAAATGACCACCTGAAATATCAATTGCTTAAGTTAACACATTGATTGAAATCCAATCAACAGAACCCCCCATTTATATGTTCAGTATCGACTTGAGTTCACATCAAGACTAACCTTCGGTGAAGTTGGTCTGCTTAATGCTTCCAGCTCCACCATTTCCCTGGAGGAACTCAATGCTCTTGATGCCCTGAGGAACAATCTTGGGCATAAGATTGTGGGAATCAAGAATCAAAGCCTTGAACATCCTGGATGGAGCAATTGGAGTTGTGAACTCCTGAGTGTAGCTAGTGACGGCCATCTTATTGATGAAAATGAAGAAGATGGATTATGAAGTATTTGAAAGGATTACTAGGGATGCTCGGCAGAATGCAGAAGCTTGAGTTATTCTTGATGCTGAAGAGTACTCATCTGGTGGGTATTTATAGATGAATGGCCTAATTGATTTGGCTTCTCATTGCACAATTTCAAGGGTTCATACCGACAGCACTCCAAAACCGACTAGTCAGTCGTTAGCCACCGTCCTTTAATTTTCTTCCTGTCCGCATAGTATACGGACCTACTATAACGTAAATGCATATTTATGGGAATGGTTGGCAATCCTAAAATAGGAAAGAGGACCCCTGAATTATGTGCAATCGATTTGAAAGTAGAAGTCAAATTCGTAAATCACTTAGTATTTTCATTCCTCCTTCCGGAGAAACACTTCGCTATCCAATAAATTTGACTAAAGTCATACAATGACACCTGCCTATTTAATTTGGACGGACCAAACCCCAACCCCCCTCCTTTCCCGCCCTTTGTCATTGATTTTGTTTACCACACACGATGAACTCAGGATAGACGTTGACCTCCGTACGCATTGATTTCTCCACTGGTGAAATTTTTTGCCGCTTTAGTCTACAGGTCATCTGAAAATTGACCAACTGATTTTGGGCAAATGTTTTTACGGAATGAAGTTACCTATTTCATTTTCATCGATTGCTTTCCATGTCATGACAAGAACACCTAACTCTTTTCTCTTTTTGGCGTGCCAGTCAGAATTCGTAGAGAGAACTCCGCATTGGAATACAAGCAGCCAGCCGCCTTCCAAACTCTTGTCGCTTTCTGCACTGTACGGACCGTCACCTTTCTAGAGGATCATGAAAAGTACTTCAACTCATAAAAAGCAAGATAAGTCAAAGACGACCGAACTTCCAGTGCAAAGAGCTGTCGAACAGTCGTCGTCAAATTTTGTGGGCTAACTACAAAGTTGAGGAATCCCGTGCATGGGGTCAAGAGAATAATTTCCTGTATTAAATTTTGTCTCACCGGCATTAAAAATGTGAATGATTGATTAAGTTATTAGGTATAGAGTACACACAGCGTAATGAAAACACCGCTGGTAGCCGTGGCCCTTAATCCTTTGACGTTGCAGAGGAGACTTTGGATTTCGTTGCTCGACCATTCCAACTTTAAACTCGTCTCCAGTTTGAGTAGGAACCAAAGAAGAGCTTTCATGAGGAAAAAATCAACAAAATGATGCTAATCGACTATGTTGAGGTGCATCTAGTCTAGATGGGTGTCAGTGCAGTGATAATGCGCATCGAATAGTTCAATCATCGGGTAGTTTCTTTTTTCTTTTTTTTTTTGGTAAGGATCAATCATCGAGTAGTTGATATATGTATTCAGCAACAATTCACTGGCTTTACTTTCTAAATTGAAACCTGGTCTAATTAGGCATGGGTTTAGATTTTGGTTCCCTTTTGGTGATCGTAAATTATTGGATGTTTAGTGTTCATCCAAAAAGGTTGTACCGGATCCAATAATTGATTAGATAATCCCCCAATTTATGTTGCTCATAACATCAAGGAAGGAATACCGCAAATCATCAGCATTGCCAGGTGTGGATGGCAACTACTGATGGTAGGTTTGCCAAACATATTGTGGACAAAGGTTGTCGATGATGTGGGTGATGGTATGATGGGCATGCCGTTGATAATGGCAACTGTGGAGAGAGAGAGAGAGAGAGACTATTTGGGTATTTCAAGCGTGATCCAGCATTGATTTTTTTTTTCTTTTTTTGGTCTGTCCTATTCTATTTCTACTTTAACTCTTACTCTTAAACTTTTGCACTGCCTCCTTGCAGAGCGTGGAAATCGAAACCCACTCCTAAAACTAATTCGTCCCCACCCCAACCCTCCTGAGAAGATGGGGATTCGAACCCCCTACCTCCCCCTTTCAAGTTGGAAGGGTGGCCACTGGGGCAAACCCCAATGATTAGCATTGATTAAGATGTACATATTTTAAGGGTAGGTTAGGGAGACATGAATAGATTTGAACAAAGGATCCTTATTAATTCCAACAAACTAATGAGAGAAGTCACAAATTTAAAAATGTTTAAATAACTTATTGAATTCCAAGTTAATATAATGTTGTAGATGAAACTGTGACCTTGGTTATGGTAAAGTATGATGAGTCGCTTGTTTAGTTGATACATGTCAACTCATGTACCATACCACTCTTCAACCTATATTTTTGTAATGTGGTTAGTGCGGGCACCACCTCCAGTGCCTCTTTTATCCACATCATGTGATATTGAGCAAGTCGAACCAATTATTTATCAGGAAAAAAAATACTTGTTTTATTGATTCAGAGATGAGTGCAAAGATTCGGACATAAGAACCCATATAACATCTTATAAGTTCCATGTAGATGTTTCACCTGTGTAGATGGCTCTTATCTAGAGCATTTTACTCATAGTTGATAGGATTTGAATAGATGACCTACAATTCAAGCTGAAAATCCTATCAGGTGCCAATCCAAAAGGCTTAATATAAAAAATTGAAGGCAGCGATAACGCACCATTTTGTTCTGAGAATGAATTGTCAAAATATCTAATGAGCATCTCTAAAACAGAGTGCTCTGTTTTTCTTATGCGCACGAAAGTTCTTTTTGCCTTCTTTTCGGCTCACATGCTATGCTTTTCGAAAGCCACAAGCATTCGCATCAATGCCGTCGAATCTCTAAGCTTTCAGGCCCCAAAAATTCCAAATTCAAGGATGGGAAATGAAGTCACTAGATTATTGAATTACTCATTGCTCTTGGGGTTTTAATCTGACATAACCTTACACAACCAACAAATCCTTTTGAACGTACAAAGACACTAGAATAACCATTGCTCACGCAAAAGCTCCAAGCTAGAGCCAAAAAGGAACGTACAAAAAAAAAAAGGAAATCACTCAAGTTCCCATGATTAGCACTCCAAAGGATTTTGAAAAGAGAATTTAAGCGCAAACAGCAGGATTTGCTAAGAGGTACTCTTCAACTGTTTTGAACAATCCCATAGCCCTATCTTTGCCTTGCTTGACGTCATCTTCCTTGAGCTCTACACCTTCCTTAACATGATAGTCACTACTCATCTTGCAGATGCATCCACCATGAGATGACGTGAACTTCACCTCATAGACAATGAAGTCGATTTTGTCAAACTTGATATCACTTTCAATTAAAGTATATTTGCAGTAGAAATTCTCAACATCAAGAGCATCAATCTTGTGCTTCGTGTACTTGATATGAGCACCTGTTACATGAATTCTCCGAAAGTAAAATGATTAAATCCGAGTTTCACATTATATTTAATAAACTTCACGTGGAGATCATCATCTACTATCTGACTTACTTTCGCCAAAGTTGGTCTGCTTAATACTACCAACTCCACCATCTCCCTCAATGAACTCAACACTTTTGATTGCCCCGGGAACAATCATGGGAATGATGTTGTGCGAGTCAAGGACCAAAGCCTTGAACATCCTTGATGGAGCGACTGCAGATTTGAATTCTTGAGGGTAAGTGAAGACACCCATGTTTGCCTTGTAAGAAGTAAAGAGAAATGAACTCAAGTAGGAAATGGAAGGGATTGGTCTGATTGCTATTGAAGAAGGCTTAAGCTGATGAAGATAGTGAAGAGAATTACTTGATATTCATAGGCAAGATGATAGTTCAGCAGTCAATCATCATTCAAAGTTCAAAGCATTCCGATTCGGACCATTCGGCCTCGCTTCAAGCGTTTCTTCATTTTTTATTGGGCGAAACCACCGTTCATCTAGAAGATGAAGAAGGAAGACTTCAAGTTTCAAACACGATGAAGATCAACCTTGTATTATAAGTTATTATGTTATAATTTTCTTATAAACTTGTTGATTTATAAAATGCCCAGATTGTTATGTACAAATTTAAATATTCATCATCCTAACTACCGCATTTTCAAGCAACAATTCTCGTGATTAAATAGGACTTTCAATATCATACTGTTGTACTACTTAGAGTCCTTATATAATATTGCCTAAGGCATTATTTGATGCAGGTGTTAGCTTATATATTGATCAATAAGGCATCTCTCATTGGATAACGGATTTGGAATGTCACAAGAGATCTCTTGATGACCGCATTATATTGCTCCAGCTAAATATGGCAGCAGAGGTACTCCGCGAAAGCAATTTAGCCCCAAATATTCGCATCAAGGAGAGGACGTGGAACGTGGAATTCTATTTTCAATTTTAATGACCTCGCTTACTCGTTGCGAAGAGTTTGCGTTTCTAGTATTTTATTTTTAACTGGGTACTCTTGACAAATACTTTCGGTGCTGATTACATATATTAAATTTGGAGTAATTCAATTTTTAAAATATTAATTGCACACAATACAAGGACAATCAATACACGGAAAACTGTGAAACTTTTGTAACTGATTATTCAATAATTGCTCTAGGAGCACTGATTAACAAATCAAATTGTATATTCCACTATTTAATATAATCATAATATCATATATCAATAAACATTAAGAGCCCATATGGTACAATCGTGGCTGAACTGTAATTATGTTGTGTTGTCTTGTAGTTATACTATTAAAACCTGGAAGCTCTGTGTTTAAAAATACATGTTTTAAAGTTTCAGCACCTTAAAATCGAGTGAGGCAACTTCCTAAAAGTTGTTGTAACTATGGAGGTGTTGTTAGGGCTGAGCAAATTGTTCAGCGGCCCCAGAACCCAAACCGAACCGGCCGATCTTTTCAAGCATTTCTAGGGCCAAGTGCGGCCACCGATTTTTTCAAGGTAACTCAATGATGACTTAGGAGATGTTGGGATAACTTTCTTTTAGGGCCAAAGGAAATTTATGATAGCTTAAGCAACTGATGTATAATAGAATAATTCACAAACAAATTGAACTTGATGAATGATAATCACAGAAGGAGATCTACTGTGACATCCTGAAATTTGGGCCCGTTTCGAATATATGAGATGGTTGTTTCATCGACATGCTTGTGGTTATTTTACTCGGAACTGGCTACTCATGAGTTAACTAATCTATTAGGTGAGGCCGTTAAGGGATATAACTGCGACAGACTAGAGAATTCGATCATAAATCGACCGTTCGACCATAATAATCGGCAAGGGTCAATACGACACCATTATAAATCGATTAACGAATGGAGATAAGTCGATTCGATGGAATTACATAGTCGAATTGCGGGTGGTTCCGCATGATTGCAATATTCGCGTCGAACGGCAATAACCTGATTTTCTATCGATATTATATTCGGAATATGTAATTGAAACCTCGCGATTATGTAATAACCGAGAGTCATCTACAATTCGAAGATGCACAAACGTGAATCTAAAATTATCGACCATGAGTCAAACATGCTGAAATTCTTAAAAGCTACCCGATAGATTAGGTCGTATTAAAGTCGCGTTCGGTCGATTTTAACCACGAAATTTAATTCGGTTTCAGGAATCGAACTTTCGAGCGTGTCATGATTTATTTATTGGACGCCATCTCATCTTTTGAAGAATTTTCGTTGAGTTCCAAAATTTTGCGGAAAAAACGATTTTCAGACAAAAAGAAAAGGGAAAATGAAATTCGGATTAAGAGGAAAAAGGGGAATTTGCTGCCCAAAAAGGCTTTGTTTGTGGGAAATTAGAGGAATTATATGATTGGGTGACCTTGGATGAGGCATGAAGACTTTGGAGGCCATGTGATGATGGTGTAGATATTTTCCTAAGGTTTTGATTGGCTAGATTTCTCTTATTTTCTTTCTTCCTTCCTCTCTCTTTTTCCTCTCTCTTTCCATGCGTGAACCCCCCTGCTGCAGCCGACCAGCCCCTTCTCCCCCATGCTTCTCCTTCTTTCCCTTCTGCCATTCCCTTCTTCTCTCACGTACACCCCTCCCCCACCCGCAACCGCACGCCTCCACCATCATTTTCACTACCACACGTCTCCACCGCCAATCCCCACCCCCAGCATTTTCATCTCCACACCAACGATTCACACCAACTCTAGCTTCACCGCCCCATCACCATTCGCATGCCCGCACTTCCACCAACTCCAGCTTCTCAATTCCTTAAATTTTTGCTGCCGCAACTTCACCACCATCACCACGTCCAGCAGCCCGTCTAGTGTCCAACAGCCACCACTTGCCCATTTCACCTCCAGCAACCATCGGCCAGCCCCAAGCAGCCGAGCTCTCCTCTCTTGGCTGAGAGTTCGTAGGGCCATAACAGCCACTGTTGAGCCTTCGTACAAGCCGTGGTTGTCTCATGTTTTCGTCGCCGTTGCATCACCATCGCCGCAAGCCCGCCACCGTAAAAAACCGTGAGTTAACTCCCTAATCGTTGATTAGGCCGTTAATTACACTTAGGGGTGGTTAGATTAGTCTTGATAATGATTAGTTTTAGTTAATCCTAAATTAGTGTTAATCAAGCTTGGTTAGGTTAGTTAATCATGGTTAGGTTAATTAAGTTGGTTTAGCTTAATTAATCGTAATTTATTTAATTAATCATAATTAGCATAATCAGTGACGGATTAGGCGTTATGTAGAATTTTACGCTCGTTTTCTTGGATGGAATTATGCGTAATTTTGGTGGCTTATATGTACTATGATATGCAATTGATTGCTTGATGGTAGTTATTGATTTTTAATACAAAATTTGGTTTTATGGGCAATTAAATAGAAAAATGCGAGGTGTCAAGTTTGGACGCCAACTTTTATGTGCTATATAAAACCATGGAGTTTTAAAATGGGAGTGTATTAAGTTTGATGGTTCGATTTCGAATACGTGACCACGCACGATTATTTTACCGGGATTTTTAATAAGAAGAAAAGTTGGCCAAGTTCATTATTTGAAAACAACATATTTGAAATCAAAGTATGATGTTCTTGGCTAAATATGTGCTTGTCTGGTCACTTAATGGAACCCGTCACACGATGAGAGTTGGGGGCGATGCTCGATTAAGTTCAGATGCCCCCATGTCAATGGGATGCCGAGTCGCGATTGAGGCTGGACCGATGCTCTTTAATGGAATGCCGTCTAGGAGGGGAGTGCTAGACATTGCCGTGCCTGATGGGATGGGACGATGCCTAGTTACGCCGGATGACCATCGACTTTTGAGTTGGTCGTGGCCGAGAGGTCGTAATAATCAGAACATGTGTGTATGATTGTGCTATATTGTGCTTGATTATGGGATAAAACTATTAGGCATGGTATGGGACATGCCATAACGGTTTTGCCTTATAATCGGGACCCATGTGAATGTTTGGAGGGTGAGAACTTTGTGTTTCGGTTATTAATTATGCTTGTTGTATTTATAATGGCATATGTGTGGCGTTAATATGCAGGGACATGCCGAGGCAAGGTGAGTTTTGTATGGTGCGTGCTTTGGCCACCTTCAAGGTGAATTTGCGTCCTAATCGGGGTTTAGGGTTTAACTCGCTAGGATTTTATCTCATCCCGTCGTGGTTAAATTTTTTCAGGTCCTTAGTATGGAGATCCGTCTAGTTCGTTTTGGGGTTCCATGGGATATGGAGGTAGAGTCTACCTTCTACCGTATCCTCGAGACCACCCGAACTTGTGAATTAATAGTGACTACGATTTGGGTCGATGAGGGTTTCTTTAATGTGGTGCATCACTGCTTCAAGGCGTGGTTCATTAATGAGGGCAACGGTGGTTGGGAGGGTCCCTTTCAGGGTTTTGATGGACCGCCCATCGGAACCAAGGATGGGCAAGTAGGTCACCCCATGGATATCGACATCCTGGATGGTGTCGTGGTGGATCCAGAGCCAAGTTGGAGGGGTCCAGGGTGTAGGTCGCCTAGGAGTTCCTTTTTGAGGCAGTCCTGTATATATGAACTCATAGGGTTAACTTTATATATATATATATATATATATATATATATATATATATATATATATATATATATATATATATAAATCGTAGTTTGTGAAAATCGCTGGCATGTTTTTACTATCCCTATGTTTGTTTATTGACTGGGGGTTTATTTAATTCGCTTCCGCATGCGTTTAACCAAAAGATAAAAAGGATGGGTCAGCAACGCATCTTGAGATGTCGCGATTTAATCGACCGCAGAGGGATGTGCGCGTACTCGGGGTTTGGGGCATGACATCTACAGTAGGGCAAAATCCAAAGTAATGCATGAATTGTTGAGCTGATCATTGCTCTTTCAATTTTTATGCTGACATGGCCTTATACATAACTAACAAATCCTTTAGAACATAGAGAGACACTAGAAAAGCCATTCCTCACACAAAAGCTCCAAGGTAGAGCCAAAAAGAGCCATACACCAGGAAAAAAAAAGAAAAAAGAAAAAAAAGATCACTTAAGTTCGTGTGATTATCACTCCAAAGAATTTTGAAAAGAGAATTTAAGCGCAAATAGCAGGATTTGCCAAGAGGTACTCTTCAATTGTCTTGAACAATCCCATAGCCCTATCTTTGCCCTGCTTGATATCATCTTCCTTGAGCTTTGCACCTTCCTTAACATGATAGTCACTACTCATCTTGCAGACACATCCAACATCAACTGATGTGAACTTTACCTCATAGACAATGAAGTCGATTTTGTCGAACTTGATATCACTTTCAATCAAAGTATATTTGCAATAAAAGTTCTCGACATCAAGAGTGTCAATCTTGTGCTTCGTGTACTTGATGTGAGCACCTGTAACATGAAGTCACGAAAATGAAAAGATTAATTTCGAGTTTTGCAGTCTATAAATGAACATGACATGGTAGATAAACATATATTATCTGACTTACTTTCACCGAAGTTGGTTTGCTTAATACTGCCAACTCCACCATCTCCCTCAATGAACTCGACACTCTTGATGCCCCCAGGGACAATCTTAGGAATGATGTTGTGCGAGTCAAGGACCAATGCCTTGAACATCCTCGATGGAGCAACGGTCGATGTGAACTCTTGAGAGTAAGTGACAACACCCATGATTGCCTTGTAAGTAGCAAAGAGAAATGAACTCAAGTAGGAAATGGAAGGGATTGGTGTGATTGCTTTCGAAGAAGCTTGAGCTGTTGAAGATAGAGAAGAGAATCACTTGATATTTATAGGCAAGTTGATAAGTTCAGCAGTCCATCATCATCCAAAGTTCAAAGCACTCCGAATTGGATCATTCGGCCTTGCTTTGAGCGTTTCTTCATTTCTTATTGGGCGGAGCCACTGGAAATCTAGAAGATGAAGGAAGACTTCAGTTTTCAAACACGGAGTATGGTAATTAATAAGTAACATCCCGATTGTGTTGTATTTAATTGTGCTGCGAAATACTGCAAGTTAGCACCTTAAGGTTAGGTGAGGTAGCATCCTAGAAATAATTATTCAATGCAGGCTGTTTGGTCTGTCGGAATTCAAGGTACATGAATGATAACTTTGGAGGTGTTAGAATGACTTTTCTTTTAGGGCCAAAAGGTAATTTAGGTTAGCTTAACCAACTGATTCATAAGTGGAATATATTTGCGTGCAAGTTCAACGTAATGAGTGATAATTACAAAGGGAGATCTACTTGAGGGCAATTCCAAGGTGATGCAGCAATGGTTGAGTTAATCATTGCTCTTTCGAGTTATATTGTGACATGACCATACACAAAACCAACAAATCCAAAAGCATTCCTCCCACTAAAGCTCCAAGCTAGAGCCAAAAAGAAACAGGGAAAACAAAACTACTCTAGTTCAGATAATTACCACCACAAACGATTTTGAAAATAGCATTTAAGCACAAAAAGCGGGATTTGCTAAGAGGTGCTCTTCAATGGACTTGAACAGTCCCATAACCCTGTCAAACCAATGTTATTTTATTTAGATTGAAGATTAATCGTTCAAACCTATAATATATTTTACTTTGAACACCATAAAGAAACTCAATCGGGAAGACCCCAATTATGGTTTAATTTGAAAACCATACAAAAAAAAAAAAAAAAACAAACCGTTTTGAAGTGCATCCAGTTATAGTTTGGTAATGAGTTAGTGAATAACTTTTCCACTTCAGACTCCATGTCTGTCAAATTTGTCAATTAGCGGTGATAGAAATAAAATAAAAAACCTTTGAAGGTAACTGATACAAGATTATTAGATTTGTAAAGAATGAATCGAGCTTATTTTATCTCTACCATCACAGTTAGGTTAGGATTGGCATCACATGGGCAAAAGCCAAAAAAAAAAAAAAAAAAAAAAATAATAAAAAAAGAAAACCAGAGAAAAAAACAACGTTTTCTAGAAAAGTATTGTGTTACTTCCACCTTAAGATATAGAATTTTCCGTACTACGGCGGTCAATGACAGGTATGCTTCGTTTGAAGTCTATGATTATATCTAGAATCTTGGAAAGTCACAAAATGTGATTTTCTTTTAGAAGTGGGGCCAGTCCAAAGTGGAGTGCTACGGATAGATTGATCTTGAATTCTTGGTCAGCGAAAACAACTAAACCATTACACACCCATTTCCTAGAATCTATAAATACCCATCCCTTGTTGCTCAACATCTTCACAGCAAACTCAACAGTCTTCTACCTTCAAGCAAATCTTTCTCCTCCATTTTCAGATCTTTCCTCTTAAAAACAGTCATGGGTGTCACTACCTTTACCCAAGAATTCACAGCCCCAATTGCCCCATCAAGAATGTTCAAGGCTTTGATTCTCGATTCCCACAATCTCATCCCCAAGATTGCCCCCCAAGGCATCAAAAGTATCGAGTTCATTGAAGGAGATGGAGGTGTTGGAAGCATCAAGCAGACTAACTTTGCTGAAGGTAGTTATCATCTTTAGTCCATGATGAGCATACTCAAATTTGCCCTTCTTATCAATTCATACTATAGTGATTCTAAACAAGAGGTTCAATTTATGTCAGGTGGTCACTTGAAATGTTTGAAACATAAGATTGATGCTCTTGACTTGGATAACCTCGTCTGCAAGTACACCTTGATCGAAGGTGGTGCGATCTTTGATAAAATAGAATCCGTAGTATATGAAGTCAAATTTGAGGCTTCAAGCAATGGTGGATGCATTTGCAAGATGTCTAGTGAGTATCACACGAAAACTGGTGTGGAGCTCAAGGAAGAGGACATCAAACAAGGCAAAGAGAAGGCTATGGGTTTGTACAAGGTGGTTGAGGAGTACCTTTCTGCCAATCCCGATGTCTATGCTTGATACTCCTTTTAATTAAACCATTGCTTTCAGCAAAAACTCGGAGGAGTTATCATTTGTTTTTCCTTTTTGGGCCATGTTGTATGGAATTTGGTTTGGGAGATCCAAGTCTTGGGTCTTAAGTTCTTCCGGGATTTATCAATTTGGAATAAACAAATTTCTTTGGGAAGTAATAACAAAGTTTTCTGTGACAACTTTTATTTTGAATTCACTTATGATCCGTCAAGTTCGGGGCCCAACTCCATATCAGAAGATGCCCAAATTGTTGATTGAGAATTACTAATCAGCAACGCGCCTTTTGCTTCTTTATAACAATATTCCAGAACAAATGGGAACTCGCAGCGAAAATGATGTGACATAAAAACAAAATTTATGGCCTCATATGTGACCTCAGAAATGGGCCCGTTATCCTTGATGAAACCATACAAGATGATGGTTATTTGATGTGGATATGACCTTCTGCATCACTCAATAAAGTCTCTCCGAATCGATGTGGAATTTAAAGATGTCACAAACTCTTCCACTTAATAAAATGATGTGCTCGTTATTGTTGGCATAGATTGCCTAGTGATACTCGTATTATTTAATGTGTAGTGCAATCTATTTATGTCCCTTTCATCATCCTAAAATCTGTCTGAATCCTTTAACCTTAGCGATCACTCCCTTCTCCTTTTGCTGGTGGCGCATGGCACCAGAGAGACAGGCAGTTTCTAATGATCCGTTCACAAGGCTAATAAGGACGGACGTAGCGACCCATGTTGACACGCATTATAAAAGCTTCAAGGACGGGACGCAACTTGGAATTCTGTTCTCAGTTTTAATGACCCCACTTCCCATTGCAAAGGGTGTGCGGATCTAGTATTTTATTTCTAAATGGGTCGAGTTATCAAGTGTCTCCAGCACTTATTACATATGGAATAATTCAACTTTGAAAACACTAACTCTTCATGAAACACAGTCAGTGCATTGAAAAGTGTTTAATCTTTTAATTGATTAGTGCTTTTGGGATACTTATTAATAAACTCTTTTTTTAATTGTGTATCCCACTATACGACACAGTTAGGTATCACAATGATCATTTCGAGCCTGTGCGGTATAATTGTGTTGTGTTTTACTGTAGTTGTGCTGCAAATTGTGTTTAGCAATATATGTTTTAAATTTTTAGCACCTCAAAACAAGGAAAAGGCAACTTTCGAAAAGTGATTGTAACTACTGAAGCGCTGCTAGGGCGGAGCAAAATTGTCTGATGACCCATAACCCAAATCAAACCAGCGGATTTTTCAGGCTCTTTTATCCGCCCGGGTGGGGCCACCGAGCCTGAATTTATAATTCAATTCAAGCCGTGCGCTTTTTGAGGCTTCAAGGCACATGACGGATAGCGATGGAGCTGCTATTAGGATTTCTTTTAGGGCTAGAAGGAAATATATGATAGCTTAAGCAACTGATGTATAAATATGATACACTCGTGTAGTGATGAATGATAATCACCGATGCAGATAACTTGGGCTAAATCCAAGGTAATGCATCAATTATTGAATTGCTTATTGCTCTTTCAAGATTTACTATGATGACCATCCAATACCTTTACCTGGGAAAATAGCCAAGATGGAGTCCAAATTCAAGTCTATCATTACTCACCTTCACTTAAAAGCTTAAGCTAATGAGTTATAGGCCAATTAAGATATATTATTGTTTTATACCACATAAATTTTCCGATGTAGGATTTCTCTGACACGACTCACTCACACATGTATTCTAACAATAACTTGTTAATTGTGACTTGCCAACTTTTTCTAATTACTGATCTCTTTTAGCAGGTCTTTAGCAGGAAAAAAAAAGACCGGTAAATTGTTAATTCTGGTTTGCCAATTTTTTCTAATAACTGACCTACTTTTACCGACTCAGTCAAATTTCAATATTAAGTATAACCTCAACTAAATGAATAGGAGCGATTGCCAAAATATAACCCTGATACTCAATTTTCAAAGGCTTACCTTCTATAGCATATATATCTTTCTGGGCTCTTAACCCGGCCTCACATTATGTTCATTGTTATATTCCTGTTCTCAACTAAAATTTAATATACCTTTCTCGGTCTTTTTGCCTAAAAAAATAGAAGAATTCCTGAGAATAGTGTTGTGATTATGACCTTATAACTTGCTTTTTCAGCAAAAGAGATCCGTGTTTTATATGTTTAAGTTGTCATAGAGACAAATCAATCACAGGTCATCCATGTGGCAATTTGGTCTCGAGCGAGTCAAAATATTCCCGCTAAAGTTTGTAATTATAGAACAAATATAATATTATGCCATTCATATTGGACTATAGTCTATGAACACATACCTAAAAGTTGTCTGATAAAGGTTGTCATCTTCCCAACATGAAGTGGTTGCAACGTCTCCGTGAGACTTCCATAAACCATCACATGCCAAAGTGATGTACACTCAACCAATTTTCTAATAAGTCCGAAATGGCAGACTATTCAACATGATCTTATGATATTTAAAGTAGCACATTTATCATCTCTGTTGTTTTTTCCCATTGATTAATAGTCAGCCTCCTGACATATAATTAGGGTTTTTGTAATATTTTTCAGTGTATCAATACTCAAGCACAATTTTTAAAAAAGCCTAAACTGCAACACGAGATGTAGAAGTTATCATGCAGTTTGCGATAGGCTTTTATGTGATCTAAGAATGAAGTAGATCAAACATTTAATTGAGTGTTCAACTAAGGTCCAGGTACCATAGTGATTGTTATCCAAATCAGTTATATGTGGCAGCTAGTAGGGCAAGGAAAGAAAAAGTGCATGATTTTTCTTACATTCACCTGGGGTCCAACTTTTTCTTAGGTTAATTAATTTCAAATGGTAAGTTAAACTTTGGATGCGTTTGTTTCGCGAAAAAATTCTTAATAGAGGAAAATGTTTTTCTTGAAAAACATTTTTTAAGAAAATTATTAGTTTTTCAGTTGTTTAGTGGTGTGTTTGAAAGTGAGACTGAAAAAGTTTATTGATGTTCAGATCTTATTATAAAAATTTATGATTTTCATTATAATTATTTTGTGATCCTAATGTAAGATATTAAGATGAGATGGAAATTATTATCTCAGATATTAATAATGTACAGGATAAATTTTAATTTTTTATTATCAAATAAAGCAACCTTAAAAAAGGATGTAAAACAGTATAAAATGCAAATATTTAGCAGTGTTAAAACTCTCGGTGGTCAAAAAGCTTGACGAGAGAATGATTTTTCATTATTTTCTTCTCTTTTTCTCCATCTTTGTGTTCCTCCTTCCTCTCCCCCCTCCCCGTGCGCCCTTGAACTCGGATCGGAAGTCGCCTAAGGCCAACAATTCATCCACTGGTACTCTATATACAATAATCTTATAACATAAATCGAATTTCAGCCAACTTTTTCCAAATTACTTCCAATTTCTTGTTTCTCCTTTTCCTCTTTACGTGGAGCATATTCTTAATCCAAAAATAAAATTGGTATCAACTTGCCAATTGCAATTCGGTCCAAGTCGCTGGCAAGTGGGAAGGGCTATTTTTCTCCCCTTGTGACTGTTCTAGAAAATTGCGGGTCCGTGCCAATGAAGTGAAGACTTTCAAACGATTATACTTAAACCAAAAAAAAAGAAAGATGAGGAAAAACAAAGCCTTGGTCGGTTAGTCTACCGTGGAGTGCTCTGAGCTCTCTTGAACGTCCATGGGAAGGCCTTAAAAGCTAAGCCCCTTTCAAGAGTCTATAAATAGCTTCTCGGTCCTTCATCTTCTGCATCAAACTCAAGTTCTTCCGCTAGTAAGAAGCACTTACGCATATTCCTTCATATTCTCCACAAATTTCTGGTTCGATTCCTTTCCTCTCCCAAGACAAAACATGGGTGTCACCACATTTACCCAAGAATTCACCACCCCCATTGCTCCATCTAGAATGTTCAAGGCTTTGATCGTTGATTCTCACAACCTGATTCCCAAGATTGCACCTCAGGGTATTAAGAACATCGAGTTTGTCGAAGGAGATGGAGGAGTTGGAAGTATCAAGGTCACCAACTTCGCCGAAGGTTAGTTTATAATGATGCTCAAAGAGTCCACTTGGTTTCACAATTATATGAATGTCTCTTTATTTATATACCTTCTATAGAATGTTATTTGATTTTTGCATGGGATTATAGGTGGTCACTTGAAGTTCTTGAAGCACAAAATCGAAGTTCTTGACACCGAGAACTTGGTCTGCAAGTACACTTTGATTGAAGGTGACGTGATATTTGATAAGATTGAATCGATTGTCTATGAGGTTCAATTCTTGGCTTCGAGCGACGGTGGATGCGTTTGTAAAATGACCAGTGAATACCACACTAGAGGGGATGTGGAGCTTAAGGAAGATGATATCAAGCAAGGCAAAGAAAAAGCTATGGGACTCTACAAAGTTGTTGAAGAGTACCTATTGGCCAACCCCAATGTTTATGTTTAAATCACAACTTCTTGCGCTATTTCCATCATGCGTCATTTTGCAGTATGTTCCCTTATCTGTCACTATAAGGGGTATGCAAGCGTGATCTATTGTAATTTTGAGTGCGATTGAATTGTAATTTTGGGTGTTATTAATAAATTTCCATTGGAATTGTTGATGTTTTAATATCAGATTGGAGTGAAGAGTTCTCATAATTGACTCTTCACACTTTCATTTTCATGTTTCCTATATTGATGTCCCGATCATTCAAATCAACAAATTATCCAGTGTTAACTCCTAAATTTCTCCAGCAAGTTCATCATGTATTTTTATTTTTATTTTGAATGAAAATCAGTTCCAAAATCAAATATGCTGGATACGGCGGAATTTGACCCTGGTAACAAAACGTCAGTTTATATGTTCGTGCATTCCTTGCTCCACATCGCCCTTAAAAACTAGAGTTCTTATGCACAAAATTAACCCTAGTCGTTTTGCATCAATACACTAATCTTTAGGTGTTATTATGCTTTGATTAGTGTAATCGTGGTCTATTTGTGTTCAATCGTTCTATTTGTTGTGATCTTAGTGATTAATCATATTGCCGTTAGTGTATGTGAAAGAGTAGCACAAAAAAGCATGTAATGAAAAATTACAGAAAAATAGCATTCTCGGAGGTATGGTGGTAGCTAAGTGTTAAGTTGTAATTTTAAGTAATGTTTTGAGTCGGGAGAAATACACTATTGGTGCCATAAGTTGTGTATGGCGCTCACTTTGGTGTCAAAAGTTTTCGTTGGATCACTTAAGTGCCAAAAAATTTGAAAAACGCTCACTTTGGTGCCAACGCCGATCTGATCGGCCGGAAATGCAACGTGGCCTTTTTTTATTAATTTCTTATGCTGATGTGGCTCGCCGGAGTTTCCTTTGATCACTTAGGCCTTCAAACGACGTTGTTTTAGCGTCCTAACACCAAAACGACGCCATTTGGTGTCTCCCCCAATTCAAACCGTAAATCTCGACGGCCCCTGCGCTCGGCAGCCGCGGCTCCGACCCTGACCCCGACCTAGAAGATGGCCACTCGGCGGTCGCAGCTCCGACCTTGACCCCGACGATGGCCACTCGATGGCCGCAGCTCTGACCCCGACCCCGACCCCAACCCCAACGACGGCCACTCGGCGGCCAAGTCAAAGGCTGTGATCTAGCCGGTGCTCGGGGAGGCCGCCGACGAGTGTGCCGCCATTGATGTCTCCCTCTCCATCTCCGATCTCCCCAACAAGTGCCTGGCCTGCGTCTTCCAGTACCTAGGCTCCGGCGACTAGGGCTAGTGCTCCCTCGTGTGCCGTCGAGGGCGTCCGAACAGCGCCGAGCAATGGCGGCTGAGCGAGCGACAACAGAGGCCGAGTGACGACGGCCGAGCGAGCTAGGTCGGAAAAATCCCCAAATGAGTTAAATGGCGTCGTTTTTGTGAGGCCATCCATGTAGGACAGCAAAACGACGTCATTTTCTTAAGGAGGACCAAAAACGACGTCGTTTGAAGGCCTTGTCGATTTAAAAAAAAAAAAAAAGCCACGTAATCATTTTGGCCGGAATCTTTCGCCGGTGGCACCAAAGTGATCATTTTTCCTCCGATTTGGCACTTAAGTGATCCGACGGAAACTTTTGGCACCAAAGTGAGCACCGTACACAACTTATAGCATTGATAGTATACTTCTCCTGTTTTGAGTCCATGTTTAATTTCACGTTCTCCTAATCTAATGCAAGGCGTAGCTAGCGTTTTTAGTATAATATAGACGCTAGATCATGTCATTTTGCGTAATTAAAAAGAAAAGAGTTGGCAAAGAGAAAAAAGATAAAAAGAGTAGTGTGCCGTATAGTTTGGATTGTTGTTGCTATTACTTGGCTAGTCGGTTCGTTTTGTCTAGTTCATGATCGTTTCATGTTATCTAGTTTGAGGTATAGGCATGATTAATTTATGAAACTGGTCACGGGGATCTTGTCCCATGATATGATAACAAGATCATGTATTTCTTTGCTTGACATTATATTGGGTTTACTTTTCTCACACTTTACATTCCGTCTTCCACATTTACATGCTTATTTCAATTTGGCGTGTTGTTTATTTTATATGCTGGATGGATAGCCCTTTTTGCTCACCTAGTGAAATGTACCTAGGAGCTTAAAATTTGATAAAACCACTTGAATCACTTTTTCGATTGCACTGTAAGTTTAGGTACTACAAGGGTAATAATTAGACAATTAGCATAACCATAGAGCTCATGAAAAGTGAAACGACCTTCCCCCGACCAAAAAACAAACGACCTTCCGAGTTTTACTTGGTCCCTAACTGGCCTAAAACAGGTAACAGGTGACTCCAAAATGAAAAAAACAAAAAAAACAAAAAACAAAAAAAAAAAAAAAAAAAAAACAAAAAACAAAAAAAAAACAAAACAAAACATGTTAATCATAATGAACCGAGTCAACCAATTGCTGCAAATTGACAAAGTCTGGGAGAATCCGTGCCTAGTGTTATGATAACTTTGTAAGAAGCTCTAGCTGCATCGGGAGAGTCGCAAAACCCAGCTCAAGATGTTTACACTCATTTAGTTAGTCACAGGGCCCAAAACTGAAACGACAACAAATCGAGCACCAGTTGCTGATAACTTTAAGAATTAAAAAATTTATGTCTGTCCCAACTTCCAGCATAACTTTTGCGTGCGTACGTGTTGTGAAACTCTGGATTAGGACGGATGTGCAAAGGATTGTTAAGAAATACCCATTTCTAACGCATGCGGTAGTAATTAATTCGGCATCGTACAGGGTATGCCTGCATCTTTCTACAAGACACCCTGGTCGGTGTCCACGATATAAGGATACATGGGGAATTGACCCTGAACCTCCATCGAACTTATGGATAGGCACAGGATGGGGCAGGGCCGGAGAATGGCGACGTCGAGAAACTAAAAATCAAAGCATATGAACCAGAAGTAGGACACGTAGGAAAATTAGTAGCAACGGCCACAGACAAAGGTCCAGTCTATGTGATTAATCAAATCTTGTGGACCCATCACGGGAACCACATAATTCAACGGATGATGTTCATTGGATCAAAGATGCACCCAATAAGTTCTCCAGCGTGTAAGCTATTTCCAGCTGTGGGTCGAAGGAAAGTCCGTCTATGCAAATTGGGAGTTTCAAATGATGTGCTAAATAATTTTCGGTAGTACGGCGGTCAATCTCCTACAATGTGAATATACATGTTCTTTCATGTAGAAGTGGGGCCAGTCCAAAGTGGAGTGCTACCAATACAGATCCAACTTGAATTCTTCGTCAGCGAAAACAACTGCACCATTCCAGACGCGTCTCCTAGAATCTATAAATACCCATCAAGTTGTTTCTCAACATCTTCACAGCAAACTCAGCAGTCTTCTTCTGCCTTCAAGCAAATCTTTTTCACATTACTCCTCCATTTTCAGATCTTCACTCTTAAAATCAAATATGGGCATCACTACCTTTACCCAAGAATTCACTACCCCAATTGCCCCATCGAGAATGTTCAAGGCCTTGATTCTCGATTCCCACAATCTCATCCCCAAGATTGCCCCCCAAGGCATCAAGAGCATTGATTTCATCGAAGGAGATGGAGGAGTTGGAAGCATTAAGCAGACTAACTTTGCTGATGGTAACTATCATCCTTAATCTGTGATGCACATACATGTATTTGTCCTTCTTATTGGTTTCTATTGTAATGATTCTAAGCAAGATTTTCAATTTATGTCAGGTGGTCACTTGAAATATTTAAAACATAAGATTGATGATCTCGATTCTGATAACCTCGTCTGCAAGTATACCTTGATTGAAGGTGACGTGATTTTTGATAAAATTGAATCTGTTATCTATGAGGTCAAATTTGAGGCTTCAAGTAATGGTGGATGCATATGCAAGATGTCTAGTGAGTACCACACGAAAGCTGGTGTGGAGCTTACGCAAGAAGAGATCAAACAAGGCAAAGAGAAGGCTATGGGGCTATACAAGGTTGTCGAGGAGTACCTTTCAGCCAATCCCAATGTCTATGCTTGATGTGCCTTATAAGTAGACCATTTGTTTTCGGCCAAAACTCTTTGGGTTTTTACATTAATCTTTCCTTTTTGGGCCATTTTTTACGGGGTTTGCTTTGGGATCCAAGTCGTGGCTCTTAAGCTCTTCCGGCATTTATCAATTGGAATAAATAAGTTTCTTTGGGAAATAATAATGAAGTTTTATGTGACCACAATTATTTTTTTATTCACTTATGATCCGTCAAGTTTAGGGCCGCACTCCCGACCCACACTTATCCTAAGATGCCCTTGAGTGAGAGAAATTGCCTTATGCTCCTTTACTTATAACCATATCCCATAACAGATGGTCACACGCAGCGAAAGTGAAAATGATATCACTTGACCAGACACTTTCACTTAAGGAGATCATCAAGTAGGAGCTCAACTTTGCCCTCATCAATATATTCAATTTGACTCTCATTCACTTAAAAATTGAAATCAATGAGTTGCAAAACAACTAAAATTTGTTGCTCCATACCATATAAATTTTCTGATGTGAGATTTTTCCAACACAACTCATATATGCATCTCCAAAATAAAACATCCATTAAGGCCAAAACAAAGTGATGAGATTGTGTTAAGTGGTTGAGGAGTACCTTTTGGCAAATCCAGCTATCTATACTTAAGTATTGTGATGTCATGTGTCATGCCCCGATCCTTGGGGACACGCCCATCCTTCTACTTGGTCGATTTTAAAGTGCGATATCCCAAGACTATGTATCGCCGACTCTTTCATTTTTATTACGCATGCGAAAGCAGTTATAAATTCCCAGACAATAAAACGATGGGATAAAAAAGTAAGGCCATATTTTTCATACTGAAATTCACAACCACACTTTTATACAAAGCATAACTCAAAGTCTATTCATAACATTCTAGTCCCATTCTATCCACATATATACAGGGTTCACAAAAGAGGATGGGATCTCAGTCCACATCTAGATCGTACTCAAGATCAAACTGATCCTCCTTCGATTCTTCTCCACTTAGCTCGTTTCTTTCAAACTCTTCATCTTCTTCTTTAAGCTCATCCTCGGCTCTAGATGCCGGCTCATCCTCAGGTGATCTAAGGGCCTGAAATATTGTCCCACAACCGGGATGAGACTACGTCTCAGCAAGTTCTACCCCCTAAGACCCGATTAGTAAACTAATACGCCAATCGGTTGCCTAAGCACAACATAAGTCAGAGAACTTACCTTGGCCTCAGTTCCAACCTGCAATTCAAGGTTAAACACAAATATTCAAACAATTCACGACATCCGATCAAGCATTGATCAATCGACTTAGTCGATTACATGTCATTTGAACCACCTCTAGGTCATTCCCATTCATACCATGATTCCCAAATGGTGTGCTCATTTACCAAATCACAGGTGTTTCTCGGGCGTCATTTTCGCCAATGACATACCGATCATCGACACCGTGCGTTCTTTAAGGCGCTGTTTTCACCAATGATATCCTCAATCACCAAACCACGTGTCCTTTCTAGGGCGCCGTTTTCGCCAAGGTGACAACGGCAATATACAACATCGTGAGTTCTTTAAGACGTCGTTTTCACCAGTGATATTTCCTTAATCATCGAACCACATTTGTCTATAAGTCATTCACGTGCGTTCTTTAAGGCGCCGTTTTCGCCAGTGATTCTTCCAATCACTGAACTACGTATGTCCAATAACATCGTACTTGATTGGTCTCAGCCAATAATATTCTCAGTTAGCTCTCACCATTCTCTCTACTATATAGCCCATCAACGTAACTGGCGCTGTATACCCATACTCGGCCATCTAGCAATCAATTTCTCAATAACAAACAATTTAGGACAAATCCTCAAATTTCACAATTTAAATCAATTTCATATAAATTGAAGCTCAATTAAATAAACGGACTGCACCACGACAATCAGCACGAAATTCCGATCACCGGCTATCCCGGTTGAATTTCTGAAAAAATAATTAATTAAATAATTAATTTCGAAAAATAAATAAATAAATATTAAAACTCCAATTTAGGCCCATATTGCCTGATTAGAGCCCGAAACGGGTCAGGAAAAATCCCGAGATACATTCAATAAATATTAGAAGCTTTCTACTTACTAGTGACTAAGTCTAACCACCTAACATACATCATTAAGTCACTAATTTAATTGTTCTAACATAATATAACCACCTAATTGCATTTAATTAATTCTAACCACTCCTAAGGCATAATTAGCAAACTAAGAAAGCATTAGTGAGCAAAACTCACTTGGTAAAAGCGGATACCGAATCACCGCGACAGCGACGCGACGGCGGCCGAAATCGGGCTTTCGACAACACCGGCGGGCTTGGACCACTTCCGCTGCTGCTGGACGTGTGGAGATGGCCTTCATCGGTTGATGGAGCCGCGCACGAAGGAGACACGAGCTGGCAGCGAAATTCTTGCCGCGTGGAGCGAAGAACGCCTAGCAACAAGAGGGCTGGTCAATGAAGAGAATTTCATTGGTGGAGGCGTGCTAGCCGAAGGGTCTTCACTGGACGATTCGTGAAGTTGTTGGGGGAGACCACGCGTGGATTGAAGCAGGCGGTCGAAGGCAACTGCACTCGGTGATTTTCTCCTTCAGCTGGCGTTCACACGAGGTAGGGGAAAGCAAAAGAGGTATGGCTGGTTGAGGTTGAGGGAAATAAAAGAGATGGATAGGAGTGAGGTAGGGCCTTGGCTTGATATTTTGCAAAAATATCCTCCATGAATCACTCTTGGCCAAGTAAAAACACTTGGCCTTCACTAGACCATCCAAATGACCCCCATAACCTCTCAAGTAGTCCATTATTGCTAGGGTGAGGAGATGTTACGAATTTCTTAGCGAAGGCTTCAATTGCTCTTCCATTCTCTCTTGATTCATTTTCAATTGGCCACCATAATTTCAATTGATATATCAATTATCAAATTGATAATTTTCTTCACCCAATCGCCCATCTTGCATCTCAATTTGGCATCCAAATTTAATCCCCGGCTTCAATTGCACAAAAACGACCATGCGATAACTTTTTTCCAAAAAGTGTCGAGTGTCAGAAAAATCTTCTGAGACTGAGTTGACACTCCTAGAATTTATTGTGACATGACAGAAACTTTAATTTCTGAAATCAGACTCGAATTGGCGGTTAATTTCTATTCGACGTGTTTTTAGCGTAACCTAGGCTACTGGGTAACTTTCAGATATTTTTAGTGCAATTGACCCGTGGTCGATTTTCTTCGAGCCACTATGAACCCACTCAACTCATTGGCGACTCTCAGCTGTCGTGAAAATCCCAAAGATCCAAATACGGACATAGGATACCAAAACAATAAGAAAATCAGTCTAGTGCCGGTCGACATGAATTTTCTAATTTAGTGGTGTTACCGACGATTAGCCACACATCTCTGTTGATCCAGTCTATCTTTGATTTTCAAATCGATTTTTAACTATGCCATAATGGCCTCTAAAGATGGACACGATCGAGAAACCGATTCCTGGTCGAATTCTCAAGTCTATTGCCTTAAAATTTCTTAATAATTTCCCCAGATAGTTTAGTTATCTCAAGAGTGATCGGCTCTGAGAATAACCCTATAGACACGTCAATGAAATGCCCGATTCATTCAGTAGAAGACAGGGTTGAAAATTTGGGATGTCATGTCATGCTTCGCTTCGGCGGTTTAATTTAGAGCTTTGAGTAAGAGTAAATAATGTCTTTCTTGATCATTATTTTTAGTGAAAAAAAGGTTATGATTGTGCGCAAGCCAATGATTCATACAAATAAAGTTGATGGGTTTTCTACGCTAGTTTCTTGAACGTCATGGGCCATGAGTTGATCCAAGAAAAGAGAACATAAAGAAACAGCAAACGAGCGAAGCTAGAATTTTCAAGAGATCTACATATTGTTCGGTACGGCTCCTCGCCACCAGCTTTCTTTCGCGGTGAGAGGGGTGCCACAACTTTGACGTGTTTGGGAAAAACCTCGTGGCTCCAGCTCCTCCAAAATTACAATAGTTTCTATCAACTTTTTTGAAAATTTTTTACTCAACTTTGAGGGATTGCAGTTTTAAAACATGTGTTACCAAACATAAAAGTTACATCCCTTCATGACACAATGACTATAGTTTAGGTATAGCTATATACAAGCAGGCTCTTATTATAGTCCGGAGGAATCAAATCAAAGAACCGACCCAACTTAATAAGCATGCAAGTTAGATTCGTAGCTATTTTGAAGAGGGTTTTTAGCTACATATAGCGGAATTCCTGCCTTGGATGCACCATAAAACAGAAAACTGTTTGATATTGGTAATTTTATACAAATCTTAATAAATTACTATATTATTGGTTGCAAAAAGTGACTAGTAAATTGTTTGTCCAATAACTGTTGGGAGCACACAGCAGAAATCAATACCTTCACTCAGGGAGTTGCTAAAAGGGAGCCCAAAACCGAACTCGTCAATATATTCAGTATCCACTTACATTCAAAAGCTTAAACTAATGAGTTTTGAGCTAACTAGATCTCCCCCGCACATACTTTCTATGGGCCCACGTTGCTAAACACGTCCACCTGCCCAAAAATCGCGCAATAGAAATCTAATACCTTCACCTGGGAAAATAGCCAAGATGGAGTCCAAATTCGAGTCAATTAGTACTCACCTTCACTTTAAAACTTAGGCTAATGAGTTATAGGCCAATTAAGATATATTAATTGTTTTATACCACATAATTTTTCTAATGTAGGATTTCTCTAACACAACTCACTCACACATGTATTCTAACAATAACTTGTTAATTGTGACTTGCCAACTTTTTTCAAATTACTGACCTACTTTTAGCAGGAAAAAAAAGGACCGGTAAATTTTTAATTCTGGTTTGCCAATTTTTTCTAATAACTGACCTACTTTTATCGACTCAGTCAAATTTCAATATTAAGTATAACCTCAACCAAATGAATAGGAGCGATTGCCAAAATATAACCCTGATACTCAATTTGCAAAGGCTTACATTCTATAGCATATATATCTTTCTGGGCTCTTAACCCGGCCTCACATTTATGTTCATTGTTATATACCTGTTCTCAACTAAAATTTAATATACCTTTCTTGGCCTTTTTGGCTAAAAAAAAATAGAAGAATTCCTGAGAATAGTGTTGTGATAATGACCCCATAACTTGCTTTTTCAGAAAAAGAGATCCGTGTTATATATGTTTAAGTTGTCATAGAGACAAATCAATTACAGGTCATCCATGTGGCAATTTGGTCTCCAGCGAGTCAAAATATTCCCTCTAAAGTTTGTAATTAAAAAACACATATAATATTTTGTCATTCATATTGGACTATAGTCTATGAACACATACCTAAAAGTTGTCTGATAAAGGTTGTCATCTTCCCAACATGAAGTGGTTGCAATGTCTCCGTGAGACTTCCATAAACCATCACATGCCAAAGTGATGTACACTCAACCAATTTTCTAATAAGTCCGAAATGGCAGACTATTCAACATGATCTTATGATATTTAAAGTAGCACATTTATCATCTCTGTTGTTTTTTCCCATTGATTAATAGTCAGCCTCCTGACATATAATTTGGGTTTTTGTAATATTTTTCAGTGTATCAATACTCAAGCACAATTTTTAAAAAAGCCTAAACTGCAACACGAGATGTAGAAGTTATCATGCAGTTTGCGATAGGCTTTTATGTGATCTAAGAATGAAGTAGATCAAACATTTAATTGAGTGTTCAACTAAGGTCCAGGTACCATAGTGATTGTTATCCAAATCAGTTATATGTGGCAGCTAGTAGGGCAAGGAAAGAAAAAATGCATGATTTTTCTTACATTCACCTGGGGTCCAACTTTTTCTTAGGTTAATTAATTTCAAATGGTAAGTTAAACTTTGTGAAGGATTTAATCATGGGCCTAAGTCGGCCCGGCCACGATGGGCCTAAAGGCCCGGCCCACGAGAATTAGGCCCGTGGAAAGGGGAACCTATAAAAGGGATGAGAAAGAGAATGAACGCACCTCTTCGCATTTGCAAGAACGTTCTCCTTTCTCTCCCAAAAAGCTCTCTCTCTCTCTAAGACGAAGAAGCGACTCCGTCTTCCCTTGAATGGCGAATCTTCGACATCGGATCGAACGGGACTGAAATCTCTTCCTCAATACGGCATCGGTGTCTAATCTGTGGCCAACAAGGTACGCTCGAATCCGTGGTGTGCTTTTGATCGGTGATACGTGACATTCCCGGGCTTATCTTCCGCATATGATTTAGGGGTTCGGTTTAGGTGCCGAATCCGGTTTTCGGGGATCAGGCGATCCCAACATTGGTATCAGAGCGTTAGTTCACGTTTTTCCCTATCAATTTATTATTTTTGATTAATTTTCGCAAAAAAGCATTTCGGCCGTACGGATCGGGGCCATGAATCCCGACACCCGAGCATGTTCGCCCATTTTTCCGATTTTTCGTAAGTCGAAATCAAAATCTGAATGCATAGGGAGGAAGGCGACGTCGAGACGAGTCCGGCGACGTGTCGCGCGCCGCCGGATTCCGCCGGACGCGCCGCCACGCGCGGACGGAACGCGCGGGGGTCATCGGCGCGTGCAACGCACGCGCCGACTCGGCTCCCCACGCGAACGGCGCGCCGTTTCGGCCCGGGCGCGTGCAATGCACGCGCGCGAAACGGCGCGCGTCGTTCGGCCCAGCGCGTGCCATGCACGCGCCGGATGACGTCATCGTGACGTCATCCTGGCACGCGCCTGGCACGTGTGGGTCGGTTCGTCCGACCGGCCCGACCGTCTGACCGACCGGACCGTTGACCGCGACCGTTGACCGTTGACTGCGACCGTTGACTTCCGTTGACCGTTGACCGACGACCGTTGACCGTTGACCGGAAAAAAAAAAAAAAAAAAAAAGGATTTGTTTTTTTTTTTTCAATTATGTCTATGTGGATTATATGTAATCCATTTTTTGTTATGCATTTGTTGCAGGAACAATGCCTCCCCGTAAGCCGCGTGCATCTGTGCGCAGAATATCAGATGAACAAAAGGAAATGCTTACAAGGTTGATAGCTGATTTGAATGGTTATCGATGGGAGAGTGACGACATAATTGATCATGTCATAGAGGTCAACAACAAAATTCAGGAAGTCATTTGGAACGGTTGTCCCATGCCAGATATTCAGATGATGCGATTCTTTATGAACACTCTTCCACTAGAATGGCAAGGAGTGTTGAATCGCCTACGGGAGGTCAAAAGATTTACTAGCTATAAGGAGCTAGTAATGGCATTCGTAGATGAATATCATTGGGTAGGAGCCACAAAGACTGCGACCCAAGGAATGACTCCGATTGGGCCAGGACTGAATGTGCGTAGGAGAAATCCTGAGGGATATCCGTCTGTTTTTCCGTGGCTGTCAAGAATGCCAGAAAATTTTACAGAGAAAAAGCAAAAGAAATTGAACAATGTAGCTGCTTTCCCTATTAGTTGTATGATGCATCGTTTATAGATGTTATGGCTTGTTTTTATTTAATGTTCTTGGTGGACATCTTATGTAAAGTTAACTACCTGATTGTTGTTGTTGTAGCAACCTATATGTTAGCCATATTATGTGAAAGCATTTTTTTTATTATATTGTATGTCAATTATCATTGCTTTCTGTGATTGCTGGTTGCTGTGGGTAGTTAGCTGTGGGTAGTAATATAAGTTTTTGTAGCTTCATAGAATTGATTTTGCATAGGACAATCATATTAATGATAGTTTTTAAGTTAGGATTTTTGGAGGATGATTGGAAACATAGTGACCTTTTGATTCTGAAACCTTACTTAAAATTATTAATTAATATGATGGGTTTGTGCAAAATAGATGCATAAGTGATAGGCATTAATAACTCGTGCATATATGTCGATGTGTTCGAGATCAATGGCTTCAGCCACAAAGAGCATAGTTGCCGAGCTGAGTAAAGGTGAAAAGCTCAAAGGTGACAACTATGAAATTTGGCAAATGAAAATTAAATGTGTGCTGGAAAAGCAAAAAGCACTAAAAGCTCTTGACCATGTTATGGAAGATCTAGAGGATCGTGCGCCACCTTGAGTTAGCTGATCATTGCCTCAAGGCATTAGAGCAGCAAACAGATATTTTATGTGTTGCTTTAAGCTCAGAAGGGGCTTCATGCTCTAAGCGCAAGCGCATTGATTCGTTCAATATGTGGAAATGCAAGGGATCAAGTCCTTCTTGCAAGAAACCAAGAATTAACCAACAAAAGAGAGGAAAACGTCCTCATGTGAATAATATCTCAAGGGTGAAATGTTACAACTGTGACCAGAAGGGTCATTATGCCCGCGATTGTCGCAAGCCAAAGAAGGTACACGCCCTTTGTACAATTGGGAACTTTGCATATGTGTCAAGTTCTGTATTCTTGACTGAATCTAATCCTCTGTGGACTGTGGATTCAGGAGCGACAGACCATGTAGCGAAGGATAGAGGATCCTTCGTGGAATTCCGACAGTACCTACCGGAACTAAGTGGATCTATGTGGGAAACAACTCCAGAGCTGAAGTGAAAGGAATTGGCACAAGCCAACTGAATATGCGTGATGGACGCACTTTGTTCCTTCATAATGTGTTGTATGCTCCGGAGATTCGTCGGAATTTAGTGTCTGTTTTAGTGTTGGTTAAATTAGGTTTTAATGTGAACTTCCATAATAGAAGTGTAGATTTGTATTTGAATACAAACTACTATGGTCATGGTTACTTTCGGATGGTTTCATTGTATTAGATATTGACTATGTTAATGCAAATATTTGTTATTCCCTTCTCACATCTCCTAATTCATATGATAATGATGTGAATGTGTGGCATGCTAGACTTGGTCATATTGGCCAACGAGCGTATGAATAGACTAGCCAAAGAGGGCTTGTTGGGCAATATTGAAAAAGTCGATTTGCCCATCTGTAAGCATTGCCTAGAAGGGAAAATGACAAGGAAACCATTTGGAAAAGGTAAAAGAGCTGAATTTCCTCTGCATTTAATCCATTCGATGTACGTGGTCCAATGAATGTGAGAGGAAGGCATGGGGCTGTTTATTCCATCACTTTTATAGATGATTATACTCGATTTGGATATGTCTATTTGATTTATCACAAATCTGAAGCAATAAGTTGTTTCAAAAGGTTTATGAACCTGGTAGAAAATCAATTAGACAAGAAAATAAAAGCATTGAGATCCGATCGAGGTCGAGAATATTTATCGATGAGTTCAGAAAATTATGTGATGAAAAAGGAATAGAAAGACAGTTATCTATTCCTTATACTCCTCAACAAAATGGTGTTGCGGAGAGAAGAAACAGAACCCTACTGGAAATGGTTAGGTCCATGATGGCGCATGCTAACTTACCTATCACCTTTTGGAGTGATGCGTTGTTAAGCGCTGCCTATATACTTAACCGAGTGCCTTCCAAATCGTTACTTCCACTCCATATGAGTTATGGACAGGTAGAAAACCAGACTTAAGTTTTCTTAAGCCATGGGGTTGTGCTGCCTATACACTTGAATCCTCTCACAAGTTTGGGAAATTGGGTCCCAGAGGAAAGAAGAGTATTTTCATAAGATACTCAGAACACTCAAAAGGGTATGTGTTCATAGGTGAGCAGGAAAGTGGGAGTATAACTGAATTTGAATCACAGGATGTCACATTCTTAGAGGATGAATTTCCTAAGAAGGGCGAAATAGGGAAGACAACACCCTATTTGAAACCTCGGATCAAGATAATGATCTTAGTGGAGTTCGTCCAAGTGGGAGTAATATGAGAAGTGATGAATTGAATTCGACTCATTCTCAATTGCAACCACATGATGAGACGACATCATTATCTAATCCCAGTGGGAGCATAATGGGGAATGATGTGCAAATAGCACAAACTCCCATACGGCGAACAAGTCGCCAAAGTATTCCCCGTCGACGTTTTGACATTGAAGGGGAAACTTTTATGGTTGCTCCACAAGATGAGGATGAGCCTAGAAATATTAATAAGGCTCTAAATTGCCCTAGTAAGGAAAAATGGATTCATGCAATGGAAGAGGAAATGGAGTCAATGAAATCAAACCAAGTCTGGGAACCGGTTGAACTTCCAAAAGGACGCGAGCTATTGGGAACAAATGGGTTCTCAAAGTAAAGCGAAAGGCTGATGGCTCGATAGAAAGGCATAAGGCTCGCCTTGTAGCGAAGGGGTATAATCAACAGGAAGGGATTGATTATGAAGATACGTTTTCTCCTGTAGTTAGATTTACCTCGATTCGCATTATTCGGCAATAGTATCTAGTTTGGATCTTGAATTACATCGATGGATGTAAAGACTGCTTTCCTCAATGGAGAATTAGAGGAAGAAATATACATGGAACAACCAACTGGTTTCATGGTAAAAGGCCAAGAAGAAAAGGTGTGTCGACTTTTGAGGTCGATATACGGCCTTAAGCGATCATCGAGACAATGGTATATACGTTTTCATAATGTCATAATGGCATATGATTTTACAATGATTGATGAGGATCATTGTGTATATATCAAAAGATCCAAGGATCAATTTGTGATCATATCATTATATGTTGATGATATACTGATTGCCGGAAGCAATATGGAGTTTGTTCATACTGTCAAGAGTTGGTTGTCTTCCAACTTTGAAATGAAGGATATGGGTGAGGCTGCATACATTCTTGGAGTTAAGATTTCAAGAGATCGTTCGAAGAGATCGTTGTCTCTTTCGCAAGAAACATATATAAATAAAGTTCTTGAACGATTTCGTATGCAAGATAGTAAACCCATAGACACTCCTATTGAGAAAGGTGAAGGATTGAGCCATACATTGTGTCCGAGGACTCCACAAGAGAAGGAACAAATGAAACATGTTCCTTATGCTAGTGCAGTTGGGAGCTCGATGTACGCTATGATGTGTACAAGACCCGACATATGTTTTGCAGTTGGAATGGTGAGTAGATACCAATCCAATCCAGGTCCAGCACATTGGAAAGCCGTTAAGAGAATACTGAGGTATCTAAAGGGAACTGCTGATTATACGATGAGTTATCAAGGAAAAGATCTGCGACTCAAAGGCTATCCTGAAACTATTTAGGGAGGAGGTTTAGACGAAAGGAAATCTACCTCTAGGTTTGTTTCCTTATTGAATAATGGCACCATATGTTGGAGCAGTAAGAAACAAACGTGTATAGCCTTGTCCACGATGGAAGATGAGTTCGTGGCATTATCAGCAGTAATATAAGAAGTAGTTTTGCTTAAGAGATTTTTGGATCATTTAGGTGTTATTGAGAAAGCTGCAAATCCATTATTAGTTAATTGAGATAGCCAAGCAGCTATAGCGTACACCAAAGATCCAAAATATCATGGCAAGACCAAACATATAGATACCAAGTATAACTTTGTCAAAAAGATATGGTTGCACGAAAGGATGTGAACTTGCAGTACATATCTACGCATAGAATGGTAGCAGATCCTATGACAAAGCCAATACCTAGAGATGTGTTTTGTGGTCATGTAAAATCTCTAGGATTGCGTAGAGTCGATGTCTTTGGATTGTATTTTCCCGAGTTGTTCACATGTATGAACTAGTGTTGTTTCATTATTAATGCCTATGAGTCTTTGTTTGATCTTTATGCATCTTAATGCTTAGTGCATTATATTATGTTGAGAAAGTATGTCGGACAGATAAGAGATTAGCCCACTCACACGGGTAATCGCCTCTATTTACTATGTGATAGATAGAGATGAGACTGTTTTTAAGCTTATTATCTATGTGATAATCGAGAGCTCAAGCTTAAAATAAATATGTCGCCTTAACGAGTGTTAAGATGAGGACATAATACTTACGATGTCCGAAAGTAAAATAACCCACACATTTTACTTTATCTGTCTAAGATGCCGATGTGAGTTCGATGAATTTTGTGAATGAGTAAATACGTGAACTCAAGTTAGACATTGGGTATGTCGAACTATCATCTGTACGATATTGATTGTGTAGACATACGCTCCATGGGAAAGGAGTTAATACCGTAATACGTATTTCATACTACGTATGCATGAGACGACCTATAAGAGTGGCAAAAGTTATGATCTCAACTTTTATGACGTGTGAGACTCTTGAGGAATAGAGTTCCTCATTTTTTAGTGCCCTCATGACTCTTACTTATTCTCAAGATTTCTATTTAGTGTTTGCTATCTTAGAATGTTGCCAATGGTCATGAGATGATTCGATCTAATGGGACATTTCTAGAAAAGCAAGTTGAACTGAAATTGAGAGTTTGAAGGAAAGATGAAGATCGGATTTGTAGAATCACATTGTGGTTTTGTATTCACAGGTCGACCGATTATGACTGTTTTTGGGATAATCATGATTGTGAATACAATATATATATCATTGGTTAAATGAGATTAAGAGAGATATAAATGTGATCGATCGATCTAGGGTACTGCATACTAAATTTACTCGGAAAATGATGCCCAATATGAGCTGCTATATATTCCTAACAGATGTATAGCAACGAGCTCTCAAAGTATGCTGGTCGCACGGATTATTCATCGGTATGAATGTTGAAAGAGGAAAAGAGAATTTTCAGTTGATGGGCCTAAGTTGGGCCTATCCGCCCATGTTGGTTTTGGTCCACCATGTGCGAGTGGGAGATGATGGATTTAATAAATGGGCCTAAGTTGGGCCTATCCGCCCATGCTGGTTTTTTGAACCACCATGTGCGAGTGGGAGATGAAGGATTTAATCATGGGCCTAAGTCGGCCCGGCCACGATGGGCCTAAAGGCCCGGCCCACGGGAATTAGGCCCGTGGAAAGGGGAACCTATAAAAGGGATGAGAAAGAGAATGAACGCACCTCTTCGCATTTGCAAGAACGTTCTCCTTTCTCTCCCAAAAAGCTCTCTCTCTCTCCAAGACGAAGAAGCGACTCCGTCTTCCCTTGAACGGCGAATCTTCGACATCGGATCGAACGGGACTGAAATCTCTTCCTCAATACGGCATCGGTGTCTAATCTGTGGCCAACGAGGTACGCTCGAATTCGTGGTGTGCTTTTGATCGGTGATACGTGACATTCCCGGACTTATCTTCCGCATATGATTTAGGGGTTCGGTTTAGGTGCCGAATCCGGTTTTCGGGGATCAGGCGATCCCAACACTTTGGATGCGTTTGTTTCGCGAAAAAATTCTTAATAGAGGAAAATGTTTTTCTTGAAAAACATTTTTTAAGAAAATTATTAGTTTTTCAGTTGTTTAGTGGTGTGTTTGAAAGTGAGACTGAAAAAGTTTATTGATGTTCAGATCTTATTATAAAAATTTAATATTTTCATTATAATTATTTTGTGATCCTAATGTAAGATATTAAGATGAGATGGAAATTATTATCTCAGATATTAATAATGTACAAGGATAAATTTTAATTTTTTTATTATCAAATAAAGCAACCTTAAAAAAGGATGTAAAACAATATAAAATGCAAATATTTAGCAGTGTTAAAACTCTCGGTGGTCAAAAGCTTGACGAGAGAATGGTTTTTCATTATTTTCTTCTCTTTTTCTCCATCTTTGTGTTCCTCCTTCCTCTTTGCTCGTCCTCTTTCATGTGCTCGCTGTGATAATACCACTCTAATTGACCATCACCGTCATTGCCCGCGCCCATCTCTCTTCCCCCTCCCCGTGCGCCCTTGAACTCGGATCGGAAGTCGCCTAAGGCCAACAATTCATCCACTGGTACTCTATCTACAATAATCTTATAACATAAATGGAATTCCATCCAACTTTTTCCAAATTACTTCCAATTTCTTGTTTCTCCTTTTCCTCTTTACGTGGAGCATATTCTTAATCCAAAAATAAAATTGGTATCAACTTGACAATTGCAATTCGGTCCAAGTCTCTGGCAAGTGGGAAGGGCTATTTTTCTCCCCTTGTGACTGTTCTAGAAAATTGCGGGTCCGTGCCAATGAAGGGAAGACTTTCAAACGATTAAACTTAAACCAAAAAAAAAAAAGATGAGGAAAAACAAAGCCTTGGTCGTAGTCTACCGTGGAGTGCTCTGAGCTCTCTTGAACGTCCATGGGAAGGCCTTAAAAGCTAAGCCCCTTTCAAGAGTCTATAAATAGCTTCTCGGTCCTTCATCTTCTGCATCAAACTCAAGTTCTTCCGCTAGTAAGAAGCACTTACGCATATTCCTTCATATTCTCCACAAATTTCTGGTTCGATTCCTTTCCTCTCCCAAGACAAAAACATGGGTGTCACCACATTTACCCAAGAATTCACCACCCCCATTGCTCCATCTAGAATGTTCAAGGCTTTGATCGTTGACTCTCACAACCTGATTCCCAAGATTGCACCTCAGGGTATTAAGAACATCGAGTTTGTCGAAGGAGATGGAGGAGTTGGAAGTATCAAGGTCACCAACTTCGCCGAAGGTTAGTTTATAATGATGCTCAAAGAGTCCCCTTGGTTTCACAATTATATGAATGTCTCTTTATTTATATACCTTCTATAGAATGTTATTTGATTTTTGCATGGGATTATAGGTGGTCACTTGAAGTTCTTGAAGCACAAAATCGATGCTCTTGACACCAAGAACTTGGTCTGCAAGTACACTTTGATTGAAGGTGACGTGATATTTGACAAGATCGAATCAATTGTCTACGAGGTTCAATTCTGGGCTTCGAGCGACGGTGGATGCGTTTGTAAAATGACCAGTGAATACCACACTAGAGGGGATGTGGAGCTTAAGGAAGATGATATCAAGCAAGGCAAAGAAAAAGCTATGGGACTCTACAAAGTTGTTGAAGAGTACCTATTGGCTCACCCCAATGTTTATGTTTAAATCACAACTTCTTGTGCCATTTCCATCATGCGTCATTTTGCTGTATGTTCCCTTATCTGTCACTATAAGGGGTATGCAAGCGCGATCTATTGTAATTTTGAGTGCGATTGAATTGTAATTCTGGGTGTTATTAATAAATTTCCATTGGAATTGTTGATGTTTTAATATCAGATTGGAGTGAAGAGTTCTCATAATTGACTCTTCACGCTTTCATTTTCATGTTTCCTATATTGATGTCCCGATCATTCAAATCAACAAATCATCTAGTGTTAACTCCTAAATTTCGCCAGCAAGTTCATCATGTAGTTTTTTTTTTTTTTTTGAATGAAAATCAGTTCCAAAATCAAATCTGCTGGATACGGCGGAATTTGACCCTGGTAACAAAACGTCAGTTTATATGTTCGTGCATTCCTTGCTCCACATCGCCCTTAAAAACTAGAGTTCTTATGCACAAAATTAACCCTAGTCATTTTGCATCAATACACTAATCTTTAGGTGTTATTATGCTTTGATTAGTGTAATCGTGGTCTATTTGTGTTCAATCGTTCTATTTGTTGTGATCTTAGTGATTAATCATATTGCCGTTAGTGTATGTGAAAGAGTGGCACAAAAAAGCATGTAATGAAAAATTACAGAAAAATAGCATTGTCGGAGGTATGGTGGTAGCTCAGTGTTAAGTTGTAATTTTATGTAATGTTTTCAGTCCATGTTTAATTTCGCGTTCTCTAATCTAATGCAAGGCGTAGCTGGCGTTTTTAGTATAATATAGACGCTAGATCATGTCATTTTGCGTAATTACAAAGAAAAGAGTTGGCAAAGAGAAACAGATAAAAAGAGTAGCGTGCCGTATAGTTTGGATTGTTGTTGCTATTACTTGGCTAGTCGGTTCGTTTTGTCTAGTTCATGATCGTTTCATGCTATCTAGTTTGAGGTATAGGCATGATTAATTTATGAAACTGGTCACGGGGATCTTGTCATAGCCTATGATATGATAACAAGATCATGTATTTCTTTGCTTGACACCATATTGGATTTACTTTTCTCACACTTTACATTCCGTCTTCCACATTTACATGCTTATTTCAATTTGGCGTGTTGTTTATTTTATATGCTGGACGGATAGCCCCTTTGCTCACCTAGTGAAATGTACCTAGGAGCTTAAAATTTGATAAGACCACTTGAATCACTTTTTCGATTGCACTGTAAGTTTAGGTACTACAAGGGTACTAATTAAATAATTAGCATAACCATAGAGCTCATGAAAAGTGAAACGACCTTCCCCCGACCAAAAAATAAACGACCTTCCGAGTTTTACTTGGTCCCTAACTGGCCTAAAACAGGTAACAGGTGACTCCAAAATGAAAAAAAAAAAAAACATTTTAATCATAATGAACCGAGTCAACCAATTGCTGCAAATTGACAAAGTCTGGGAGAATCCGTGCCGAGTGTTATGACAACTTTGTAAGAAGCTCTAGCTGCTCGCACTTAGCAAGCCATCGCCCTGACGGACGCCCAATCCCCATATCTTGCATCGGGAGAGTCGCAAAACCCAGCTCAAGATGTTTACACTCATTTAGTTAGTCACAGGGCCCAGAACTGAAACGACAACAAATCGAGCCCCAGTTGCTGATAACTTTAAGAATTACAAAATTTATGTCTGTCCCAACTTCAGCATAACTTTTGCGTGCGTACGTGTTGTGAAACTCTGGATTAGGACGGATGTGCAAAGGGTTGTTAAGAATTACCCATTTCTAACGCATGCGGTAGTAATTAATTCGGCATCGTACAGGGTATGCCTGCATCTTTCTACAAGACACCCTGGTCGGTGTCCACGATATAAGGATACATGGGGAATTGACCCTGAACCTCCATCGACCTTAGGGATAGGCACAGGATGGGGCAGGGCCGGAGAATGGCGACGTCGAGAAACTAAAAATCAAAGCATATGAACCAGAAGTAGGACACGTAGGAAAATTAGTAGCAACGGCCGCAGACAAAGGTCCAGTTGATGTGATTAATCAAATCTCTTGGACCCATCACGGGAACCACATAATTCAACGGATGATGTTCATTGGATCAACGATGCACCCGATAAGTTCTCCAGCGTGTAAGGCTATTTCCAGCTGTGGGTCGAAGGAAAGTCCGTCTATGCAAATTGGGAGTTTCAAATGATGTGCTAAATAATTTTCGGTAGTACGGCGGTCAATCTCCTACAATGTGAATATACATGTTCTTCATCTAGAATTGGGGCCAGTCCAAAGTGGAGTGCTACCAATAGAGATCCAACTTGAATTCTTCGTCAGCGAAAACAACTGCACCATTCCACACGCGTCTCCTAGAATCTATAAATACCCATCAAGTTGTTGCTCAACATCTTCACAGCCAACTCAGCAGTCTTCTTCTGCCTTCAAGCAAACCTTTTCACATTACTCCTCCATTTTCAGATCTTCACTCTTAAAATCAAATATGGGCATCACTACCTTTACCCAAGAATTCACTACCCCAATTGCCCCATCAAGAATGTTCAAGGCCTTGATTCTCGATTCCCACAATCTCATCCCCAAGATTGCCCCCCAAGGCATCAAGAGCATTGATTTCATCGAAGGAGATGGAGGAGTTGGAAGCATTAAGCAGACTAACTTTGCTGATGGTAACTATCATCCTTAATCTGTGATGCGCATACATGTATTTGTCCTTCTTATTGGTTTCTATTGTAATGATTCTAAGCAAGACTCTCAATTTATGTCAGGTGGTCACTTGAAATATTTGAAACATAAGATTGATGCTCTCGATTCTGATAACCTCGTCTGCAAGTATACCTTGATTGAAGGTGACGTGATTTTTGATAAAGTTGAATCCGTTGTCTACGAGGTCAAATTTGAGGCTTCAAGTAATGGTGGATGCATATGCAAGATGTCTAGTGAGTACCACACGAAAGCTGGTGTGGAGCTTATGCAAGAGGAGATCAAACAAGGCAAAGAGAAGGCTATGGGGCTATACAAGGTTGTTGAGGAGTACCTTTCAGCCAATCCCGATGTCTATGCTTGATGTGCCTTTTAATTAGACCATTTGTTTTCGGCCAAAACTCTTTGGGTTTTTACATTAATCTTTCCTTTTTGGGCCATGTTGTACGGGGTTTGCTTTGGGATCCAAGTCGTGGCTCTTAAGCTCTTCCGGCATTTATCAATTGGAATAAATAAGTTTCTTTGGGAAATAATAATGAAGTTTTATGTGACCACAATTATTTTTTTATTCACTTATGATCCGTCAAGTTTAGGGCCGCACTCCCGACCCGCGCTTATCATAAGACGCCCAAATTGTTGAGGGAGATTAGTTAATCGGCAATGAGAGAAATTGTGCCTTTTGCTTCTAGAGCAAATGGGAACTTGCAGCGAAAACCATGTAACATAAAAAATAATAATATAAGAAAAAAAAATAATTAACTCAGGTGTGAGCTCAATGTTAGGTATGCTCCTCCTTAATTAAGATACCTTTCAGCTCTAAAATTATCTCAACTCAAATCTCTAATGATAGACAACCAGTTCAAACGCATCTTTCACCTATTATCTCCTTCCGCACTTGGCAAAACCATAGAGATTCACGGGATTCCTTATTAAGTCTAGGATACCAATACACATCGGAGACCAACCAATCAACCATTTGTTTGGACGCACAATAGAAACCCGATACTTTCAACCAAGAGATCACCAAGTGGGAGCTCAACTCTGAGTTAGTCAATATATTTAGTTTCACTCACCCTCGCTCAAAAGTTAAAATCAATAAATTGTGGGCCAACTAGTATATATAACTACTTCACTGCACATCAATTCTGTAATGTGATATTTTTCTAATATAATTCATATGTGTATCTCAATAAGAAGACAGCCAGTAGGGCCAAAACAAAGCGATGAGATTGCGCTAACTGGTTGAGGAATACCTTTTGACAAATCCATATATCTATGCATTAATTGTTGTGATGTCGTGCTTCGCTTTGAGGGTTTAATTAAAAGTTCTGACTTAGAGTAACTAATGTCTTTCTTGATATTTGTTTTAATGAAAAATAGTTATGATTGTGCGCGAGTCAATGATTCATATAAATAAAGTTGATGGGTTTTCTACGACGGTCTCTATAACATCGTGGGCCAATGCCATGAGTTGATCCAAGAAAAGAGAAGAAAAAGAAACAAAAAACAAGCGAAGCTAGAATTTTCAAGAGATTTACAGATTATTTGGTACAGATTCTCGCCATCAGCTTTCGCTGTAAAAGGGGTGATGCAACTTTGAAGCGTTAGGAAAACATCTCACAGCTGCAGTTCCTCCAAAATTGCAACAGTTTATATCAACTTTTATGAATTTTTTTACTCAACTTTGAGGGGTTGCAGTTTTAAAACTTGTATTACCAAACATAAAAGTTACGACCCTTCATGACACAACGGCTACAATTCAGGTATAGCTATATACAAGCAGGCTCTTATTATAGTCCGGAGGAATCAAACCAAAGAACCGACCCCATTCAACAAGCATTCGAGCTAGACTTGTAGCTATTTTAGAGGGGTTTTGTCGCTATTTATAGCGGAACTCCTGGATTCCATAAACCAAAATACTTTTAAAACTGTTCGATGATGGTAATTTTACGCAAAACCTTGATTAATTACCATATTGTTGGAAGCAAAAATTGACTGGTAAATTACTTGTCCGATAATTTGTTAATTCCGACTTGCCATCTTTTTTCTAATTAATAACCTGCTTTTAGCAGATCGACCAAAAAACTGCTTTTAGCGGATAAAAAAGGACTGGTAAATTGTTAATAACTAACTACTTTTATCTAGTCAGTCAAATCTCAATATTAGATATAGCATCAACCAAATGAATCGGAGTGATTGCCAAAATATAACCCTGATCTCCAATTTGTAAAGGCTTAAATTCTACGGCATAGATATCTTTTTGGGCTCTTAACCTGGCCCAACATTTGTGTTCATTGTTATATTCCTATTCTCAACTTAGATATAAATATAATAACTTGCTTTTTCAGACAGAGATATATGTATCATATATGTTTAAGCTGTCATAGAGACAATTCCATTACAGGTCATACATGTGGCAATTTGGTCTCAAACGAATCACAATATTCCCTCAAAGCTGTCCGATAAAGCTTGCCATCTTCCCAACATGAAGTGGTTACAATGTCTTGATGAGACTTCCATAAACCATCACATGCCAAAGTGATGTACACTCAACCAATTTTCTAATAAGTCCGAAATGGCAGACTATTCAACATGATCTTATGATATTTAAAGTAGCACATTTATCATCTCTGTTGTTTTTTCCCATTGATTAATAGTCAGCCTCCTGACATATAATTTGGGTTTTCGTAATATTTTTCAGTGTATCACTACTCAAACACAATTTTTTAAAAAGCCTAAACTGCAACACGAGATGTAGAAGTTATCATGCAGTTTGTCGATAGGCTTTTATGTGATCTAAGAATGAAGTAGATTAAGCATTTAATTAAGTGTTCAACTAAGGTCCAGGTACCATAGTGATTGTTATCCAAATCAGTTATATGTGGCAGCTAGAAGGGCAAGGAAAGAAAAAGTGCATGATTTTTCTTACATTGACTTGGGGTCCAACTTTTTCTTAGGTTAATTACTTTCAAATGGTAAGTTAAACTTTGGATGCATTTGTTTCGCGAAAAAATTCTTAATAGAGTAAAAAATTTTAAGAAAATTATTAGTTTTTCAGTTGTTTAGTGGTGTGTTTGAAAGTGAGACTGAAAAAGTTTATTGATGTTCAGATCTTATTATAAAAATTTATTATTTTCATTATAATTATTTTGTGATCCTAATGTAAGATATTAAGATGAGATGGAAATTATTATCTCAGATATTAATAATGTACAGGATAAATTTTAATTTTTTTATTATCAAATAAAGCAACCTTGAAAAAGGATGTAAAACAATATAAAATGCAAATATTTAGCAGTGTTAAACTCTCGAAGGTCACCACAAAGACATGCGCAACGTAAAGCAATGCTCTTTTTTCTTCTTATTTTAGCTTTTTGAAGCCTCTCCTCTCTCGTCATGTAGAGAATCCATCTACCGCCATGGTAGCTTACCCAGCGTTTTAACCCTAAATTCCCAATTTTCCTTTAACTTTCTTCAACCCTCCGCCATGTAGAGAACCCATCCACCGCAAAGGTCGCTTACCCAGCGCCTTTCTCCCTAATTTTCCAGATTCCCTTAACCCTCCTCAACTCCATCATCGTCTTCTTGTCTCATCTCCTCCTTCACTCTAGTGGATCTGTGTTTTTCAAGTTTTTGAGTTCCTGCCCTTCCCTTCTGTAGTTCTTCCAAGTGGTCCGAACGTGATGGGGTGCGATTGGACGCACCGTTTCAAGTTGAAACGTTACGATGGAAGGTCACCAATGGAGGGGTACGAAGGGAGATGTATAAAATCTCCCGAACACAACCGTTGGACGTGTTGTCAATTCATTCGCACCAAAAAACTCTCTCGAAATTCCATCTTCAAGATAGGCAAGATTCAATCATCAATCCGAAGAACGGTTTGCATTTACGCCGTGGAAATCGGGTGTTTTCCTTGTGATTGCATCCAGACCAACGTGAGGCATTGTTGTTCGTGATTGGCTCGCAATTCAACTTTCGATTCGGGACTATTTGCTGTTTGCGCATTGGAATCAAGTAAGTCGTCTTCCGCCGACATGAATTCCTTCATTGGTATCAGAGCCCGATCGTGATTTCTGTCTTGTTTTTTCATTGAATCAAAATGTGTTTGTGCTTCTGATTTGGGGCTCATTTCTACTTCATTTTTGCCGAAATTTGAACCTATGTGGTCGTGCCGGCATGCTCTTCAAAACCCATTAATTATTTGTGTCTGGGATGGGCTACCGGAGAAGAAACGGCGGCGAATCGTGGCTGAAAACGGCGAAAATGACGAAGAAATGGCTTCGGTCGCGCGAGGAAGAAGGCGCGTGGGGTCCACGCGCGCGTGCTGCGGTGCGGGCGCGTGGACCCACGCGCCACGCGCCTTCGCGCGCACGCAAGCTGCTCTGCGCGTGGGATCCACGCGCGCGCCAACCGCGGCGGCGCGTGGGGCCCACGCGCGGGGAACCGCACGGCGATTGCGGGCGCGTGCGGACCACGCGCTTGACGCCGGTTCGCCGAACCGGCGTGTGGACGTCACGCTCGCGTCGGCGAACCGACGCGGGGAGCTGACATCACGGATGACGTCATCCCACGGTCATTAACCGTCGGGATGACGTCATCGATGACGTCACCGCCGGCGGTTGTTGGCCGGCCGGCGACCCGGCCGGGCGTTGACTCGACCCGTTCACCCGACCCGTTGACCGTTGACCGGTCAACGGTCAGTTGATCAACGGTCGGACTAGCCAGGAGCCTTTTGGCTCGCTGGCGCGTGCGCCACACGCGCCGCACACTCAAGCGGCGCGTGGGGGCACGTGCGGGCTCCGATTGGAGCGTGGTTGGTGGCGTTGGGTTCGTATGGGTGTCCTCTACACTGTGGAATAATTATTTTTATTTTTGGATTTTATAAATCTATGAAAATGTGTAGGGAACCTTATGTACGCGTATTTTTTGAGGTTTAATGCATAGTTTACTCATTGTAGCTTGTATTTTCTTGTAGTTTAGGAAATACAATAGCTAGCTTATGTGCAAGTGTTGTTACATATGATGTGTAAAGTTTAGTTCAATGATATGAAGTATGTAGTTTTAATATACTTGGAATTTTCTAGTTGCTAGAAAATTAGAACAATAGTAGGAAATCCATTACATGTTGAATTGTTTTTTAATTATAGTTGAAGCATGATTGTTGTTTATACGTTGGTTATTATCATGCTATGGTTTTGTGTTAAGGAAAGATGTAGAAATTACATGAAGTCATGTAATTATTTTTCCTAGTGGGAGTTCGTAGGTTGGTAGAATTTGAAGGAATCCTCACCTAGAACTCAAAATTTGTGCAAATTAAAATAATAAATGATAATTGAACAATCGTACATAGAAATTGATTGGGAACATAGTGAACTTTTGTTTCTATGTCTTTTGTTGAATTATTATTATTTTATTTTGTTTTTTGTTGAAAATTAAATATGTGTGTTACTCTTAAAAATGTGCTAGTATTGATTCTGCGTCTATTATGTTAATGTGTTATAGAAATTGATTATGGCATCGGCATCCAAGACCATTGTGGCTGACCTCAATAAGGGTGAGAAGCTGAACGGTGACAATTATGATATTTGGCACCGAAAGGTTCAGTACATCCTTGAGGAACAAGAGGTTTTGGAAACCCTCAACCACACCATGGATGAACTGAGCATGGAACTTCAGCTCAACACGGAGAGATCTAGAAGCTTATCAAGCTTGGAAAAGAAGAATAGCATTGCTCGCATCACGTTGCTGAGCTGTATGCAAGATGATCTCATGTGTGGGTTTGAAAGTTATGATAAAGCTCAAGATATGTGGGTTGCCTTGAAGGATAAGTTTGGGGGTACATCTGCCACTAAGCTGAGGAGACTCACCATCAAGTTTGACACTTTCCGAAAGCTCCCAAATGTAACAATGAGGCAACATCTTCGGGAGATGTCAAACATGATCCGTGAGCTGAAGTCGGCAGGTCACTCCCTTACTGATGAACAGCAAGTTCAAGCTGTTATTAGGTCTCTTCCTGATAATTGGGAACATATGAAGATCAATATGATGTATAGTGAGAACATCGTCACTTTTGATGATATTGCGCGTCATTTGGAATTAGAGGATGAGCGCCTAGAGGCTGCAAGATCCTCTACCCATGCTTATGTTGCTGAAACAAGTTCGCGCAAAGCTTCGGGCTTCAAGCGCAAGAGGAACCTTCAGTTCAACAACAAAGGAAAGATGGCGATCGGGGACCCAAGAGGGCTAAGACATTCCGACGCAAGAAGCGTGGTGGGAAGAAGGACAAGGCCAAGATGGAGTGCCACAATTGTGGCAAGCTGGGTCATTTTGCTCGTGAATGCACTGAGCCGAAAAAGGTACCCTATTACTCCATTACTATGAGTAATGCTTTTGTTTCTAAGTTGTAATGCTTGCTGAATCTCATCCAATGTGGTGTAGACTCGGGAGCAACGGACCATGTAGCTAGAGACCGAGAAGCATTTGTGGAGTATCGTCGGATACCGTCTGGAAGAAGATGGATATATGTTGGGAATAACTCAAGAGTTGAAATGAAGGGTATCGGCACATGCAAATTAATCTTGCGTGGTGGTCGAAATCTATTCCTGCATGATGTCCTTTATGCTCCAGATATTCGACGAAACTTGGTCTCTGTAGTTGTTCTTCTTAGCTTAGGTTATGTATTGAATTTCCATGGTGATTGTGTTGATATTTTGTATGGAACAGTTTATTATGGTTCAGGTCATGTATTGAATGGTTTTATGGTGTTAAACATTGACTATGATCAGTACAATGTTAATGTTGATGGTTGTTTTTCTTTAATTGCGTCTTCTGATAACATTGGGACTGATGCAAATACTTGGCATGCTAGATTAGGTCACATTGGGCTGCAAAGAATGCAAAGATTAGCTAGAGAAGGCCTTTTAGGGTCACTCACTAATGTTGATCTACCCATATGTGAACATTGTCTAGCGGGAAAAGCAACTAGAAAACCATTCGGTAAAGGGACTAGAGCTGAATTTCCATTGCAACTCATACATTCTGATATTTGTGGTCCTTTGAATGTGAGGGCGAGGCATGGAGCCTCATATTTCATTACTTTCATAGATGACTTCACTCGTTTCGGTTATGTCTTTCTGATCTCCCATAAGTCCGAAGCATTAGAATGCTTTAGACGATATATAACGATGGTAGAGAATCAGTTGAACAAAACAATAAAGGCATTGAGAACCGATCGTGGACGTGAGTATCTATCGGAGCAATTCAAAGCTCTTTGTGATGAAAAGGGAATTGTAAGACAATTGACTATTCCTTATACTCCACAACAAAATGGGGTAGCTGAGAGAAGGAATAGAACCCTATTGGAAATGGTTAGGTCTATGATGGCGCAAGCAAATTTACCTATCTCCTTTTGGGGAGATGCATTATTGATTGCTGCCTATGTACTTAACCGAGTGCCCTCAAAATCGGTCACTTCCACCCCTTATGAATTATGGACTGGAAGAAAACCAGACTTAAGTAGTCTACGTCCATGGGGATGTGCAGCTTATGTTCATGAATCTTCCCATAAATATGGCAAATTAGGCCCTAGAGGGAAGAAATGTATCTTTATAAGATATTCGAACACTCCAAAGGGTATGTGTTCATAGGTGAACAAGCTTATGGAAGTGTGACCGAAAAGGAGTCACGAGATGTCACGTTCTTGGAGAACGATTTTCCTAATAGAGGTGAGATTGATAAGGATTTCCAATTATATGAGATGGAAGATCCTAATAATACACCCACTAATGTTATGGAGGGAATGAAGATTTACCTCAACATGAAAGACCTAGTGGGAGTGTAGCATCGTCTGACGAATTGAATTCAAGAGAAATTCAGTTGCGTAAAAGTGATCGTAAAAGTATTCCTCGTCGTCGTTTTGAGATTGAAGGGGAAGCATTTATGATTGCTCATAAAGATGATGCCGAGCCTAAGACTGTTCAAGAGGCTCTCTCATCCTCGATAAGGAAGAATGGAGAAAAGCTTTGGAAGACGAGATGGAGTCAATGAGGACAAATCATATGCAGGACTTGGTTGATCTACCACCCAATCGTAAGGCCATTGGAAACAAATGTTTTTTTTAAGATTAAGCAAAGGGCGGATGGATCCATTGAAAAGTATAAGGCTCGTCTTGTGGCGAAAGGTTATACTCAACAAGAGGGTATAGACTACGAGGAAACTTTTTCACCAGTTGTAAGGTTTGCCTCAATACGTCTTATTCTAGCCATCGTTGCACATTTGGACCTTGAATTACATCAAATGGATGTAAAGACGGCATTTCTCAATGGAGAACTAGATGAGGAAATTTATATGAAACAACCATTAGGTTTCATAACTAAAGGTCAATAGCATAAAGTTTGCAAACTTCATCGCTCAATATATGGCCTTAAGCAATCATCTAGGACAGTGGTATCTTCGTTTTCATCGAGCCACAACAACTTATGGTTTTACGATGATCGAAGAGGATCACTGTGTATATGTCAAACGGTCTGAAGATAAATTTGTGATTTTATCACTTTATGTGGACGATATTCTGTTGGCTGGAAATGACAAGGTTATGGTAATCACCATAAAAGAATGGTTGTCCTCAATTTTGAAATGAAGGACATGGGAGAAGCTGCTTATATATTAGGAGTTAAGATCGAAAGAGATCGATCAAGGAAACTCCTTACTTTATCACAAGAATCTTATATTATGAAGATTCTTGAACGTTTCAATATGCAGCATTGTAATCCCATTGATACCCCTGTCATGCAAGGCGAAGGCCTAAGTCTTGAGATGTGTCCTAAGACTCCGAAGAAATTAAAATAATGGAAACTTTCCTTACGCTAGTGCGATCGGAAGTTTGATGTATGCTATGATGTGTACTCGACCCGACATATGTTATGCCGTGGGATTGGTGAGCCGATTTCAATCAAGTCCCGGTCCAGCACTGGAAAGCAGTAAAAGAGGATCTGAGATACTTGAAGGGCACTATGGACTATCGACTTTGTTACCAAGGGAATGATTTACGCCTATTAGGTTATTCATATGCTGATTGGGGTGGAGACTGGATGAGCGTAAATCGACTTACGGATATGCATTCTTGCTCAATGGATGTGCAATTTCTTGGAATAGCAAGAAACAAACATGCACAGCCTTGTCAACTATGGAGGCTGAATTTATTGCGTGTTCTGCCGCAGTGCAAGAAGCAGTATGGCTAAAACGTTTCTTTGAAAATTTGGCCACTTCCTTTGAGATTCCAAGACCGGTGGACAGTTTATTGCGATAGTCAAGCAGCCATTGCCTATGTGAAAGATCCCAAGTATCATGGAAGGACGAAGCACATTGACATAAAGAATAACTTCATCGGAGATATTATAGCGCGAAAGAAGTGATTCTACAATACATTTCAACCAATAGAATGGTTGCTGATCCATTTACGAAGGCTATTCCTAGAGACATATTTTTGACCCACAGGATGTCACTAGGTTTGCGTAGGATGTGATATGTGTTATTGTAGAGGATCATTGTTTTATGTATTTATGGACATATGTATTGTACTTGTTTGTTTATTAATGACTTGATGTTTTATCAAAAAGTACAAATTCATTATGAGACTAGCACAAGCACACATATATTATTGGAAAGTATGTCGGCGAGGTAATGATTGGCTTACTCACACGAGCAATCGCCTCAAGTGCTATAGTTAGCACGTTGAGATGAGACGTTATGTACAAATAAATGCTGAAGAGCAAGTCTAGTACATAAAATATGTCGCCTTGATTGGAGTCAAGATGAGGTTAGTGCCGTGATTCATTTAAGACCGAACATGATAGTCCCACAATCATGTATGCCTGTAAGATGCCGGATGCGAGTACTTAATTTGACGCTATAGAGAGCGAGCTAATATAGCACTCGAGTTAAACATGAGTACGTGAGAGGCACGTGACTATGTTTAGGCTAAGATCCGTATAGTGGATATATTTAAGAAATGACATACGCTCTTATAGAAAGAGAAATCCACTATAGCATGTAATTCATACTACATGTGCATTGTTCGACCGAAAATGGAAGGTGAGTAAAATTATCCCTATTTACTCATTGCGTGAGCCCTTAAGGTAATTTATAATTTACCTCAATTCGTGCCCTATGTTACTTCTGACTATGTTCTCGAAATGAAAGATCAGCGTTGCTACTTTAGCATGTTACGGGCGGTCATGAATAGATATGGCCTATGGGACGTGTCTAGGAAAGCGGTTGTTCTAAAATTAAGAGAGACATGAGTGCGAAGGAAGACTATTGTTGTTTTACATCTGTCACATGTATTTACTGGTCGACCAATTATATCGCCTTATGTGGTTGCGGATATAATTGTAAATACATGATGTTTTTTTTTTAGGATAATCAAGTATAGCCTTTAAGGGATAGGTATACTTGAATTGATGTAACAAGATATGCAGGGCCTTTGTGAGACATCGTTGTTTATTTTTCTTTTCGGGTTGTAGCCATTATGTCATCCCTAACGGGTGCATAATTTGAGCTCCCAAGTGCGGGTGTACTCACCGGTCGCACGGCTTACTTGCAGTATGAATTGTTCTGTAAAGTTGATGAATGTTGAATGCATTGCCTTATATTCTTGATAGAACGCTATCAGGCCCATCATGTCCGAGTGGGAGATGTAGTTCTTCCAAGTGGTCCGAACGTGATGGGGTGCGATTGGACGCACCGTTTCAAGTTGAAACGTTACGATGGAAGGTCACCAATGGAGGGGTACGAAGGGAGACGTATAAAATCTCCCGAACACAACCGTTGGACGTGTTGTCAATTCATTCGCACCAAAAAACTCTCTCGAAATTCCATCTTCAAGATAGGCAAGATTCAATCATCAATCCGAAGAACGGTTTGCATTTACGCCGTGGAAATCGGGTGTTTTCCTTGTGATTGCATCCAGACCAACGTGAGGCATTGTTGTTCGTGATTGGCTCGCAATTCAACTTTCGATTCGGGACTATTTGCTGTTTGCGCATTGGAATCAAGTAAGTCGTCTTCCGCCGACATGAATTCCTTCACCTTCGTTTCCGCTTGGGCCCCCTTCTAGTACATCTCGCATATACGGTCCTTCCATCTCCATTCTGTCTTGTTGCATGTGGGTCTCCGTCTCATCGGATCTTCATCTACATCAGCCTCTTGCATCATCCCATGGACACAAGTGAATTGGAGGAAGATACCCGACTGGCAGCCCTTTGTTCTAGACTGGGCCGCCTTTGCTCGACCCATGAACTTGAAGTTTGGGACGATCTGCCGCCACAAGAGAACATTGCTGAGTGTCAGCTATCAATTGTAAGTAAAATACCCTCTAACCCTACGATTAACTTCCAAGCTCTCCAATCTACCCTCAAACGCGCTTGGCGGACAGAACAAGTTACCATTACCCAGCATGAGGCTGGTATGTATGTCACTACTTTTCAACATGAAGCGGATAAGAACAAAATTTTAGAGGGCGGCCCATGTTTATTCTTGTCCCACCTTGTTATTTTTAAGCCTTGGATTCCTAATATGCCATTACATTGCTATGATTTCTCGACATGCTATTTGTGGGTACAAATTTTTGGCATCCCTCTGGAATGGCAATCCGACCAATTGTTCCGAAAGGCTGTGCGACATGTGGGGAGAGTTCTTGAAGTAAGAATGGATTCTAAGGAAGGGTTTTATGTCAGAGCTGGCCGGCTACGAATTGAATTTGATTTACAAACACCCCTTAAAGCGGGACATCTTATTCGCCTTGATGGGAAAGCTATTTGGCTGGACTTTCGGTACGAACGACTCCCACATTTTTGTTACTCATGTGGACGCCTTTGTCACTATGCTACATACTGCCCATATATCCCTTTTGATGAGGCGAAGCTAGAGGGAAAAGGAAAAATGGCATACGGACAATGGTTGCGTGCAGGAGTAAAAGAACATAGCCCTTACTGGCTTACCTTCTATGGAGATCATGAGCTATCTCGCGAGTCGGAGGAGGTTGTTCCTGAAACTCCACATGTTCTAACCATCAAGGCTGCCCCAAAGAAGGGCAGCGTACCTAACAGTGCTTCTGCCTCCTTGCTGCAACTTGAGCCTGCCACAAACCAGATCTCTTATTACCCATCGGCTGCAAGAACAAATTAGTGTACTCCTACTTCTATAGACAACAAACAGAAAGGGATTATGGACCCCTCGCAGTTACCTATTCCTATGACAACAGGGCATTTACCACAACAACACAATATCCTTGTAGCTCCTGATTTTCAACGCCCTCAGCAACCAACGCATCAATCTTCCTCCAGTCATCAGCACAATGCACACCACTCAGCACCCTCAGGGGTCCCTGACTTGCCTATTGATTCACTCCTGCAGCGGAAAGGGAAGGCCCCTTGAGGTCCTACAAAAGCAGGTACTGCAAAGAAACTCAAACGCTACTCTCCATATGACTCTAGAACTCACTTGCTAGAAGGCTTAGATGAAACAAAACTACTTGAAACTCATGTCCTCATGGCTACAGAACAAAGTGTAAGGGCTGAGGTGGCTTGCCCTCAAAAACCACCAATAGCAAAATGAAAATAGTAAGCTGGAACTGTCAGGGTCTTAGGTCTACCCTGACAGTTCAAGCCCTTCGGGACCTCGTGGCCCGAGAAAGACCGGACCTCCTGTTTTTAATGGAGACAAAAAATGGTTCAGACAAGCTCTCAAAAATCCAGAGGCGACTAAAATATCCTCACTCTTTTTTGGTTAACCCGATTGGTCTAGCAGGGGGTTTAGCTTTATTTTGGCAAGATCATCTCAACATCAGCATCATTCATTCGGATCCAGACTTCATTGACATGTTTTGTACTGACTCGGAGAACCATATCCCTACCCGGGTGACTTGTATCCATGCTCCAACAGTTCTCAAGCTCCGACAACAATTATGGGAGGTCCTTCGGAGGATAGCATCGACTAACAACTTACCGTGGCTCTGTGTGGGAGATTTCAATGAGGTTACTTACCATTGGGAGAAGGTAGGGAAAAAGCTGGCTGATTTTCAGAGAATTGCCTCATTCCGTGAGGTTTTACATGAATGTTCATTGCTAGATATGGAAAGCAAGGGCTGCGCTTTTACCTGGATGAATAACCGTTAAGGAGAAGACATTGTAAAGGAGCGCTTAGACAGGTGTCTGTGCAACTTTGATTGGCGAATTGCTTTCCCGGATGCTGTTGCAAGTGCTTTTCCTGTGGTGGGATCTGACCACAGCCCGCTCCTCCTAAACACAGCCGCTCCAACAACTAACAGGGGACGTCACTTCACCTTCGAAGCATTTTGGCTGCAACACCAGGACTGTAAAAATGTTATTTCTGATGTGTGGCAGAAAGCTTCTTGCGTAAATCCTGATCTACCTTACCTTTTACGAAGGGTGAGTCATGCTCTTACTTTGTGGAGTCACCGGACATTCTCAAATGCACATAAGCGGATCAGCGAACTAGAATATAAACTCCAACAGCTCACAAACCAACTCGATACTCCCTATGACAGAGACACCGCAACATCAATTAAAACAGAAATACAGCAGCTATGGCAACAAGAAGAGCAGTTCTGGGCTATGCGATCGCGGATCAATTGGTTAAAATGGGGCGATCAAAATACAAAGTTCTTCCACGCCACAACCATTCAAAGGAGGCAGCGCAACCGTATTACCATGCTACTAGATGAGGCATAGGTTTGGGTACGTGACGAAGCTGTCTTAGAGGAAAAGACACAATCTTATTTCTATAATCTCTATAAGTCAATCGGGTCTCGTGATTATGGCCCTATCCTTGACCAATGTCCGTGCTTAGTTACCCCTGAAATGAACATGGCACTGACTGAAATGGCAACTAAGGAAGAGATACGTGTTGCTACCTTCCAGCTAGGTGGGCATAAGGCCCCGGGATCTAACGGGTTGAACGACCTTTTCTATCAATCCAATTGGGATACCATCGAGGCGGACGTTGTCCGTTCAGTCCAACAGTTTTTCCTCTCAGGTAAAATACCCTCGGCCCTCAATCAGACTGCTGTGATGTTAATACCCAAGATTCCCCTCCCTCATAACTTAGACCACTATCGTCCTATCAGTCTATGCAATTTTGCCTATAAAATCATTTCCCGAGTTCTAGCTAACCGGCTCAAACCATTACTGCCTCAACTGATCTCTCCCGAACAAGCGGCTTTTGTTAGTGGACGCCATATTCAGGACAATATCCTAGTGGTCCAGGAGATTATACATCAAATTAAAATCAAGAAGCGACGACGAAATTTCCCAACAATTGTTCGTATGGACATGCAGAAGGCCTATGACAGGGTAGAATGGGATTTTCTGATAGCCTACCTACACAAGCTCGGCTTCCACCCCCAATGGGTTCAATGGATATTCCAATGTATCTCTACTGTCTCTATCAATATCAAGCTCAATGGCAAACAGCTGGCTTACTTCCGCCCTACCTGAGGAATCCGTCAAGGGGACCCTTTATCTCCCTATCTATTCATCCTTTTAACTAACTTTTTGTCCACTCTCATCCACAACGCCATCGACATGGGACAGCTGAAAGGTATCAAAGTTAACAGGTTCAGCCCTACCCTCTCTCACTTGTTTTTTGCCGATGCTGCTATATTCTTTGTAAATGGCACTTCCACTGAATGTCACAACCTAGCAAGCATCCTAGCTCAATTATGCCTAGCGTCTGGTCAGTCCATTAATAGAAATAAATCCGGTATATTCCTAAGCAAGGACTGCCCTAGCTCTCTCAAGGCTAATCTAGCCAGTGAGTTACGAATCCCTGTGATGGAACGAATGGGAAAATATCTAGGCATTCCATCTGACTGGGGCCGCTCAAAAGGCAAGTTGTTTTCCTGGATCTTAGGCAGAGTGCACTCTAAAATGGAGGGCTAGACGGAGAACCTTATATCTAAGGGCGGTAAAGAGGTTCTAATAAAAAATGTTGTACAAGCCATCCCCCAATTTGCAATGTCTGTTTTTAAAATCCCTATCTCTATTTGCAAGTCAATTGAAAAGAAGATTGCTAGGTTCTGGTGGTAGACAGATAGTCGCAAAGCAGGAATACACTGGAAACATTAGGATATCTTGAAAAGTACCAAAGCTGTGGGAGGCCTCGATTTTCGAGACTTGGTTACCTTTAACAAGGCTATGCTCGGTAAACAAGCATGGTGCCTCATCCAATCTCCGTCCTCAATGTGGAGCCAACTATTCAAAGCAATATACTTTTCGACACAGGATTTTCGCTATGCTCAGAAAGGAGTTCGCCCCTCATGGGGCTGGCAGAGTCTTCTGGTCAGACGAGAGGCTATTCTTCCTAATCTACAGTGGTCTGTTGGCGACGGCGCATCAATAAATATCATGCAGGACCGGTGGCTCCCTAGGGGTATCCTTGGAGGACCTATGCAGCGTGACGAACCAACACTAGTCGCTGAGCTAATGGACCAGAATTCAGATAGTTGGGATTTGGCAAAACTACATACCTACTACGATGCACAGACTATAAAAGACATTCTCAGCATTCCAGTGCGACACAACCTGACAACCGACAAATTGGTATGGACCACCACAACCAAAGGCCACTATACAGTCAAAAGCTGCTATCTTTCAATCAGGAAAGCAAAGAAAAATACCTTTATCCCACACGCCTCAACGTCGTATCAGCAGCCCCTCCAACTTTGGAAGAGCATCTGGAACATAAATCTCCCGCCGAAGCTCAAGATTTTCTTTTGGACTATCTGCCACAATTGGTTGCCAACCAAAGAGAATCTCTTCCATCGCTGCATTGCCCCGGATCCTCTATGCTCTCTCTGCTATGACCAACAACCGGAGTCAATAGAACACCTTCTTTTGTTCTCCCTTTGGACACGTAACATCTGGTCACACCCGCTGATTGCCCTCTCTCTGGCCGACACTAACATTCGCCGTATTGATGAATGGCTTGCTAGTCGGATTATCGATAACCAGAGCTCACCTCCGCTAGAACTTATTATTGCGGTGTGCTGGCAAATATGGAAAGCGCGAAACAGGGCCATATTCTCCAATGAACGCCTGGATCTGTCTTTTGTTGTTCTTGCTGCCACAGCCTAGATCCGCACCGCTGCATCTCTCTATTGTGTTTCACCGCGCAAAAGGCAAACGCGCGAACCCTTGGAACACCTCTGGTGGTACCCTGCTCCGGGCTCCCTACGAATCAACATTGATGGGGCCTTTTCCCCGAGCGACACGGAGGGATCGGTGGTTGTAATCTGTCGGGATCATCACGGGACGTTGAAAGAGGGCTTGTCCAGATTTGTGCAAGCTAAGTCGACTCTGCAAACTAAGCCTCAGGCGCTTACTTGTGCCATCCACCACGTTCTGCAACAACAACTGGCGAATACTCCCCTCCAGATCGACTTCGACTGCTCCATCCTGGTCGACGCCGTAAACAGCGAACAGGAGCCACCATGGGAGATTCGCACGCTCGTTCTTGATGTTGCACGCCTCCGCAGATCCCTTCCCCTGCTGGAAATTAGGTTTCGTAATCGGGCCGCTAACGCTGTCGCCGATTGGGTCGCACGTGCCCACAACAAGGGCTGCCTATGTCCTTCATGGGCCGCTTCCCCCTCTTCTCCTTTATCGGACTTGCTTGTCTCGAACAGTATAGCTGCTGATTGTGCTTCGCTCTTCTATAAATAAAGTTCTTTCCTGATAAAAAAAAAAAACTCTCGGTGGTCAAAAAGCTTGACGAGAGAATGGTTTTTCATTCTTTTCTTCTCTTTCTCTCCATCTTTGTGTTCCTCCTTCCTCTTTGCTCGTCCTCTTTTCACCGTCATTGCCCGCGCCCATCTCTCTCCCCCCTCCCCGTGTGCCCTTGAACTCAGATCGGAAGTCGCCTAAGGCCAACAATTCATCCACTGGTACTCTATCTACAATAATCTTATAACATAAATGGAATTTCATCCAACTTTTTCCAAATTACTTCCAATTTCTTGTTTCTCCTTTTCCTCTTTACGTGGAGCATATTCTTAATCCAAATATAAAATTGGTATCAACTTGACAATTGCAATTCGGTCCAAGTCGTTGGCAAGTGGGAAGGGCTATTTTTCTCCCCTTGTGACTGTTCTAGAAAATTGCGGGTCCGTGCCAATGGAGTGAAGACTTTCAAACGATTATACTTAAACCAAAAAAAAGAAGAAGAGGAAAAACAAAGCCTTGGTCGGTTAGTCCACCGTGGAGTGCTGTGAGCTCTCTTGAACGTCCATGTGAAGGCCTTAAAAGCTAAGCCCCTTTCAAGAGTCTATAAATAGCTTCTCGGTCCTTCATCTTCTGCATCAAACTCAAGTTCTTCCGCTAGTAAGAAGCACTTACGCATATTCCTTCATATTCTCCAATAATTTCTGGTTCGATTCCTTTCCTCTCCCAAAACAAAAACATGGGTGTCACCACATTTACCCAAGAATTCACCACCCCGATTGCTCCATCTAGAATGTTCAAGGCTTTGATCGTTGATTCTCACAACCTGATTCCCAAGATTGCCCCTCAGGGTATTAAGAGCATCGATTTTCTTCGAGCCACTATAAACCCACTCAACTTATTGGCGACTCTCGGCTGTCGTGAAAATCTCAAGGATCCAAATATGGACACAGGGTACCAAAACAATAGGAAAATCAATCTAGTGCCAGTCGACATGAATTTTCTAATTTAGTGGTGTCACCCACGATTAACCACACATCTTTGTCGATCCAGTCTATCTCTGATTTTCAAATCGATTTTTAACTGTGCCGTAATGGCCTCTAAAGATGGACACGGTCAAGAAGCTGATTCCTAATCGAATTCTCAAGTCTATTGCCTTAAAATTTCTTAATAATTTCCCCAGATAGTCTAGTTATCTCGAGAGTGATCGGCTCTGAAAATAACCCTATAGACACGTCAATGAAATGCTCGATTCATTCAGTAGAAGACAGGGTTGAAAATTTGGGATGTCATGTCATGCTTCGCTTCGGCGGTTTAATTTAGAGCTTTGAGTAAGAGTAAATAATGTCTTTCTTGATTATTATTTTTAGTGAAAAAAGGTTATGATTGTGCGCAAGTCAATGATTCATATAAATAAAGTTGATGGGTTTTCTACGCTAGTTTCTTGAACGTCATGGACCATGAGTTGATCCAAGAAAAGAGAAAATAAAGAAACAGCAAACGAGCGAAGCTAGAATTTTCAAGAGATCTACATATTGTTCGGTACGGCTCCTCGCCACCAGCTTTCTTTCGCGGTGAAAGGGGTGCCACAACTTTGACGTGTTTGGGAAAAACCTCGTGGCTCCAGCTCCTCCAAAATTACAATAGTTTATATCAACTTTTTTGAAATTTTTTCACTCAACTTTGAGGGATTGCAGTTTTAAAACATGTGTTACCAAACATAAAAGTTACATCCCTTCATGACACAATGACTATAGTTCAGGTATAGCTATATACAAGCAGGCTCTTATTATAGTCCGGAGGAATCAAATCAAAGAACCGACCCAACTTAATAAGCATGCAAGTTAGATTCGTAGCTATTTTGAAGGGGGTTTTGTAGCTACATATAGCGGAATTCCTGCCTTGGATGCACCAAAAAACAGAAAACTGTTTGATATTTACTATATCATTGTTTGCAAAAAGTGACTAGTAAATTGTTTGTCCAATAACTGTTGGGAGCACACAGCAGAAATTCAATACCTTCACTCAGGGAGATTGCTAAAAGGGAGCCCAAAACCGAACTCATCAATATATTCAGTATCCACCTACATTCAAAAGCTTAAACTAATGAGTTATGAGCTAACTAGATCTCCCCCGCACATACTTTCTATGGGCCCACGTTGCTAAACATGTCCACCTGCCCAAAAATCGCGCAATAGAAATCTAATACCTTCACCTGGGAAAATAGCCAAGATGGAGTCCAAAATCGAGTCCGTTAGTACTCACCTTCACTTTAAAACTTAAGCTAATGAGTTATAGGCCAATTAAGATATATTAATTGTTTTATACCACATAATTTTTTTGATGTAGGATTTCTCTAACACAACTCACTCACACATGTATTCTAACAATAACTTGTTAATTGTGACTTGCCAACTTTTTTCTAATTACTGACCTACTTTTAGCAGGAAAAAAAGGACCGGTAAATTGTTAATTCTGGTTTGCCAATTTTTTCTAATAACTGACCTACTTTTATCGACTCAGTCAAATTTCAATATTAAGTATAACCTCAACCAAATGAATAGGAGCGATTGCCAAAATATAACCCTGATACTCAACTTGCAAAGGCTTACATTCTATAGCATATATATCTTTCTGGGCTCTTAACCCGGCCTCACATTTATGTTCATTGTTATATTCCTGTTCTCAACTAAAATTTAATATACCTTTCTTGGCCTTTTTGGCTAAAAAAAATAGAAGAATTCCTGAGAATAGTGTTGTGATAATGACCCCATAACTTGCTTTTTCAGAAAAAGAGATCCGTGTTATATATGTTTAAGTTGTCATAGAGACAAATCAATTACAGGTCATCCATGTGGCAATTTGGTCTCAAGCGAGTCAAAATATTCCCTCTAAAGTTTGTAATTATAGAACAAATATAATATTTTGTCATTCATATTGGACTATAGTCTATGAACACATACCTAAAAGTTGTCTGATAAAGGTTGTCATCTTCCCAACATGAAGTGGTTGCAATGTCTCCGTGAGACTTCCATAAACCATCACATGCCAAAGTGATGTACACTCAACCAATTTTCTAATAAGTCCGAAATGGCAGACTATTCAACATGATGTTATGATATTTAAAGTAGCACATTTATCATCTCTATTGTTTTTTCCCATTGATTAATAGTCAGCCTCCTGACATATAATTTGGGTTTTTGTAATATTTTTCGGTGTATCAATACTCAAGCACAATTTTTTAAAAAGCCTAAACTGCAACACGAGATGTAGAAGTTATCAAGCAGTTTGTCGATGGGCTTTTATGTGATCTAAGAATGAAGTAGATCAAACATTTAATTGAGTGTTCAACTAAGGTCCAGGTACCATAGTGATTGTTATCCAAATCAGTTATATGTGGCTAGTAGGGCAAGGAAAGAAAAAGTGCATGATTTTTCTTACATTGACCCGGGGTCCAACTTTTTCTTAGGTTAATTAATTTCAAATGGTAAGTTAAACTTTGGATGCGTTTGTTTCGCGAAAAAATTCTTAATAGAGGAAAATGTTTTTCTTGAAAAACATTTTAAAGAAAATTATTAGTTTTTCAGTTGTTTAGTGGTGTGTTTGAAAGTGAGACTGAAAAAGTTTATTGATGTTCAGATCTTATTATAAAAATTTATTCTTTTCATTATAATTATTTTGTGATCCTAATGTAAGATATTAAGATGGGATGGAAATTATTATCTCAGATATTAATAATGTACAAGGATAAATTTTAATTTTTTTATTATCAAATAAAGCAACCTTAAAAAAGGATGTAAAACAATATCAAATGCAAATATTTAGCGGTGTTAAAACTCTCGGTGGTCAAAAAGCTTGACGAGAGAATGGTTTTTCATTCTTTTCTTCTCTTTTTCTCCATCTTTGTGTTCCTCCTTCCTCTTTGCTCGTCCTCTTTCATGTGCTCGTTGTGATAATACAACTCTAATTGACCATCACCGTCATTGCCCGCGCCCATCTCTCTCCCCCCTCCCCGTGCGCCCTTGAACTCGGATCCGAAGTCGCCTAAGGCCAACAATTCATCCACTGGTACTCTATCTACAATAATCTTATAACATAAATGGAATTTCATCCAACTTTTTCCAAATTACTTCCAATTTCTTGTTTCTCCTTTTCCTCTTTACGTGGAGCATATTCTTAATCCAGATATAAAATTGGTATCAACTTGCCAATTGCAATTCGGTCCAAGTCGCTGGCAAGTGGGAAGGGCTATTTTTCTCCCCTTGTGACTGTTCTAGAAAATTGCGGGTCCGTGCCAATGAAGGGAAGACTTTCAAACGATTAAACTTAAACCAAAAAAAAAAAAAAAAAAAAAAAAAAAAGATGAGGAAAAACAAAGCCTTGGTCGGTTAGTCTACCGTGGAGTGCTCTGAGCTCTCTTGAACGTCCATGGGAAGGCCTTAAAAGCTAAGCCCCTTTCAAGAGTCTATAAATAGCTTCTCGGTCCTTCATCTTCTGTATCAAACTCAAGTTCTTCCGCTAGTAAGAAGCACTTACGCATATTCCTTCATATTCTCCACAAATTTCTGGTTCGATTCCTTTCCTCTCCCAAGACAAAAACATGGGTGTCACCACATTTACCCAAGAATTCACCACCCCCATTGCTCCATCTAGAATGTTCAAGGCTTTGATTGTTGATTCTCACAACCTGATTCCCAAGATTGCCCCTCAGGGTATTAAGAACATCGAGTTCGTCGAAGGAGATGGAGGAGTTGGAAGTATCAAGGTCACCAACTTCGCTGAAGGTTAGTTCATAATGATGCTCAAAGAGTCCCCTTGGTTTCACAATTATATGAATGTCTCTTTATTTATATACCTTCTATAGAATGTTATTTGATTTTTGCATGGTATTATAGGTGGTCACTTGAAGTTCTTGAAGCACAAAATCGATGCTCTTGACACAGAGAACTTGGTCTGCAAGTACACTTTGATTGAAGGTGACGTGATATTTGACAAGATCGAATCGATTGTCTACGAGGTTCAATTCTTGGCTTCGAGCGACGGTGGATGCGTTTGTAAAATGACCAGTGAATACCACACTAGAGGGGATGTGGAGCTTAAGGAAGATGATATCAAGCAAGGCAAAGAAAAGCTATGGGACTCTACAAAGTTGTTGAAGAGTACCTATTGGCTCACCCCAATGTTTATGTTTAAATCACAACTTCTTGTGCCATTTCCATCGTGCGTCATTTTGCTGTATGTTCCCTTATCTGTCACTATAAGGGGTATGCAAGGGCGATCTATTGTAATTTTGAGTGCGATTGAATTGTAATTCTGGGTGTTATTAATAAATTTCCATTGGAATTGTTGATGTTTTAATATCAGATTGGAGTGAAGAGTTCTCATAATTGACTCTTCACGCTTTCATTTTCGTGTTTCCTATATTGATGTCCCGATCATTCAAATCAACAAATCATCCAGTGTTAACTCCTAAATTTCTCCAGCAAGTTCATCATGTAGTTTTTTTTTTTTTTTTTTTTGAATGAAAATCAGTTCCAAATCAAATATGCTGGATACGGCGGAATTTGACCCTGGTAACAAAACGTCAGTTTATATGTCCGTGCATTCCTTGCTCCACATCGCCCTTAAAAACTAGAGTTCTTATGCACAAAATTAACCCTAATCATTTTGCATCAATACACTAATCTTTAGGTGTTATTATGCTTTGATTATTGTAATCGCGGTCTATTTGTGTTCAATCGTTCTATCTGTTGCGATCTTAGTGATTAATCATATTGCCGTTAGTGTATGTGAAAGAGTGGCACAAAAAAGCATGTAATGAAAAATTACAGAAAAATAGCATTGTCGGAGGTATGGTGGTAGCTCAGTGTTAAGTTGTAATTTTATGTAATGTTTTCAGTCCATGTTTAATTTCGCGTTCTCCTAATCTAATGCAAGGCGTAGCTGGCGTTTTTAGTATAATATAGACGCTAGATCATGTCATTTTGCGTAATTACAAAGAAAAGAGTTGGCAAAGAGAAAAAGATAAAAAGAGTAGTGTGCCGTATAGTTTGGATTGTTGTTGCTATTACTTGGCTAGTCGGTTCGTTTTGTCTAGTTCATGATCGTTTCATGCTATCTAGTTTGAGGTATAGGCATGATTAATTTATGAAACTGGTCACGGGGATCTTGTAATAGCCTATGATATGATAACAAGATCATGTATTTCTTTGCTTGACACCATATTGGATTTACTTTTCTCACACTTTACATTCCGTCTTCCACATTTACATGCTTATTTCAATTTGGCGTGTTGTTTATTTTATATGCTGGACGGATAGCCCCTTTTGCTCACCTAGTGAAATGTACCTAGGAGCTTAAAATTTGATAAGACCACTTGAATCACTTTTTCGATTGCACTGTAAGTTTAGGTACTACAAGGGTACTAATTAAATAATTAGCATAACCATAGAGCTCATGAAAAGTGAAACGACCTTCCCCCGACCAAAAAATAAACGACCTTCCGAGTTTTACTTGGTCCCTAACTGGCCTAAAACAGGTAACAGGTGACTCCAAAATGAAAAAAAAAAAACATTTTAATCATAATGAACCGAGTCAACCAATTGCTGCAAATTGACAAAGTCTGGGAGAATCCGTGCCGAGTGTTATGACAACTTTGTAAGAAGCTCTAGCTGCTCGCACTTAGCAAGCCATCGCCCTGACGGACGCCCAATCCCCATATCTTGCATCGGGAGAGTCGCAAAACCCAGCTCAAGATGTTTACACTCATTTAGTTAGTCACAGGGCCCAGAACTGAAACGACAACAAATCGAGCCCCAGTTGCTGATAACTTTAAGAATTACAAAATTTATGTCTGTCCCAACTTCAGCATAACTTTTGCGTGCGTACGTGTTGTGAAACTCTGGATTAGGACGGATGTGCAAAGGGTTGTTAAGAATTACCCATTTCTAACGCATGCGGTAGTAATTAATTCGGCATCGTACAGGGTATGCCTGCATCTTTCTACAAGACACCCTGGTCGGTGTCCACGATATAAGGATACATGGGGAATTGACCCTGAACCTCCATCGACCTTAGGGATAGGCACAGGATGGGGCAGGGCCGGAGAATGGCGACGTCGAGAAACTAAAAATCAAAGCATATGAACCAGAAGTAGGACACGTAGGAAAATTAGTAGCAACGGCCGCAGACAAAGGTCCAGTTGATGTGATTAATCAAATCTCTTGGACCCATCACGGGAACCACATAATTCAACGGATGATGTTCATTGGATCAACGATGCACCCGATAAGTTCTCCAGCGTGTAAGGCTATTTCCAGCTGTGGGTCGAAGGAAAGTCCGTCTATGCAAATTGGGAGTTTCAAATGATGTGCTAAATAATTTTCGGTAGTACGGCGGTCAATCTCCTACAATGTGAATATACATGTTCTTCATCTAGAATTGGGGCCAGTCCAAAGTGGAGTGCTACCAATAGAGATCCAACTTGAATTCTTCGTCAGCGAAAACAACTGAACCATTCCACACGCGTCTCCTAGAATCTATAAATACCCATCAAGTTGTTGCTCAACATCTTCACAGCCAACTCAGCAGTCTTCTTCTGCCTTCAAGCAAACCTTTTTCACATTACTCCTCCATTTTCAGATCTTCACTCTTAAAATCAAATATGGGCATCACTACCTTTACCCAAGAATTCACTACCCCAATTGCCCCATCAAGAATGTTCAAGGCCTTGATTCTCGATTCCCACAATCTCATCCCCAAGATTGCCCCCCAAGGCATCAAGAGCATTGATTTCATCGAAGGAGATGGAGGAGTTGGAAGCATTAAGCAGACTAACTTTGCTGATGGTAACTATCATCCTTAATCTGTGATGCGCATACATGTATTTGTCCTTCTTATTGGTTTCTATTGTAATGATTCTAAGCAAGACTCTCAATTTATGTCAGGTGGTCACTTGAAATATTTGAAACATAAGATTGATGCTCTCGATTCTGATAACCTCGTCTGCAAGTATACCTTGATTGAAGGTGACGTGATTTTTGATAAAGTTGAATCCGTTGTCTACGAGGTCAAATTTGAGGCTTCAAGTAATGGTGGATGCATATGCAAGATGTCTAGTGAGTACCACACGAAAGCTGGTGTGGAGCTTAAGCAAGAGGAGATCAAACAAGGCAAAGAGAAGGCTATGGGGCTATACAAGGTTGTTGAGGAGTACCTTTCAGCCAATCCCGATGTCTATGCTTGATGTGCCTTTTAATTAGACCATTTGTTTTCGGCCAAAACTCTTTGGGTTTTTACATTAATCTTTCCTTTTTGGGCCATGTTGTACGGGGTTTGCTTTGGGATCCAAGTCGTGGCTCTTAACTCTTAAGCTCTTCCGGCATTTATCAATTGGAATAAATAAGTTCCTTTGGGAAATAATAATGAAGTTTTATGTGACCACAATTATTTTTTTATTCACTTATGATCCGTCAAGTTTAGGGCCGCACTCCCGACCCACACTTATCATAAGACGCCCAAATTGTTGAGGGAGATTAGTTAATCGGCAATGAGAGAAATTGTGCCTTTTGCTTCTAGAGCAAGTTGGAACTTGCAGCGAAAACCATGTAACATAAAAAATAATAATATAAGAAAAAAAAATAATGAACTCAGGTGTGAGCTCAATGTTAGGTATGCTCCTCCTTAATTAAGATACCTTTCGGCTCTAAAATTATCTCAACTCAAATCTCTAATGATAGACAACCAGTTCAAACGCGTCTTTCACCTATTATCTCCTTCCGCACTTGGCAAAACCATAGAGATTCACGGGATTCCTTATTAAGTCTAGGATACCAATACACATCGGAGACCAACCAATCAACCATTTGTTTGGACGCACAATAGAAACCCGATACTTTCAACCAAGAGATCACCAAGTGGGAGCTCAACTCTGAGTTAGTCAATATATTTAGTTTCACTCACCCTCGCTCAAAAGTTAAAATCAATAAATTGTGGGCCAACTAGTATATATAACTACTTCACTGCACATCAATTCTGTAATGTGATATTTTTCTAATATAATTCATATGTGTATCTCAATAAGAAGACAGCCAGTAGGGCCAAAACAAAGCGATGAGATTGCGCTAACTGGTTGAGGAATAACTTTTGACAAATCCATATATCTATGCATTAATTGTTGTGATGTCGTGCTTCGCTTTGAGGGTTTAATTAAGAGTTCTGACTTAGAGTAACTAATGTCGTTCTTGATATTTTTTCTTTTTAATGAAAAATAGTTATGATTGTGCGCAAGTCAATGATTCATATAAATAAAGTTGATGGGTTTTCTACGATGGTCTCCATAACATCGTGGGCCAATGCCATGAGTTGATCCAAGAAAAGAGAAGAAAAAGAAACAAAAAAACAAGCGAAGCTAGAATTTTCAAGAGATTTACAGATTATTTGGTACAGATTCTCGCCATCAGCTTTCGCTGTAAAAGGGGTGATGCAACTTTGAAGCGTTCGGAAAACATCTCACAGCTGCAGTTCCTCCAAAATTGCAACAGTTTATATCTATTAGAACTAGTACGAGCACCTAGAGGGGGTGAATAGGTGATCAATATGATTTTTTATAAATCCGTAACAAAATGTAGACAACTTATTTCTTTGACAAACTAAGAAATTAAAAACAGCAATCGATATAAGTGAAAAAAATATAAAGTAAAAGGATTAGGGATAGAGAATCAAGACTCCAGATTTATAGTGGTTCGGCTTAGACCAAGCCTATGTTCACTCTCCCGCACGGACAGCCCTCTGGCTGGATTTCACTAAGAATCAAAAAGAGAATTTACAGTCTCACGCCCTTGATTCCATAGTGTAGAGACTCTACTACACTTCCTCAAGGTCTCACCACACTTCAGTCTCTCTTTTGATTACAAGTATAGCTCGAAAGATAAGATCACAAAATAATAAAGAGATTCAGACTTTGGAATTATTCTATCTAGTACTCTTGAACAACTTGAGCGTCTCCCTTTAAATACTTTTTCATGCATTCATTACCGTTAGCACCTTCCAAAGAAGTTCTTCCAATCAACCCATTGGACAGAATCAATTTACAGAGATCTCGAGCTCTTCATGGAAAATGTTGATAGCCCATCAATCATGCTCGCCCATGCAATCAGGATCTTGGTTTCCATAAGTAGATACTTCCAAGTATAAATTGCGAATCTAGAGAATCTATATTATTCGAATACGAACAAAAGATCTTGAAGTACTAATTACAGTCGCGAGATATTCCATAACTGTTGGAGTCAAAACCACACTAGAAGTAATCAGAATAGAAGTTTTAACTTTGTCGGTCTGGAATCTGTCCATGAGAGTTAGAATTTGAAACTTGAGTCTTGATATCTTCAAACTTTGGTCTTCAGACTTTTGCCAGTAGAGTCTGCAAATCTTCAGATTAGACTGATTGGAATGTTTTGTCGACTTCAAAATACCTTAAGAGAATTTTTCCAACAATATCAACTTTTATGAATTTTTTTACTCAACTTTGATGGGTTGCAGTTTTAAAACTTGTATTACCAAACATAAAAGTTACGACCCTTCATGACACAACGGCTACAATTCAGGTATAGCTATATACAAGCAGGCTCTTATTATGGTCCGGAGGAATCAAACCAAAGAACCGACCCCATTCAACAAGCATTCGAGGTAGACTTGTAGCTATTTTAGAGGGGTTTTGTCGCTATTTATAGCGGAACTCCTGGATTCCTTACACCAAAAAACTTTTAAAACTGTTCGATGATGGTAATTTTACGCAAAACCTTGATTAATTACTATATTGTTGGAAGCAAAAATTGACTGGTAAATTACTTGTCCGATAATTTGTTAATTCCAACTTGCCATCTTTTTCCAATTAATAACCTGTTTTTAGCAGATCGACCAAAAAACTGCTTTTACCGGATAAAAAGGGACTGGTAAATTGTTAATAACTAACTACTTTTATCTACTCAGTCAAATCTCAATATTAGATATAGCATCAATCAAATGAATCGGAGTGATTGCCAAAATATAACCCTGATCTTCAATTTGTAAAGGCTTAAATTCTACGGCATATATATCTTTTTGGGCTCTTAACCTGGCCCAACATTTGTGTTCATTGTTATATTCCTATTCTCAACTTAGATTTAATATACCTTTCTCGGCCTTTTTGGCTAAAAAATAAATAAAAGAATTCCTGAGAATAGTTTTGTAATAATGATCCCATAACTTGCTTTTTCAGACAGAGATATCTGTATCATATATGTTTAAGCTGTCATAGAGACAATTCCATTACAGGTCATACATGTGGCAATTTGGTCTCGAACGAATCACAATATTCCCTCAAAAGTTTGTAATTATAGAACAAATATGATATCATGCCATTCATATTGGACCTTATTCTATGAATCCATACCTAAAAGCTGTCCGATAAAGCTTGTCATCTTCCCAACATGAAGTGGTTACAATGTCTTGATGGGACTTCCATAAATCATCACATGCCAAAATTATGTATGCTCAACCCATTTTCTATTAGGTCCGAAATGGCAGACTAATCAACTCGATCTTATGTTATTTAAAGTAACACATTTATCATCTATATTGTTTTTTTCCCATTGAAATATAGTCGCCCTCTCAACATATAATTTGGTTTTTTGTAATATTTTTCAGTGTATCAATACTCGAACACAAAATGTTTTTAAAACCTAAACTGCTACACAAGATGTAGGAGTTATCACGCAGTTTGTTGGTAGACTTTTAAATGATCTAAGATTGAAGTAAATCAAACCACTTAATATAGTTTTCAACCGAGGTCCAGGTTCTATGGTGATTATCTAAATAATTTACATGCGGTAGAAAGAAGGGCAAGGAAAGAAAAAGTGCATGATTTTTCTTACATTGACTTGGGGTCTAACTTTTCCTTAGCTTAATTAATTTCAAATAGTAAGTTAAACTTTGGACGCACTTGTTCTGTGAAAAAATACTTAATAGAGGAAATTTTTTTTCATGAAAATCACTTTTAAGGAAAATTACTAGTTTTTCAGTTGCTTAGTGGTGTATTTGAAAGTGAGACTGAAAAACTTTACTGATATTCATTACAATTACTTTCTGATCCTAATGTAAGATATTAAGATGATATGGAAATTCTTATCTAAGATATTAATTATGAATAGGATAAATTTAAATTTTATTATTATCAAAATAAAGCAACCTTAAAAAATGTATGTAAAAAAGATATAAAATGCAAATAATGAACAAAATATTGAATCTCTCGGTGGTCAAAAAGCTTGACGAGAGAATGGTTTTTCATTCTTTTCTTCTCTTTTTCTCCATCTTTGTGCTTCTCCTTCCTAAGGCCGACTATTCACCCACCGGTACTCTATCCACACTAATCTTATAACACACATGGAATTTCATCCAACTTCATACGAATTACTTTCAAATTCTTATTTCTCCCTTTCCTCCTTTACGTGGATCCAAAAATAATATCGGTACCATCTTGCCAATTGCAATTTAATAGTTTTGCATCATTGGCGTATTAGTTAAGTCAGATACTTCGGTCCAAGTCGCTGGCAAGTGGGAAGGGCTATTTTTCTCCCTTGTGACTGTTCTAGAAAATGGCGGGTCCTTGCCAATGAAGTTAAGATTTTCAATAAATCGAAAAGAAAAAAAATGAAAAGAAGAAGAAGAAGAAAACAATGTTTTGGTCGGTCAGTCCATCGTGGAGTGCTCTGAGCTGTCTTAACATTCATGTGATGGCCTTAAAAGCTAGGCCCCTTTGAAGAGTTATAAATAGCACCCTGGTTTTTCATCTTTTGCATCAAACTCAAGGTTTTGCGCTAGTAAGCACTCACACATACTCCTTCATATTCTCCCCAAATTTCTGGTTCAATTGTCTTTCCTCTTCCAAGACAAAAACATGGGTGTCACCACATTTACCCAAGAGTTCACCACCCTCATCGCTCCATCCAGAATGTTCAAGGCTTTGATTGTTGATTCCCACAACCTCATTCCCAAGATTGCCCCTCAGGGTATCAAGAGCATCGAGTTCATCGAAGGAGATGGAGGAGCTGGAAGCATCAAGGTTACCAACTTTGCTGAAGGTTAGTGTATATATCAAATGATGCTCGAAGAGTCCTATTTGTTGCACCACCATATGAATGTCTCTTTATTTGTGCATGTCTCTATATAATGTTATCTGATTTTTACATGGTATTATAGGTGGTCACTTGAAGTTTCTAAAGCACAAAATCGACTTCCTCGACACGGAGAACTTGGTCTGCAAGTACACTCTAATTGAAGGCGATGTGATCTTCGACAAGATTGAAAAGGTCATCTATGAGGTTCAATTCTTGGCTTCGGGTAATGGTGGATGCGTCTGTAAGATGATCAGTGAATATCACACTAAGGGGGATGTAGAGCTCAATGAAGAAGATATCAAACAGGGCAAAGAAAAGGCTATGGGACTCTACAAAGTTGTTGAAGAGTTCCTATTGGCAAACCCTGATGCCTATGCTTAAATTGCGTCTTCTTTTGCCATCTCCATGATGCGTCATTTTGCCCTAATTTGCCCTATGCGAGTGTGATCTATTATAGTTTTGAGTGCGATTGAATTGTAATTCCGGGTGTAATTGAATAAATTTGCATTGGAATGGTTGATGTTCTACAAGTAAATTGATCTAATATCATATCAAAATGAAGAGGACTCTTCAGATTTTCATTTTCATGTTTCTTGAATGATGTCGCCATCATTCAAATCGACAAATCATTCAATGTTGACACTTGAATTTCGCCAGCGAGTTCATCATGCACTTTTTTGAATGAAAATTAATTCCGAAATCAAATCAACTAATTACAACAAAATTTGACTCTTGTAAAAAAAAAAAAAAGTTTATATGATCACGCATTCCCTGCTCCACATCACCCTTAATAACTAGGGTCATTATGCACAAAATGATTTTGCATCAATATACTAATCTCTAGGTGTTATTATGTTTTAATTAGTGTTATTGTGGTCTATTTGTGGTCAATCGTTCTATCTATTGTGATCTTATGATTAATCATATTGCCGTTAGTGTATGTGAAAGACTGGCACAAAAAGCATGTAATGAAAAATTACAGAAAAATAGCATTCTAGGAGATATGGTGGTAGCTTAGTGTTAAGTTATAATTTCAAAGTAATGCTTTCAGTCTAAAACATTGTTCTAACCTAATGCATGGTATAGCTAGCGTTTTTAGTATAACATAGACGTTAGATCATGTCATTTTGCGTAATTAAAAAGAAAAGAGTCGGTAAAGAGAAAAGATATAAAAAAAAAAGTTTTTGGTAAGGAAAAAAAAAAAAGTTAGTGTGGCGTTTAGTTTGGAATTGTATCTTGCATCTAGGGATAGGATTAATTCGTTAATTGGATTTCCGTTGCTATTACTTAGCCAGTTGGTTCGTCTTGTCTTGTTCATCGTCATTTCATGTTATCTAGTTTGAGGAATTGACATGATTAATTTGTGGTATTGCTCACGGGAGTCTTGTCGCAAGGCTTGATGACAAGGTTATGTATATTTTTTGCCTGATACTATATCTAGTTTTACTTTTCTCATACTTTACATTCCATATTCCTTATTTACATGCTTACTTCGATTTGGCATGTTTTTTATTCTACATGCATGATGGATACCCATTTTTGCAAGCAATCATGCATGATCACCAAGTGAAATGTACCTAGGAGCTTAAAATTTGATAAGACCACTTGAATCATATTTTCAATTACATTATAAATTCAGATACCGAAGTGGCACTAATTAGATGATTAGCATAATCAAATCCCCGTTCTTAGGGTCTCTGGCTCATGAAAAGTGAAACAATCTTCCCCCGACTTAAAACCAAACAAACTTTCACATTCCACTTGATCTCTAATCGGCTTAAAATAGGTTAGTGGCGACTCCAAATGAAATAACATATTAGTCATATTGAACTGAGTCAACGACCTACCGCAAATTGACAGGGTCTTGGGAGAACCCACACCGAGTATTACCATAAGCTTGTAACAGTCTCTCGCCGCTTTCACTGGGCAATTCGTTGCCCTGACAGAATCCTGATCCCTCGTACCTCACGTCGGGAGGGTCGCGACACCTAGCGCAAGATGTATAAATTGATTTAGTTAGTCATGGGACCCAGAATAAAACGACAGCAAATCAAGCACCGGTTGCCGATTACTTAAGAATTGAACAAGTATACATGTGTTGAAAAGTCTAGGACCTGAGCAGGTCCTTAAACTGCTCAATGGAGGTAAAGGTGGGAGAACCGCCCTGGGGTAAGTGATCCCGTACTTGCCTCCCCATCCTCCCGGTTGGATGGTTAAACATTAATCGGGAACAGGGGCCTGTAACTGGCGGGTTAACGCCAGGTCAGGTGCTGATGGTGGTGAGGATGCTAACCTCCTCTCCATTTAAGAATTGAACAAGTCTACATGTGTTGAAAAGTCTTGTTTTAAATGAGAGCCCCTCTTATACCAGTCACGGGAATTAATCCCTTTTACCCGTCGATAATCCATATTTATATTTATTCCAACGTCCTTCATAACTTTTACTTGTCTACGTGTTATGACACTCTGGATTAGGACGGATGTGCAAAGGATTGTTAAGAACTACCAATTTCTAATGCATATGGGGTGTAATTACTCGAGTATCGTACAATTTACACCCTTTATTTTTCTACAGGACACCCTGCAAGGTGTGCATGGCATAGGATACATGGTGGGAATGACCCCGAACCTTCGTCGAACTTAGGGAGTGGGCACGGGGTGAGGCAGAGCCGGAGAATAGTGACATCGAGAAGCTACAAATCAAAGCATATACACCAGAAATAGGATGACATATAGGAAAATTAATAGTGACGTCCACGCCCAATACATGTGATTCGTTGGAACTCGTGGACCCTTCGCGGGAATGACATGATCCAATGGATGATGTGCATTGGACCAATGCTACCGGATGCACCGCTTAACTCCTCCGCCATGTGAGGCTACTACTAGCGGTAACTTGAAGAAAAGTTCGTCTATGAAAATTGGGATCTTTAAATGATGTGCTAAATAATTTTCCGTAGTACAGCGGTCAATCTCCTATAATCTTTCATCTAGAAGTGGGGACGATCCAAAGTGGAGTGCTACGAATAGATCCAGCTTGAATTCTTCGTCAGCCAAAACAACTGCACCATTACACACACATCTCCGAGAATCTATAAATACCCATCAAGTTGTTGCTCAACAACTTACACAGCAAACTCAGCAGTCTTCTTCTACCTTCAAGCAAATCTTTTTCACATTACTCCTCCATTTTCAGTTCTTCACTCTCAAAATCAAATATGTGTATCACCACCTTTACCCAAGAATTCACAACCCCAATTGCCCCATCAAGAATGTTCAAGGCTCTGATTCTCGATTCCCATAATCTCATCCCCTAGATTCCCCCCCAAGTCATCAAGAGCATTGAGTTCATTGAAGGAGATGGAGGAGTTGGAAGCATCAAGTAGACCAACTTTGCCGATGGTAACCATCATCCTTAATTCGTGATGCGCATACACCTATTCAGCCTTATTGATTTTTATTATGGTGATTCAAAGCGAGAGTTTCAATTTATGCCAGGTGGTCACTTGAAATGTTTGAAACATAAGATTGATGCTCTCAACTCCAATAACCTCATCTGCGAGTACACCTTGATCGAAGGTAGTGTGATCTTTGATAAAATTGAATCCGTTGTCTACGAGGTCAAATTTGAGACTTTGAGCAATGGTGGATGAATCTGCAAGATGTCCAGTGAGTACTACACGAAAGCTGGTGTGGAGCTTAAGGAAGAGGATATTAAACAAGGCAAAGAAAAGGCTATGGGGCTGTACAAGGTCGTCGAGGAGTACCTTTCTACCAATTCCAATGTTTATGCTTGATGCTCATCTTAATTAAACCTTTTATTCGCAGCAAGAAGTTGTTTGACGACTTTTCATTAATCTTTTCTTTTGGGTCATGTTGTATTGGATTGGATATGACAGATCTAAGTCAATGGGTCTTAAGCCCTCCCCAGATTTGTCAGATTGAAATAAATGGAATTTTTTTAGAAGTAATAATAAAGTCTTATGACCATTTTTACTCCTGAATTCACTTATGATCCGTGAAGCTTAGGGACAAACTCCGACACGTATTTATCAGAAGACACCCAAATTTAACAGCTGCTGTCAATGCTAGACTGGGCTGTGATGTATCGCTCTCTGCTGTCTCAGTCACAGATAGGGATGAAGGTTCGGCTATTACCGACTTTCACTCTGGCGTTGCTCATCCGGGCTTTTTCTCACCGGGATTGTATCCACAGCGCCCCATGGATCATCTTCTTACTGGACAGCCTCCCTCGGTCGTGCCTCCTGTTGGTGCGGTAGCAGCGGTTTCAGCCTGCCCATTTATTTCGAATCAGGTTCGGGTCGCTCGAACGGTTGGCCATGACCTTACTTCTACTTCCTCTTTTCAACAGCCCGGCCTACCGATTCTGTCCTTCAGGCGCGCATCGGATTTCCCCCCAAGCAGCAACATCAGGTCACCAGCACGGAACGTAAACACTGCTTCGTCTTCTCACCATCAGCTTCGGACGGGGCTTCGAAGTCCTGATCAAGCAACGCTGTGGACACCCCCTGCCCAAGGACTCTTGAAAATTAATCTTGATGGGGCCTTTCAACCTGGCAGTAATATTGGATCCATCGCCTATCTCTGTCGTGATTACAAGGGACGGCTCATCACCGGCTTCACCAGATCGGTCCTTGCTCGCTCGGCGTTGGAGGCAGAAATCCAAGCCTTGACCACCGCTTTGGAACACCGCGGCGCACTCTTCCGGCGGAGTCTCCTCGATTTTCGAGACGATTGTCTTGTTCGGTCCGGGCGGTGAGGGATCCGACGAACTCTCCATGGCAGGTCAAGCCTCTCATCGCTGAAGCTGCGGCACTTCTTCTCTACTTCCCGCACGCCTCACTTAGGTTTTGTAAAAGGACGTCGAATGCAGCTGCTGACAGGGCCGCGCGGACACATAATGCTGGGCTTATTGCCCCTAACTGGGCTTCCTCCCCTCCTCCTGTTTTGTTGAATATTCTGGCTCTTGATGTTGTTTCAGCCGCTTGTACTAACGATTAATACGTTTCTAATGTTAAGTGGCTTTTCGACCAAAAAAAAAAAAAAAAAAGAGACAATTGAACCTTTTGCTCCTTCATATTGCAGAACAACAAATGGAAAGTCGCAATAAAAATGATGTAACGCGAAAAAAATTAATGGCCATGTGAATTTGGTTTCCTCATTCATGATGTATGGGTTTGGAAGAGGAAGAGTCTCTGAAGGCATAATCTTGATCGATCACATCTTACATTTGCTAAAGCACGAGGAACTCTTGATTGATGTTACAACACTTCCAATTTCTCTTGTTAATAGATTAATCATTTACAATAGGACCGAAACTTTATCTAGCACATGTCTACGCGAGTGACATGTGACTCGCCCATTGTCGTAATTGATGTATCACCACACAAACCATCATAAACCAATCCGTCGGAAACGCCAGTTCGACAATGTCAAGGACAACCAACCCCATGCCTGGCTTAGGAAGACTGAAGGAACTGAAAATAGGTAAGGGCCCATTTGGTTCGGTTTTGGACAAATGCCATTGAGAAAATGCAAATACCTTTGAGCCAAAGAGGTTTATGCAAATGCAAATAGCGTTTGGTAAATTGTAGTTTTAAAGTGCATTGTGAAAGGACTTTAACTTAAACACCGTTTGGTAAAAATTACATTTTGTAAAGAAATTTTGATAAATTTTATATATAAAAAAACTTTTTAATATTTTTTAAAAATGTAGCCACCGATGGCCATCTCGGCCACGGCGGCCAATGTCCGGCAACCAGATCTCGGCCGCAGACAGCCTCGCCTGCGGTCCGGCGACCTCGGGCGGGGTTGCCTCGGGTTCACGCGACCCGGGCGACGGCCGCCTGTTGCAACCGGACCTCAGGCGATCTCAAGCCTCCGTCGCCTGGGTCACACAAACCCGGGCGACCACCGCTTGAGGTCATCAAACCTCAAGCAACGCCCGGGTCGCACAACCCAAGCGACACCTAAGGTCGCACAACCGTCGCCGGTCGCGGGCCCTCAAGCGCCGCACGACCCGGGCGACGGTCGCACGACCTCGGGTGTCGCCCGGGTCACGCAACGCTTGAGGGCCGGCGACTAGGCCGCGCGACCCAGGCGACACCCGAGGTCGCGCGACCTCAAGCGGCGGTCGTCAGGTGGCCGCAACCCCCAGGCGACGGTCACCAAGGTCGGTGACGCCTCAAGCGACGGTTGCCGGTGCGGGCCTCTCCTTGGTCGGCGGTCGTTGGCCTCCGTTCGTCTCTCTGAAAAAGATTATTAGTACCGCGAAGAAGATGAACAGTACCAAACTTGCATTCCGAAGATGCAACTTTTCAAATGACCTCAAGAGCTGCATTGGGCTAAAGGCCCTTAGAGCCACTTAGAGATGCAATTGCATCTCGCCAAAGTCGCGCAAAAGAAAACGAACCAAACACCTTTGCATTTGGCCAATGGATTTTAGAGCCCAAATGAGCATTCCAAATGCTGAACCAAACAGGGCCTAAGGAGAGAGCCCAGCTTCCCGCCAATAACTTTAGATTTAGAAGAGACAGTACAACTTTTGTAAGGTGCTTGGCCGGTAGGTCGTAGTTGCGGCACCTCTGAAGCTTAAAACAGTTTATTGCGACTTTCAGAAAACTGTGTTACCCAACTTCGAGGTTCTGCAATTTTAAAAAACATGTACTAAGAAATATACAGAGTTTCCACAGTTCATGGCACAAGACAACCGCAACTCAGCTACAGCTTGAGCAGGCTCTTGCTATAGACCGTGGGAAACAAAACGGACCCAAGCCCAGTAAGCATTTGGGTCAGATTCGTAGCTATTTTAAGGGGCTTTGTTGCTAAGTATAGAAGAATTCCCGCATCCGATGCATCAAAAAACAAAAAGCTGTCCCATATTGGTAAATCTTATGCAGATGTTAGTGAATTACATTCTCGTTGGAAGCAAAAAGTGACTGCTTAGTTGCTTGGCTGGCGACTTGTTAATTCGGATCTGCCAACTTTTTCTAATCTAAGTACAGCCTCGACCGAATGAATCGAAATGATTTGCCTAGACAAAAGCCTGATCTTCAATTTGTAATGGCCTACGTTCTATAGCATATATATCTTTTTGGGCTTGTAACCTGGCCCAACATTCCTGTTCGTTGCTATATTCCTACTCTCGATTAAAATATTTCATTTGTACCTTTTTCCGAAACAATTAAAAGAAGGTTCACCAGAATGGTGATGTGACAATGTCCCCATTACTTGCTTTTTAGACAAAGATATGTACAGGAAAATGACACAAACGATCTATGAATTTTAATTTAATATACAATGTGGTTTCTGAACTTTTAATTTGTTTAATGCATTCCATGAACTGTAATCAAATGTGCAATGTGGTCCATGAACTTTTAGTACATATTCAATTCAGTAATCAAAATATATGAAAATATCAAATATTTCCCTTGAACTTGAATTTTGAAATGACAATAATAAATATTTTAATATAGTTAAGGAACTAAATTGAGCATATATCAAAAATTCAATTACCACATCGAAAAAATAAAAATTCAAGGATTACATTGCATATTTTATTACAGATTTAAGGACTATTTATTTCATTATCCCTATATGTTTAGGTTGCTACTAGTCATGCATGTGGCAATTTGGCCTGGAGCGATTCGCGATATTCCCTCTAGAGTTTGTCTTCATCGAATAAGCCGGACATGACGACATTATTGAACAATATCCTATGCATCCATACCTAAAAGTTGTCTGATAAAGCTTGTCATCGTCCCATCATTAAAGTGGTTGCGATCATTCGGTATGGCTTCCCATAAACCATCACATGGCAAAATTACAAGTCCGACATAATGGCAAACTAATCAACGCCATCATAAGTTATTTAAAGTAACATATCTATCATCTATCTTCTTTTCTGGTCCTATTGATATGTATTTGGCTGCCCGACGTATAATTCATTTTTGTAATAATTTCAAGTTCATGAATACTAACCCACCAATTTATTTGAAATCCTAAACTGCTGCACGAGATGTAGAATTTATTATTTGAAACAAATACACCAGGAATCTTGAGTGAAATATCACAATAAAATCTCTCTAAACCACATATAGCAAAATTCGTAGGAGCTTCATTCTGTTACTTTATTTTGTGCAAAAATTTCAATAAAACCCATACATATGCCATAGGAATATAAAAATAGTCATTGAAAAGAGAGAGCATAAATATCTATCATGTCTCAAATTTACAATAATTTGAATTTAATTCAAAAAATTACTTGAATCTCTCCTGCGAAATTGATTTTTTTCTTTTTGTCGTGTTAAGCAACTGTTATTAATAAGATTTTAATCTATAAACTGGCCAATAAACAAGTACAATATTCCTCAAAATTTGTTTAGCTAAGGGAAGAGAATATTCTTCAAATTCCGGTATCAATTATTTTCATTTGCAGCTAGTCGGTAGACTAGTACATGATAAAGCTTTCAACGAAGGCCCAACTACCCCACTGATCGTTATCTAAATCAGCCCAAAAGGACAAGGAGAGTGAAGGTGCGTGACTTTTCTCACATTGACTTGTGGTCAACTCTTTTGTAGGTTACTTTATTTCAAATGATTAGTTAAACTTCTATTTAAAAAGTATCTTAAGTATCTTATGTAGCGATGATCCATTTTTTTGACAAGATTTCGACTCTTAAATGGCTGTTTAGCACAATTTTTAAGCAACAGTTTCAACTATTAAAAGTGGTATTGTGGCTTCTAATTATAATATTTGTAGGATTGCCATCTTCTATATTTAAAGGGTAAATTGATGCTTGAATTAACCCTATTAAGACCAGAACATGAGCATATTGAGCTTTAATGATTGAGATGTGCTCTCAGTTGATTTTTCCGCTTTTCCTTTCTGTTTTTCTCTTCTTCTCTTTTTTCTCTTTTTTTTTGTGTTTCTCGTTTCTCTATCATGTGCTCATTGTCATGACACCACTCTAATTGATAAAGGGTAAATTTATGCCTTGAATCAACCCTATTAAAAGACTAGAACATATTAAGCTTTAATGATTGAGATGTGGTCTCGTTTTCTTTTTCCACTCTTCCTTTTTCTTTTTCTCTTTTTCTCGTTATTTTATGTTCCTCCTTTCTCTTTCCTCATCCTCTTTAATGTGCTCATTGTCATAACACCACTCTAATTGAATGGAATGTCATCCGACTTTTTATGAGTTACTTCCAATTTCCTGTTTCTCTTGTACATATATCTGTCCAAAATATAAATGATACCAGATTGCCTATTGCAAAATAAAAATAAAAATAAAAGCATCATCTACGTTTAAGTTAAGTTAATAATTCCGTCCAAGTCGTTTGCACAGGCTACATTTCCTCCCCGCGTGACACTCTAGAAAATGGCGGGTCCATGGCAAGAAGCGAAGACTTCCAAAACATTAATTTTTAAACCAAAAAAAGGAAGAATAAAAACAAAGTCTTGGTTGGTCAGTCCACCATGGAGTGCCATAAACTCTCTTAACGTGAATGTGAAGGTCTCAAAAGCTATCCCTTTCAAGGTCCACCATGGTTCTTTATCTTCTCCATCAAATACAAAGTTCTTGCACTAGTAAGAAGCACCCAAACACATTCCATTTTTTCTCCAGTGCTCTAGGTCAATTCTCTTTTCTCCCCAAGAAAAAAACATGGAAAAAAACATGGGTGTCACCATATTTACCCAAGAATTCACCACCCCCATTGCTCCACCGAGAATGTTCAACGCTTTAATTGTTGATTCCCACAACCTCATTCCCAAGATTGCCCCTCAGGGTATTAAAAGCATCGAGTTCCTCAAAGGAGATGGAGGAGCCGGAAGCATCAAGGTCACCAACTTCGCTGAAGGTTAGTATATATATCAAGTGATGCTCGAAGAGTCCCATTTGTTGCACCACTATATGAATGTCTCTTTATTTGTCCACCCCTTTATATGACATAATCTGATTTTTACATGGTATTATAGGTGGTCACTTGAAGTTCTTGAAGCACAAAATTGACTTCCTCAAACAAAAAACTTGGTCTACAAGTACACTTTGATCGAAGGCGATGTGATCTTTGGCAAGATTGAAAAGGTCATCTATGAGGTTCAATTCTTGGCTTCAGGCAATAGCGAATGCGTATGTAAGATGACCAGTGAATATCACGCTAAGGGGGATGTATAGCTCAGTGAAGAAGATATTGAACAGGGCAAAGAAAAGGCTATAGGACTCTACAAAGTTGTTGAAGAGTTCCTATTGGCAAACCCCAATGCCTATGCTTAAATTGCATCTTCTTGTGCCGTCTCCATGATGCGTCATTTTGCCCTAATTTTCCCTATTTGTCTCTCCAAGGGATATGCGAGTGTGTTACATTGTAATTCTGACAATGATTGAATTGTGATTTTGGGTGTGATTGAATAAATTTGCATTGTAATTGTTGATGCTTTATGAGTAAATTGATCTAATGTCGGATCAGAGTGGAGTATTCAATGATTGACTCTTCAAGTTTTCATTTTCTTGATTCCTTGATAATGTGTTATAGGCTTTCGCGTATTATTTTGCCACGTTGTCTTGTTCGAGCACTTTTAATGCTTTAGTTATGTACGTATGAACCTTCTTCACGAGAAAGTGATGAGATCATATAATGTCATTTTCATTTGAAAAAAGCATCATCGGATATTGTTAATAATCATGTCTTTCTCTTATCCTCAATGTTTTCATGCGGGACAGAATTCAAGTAGTGAGAAATAACATAAACAAGTTGGGCAATGGCTATCTGCAGTAGATAGTGCTCGGCATATTCGTTAGTTTTTTGCAAATGTGATCTTAGTTAATGTCTAGATCACTCAAATCATCCAGCTCAAGATTTATCCATTGGTGTAGTTAGTGATGGACCAATCAGAGGTCCCAGATATTGGGAGCACACAATAAAAGTTCAATACCTTCATCTAGGAGATCACCAAGAGAAAGCCAAGTCCGAACTTGTCAACAGATTCAGTTAAACTCACATTCATTAAAAAAACTTAAGCCAATGAGGTAATGTCAATTAGGATGACATATTAACTACTTTACACCACATCAATTATCCAATGTGGGACTTTTGTAATAAAGTTCACATATGTATCTCAACAATTTCTTCATTATTTCATGCGACATGAGCAATGATCAAATCATTCATCTCCCGCGTAACAAATGGAACCAAACCATATTTCCTCTTACTTCTTTTTCCCCCAAAAGTTCCACTAAAGCACCTAACATATGCCATAGGAGGAATAAATATCTATCATATCTCAAATCTGCAAATTTAATTTCTAAAACTACTAAAATCCCTCATTTAAAACTGATTTTATATGTGAAGCAACTGTCACTCATAAGATTTTATCTATAAACTAGCCAACAAAAGGAGACAATTTGAAACAAGTACTATATTCCCTAAGATTTGTTTAACTGAGGGAAGACCATATTCTTCAATTTCGGTATCAATTCATTGAGATATTAAGGCTCCGTTCGTTTCGTGAAAAATAATTTTCGGAAAAACGTTTTCTGGATTTTCCGGCGTTCGTTTCATGGAAAATGAATTCCTTGGGAAAATGTTTTCCATGAAAGAAAAAAAGTCTTCTAAATTAGGAGAAAATGTTTTCCACTTTTGAAAAGTAGAAAACATTTTTCTCACTTGATCTCTCTTATCTCACACCTCTACAAATCTTCACTTCCTCCTCCCCTTTCTTCTTCTTTTTTTTTTTTTTTTATGCTAATTATTTTTTAATTTTCTTTTTCTATTTTAATTCAAATTATTTTTAATTTTCTTTTCCTTTTCCTTTTCTATTTCTTTTTTTTTCCTTTTTCTTTTTTTTTTTTTTTTTTCTTTGTTTCTCATCTTCTTCTTTTCTTGTTTAGTCGTCGTGAACCTCAAGCTCATCGATCTCAAGCTCACACTCGTCAATCTGGCGAGCCTTGAGCTTGACGCTCGTGCTCGCCAATCTGGTGAGTGGAAAATATTTTCCTTACCGAATACCGGAAATTATTTTCTGAAACATTTTCAGGTTTTAGCCGAACACCAGAAAATATTGTCATTTTCCTAGAAAATGACTTCTGGGAAAATATTTTCCGGAAATGGCCCATTTTCCACGAAACGAACGGACCCTAAAGCTGGATCAATTTTCATTTGCAGCTTGTCGGTAGGCTATTACAAGATCTAAGAATAAAATAAGTCGAATCAATTAATTAATTTTTAACGAGGGCCCGGGTACCATCCTGATTGTTATCTAAATCTTGTTGCATGTGGGTACTGGTCGCTAAGGACAATGATAGAGAAGATGCTTCATTTCTCTTACATTGACTTGTGTTCAACCCTTCTATAGGCTAATTAATTTCAAATGAAAAGTAGAGCCTTTTTTGGGTCGGAGAGATGAACATCGACCATTGGTTCATTATACAATTACCGTCTCCAATTTATTAACAAGACCTCCACTATTAAATGGATGTTTAGTACAATTTTGAAAGGGGTGGTGCAGCTCTAATTATCATTTTTGTAAGATTGCGAAGTTCCAAATTTAAACGGTACGATTATGTCTTAAATTAGTCCTAACGCATGTGCATATAAAATTTTAATGACCAAGATGTGTTCTCCTTGGCAATTTCCATTTTCCCTTTTATTTTTCTTCTCTTTTTACCGTTTCGTCGTATACTTCCTCTTTCCTCGTCCTCTATTGTATTATACTGGTCATATAACTACTCTAATTGACTATCACCGCCATTATTCGCACCCATCTCTCTCTCTCTCTCTCTCTCTCTCTAGCGGCAAATCATCCATTGACTCTTATAATATACATGGAATTTCATCCGACTTTTAACGAGTGACTTCATTTCCAATTCCTTACTTCTCTTTTTCCTATTTCACATGGAGCAGTTTCTTAATTCGTCGAAATAAATATATCTCGTACCAAAAATGAAAGTAATACCATCGTGCCTATCGGAATCCAGGAACTTCGCGTCATTAACGTGTTAGTTGAAGTCGACAATTTGGTCCAGGTCGCTGGCAAGGGCTGTTTCTCTTCCCACTGGGACTCTCTAGAAAATACGGGTCCATGGTACGAAGTGGACACTTTCAAAACATTGATTTTTAACCTTAAAAAGCGGAAGAAAAACAGTGTCTTGGCCGGTCAGTCCACGATGGAGTGCTCTAAACTCTAAACGCCAACGTGACGGTCTAAAAAGCTGAGCCTCCTGTCAAGAGCCTATTAAAGCACCCCGGTTCTTCATCTTCTGCATCAAACTCAAGCTCTTGCACTAGTAAGAAGCGCTCACACATATTCCTTCATATTCTCTCCAAATCTCTTGTTCAGTTCTCTTTCCTCTCCCAAGAAAAAAACATGGGTGTCACCTCATATACCCAAGAATTCACAACCCCCATTGCTCCATCAAGAATGTTCAAGGCTTTGATTGTTGATTCCCACAACCTAATTCCCAAGATTGCCCCTCAAGGTATTAAGAGCATCGAATTCGTCGAAGGAGATGGAGGAGCCGGAAGCATCAAGGTCACCAACTTCGCTGAAGGTTAGTTTATAATGATGCTCGATGAGTCCCATATGTTTCACAATTATATGAATGTCTCTTTATTTATGCGCCTACTATGCAAAGTTATCTGATTTTTACGTGGTATTATAGGTGGCCACTTGAAGTTCGTGAAGCACAAGATTGATGCTCTTGATACCGAGAACCTAGTCTGTAAGTATACTTTGATCGAAGGTGACGTGATCTTTGAAAAGATCGAATCTGTTGTCTACGAGGTTCAATTCTTGCCTTCGGGCGACGGTGGATGTGTCTGTAAGATGACTAGTGAGTACCACACTAAGGGTGATGTGGAGCTCAAGGAAGAAGATATCAAACAGGGCAAAGAAAAGGCTATGGGACTCTACAAAGTTGTTGAGGAGTACTTGTTGGCAAACCCCGACGTCTATGCGTAAACCGCAACTTCTTCCTGTGCCGTTTCCGTCATGCGTCAGCTTGCTTAATTTTCCTTTTTCTGTCACTATAAGGGATATGCAAGTGTTTGTACTGTAATTATGAGTGGGATTGAATAAGTCTCCATAGAACTGGTTGATCTTCCACGGGTAAGATCGATCTAATATCGGATCGGAGTGGAGAGTTCTCTCGGTAGACTGGCTCTTCACGTTTGCATTTTCATGTTTTTTATCCTATGAGAAAATGATGTGACCGTATAATATCATTTTCCAAAAGTTTGAGATCTTTTCGAAGAAGTGGTGGGAGATCATCTAATAAATAATTCACAAGATATCCTTCATAATTATCTCTTTCCCTTATCCTCAATGCTCTTGAGATTGACAGGATTCAAAGTACTACTAAATAACATAAACAATTTGGCCACTAGCCATCTCAGAATTCGTACTACATGTTGGTGCTCGGCATATTCGCTAGAATTTCTTTTTTTGCAAATGTAATCTCAATTAATGTCCCGATCGTCCAAATCAACATACCAGCCAGCTCAAGATTTATCCATTGATTGCATTCGTGATGGACCCATCACAGGCCCTAGAACTAAAACAACCACAGATCAACCGCTGCTGTTGATTGCTGAAGACTTGAACAAGTCAACATGGGTTGAAACTTTTGAATGTGTAATGAGAATTATGCAATCCCCTTTTACCCGTCCTGCACGAAATTGAACTTCCACACAAGATGTCATTATAGTTAATAGGTAAGTTTCATGTGCCTATGTACTATGACACTTTGGGGATATGTACAACGGGTGACATATTCAACATTCAACATAAGAATACAAGGGTGTTCAGAATAAGGTACATGTGCATATCTAATAGTAACTTAAACCTACACATAATAACATCGAAAATAATATATATATATATATATATATATATATATATATATATATATATATATATATATATATATACGCACTTGTCCCTATCATTCCACATATTTAACTATGATAAATTTGTAAAGAGAGAAAATACTAAATTGCTTAGTCCATAAATATTTGTTTAGATATTCCACGGGGTGCCTTGTATCTTTCTACCGAAAACCTTGCACGAGGTATGGGGTACATGGTAATTGGTGCGAATGACCCCAAACCTTGAACTTAGGGATGGGCACGAGGTGGGGCAAGGGCCGGGAATAGCGACACAAAGAAAAAGAAAGCAATGATAGAGTGTGTCTACCATAGATGGGACAGCATGTGGAAAATCATTAGTGGCATACAAAGCACAGAGTCCAGTTCATATGATCCATTGGATCTCATAAATCCCGCACGAGACCCACACGACCAGGCCTATGATGTGCATTGGACAAATAGTACCAATCACATTTGAAAGTTATCCCTTGCATGAGGCTACTTCCAGCTGTGATGGCAAGAAAAGTCCGTCAATGCAAATTGAGAACTCTAAAGGAGGTGGGTGCTAAATGTCTAGTCAATTCCATTAAATATAGTAGGCAACACAATTGACCCAAAATCGTCCCCTTTTGTGTATTCACTATTTCTAGCTTTCATAGTCCTTGACTCAAATTCTCACTTATTCCGAGGGCTTATTTGGAAATTCCATTTCCTAGCTATGTTTGTCATCGCACTTGCTTGGTCCTTCGTTTTAGGGCTGGCCCAACATATTGGACTTTTAGTGTTACAAGTCCGTCGGGCTTTCAAAGGCACAACACCGACGTGGGTCGGTGGCCGCTGACGCAAACCAACTGATGCTCCATCTTGGGCGGGCAGTCTCCTATCTAAATCTTCTTTTATGCGAATATCAAATGTCCATTCTTTTGAGGGGAAACACCGGTATAGATGGAGTCTCATGCCTCATGCCATCAGTTACATAAAGGCCCAAAAAGCCTGTTATTTAGTGTTGTCGGGGCTGGGCCCCACAAAAATCAAATGGGCCGGTTAATGCAGCAGCCCCTTGAACCACACCCAGTGTTTTTATAAAAATAGTGTACATCTTTGTTTCTTATATCAAATACCATCCTCACATTTCTAAACCTATAATGTGCACCTCCGCTGACCTTGAAAGGCCCTTTTGCTCTCGGCACGATCGAAATGTACACCGAAGGCCCACTCCCACTGTCTCTCTTTCTTTCCACACTCTTTCTCTCTCCTCATACATGCCCATCGAGCCACACCCATCCATAACAACTCATCATAGCCTGATTCCAACCCCGTCACCACTTCATGACTCAGCTTCCAACGACCTCATCATGCCTGTTGACCTTCTCCTTGCCTTCGTCTCCATTGTGGCAAGCTCACCTTTGAGCTCGCGATCGCTAGAGCTATCATACCAGGTTGGCCTTGAGCTTGCAAGGCCTGCGGCCGGTGACGCGATCCTCTACAAGAGAGCTCGGCCACGACCGCCAACCACATGATCTGGCCTTGAGTTTGCGACCCTTGCGCACCTCATATTTGAAGTCGAAAGCGTTCGTGACGGCCTACGGAGAAGCAATGATGGTGCGCACGGTGGAGAGAGGAAGACTATATTGGTCGGCCTATAGTTTCAGTCTGTCAAGTTGGGGAAGAATATATGCCTATATATTTTTGGGTTTTTTTGGGGGGTAATTTGGGAATTAAAATGGCAACTTGGTAAATTATGTGTGGGTGGAAGACGCAAATTTGAGATTCAATGCAGAAAGTAGGAATAGTAAATGTAGGGTTTTGAAATGGATGAGAGTAATTGATATGGAAAAGTAAAGTTGATTTTGATTTATGTAATATTTCCTGCTATTTTTACAAAAAAAAAATTCCATTCTATACTTTTTCCTTTTTATACAAGTCGACCATAAACTATTTCGATTATTTTCTCATAATTGCATCAACCAAACATTTCTTTAAATAATATTTTGTGACTAGTGGTTAGACAGGAAACATATATCTCTTCCATAGGATCATTTATAACAGGAAGTAAGAAGTCAAGAATACTAAAAAGATTAATTTTTATTTTAAGTAAATAGTACTGTAGATATTAGTTTTAGGTGTCTTCAAGAAAGGAATAATTCATAACATCCATCAAGACTCCAACAATCAACATTATTTAATACTACTGTTAAACTCCAATAATATTCTTTATCAATCAAAAACCAAACCTCACTTTATTCTTCTTATGTTATCATGCAGGATTTTTATTTTATTTTTGGCATAAATTAAATTGATCTTCAAATCGAATAGGCTAAAAAATCTCTCCCCCACTTGATTCCCAGCTCCGTCGGGAAGCACATGTTTTCTCCCTTTGGAACGGCTTGAAACTTTCAGATTTAGAACATGCATGGAACAGGTCGATAGTCTACCCATAATGCATATGGGCCAGCCATTTTTTAATCTTTGAGTACGTCAACGCCTGATAATCTTTCAAGTTTTTGTAAACTGATGTGGTCTGAGGTAGCCCTACGAATGATTTACCAATATGATATTCGACGTCAAATCATCCGGTGGTTAATTGTAAACTCCCCTTTTAATAATCTGGATAATTCAAAGATTGAATCCAGAGGTGGCAAATGGGTGGGTCGGGTCGGGTATGGGTCGGGTCGAAAATGGGTCGACCCATATTTGACCCATTTAACCCATTTTAACTCATATTCTTGTAATGTAAATTTAGTGACCTATACCCGACCCGACCCGACCCGTATTGCTAAAACCTATTTATTGTTAAATACAAAATTTTTAACAATTTTTATAGTTCTTTTTAAAATATTATTAAAAAATCGAATTTTTAATTTTTTAAAATATAATTTTTAATTTTTAATAATTATTTTTTTTTTTTTTTTCTTTTCTTTTTTTTTTTTCTTCTCCTTCGGCCGATCGCCGGCCACGACGACGGCCAGCCACCGGCCACAAGCGAGATCGAGCTCGCGGCGTCGAGCGGGGCTCGATCTCGCCGATCCGGCAAGGCCGAGGCTCTGCCTGACACCGGCAAGCTCGAGCCTCGCCAGTCGTTGGCGAGGCCGAGACTCACTGGATTTGGTGAGGCTCGAGCTCGCCAGCGTCGGGTGGGGCCTTGGCCTCACCAATATGGCTAGATCAAGCCTTGCCCAACGTCGGCGAGCTTGAGCCTCACCGGATCCAGCGAGTCTCGGCCTCGCCGACGGCCGACCGGCGAGGCTCGAGCTTGCCGGCGTCGGGCGAGGCTCGATCTCACCGGCATTGGGCGGGGCCTGGCGAGGCTGAGGCCTCGCCCGACGCTGGTGAACTCGAGCCTCGCCGACGACTGGCGAGGCTTGAGACTCACCTGGCGAGGCCGAGCCTCGCCGGATCTAGTGAGGAACGAGCTCTCTGGCGTTGGGCGAGGCCTTGGCCTTGCCAATCTGGCGAGGCTTGTCGTTGGCGGGTGGTTGGCTGTCCCCCTGCCGGCCGCCGATAAGGAATGAAGGAAAAGAAAGAAAAAAAAAAAAATTGAATTATGAAAAATAATTATAATTTCGATTTTTTATTAAAATAATATTTTTATAAATTTAAAAAAGCCAATGGTTTAAAATTTAAAATGAGTTTCCTTATAACCCATTTAGACTATTTCTTTTTGTGTTTTACATTCACTGACCCATTTCTGACCTATATTTAACTTTCACTTGACTCATTTTTGACCTATATTTAACCTTCACTTAACCCATTTTTGACCCATATTTAACTTTCACTTGACTAATATATGACCTATTTAACTAAAAATGAGTCATAATATGGGTTTTTGACCCATATTGCCAGCTCTAATTGAATCAAGGGTAATATGAAATAATTTGGATTAAACTGTTTAGCATGATGAAGCAAGAGAAAATCTTTGTTACTGTACTAATGAAGAAGAAGGTCTACAACAAAAGCGACTTGTAACTGCCCCTAATAAAAATACGAGAATTACCTGGCGGACTGAGATGACAGTAACAAATATCAACCGGTCAATGTCAAAACCACGATTCATCATCGGAAGAAAACATGTTTTACTTTCATAAGAAATTGAATTGTAGAATTAGATCTTAATATAGTATTTAGTTCTAGTAACTAAGTGAGCCCGTTAAAGACTGGTTTGAGTTGACCCATTGTTATCCAATTAATGCCCAACCCGAGCTAGGCTCCATTATGACCTATATTTCAAATTTCAAGTGATACATACATAATCCACTTCATTAAATTTGGGTCAAAAGATGGGTTTATAACTTATATTGGTATCGCTAAAATTAAGGGTAAATCTTGAATTGGAGCATAGAATAAGTTTGTTTGCTTGTCAAAATGAGGAACACGCTTAGACCGGCTTTCACCAAATCAGAGTTAAATTCATGCACAATCTCGACTCCCCTAATGTGCCTTTTATATTTTTTGCAGAGATATTATCAACCCCTTTTTCCTTGAAGTATTTTGTGATTTTTTTCTTGTGTCAATCCTTAAAAAAATCTATACACGTTTCTGTCCAACAATAAAGCAACGATCCAACAACCACGATGAAGTAAAATCTCCAATTTCTTCCCCTGTTAAGGGTCGAGATAATTCTGATGGCATGTCCTGATCGTGCGCGCCAGCTTCTCGTAAAAATATGAGTTCAATCGGTTCCTAGGAAGAATATGATCCAAGATTACAGATCATGCAGATACAATATGAGCTCAGCTTGCACTTTGGACCAACTTCATAGGATTAATGCTTTGACTATTATAAATAATGAAATTTTAAAAAAAAATCCCTAAAAAAAAAAAAAAACAGGGAGAATTACCAAAAAAGTCCTAAACCTATTGTAATTGTGCTAATTTAGTCATAAACTTTTTTTTGAAGCCACTTTAGTCCTAAACATTTTACAATTGTGCCAGTTTAGTCTATCTGGTAAAAATTGGCCGTTGGCATGGACATGGACACTGGCCGTCCGGCGAAAGCTAACATGGCAATTTTTTTTTTATTTACTTTTTTATTTTTCGAATTTGTAATTTTTTTTTTTCAGCTTCTCCTTCCTCTAGCTAGCCGACGAGGGCCGGCGAGGCCGACCTCGCCGGCCAATGGCGAGGCCAGCCTCACCGGCCATCCCCTCGGTCGGAGAAGGAGAAGCTGAAAAATAAAATAAATAAATAAATAAATAATCTAAAATATATATAAATTAGAAAAATAAAAAAATTGCCATGTCAGCTTACGCCGGACGGCCGGTGTTCATGTCAGCGTCAGCCGGCCAATTTTGGCCGGATGGACTACACTGGCATAATTATAAAAGGTTTATGACTAAATTAGTTTTAAAAAAAAAAGTTTATGACTGAATTGGCACAGTTGCAATATATTTAGGACTTTTTTGGTAATTCTCCCAAATAATAATAATAATAATGCCTACTCTATCATGTTAGAACCATTCAAAATTGTTTACAAAAATTAGAGAGGCACCTACTCCCGTGGGTCCATATCCAAGGAGGACACTTTCTAGCACGATCACCTTCATGTCCAATCTATAAAAACCTTCAACTTCTTCGCTCAAAATACACCATTCAACAAGATCAGTAGTCGATTCAAATCCAAAAAGAAGAGACTCTAGCTATCCAATTTTTCCTCTTTTAATTTGTCGAAAATTCTTGTTAGAATATGGGTCTCATCACTTACGACATGGAGATCACCACCCAGATTCCGCCAGCTAAGATGTTCAAGGCGTTTGTTGTCGATGGCGACGAGATATTCCCAAAGATCCTCCCTCAAGTCTTCCAGAGCATGGAGATCGTCGAAGGTGATGGAGGGCCCGGAACCATCAAGAAGATTACCTTTGGGGAAGGTTACAAACCTAAAAGGGGAAAAATCCCCGGCAAGAAAGTGACTACAATCAAATTACTCCACGCCATTTGTTCTCAAGCTTCTTGTGAATTGGTATCACAATTTGCATACAACCAATTTTGGTTCATCATTAATATATGTGCAAGTGACATTTTCTAATATTCGATCCATTGATTACAATTGCAGATAGTCAATTCAAGTACGCGAAGCACAGGGTCGATGCCCTAGACAAGGAGAAGTTGACATACAGCTACAGCTGGATAGAGGGCGACGCCCTGATGAACATATTCGAGAAAATCTCGTACGACATCAAGATCGAGGCGGGCCCGATGGAGGGTCCATTTGCAAGAACACCAGCAAGTACTACGCCATCGGCGACATCCAGTTCACCGAGGACCAAATCAAGGATGGCAAGGAAAAGGTGTTGGGCTTGTTCAAGGCTCTCGAGGGTTATCTCTTGGCGAACCGTAATGCTTGCTAAGAACGTATACGTGCGTGGTCATCACCATCTATTACCAGAAGATTATCGATCTTATGATGTCTCCTGAAAGGGTGCGTGTCATTTCATGGTTTTTCATTTTCAATCTTGGTTTTATGATCATACGAAGGGGCCTCAGGCTTGCCTTATGACAAGTTCTAGAGGTCGTTCTGTTTTGTGAGTATTTTGAGAATGGTGTATTGTCATCAAATAAATTCAAGGGAAATCATCTTTCTATTTTCTTAGTGTTCCCATTACTTTGCTCCTTAATTTGATACATTAAAACAAAGTAGGTAAAAGGTCAACCATCAGAAGGTGTATATGCTCTTCATTCCTACTATAATTGGCATATCCATCCGAATATTTTAATTTTATTAAGTCAACTATATAACAGATTAGCTAACAATCTATATATCGGAGAATAATCCGTACTTCGGTTATGGAAAAGTGGCTATATCCTGGAGTTCTTAAGTTGGTAATGCCACTCTAATTGACCATCAGCCCCGTTGCCCAAGCCCTCTCTCCCCCTCTCCGCACGCCCTCAAACTCAGATCGGAAGTCGCCTAAGGCCGACGATTGACGCACCAGTACTCTATCTACACTAATCTTATAACACACATG